>OX422143.1:115016093-116291149 GCA_949129095.1 Volucella bombylans
TAGAGGGTCCAAAGTTGAACACAAAAATGGCTATAACTCCTTAAATATGCGTCCTAGAGGGTCCAAAGTTAAACACAAAAATGGCTATAACTCCTTAAATAAGCGTCCTAGAGGGTCCAAAGTTGAACACAAAAATGGCTATAACTCCGTAAATGAGCGTCCTAGAGGGTCCAAAGTTGAACACAAAAATGGCTATAACACCTTAAATAAGCGTCCTAGAGGGTCCAAAGTTAAACACAAAAATGGCTATAACTCCTTAAATAAGCGTCCTAGAGGGTCCAAACTTGAACACAAAAATGGCTATAACTCCTTAAATAAGCGTCGTAGAGGGTCCAAACTTGAACACAAAAATGGCTATAACTCCTTAAATAAGCGTCCTAGAGGGTCCAAAGTTGAACACAAAAATGGCTATAACTCCTTAAAAAAGCGTCCTAGAGGGTCCAAAGTTGAACACAAAAATGGCTATAACTCCTTAAAAAAGCGTCCTAGAGGGTCCAAAGTTGATCACAAAAATGGCTATAACTCCTTAAATAAGCGTCCTAGAGGGTCCAAAGTTGAACACAAAAATGGCTATAACTCCTTAAATAAGCGTCCTAGAGGGTCCAAAGTTGAACACAAAAATGGCTATAACTCCTTAAAAAAGCGTCCTAGAGGGTCCCAAAGTTGATCACAAAAATGGCTATAACTCCTTAAATAAGCGTCCTAGAGGGTCCAAAGTTGAACACAAAAATGGCTATAACTCCTTAAATAAGCGTCCTACAGGGTCCAAAGTTGAACACAAAAATGGCTATAACTCCTTAAATATGCGTCCTAGAGGGTCCAAAGTTGAACACAAAAATGGCTATAACTCCTTAAATAAGCGTCCTAGAGGGTCCAAAGTTGAACACAAAAATGGCTATAACTCCTTAAATATGCGTCCTAGAGGGTCCTAAGTTGAACACAAAAATGGCTATAACTCTTTAAACAAGCGTCCTAGAGGGTCCAAAGTTGAATACAAAAATGGCTATAACTCCTTAAATATGCGTCCTAGAGGGTCCAAAGTTGAACACAAAAATGGCTATAACTCTTTAAACAAGCGTCCTAGAGGGTCCAAACTTGAACACAAAAATGGCTATAACTCCTTAAATAAGCGTCCTACAGGGTCCAAAGTTGAACACAAAAATGGCAATAACTCCTTAAATATTCCTCCTAGAGGGTCCAAAGTTGAACACAAAAATGGCTATAACTCTTTAAACAAGCGTCCTAGAGGGTCCAAAGTTGAACACAAAAATGGCTATAACTCCTTAAATAAGCGTCCTAGAGGGTCCAAAGTTGAACACAAAAATGGCTATAACTCCTTAAATATGCGTCCTAGAGGGTCCTAAGTTGAACACAAAAATGGCTATAACTCTTTAAACAAGCGTCCTAGAGGGTCCAAAGTTGAATACAAAAATGGCTATAACTCCTTAAATATGCGTCCTAGAGGGTCCAAAGTTGAACACAAAAATGGCTATAACTCTTTAAACAAGCGTCCTAGAGGGTCCAAACTTGAACACAAAAATGGCTATAACTCCTTAAATAAGCGTCCTACAGGGTCCAAAGTTGAACACAAAAATGGCAATAACTCCTTAAATATTCCTCCTAGAGGGTCCAAAGTTGAACACAAAAATGGCTATAACTCTTTAAACAAGCGTCCTAGAGGGTCCAAAGTTGAACACAAAAATGGCTATAACTCCTTAAATATGCGTCCTAGAGGGTCCAAAGTTGAACACAAAAATGGCTATAACTCCTTAAATAAGCGTCCTAGAGGGTCCAAAGTTAAACACAAAAACGGCTATAACTCCGTAAATAAGCGTCCTAGAGGGTCCAAAGTTGAACACAAAAATGGCTATAACTCCTTAAATAAGCGTCCTAGAGGGTCCAAATTTGAACACAAAAATGGCTATAACTCCTTAAATATGCGTCCTAGAGGGTCCAAAGTTGAACACAAAAATGGCTATAACTCCTTAAATAAGCGTCCTAGAGGGTCCAAAGTTGAACACAAAAATGCCTATAACTCCTTAAATAAGCGTCCTACAGGGTCCAAAGTTGAACACAAAAATGGCTATAACTCCTTAAATATGCGTCCTAGAGGGTCCAAAGTTGAACACAAAAATGGCTATAACTCTTTAAACAAGCGTCCTAGAGGGTCCAAAGTTGAACACAAAAATGGCTATAACTCCTTAAATAAGCGTCCTAGAGGGTCCAAAGTTGAACACAAAATTGGCTATAACTCCTTAAATATGCGTCCTAGAGGGTCCTAAGTTGAACACAAAAATGGCTATAACTCTTTAAACAAGGGTCCTAGAGGGTCCAAAGTTGAATACAAAAATGGCTATAACTCCTTAAATATGCGTCCTAGAGGGTCCAAAGTTGAACACAAAAATGGCTATAACTCTTTAAACAAGCGTCCTAGAGGGTCCAAAGTTGAACACAAAAATGGCTATAACTCCTTAAATATGCGTCCTAGAGGGTCCTAAGTTGAACACAAAAATGGCTATAACTCTTTAAACAAGCGTCCTAGAGGGTCCAAAGTTGAATACAAAAATGGCTATAACTCCTTAAATATGCGTCCTAGAGGGTCCAAAGTTGAACACAAAAATGGCTATAACTCTTTAAACAAGCGTCCTAGAGGGTCCAAAGTTGAACACAAAAATGGCTATAACTCCTTAAATAAGCGTCCTAGAGGGTCCAAATTTGAACACAAAAATGGCTATAACTCCTTAAATATGCGTCCTAGAGGGTCCAAAGTTGAACACAAAAATGGCTATAACTCCTTAAATAAGCGTCCTAGAGGGTCCAAAGTTGAACACAAAAATGCCTATAACTCCTTAAATAAGCGTCCTACAGGGTCCAAAGTTGAACACAAAAATGGCTATAACTCCTTAAATATGCGTCCTAGAGGGTCCAAAGTTGAACACAAAAATGGCTATAACTCTTTAAACAAGCGTCCTAGAGGGTCCAAAGTTGAACACAAAAATGGCTATAACTCCTTAAATAAGCGTCCTAGAGGGTCCAAAGTTGAACACAAAATTGGCTATAACTCCTTAAATATGCGTCCTAGAGGGTCCTAAGTTGAACACAAAAATGGCTATAACTCTATAAACAAGGGTCCTAGAGGGTCCAAAGTTGAATACAAAAATGGCTATAACTCCTTAAATATGCGTCCTAGAGGGTCCAAAGTTGAACACAAAAATGGCTATAACTCTTTAAACAAGCGTCCTAGAGGGTCCAAACTTGAACACAAAAATGGCTATAACTCCTTAAATAAGCGTCCTACAGGGTCCAAAGTTGAACACAAAAATGGCTATAACTCCTTAAATATTCCTCCTAGAGGGTCCAAAGTTGAACACAAAAATGGCTATAACTCTTTAAACAAGCGTCCTAGAGGGTCCAAAGTTGAACACAAAAATGGCTATAACTCCTTAAATATGCGTCCTAGAGGGTCCAAAGTTGAACACCAAAATGGCTATAACTCCTTAAATAAGCGTCCTAGAGGGTCCAAAGTTGAACACAAAAACGGCTATAACTCCGTAAATAAGCGTCCTAGAGGGTCCAAAGTTGAACACAATAATGGCTATAACTCTTTAAACAAGCGTCCTAGAGGGTCCAAAGTTGAACACAAAAATGGCTATAACTACTTAAATAAGCGTCCTAGAGGGTCCAAACTTGAACACAAAAATGGCAATAGCTCCTTAAATATGCGTCCTAGAGGGTCCAAAGTTGAACACAAAAATGGATATAACTCCTTAAATAAGCGTCCTAGGGGGTCCAAAGTTAAACACAAAAATGGCCATAACTCCTTAAATAAGCGTCCTAGAGGGTCCAAAGTTGAACACAAAAATGGCCATAACTCCTTACATAAGCGTCCTAGAGGGTCCAAAGTTGAACACAAAAATGGCTATAACTCCTTAAAAAAGCGTCCTAGAGGGTCCAAAGTTGAACACAAAAATGGCTATAACTCCTTAAATAAGCGTCCTAGAGGGTCCAAAGTTGAACACAAAAATGGCTTTAAGTCCTTAAATATGCGTCCTAGAGGGGCCAAAGTTGAACACAAAAATGGCTATAGCTCCTTAAATAAGCGTCCTTCAGGGTCCAAAGTTGAAAACAAAAATGGCTATAACTCCTTAAATAAGCGTCCTAGAGGGTCCAAACTTGAACACAAAAATGGCTATAACTCCTTAAATATGCGTCCTGGAGGGTCCAAAGTTGAACACAAAAATGGCTATAACTCCTTAAATATGCGTCCTAGAGGGTCCAAAATTGAACACAAAAATGGCTATAACTCCTTAAATAAGCGTCCTAGAGGGTCGAAAATTGAACACAAAAATGGCTATAACTCCTTAAATATGCGTCCTAGAGGGTCCAAAGTTGAACACAAAAATGGCTATAACTCCTTAAATATGCGTCCTAGAGAGTCCAAAGTTGAACACAAAAATGGCTATAACACCTTAAATATGCGTCCTAGAGGGTCCAAAGTTGAACACAAAAATGGATATAACTCCTTAAATAAGCGTCCTAGAGTGTCCAAAGTTAAACACAAAAATGGCTATAACTCCTTAAATAAGCGTCCTAGAGGGTCCAAAGTTAAACACAAAAATGGCTATAACTCTTTAAATAAGCGTCTTAGAGGGTCCAAAGTTGAACACAAAAATGGCTATAACTCCTTTGTTTAGAAATCATCAAATCATCATCATCATAAAATATTCAACAATATCCCCTTCACTCAAGTCCATCTCTATTTCACTCGAACTCAAATTTTACTCAATTTTTACTCAATTATTCATTTGTCATTTACTCATATTGTTATCATTTTTGCTCTAATCACTCTGTTGTAAAAACATTCATTCGCTGTTAAACTGCCAACGAGATCGGTTGGCCAAACAATTAAACTTCTTGCTTGATCCATGTGGTCTATTTGCTAGTACATACTAATACCAGTAGATTAAATAAAGTAATTTTATAACGTAGATAAAGTTCCGAATTGTTTGCATTTAATCATATACACTGCACATTATCACCAGCTACATATCAGAGACTTACCATCATTATATCACAGCACCTGAAGACTTTGGATAAGTATAAAATCATTCATTTCAACATCCATACACATTTAACAAACATACATACATATTTCAACCATAAAACATACATATTATGCATTCGTTCACAAACATCTTTTTGGTCCTTCGAGCCGGATAATAAAATTTCATGAGCCAGTTCTAAATAAATGAATATAAATTGGATAAAATATTTATTTAATGCATATAATAGTCATTTTATAACTGTGTGTGGCAAAGTGGAAAAACATACATACATATGTACACATGTATATTATGTATTTGGAAACTAATATTAAATACTTATACATATTAAAACATTAAAAGTTTAATATATTTTTATACCTAAATACTTATTTAAAAATTGTGCATGAATATTGATTGCTTTCCTTGAACTCGTATATAAAGATACATATATCATCATATAAAAATCAATCACGTTGAAACCACGCGGTACGTTTTTTCGTACATCAGATACACATTTACATATCCATATATACAAATTCCATAGTGCAATTAAATCACGCGTTTTATATTCAAACGGGACAATCATTTTCTAACCTCTTAACGTGTCATCATAACTACGTACATCCGTACAGTTTCGAACATTTATTTGAACTTTTTTAATTCAACTTCAATTAATACCGTGATTGAATATGAACAAAATAATTGCTAAACGTGGTCGCGTTAAGGGTTGCATTACTCTTTTAGCAACATTTGCAAATTCAATTTACGAAACCATCACACTTACAACCCTAGACTTTCGCCTTAAAAAACTTGATGAAGCCTGGGTTGAATTTGTCGAGTTGCAAAATGCCCTTTTAGAATTTATAGACAAACCCGTCAAAACGTCAAAGCCTGGGATCGTTTGGAAAGACGGTTTAATCAGAAGAATATGATCGTGCAATCATTTATTCATTCATTTTTGAATTTACCCACGTGTGCTAGCGCTAGCGTTCACATGCTTCGAAAGGTCGCTAATGGAGCAGATGAAGCCATTAGAAGACTTAACGCTTTAGAGTCCAACAGTCGTCATCCTTGGCTAATCTACCTTCTCATTCAAAAATTGGATCATGAATCTAAACAGGCATGGGCTGAAGAAGTAGGAACAAGGGATGATTGTACCATCGACGAATTCTTGGAGTTTCTGCAAACACGCTGCGATTGTCTTGAGTCATGCATTTCATTTTCTCGGTCAAGTCAAAAAAGTAGTAAAGGTTCGAGTGTCATACGTACCCACCTAGTTGAGTCTCCAGGTAGTTGTCCTAAATGCAAGGAAAATCACATACTTCCAAACTGTCCAGAATTCAAGGCCCTTAATGTTAACTCCCGTCGAGAACTCGTCCGAACCAAATCTCTATGTTTCAACTGCTTACGCTTTGGGCATGCATCTAATAAATGTCCATCCAACTTCCGTTGTAGACAATGTAACTCTCGACATCATACATTAGTTCATCCTTCGCAATCCAACTCGCACACGGCATCTAATTCGAACACATCGGTTACATCAAATGCTAACATTTCGAATCCTTCTTACGAACACACTTTCATCGCAAATCAGGCTCTCGAATCCAGTCGCCGTCATGTGACAATTCTACCAACTGCCTTAGTTCGGACTAAGGATAAACAAGGAGTCTATCATACCTTTCGCATTCTTCTTGATTCGGGGTCCCAGGTTTCGTTTGTAACCGAGCAAGTGGCTCAATGCTTGAGACTTCAAAGAAAACGGGCTAGAATTCCAATAATAGGTATTACATCAACATCAGCTGGAGTAACAAACGGAGTAGTTAATCTTAAAATATATTCTCACTTCAGCTCGGAATCCGTCGAAACTAATTGTTACGTACTCTCGAAAATCTCCTCCTCTCTACCACCCTTTGTTCTAAATTGCTTACCTAACGAAACTTTACCTTCTGACTTAGCTGACCCCCGTTTTTACTTGCCCGGTTCCATTGATATGTTGTTGGGTGCTGATAAGTCATACATGTAATAACGGGAGCATCAAAAGCACTTACTAAAAATGGTATTAGCGCGATTCCTACTATCTTTGGATGGATAATAGCAGGTCGAACAGCAAGTATTTCGCCGTTAGGAACAGAGTTGAAAACACACTGTACACATCTGGATCAAGAAGTTAGTTCTCAATTAGAACGCTTTTGGAAACAGGAGGAGATATCCAATGAACCACCACTATCTGTAGAAGAAAAACTTTCTGAAGCAAACTTCATTAAAACCTATACTCGTCGGCCAGATGGCAAATATGAAGTACAGTTACCATTCAAGCCAAATGTACAACTTAATTTCGGAAACACCTTAGACACAGCTTTAACTCGCTTCCACTCTCTCGAACGCCGACTTAATTCAAACCATACACTTAAAATTCATTATGCGTCATTTATGCGGGAATACATTAAGCTTGGCCACATGGAGGAAATTCCGCAAGATCAGATATTTCGATCTTCAGAGCAACTTCTTTACTATTTTCCTCACCATCCAGTATTTAAGGGCGAAAGTTCAACGACCAAGCTTAGAGTAGTGTTTGATGCATCCGCGAAATCTCCTAATTCTGTGTCTTTAAATGAAACCTTACTTGTAGGCCCTACCATACAACGGGATATATTTTCGATTTGTTTGAGATCTCGTCGACACTCGTTCTTAATAACCGGAGACATCGAAAAGATGTATCGGCAGATATGGGTCAAACCAAGCCATACAGATTTTCAAAGAATTTTATGGCGTGAGAATTCTGAAGAACCTCTTAAGCATTATAGACTTCTGACCGTTACATATGGAACTTCATCAGCTCCATTTTTAGCTGTTCGCGTTCTGAAACAACTCGCCATCGACTCCGCCACTACCCATCCACGTGCGTCCGCTACTATTTTTAATGATTTTTACGTCGATGATGTAATTACAGGTGCAGATTCAGTTGAAGACGTTATGGGCCTTCATAAGGAACTCATCGAGCTGTTAAATACTGCAGGTTTCAATCTACGTAAGTGGACAACAAATTATTGGCCACTTCTTATGTCGCTATCAGAAGATCAACGGGAACTTTCTCCAATCGACTTTGAGGAGTCAAATACAGTTAAAATGCTTGGTCTCCGCTGGTGTCCGTCGCGAGACTGCTTCTTGTACAAGGTTAAGATAAGTTCTTCAGAGGTCTGTACAAAACGGCGTATCTTGTCCGAGGCATCAAGGATATTCGATCCTCTAGGCTTTCTATCTCCTGTTGTAGTCGCCATTAAAATTTTATTTCAGGAACTGTGGAGAAAACAGTTGAAATGGGATGAAGAAGTACCAACAAATATATCGGAACAATGGCACACTATAAGGAATCAACTTCATCTTGTCGAATCTATTGCCATTCCTAGACTAATGATGCATAATAAACCAAACTGGGAGTTTCATGGCTTTTGTGATGCTTCACTTGACGCATATTCCGCTGTTGTTTACTGTAGAAGCTTTCTCGAAGACAACTCCATATCGGTTAGCCTAGTTGCAGCGAAAACGAGGGTTGCTCCACTTAAGATACTGCCACTACCGAGATTAGAGCTTTGTGGAGCCGTACTTTTAACTCGTCTCTTGAATAAAATAAAATCAGCGTTGCAAGAACCAAACATCAAAATATTTGCTTGGACAGATTCGACTATTGTGCTCCATTGGTTTTCAGCTTCGCCCAAAAAATGGTCTATTTTTATTGGAAATAGCACATCAGAAATTCTACATCTACATCTAGCGGATACAAGTATTTGGTGGAAGGGGCCGCAATGGCTTTGGGAAGAAAACAACCAGTGGAAACCTTCAACATACAATAAGGAATTTGATTCTATCCAATTAGAAGAAAGAAGCACATTAAATTCTATTGCATTTATTTCAAATACTACTTCATGTAATACATTCGAAACTCTTTTATTCAAATATTCAAGTTGGTTAAAATCTGTTCGCGTTCTAGCTTATGTAATACGCTTTATTAAAAACTGCCGTGTTGCGGTAAGCAATCGAAATTTAAATAGCCTATCCCTCGAAGAGTTATCTGTCGCTAAAACCCATTTATTCAAGATTTCTCAATTGGCAGTATTTCACAGTGAAATCATGACTTTAAGAAATAAAAAGGAATTGCCACCAAAAAATAGACTTTCAAACCTAACCCCATTTATAGATTCGTACGGTGTTCTGCGCGTCGGTGGTTGTTTAAACAACTCGGATTTGTCCTTCGCAGAAAAATATCCCATTTTGTTGTGTAAAACTCACCCTATTGCAAAACTTATAGTAGAATATACCCACAAGAAAAATCTTCATGCTGGTGTGTCACACTTATTTGCGTTAGTAAGACAGAACTATTTTATCCTTGGTTGCAGAAACCTCGCGAGGAAGATAGTACACAGTTGCGTTATATGCTTTCGCCAACGTCAAATTACATCAAGACAACTAATAGGAAGCCTACCAGCTGAACGGGTTAGATATTCACGGCCCTTTAGTAGAGTCGGGTGCGACTATGCAGGTCCTATTATGATACGCGTCAACAGAGGAAGGAACCCAAGATTTGAGAAGGCGTACATAGCACTTTTTGTGTGCTTCGTGACAAAGGCTATACACTTGGAGCTCGTCGGAGATCTATCATCTAATGCTTTTCTACTAGCCCTTGATCGATTCGTTTCTCGTCGCGGTAAACCTCAAGAAATTTGGAGCGACAACGGTACGAATTTCCATGGAGCTAAACGACTTCTTGGCGAACTTCACAATATGCTTTGCAACCAACAGCATAATAATATGATCATCGACCATTTGTCCAAGGATAACATCCGGTGGAATTTTATACCCCCTTCCTCTCCACATTTCGGAGGTCTTTGGGAGTCTGGGGTGAAATCTGTCAAGCTGCATCTCAAGCGGGTAATAGGAGACACTAAACTTACATATGAGGACATGTATACCCTTCTTACGAAAATTGAAGCTCTCTTAAACTCGCGTCCTATGTGGGCAACATCTGATACTGATCCTAATGCCCTGTCACCCTCACATTTTTTAATTGGCGACTCTTATACAGCCTTACCCCAACCTGATGTTTCTCAAAATAATGTATCTATTCGAACTAATTGGTCTCTTTTACAGGCTATGCTTCAAGGGTTTTGGAAACGTTGGCATAACGAATTCTTGACTTCATTACAACAGCGTCCCAAATGGCAAGTGACACAACCCAACATAAAAATTAACGACGTTGTGCTGTTGAAAGAGCCAAATCTACCTCCGGCTAAATGGATTTTGGGACGCGTTATAAGGGTTCATCCCGGTGCAGACAATCTATGCAGAGTCGTGACTATTCGCACTAGCTTTGGAGATTATACCCGACCAATAACCAAGGTCGCCCCTTTACCTAATTCTGAAACCCAACGGATTTCAGGGGGGGCTGGATGTTTAGAAATCATCAAATCATCTCTATTTCACTCGAACTCAAATTTTACTCAATTTTTACTCAATTATTCATTTGTCATTTACTCATATTGTTATCATTTTTGCTCTAATCACTCTGTTGTAAAAACATTCATTCGCTGTTAAACTGCCAACGAGATCGGTTGGCCAAACAATTAAACTTCTTGCTTGATCCATGTGGTCTATTTGCTAGTACATACTAATACCAGTAGATTAAATAAAGTAATTTTATAACGTAGATAAAGTTCCGAATTGTTTGCATTTAATCATATACACTGCACATTATCACCAGCTACATATCAGAGACTTACCATCATTATATCACAGCACCTGAAGACTTTGGATAAGTATAAAATCATTCATTTCAACATCCATACATATTTAACAAACATACATACATATTTCAACCATAAAACATACATATTATACTTTCGTTCACAAACATCCTTAAAAAAGTGTCCTAGAGAGTCCAAAGTTGAACACAAAAATTGCTATAACTCCTTAAATATGCGTCCTAGAGGGTCCAAAGTTAAACACAAAAATGGCTATAACTCCTTAAATAAGCGTCCTAGAGGGTCCAAAGTTGAACACAAAAATGGCTAAAACTCCTTAAATAAGCGTCTTAGAGGGTCCAAAGTTGAACACAAAAATGGCTATAACTCCTTAAATAAGCGTCCTAGAGGGTCCAAAGTTAAACACAAAAATGGCTATAACTCCTTAAATAAGCGTCTTAGAGGGTCCAAAGTTGAACACAAAAATGGCTATAACTCCTTAAATATGCGTCCTTGAGGGTCCAAACTTGAACACAAAAATGGCTATAACTCCTTAGATATGCGTACTAGAGGGTTCAAATTGAACACAAAAATGGCTACAACTCCTAAAATAAGCGTCCTAGAGGGTCCAGAGTTGAACACAAAAATGGCTATAACTCCTAAAATAAGCGTCTGAGGGGGTCCAAGCTTCAACACTAAAATCGCTGTAACTTCTAAACTACGAGCCTGTGGTTGCAATCAGTTTGCTGACAACTAACTTCAAACTTAGTTGGGTTGCGGAGCATCATCATCATCAGCTAAGCAGTTAGTTATACCATCTTCAACATATCGGACATGTTACTCCTATTAGCAATTGGAAATTTCGCGACAGTAGCTCTGAAATCTGAACATCTGCCGTTATTACCATTCTCGTTTTTGCAAGACAAGCTCGGGTTTCAAACCATTTGTGGGATGCTTCAGATTTTCACAGAAATTTCGTCGCTACCATCAAACATCCATTCTCTTCGCGTTTGTAAAGCCTTTTCTCTTGTCTTTACCTGCAGTATCTTGATTTCCAGTGGTGTGGGAAGCCAATTTCCCATTCGTTTGGCATTCGCATAGAGCGATGTGTATGTGTCAACTGCACGCATATATCGCTGAATTGAGGAGGAATTTGTGCATGCAATCTTATTCCAGCTTTGCAGTTGTTCAACATCGAGCTTCTTTTGTATACGGCTCCATAGATTTATTTTTGTGTACAGATATGTGTGGACATGAGTCGAAACATGAGCACAAGCAAAACTGATGCTGAATTGCTTCGCGTCAGTACGAATATTAGCAAGCCCTTTATTGAACGGTTTAAGCCGAGAGACAGTATTTGAGGCTTTTACCGATCGAATATCCAATACCAAGTTCACGAATACCTAAATGGTAAGTGAAAGAGATGTGGCCCAGCATACTTTTAAAGCTGCCCTGGCAAGTCAATCGTATACTCTTTAGTGATGAATAAGTAATTACTGCTTTATTTACTCGTAGAGAAGCTCAGAACTTGAGAGTAATTAACGAGTTTGTCTTCACTTTTTTACTTTAACGTGCAAAATTTTAAAAGGACCAAAACCTGAGGCAAAAAATAACATAGTGTCCTAAAGCCAGTGAAAGTTTTTGCCGCTTTCGTAGCCAATTCAACTCTTCCAGATTGTGCCATGTTTCCACCTAAACTAGAGCGCACTGAATTTCTATGAGACAAACATAACCCTTCTTTGATGTAATAGCAAGAGAACTCGAAGAGTTTAATATTTTGAAATCTACTGGTCTATATCGCATATCTTCTTCCCTTTCCTGAGTTGTCAAACCCACTGCGTATGTTGTTCCATCAATCGTACCTTTCAAGACACTTTCCGAGCACAGGAGAACCACCTGTACTTTTAAAGCTGATGTTATAAGATTTGCTTTAGATGCAATTCACAAATTAGCAATTGTTTACCGTCTTAGATCCAATGGCCTCAGTTAAACCCCCGCAATGAATCTTGATCTACGCATATTTTCCAATCCTCACTGTCAACTGCAAAAATATTGCAGTTCTATATTTTTTTCACAATTGACTCATCCAACGCTTTCGCTTGACCGGAAAAATATCTGCCTTATATCGGGCGAGAACAGATTCAAGATTAAAATCTTAAAAGTAACACATGAAGTGTCAATTTGTTAAAAGTACGAGTATGTACGTGTTCTCAGAGGGTGACACTGGCTGTTGCAAGGCACGATGTAATTTGCGAGACAAGTTCCTCTCTTATAACCAATCTAGTTTTAACCTCAATCAATTGAAAACTGGACGTCCATTTAAATTTAAAAGTTCTAGTACCAGGAAATGGTAATCCGCTTAAGAAATATGAACACATTTGTCCTAAAAATCTGACCTACGAGTACCTTTGAAACGCTCTTAGACATTCAAATATCCCAAAGTAGACGTGGCGCACAGATCATAGACGTCAATGTTGATTTCATCGGGGAATATTTCGTACACAAATCAATTTAAGTACAAGACTTCATTATCACCACTGCAAACAATTTTTCTTAAACGTTAATATACAATCCGCATGTGATCCACCTGCAAGTGCAAAACTGATTTCTAACAATTCAAAGAAAAAATATCACATAGCGAAATAGCAAAACAAAACTATTTTTTCAAGTGGAATCAATTGTCTATTTATAATTTCAGCAGTATCAGTGCTTCCCCGTGTTATCGGCGTCTATTCCATTTACTCTACGCTGCTCTATCTACCCGTGCGTTATTAGATTTTTTATATAAAAGCTATTTAGTTCTGAAAAGCAGCATCAGTTAGCCATATTCTGTGACTATCACAACATCCAAAATGTCTTCAAAACTCTTAATAGCCTGTTTTGTTGCACTTGCCGTTTGTGGAGCTCTGGCCCAGCGAACTCTGGAATATAGACCAGGACGTGACTCAGCTAGAACAAGGACACTTGAATACCGCCCAGATCGAGATCGTGCACGAGTTATTCAACCAACATATCGTCCTCGCAACGATGGTCCAAGGACATATCGCTTTAGACGTGAAGCCACAGACAATCTAGACAAGTCCAACACTCGTACCAACGAATATCATCCAGATTCACCAAATCAACCACAGCCATCTTATCCCGTCTATCGAACTGACAAAATCGATGAAGGACGCAGCTACCGTTTCAGGAGGCAAACCACAGACCATTTAGATTCGTCGAATACTCGCACAAATGAGTACCATCCGGACTCACCAAACCAGCCCCAGCCGTCATATCCAGTGTACCGCACAGATAGAATTGATGACAACCGCAGCTATGGATTTTAGTTTATGTATTAATATTTTTACTCGTATTTATTCCATGATTAAATGTAATAAAATGTAAAAAAAAATGATAAAGTAATTTCTTGCTATTCGAAGGCTTGCTTGTCTAAGTCATAACCTTGTTTCAGTGCAAGGTCCACATCATAATACGACTATTATAGCCCGTAGTTGAACATATCTCTTTTTGAAGAACTTTTGTTTCAGAACGCCCCAGCGCAACTTAAAGTGTTCCTTGGGTAGTACTGGAGTTAGGAGAGTCTTTGAGGGCTTAAGTAGATTATCAATATAGTACCCAGGATTGCTTTTCAGCCTCTCTAATAGATTGTTTTATTATATTTTTAGATAATCTATATAATTCTATACATGTTTGTTAAGCCTCTAACAACTCAGGTTTTCCCTTCGTAAAAGTAAGGGCTTTTTTAAATGCCAAATAACTTTTATTAAAACAATAACGACAGGAATTGAGTTTGAATCAAAAATTTTCAAGAATAGTTCATAACATTATGTTTTAAACTCAACTCTAGCCACATGGCTTCCTCCACTGGCAAAACGTATCCACTCAGTCCAATCTTTCGAGCATTTCACCAATAAAGCGCTGAATACACCAAAGGCTTTACATAGCTTCAAAAGCAGTAGCCGAGTGATGTCTATTTACATCACCTCACTCCTTAGCAAATTTTAGGGTTTATGGGCACTGTGATATGTAGGACTGTCTAGGTGGAAATCTATGTATGTATGCATATCGTCCGGATTAATTTCTTCCATATTTTTCAAGGGAAAATCCTTGATCACTGTCCGGTAACGAGTAAACACCGTTGATTCCAATTGTGAGTTTAATTGACTTAATGTAATCCTCTACATACGAGTATACGTTTCGTGAATTGGAGAACGATTTTCAAAATATTTTTGAGTTAAACGAAAGCCTTTTTCTAGTGTACAAGTAAGTCTGTTCATGATGATTTGTTAAACAAATGTCAAAGTACGATTTAAAAGCTATTCCTTGTGGAAGATCTACGAGTATCTATTTATTTAAAAGAATTGCAACCCCATTCTCAAATGAAGACAAATAGTGTTTTAAGTTCTATTAAATATCGGAAATTTTTAGACACAAAACAAATAACTTCACGGTCGGAAGCAACCCAAGTGTGTTTATCCGGACTTCTGTAGTAAGTCCACAAAACAATGACTTTAGTAAATGGGGTGTACAAATAAAGAAATCATTTCCTTTCTTTGAATCAATCGTGCAGGTTCCCGATTTGGGCGATATACAGTGTTCTTGTCCTACCTGTATCGCGTGTAGTGTAGTAGGTAACATTTATAAAAAAAAGGGTTTATATTCGCTTTAAGCTCCAAAGGCTATGAATAAAAAATGATTTTGTGTGGTCTTACTTAATTTTTATTTTATGTGTGTAATAAAACAGTTATAAAAGTGCTCAAAGTGTCCTCCTTGGTTTTGTATGCATGCTAGAGCCCATTTTTGGATTTCACTGCTCACTTTTGATGACGCTTTGAGAATACACTCTTCCAATTCAATTAAAGTTGCTATTTCGGTTGAATAAACAAGTTCTTTCATTCTTCCCCATACAAAAAAAAATTCAATACTGTAAGGTCAGGAGATCTTACATGTCAGTGAACTGGTCCATTTCTTAATATCCAACAGTTACTGTACTCATCATCTAGCCAAATCTTAACCTCACGACCATAGTGGGCTGGAGCACCGTCCTGTTGAAAATATGATGAAGCTCGTGGAATGTCCTCCAATACTTCTGGTAAATCATTTCGCAACAACACCAGACAGTTTGTATTAACTTATTTCCAAGTACTCCTGCTCACATATTGACGCTGAAATGATGTGTTGAAATGATTTATGTCTCCTTGTATGTGGATTGTCCGTAGCCCACATATGAAGATTATGAAAATTTGTGATCCCATCTCTTGTAAATTGAGATTCGTCCGCCCAAAGAATTCTGCTAATAAACTCATTTTCAACCAAACTCCGCTCCAGCAACCAGTTAAAAAACTCAACTTTCTTTTCCAAATTATTGGGAAGCAGTTCTTGTACAGATGTATGGTGGTGTGGATAAAGATTTTCTCCATGCAATGCATTCGAAATTTTTGACTGGAAACATTGAATTGCAAAGCTGATTGATGGATCAGTTGTAACAGCTTCCAGTATTCTTTCATCAGCCGAAATCCTTCATATTGAGGCGCTCCCGCATTCTTTGGTCGTGTATTTGAAACTGATCCCGTTTCTCGAAGCCTTCGATACGCATTTCCAAATAATCCTTTACTAGAAAGTCGTCGGTCTGGATATAATTAACGGTATCTTTGTCGGGCTCTATTTAAACTTCCATTGTACAGCCCATACACGTAAATAATGTCTGTGTATTCTTGGTTTGTAAATGCATACATTTCAAATAGCGTTTCTAAGCAACTGTAACCTTAGCGTAAAAAATTAAACTGATGAATTTTTTTTATACCATTTTTGTTTGGTAAATTTTCGAAATAGGCCTTTAACCCATTTGGGTTAGGCCATTGTTCAAGTTTTCGAACAGCAAATTTTGTCTGATTTCAAAAAGGAATTTTATTAGGCTGAACTACAGTTATGATAAAACTTAAGATGCAATATGTATTATAGTTCGTTTTGTTGGCATTCAGGAAAAAATAAATAATATTTGCGATTGACACCCTTCCTTAATTTGAACTCCTGGTGGCATTTTTTAAGTACCACCTTATACTATATATTTATATCTTTTTTTTCTAATTACAAATTGAATAAGATCTACGAGTAGATTAAATCTAAATATCGATAGAAACTATACACGATGTTCAAAAATAGTTAATTATGAACTGAAATCTTGAATTAAGATTCGTTAGGATGTAGTGAAGTTGACTTTTCGAAAAGTCGAAAAGTCGAAAAGCTCGCCACAACTTTACACTCAACACAATTTTAAATTTAACGGATAGCAAACTTGTCGCGACATGTAGATTACGGTAAATTTTAGTGTGTGCAATTTTTAGATTTTGCTTTGTTTTTTCATTCTCTTGTGAAATCCATTTAAGTACGGTTATGCACTGTATACACAATTCTCGTGATCATTTGCAGAATAATTCGATTCTAAGTATAACAAAATAGTTTTTTTTTTAAGTGTTCTGTGCCTTAATTCTTATGTTTAAGTGGGAAATGGATGTTTGCCTGGATGAATCCAATCCCAGCGGTAGCACTGTTTTCCAAAGCCGTAATTTTTTGTGCGTTGGTGATATACGAGTATTAGAAGAATTATTGAACAGCGATGATGAAGTTGGAACTGTTGCCGCTATTCGACCAGAGGCGTTTGATGGAATTACCGATGAAGAAAATATTGGCGATGAAATTTTAAGTAACGAGGAATCTTTGGCGTATTCGTAGTAGAAATGCGTAAAGATCGCAAACAATGGTCTAACCTCATTGATAATACTTCTGCAATAACACAAATAACTCGGCGATCTGTACAAAATACTGATTGTGTTGACGTTGAACCATCCTTCATAACTTCAAATTACCTACAGCCGTATTATTAGATTTTGGAATTTCAAATAATCCGGAGCCAGATTGCCAGGCTATAATACGAGTAAATTAGACCAAATAAACAACAATACAGTACTTCCCGGATAATAGCACATCCACATGGGTTTAAAATGGTAGTGCTTATAAGCGGGCTTTCAATTAAATTCCTATTATGCGGGGACCCTTGTAATAGCATATAAATGTGTTTTTAGGAGGGAATTTTCTCAAATTTATAAATATTTAGATTTAGTTACAAGTTTTTTTTATTTACTAATGCAAAGAAATCAAAAATAAAGTAAAATATACATAAATATAAGAATTCACAAAAAAAAAAAATAAATAAATAAAACACAAAAATATTGTATTGGCCAATATGTACGTACCTTAGTCTTAAAAAACAAAAATGTTATTAAATTCAAGTAAATTAATTTGTTAATACATTTAATGAAAAAAATCTGAAATTTTCCTTTGAATCATTGATTTTCCAAAAAATGATCCTCTATTTCATCTAGAATTTTGATAGTAAGGTTGTTTCCATCCAGGTACGTTACTAAAGTTGCATAAAGCAATTTCAACCACATTCTCAACCACTGGAATTTCCATCTCCAAATCTTCACCAACCGTTACTGAACATTCTTCAACTGAAACCACATCATCACAAATTTCTTGATCGGTTAAACATCTGAAACATTCTAATTCATCATCGCATTTCAGTAGCTCGTCAAACTCTTCTTCTGTTGAGAACACATCAATCTCTTCCAATACTTCTTCATCCACAACGACTCCATCTTTTACAAACCCAGCTTTCTTAAAACAATTTTTTATAGTCTGGGGAGTAACAAGCCACCAGGAACGCTTAGCAATTTTTCATCCCTCTAAAACATTAAGTGATTTTACGAAATCTGGCAAATAATTGTTTTCGTATAAGATTCCTCCTATAATATGCTTTAAAACATCTGATTATGCCCTGATCCAGTGGCTGTATAATGTTGGTAGTATTTGGCGGCAGCTTACGAATTTTCACATGTTGAAGTTCCAATTTATGGCAACCTGCATTGTCGACAAATAATCGTATGTACTTATTTTCCCCTTTTCGCGTCAAAGTTCCAGAAGGTAGAATTTTGTAATAAAGCCCGTCCCCATTAAAAATGTCTTTTTCAAATCCGTTTAATAACATTGGTAAAAATTTTTCGATCCATTGCGATGCAGCTGGAACATCAGCGTCATTTCTTTCGTCGTGAACTTTCTTGAAACTAATGTTTTCCTTTTTTGCCACCTGCAAAGCTAGCCATTGCTTGGTTCAAAATTAGTAACATACAAAATTTGAGCGAATTTTACGGCTTGTTCTTTATAAGTGGTCCACTTATAACAGCATTGTGGCTTCTCATTTCGTTAAACCACCGACAATAAGCCTTCTTCAGTTCTTCACTGTGTCCTGAACGAACTCTATTTCTCTTTAAGTTTTTATAAAGCGAGTGCAATTGCATAGGATGGCGTTTGTAAATCTCAACTCTGAATAATTTGTTGCTATTAAAAGGGTTTTGCTATTAAGGGGGTTGCTTATATCCGGGGAGTACTGTATCTCCATTTCGCCGATAATGCTTATTGACGAGAAAATGCTTACCTATTTTGGACGTCATAGCTGCAAAATGTATTTGAAAAATAAACCTATAATTTGGATACAAGCTTTGGTGCATGGCTGCTTCGACCGATTATGTTATTTCAATTGATGTCATATAGTGGAGCTTCCGATCAATATGACAAGAATCTCGGACTAGGGTCCTCTATTGTGATGCATATGGCCAGTCGTTTGATAACTTTTTCACATCGCACTACCTGATGTGTCTATTGAGGAATCAACTGATTTGTGCCTCCGGAACTATGCGCACTAATCGCTTGGGAAACTTGCTCCAGTCTTGAAAACAGGCAAAGCATTGCCGAAAGGTAATTTAAGCCATCATAATCTTTTCTTAATTGTATTTCTAGGTGAAATTGATGCTAGATTCGACAAAGCAAATAAGATTGCCTGTTGTCGTTGGGAAGACAAACGTGAGGTGATTTTGCTATCAAATTTTACTGGTGTTTACCTGTTAACTCCTACACCGCGAAGGCAATAACAACGTGGCGGACAGCCAGGCCAAATTATTGAGCACGACAACACAGTTTCCAAATATCGCTTTTCGATTAGATCAAAAAAATGGTTGTGGCCACTTTGGTTGGCTATTCTTGAGTCTGCCGTTGTCAATGCCTGGAAACTAAATTGTTTAATTAATAAGGTGCTCATGCGGCCAAAGATTTCGCAGCTGAATTTCCGAGTTGACCTCGTGACAAATTTATTGCTAACATCAGATGAGGAGGGAACGGAGGATATTCCAATTGTATACTGTTCCGAGGATGAAGGCCCTTCACTAACAAACTAGCCTCATCTTCTCATATTCCTCGTGTCTATGGCCAGCATTATCTTACAGCAGAGTCCAACGAAAAGCTAGTCGCTGCCAGGTTTGCCACAAACCCACTATGAGAATGTGCGAAAAGTGCCAAGCACATTTGCATCTAAAAAACAGCTTTGCTTTTATGGTGTATAAATGGAAAAAAAATAGGTGTTGAATAAAAATTACATATTGTTTTACTTAACTGGCTTATTAAAACATATTTTTAATATGTACTCATAACAAACGGCTATTGTTCGACTTTTTGAACAGTCTCACCTGGCGAAACTATCACAGGTAGAATTTTTCCGACAACGGATTCGGATTCCTTGGGTGCCAATTACTCTAGAAAAGTACTTTGCACTGTAGAAAAAATTAAATCCCAAACCCAACTCTTTCTGAGAACTTTTAAGGAACAAGGTAACGAAATGAGGATTTTGAAAGGTAGTCAAATAAAAGAGCACGTTTTAAAACTCTTTAAAAGCTGTGCAATTTTAGAAAAATATTGGAAAGTGAGTAATTCTTGGAAAACCACTCTTACGAGTATTGTCAACTGTTATTAGAAATGTTGGGAAAAAATCATAAATTCCTTTTTTTACCTGCTGCAGGTTTTTCCAAGAATCATAAAATCTATGGGGTTTTTTTTGCAAACTTGATGATGACTTATTTTTATTATTGTTACTTTCATAGGAAAATAATATAGTAATTTGGCATTTTCTGGAAAAAAGTGACCACAAAATAACAATTTCATTTAAACACCGCCGAAACACAAAGGTTAGTATTTCTTCTAAAAATAAATTCCCACACGAAGTTTCTACCATTAGCACAAATAGAGCAATTTCCGTTAACATGGGTCAGGGTACACCAAAGTAAGCTTTTTCCTAAATCCTCGATAAATGATATCAAAATTGGAGATAGACCCTTACTGTAGAACGATTTTTTTCATAGAATATGACGAATTATTGGACACCCTGTATAAATACTTGATCAGTGTTTGAATTCGAAAGCGCTTTGGGGAGACCCCACGCTGATAATACGGGGAATCACTGATACCGATGAATTTTTGGTTTTGAAATTAACACAATATAATATGATATTTTTCACTTAGTCAAAGGTGGTTAAGGTCACTTGTCAATTTGTGATGTCTAAATATTTTTCTTGTGTGTAATTTATTTATTGTACCTTTCTTGTTTAAAAAATATTTCAAAATTTTAGATATGCAAAGTTGTTGTCATTAAGATGTAGATATTGAGTTACTCTTATATCTTGGTCGGATTTACTTTTAAATGCTAAAAAGAGCCCCGACTAAGCAAGTCGATGTAAGGATGATGGGGTGCCTTCTTAACCTTGTAGAGTACGTTGCGTTAGAATAACGATGCACTCATATACATATTTCATCTCGACATAAGTAACTTCGACATCTCAGTGCAGGCACTGTATTTTGTTAACTGAATATAATGAGACAATGACTATAGAGTAATCTAAGTTTGGTTGCAATGTTTTACTTATAAGTCAATAAAATTTTTAAAGAATATTTTATTTATGAAAATATTCCATCACATTCTATTAATGTTCGCAGATGAATGGGCTGATCATTTATTATTCGTGATGAATAGTCATGTCATCTCAAGGTCAATATTACTCATTTTTTCTTTTAGATTGACATATTATTGTTATTCACGTTGATAGCAAATTAAAAAGGTTTTTGTGAAAACTATTTACTTTTCACTGCAACAGTTTCAGAATTCGGTGTCATTAGCAAAAGGTAAAGTAATGACATTGTCACAAGTTTGTTCAGAAATGGAGCAAGGACAATTTTTTTTTTTTTTTTTTTGAGATCTTTGATATTATTAATATTTATATATGGCTTTACTCTCATAGCCATCTTGAATCCATCTTTGGCCTTTGGTACAACAGCCACTGCAGTTCTGGTGATCTCACGCGCCTACTATCTTTGACTGTGATCTTATGGACATGCCGTCTGATGCCCAGGATTGGTTTCAGCTATAATATGAGCCAGGAAAAGAATGTAGACGAGTTTTCACGTATTTCTCCAAAACCGACAACGACAATATTCATTTTCACTCCTCGTTAGAAAACCCAAACCAAACGATGAAATGTACAATCCTGATTCCTGATAGCCAAGCTAGTTCGGAATGCAGGACTTCACTTAAATGTGACTTCAGGTCACAATGGGATCAAGAGAACTGAAATCACCGATGGATTTGATAGACAAGGTTCAGAGGTGAGATTTTCAGGGCGTGGACCTAGGTTAGGTCTGCCTACTTTCCTCGGTTAGGACTTCCATTGACGTTAGCTTTCATAGGAATATAAATACAGATGGCATGACTCTCCACGTAGCCGATAGACCAAACGAATGCCTCCCGACGTCTCTTAGAGGTCAGCGGCTTTTCTACTGTTCCTCAGTAAGAAAGACTGTAGAATGCTTAGTGGCGTCGTGACGGAGCATTACGCTTTTGCTAACCACTTCAGTATGCTGGGCATAAGTGACAGAACATCAGAGCATCCTGTGACGCTTGCTGTGAAAGTGCTGATAATTCTACCGAGCGGTAGTCCGCCGTGAGTGTCCAGTCTACGCTCGTATCAGTCTGCAGGTAAATACTCGGCGCTGATGTGGTGGGTGCTGGTACTGTAGGCACTTTATCACTGAAGCGCATACCCATCGTTCTTCGAAAAACTGAGAAATTCCGATAACAGAAACGTACAAGGAGTGCAATGGACTAGCTCTTTGTCTGCGTCCTCTCTTTCGACAAAAAAAAAAAATCTTAAATAATTTGAAGGCAGAAGCTCTGTGATTTTGTATGCCACAACTCTGAAAGAGGGATTGGTTCAGATTTCTTCGATCTTAGCATTTATTGGAGAGCTATCGCTACTGATTGGACAATGTCTTTATTATGTAGTATGGAGCATTAAAACTTAGGCGAGCATTCATATTTACTTACGTACTTAGGTGGCGCACAATTTCAGGTTGAACCTGGGCGAACCAACTAACAAGTCTCTCCAGTTTATCCGGTCTTTAGCTAACTACCTTCAGTTGCGACTTGGAGCTGGAAGTCCCCTTCTACTTGTGCGCGCCACCTAATGTGAGGCATTCCTCTATTGCGTTGTCCTTCCGAGTTACATAGATTCGAAGACACTGCGGGCTTGGTATCCATTCGCTCTACATGTCCTAGCCATATCAGTCGAATGATGCGCAGTTTTCTGACTAGGTCAATGTCGCTGTACAGCTTGTATAAACTCGTTGAATTTTCTCCTCCAAACGCCGTCAACGCAAACGGGACCGAGTATTTTTCAAAGAGTTTCTCTCTCGAAATGACTGAGGATATCTTCATCCGCTTTTGATAGAGACCATACTTCAGCGCCATAAAGTAGGTCTGGGATGATCAAAATCTTATATAGAGTTTCCTTAGTTTTTTGGGATAGGGCCTTACTACTCAATTGCCTTCATAACCCAAAGAAACAGCGATTGGCAAGAGTGATTCTTCGTTTTATTTCTGTTGAGCTGTTCTTGGCAGAATTCGTAACAGAGCCAAGGTAGACAAAGGCCTTTGCTATTTCGAAATTATAGCTGCCGATTGTGACGTTCTGCCCAATTCGTCTATGTTATGTGTAACTTCTCGTTGACAGCATATTCTGGTTTTGCCCTCGCTTACCCATTTTAGCAGCTTCCATTTCTATACTGGCGAACGCACTGATGACAGCCCACTGAGTTATTTCAATGATGTTGATATCATCGAGGGTTTAATCGATTGAAAATTTTGTTCTTGAGGTGAGTGAATTGCGATATACTATTATTTGTAATTAGTTATGTAATTCCATGCTTAATTCTAGTACATAACCTGAAAGTTCGCGGACGCTCAATTGGAAGTTGATACTAACTCCAGTAGCACGAAGCTACTTTTTAAAATATAAAACATCATAGTGACTGTATATTGGCGGCTATATTCCAAGCAAAGTATTCCCTTGAGGACTTCCATTAAACCTCCCATTTAGTTATAAGAGGCAAACTTGTTTAAGCAGAGCATAGCTACCCAGTCAGTTCAGACTTACTTAAAGGTTAATGAACATCTAACCAGATCGACTTGATCCAACATTCTCAATAATTGCGAAGCAGAAACCGAATATACTCGTAATCCTAATGGTAGTTGTGTATCCAATAGGGGACTATTGCTAATGCGGTAGCGTATTGATCTTCAACGCAGATGGTCCGAAATTCAATATAATCTACAATTCAAGTGAGCATTCTTAAACAGTAAATTAAGTAATTTAAGTGACCACTAATGGTCACGTACATAAATAATATCATCGAGCAGATGTTTGGAGCATCCCTGAAGATCACCAGATCTTCATAAATATATACCTAACAAATCATAACAGAACAAAAAGTAAATATGTAATTTGTAATGTAGCGCTGAAACCTTTGCACCACCTCAAAGCATGATTGCTTTTGTTCAAAGTTTGCTATACACTGCAGTCATGCGTTCGGCATTAACACAACCGTCCAAAAGGCAATATGATCTTAAGTTCCAGGCGTGATTCAAAAAAGATGCTAAAGGAAAAGTGATTGGATTGGATAACATGAATGCAAAAACATCAGCAAATTCTCAATTTAATAGACAATCAGTAACATCAGTAACAATCCAAATACGTGGAAAAAATATGTGGCATTTTATGTTTAATAAAATTTATGGTTATTTTATGGTTAATAAAATATGAAGTCGAACAACCTTTTATGATGTTTTCCATTAAGGTTTCGCATATGTAAAGTTAATTTGACATTTTCACCCGAAATACAAATAAAACACAGGCAGAAAAAAAACATTTGCGAATTTAAACAAAACGTATTTCAAAAACATTGTATGTACAATTTCACCAGCATCAGTACTTCCCCGCGTTATCAATGTAGATTCCCCTTGCGCGGTACTTCTCCATCAAGCAAACAATCATTCCGTTGTTTGTTTTGGATTCGTATAAAGACGACTGAAATCCGGCAGATAGCATTAGTTAATCATTTTCTGCGATAATTATAACATTAAAGATGTCTTCGAAGCTCTTAATAGTCTGTTTTGTCACACTGGCCGTATGTGGGACTCTGGCTCAGCGAACACTGGAGTATAGACCAGGACGTGATTCAGGTAGGACAAGGACACTTGAATACCGTCCAAATCGGGATCGTCCACGATTGATTCAACCAACATATCGTCCTCGCAACGATGGTCCAAGGACATATCGGTTTAGACGTGAAGCCACAGACAATCTAGACAAGTCCAACACTCGTACCAACGAATATCATCCAGATTCACCAAATCAACCACAGCCATCTTATCCCGTCTATCGAACTGACAAAATCGATGAAGAACGCAGCTACCGTTTCAGGAGGCAAACCACAGACCATTTGGATTCGTCGAATACTCGCACAAATGAGTACCACCCGGACTCACCAAACCAGCCCCAGCCGTCATATCCAGTGTACCGCACAGATAGAATTGATGACAATCGCAGCTATGGATTTTAGTTCATTTATTATTAATTTTATTTATTGAAAGTGTTTTAAGTAATATTACAAATAAAAAAAGGGTTATTCCATTGAATTTCTATTTTTTTTAAGAAGTTCAAAAAATTATTTAAAAAAATTGTTGAAAGTATTCTTAAATCTGTGCATTGTTCTTAAGGAAGTGAGTTTGATGCGTGCAAGTGTTTTTCATGTAACCGAATCAATAGCAACTTGAATACAAACCGTTTTTTTGGTAAAAGTATGGATTGCTTGGCATCTGGTAATAAATGCGAGTTTTTTAATCTGCCTCCTACTCTTATTAAGTTGATTTTCTCATCGAAATACGGATCTAACGACGATATGCTTGATCGTTTATTGACCATTCCAAATTTCTTCAGTAGCTCATATTCATTGGGAAATGCTTTTCTCTGTACTTGAATCAAAAGCAGACGATTTCCTTGATATAATTCTTCAACTGTGAGACGACCAAAACTTCTCACTTCTCTATGTTTCCTGCAATTTTTATAAAATTGGTTACAAAACGAGAAAATTCTTTTCAAATTGTTAAATGAATTTTTGTGATTAAGCTTTTCTACTGGATCTGGTATAATTGAAGTTGTTAGAACTGATTTGATTTTACGATATCCGGGAATAACTTCAAGGATTGTTTTCGATTGATTGTTTTCGAGGAACTTGGGACCCTTGAACCAAAACGTTGATTTAATAAGTTCCGAAAGAGTGAGAGATCTGGATACCAGATCAGCTGGATTGTGTACTCCTTTTATGTAACTCCATTGCTGAATATCTGTACATGCTTGGATTTTTGCAACCCTATTAGCAACATATGTCTCCCAAGTATACGATGGTGGTCTTATCCAAGCCAATACAACCGTAGAGTCTGTATAGTAATATATGTTGTCAATTTGACTATGTAAGGATTGACATAGCCTTTTCAGCAACTCTACCATCAAAACAACTCCTTGTAATTCTAGCCTGGCTAGACTTCGAGCAAAGTAGTTGGTAGCAGATTTTGCTATCTTTGTGAAATAGTAGATTTTGCTATCTTGTGATATACACACACGATCCATAAAAATTATGCATTATGCATTGCATGCAATTCAATTACCTTTGCAGAGGGTGTAAGAACATAACGTGGAATGCTGAGTTCATTTAATGCATTGCTGCACATACATACGAGTATCTCCTCCAATTATGAGCCTGCTCAGGTAGTAACGTTTGGTCTCACGATAGTTTAGTTTTTCACAGCTCCTGCAGGAATAACTTACCAAGCACAATCACGAGGCCGAGCAATCCCAACGGATTAAATTATCTTGTTCTTTTACATATTTTTTCACTCGCTTTGCTTATTAGTTCGATTTTGGAACTACTATATTTAAATACATCTTGTGATGGTTCCCAAATTAGCTTATGCACAGTCAAACCTTGCAACAGCAAGGCATTACCGGGTAGGCTAGTAAGCATATATATTTAGCAACAGCTGTTTTCAATGTCATTTCCTCGCACGGTACTAGAATTCCATGTTGGGTGTTACTAGATTCAGGAACATAGTAGAACTTCGTAATAAAAAAATTCGCTCAACAAATTGGAGCAAAAAGATCGAGATTAAAAATTCCAATTATGTGGTATTGGCTCACGAGCACAATGTTCAAATCAAGATCTTCATTATCTTCCGCTTCTATTGATGCAGTAATTTTGCAAAAATAATCAAATATACAACTTATGCTACAACTTTAAGTATACTCCCAGAAGTGGAGCTGGCAGACACCAATTTACATAAGAATGAACCGATCGACATGCTCATAGGAGCAGAAAATTTCTTTGACCTGTACTTTCACTCGCCTGAGTGTCAAAGATATCACCTGTTAAACTGCAATTGTAACTCCAGTTTCGCCTGTGGGTCATTCCACGATAAATCGCCGAAGCTATATGGGGAGCTCTGAACGACATCCCTCCGATTTGGGTGAAAAGTGGTAGAAATACTCATTGGATTGGTACGAATAATAAGGCAAAAAAAAAGTTTTGCAGAACTCGATATAGTTTGCTTCAAAAATTGGCAAAAAATCAAAATTTATACTTTCTTTTATATTTAAAAAAATCATAACTTTGGCTCTGCTCATCAGAATTTGATAAAATATTACTTGTTGAATTCAGGAAAAGGTAAATTTGGAATAATTTTTATTTTCAAGGACGAAGGATATTCTAGAATATCCTTTTTACATACATATATCCTTGAATAACTCAAAAAATGTTTTATATATATATATATATTATAGAGAGATTCGTCCTCTATTTCTATTTCAAATTTCAAGTTGGTATCTCTATGGGTTCGGCCAAAATAATGTTTTATAGGCGGCTAAATCAAAAAACTAAATATTTATTACGTTACTCCTCTTATCATCCTCACATATAACCCGAGTGCACATACATAAGTACATAGCTATTTTTTTTTTTAAATAAAAAACATCACTGTTCTTGCTTTATTTCTTCAATGACTAATAACTACACATTTCCCGTTTTTGAGGATTTTAGAAGTTATGCTTAATTTATTTGCACGCACTTGATGTCAATCTGTCGTGAGCTCGGGATTTATTTTAGATTGTATCGTAATAAGTGTTGTGAGTAATATAAATTTATAATGAGTGCTTTTGTGTGAAAAACGTGCTGCAATCCTCTGGATTTACCACCTGATCAACCCAGTGCTCGTGATTTACCATGGATGGTTACGATGCAGCCAAAATTGAACACAAAGTTGGTAATTTGCTCTACATGTAGGAACAAATTGAGTCAGATCCGAAATTCTGATACAACGCCATCATTGCTAGAGGTTGAAGATCAAATTCAAGTTGATGAAATGTATTTCGATAAAGACATTGCATTCAATTTGATTAAACAAATGCATAAGAATTAGCGACTTAAAATATGTGCAGTCAAAATTGAAAAAGTCCATGTTGAAAATTGCAGAGAAAGTTTTCTCTTGTACTCTTGATAATGATGAAGATAATTCCAGAGAGGAAGAATATTTCGTAAGGAAAATAAAAGAAAATTTCCATAAAACTACGAGTACAAGCATTGACACCGAACTTGTTTTGTTGTCTTTACTTTCAAGAGAATGGAGCGTCGACAAAATTATAGAAGAGTTTCCAGGATCGACAAGCTATATGATCAAGAAATCTAGAAAACTTCCAGAAGATCAAAGCGTTCCATCAACTTATGGGAAAAGCTTAGATTCTGTTATCAAGCAATTGGTAGAAAGTTTCTACTGTGAAGATGATATCAGCCGTTTAAAAAAGAAAAAAAAGGAAAAAAAGACTACGTATCTATAAAGGTAACAAAAATTTATTTTCTCAGGTTCAAAAATAAGACGTTTTGCTTTTTTGTTAGATTGAAAATCAGAAAAAATATATTCAAAAACGCCTGGTTCTGGCTAACGTTGGAAATTCGCAAAGGTCATTCCAATTGCAAGAAAAGCAAAAGCTGATTTGCCTGCTGATTTCAGACCCATCAGCATACTTCATTGTTTATCGAAAGTCTTCGAATAGATATTAGAGAAACAAATTTTCGACCATTTAAAAAACAACAACCTTCTCTACCCGAAGCAATCTGGTTTCAGAACTAATCATAGTTGTTCTACAGCGATGGTGAACTTATTAGAGGAAATCAGACAGGACTACGACAAAGGTCACATTACTCTACTTTGTTTGCTTGACTTTTCTAAGCCTTTTGATAGGGTAGATCATTATATTCTAAATTTGAAACTTAAAAACTTCTTTGGTTTCAGTGACAGGGCCGTCAAACTAATCAAAAGCTATTTATCCGAGAGGTTTCAAAGGGTTAATTTAAATACCAGATCCTCATTACGTAAGGCGTTATTTCAAGGAGTTCCGCAAGGCTCTATCCTCGGTCCCTTATTGTTCGCCATGTTCATCAACGATTTACCTAATGTCTGCACCCACACTTCTGTACATCTTTATGCAGATGATGTACAGCTTCACTAAGGTAAACCTCTTCTCTTGCTTGATGAATTAGTCCATCTTATCAATGAGGATCTTCGCCGTATATTTGCTTGGTTTGTCGCTAATAAATTGCTTCTAAACCCAACCAAATCTCAATCCCTTCCTATATGCAAAAGAAAATGTGATCTTATTTTAATTCCCGATATTTGTCTAGATAACACTAAGATTACTGTTGTGGAGCAATGCACTAGCCTTGGTTATGTTATTGATCATAATCTTTCTGGATATAGTCACACAAATGGAGTTATCGGCCGTGTCTATGGATGCCTCCGCAATTTATTCTATATGTCATACAATACGGGGTAAAGAATTTACTTAAACAATTATCATTTTATTGATGACTAATTAATGTTGCGTTTTAGTAATTTGTTGCGTAGACACTTGTCAATGAAAACATCAAATAAACCTCTTTAGTAAGCTATTGCAATTAACTTTGACAATTAATCCATTACGGGTGAGAGAGAGAGAGAGAGGGTGAAGGTAAAATGGATAAAGAATTTAGGGAAATAGGGCGAGTTTCCTAAAACCATCCTTTGGCTACAAGTTTTAGTTCAAATAATGGCATTTAAATAGAAGATACACCAATCAAAGATTAAAGAATGAAATAAATACAAAATTGTTTGTCATTGAGCAAGGGGAATATTTTAAAATGTATTTTAATTTAAAGCTAGTAAATTGGAATAATAATAATAACGTTTTATGAATAAGTAAGAGGAGAATGTTAGAGTAAAGCTTTAATTTGTAAAATTTTAAGCCATCAATTAAATGTGCATTTCTTATTTATATTTGTAGTTGGAAAAGAGTTTCGATCATACTCGTATTCTCAAATGTAGCCCAATCGACGTTGTAATATTTTACTTTTTACTTTGGAAAGGAAATAAGTTGACCATATTGTAGCAAGTGTCTTACAACAAAGAGAAAATATTGCTAAACAATTATAGATGAACAGTGAAAAGAATAAACAACGAACAAACTAAAATGGTGGATTAATTCTGCGATCAAGTCAATTCTATGTCAATCTTAGCTTATTCGCCCCAATCATTAACGTTTGATACATTATTACTACTGCTGATGTTTGTATTGCATTTGGGCAAATCATTTTCGTTATCGATAAACTCAACGTGCGTAAATGGAAAATGTCCCTTTTTACCTTTTAGTTCGCCTTCCCATTGTCCATTGATGTTGGTCTTGGTCACCTTGATAACGTCATCAACCTCAAGTTTAAGCGCAGTTTTGTCATACGCATTCGGAACTCGCGCTTGTTTTACTCGAGCATAAGCCGGGAGTTCATAATAATGTTAAGATTGGGTTTTCCAAATTCGCGTCGTTAAGAACAAAGAACTGCATTTTGGCTTGGGCATCAGGAACTTATTCCGTGTGTGTTTGCACCATCCATCAAAATATCAAACTCATGTTTGAGGGTAGCAATATATCAAGGCTGATAGAAAATGAAGATAAGCATCTCAATGACAGCAGAGCCTGCTTAGCTTTGGTAATTTGTAACCCTCCTGATATAAATTGTTACTTGGGCAAGTGCCTTAATTGCCCAAACTATTCTAAATTAAGGAGAAACTTTGACACTGCTTTTAGTAATCACTTCATACTATCAGTGGACCCACACAGACCGGTCAAAATTGGAAATGAGAATTGAAAACTCTGAGGATTTCATTTAGAGCTTTTTGAAAGGGTTTGGTGTTTTCATTCGTCATGAAAACTGATCAACAAAACAGGTACATAAAGGAAGTCAAAACTCTCTTAACGAAAACGGGCATACTTGTTTTATTGGACTTTACCGAAAATGATGGTTTTGTTGTGCAAGATGCAGTGCAGGGATACCACTGGACTAACGAACAGGCCAGATGGATAATATTAAAAATGAAAGTTTTGTTGTAATCAGTGACTGCTTAAAGCGTGACACTATCACAGTACACTTATTTCAGCGCCGTCTCTTAGAGTTCCTGCACAAGAAATGCCAACATTTTAAGAAAATTATTTATTTTTCCGATGGATCTGCTGCGCAGTAGAAAAACAAATAGAATTTTAATTTAAAAAGAATATTCTAGAATATCCTTCGTCCTTGAAAATAAAAATTATTCCAAATCTTTGCAAGTTCACCTTTTGCTAAATTCAACAAGGTATATTTTATTAAATTCTAATGAGCAGAGCCAAAGTTATGATTTTTTCAAATATAAAAGAAAGCATAAATTTTGATTTTTTGCCAATTTTTGAAGTTCCATTACACGCAAACTATATCGTACCACTCCAATGAGAATTGCTACCACTTTTCAGACAAATCGGAGGAATGTCGTTCAGAACGTCGGTCTATTATTCATGTAATAACCCCTGTCCGACTTTTTGTTGTAATGTAGCTTGTAGTAATAAATGTTTTTTAATCGAGAAAGTGGACAACTTAAAGTATTTGGGGTTCTCTCTGGATTCTAGGATGACCTTTACAAGCCACATACGAGTAGATGCATGAAAAAAATATTTCCGATCCACTCTCAAGCACTTCTACTATTTGAGTAATGTACGGGTCAGTCGAAGTTTTAAAAACAATTTATTATGGTATTTTTCAGTCTAAACTACAATATGGCATTGTCTGTTGGGGAGGTGTATATCGAAATAAAATACAATCTTTGTTGACTCTGCAAAAAAATTCGTCGTAAACCTAGTAGATATTCTTTATTATATATTATAGCTTTCCTTTATTCCGCAATCTAAATATTCTTCCTGTTCGTCATTTGTACTGTTCAGTCCTGTCGGAGCTTTGATCGCATTCGCATTGATACGAAAAATTTGCTGTTTCTCTAAGTGTTTCTTAAATCCTGTCAAAATAAGTAAACGCGCGAGATCGCCCAATTCTGAGGGCATGTCCTCAATGTCCTCAGATAAAAAACCTAAATCAGTGCCCAAAATGGTTTTGACCAGGAAAGACTCCAACTACTGGAGTCCTCTGCAATGCTTGCCAGATAGCGATGTTGATAGTGATGATATTGTGTTACCAGCTAAAACTACAAAACTATTTATCCCTCCGATAAAACTGCTGCAAAAATCTAGTGACTTCGTTCATACTCTTATGAAAACTTTAAAGATATGTGATTATTCCATCAAAAAGATGTCGATCGGTATCAAAATTGTATGTGAAAGTATGGTTTCATATCGTTCTTTACTCAATAGACTTAAATCTGAAAATTGCCAATTTTTCACACACGAATTGAAAAGTGAAAAAGCTTTCAAAGTTCTGCTATTTGGTTTAGGTGCATATGATATCAATGAACTAAAAAATGAACTAATACGACTTGGACTTAAATGCAAGGAAATCAAAATGATAACTAGAACATACGAACAATACACTGACATCATTTATCTAGTTTTCCTTGAACGTGGTTCAATCAAACTCAGTGAACTAAAAAAGAATATTCGCGCCATTTTTCATACCCAAATCAATTGGAACTATCAAAGAAAACAAAAGAATAGACCAACACAATGCCGCAACTGTCAAATGTTTGGACACGGTGAACGTAACTGCCACATCAAAACATACTGCTCCACTTGCGCCGGCAATCACAAGACTACTGATTGTAAGAACTCGGGTATATACAAATGTGCGAACTGCAAAGGAAATCATAAGTCCACAGATAGTGCATGCGCTAGCAGAGTTAAGTACATGGAAATGCGGCAAAAAACTGTAACAAAAGTCAATTGTTTGGACTCAAAAAAAAGCAACAACAATATTCCACCGATGACAATGAATGATTTCCCTCCACTACCAACGCATCCTACCAAGCGGATAGCGAAGGAAACCAACAACAACTTCCAGAAAGCTTGGGTGCAACTTCCAGCAACAGCTCCATCTACACGCCAGAGTAATTTGAACGGATTCAATAACAACATCATCAATCACAATGAGGAACTCTTTTCAATAGACGAATTGAATTCGCTCGTACTAGAGATGATTACACAGCTAAGTACATGTAAAACTAAATTAGACCAATTTAGAGTTGTCGCTCAATTAACATCTAAGTTCTTGTATAATGCAAAGTAATTCAAGAAACAAAATTAATATTATAACCTGGAATGCCAGAGCTATATGTAGCAAACATTTTGAATTTGTAAATTTCATGAACACAAACGAAATTGATATTGCTTTAGTTACTGAAACGTGGTTAAAACCAAACGATCGGATATCGACCCCAACTTTTAAATGTTATCGTGTGGATAGAGATAATAGAAGAGGGGGAGGTGTTGCCATTCTGGTTAGGAGATCAATTCAACATGAGCTTCTACCTTGCATTCAAACAAACTACATTGAAAATATAGGGATTGAAGTAACATTGAGAAACAATAAAACGATCAAGATTTATTGTGTCTATTTTCCAGGAAAAATAGTAGGGAACTTTGATAGAGAGGAAAAAAAGCGCAGATTTAAAGTTGAGCTTAGAAAATTTTTCAATATGAACTGCAAATTCTTGATAGGAGGTGATTTAAACTGCCGACACAGGGATTGGGGCTGTGTAAGAGCAAATTCCTGGGGGAATGTTCTGTCGCACCTCTCTATTATGTCACCAATATCTGTAATGTTTCCCACTAGTCCTACATTTGTACCAACCAGTTCTCGTAGTAGTCCCTCTGTAATAGATTTATTTGTAACAAATGTTTCTAGTCTTATCTCGCAACCTGTTGTCTTCAATGATCTTAGTTCCGATCATAATCCAGTTCTCTGTAAGCTTTCTTGGTCGGGTGTAGAAAAAGTGCAATACTTTGCGGATATCAAAAATGCGAATTGGGTAAAATTTCGAAAAGAACTAAAAGAAAAACTTCTAACTATGCCAACAGACATAGAAGCTTTAACAAACAAACGAGACATTGACAATATCCTTCAACAATTTACAGATCACATTAATACTTCAGCAAGTTCTAGTATCCCCCCAAATTGTAAAAAAGTAACTGCGATGAAATTACCGAGCCATATTCTAAATCTTATCAGAATTAGAAATACCCACAGGAGAAATTGGCAAAACTATCGCCTACCAATTTCAAAATCTCTCATAGCATATTTCAATAGATTAATAAGTACGAATATAAAGGCACATCAAAACTCAGAATGGAACAATAAGCTGAAGACCCTCGATAAAGCTGGAAAGCCATTCTGGAATTTAGTCAAAGTAATTAGAAATAAAAACAAGCAAATACCTTTTCTTAAATGCAACACCAATGTCTTTGTTGCGGACAACGAAAAGGCCAATGTATTTTCCCAAAAGTTTTCAGAAAATCACATGGTATCTCAACATATAGACAACGCAAACACTACTACGCTTGTTGAGGGCGCACTAAGTACTTTTAATGAAATTAATTGTAATACTCCTCCAAATGAATTTGTTACTGAGATGGACATCAAATATATTATAAACCGATTGCAGGTAAGAAAAACGAGTGGTATTGACACAATCAAAAATCGTTACCTAAAAGAAATGCCTAAAATTGGAATAAAATTTCTTACAATTTTCATGAATGCCTGTCTTAAGTTGCAATACTTTCCAGATGCCTGGAAACTAGCAAAGGTAGTCCCAATTCCAAAAGCCGGTAGGTCCCCTAATAATCCTGTTAGCTATAGGCCCATTAGTTTGCTTAGCAATTTGAGTAAAATATTCGAAAAAATACTGAAAGATAAAATTGTCAAATATATCGAAGAACAAAAAATATACCCTGATGAGCAATTTGGTTTTAGGCGTAATCATGGTACCTCGCATCAGGCTCTCAGAATATGCAATCTGATAAAGAGTAATCGTGCAATAGGTAAATCAACTGGGATGATTTTGTTGGATATTGAGAAAGCTTTTGACTCCGTTTGGCATGCTGGGATATTCCAAATCTTCCGCATTGTGAAATTGCTATTTATGCTGACGATATCGCTATACTTTCTTCGCATGAGTTCGGTCTCAACATTGAGATGAACTTAAAAAATGCGATTGGAATATTGCAAAGCTATTTGTCCAAATGGAAAATAAAACTGAACGTGGAAAAAACCCAAGCTATCTTTTTCACCCGAAAAAGAAAGTCTTGTTTTCTTCCAGCAATTCAGTTAAGAATTAATGACCACCTAATAGCATGGAAGCCATTTGTAAAGTACCTGGGTTTTTTTCTTGATCAAAAATTGACATTTAAAAAACACGTTTTTGAAACAATTAACAAAGTAAACAAAGCAATACAAATGTTATATCCCTTTATTAATAGAAAATCAACACTTTCAAATGATAACAAAAGAATAATTTACAAAACGATTTTCCAACCTATATTATTGTACGGTTGTATGGTGTGGGGTAATTGCGCTAAGTGCTACATTAGAAAGCTTCAAATATCTCAAAATAGAGTTTTAAAAATGATGCTTAATCTCCCCTGGCATTACTCCACAACAGATTTACATGATAGAGCTAATGTTGAATTGATCTCTTCTAGAATATGCAAATTAAGTGACTCGTTCAGGCTAAGATGTAATATTTGTGAAAATCCTCTTGTAAATCAACTCAATTAATCGTGTCACAATTCTTTTATGTTTATTAAATATCGATATATGTTTATTACGACTTCCCATTAATTTACATGTTTGTATTTTGCTTATTAAATATATTTAATTGATTGTAACAAAGCTTCTGTTACATTTATTTTATATCTGTATATATCTGTGCATAACGTAATTTATAATTTATTTATTTATCCATTGTATACTATTTATTTATTGACATATAATGTCCTTTTTTCTGTTTCTTTGCTATTTTGTTTATTTATTTATTTATTTATATATTTGTCATTTACTTATTTATTTATTTATTTACTTATCTATTTATTTTGTTAGTTTTTACATTTTATATATATTTATATATTTATTTATTATTATTATTTTTTTTTTTTTTTTTTGCTTTGATTTGAGGTTTTTTTCATGATTTTCCTCAATATTTATTAATTATTTTTTCCATATTGTTTATACGTTAAATAAGTTTATACATAATGATACAGTTGAAAGACAAAATATGTCGAATCTCTGAAAATTGTACAATGCAAATTGAGCGACCACATACTGTTATTTGTACTGTTGTAAAGTATTGAAAATGTTCTTTATGAGGTCTGGTAACCGTAATTTTCATTTGATTGCCAATTATAATCTTCGTGGAAAACTTTCCTATCTTCTACACATACCAAAATTCCGTACTACTTCCTTTCGTAACTTCTTTTCTGTCTTAACATTACGGCTATTTAATAAACTCCCTCGTTCAATAAGGGCTGTTTCAATACCCCACGTGTTCTTAACAAAAGTAAAAAATTGGCTCTTTCGATATAATTACTCTGAAATTGAATCTCTAATTTCAGATGTTTTGGTATAAAATTTTGTTTTTATTTTCCTTTCCTCTTTTTTTTCTTTATAAAACTCAATTTATCTTACTTGAATGAATTATATCTTTATTTCTTTTGAGGTTCACCCCACCCAACATTAGTTCATTATGATTTTAAGCCCATTGAAGTGACATTCTAAACTATTTTTTTACTTTAAAATACTGAATGTCATGAATTTTTCTTATTCTTAATTTCTCTAATGATTATATATTTTAAATACAAAAGTACAATGTATTATAAGAAAAATAAATCAAATCTAATTTAATCTAATATAAAGTATTTCCGTTTCCAAAAGGAGTATAACCCGGTATATTATAGAGACTAAGTTAATTTTCATATATCTATTCCATATCTCACTTAAAACTATAACGGCAGGTAGATTAAACATGGATTAAGCTATGAGAACTGAAAAAATTGTTCTCATGCTGCGTATGTTTTAATGTAAACAAAAACAATATTCAACAAGACAAGTTGAATCTATTGGGTATTCACATGCATTTGTAACTAAGAATCGGACAGAAACAGAACAAACAGAATTCATATTTTAAGGAAATCTGCAACAGAATTTATTTTTACAACATTGTCACCTTCTTTCTTCCGCAAATAAACAGTCCCATTTCTAGTCCATACGTATTTATATATCCCTTGGTGGCCTTCATTGACTTTGCAGTGTTCAATAATTGCCTTGTTTGATAAGTACAGCATTCGTTGATAAAAGCCTCTCCGATCTTGCTTGTGCGTTGAATAGTTTGGTGGTCAGCTGCTCTGTTTTTTTCTTGCTTTGCTTTTATGATTTCCTCCTTGCATAGATGAGAAACAAATTTTGCATGAAGAATATTTTTTGTGCACGCTGAATTGCCGTTTGTATAGTCCGTTTAAAAATCACTGTGCAATTGGAAAGCTGCGCAAAGAGAGCCTGGAAGCGCATGCTACTCATCTGCTCACTGCAAAATGATATTTACGAAACGGCTGAACTTTCTTTCATATTTAACCCATATGCAACATAAGCGCATATATCTTCTTTTCATTATTTCTTCTTTTCAACACAATAATTGTGAAGAGAGTGATTTTCATAAAATCGTCATTGCCAACTCCACTGAAAAAATATGCAATGAACACGGCTTCCACGTCCATGCATTCTCTCTACACTTTGGTTTCGCATCTGTCAATACCGGCTTCTTATCTTTTCCACAATTATTCAAGCAGATAATCAGTACGCGCTGAGACTCAGCCATAGATAAACTAACCTAGATGTCAAACTTTCCAAATATTGAAAGATCAAAACCGGTTTTCTACTGATCGCCCCTATCAATGTGACCCTGTCTGTAAATTGTCATCAATGGCAATTTCCCTCCCATTTTACACAAACCACTCCCATTTCAATCAAAAAATCGTCATCCACATTACACACACTCGTGCAAATCGCTCTCGTTCTAGCAATTTTACTTGTAAATTATTGCTCTCTTTCTAGCAAATTTTGAAAAAGTTATAGAGATGTAAAGGTGTTGGATTCAATTCATTTATAGTGTGTCTGTGCGAAAGTTAAGGGCTTGAAAAAGCATTAGTAGAGTTTGACATCTAGGTTAGTTTATCTATGGACTCAGTGCAATCAACATCAAAGTATGGTTATGCTCGAATTTTGTCTAGATCACTTCCCGGATTACTGGAAAAGAGGGCACATGCGCAAGAAATTGCACGGTGATTTGAAACGGACTATATTTGGTTTTGCCAGCTTAATTTTTTTTTCAACTAGCACTTGTCGATGTCTCTTTCATTTATATCCACGTTCACGTCAACGCGAAACACTTTGAGAGCGACATCAGTGTTTGACAACGATGTGTTGTTGCAAGGAACGTTGAATATTTCTATACCGTGGGTTGATTATCTGTTGCTCCAGTTTATTGACCTTCTCCTCAAGGGAATTAATGTTTCTGTTTTTTGATTATCTTCAATTGAAACGATTTTTGCACAAATTATTTCCAGTGTAACTGGTGCAGAATTTAAACTCAGTTGTAATTGATAGGTCGGGTGTTGGTCTGGGTGGGATTGAAAGCGACGATAACGATGGCGAGGTGGTAGGTGCTTGAGTGCTAGGTGTGGGGTGAGAAAAATATTCTCTACGTTGGGTATTACATGATGACCACCTTCAAGTAGATCTGCTCTTTTTTAAATAATCCAGCTCGTTGGCGGTGAGGTTGACACAATTACCATGAAAAACTCCATTGCAACTACTGCATTCCACTTTAAGATCCAATCTTTCGACTGTAGATTCTGCACTACATTTTGATAAGATGTAAATAGAAACTTTTATCTAACTGAGAAAGCTCTCGACACGTGTATACCCCACAACGACCACACTTGAACTCCAACAAAGCAGCTGAAGCTAACCTGAAACCCTTTGTCAACAACCTGATTGGACCTCATCAGTGCGTTTTCAGATCAGGAAAGTCCACAATCGACAATCTTCCCACTCCGACAGATCTTGGCAAAAAATCAAAAAGTAAAAATCGATACCCACCATCTTTTCATCGATTTTAAGGCCGGATAAGAAAGCATTTATAGAGACGAGCTATATAGAGTCATGATCCCTGCCAAATTGGTACGTTTGTGCAGAATGATGATAGAGACGATGTTCACCGTTCGCTAGTATTGAAACGGATTCAGCCAAAGTGGGTTCAGCGGTAAATGAGGGCAAAACCAAGTATATGCCGTCAACAAGAAGAACACACAACATCGAACAGCAGCTATAATTTCGAGATAGTAAGGGACTTTGTTTACCTTGGTTTTGCTATAAATTCTGCCAACTACATCTCAGTTGAAATAAAACAAAGAAGAATGCGGAACAACTAAGACTCTATATAAGGCCTTGGTCATCGCAGTCCTACTTTAGGGCGCTGAATCATGGACTCTTTCGAAAGCGGATGATGTGTTTCAAAAGCAAAGTTCTTCCTACAATATTCAGTCCAGTTTGCGTTGATGAATTTTGGAGTAGACGGAAATCTCAACCAACTTGGAGTGAGCAGAATCGCGCTCTCTAGTTAAGTAAGCAAGTAAGCTCAAAATACTTTCACTTGTTTTATTTAAAAAAAAAAATACAATTCGATTGTATATTTTTCTCAAGCAGCACTGACAAATTACGACATGGCGAGCTACATTTAATTTATACTGATAATTACCAGAAAGCTAATTTAGCATTAATCAAAAAATAGAAATAATTAAATATTTCATAACCTTTAACACCACACATTTGTTGTCATTCAAAGTTATTACTCGAATATTTACTGTGAGTAGAATTTACTTTCTAAGGTCTCCAGACCCCAAAAACATTCGTTCAACAAGTATCTGTTCGTTTAATAAGCTTCCACAGTGAAAAGCTTTTAATACGAATGTAGCATGACTGACAAGCTTATCTAAATTAATGAATGAACCCTCAGGCTTTTACCATATACGATTAGTTAAAAAGTCGTCGCGACTTTTGTTGTTTTCAGTAGTACCGTAAGATACCGTAAGATAAGTAGCCGTCATCCGCACTTGGAAAGATTTTATGTCAAGTGAAAGAATTTTATTTTAAAGACTTTTAATTCACCAACTTAATGGGGTTTTAAGAAGGAAAAAAATTTGAAACAAAAACCACACTACATAAAGTAATTGGGTAAATATTAAATGTATACTGTGTTTAAATATTACATTTAGTTTAGAAATTTTCCAAGTAAATTTTGACAATTTTGCATACATACATAGATGCTGATTAGATGCAAGGCTGATGGACAAAAGTGGAGTTTTTTTTCAATTAAAAGATACATATAACTTATTTTCTGTGACAAATGATATAGATTAGAATACATTCATACTCGTGTAGTCATATGTAAATAGATGTCACAATGAATGGAATTGAGAAGATGAACACAATTACTGAATATGATATTGAGTAGTTGCACGAGATACGATAGGAATCGTGAATTACTGTTTGAAACTATAGTTGGGTTGTTGTTGTTTCTTAGTTTGTTTTATTAGCTTTGTTCAATGAGGCTGCCCAGATCAGTCCGGAGCATGAAAATTTCAGGTTTTCGTGTTCAATGAGAAAAATTTCTGCCCAGCTCATGTTTGCTTTTTGTTCAATGACTCTGCCCTGGGCAGGATTTCTGCACTTGCTTTTGAGGTAGAGCAGATTTGTGAGAAACGTCAATATCAGCTGTGGTTGCAAATGAATTGTTTTGTCCTCGAACTATCACTTGAAACACTATTGTTGTTTTCTGAATCTATCGCATCTAATACCATTTGTTTCAACAAATTAAGTTCCATTATTTTATTGTTTTTATTTCACGATTTATACTAAACTTGTAAACTCAAATAATTATCCAACAATCGAAAATGAAGTTGTCATTTTTGACAACTAACATATGGCCGTACTTTTCTGCTCTCATTTGATCTGACATTTTTCACAAACTTGCGCTGCTCTGTCTTGCCTTTTGTCTCATTGAACAAAGCTATTGTCAGTGCACGCTTTCGTTCTTAAAGGGCTCATACACTACACTAACTGTCGCTCCAGCAGATATATTTTGTTGTTGCAAAAATGTCTGTACTGACTGTCTGTGTAGTGTGTATCCATGTCATCTGTTTGCAACGACGATCTGAGTAAATACAAAATATTTTGAAATTTTCTTGGTCCGTGCAGACGTGTCTGCGTAGTGTATGGGCCCTATTAGACTGAAATTTTAGAGACGACGACGACGTGCCTATAGGATATTCTGGCTTTAATCTACGCATAAACGTTAGCACCTGCGCAGACAAGATTTTGCCTGCATGGCCTGGATCAAAATTCATTGTTCGTTCTGTTATTCGTATCATAACATATCACACAAAAATGTTTTGGTAATACATGCGGCCCCGAACATAGATATTGTTTAAACTAAGTTATTTAGATGGCAACAGATCTTGAATGTTGTAACATACCATATGTAAGTATTGCGCGATTTTTGAATGTCTGTTTATGTTAATTAATTTGCACCAAATGCAAAAATTTAGTCGTAAATGTAATTTCCTAATTTCCTTCATTTGACGGCACTTCTGCCCACCTTTCAGGCAACTTCTTAATGCCGTCGCTAAAAAAAAGTTTTACTTTGACGAAAAAAATACCCCGACAGCCTCTTAGTCATCATCCCGAGATCTAAAATTCTTTCCATCAAGGAATTTTTGCAGACTTCGGAACAAGTTGAAATCTGGAGAATAAGGCGGATGCACCATTTTTTTTCCAACCGAACTCCTGCAACTGTATTACAGTTATCCTGATGGAATAGAGCACTCGATCAATTAACCAGACTTTAATCTGCACAACTGTTACCTGTTAACGATGCAACAGCTCAAAATGGATTATTCCCCCACTGTTCCACATACAGTAACACTTTGAGCGTGTGAAATCCATCTCTGAAAGTGTGAAAACGACTCTTGATTGTGATGCGACAAAAGCGTAATGGAAGATTCGATTCTTTCCTGAAGATTATTTTGCGATATGTGGTGTGTTGCCCATTTTACCAACTTTATGACTTTTCCCATATTTGTTAGGTGTCGATGGATGGTCATATGACTTACGTTGAGTTCACATACTAGTTCCTTTACCATAACAGTGGGATTAACGTAACGGCGGCTTCAGTAGCTTATCGTTCAGCTCTTCTAGCCTACCCGAACGAGGTGCATCCTTTAGGTCAAAATTACCATCTCTAAACTTTGCAAACCAACGGCGACACTTGAACTCGCTGAGAACACCCTCTCCATACTCATTTTGAATTTCTCTAGCGACTTCACTTCCAAACAATAAAATATGCCAAATACTCGTATGTTCTTTCGACACATCCATTTCAAAATTCAGTTAAAAATGCCTACAATGATGTTAACACAATGAAATTTTCAGACTGAATGAGGAATATGTACAAGTACGTATACCACAAATACTAATTTCAATAACGGTTTTAGCATTAAATTGGTTTTGCGCATTTTATGGGAATTGGAAAATAACCCCCGTAAAAACGCACAATACTTATATTACAACCGGATAGATAGAGATATAGATATTCGATGTTCCTTACTTGCAAACTTGGGATCACGATTTCAAGGAAGTCGGAAATTCTTGTGCACTCACTCATGACCGTGACCCAACTGCCGGTGCTAATTTATTTATAGCATAAAAAATTTAGCGCGACTCTGCTTTCTGGGAGGATGATCCTTTGCTCAATTTTAACTCAATTTCGAAAAAACTCGAAACCTCTTTTCTCTACAAACCGGATTTTGAAATAAATAACTTTTCAACTGAATATTGCAGGCACGCACAAGGAATTTTTAGGCCCTCTTCATCGTCGAGCGGTGCCTGAGCTGACCTCTAATTTTCATCGAAGCAGATGTCTTAGGTGGCAATAATCAATATTAGAAACACCAATGCTAAGGTTTTATTGGCAATGCTCCCACTAGTTTCTGCTTTAGATGCTGGTGGCGGTTTTCTTTTCTGCTAAAGATTAATAACAACTTAATGCGCAAAAACTTTGCACGTTAGTTTTTATTAAAAAGCTCAGTAAAGCGTTTCATATGCGAACTGTACGGTTTAGAAGAGAATCAGGGTATTTTAGAGTCCACCAGAAGATTGACTCAATTTCAGTGGAGCACTGATGGTGAAAATAACAAGGAACAAGGTGAAACAAGAGCTTTATCGCACGGTTTCTAATCTTATCTACAATATAAGGTACAAAGAGGTATTCAGTGGAATCTACACTCTGTTGATGGATCCCTATTTAGCAATACTGTTTATGTCGGAATTTTATTAGCTTGGCATACGCTGCCTTTCCCGTTCTACACCTCAAGAGCAGGAACGTGAGTCCGGGAACGAATACGAAAAACAGAGAGTATTGTCGTCAGCAAAAGAATGTTTTGAATTTGAAGTAGAAGACAAGAGATATTTGATGAAAATTAAAAAGAGTGTCGGAAAAAGAACAGAGCCCTGGGGCACATCAGCATTTATTTTGTGAATATCAGACTTGAGAGCATCCAAGACGACTTGAATTAAACGTTCCGCAAATTTCTAAATTATCACACGCTTAAGAAAGTCGTTGCATTCTGACTCGTTTGTTTCGTTTTTTTTTTCGGTTTTCCTCTGTCGGGACTCTGTCCTCTTTTGTGCCTCTTTACAGCTCGAGTCATCATCCGATGAGGGATAAAAGATCTCATTCCAAAAAAATATAGTGTCTGAGGTCATATCAGCAGCGGCACTCACATCATTATCGAGAAAACATGACGACCAGTTAAAATTCTCGTATTGCCATACGGTCGGTATTGGGTAAATTAGCTGATATGACCCAGTTTTCGAACGAACCTAGAGGAGATTGCACATCGAGTTCGTACTTATCAGGGTTAGAAGTTAAAAGCAAGTCACTCTGGTATAACTGTCAACATCAGGTATTCGTGCGTCTCATGTACAAGCTAGGTTAATTTGTTGTCCCCACCGAAAATGTCAACATACCGTCCTTCGGGTCTGATCAGAATGTCAATGCCAGCCAGTATTGTATATATTAAGATCTCCCGTAATAACGATTTCAGTATGAGGATACACAGATACAATTCTTTGTATGGTGTCAGATAGCATTCGTTAAAGATCGAATTGCTGTCCAATTTGGAGCTCTTGTAAATAAAGCAGTGGTGGATAATTTGTTTACGGAGATAGAATTTTAACCACATAAAATTGAATTCCGGATTGGGACAGGGTTTACAGTGCAGCGGAGTTGAATAAGCTCTATTAGTTCTATTAAGGTCTTATTTTGAACATTTAGAGCTGGATTGAAAGCATCTGACCTGATGTAAGCATTTCGGCACATGAGTAGTATTTACTGAGATTAGATCGGACCAGGTATACATATATGGTACATTTCTAAAATTTAGAAAAACTAGATATTTTGCAGCATTATGGCGATGTGGGGTTTTCAGTTAAGATTGTAATTGAAATGCATACCGAAAATAGAAAGTTTTTCGGTTTCGGAAATAAGTGACATCTATGAAAAATGGGGGCATTCGAAGCTCACTTTTACTACAAAGAACAGCACTGTATTTTGAAAGCAATCGAACTTTTTTGATGGCCCCCTTAGTCAAAAAATTAATCTGAGGAGCAGATACTACTGTGGTAAGCAAAAGATTGTATTTGATAAGAAGTAGCAGGAAAACGATAATTTATAAATATTAAACAAAAAACATTGCAGACATGATCGAGCTGAAGGTCACAGCAGGCACTATTTCATGAGTCCTGAGCTCAAACCTGATCCGGCAACGCGTACTAAAAACTTGATTGACCCTATTCACATGCAAAAAAGTCATTGGTTCTCGACTTCGGTCGTTAAGCTTATAACAACGTATTATGTAGCACTAGAAAAACAACCAACTGTGTATCATTAGAAAAGGTGCAGATTGCATTGGGTGTGTATCCGCCGATCTTTGATAAATTATTCTGCTGCTCCAGTGAAGATACCCTTTTTCTCCTCTTTCTGCGTATCTACAGAATGCACTTACATGATACGCATGATACTTACCTCATGGTAGACTAGTCTCTAAACAGGTCACACGTTCATCTATTAATCTAAAAGGAATATCGACCAATTTAGGGACTAAATCTTTTCGTCTCCCAAATCATTGTAGCGTAATTCAAGCGAAAATTTAAAAGGATCTGTCGCTACTAAAGAGTTATGTGATATCTGCTAGTTAAAGACACTACTTACAAATAGTATGGTTGGTGGAATGTTCATTACAAACGGGCTTTGAACATTTCTCGCACGATTTTCTAGTTGAACGTCGTTTGTTACACATGAAACAATTAACTTTGTGTTTGATTCTTCCTGATTCATGACGTTTGGAACCAGAAGACTCTCCTTCAGATACAGAACTTGAAGGTAGGGAACGTGGCCTCCACACCATTTTTGGTGGCAAAATTTCGTGAAACCTGGGGATTTGTCGCACGTGCAGTGATAGCAGGTTGTGCTAATTGGTTTCTGAGTTCCTGAAGAAATTTTCGACGTCTACTGGTAGTTTTTCTTAGATGTGGATTATTTTTATAATATATAATGTAAGTGGCCAAGGCAGCTACATTCAACATATTATAATACATGGCCAACGGCCATCACTTCGTACGTCGTTTGCAGCTATATTCACCAAGCATTTTATCCATATTATCGACTCCACCTTTGGTAGTATTGCAATCAATTATCATTTGCGGTTTTTGCGCTTCTCTAATCACATCTTTGGTATAATGAGATGTTGACAGCAACACAACCGAAATTTAAATTCTGAAGAATGAACTGCCCGTTTTATGCCTTTTTTCACTATACGAAATTCTGGTGGTATGAATTTCCGTTTCTTATTTACCGTCCCCAGAATAGATAATTTGTTGCCATTTATCAATGACTGTACTAAGTCAAAACTTGTGAAAAAGTTATCACATGTGGGATTTCGTCTACTCTCTTTGTATTCTAAGCAAAGTTGTTTTACCGCACGTTCACTTTGCTTATGTTCTCTCACACCATCTGGCCCTAACCCGGTATAAATAATCCCTTTCAGTCAATATGATGTGTCAGCATCACATGCCCACCAAATTTTTATGCCATATTTAGAGGGCTTGGAAGGAATGTGCTGAGTAAATCGAGTACGACCACGAAACGGAAATAATTGCTCGTCGATTGTTATGATTTCGCCAGGTACATAACATTTGTGAAGGTTTGCATTGAGCATCAACCAAAGGTCTTTGATGGGTTCTGCTTTATCTTCTCTGAGCCTTTCAGTACGCGTATTTCCATTGTCAAAGCGAATAAACCTTCCAATGGCCCAAAAGCGGCGAAGTCCCATGGTAGCGCGTTATAGTGGGTGGGCAATATTTCCTAAAAGGTCTTTTGTATGCTCATAGTTTGAACGGCTAACACCAGCAAAAAGTAGAACTTCCATGTAGACATCTAATTCTTCTTCTGTAACTTCTTTCCATATACGCGGCGGATTGAGAGGATACTTTGTGAGATTCTTTATAAGGCTGTGTTTCCCGACGATTAGTTTCCCGTAAGATGACATTGCTGAATTCTGGTGTAATAAGCAATTTGAAAATATGCTTTATGCTTAATGGTTTGGTGGTGCTAGTTGGACTGACTTTCGTGGAAGGGATTCAAAAAATATTATGCTGCTGATGACCACGTGCGATTGAGGGGTCTTTACGCTATACCTTTCCGTCACGTGCATGATAACACTCAGGTTCGCAAGCACTTTCAGCAGTTACCTCTTCAAAATCTTTTTCTGTTTCGGTGGAGTCTTCTTCCTCTGCTTCAATCTCACCTGGGATTCCTCAATGTCGAAGTCAGGATCGATTGCTGCATCTCAAAGTCATCTTGTTTCATTGACCATTTCATCAGGGTCACGATCATGAAATCTGAAATCTACTCAAAACAGCACAAATATTAATATTAAGTTCTGCATAATACTTTTTATTTTTATTCGTATGTAGGTAAACTTACGTGTTGCATCGAGTAACCAAGTGGGATACTCATCATGAAATTCGAATTTTTGACGTTGATCAGGCATACGCGTATTACAAAAAAACAAGCATCAAAAACTGAAACACAACTGAGATATTCTATTATATTATGTCTGTTCAATCTTGCTAGTCAACGAATAAACTGCAAAGAAAATCTACTTCGATTTACTTATTAACAAAATATACATACATGGACTCCCTGTTACTTTATTACCGTCACCCTAAATTTGATCTGGATCAAAAGGTAACGCTAAAAAACCTAGGCATTGGTTTTTAAAACATTTGTTGTCCAGTTTTATTGCTACTAATTATATAATTTCGAAATATTTTATAACAGGAAGAGACAAACTACTTAATTACCCTGAGCAGGTAAAAACAAAAGAAAAAAGGATGTTGTTTTGTTGTAACTAATGCTAAGAATGCCCTCACTTTAAATAACCTATTTTCCAAAGATTGTTAAAATATTTGTATAGCCATAAACTTTTATGAAAAGCCGTCACCAAACATTTTCAATATTGTTTATATATTCGTTGTTCATATAAAATATATAAAAATCCACGTGCATACTCGGGTATGTTGATGTTGATCATAGGGTGCCAGATTCGGGTGTTGACACAAGGGATACTTAGATATTGTCATATATTATGCCAATAGACTTGGCTTCGTATTTAACGGTTTTTACGAGACCTGTAAAGATGAAGAGGAGGAAGAAATCACTCTCATCTTGGTGGTTTCTTCTTCGAAAATCTGAGAGAAATGTCCGAAATAAACATCGGTTGTCTTCACGGATTTTCTTAAAACACCAACTGATTCAACTTTTAAACAAATCTGATATAAGCAGATCCCTACAGATCCTGTGGTATCAAAAAGTGCCTTCTCTGGCCCAAGTGAACCTGTTCAATACCAGTTGCATCTGAAATCTAAGCTAAACTATCCCTACATATACTATATTCTAGTCTATTCTATTTTATTCAACCAATCTTCGCTCAGATCATATTAAAATAGATTTGTAACATATCCTGGCATACATGTAGTCTAATTTTGTTTGGAATAAAAATCTCGCATTCACCGGAGTAGTATTCCAGTTATTTTGCCAGACTAAGTTAAAATATATATACTCGTTGTATCGCAAAAGAATTTTGGTGTATTATTATTATTTTAATTTATTTCATTTTGAATTTATTTTCCTTTATTTAAAACCGTCAAGGTTCTTTAATTTCAAATTCAGATTTTAAAATGACCACAAATGAAGAAGTTTTAGATGAACTACCCAACGATGCCGTTCGAGCAGCTTTACTGGAAATAATCGAAAATAATGTTCCCACCAAAGACTATACTCTAGACATTGCACAAGGCGCTGCTAAAGGAGATAATTACATCGGTGTTGTCCATCGTCTAAGTATAATTTACGAAGATCAATTCGAAGAAGAAAACCCTAAGGCACAAAAACTTGGAATATTCATCAAAGTTCCACCAATGAATCTAGCTAGACGTGAACAGTTCCTTGCTAAACCATGTTTCCAAAGAGAATCCCTGGTCTATGACGAGGTATGTATGTATATCTAAGATCTCATGTTAATATTTAAGAAATAATCTGTTATTAGTTTTTGCCACTCGTTACTGAATTTCAAAAGAGCAAAGGCATTGTACCCGAAGAGAATGGATTCAAGGAATTTGCCAAATGCTACAAAAATCTTACCAACGAATTTGAGGAGGCTATCTTCATGGAAGATCTTTTTTCACATGGTTTCATTATGAATAGCCGTTTTGAAGACCCAACACCCGAAGTTGTAAAGGTCATAATGCGAGCCCTGGGAAAACTCCACGCACTATCGTTTGCGTTAAAGGATCAATGTCCCAAACGATTTGCTAAATACAGGGAATTAGAAGAAATTCTCAAAAGGGACGACGACAAGTTTATAAATTACATAAATGGTCTTTGCGACATAGCCTATGAAACACTTTCCGATGAAAGGGATACAGAATATCTTAAACATTTTACAGAGTTTGTTGAGAAGCGTCCACTCTACTATCGCATGAATGAATTAGTTGAGGGCTCCAGAGCAGAACCGTATGCTGTATTTTGCCACGGAGACTGCTGGACTAATAACATTCTATTTAAGTATGAAGTATGAGAGAGATTTAACCTTTTTTTTTTATTACTATTATTATTTTAATATAAACGAAGTTTTATAATTCCTAAAGAATGATGTGCCTGTAGATACAAAGTTTCTCGACTGGCAGATGGCTAGATTTGCTTCACCGGCATCTGACCTGATGTACTACATCTTCGGTTGTACTTCAAAATCTTTACGCGATAAATATTATGAGGACTTTTTGGATGCGTACTACTCTGCTCTTACACTCTTCTTAGAGAAGTACAAATATCTGCATAAATTATTTACTTAGGTATACTATACGTATTTCTGTTTTGATACTTTAGACTTGGCTCCGATCCAAAAGTATTATTTCCACGTGCTGCTCTTGATGATCAACTCAAAAAATTCGGCTCATTCGGATTGATTATGGGGCTCATGCTTATACCTACTATTACCACTAAAGAGGAAGATGTACCGGACTTGGACTATTTGAGTGCGAAAGTAGAAGAAGGCGATGAAGAATACCTAAAGCATGCAATGCAAAACAAAGTTCCAGCTACTAATATACGAATTCGTGATGTAATAATCGATTCTATTAAGTTGGGATTTATCTAAAATAAAATTGCCCATCATGTTTTTAAAGGATCAATTTTCGATTTTATGATTTGAGTTGTTGCAGACAACTTTTGTAATCCACCGACTGAACTTCGACTTTAAGGCGAATTATACGTGGCTTTTGTCGAAATTTATGTATAATATATACAAAGCTCCAAGTCCTTGAAAAGAATGGGCTTGTGACAAGACATGTGATGGAACACTAGTTCCGCTGTTTTTTTTTTTTTTTTTTTTTTTTATAATTTACGCGCGCCTAAGGGGGTCTATACCCTTTTACTGTTGCCAAGGCGCGGGCGGAAAGATAGAAGGAGGAGAAAGGAAAATTGTTTTTGTAGTGGTTTGAAACTCAGGTGTGTTTGGTTTCTATGTTTGCTCTCCAGGGGTGGGAGTCCGAATAGGACGGAGAGTTTTTCTTCACTCAGAGCGATTCGAGATATAATTCCCAGTATTTTTTTCATTGCTTGAAACTCTTATAACAGCCAAATCTACGTGTCAGTGTTATGCCTTCAAACGCAGCATTTTTCTGTATGAGTTCCAATTACAAATGAAAAACTGACTTGCAATGGGCAGGACTCGAACCTGGACCCTCTGGGTGAGAAGCGATTGCTACTACCACGCAAAAAAAGATAGAATCGTAAAAATGCGGCCAAAAATTACTCTTATCAATAACTTTGTTTCTTTTGATTAAGCACGCAACTCAAAAATTAATTCCTCTCAGGAGTAACTAAGAAAACAGTCTATAATACCATTATGTTTTTGAAAAAAGTGTTTCATGTAAAAGAATTGTAATTTTTCACGCAGATTACGAATCTGTCAAAAAATCAAAAGTGACCTTCGTTTGACCTTGAAAATGGGGCTCAAGGTCAAACTCATGGTCACTATCTTATGTCCCCTTCAGAATCTTGTGACTTTTGTCTGAAACATTTTTCGCGATATCGCGTATTTTGCGAGTAATTTGGATGCCTCAAGTTAAAAAACTCACCTAGTACGAGTATATGCAATCTTGATGGCAATTAAATGTATTATGAAAAACAAGTGCAAAGTGCGAAGAATGACGTCTTAAGCGAAAGCCCTAAGGCGTGGCTAGAATGTTCCAAGTTAGTCCATAGTGCAAAACTTCTCTGACCACAATTGTGAGACCTAATTCAATGAGTCTTGTCCGAGTCCCATGTAACAATGGAATGAGATCATCAATAAACTTGTTAGGCAATGGTCAGAGAAGAATTTCTCAGAACCTGAATTCGTATTGCAGGATATTCGTATTGCAGATGTAGTAGGCTATGGTAAAGCATACACTTTATCAATGAATCAATTACGCATCTTCCTGCGAAATTTAATTAAGACGTACAAGGGGAAAGTTGAACTTCTTATTTATTCCGTTCTGATTATTTTTTTTGTCCATCGCATTTTCTAAAAAGCTGATTTATATCTGCTATATAACGTCACATTTACTCACAGCCTGTTATATTGTGTATTTTAAATAAATGTTAAAGATACAAAAATGTACCCTTTTCCAAGATATGCCGTAGCTTTTGAACTTTTATTTTTCTTGCTCCGGTTTCTCTAACCGCTGCTTCAAATACATCCGACAAATCAGTAGGCGTTTGCTTTGACTTAACCACGGCTGATTCCATTAGGCACACTTTTATGCTGCCGGCTTCAAAATAGTACTGAGTTGTACCACATGAAATGTCCGATTTTCGCTCAATAAGGAAATAAAAAGTTCTCGAGTGAACATCTGTGCAAGAACGTTAAATGTTATTCTTTTATAAAATAAAGTGGTACGTGTGCGAATTTTGACGTGTGAGAATTTTAGGGTTCGTTACAAGTACCGTTATTTTTTTTTCTTTTTTGTAAGAATTATTTACCATGCTGTCTTCAGTTCAAATTCAAACCCTCTTCGTTTACGAATTTAAAATGGGACATAATGCGTCATTGGCAATGAAAAACATTAATGACGCATTTGAGGATGTAGCGATAAACGAACACACTATACGACGTTGGTTTGGAAAGTTCCGTTCTTGAGATTTCAGCCTCGGAAATGAATCACGTGGGAAGCCTGAAACGTTAGTTGATGACAATGTTTTAAGAGCAACGGTGGATGCAGACCCAACGAAATCGGTGCGAGAGATTGCACAAAGCATGGGAGTATCCCCAATGACAATAAGTCGACACCTTTCGCGCATAGGAAAGGTAAAGAAAATATTGGCTTTTAAATTTTTACTATAAAATCGGTCATTTCATGTGGAACAACTTAATAGAAACCCTCTGTCAAAGTTAATTGCGGTTTGGTATTCTGCGGTTTGCTTAAAACTAAATCGTAGTTCTAGCATGAAATTACTTATTACTTAGTGCCTGTAATAGGGACGTGATGGAATGCGGGAATTGTGGGAGCGCTTGTTCACCAACTCAATTGCTAGGTATTCTATTGCAATGATGTATGATAAGTGGGTGTGCAGTTTTACGTTAAGCATTCGATGCTCGTGTTAGGTGTATCAAGTTTACCGCGCTATGCGTTACACGTGTAAAACTTTGGCTGGATTTGTGATCGTGAGAATGATTGCAAGTTCTATTTAGATAATGTTAACTTATATCCATTAAATATCGCCAATTCATTAACTTAACGCAAGACCGAGTATAGATGTCATGTAGCATGGCTTTAGCATGTTTATTGAAGAAAACAAAAATGCAAAAATTCACAATTTTAAAATATATATTTAACACATTATAGTAAAAAAGAAATCTTTGATGTTGTTACGAAATTAAGTTTATAATAAATGCTGCCAATAACAGCAATTAAATGTTATGTTGATTTTTATATTTGCATCACCAGTAAATAGTAATAAAGCATTCGGTACACGTAACGTTTGCCTAAACACATAGTACATAGTATATTAATATTAGTTCCGATATTGCCTACAATTATAGTCTCATCAGCTTATGTTGTTTGCCTAAAATAGAAAAAAATTAATTTTAATCCCTCGAACGGCCGATTATTTATTTACCATCTTAAAACGTTCCCAGGCATTACCTCTCCAAATCGGCAGCTTGCTTATTTGCGCGAAACTCTTAAATTTTCCATAAAGCGTTCTAAATCAAAAAAAAAAAAAATGAATAAATTTGACTTGAATGAGTATGAAGTGAATTGAAAAGTACCTATGTGTAACGATCTGGAAAGCGGTCTTCAAGCCAATTTGGGGTAAATATTGTAATTCCTTCATTGAAGCACTATTCAGCATTTTCAAAATAGCCTTTTGGTGTTTCGCCAGGGCAGTTTTCGTATTTGTAGATTTTGTGTCTTTTCCTTGGTCAAAGTATCCCGCAATAACCGAGTTGTCTAACAAAGGATTCGCATTTTTCTTTAAAGACCCTAATTTCTTTGCCGGTCTGCGTTTTCGGGAATGCGAAGTAGATATTGAAGGCTGTTCAGGCTCTTCTTGAATTGATTCTTCGTGATGCGATATAATACGAATGCTACGACGCCTATTTTCAATCGAAGAAAGACGTGTACTTCTACGTGTACTTGGTGTGGACACAGAATCGTTTGATACCATAGATGTTCGTTTAATTGACAATCTACGAGATCGACGAAGTTCTTTAGCTTGAATTTTCTGCTCGGTTGTGTGTGTTGAAACAGGCACATCGGGTATTTTAAAAATTGGACTTATTGCGCGAAACTGCAATTGTATTCCTTTGGAAATAAGTTCTGATAAAAGTGATTGCTTAAACATACCAACTCACACCTGGAAGATTTATTTTGAGGCACCTTCTCTTCGGGAAGAGGTAAAAGTTGCTGTCTGACAATGTCCCGTATTTTTTGTTCAGCTAAAATGGGATCCACTGACGACTTTTCTTTGCTATAGTTATCGTTAATTGTTTCTCGAAGAATGCTGCAAATCCTACTTTTCATTGTGTTCTCCATTTCGGCCATACATCTTCGTACAATCGGACTAAGTGTGCTAATAAAATACTGAAATCTTAAGATTTTAAAGAATCAAATTCTGCTAACAAACCTGGTAGGATTGCCATCAATCGCCGTTGATGAAGAGATATTAAGATTTATTGGTGACGATCGTGAGGCAAGCGAAAAATCGCAGTCCAAAAGTGATTCTCGTTGCGGTGGTTCATGTAAATATGGATTTACTTTGATAACATGAGCAGATCCAACTCTAATAAGTATTAAAAAAGGTATTATTGAAAATTATTCGATTTTCACTATACTTTTGCTTTTCTTTTGGAGTAAGCCCCATGTCTGTGTAGTTTAACTTTGAATTGGTTAAGTTCTTTTTTTTATTTGGAGTGCAAAATGTGTTTCCATGTGGCGTAGGAACGATGTTTGTCCTTGAGTTAAAAAGTGATAGTGGTCGTTTATATGGTGTTGTTATAGGCCGCTGAATAGACTTAAATGGAGTTTTTGCTTTCTGAAAATAAAATAACAAAATCCCAATTTGAATTTACAAAATTCAACACTTATTACATGCTATTGTAATTTTTTTATCAGGGAAAAATCTTCTATCGTATAATATGATTTTCTAAGAGTATTCATTTGGTGTTAGTAATTTCGATGGGCTGGTAATTTACAGGTAATTTACGGTTCACTGAAGAACAGTGAACAAAAGCAAAACATAAAAAAAAAAAACAGTGCGGGTATTCCACCTCTCCTGCCCCTGGTCGTTGTGCTGTTGCTTGCACTCAATATAATGTATAATATTGTCATAAGGCAGAAGCAATGACTGAGTGTATGCAACAACCGATGTATAGCGGGGTGTGAGTATAAGTTTAGTTGTATGTACTGTTTTTATTGTTGTAAGGGCATAACACTTACAACAATTTTGTGGGTCAAAACAAGCCTAATGATGATAAAGTAGTGATTACTAACTTTACCACAATGTGTGTAATGTTCCAGTCCCTTCTCCGTAAGCAAATTGTCTACGCCTCCTTTACTTACGTTGAGCACACCCTAACTGAACAGCAACTGGACAGCAACACACTGGACTTCTTTTTGACTGCTCACCCTCCTCTTTAGGCTCGTCGGACCGCTGTGTCATATCAGTTAATTTCTCGTACACTTTCTATACAGTTAGAGAAAAAATGCCTAGAAAAACCGTATGGCAATACGAAAAAGCAAATTGAAACGGGCTTAACATTTTCCTTAGGAATCTTATTTCGTTATATGGTATGCCTTCGTGGCTGCCGCTCTGATATGATCACAAAAACTATTATTTTTGGAATAATATTCTTTATCGCTCATCGGATGAAGATTATCGAACCAAAAGAAAAATTGTGGTATGACTCCAGCTGTAAAAAGGCTGTCAGGGTTAGAGATTTATTTGTTCGGTCTTACAAGACACACTGTTCATAAGAGTGTGAAATTCCAATACGATCAAAAACTAAGGAAAAAAATGCTGCAATAAAAGTTGTTTGTTAGATCGTAAAAAACATTAGAAACTCTGCCTCTTCCGCTATTTATAACGACACATTCCACCTGTCAGCTCTTTGGTCACGGCCAATATGTTTGCTACTCATTTCGGAGTCCTCCGTAGTAGCAAGAGTACGCAAAGATCTCAATATACAGAAATCCACCGGCCAAGATGGTATATACCCCCTTCTTCTAAAGAGGTGTTTTTCCACGCTGGCACAGCCACTGTGTAAGCTTTTCCATTAATCCTTCTCTTAACGACTCTTTTCGATAAGATTAAAAGTAGAATTTGTCCAGCTCGTCCCTAAAAATGAGAACCTTCTTCTCTCGTCCTACAGACCCATTGCACTTACGTCCCTTCTTTCCAGGTTTCCGATATTAACAACAAAACTAAGTGGGAGACCTCGAACAGAAAGAAATTGAATACTGCTTAATCTTTAAAAACGGAGGCCCGGTCTTCCTAATCGTCTCGAACCTGAGAGCTGTGGTTCGAAGGATTCTCTTAGCTGGAGCCAAGCCAATTGAATCGACATGTCTTGGCTTTTCGGACTACATCCACATCTTCATATAGCTCGTAGAGTTCGCGGTTCCCTCCTCGCAAATGGAACCGTAGGAGGAAGGATTTTTCTTTCAAAGTTACCCAGTATTAGTTCCGCTTTCCTGCTTATTGTCCAGCACTCAACACCGTATAGTAGAACTGGCAGGATCAAAGCCTCTAACATCTCCATGCCTTTTTTATAGAACGATTTGTCCAACCCTTCAAAATACGCTTCAGTTTTGGCGATTACCTCCCCATTGGAGGTACATCTCTTTTTTGAGGTTTGCGAATAATAGGTAATAGGATCCATGTTTCATTCATTGCCACATACCACATAAAAAATTCTTTTCATTTCGCTTACAGCTTTAAAACGCTCTGTATCATTAACACATTGTCGTTTTTGGTCAACTGAGAGCAAACTCGGTACCCACTTTGATGAGAGCTTCCGCATCCACAAATACTTATGCAAAATCTGATGTAAATGGTCTATTAACAGCTTTGCGATGTCAACTATCTCCCACACTTTCACTTTACGGTTGTTCAAAACGATTTTGTAGATTTTTGTTATGTTACGAGGCGTAACAGCCTCGTTTTGGATATTTGGGCGCCAGCATCATTTGTGTTTGTACGACAGCGGTTGAATTCAGTAAACCAGCTACAAATGGTTGCTTTCAACGTAGCAGATTGGTTATGAAAATATCAAAATTTCAATATCTCGATGACTAATGATCGAAATATTATCAAATTTTGACGTGTACCATTTGTAGGTTAGTTTCTAACTAAAAATCGTTATTAATCGCTATCTAGGTGTCAGTCTCGGGACTTTTCGAAGTATTGGAGTACAATGCTCACATCTGATCTAGTGTTCCTAAGACCTACGTCTACCTGTTATATAGGATTCAAAACCGTGAGATGGAACTCATAGGTGATGCTAATATTGCACAGTCAATTGACATCCTTGAACACCCACGTAATGTCTCCTGCTTTATCTTATTCTATATATCTATTCTCACCACCAGTGCTCCAATGAGATTGCAAGTAACATTTCGTCCTACTAAACATGCAACCGTAAAGCCCGTCTTGCTATAAATGCTCATCATTTTACCACCACCGAATTTCGGACGTGGGTACTATGAAAAATCATGATTCTTTCCTCAACTCGCCTATGGAATGCCCTGCCGAAGCTCTTTATTTAATAGTAATTAAAAAACTACATATGTTAGGTATCTCTCTTCCCTTCCTCCCTAATTTCCTTTCTCGCTTACAAATACACGAAATACCTTAAACTGGAGCCTTATTAAAAAAAAAACGGCAGTTCAGTTCGTCACTGTGCTCAATGGAACATTGTAATGGACTTAATTGTAAGCTACGGGGAAAAAGGTTCCCACATCTAAGGAAATTGGAGTTCGGCACCTAACTCACTGATGAAAAGTCTTCCTTTGTTCACTCTTTCACCACCTACTTGCTTCAATATTGATATTGGTTGAATACATCATTCCGGGATGAAGATCTTAACTCTTCTTAAAGCAACAACTCCTCTTCAAGACGATTACAAACCTAAGGAATATTTTGTTCATTGCTCTGGTCTATTTAGGAGCATTCCACCGCACAACAAGTATTCTGGAAGCATAGTAACTGCATATGTTATACATAAGTGCAACCCTGACTCTATAAAACTATTTAGAAGCCAATTAGGCCTGCGCTATACAATAGGGAAGAATTTAGGTTTAACTACATAAAATCACATGGAATATCGATCGTAGTAAGGAGATCACAACCTCGCTGATATATTGAAAGAACTGCTCTAACAAAATTTAGGATATTTTGATTATCTAGCTCGCCTGACGGAGGAAAAGAATTCCATTGCTATAAGGTGTGGCTGATTCACTGCCCTTCCTTCGGCGTATACTGATGTCTGGAATTATCCTCGTTCTCGTTAGAAGCTACTGGTTCGAAAGACGGTTCGGCCAAAAAACTCGTAACAAAAAACGTAAAAATATATTCTCTTATTTGGGTACTATAATGGTTAAAATTATGACATACCCAGTTTATATGACAGTTCAATGTGCGAACCCGTAGAAATGCTGGTGTTTATATGAAATTATCCAAAACCAAATCCAAAATGAGCGAGAGAAAATTGAGCGAAGTTTAACAAACAGTTGATTGAACTGACACTTGACACTAACACTGATACATTGTCTTTATTTCTTTGTCTTTCCACATATTGCGTTTGCAATCCCACATTTTAAATACACAACTTATTACCTGCCCGATGATGAAAAAATGATGACAGCGCGAGAGAGTAAAATGTTTCAATGCGATTTGATAGTGTTTACATTATATTTCAAAGTGGTTACAAATTTTCAATTCGTTTTATAAACAGGAATGAACGAATGCGTGTTAAATATTTCAATGCGGTTTAAAGTGGTGTTTATAGGAGCGGATTCAACCAATGCGGATTGCTTCAACGCACATTGAGTTGTCATAAAAACTGGGTAACAGACAGAGTAATTGCACGCGAAAGAGGGTTCTTTAAACTACGCTTAGAACTGCGCCATTTCTGTGAGTACCACAACCACACAGTTTCAACAATTGCACAAAATACGAGGGTTGTCTGAAAAGTTTCCGATCGCAACGTAAAGATAGCGGCACTCGTCAATAAAAGCTAGTGAATGCTAGTTGTGCCTCTTTTGACAGTCGTTTGAGTGAGTTGATGTGAGTGTTTTTTGTGAAAATGGAAAAAAATTGAGTATCGAGCTGTTATTAAATTCTGGTTTTTGAAAGCCAATACGCCTACGCAAATCAAAAATAAGTTGGACTCTGTGTATGGGAACTCTGCACCATCATTTACCATAGTGAAATTTTGGGCAACTAAATTTAAACGTGGCCGTAAGAGCTTGGGAGATGATGAACGTTCGGGAAGTCCAAAAACTGCAACCACTGACGATAAAGTTCACCAAATGGTGTTAGACGACTGCCGAATTAAAGTGAGAGAGATAGTAGAGGTTATGAAAATGTCCAAAAAACGTGTTTGTTACATATTAAATCAAGATTTAGGCATGACAAAGCTTACGGTACACCAAAAACGTGTTGGAATGAACATTTCCAACACTCTGTTGGCGCAGTTTAGCGCAATAAATCCGAGTTTTGGCGCCAATTAATTACTGTAGATGAAAACTTGGATACACCATTATACGCCCGAAACAAAAATTCAGTCAAAACAGTGGACTGCAAAGGGCGAGCCGGCTCCAAAAAAAACAAAGACTGTTTTTCGGCTGGAAAAGTGATGGCGACTGTTTTTTGGGATAGTAAAGGATTATCGATTATCTTCAAAAAGGAGAAACCATTACCGTTACAGGAGCATACTACGCATCATTACTTGCCAAGCTGAAGGCAGAAATTGCGGAAAAACGGCCACATTTGCAAAAAAAGAAAATCCTCTTTCACCAAGACAACGCGCCGTCTCACACCTCAGCGGTTGCCATGGCGAAAATCCATGCATTACGGTTTGAACTTCTTGACCATCCACCTTATTCACCAGATCTAGCCCCAAGCGACTTCTTTTTGTTTCCTCATCTAAAAACTGCGTTCGGAGGACAGAGATTTTCGTCAAATGAGAAGGCAATCACCTTCGTGAACCATTATTTTGCAGAGAAAAACGTCAAGTACTTTTTGGACGGGTTAGAGAGATGGGAGCATCGCTGGGTGAAGTGTGTAGAGTTACAAGGAGACTATAAAAATTTTGAGAAAAAATGTCTTGTATCATTGTTCGGTCGGAAAATTTTCAGACAACCCTCGTATATGTAATCTCATGTCAAAAATTCGAATTAAACCACCATCTGTCATCTACAACATAATATCCATAGACTTCATTGTCTCTTTCTATTAAAATGTCAGAGATAAATTTTTTCTCAATTAAAAAGTTTATAAACAAATTAGAAGTATTCTAACGCACATCATCATAAGGTATTGTTTAATTAAACCATGATTTTGCTAGAAAAACTAGATAAGCAACAAGCAGCGTGTCATAATCACAATCACGACCGCCTTTGTTTAACCGAATTTCAAATTGAACTTCATTTTCTAATTTACACTCGTTCTACATTTGTATTCTGCGTTGGTGACCAACTACTCGCTATCATCCAAATACATAATTGTATGCTGCTCTTCTCAATGCCTCTCATTCTGTTTTTTAATGTCTACAGATAGATAATGTAGGCTACGAGTAGCAAATTAAGTTTCTTGGCTCTAGACCATGCAAATATATAAGGTTCAGTCCATATTTTGAATTTGGGGGAATCATTGCTATCGAGAACTCAGCAACTGTTTTTAGTATGTCTAAATCTTTGAATTTATTTTTCTTGTTTTTAAATATTTTTCCTTTAGTTTTATTGTATGAAACACGTAATTAAAAGTCGAGATATGAATGTCAAAACAATTAGCGTGTGCTAAGTAGATTTTATTGAGTAGCCAAACAAAATGAATTATTGCCGACAAATAACAATTTGTAGAGTTACGAAAAAACGGAAAAAAAACACAGATAGTGATTAGATTCGCCCTCTTTTCTCGGTTTAATAACATTTTTGTTTAAATTCATTAATTGCATGCTATACAAAAAAAACGCTTAGAAAGTAGCTCAAATAACTTAAAATTACCTTATTCTAGCTTATGGGCCACATGCCGGCAGTGTAAATAACACCCAATGCTTATTAAAGAATGTCTTTCGACATTTATGGCTTAGTTACCTATTCGCAGTAAATGTACTCGTTGTGGTTTGCGTTAGCCAGGCACTAATATTTGGTAATTACGCCAGCAATAATGACAAACTTCTGTGACATAAAGTTCTTGAAAATTGGTTTTAAGTTAGAAAATCTAAACAAAATTATACACAAATAAAGAAAGAAGTTAATGCTGGTTAATATTGGGTCATGTGTATGTATATTTAGACATGCATACATACAAATGGATGAACGTAGACTATACCGATGTATACAGTGTAACATTTTCCAAGCTACAAAAATCTGAAGTATATCATTTCGTACTTTTTTTTATTGCTACCAGGCATATTTGATTCTTGTCTTTCTTTCTAATGACAATAATATATATGTACATACTTATTTATTTTACTTTAAACGGCAGAAGCAAACACATTCCAACATATTCGTATGCACTGAGATTCGAAGATCCTTTCCGACCGGAGATAAGCTAGCAAAGATACCATGTATATCGGTGGACTAATGTTTTTTATCCCTCTTGGGAATCACGAGGGTAAAAAGCATACGTCTCAATTAATTATGCCCGGAATTTGTCTTGTGTTTTTTTGTCCTGTTCGTTAAATTTTTTAAAACTTTGACAAATACTGATAACTTTATTGTTAGCAACAAGCATCAAAATCTCCATCGTTGGTTCCGTTTTACTGGAACCAATAATTCTCGAGAACCATTTCAGCAATTTGCGGAAAAAAATCGTTTAACGGTTACGGTGGTGCCGACGGCGTCCTCAAAAAAATAGGAGCCAATCACTTTTTCACAGTAAATGGCACACCAAGCAGTACTTTTGAGGGGATGCAATGGCTCTTTGTGGATTCTCCGTATCCCAGAAACGCAAATTTTGTTCATTCACATAATCATGGGCTTCAATGATATTCTCGGTCGAATTATTCGCGCACATGGTGTAGGACGACGAGGGAAACCACGAAGAGATTCACGCTGCATTAGAACAACAGACCGTAAATTGGTCAAATAAGCAGTAATAATAATTCCGCGTTCTTCGATTGTGTATCGCTCCATTGGTTGTTGTCAACATCATAAATGTCAAAGCACAATGACACTTGACGCCATTTGCATAAATTATGGCACATTCACATTGACATTACTTTTGCCCCACCTTATATAATAATTCAGGCGCAACAGAAGATCATTTTATTAATGGCATGGCATTCATTTTTTGCTAGACAGCCGGATAGAGACACATTTACATGGCCAAGCCATACATATGTATAAGCATCGTTGCGTTGACAAAAGTAGATGTCTGGCAACAGGCTTAATATGAATTCTTGTGTTTCACTCTATTTATAAAATGTTAAGCCAGCGCATACATGCAGAAATCTACTCAGCTCTTTTTCAGTGTAAAACAGTAGTAGTGTAGAAACCATTACTACCCCTGATTAATCACCCCCATTCCCGAACCGTCATACTCGTATTAATCTAAAAACCTAGCGAGGGGGCACACTAGTTGATTATTTTTGGACTATTTTCTCCTTTCGTTTTCAACAAGAGAGGTAATCAACATACCATTGAGAAAGCCAAAGTATCACGATTCACTTCTGAGATCAACAAGCTATTAAATTACACTTATCCCCCGATTTACACGGTAGATACGTTCCTGAGAAAAACGTGTAAATCGAAAATTAAAAATTTTCAAGTCAAAACCGTGTAAATCGAAAAGCTTGCAGAAAATGCATAATTTTGCTATTTAACAGTTGTGATTTTTTTCAATATTTTTAGGTGTACACAGAAATAAAAATAAAATGCATTGACAGGTTAAAATATGTAATATATTACGGAAACACTGTTTTTTTATTTAATTACAATACATTAAACAGAAGAACAAAAAATAAAACCAAAGGTGTTTTATTATCCTTCATAACTATCAGAAATTACTCTCATTCTTTTTTTCGGAATCGAAGGTTGGAATTCACTTTCATCACTCGAAGTTATTTGTGCCGATTCGATGTTTGAAGCAGAAATATTTACATTCTGAGAGGTGGTAATAAAATCGGTTATTAACAATTGCTTCGAATTTTTTGTAAGATCTTTGTAAACTTCTTCATATTGAGCCAAGCAGCGATTTATGTCACGTTGGAATCGTAAAGCCCTTTCAACGTTTGTGTCATTTTGTATAAAATGATTACCCAGCTTTCTTCCCAATGCGAGTCCTTCGCGGATGACTTTAGCAGTGAATGTTACTGGTACTAATTCCTCTTCATCAGATTTGTCAGACTCACTTTCGCAAACTAAGTTAACTAAATAATCCTCACTTAGTTCTTTATCAGCCATTAACTATGCGATATCATCATCAGTAAAATCATCAAAACCTTCTCCGCCCAATGAATGCGTCATCTGTACTATCTGCGAATATTCATCATTTAACGTTGAAATGGAATGTTCATTTTTGACTACATTTGGCCACAATTTTTTCCAACAGCTATTGAGCGTTGTTTGCTTAATCGCAGTGTATGATAAGGCGATATGCTTCACACAGTCTAATATTGTAAAATTTTTCCAAGCACTAATAACTGTTAAAGATTCATTGTTCTCCATTTGTTCCAAAATATATGTAAAGGCTCGTTTTATGTACAAAGCTTTAAAAGTAGAAATTATGCCTTGGTCCAATGGTTGTAATAACGAAGTTGTATTTTTTGGTAAAAATTTTACTTCAACGTTCTCATATTCTAAATCTTGTGGGTGACCCGGCGCATTGTCAATTAACAAAAGCACTTTAAAAGGCAATCCCTTTGAACTTAAATATTTTTTGGCATCTGGGATAAAACATTCATGAAACCATTCAGTAAACATTGCAGCAGTAACCCACGCTTTCTTATTAGCCCTCCAATAAACGGGAAGATTATTGATGTTTACTCCTTTAAAGGCACGGGGCATTTTTGATTTGTTAATCACTAATGGTTTCATAATATAATCTCCTGAAGCATTGTTACAGAAAAGAATTGTTATGCGATCTTTTGCTGCTTTATTACCATTAGCCGATTTATAAAATTTTGAGACATAAGTCCTTTCAGGCATTTTTTTCCAGAATAACCCTGACTCATCAGCATTGAAAGCCTGATCAGGGGTGTATGAATTGTCGTTAATAATTTCTGCAAAATTTGCTGGATATTCTTGGGCTGCATCTACGTCGCCAGAAGCCAGTTCACCTTTTAATTTTAAGCTGTGTAAAGAATGTCTTATTTTAAATCTTTCAAACCAGCCATGACTTACCAAAAAATTTGGCTTCTTTTCAGTTGAAGAAGAAGATGGTAATTGCTCTACAATTTTTTCGTAAATTCGTAATGCTTTATTTGTTATAGCGGCCGTATCAATGGGTACTCTTTTTTGTGTTTGATCTTCTATCCAAAGCATTAACGCTTTCTCCATTTTTTCCATTGCGATATTTCTGGTGTATGATGTTGTGCCCATACTCGTGGTATTGCCAGCTGCAACACTCTTTCTAATTGTGTTTTCATTTGTTCTAATAGTTCTTATTGTAGCTTCGTTCATGCTATATGATTTTGCAACATCTACTACTCTATCTCCCTTTCGTAAGCGATCCAAAATTTCGATTTTAGTTTCTAAAGAAATAACTTTTCTTTTAACTTCTTTCGACATTATAAGCCTATAATTTTTTTTAATTTATGTTAATTTATAATAATCTAAATTATGCACTCACTTGTAATTTACGAATATGGAAAATTAAATCTTTCTGAAACTGTGAAACTTTCACTCAAATACAATTTTCCGTAGATAAAACTTTAATTTTATGCGAAGAAATACAGACACAGTGTGCATGTGCAGCAACTCAGCACATAAGCTCGGGATTCCCCGTGAGATGTGTACACAGCGCACGTGTTCAAACACAGTAGCATTTAGTAGAGTGCGATAAAAACAAAAAAAAAACTTATTTGGAAAACCGTGTAAAAGCGAAAACGTGTAAAACAAGTACCGTGTAAATCGGGGGATAGGTGTATTTGATTTTGCTTTTGTGTATAGTTTTAAAAAAACGCTTCGCGTGTGTTAGCGGCTTAAAGCTGGCATGCAACTTTGGTTGTGGCGAAAATCTAACTGAACAGGTCCATCATTATATTGTATTACAAGTGGAATGTGCGGTTCATTGCTTTTGCTATTATTTTGCTATATTCCTCGCATGAGTTTCTTTTGTATCGAATTTTCCATTGAAAATATACTACTAGGATGTGAAAATTATTTTTTTGGTATAGAAGTACTCGTATTGTAAGTAAAATATGGTATTTTACAGCTGAGGCAAAATATCAAAAATCACTTTAAATTCGGCATATCTTCTGATTGAGTCGATTGCGATTAAATTAGAACTAAATATTACTTCAGGTGAAGTCCTACGCTTTTCTAAAGGTCTATCTGAACTGGGTTACCAACAGACAAAAATTCCAAATATGATATTAGAATAATAAATTCTGGATAGCATATTTCAAACAGATATAAGAACTCAACCAAATCGTCTCCAGGTTCCTCTATTTAATATCGCATTTCGCACATTACGAGTATTTTGATCGCTACAAGTTTCCAATAATTTATAAGAAATGTAAATTGTACAACCAACAGTATTATGCGGTAAATAAACATCGACATTCATGCAAACAGTCCGAATTCTGAGTTCGAAGCAAATATTTTATATTTTTATCAGTTTTCTGGATGTTTTTAGGACCTAAGGAATTGATATCTCATTGCGATATCTCATACCAAGCAGAGCTAAAATCAATCACTTAGGAATTACGTCGATTTTGGTCCGCTACATTTTTTACGAGACTACTTTTCCAAGGCAAATCTTACTATATAGTATACTCGTATATAGTATTTTATGATACATATGTACATATATGAGTTAGCATACCTAAATAAAATCAGTTACACTGAGGTATTTTTAGAGATTTTCTAGAAAATATTCTTCGTGATCAAATTGATAAATCGAAAATGGATAGCATTAAAGTGTACATGTCTTACTTATCATTTTTCCCATATATGTACAACTAAATTGACATGAGCAGATTGTGAAATAAGACCTTAAACTAAAAACTCAATGATTATTATTCGAAGATACGAGAAAAGTTTGTATTGCATCAGTTTGCCATATAAATTTCGCATTATCATGGAAGGCATGGGGCTTCATACTTATTTTTGGTATGATAAATTTACAAAAAAGTCCATTTATATAGATGCGATGGCATTATCGTCGCTGAAAATGATACGAATATGATTTCGACAGGCCCTGGCTTTAATTAATTAATACTGAACAAACAAACACAGTCGTTGCAAATATTTCAAACCCAAAGGAAGTGCTGTGCTAAATTATAATAATTAAGAGGTTCAGTTTTATACAACAAATAGCATACGGCTATTTATTTACGTATTTACATATGTCCATGCCATGAATGAATAATAGCAGAAATTAATTTTGTATAAGAAAAAATAATTCCTATTGATTAACTCACAATTACATTTGCTCATAACCGGCGTGTTACATGTTAGATTTTTATTTTTATCTATAATGGCAATTCAACATTTTGTTGCAAGTTTTATTAAAGTTGCAGCATGTGACAAACTTCCAGAAAATGATGTTAAGTGAAAATGTGTTGCAAGAAAAATTTAAATTTGTTCGGCTCTGCCGAGTTAAAGAGGTTGATTTAAATTGCATCTTTTCCGAAATGATTTGCTATTAATGCAGCAATAAATTATGGAAACGGAACCACAGTTACTTAGTATAACTTGAGATTGAACATTGTATTTTCGGTTGTATTCTTATGCTGACCACTGATAAACCTAATTATCAGTGTGTATAGTGAAGTGATTTGTTTCCCAGCCTTTTAAAAATTATTCGAAAACTGATTGATTATAGCCCTATTTCAAGGAGCGATTTGATAACTCTTCAAAATGCATACAAAAGCGCCGAAAGGTAACGATTTAAGAATCAGTTTGAGAAAAATTCGCAGTTTAATGTGTTCGACCTACTTCGACTTAAACTTAAAGATTTGCCTTATATGATTTCTGCGCACCACTTAAGGCGAGAAAATCGAAAACTCTTCGGGCCGAAGAGCTGATAGTCATTCACTCTACATGCCCAACTCAGTCAACGGATGCGCACTTTTCTATTGCTGCACAGCTCGTAGAGTGCGCTGGTATATATTTTTCTCTTTTCTTAAATCTTTCGTTAAAAACCTATCTAGGATAAATTTATCCGCCTTTGCTATTAACCATGCAGCTGTGCTATAGAGCTGGACTTGGATGATTCTTATATTGAGCCTCCTAAGTATTTTCTCACAAGCCTATCGGGTCTGCAAGTTTTACTGCACTTGAGTTTGGGCCCCCGCCCAATTATCAAGACTTCGCCCATCAATGACGTTGTCTAATAATGAACGGGGGCAGAGCAAAGTACTGGTCTTATCATAAACATCTTCAGATGACGCTACCGAAGGTTGCTACGAATCGATCAGTCACAAGTTGCCGGTCATAGGTCTTGTTGGCGGCTGGACCACCGGCAGTCCCTACCAGGACTTAAATCACGGTACCATGGGAGTCAGGAGCTCCCCGGGTGTCGGTCCGGGCCTGACTTGAAGAGGTAGGCCCCCTTGTGGGAGCGTCATGATGGCTGTGGTTTAAACCCAAAATCGCGGGAAGGGTCTTCCTTTGGTTGACCCAATGTAGAGTTACAATAAGTGCTGCGACCCTAAGAGCAGTAAAAGGTTTTAGGTCGGCCTCGACTCATACCAAGGGCGGAACTTATGCCGGCAACACAGTTCCGATTTGGTATTAATGGAATGACGGAGAGAGATGGCAAGGATACGCCTTGCCATGGATGTATGGGCATCCCGTAAACAAAGTCTACATGACAGGTGGTTTACGTTAAAAATCAGACACTATGTACTTGAGTTTAGATATTGCTATATTTACTTTATGTTGGTCAACTGGACTTAAATGTTCAATGCTTTCATTGCTTAGGCTGAATGGCTTTTCTATCTGACAGCGGAATTTGGTTGGTTCCCAGCGTTGGACAGTCTGCAGAAGTTATTTTCTCATACATTCGCACCGACCGTGATTTACTACTGAATATCCTAAAGTATCTACAGATCTACAGATTCTGCTCAGTTCCTTATAGGCTTCACACGTTCTTTTTGTCCTTTGGTAGGTAAAACTTATTTCTGGAGTAGGTGCTACTCCTCTCCATCGCTCGCTTTTCATGCGAAATCTAGTCTACCGCTTGTCATCTGCAGCAGTCACCATAGTATATTGTTAATTTGTTCATCCTCATCATTTTCGGCAATAATTACACTGCACAACAGCATTTCTGATGATTGAGTTGTGTTACATGGTACTGGTCTAATTTTAAAGACGATTTCAAATCTGTAGCCGAAACTTCTCTATCAGCTCTACTTTCGAAAATATGACACATGGGCCTTTTTATAATAAAACACAAAAAGTTATTAAAGTGAACAAATCGTTATTTTATAAGATTTCCTTGCAGAAGTTGAAGCCTGAGAGCTGTTCTGAATGCTCCAACAATAGTCACCCATCATGTGCGCGTTCCAGTAGCTTCCATCGTACGAACGTCCTGATGGAATCGCTCACCCTGTTCTTTACTTAGATCCCCAAGATTAGCGGGCAAATAGTCTAGGTGGTTGCGAAGAAAGTGTAACTTGATGCTAATGTTACACCCAAGTGTTTGAAAGTCAGAACTTTTCTTATTTCCCAAGAAATTTTGAACAATCGACACAACCTCATTCCATGCCTTTTTCTCAAGCTCTGTCATAGGGTTCGTAAAATTTGTATCTTTTATTAATGATCTTACCCGTGGCCCGTCAAAAATGCCCGCTTTTATCTTTTCTGTACTCAGTTTTGGGAACTTTTTTGATAGAAAAAGGAAACAATTTCCATTTTTGTTAAGTCCTTTAACAAATTGTTTTTTAAGGCCCAATTTTACGCGCAACGGAGGCAAAATTATACGATGCCTTGATACTAAAGGTGGGTTTATCACGTTTTGTTGTCCTGGAACAAGCACTTCCCGGGTAGGCCAATCCTTTTTGTTGATTTTTAGCTCTACTGTCCCACAACCAAAGAAAACATGGATATTTTGTGTAACCACCTTGTTGGCCTAAGAGAAAGTTCACCATTTTTAAATCAACACACAAGATCCAGTTATTTTCCAAATATTTATTTTTTTCCAAAACCAAAGCAATTCCCATTGTGTAAGAGAAGACATTTTAGAATTCGCTTTGACGAGCCAATCGCTAGAAACGTAATTTCGTAATCCCATTGTAGCCATTAAATCAAGCACATCTTTACAAAATACGAAATCATCTTCTTCAGCAAAATATTTGCGGAAATTCTGTTCTCTTGTGCGGTAATAAGAAATGTTAGTTTCTCTTGTTACTAAATTTCTTTATTTTAGCCTAGAAACCAAAATTTCTGAAGCAGACTTCGACAGTCCCAGATCTCTGGTTAGGACGTTTAAATCATCTTGATTGAATGGTTTTGGCGTTTTCAATTTTCGTCTCAGTCTCAAGGTCAAGTCTCTTGTGAAGTATCAGCTTGAGGTTCAGGTGTAGTCTTAGGGCTCAGTACTCGTCTATGTGCCGATCGTATTTAAGGATATTCCCACTTGGATCGATTTTCTCGGTTAATGCCAGTTATATTCACCAAACAAAAATAGCAGTCGTCAAGTGGTTCGCGGTCTCATTCCAGATCATAGCAGTTTCGTACCTGAAACTATGTATTTTCTTATTTGTCCATAAATGTAGAAACTCAACGCACGTTTGGCATAGTCTTTGCGGAATCCAAGACTTATTCTTCATTTCCAGCAGGTGGCCAAAATAATTTTTGTAGGCCTCTTTTATGAACGTTGTCACATTTAAACGGTATTCTTTAAATATATACTCACCGCAAATGAAACAAAAATGGTTTAGATCATTCACCCACACTCTTTTTGACGATGCTATATCAAATTATAATAAGATAACTTAATAATTTTGAAATTAGCAGCAAATAAACACGGTAAGACAGCGAATTTTTAATGAAAGCTGTAACAGTTGAACAAGAGCTGCTAGAAAGGGTATATTTTTTGAATCAGTGACGTCAAAATAGTACACATCATGTGACATATATGATTCATCAATCAAAAAGGGCAATTTTGTTTGCCAGTGTTATAATAATAAACTATTTGTGTTGTAATGATCTTGCAAATGTCATAGAATTCAAGATATTTTGTTTTGTGACTTTCTAAACCACTGAAACAATATTTCGTCAATTCAGTTTTAAGTTGAAGCATATACATGTAAATGGTTTTATTATAACTCTGATTGCAATAGTTGATACATGCTGAAAAACCATTCCCAAATTGCATCGAATTTATGTAAAACAAGGAGACGCGCTCTCACACGATTTCTTCAATTGTATAGTAAAACATATAGTGCGACCTAATCTTTCCTCTCACTGTATTGTTTTTTTTTTGGTTTTGTAAACATATAAGGGCAAATTCAAAGCTGCGAACATAGAGAACGAAAGAAGAATCTCTCATGGTCGATAGTTGATAAAGAATATCTTTAAAGAGGACTGTGGATTCAGCCGGCCACTACTATGAAAATTGTTTAGTTGAGCACATGCTGATTTTTACGATTTGATCACATGAATTTATACATATGTATATGTATACTATATATAAATTTATATTATATAATGAATAAAGATATTCTCAGCCGTTTCAATAGAAGGATAGTTTGTACGGTTACGTGGCCAGATTGTGGAAGAAGAGATTTGATATCCATCTGGTTACAAAATTGTTCATCGTTCGCCTTAGACGGATAGGATATGGGAAGTCGATGGATATCTTTCAAACATTTAAAGCACTGGCATAAGTATAAATACGAGATATGACATTCAGTAGAAAACAACAAGCGAGTATTTCTTCACCAATTTAGATAATCACATCGTAATCATATCATAAAAGAATATCCAACAATGGATGTTGTTCGCAATTGGCATATTTGTATGAATTATTTATTATCATACACAGCAAGCATGTGATGTAGCTCAAACTAAACAAAATATTTTAGTAAAGGGTGTTTCAACAAGTGGTGTAAGATTTGTTTTTTGAATAAAACGAACAATTGTTGAGATACATATCGTTATTGCTTTGTAAAGTAGACACATTGGGATTATTTATGAAACACAATATTTTCCAAATGACCACCTCTGTCCTGCTTGCAGACCCTCATCCTTTTCTCGAAATTTGCCAATCATTTTTTCACATAATTGAGGCTCTATCTTGGCGATGGCGGCTTCAATGTTCGCTTTCAAAGTCGTTTGTTTGTGGATGGTTGTCATAGACCTTGCTTTCCCAAAAAAAGAAGACTAACGGTGCTACTTCACACGATCTTGAGGGCCAATGGGTGTTTCCGAAACGCGACCAGGAAATTTCGTGCACCCTGTTGAAAGTAGAGGTCGTCCATATCCATATCCACAAGCTCTGGCCACAAAAAATTGTTTATCATGTCTCGGTGGGGCGCTTTTCTGACCGTAATGGCTTTCCTACCTCATTTTCAAAGAAGTACGGCCCTACGACAATTCCGGTTCATAAACCGCACCGAACAGTTACTCGTTCCAGGTGCATTGGCATCCCCTGAATCACTCGTGGATTTTCACTGCCCCAGATGCGGCAATTTTTATTATTAACGTAGCCACCAATGTGGAGATGGGCCTCATCCGAAAACACTATTTTCTAGCAAAAATCAATGTCAGTATGCATGTTTTCCAAAATTCAACAATTTGGATTTTTTTTTCACTTTATAGATGACATCTGTCACCATATGTGAACTCTGCGTGCATCTACTGTAAAATAATGGGACTTTCAAATCCTACACGTCTTGTTGAAACACCCTTTAGAGAGTATTATTATTGTATGATAAGTATTGATAATGTTATTGACATAGAAAATTGTATGTACTAATGTACGAATAGCTAGTAGCTAAGTTTGGTTGGTGAAATAGCATCGAAAAACTTCAAGATCAATTTTAGTAGACATTGCAAACCGGGAGGTTTTTGTTTAACTTTATTCATACTGTTTAATTAGTAAATAAAAGATATTATACCAATTGTTTTGTAAAGTCTCTATATTTGTATATTTATTTTGAAGTAAACAAAAATCGTATCTTTAGTGTGAGTAGAAAAAAAATCATTTTTCAACTAACGTGCTATAAGTTAAAATTTTAGGTTATCTCACTTGAATGATAACAAAACAACTAAAGTGTGTCGTGTGAGAATGATCTGTGAAATTTATTGAACACATATTAGTGACATAAGTCAGATGAATATATTTTACATAAGTAAAATGAATATATTTTACATAAAATCAACCGAAGTAATAATATGTATATGTAAATAATATAATGTTGACACAACTGGATAGGATTTGGCGTAGTGAAAAGATATTGACAACATGAAATGCTACGTACGAGTATGTTATGAATGAAAAATGAACATCGACCGCTCCGAATATAATGAAAATGCTTTTGCAGACTGGCCGTTTTTACTACTGATGCAACTTCAGTTCCAAAAATGTTGCTATTCTACTATATACGAGTATATTGGCATCGATCGCAAATGTAGTGTAAACAGCGTATCTACGATTTGAAATTCTTCCTGCATTTGTAAAGTATTGTCGTACGTTCTACAAGTATTCAAAAGCCTAATGACACACCATCGGGAATTTGGAACATTTTAGTTTCATCGCGGAATCATAAAATAGGTCTCTATATATAAATCAGGTTCGACCGCTTTTTAGACTATACATACGTATATTAACGACGCAGAAAATGCATAATCTGTTGTGAACTAGTCGCATCTAATAGTTTTGGAAGTTACGCACATCTTTATTAAACGTTTATTTTTTATAGCGCCTGAATCTCTGTTGTTACCGCGTTGATAGGATCTATCGCTAAATGTGACTTACGAAAACCTTACTGATTTTCTGCGAAATCACCCTTTATATCAATTGAAGATTGATGTAATATTCTATTTCTTCGCCTTTGTATGTATCTGACTTTTCGATACTTGTTCGAGTTCGTTTGTTCTTTGGATGTAAGACATTCGTAAACAAAATTGTTAGACTGCATGTTAGCTTCAGTAACTTGTCCAGTAATGAAGTGCATTAGTTTTGAACAACAATAGTTATTGATACACTACAATTTGATTAGTGTGCTGTTTAGCTAGAATTTTGCCAATACGCTACTGGCAGTTGCGCAAAGATTTTCGCAAAATATTTTTCACGAATCTCTCATGGCTCATCTAATCTAAAGATCGTATAATACAGAGTGAAGTTTTCTTCATGTCTGCCGCGTTTTCCATTGGCAGAAACAGAAGACTCTACGATTCCGTAACTACATATAATACAATATTTTGGAAGCCGTACCCCATACATACACGCTCGTATGTCGTTATTAATTTGTTCATGGGAATCTATAAAATAATGTCGTTTGAAACACTTAATCGGTAATTTTTACATTATTCGTTCGTGATTCCCACTTCAACTGCTGCGTAATGAACCATACAGGCGAACAACTGCCAAAATATAATCTTTGCATGTAGATTATTTTATTTATTAATTTTTTTTTTTGTACGGCATAGATTCGAATAGCGTTATAATGAGGCTCATCCCATATAAAATGATTTTGGTTATCAACCCCAGTGTCTGAACACTTTTAGTATTTATTTTGAATTAGAGCGTTTCATAGACAGAATTTAAATTATTAAATTAAAATTGAAAACTAAAATAGCAAAGTGAGAACACAAATAATGGTTCAAAGTGTTGCTAACTGCTATGAAAAAAAAATAGGTGCAGTCTGCACACGTCAACAATAAACGACGACAATGGATATTACATAAAATAAAACATAAGCATGTGCATACAATAGATTAGTCAGAAAGGAAGTGTTATAAATTGTTGATAAACAATAACCTCATTTCCCGATTGTGATTGCGCCAAAAAACTGGGACACTAAAAACAGTCTGAAAAAAATTGTATTGTTTTCGAATGATATCAAGATTGTATAGAGTTCAACTAAGGGTAATGTTAAAGTTGTTAAAAAGTATAAAAGTAATTTAATTTAATTATAGTTATTATTATTAAAATTTAAAACCAACCAAACGTAAAAAATCAAATGACCAACTGTCGTGGATTACGTTTACGTACGAATCATTTAAAATGATTCATGTAACACGATTTCCTTACTTCGTCGATTCTTTGGATTATATTGGGTTCAGAAACCTCACCAAGTCAAAGAGTTCTACCAGTTTTGCATGTCCTAAACATTTATACACTTTATACTCTCCAACTCCAACTCCAACCAAATAATCATCAATAGGAGCATTGAATTACATTGCAGGATTGAGATAAATCTTCTTTTTTTTTGTTAAATTGGTGATTGATAGAGAACTTAATCATCAGTTCTAATAAATGATGATTGCTGGCATCTGACTGTAACAGGCAAAGCTTCGCCAATTCAGATATTTTGTCCGAGACTTCAGTATTCTGCTGACAATTTGATATCCATTCGTATCAAATCATCATTATAAATTAAATGTTCAGTTGATCAAACTCTTGTGGGGTTCCTCCAGTTATCTGCTTTTTCATTATTCATTTTTAGATGGAAATAATACGTCATTATGTTGATTTTTCCAAGCTGCTGCAATTTTGAAAATCAGTTAACATTGAAGTCATTATTGACATCTGTTGTCACAATTGCACCATATTTTTTGTGCTTTCTTTATTCTCTCTTCCATTTCTGGATTTCTGCTGTTGAAGTCAATACTTTGATCGTATTCGTGATGTTCGGCTAAGCATCTAACTTTGCTTTTCCATATCAAATACTATATTTGTCTCACATATAAAGTGATATGTTAATACTTCGAGACTATTAGATGTACGTTCACACTTTGCATTACTGTCGTTTCGTGCTGTGCTGTTCGGCCAATTCACGGTCATACCTATGTGCATAATGAAACGCAGATGATATCAAGAAAACTAGACTGAAACTCTGACCATTACAGCTTCTCGGACTAACCACGTCTTATATATATATATATATATAGGTTATATATATATATATATATATAATCTGCATACACATATTCCATCTTACTTGTACACCATAAGATTGTTTTTTTTTTTATTCTTCCTTTCCTTCCGAAAAAACTTCAGGGAGCTGAGCCCTTAAGATCAGATTTAAATATTAGCAAGATAAGCGAACTGCTTTCCTATACAATAGAACTGAGAACAAATGCAAAATACCAATAGAACCAGTGCCAGAGCACCACAATACAAAAAAAAAAACTAATACAATAGTAATACAATACGCCTACCACTCGATAAAAATTATGTCATTATGTGGATGCCTCTATAGCTTTCTAGGGGTCAGATACATGCAGTGTAAAAAAGTTTACGAGAGTAAAAAAACAATCAATGTGTTTATAAATAAATGTAAAATAAGTTCGAAAATAAAGAAACAATCAAATCCTAGAATCACCATTTACACGCTAACCCTTTTTAATTCTATTGCAGACTTTTAACAAAATGTCAACGAACGAAGAAGTTCTTGAACAGTTACCTAACGACACGGTTCGAAGTGCTTTATTAGACATAATTAAGAACAATGTGTCCTCCAAGAATTATACATTGCACATGGAGAAAGGTTCGGAAAAAGGAGACAACTACATCGGCATCGTTCACCGTCTGAGTGTAACTTACGGGAATGATGATCGTAATGATGCATCAGAACCAAATAAGCTTGGAATATTTATTAAAGTCCCTCCAGATAACAAAGTCAGACGTGAAATGTGTTTCGCCAGGCCATGCTTTCTAAGAGAGTCACTGATATACGATGAGGTAGTACATACCATACATTTACAATATAATATAAATGTGACTGTTTTAAACAAATTTATACAATAATAACATGTTTCTTGCAGTATTTATCCATTCTTGCTGAGTTTCAACAAAGCAAGGGTATTATCGTTGAAGAAAATGGATTTAAAGAGTTCGCAAAATGCTATAAGAATATAACTAAAGAGTTCGAAGAAGCCGTTTTTATGGAAGATCTCAGTTATAAAGGCTTTGGCATGTTTAGTCGGTTTGATAGTCCTACTATCGATCTTGTTAAGGTTGTTATCAGAGCCTTGGGAAAGTTGCATGCCTTGTCATTCGCCATCAAAGATCAATGGCCCGATAAGTTCGCAAAGTTCAAAGAGTTAGAGGAAATATTCTCTGATAAAAAGGAAGGAGACCCGTTTTGTGGTTGGATAAATTCTCTAAATGAAAGTGCTTATAAAACACTCGCACAGAAAGGCGATGAAAAGTATCTTAAACGAGCTAAAGAATTCTTTGATCAAAAACCGATTTTTAACACAATGATTGAACTAACATGTGGAGCCAATGCAGAACCATATGCAGTTGTTTGTCATGGTGATTGTTGGAATAATAATGTCCTTTTCAAATTTGAGGTAGTCGTTGTACTGGAATGATCACAGTTTTTTTTCTTTCTTTTTTTTTTAGTAAAGATCAATTTTTTCAGAACGGTAAACCAATTGATGCTAAGTTGATTGATTGGCAAGTCGCAAGGTATGCATCACCTGTATGTGATTTAATGTATTACATATTTTGCTGTACAACGAAGTGCTTGCGCGATCAACATTACCAAGAAATTCTTAATGTATATTACTCGGAATTGTCAACTTTTTTAAAACGGTATGAGCTATTTATTTAAATCTAGTAGACACAAAGAAAATAACCATTCCTTTTTAGACTTGGATCGGATCCGGAAGTATTATTTCCACGTTCAGCACTTGACGATCAATTAAGGAAATTCGGATCGTTTGGTTTGCTAATGGCACTCATGATCATACCTACGATTAGCTCAAAAAAAGAGGATATACCTGATTTAGATGATATAAGTGCAAAACTGAAAGAGGGCGATGAGGAATATCTAAAGGAAATAATGGAAAAGAATTCCATTGGCTGTCGCGCAAGAATTCGTGATATCATTGTTGATCTTATTGATTTTGGATATGTCTAAGTTAGAAATAAAAATACTTACCTTTATTTCGATTAGTTTTGAATTGATTTGTGGAGTATGTTTTAAATTTTTCGCACTTTGGGCAAATCTTAGCGTGGAGAGAGTTTCACTTAAGTCTTCTCGGTGGGGACTAATGCATGCCAGAAGTGTGAAATAAGAATTTGGATTTAGGGAATCTGCGAAAGAAAACGGACAACGCTGAGTATCGAAATATAATGCTAAAATATTTTCAATATTGGAAACTACCTTGAATAACGGAACTTAAAACACTGTCACGATAGGGAATCACTTTCATGCCATTAGTTATAGCTTGCAATACCTTCCCGATTGATAGGAGACCTTGATTAATATGTACGCCCTCAGATAATGCTATACCTTGATGACCTGTACGGCGTACTCCCTCAGAACCAGCTAAATCAACCAAATTGAAGCAGGAGTATTTAATTTTGTTGTTAACTTCTTTTCGTTCATGTATTGTAAATATAGCATGCGATCTTGAGCTTTGTGCATTCATTTTTGTTGGACGAACATGCCGATTTTTGGTTCCTTGATTAATAAGCGCATATCCATCTTGAATATTTGAAATTGGTTTCCTAGTACCACCCGTAAACTTGTATCCTAAAACAAAAATTTTTAAAAAAACAGAATTATTGTAGCTCGGGAAATAGTTTTTTTTTTGTTTATAAAGTAGTAAAATTAATATCATTGTCATCAATTAGCTAATTGCCAATGACGTTTAACCCTAGAAAGATAACGTTATTGAAAGTTACGTTAAAGATAACCATACGTCCATTGTATTTGTATGCTGATTTCTCCCACAATTTGTTTATGTAAGGAGTCGTTTATAACTTTATGTGTAACTGTTCAATAAAATAACATAAGTTTTTTTTAAATTTTTTATTCAAATTGAAAAAAAAAATACAAAAATAAAATTTCTTTTCTAATGAAACATAAAAACATATACAAAACTGAACACGTCGATTCGACGTACGTTATCTTTCTAGGGTTAAAAGAGCCCTCAATACTTTGATTAAATTTATTTTGCACTTGAAGAATTTGATGTTGCCCAAAAGGCGATGGCCACTAGCTATGTTTTTCAACATGATAGACGTAGCTGCATTGGCTGCATTTATAATTTATGATGAGTTGGCTCGAACCAAACAAACTGACAATCGGCGTTCGTTCCTGCACGTACTAATTAAACAATTAGCCACGCCCAACATGAAAATTCGTGCTAATAACCATCACGTCTATAACTACCCTAAAATACGGAATGCGTTGGAAGCTTTTCTTGTAATTATGATTCAAATGCCAGTACACGGAGATGTACCTGCCTTCGCACCAAAATCAAATAGACCATCATGCTACCTCTGCCGTAGGCTAAACAAACGCCAACGAAAGACTAGGGCTCTATGTCATAACTGCAGAAAACCCGTATGCCTGGAACATTCGCAGCAAATATATAGATGTAATGAATGTAATGGTAATAATACTTAACACATGTAAAATTTAATATTTTTTGAAAAATAAATAACAAAGAATAAAGGTTAATGATAAAATTGATTTTTATTAATAAAGGGTCCGCCATCTAACGTTTTTTTTTTTCAACTAGTGCTTATTTCGTGAATGGTAACACTTAGCTCATGTCTGATTTGACAGATAATTAGTTTTATCCTTCCGCTGGTTGTGTATACGCTTGAACAACGCTGGGAAATATTGCGACATTACTTTGAAAATCATGGTAATGTTGCAGAATGTGTGCGAAAATTGCGTACGGATTTTGGAAGAAGAGAAGCTCCGTATGTTCGTTATCTTGTGAAAAAAGTGAAAGAAACTGGCATCCTCATCGATAAACCAAAGCGTGAAAAGCCAAAAACAGTGCGTACACCCGAGAATATTGCTGCTGTGGCAGAAAGTGTGCGTGAAGTGCCATCAACATCAATTCACCGTCGTTCTCAACAATTGAATATTTCGGAGACATCATTGAGACGAATTTTGCATAAAGACCTTGGTATGACGCCATACAAAGTCCAATTGGTTCAGGAGTTGAAGCGAACTGACCATCCAATGCGTTTTCGCTTCGCTAACTGGGCCTGCGATCGACTTAGAGAAGATGCCGATTTTGCCAAAAAAATCATCTTTTCAGATGAAGCTCATTTTGATCTTGGCGGGTATGTAAACAAGCAAAATTGTCGCATTTGGGGCACAGAAAACCCGCACGCATACATTGAAAAGCCGATACTCCCAAAACGAGTCACTGTTTGGTGCGGATTTTGGTCCAGAGGCATAATTGGGCCATTTTTCTTCGAAAATGAGCAAGGAGTGGCCGTTACAGTCAATGGCGATCGTTATCGGGCCATGTTGAACGAATTTTTGTTCACAAAAATTGAAGAGGAGGATATTGGTAACATTTGGTTTCAACAGAACGGCGCTACGTGCCACACAGCCGAAGCTACCCTCGATGTTTTGCGCCCTGTTTTTGAAGATCGCATTATCAGACGCAGAGCTGACGTCGTTTGGCCACCTCGGAGCTGCGATTTGACACCGTTGGACTACGCCGACAAGCCAGAGACAATTGACGCTTTAAAGGACAATATTCGTGAAGCCATTGGTGAAATACAGCTGCACACAATCGATAATGTGCTTAAAAATTGGACCGATCGTGTAGGCTACTGCATGGCCAGCCGAGGCAGCCATTTGAATGAAATTATTTTCCATTATTAACCGGAAGGATAAAACTAATTATCTGTCAAATCAGACATGAGCTACTCGTAAGTGTTACCATTCACGAAATAAGCACTAGTTGAAAAAAAGAACGTTAGATGGCGGACCTTATATATTATAGCCTAACAATTAAATTTGCTTTTTAAAAGGTCGAAAAATTGCAGTTTTTCAGGTATTATAGTCAAAAACGGTTGTAGATCCCCAGGGTCCTATTCACCACATAAAGCGAAAAAAAGTATTCACTCATCGGAGGGTTAAAATGCTGCTGCATAAAAAGTGTAAATGACAATTTAAGTTGACGACGCACTCACATTTATTGGTCGATTTATGTTCGCTAGCTGGACTTTAATATTAAATGAAAGTTTTTTTTAATTTTTGTAATACTTTATTTATTTATGATTCTATTAACATATCTAATGCTTCAGGAGGCAAAGATTTTTTTATTTTGAAGGTGCCTTATATCAGTTATAATAGAATCGAGCGAAATTAGCAAATTATGAAGAACATCCTCATTGGTTGCGACCCGTGACATATTTCTTGAGAAGCTTCCACGGTACAGCTTGTAGTTTAGTTGGCCAATAGGAATAGCGAAGTTCTCCATAACGTCAGCACCATTAATAAGTATTTTATGGACGCTCACAGGCATTTTATACCAATTATATTTGCTGACAAATAATTTGGCTGGGTCTAAACAATAATTTCGGAATTTGGTTGTGTCAATTTTCAATCCAGATGAAAGAGTAACTAGTACTATGGCAAAACGTTGCACGAGCTCATAATCAATTCCAATTATACCGGCTGTTTTTTCTGGGTCCTTGAAAAACGTATGGCAGTGTTACCATCATTCGTGTTACCCCCTCTTTGTTTCGGAAAATCGACTAATATTCCCAACTCATTCCTGAGCTGGTTTTGAAGATGGACTTTTTTATCCTTACCCCCAGTTTTTTTGGCCTCCTCTCATCTTGCCTGCCAACATTTGTTGTCATGATTGTACGACAAATGCAACAATGATTCCATGAATCGTATGTGTGCGTGAAGAGTTTGTAAACCATGTTCGAATGCGTTACTATCGCTAGAACGTTTACCTTCTTAGCTTCGCTTCCGTTGCAACGGACAGTTCTTCTGAAGACTTATTCATGAGTTCTCGAATTTTTCCTTTTTTAAACTTTAATCCACTTTCTTGATATTTTTTCTCTGGCCTTCTAAGTTGAGATTTTTGGTTTTTCCTTCTATTTCTATAGGCATTTGAAATTCCTTAAATAGCCAACTCTCTTCTGAACTTAAGAGCACATGAAGCGTACGTTTCTTCGCAACCCACTTTTGAAAAATTAGTGGCACAAACTTTTTTGTGTAAATGAAAACATTTTTTATATTGGTCCTCATTTACGTCCAATATAGAAAGCTTTGAATAAACAAACTTTAGCACTTCATTCATTTAGCACGAAATTCATTTTTTGTGAATTACTTACAATGAGGATCTTGCGACATATTTGCTTTTTTGGTTATTCTTCTTTAGTCTTTTTATCGACTTAATAAATCTTTTTATGTACTTACAGTCACAATGCTAATTCTCAACGGGAACACATAATAACAAAGTGATCTCAAACTGCATCACTGCGGTGTAAGTACAGTTGCAAATTGCTATTGAGTGCTAGCTTCTTTTGTTGTTTGAAACTAGTTACTTGTATATTGCTCTATAGATTAAACGGTAAAAAAGTTAAAAAAAAAAAATATGTTAATTTTTGACCTTTGTCTAGCTACTGATGTATGAAATCGGCCACTGTGCGCTGTATGCATACGTAATGTATGATACATACATTCTATAACTATACCTTCGCTATATAACAAAATATATACGCATATGCATAACTGGGTATACACATGGAAAGTAGTTACAAATTGGCAGCCTTAATTGTATGAGCTGCGGTGTCCGAGTGGTTAAGGAGATGGACTTGAAATCCATTGGGTTCTACCCGCACAGGTTCGAATCCTGTCCGCAGCGGGATGTTGTTCTTTTTTTTTTTTTTTTTTTTATATAGTTTACATGTATTTCCTTTTTTTTACACTAGGCACTCAATCGTAGGTAAAAAATAAATTTGACAGATATTGCGACAGCAATCAAATTCAAGATGTATGGCTCAAGAGGAAATTGGCGGTTTGAGGGTAAACTGAGGAGCATTCATGTAGAAACTTTTGAAACGCTCGAAGTAAGCTAAAAACAGGTGATAATGCATAAATAATGTTGGAAAATTGTACAAGAAAAGAAAAAAAAAACACATTCGGTGCTGGAAATTCTAAAAGATATCATATGTAGACTGTTTAACGGCGCCTATTTCAAGGGGTTAAACGTTATTAAAACTACTTTTTTCTTCTACTAGTTGTTCCCCCTTCTGTTGTATGCCTCGTAGAATAACGAGTGGTATTGGCACGCTTAATAACAAGAACACTAAATCTTGCAACTCAATTAATAATTTATACTTTACGTATAAGTCCATGTTCGACATTCAATCATGCTCCGCCAAAAGCTTAAATATATATTGCGAGTATGTATATGCTAATTTTATGTAAAGAAATTCAGGCATACTCAGTTATAAGCCTTGATCTATGTGACAAGCCCTAGAACAAAGTGAAGGAATCGAATTAATCACAAAACAGATTAAATGCCAATTCCCTACCACACTGTACAAAAAACAAAAATAACAACAAAACGTCTCGGATTTCGGGTTTGGATTTCAAGAGAACAGCGGTCAATTATGATTCATAAAAGTGTTAACTTCGCTTTAATTGACTTTTTTATACGTATTAATTACTTAACGATTTTTTTCTCTCTAAAACGGTACCACGGAAATGTGAAATTACCACTTATCGGAGAAGAAACACAAACAAATTGTAGGAATGCTTAAAATCTTTTGCAGACAATCTGATAGGTAGCACCTTCATTAAGGAGTTTATTATCATCTTGATGTGCACATTAGGAGCCATTTTGCGCAAGATGATGTGAAATATTTATGTACAACGACATTTACTTTCAAGTAGATAATCTTCTTCTTCTTACAGTCCCACTCCGTTTTAGAGGTTGGAAATCCTCGACTGAACTATTTGTTCGGTTGTTAATCCTCTAAATATGTCTATTGTTGAAAAATTTAACCATTCTCTTAAGTTTGATATCAAAGTCGATCTCTGTCTTCCAACACTTCTTCTCCCTTCGATCGCTCCTTGTAGAATTAATTGGAGAAGTAAATATTTATTATACAATACTCGATCTTTCTTTTAATTTACTTAGTTATTTATTTTTATTTTGTCATATATTAAGGCTATGGGATATTGCATTTATTGCCGCAAGTTTAGCTGTTTCTGCTGCAGCAAATAAGACACTGATTTTGTCCGGCGGGCGTCGTGAGCACTTCAATCCTGTCTCCATCTTCAATTCATCCGTGAAAATGGATATCGAGTCTTGTAGCATTTGGTTCTTGTCCCATTCCTCACTGCTCGAGAAAATGCAGGCGAATGGTGTTACAAAGTCGTAATTATGTAGTCCGTATTGGTGCATAAGCCCACTTGTAAGCATCGAGGCGTGGCCTTTCGGGTTTAGTTTCCGCCCATTATGCTGACTCAATCCTTAAGTACTTCGCTGCAGATTCTTGCATGTATAGATCTAGAGCAGGTACCCAAGTATATTTTCCAGTCCCGCCGTTGGGGTCGCTCTCATGGCAAGAGTGTTGCCTATACATGCAAACCTCTGTAATTAATTCATTAACTTAAGTTTGCTAGTTTTATTTGTGGATCACCACCATAGCAAGCTTCCGTAGGTAAGAAGGGTACCCGTGTACATCCATAGGATAGTCTTGGGGTTAGATTCCCATTTTCTTTCAAATATAATATACGGCTGCAAGCGTAGAAGGTGATTGTTGCTTTCTCCACACGTTCTTCGACATTGAACTTACAATTTAATTTACTATCTAGAATGATGTCTAGGTATTTAGCACTGTTCAATAATCGGAGGGTTGTTCCATCTATGAAAAGAAGACCAAATTGTGGCATTTTCTTTTTATGTGTGAATAGAACACGCTCTGTTTGTTGCGGGTCGATTCTCAGCCCACAGAGCGTGGATCAGTCTCCATAAGAACCACATCATCCGCGTGTGCAATGCAGTGGCTTTTATTCCATCCGTTTAAATAATTAGCAAACAAAAGAAAGATTTCATCGTCTGTCAAAGCAAAAGATTCGTAGAATTCTTCTCTGCACCCATAAAAGCACATTTCGCAGGCTTCTATTCTCGTTATCGCTTCTATTCAGGATTATCTTTAACGCGTCCTTATAGTCCTATAATCAGAGCATTTTTTTAGTTTATTTATTCGGTTTTCATTTTCAACTTAAATTAAGAACAATTACAATTTTTAAAGGAAAAAATAATAGCTATCATTCTGTAACTAGAAAGTTAGTATTGAATGGTACATTTGTAAATTAAAATTTGCAGTAATAATAAACTGTAAAGTGGTGTGGGGTGACAATCAGCAATATATAATAGTAGATCAATATTTGAGAGAAAAAAAGGATAGCAAGAAAATGATACATATATATTTTTTTTTTAATAATAAATTTTCAAAAATAGTTATTAATACAATTTAAGTCAATCGTGAAAAAAAACAGTCTTTTAACATTTTTGAGAAAGATTTAAAACTTATGAGTTTGCCTTATAGACAGAGGTAATTTATAAAAAGACTTAGGGGCTGCGACAGTATAAAAGTTAGAGAAATGAGTTTTGTGAGCAATGGGAACAGTGACCAGGTGCATGTTGTTTATTCTCAGATTATATAATTGCGAGTTTCTGCTAGGAATATTGCCACTTCGTTTAAAAAATTCGTTAAGTACTTTAAAAATATAAAGATGTCTCATAGGTAGAATTTGCAATTCCTTGTATGTTATATTTTCGGTATAACGATTTTTGTTGCAGATAATTCGAATAAGATGCTTTTGAGCAATTATTAAAGGTCGACAAGTATTTGTGTAGGAACCACCCCAAATAGATAACCTATACTGCAGTTTAGAGTGTGCAAGGCCATAATATATTGTTTTGAGAATGGTCTTTCCAATTAAGGTTAGAATCAATTGTAACACCTAAACATTTGAAATTCTTCACTAAATTAATTTTGAAACACGAATCAGAAGAAGAATTTTTATGTTGAAAGTTGCGTATACCACAATTAAGAATTGGAAAGCTAAATTGCCTACAATTCGAAGCATGAAAAAACAATTTATATTTGCAAACTGGATGACCAGAGGTTTTAAAAGTCATGAAACCAAGTTCTTTGAATTTCTAGGTCCTCTTCAATTAGTAAAATACAATTAAAATCAGAATTTGACTGATAGGTAAATGATATATCATGTCAAGTCACCGTCGAAAGACCGTTTAACGGGAGTTTAAAGATTGAGTTAATGTATACTAAAAAAAACAAAGGGCCGAGTACAGATCTCTGTGGTACTCCATTTTTTAAAACCCGAGTTTCACTTTGTGTGCCGTTTATAATAACTTTTTGAACAATCTCTTTTAAATAAGATTTCGGCCATTGAAAAATCACCCATCTAAATCCTGCACTATACGAGTAATATCCACTGCGTCTCCATTGAATCGTGTACCGTCGTGCCCCAATCCTCACAAAATTTAGCTTGAGTTCCTAACTGTTCTGTACCATGAATATCTTCGTCCGTCCTTGATAAGCGCGTTCGAAGTATATGTCCGATATATTGATGTCTATGGCTAGATAATGATATCTGTTCTTTCGTGGTACTTTACTTTGGAAATTCGGTCAGGTATAGTAACTCGAGTTCGTGTTTCCTTAGCTGCCTTTAAATCCAGGCTGTGAGGAAAACGGGCTGCGAAAAATACAGGTGTGTCGATTACTCCCACCGGAATCCTGACAATGCTACATGGAGCTATTCAAAAAAAATTCAAAAATGAGCTTAGGAAAGTGCGAAGGAAAGATATTGGAAGTTTTTTTTTGTGAAAACCTAGAGGAGTACTTCTAAACCTCGATAGCTCATAAAACTAACTGGTTAACCCAGATGGGTTCTGTGAAAATTTCATCAGCAAAACCATTGGAAGGTCAATCTTCTATCTCATTTTCCTCCACCACTATATACATACTCGTATAACATTATTGTTTACCAGAACGAGACATATTTAGACTATAAACCACTTCAACTTTCTAAGTCCCAAGAACCAGATGACATCATACCTGCCGACATCGAGAAAACTGTGACGTAGCTAGATATTATTCTAAGTGACTGTCTAAACTTGATATTTATCAAAATGTTTTAATGCCTATCACTAATACTCATTTAAATCAGAACATTAATTCAACACTCTTCTCGTCGTAAAACGTAGACCGCCTTCCAAAAATATGTCCAATTGAAAAATAATTTAATCAGATGGCGACGGCCAAGCACCTGTAAAATCAATGAACTCTGCAAAAAAAATAACTATCTCTCAACAAAATGAACAAACAGTTAAAAACTTGAGTACAGAGATAAGTGGGAAGCTTGTAAGCTCTTGAATTTGCCAAAATTGGTACATCTCTAGCAATCCTTTCAGTCCCTAAGGATATGGGGAGCTCACTCACAATTTAAACTCAGGCATAGACAATGAAATATAAGGAAGCCAGGTGGCTCAACCTGCAACTTTGCTTAAAATACTTACCCTAACCTATGTAAATGTGAGATATAAAATGAAGACTTTGATTGTAAAACACTCAATATGATCCGAGTGTGCGTTGTCATAGGCTATTGCATGATAGGTAGACATTCCACTAGACTCCAACTTAACGAATTTTGAATTAGATATAGAGATGAAAAGAAAACCTCCCTACATCTGGCATGCGGCTCCCTTGGTCTCTTTACCCGAAAAAAGAAGTAGAGAACTAAATAACTGTCAATGGGTGTTTATATTCGCTTTTCTAAGAGTTTACACATTGGGATACTGTGAAATCACAAGTCTTTCTGAGGCTTTTTTTTTCCTTTCAAATCGCCACAAAAAAATTACACATTTGTATCAAGGTGCATCTAATGAGTACAAGATCCGTAGGGCTGCAGTTAATCGAGAAGGCTCTGCAAATTCTTTCAACTTTTGGGATACATAGACGAAGGCACAACTCCAAAAAATCGCCGTTTATTTTGAATTCGAAACATAACTTCTAAGCCTAAGTTAAAAGACGATGTTCTGAGGAACATGATGGGCAACAAACTGATTCCACGTCATGTTGATATAGCGTACAGTATAAAGGTACAAATGTTGAGAGTTATACTAGGTAAAATTTCGCGTTTACTGCTGGCAACCCAACTAAAAAAAAAAAATCGTTAAAACTTACCTTTGGCAACGATCGCCTCGGAAGGATTCTCACTGAGCAAATCATATAGCTTCTCACTGTAGATCTCAATAAATGATGCTGACACTTCTACCTTGCTGCTATCATCAAAATCCCCATTCCGGTTACACAGAATCTCTTCAATACACCGGGGAATCATTCCCACACTAACACCTTCTAAGCTCTGCAATAACACTTAATAGTCACACTTTCATCTAACGAAGTTTCGTAAAACAACTCACCTCCGGATTTAGTCCCATTGTAAAAGATTTTCCCGTACCAGTTTGGCCATAAGCCAGTGCCGTACAGTTGAATCCCTTGCGAAACTTACCGACCAGCGGCATAACCAACAGATCGAATAGCTCCTGCTGTGATAGACTGGGCGGAAAAACATGGTCAAAAGCAAACGGTCTCTCGTCCACAATGATTATCTAGTTGTGTATAATAAACTATAATTATTACTGTATAAAAATTAAAATTTTTCTTTACATTTGATGAATGATAATTGACAACACTGTGAATATCGTTTTTGCGGAAGACCTCACGGAGAGGACGTTCTCGAATTGCAATTTTCACAGCACTATCGTACTCCAGTAAATTCATCTTGATTCAATTTTGTTAAATTATGTGATGCTATTTTCTACTTCCTTCTTTTTGTTTTCTTCAATCACAGCGAACTTTTCAAAATTTTAAATAAAGGAACAGCGTCGTTGCTGCAAAAGAGCACATTCAGTGGAGTTGTCACATTCGGTAATCTTACAGAGGATATCAGTAACATGTTTGGAATCATGCAATTTTTTGACGACGTACAGTAAGAACGAAATGTAAATGTGTACAGTTGTTTTGTGTTTATATTGCTTAACTACGAGGGCGGGTCAATAAGTCCCGATATATAATCGCACAGTGTTCTAGAGTGAACATTAGGTCAAAATATCAAATAATTTGTGCGATTTTGTAAATTGTGAATTTGGGAGTTGATTTATAAAGGATAATTGCTCAAATTACTTTAAATGAAAAATAAACCAAAATATTGTTTTTGGCGATTATTTATTTTAGTTAAATCCTAGGATCCATGGAATACACAAACAACCTTTTTGTTTATTAGAAGGTATAGTGGAGTATTCACCGCTCAGCGGTGTACTGTTGAGTTACAGACCAGTCGGTGTATGAGTCGAAGAGAGTAATAAACTGAGAAAATTGTATTGTAGCCCAGTAAACCGTACTACCCACACCGTACGTGTGTGTATTTCATTGGAAAATATGTAGTTTATGTACACGTTTTTCTCTTGAAAAGTATGTAAAGTCAATACAGAAAAGGTGCAAGATGGATGTTTTTTTTCTGTTGGCTAATATTCATTAGCAAAAAAAAAAAATAATACAGTATTCAGCAATTTGTCATTTGCGTCTATGGATGAATATTCTTTTTTAGGCGTTTTCCCCCTTTTTCGGAGATTCCTGCATTACGAAGATCACACAAAAATATCTGTACGATTGGTCATTTGGCAGTTTTGACCATTCCTTTTCTCTTCAGGTTGTCAGGAGTGATATGTTTGTCACATACATGAATATAATATAAGTTTAGAGCGCGTATACAAGTACAATATTTGAAGAATTTCTGCAAGAATTCTACATATGAATCTTGACAGCATTCATGATGATATTAAGAGGTGATTTCCTTCTTGTTCACACAACTTAATTAATCAGGACTCTCGTAGTTGTTTATAATCAAACTTCTTAACTGATGCAATTAATCGGATAGTGGTGAGTATCGATATAAAACCTTTTCACAATTCAGGTTTTTGACAGAATTTAGCGTGGCTCATTGAACGATCTCAAGTCCATGCTAACTACCTGAACTCTTGAAGAAACCAACTGTTTAAGCAGCCCAGAATCCAATGGATCACCAAAAAATCCCTCAAAGTAGTTCCATCTTCTTTCATATTTTATATTAGCTTGCGAATCAATTCGAATATTCAAATAAAAATCTGGTTTGGCACACAATACTATTTGACGTTTATGTTTATTATATGGGTTAGTGCATTCTGACATAAAAATCAGAAGGAAAATCTTTCTTCTGAAATGAAATCCAGAAGGAACATTTTCTTTCTAAGCGGCTAACAAGACCGCCAATGGTACACTTTCAGAAGGGTTTTTTTTCACTCTGGAGGGCAAAAAGAAGGTTTCTGTCGTCCAATGGAAAATGTCATTGTCATTCTCAAAATTATTCACTGGTTTCGAGCGTTTCGAGTTTACCTTTTCTGTTCTCTTTAAAAACTATCTTATCAATTAAATTACAGTCGCTGATGACAAGCAAGAAAATTTTCCTACTCTCTTGGAAGTTTTATTTTATGTTATCAGTTATTACCATTTCCAATTAACGTGCATATTTCTTCCGTCAACACTGTTGGTGCATAGTTCGTGTGTGTCTGAATAATTTCTGATTGCCATATTTTGTGAAATAGACAAAATCATGGCATCCCCATTGCCAATGCTAGAGTCCTGTGTCCTTTTTCCCATCGATGATAAAGTTCTAATGGAGGTAGTCCCTAAAGCCAAGGATTGGGCATTGATGCATGGCGCGGCGATGCGCTCTAAAACAGATTTTAGTCCCGATGCTTTGAACGTAAGTGAACAAAAAATATTAGATGTGATATTTTTCCTTCATGATAAACACATCTATTCTGGTTTTTCGTTTAAGTTTGCACCATTCATTTTGACACCATCGTCGTTTCCTAGAAAAGAATTCGAGAAGGCTGTTGACTTGCAGACAATTCTCAATGAACTCATGCACAACGTGGCACATGATGAAGACTTTTTGACCACAACTCTGGCAGAGACTATTCTAGTGGATGAATTTACAGCAGGTCTTTTCGAAATTTATAAAAAAGTTTTAGCTAAAGGAATCACGCAGGTAAATTTCCAACATATATATGTAAGTTCATTTATTTTCGATGATATCATCTCGTTATCATTGAATATTTATGTAGCAAGTATGGAGTTAGTGGATCTCGGTGGCAATTTTGATTTTATTTTGGTAAACGTTTCCATTTCGAGTGTGAGATTCTGGTTTGATAACAGAAAATTGAGAGATAATTTTCTCGTTTCTTTGGTTTTCTAACAGGTTTAGCATTATATATGTATGAGTTAATAGATTGCGGAACAATTAACTGGATTTAGTAAACTTTCCAAGTGCAGTTAGCTACAAGTTGTAGTTCCGGCACTAGTAGAGTTTAATAACAATATGATTTTGGAAAGTCACTTCGCAATTTTTTTTTATGATAACATCTTTGTTTTATCATTTTGCAGGTATTTTGTGCTCTATCTGGTAAAGCGAAACTACATAATATGTACATATATGCATATTTTTTTAGAAACAACTTTATGTAAAATTGGTTGGTTTTCTCTCTCTCTCTCTCTCTCTCTTATGATAAAACGATTAACCAGTTTAATCAGCTTCCTGATTACTTGTTATGTAAGATTTGTATGTACAGTACCAATTAGACTCTAAAATAAACTATCCATCATTTGTTGTATTCGCTGCAAAAGTATGATATTTGCTTGACATTCTGCCCTATAAAATTACTATCTTTTGACAATATCACAGAAGATGACTTACAGGTTTTGCCATTTCACTTCTGGCATATTCATAGGGCATAGAGACAGTTTGGGGACTTCATCATTCAGATGGTGTTTCCTATGCTACATATGTATGTATATCTTAACTTTGCAAGTGACTGGAATTTTGTTGTGCCCTGGAATCCAGCGTAATGATCATGCGTTTCTATCAGCAATTTTGTCGATAGAACTTATTGCTGTGACTCCTTTTGAAATCCACTAAGTTGTCAATGTACATACAATGCACGTATGTACAGTATGTATATACTCATAACTATCGCGCTTATGTCCATGGAGAAAGTAAAAGACTTTTATTCGACCCGTCTGCAAATGTACGCAAAATGTACCACGAAGAGGTTTAGAAATTCTACCACATTTTAGTCAGTCCTGCTCGAATAATAATTCTCATGGCCTTATTTGCAAACACTTGAATTCGTCTTATGTGCTTGTTATTTCCCATGAACATAATTCGAAATGGGGTTTATAATACGAGTAGTATTAAATATTGTATGTTTATGGCGTACAATGTAGTGGTGTTTTTTCGAATTAGCCTCAGAAATCATTTTAGATATCTTTTTTGATATAAAAGTCATATGACTATTAAAGTTCATTTGATGGTTAATGACTACATCAAGATATTTTATTTGTGGTACTTGTTCAGTAATTTCACCACTTAATTCTAATGCGAATGCGATCAACACTGTTTAAAACCAAACATTTTGTCTTTTTTACATTTATTTAAGTCTATTGAATTCAAGCCAGTTACATAAGTTTTTTTTTTAAAATCTGACTTTACATAATTTTTAAGAACATTACGATTTTTACTACTTATAAACATTAGTGGATCATCAACGAATAGAGATATTTGACAGTTTATTATCACTCTACATTATGTACATATGTACAGTGACTCAACTTTTTGCTGTAACTTCTCCTATTTTACTGTTAGTATAACTAAATTTTCACTAACAACAAATAGAGTGATTAAGAATCAGCATAGCAAAAGCGAACGGAAATGCACCGTTATTTCGTGAGTACTTTTAAAAGTTCTTAGAGAATGCATGTGATCAATATGTTGAGATTGGCGCAATATAGCAGTATATTGCGAAGCGTCGTATTTTGAGAATAAAGGGTTGGTTGCAAAGCTTGATTTTTTTTAAGTGTTTTCTCTCAAAATTAAACAAATATGATTATTATAAAAAATTAATATTGGAATCCAACATAAGGCAAGTTTAAATTTCAGTTTAAGAGAGCATTTTTAACTGTCTTGAATTTGATAGAAGATGAAAAAACTCGGTAAAGCTAGAGAAAAGGAAGTGGAAATGTTAATTGTTTCCAAAATGAGCCATGGAAAAATTTCTCGAAAACTTCGAATGTCATTAGGATCTATATCTAAAATACGCAAGCATGTGGGCACTGAAATCGAAAAAAAATAGAGCTGGAAGGAAGTCAATTTTGAATTCTACCATGCAACGGCGTATTGTGCGACAAATAAAGTATGGCGTACATGACAATGCGGCCCAGATCAATAAAGATTTGTTACAAAACGATAAAATTACTGTAACAACTGAGGCTGTTAGAAAAATTTTGCGTAAGAACGGCTTTCACGGGCGCGCAAAAACAAAGAAGCCCCTTCTGATTGTCCGCCATAAAAAATTAAGGCTGGAATTCGCCAGAAAGTATAAAAACTATAGTGTTAGTGCCAGTCACAAGGTGATTTGGTCGGACGAAACAAAAATTAATCGTTTTGGGTTCGATGGTCGTCAGTGGACGTGGAGAAAGGCTAGTGAGCCAATAAGTGATCGCCACATCAAGCCAACATTATAGTTTGGCGGTGGAAATCTTATGATTTGGGGATGCATGTGCATTGATGGATTTGGTCAATGTGTTAGGGTAATGGTTCACATGAATGCCGCTCAATACATCACCATTTTGGAAGGCGGTCTTTTAACAAGTCTTGGAAACTGGAACAAAAATGTGTCGGACATTATCTTCCATCAAGTTAAAGATCCGAAACACACAGCCAGAATTACCAAAGCGTGGCTGCAAAGTAATCATTTCGAATTACTTGATTGGCCACCACATTCGCCAGACCTCAATCCGATTGAGCACCTTTGGTTTGAAGTCAAACGTGCAATTACAGATTGTGTAAATTTACTAACATTATGGCACCGCACTCAAACTGCTTGGCAAAATATTAATCCAAATCGATGCAAAACATTAATAGAATCCATGCTAAGAAGAATACAAGCAGTTCTCAAAGCAAAAGGAGGCCATACGAAATACTGAAAAATACGAAAAATATGAACATTAGTTTAGTAAAGTCAACTAATTGATAAATTAATAAATAAATTAAAATAAGTCAACAAATGAATTTCTATCTCTATTGTTTTTTAATGAATTGTGGTATTATTTTATAATGATGTCAAAAATGTCGTTAAATTATCTTTTTAATTCAAAATTCAGATTATTTGGTATGCATGCGATCAAATAGTTGAGTCACTGAATATCATTTGCGTAAATTAAAAATAACAAACGGCCGAGAATAGTTCCTTTGAAGGACACCAAGCCACGTATCACAATTACTGGAAATTTCACCATTTACGCATGTTATTTGGGTTCGCTCAGACAAATAAGAACGAAACCATTCAAGTGCATTTTCTTTAATACCATATTTTGTAAGTTTTGACAAAATTATTTTTCTGTCATTTGCTTCAAAAGCTCTTTGAAAATCTGTGAATACTCTCATTATTTTATTTCTATTAACCAGTTAAGGGAAGTTTGACACGAATTGGTTTTCGACAAATATGTTGTTATCACAAATGTATTCATACTAATCCACTACCTTTTCCAAGATAGTCATCATGTTTAATGGTATAAATTGTTCACATGCACGTTTGCCTCAATTCATTGATATTTAATTCCCAAAAATTGAGATCCAGGAAAATCAAAATTGCACGATGGATTAATTACGGGTATTGCATTATTTATCACATTCTTTTTCATATTTACACTTTCTATGAAAAAGAGGTTAAACTTTTCGGGTAATTATTGTATTAGCTGTCTTGCTCCAATTGATCATCGAACAGGAATTCATTTATTTCTGTTTTTGCTTCTTTTAACATTAGGGTCTTAATTGCCTTCCACATTGCCTAAACATACGCGTTTAGACTTATAATTTCTCCAATAGGGAGGTACTACTGAACAAACTTGATTTCTTGTAATGCTGAATTTGTTGCTGCACTTAAATTGTCAAATGCTCTATCAAACCATTTACTACGGCCTGAATTAATTTTTTTTTCACGGTTTGCTCGTTTACACATAATTCATCAACGCCCAAAAAAACGCCCAAAGAACACTTTTGTTGCACCAAACTTCGGAATTTTTAACTTTCACATTTATCTCCTTACAGCTCTCCCAATTTCTGTTTACCGCCGGAACTTTTACAATAATTGACTCATGATCGCTTATTTTCAAGTAAGTTGATGTATTTGTCCATATATTTATTTCCTTCATTGATATCACAAGAGATTTTGAGGATGCAATAATTCTTGTTGATTTGCTAATTATTTGTCGACTCGACGATTATTTTCTAATAGAATTTCGTTGACAGTTTTAGTGTACGTAGAGTTACGGCATAAAAGATCAATATCAAAATCTCCAAAAATAACTATCTTGGAATTGTTATGTGGGGTGGTAATAACCAACCATTCTGAGAATGTAGAACTACTTGGAGATCTGTACAAAACTGTAACAGGCTCATAGATATAAGGCACTTTTATCTGAACCTTTATTCCGTTTATAAATTGTATTACAGTTAATTTATATATACATATATATAAGACCACTCCCCTAGTATGACTACTGGTGCTATCCAGCCCTTTTTTTTGTTTTTATTTGATAACCAGGAAGATTAACTTCAGCATCTTATTTCAATTTGATTAAAATTGCTAAGAAGGCCTTATACACCCGAATACCAATAACACAATTCGGTTAGTTGCTAATATTCTACTCTCTCAGCTTCAATTTTTAGCTTTAGTTGCCATATGGGGCAACAACTCCCTTTGCAGTCATGTTTAATATCAATACTTTGCAAATACAAATTTTCTTTTGCCTTTAAGCGGTTTATGCATTTTATACTTTCGTTTTTGTAATCCCTGAAAGCGTGTCCTGACTCTCCGCAAACCAAAGCACTTGAACATTTAAACTTCCATTCACTGGACACCTATCCCACTGAATATTTATTTTCTTGGGGAGAGTACGATAACTTTGGCGCCAAGAATTTATAACGGTATTTTGTAGAGGGGTTAAAAACTAGCATTTTTTACTATGGGAGGGGGGGGGGGGGTCTATCTCGCCCAGTTTAGGAGTTAGGGGCAATTTTAGAAAAAAATGACTTAAAATGGGAAACAAATTATCAAAAAACAACGGCAACACTTACAATAAATTACTATACAGGGTTTGAAAGTCTAAAATTTGCTCTTTAATATAAAATTTACATCAAATTATTCGTGTGAATAGTTTTTGAATAATTCGCATTCAAACTTAAATTTTTGGTAAAAAATGAAAAAAAAAATTTTTATATCAATATTATTCAAAATTTTGAGATGATGTGCTCAATTGGTTTTTTGCATTAATGCGCATGTCAATTCTGAATCGAACACAAAAAACCGCATGGCTTTATATCTTCTAGTTTTTGAGAAAATTGAAAATTACTAAAACTATTTTTTTGTAAGACGTTTTTTTTTTTGGTATTTATGGTGATCTCACTTTGAGGATTAATATTGATGATAGGGTCATCTTTGTAAGTAAAGTACAGCAAATCATTTAGCGTGACCCAGAATGCACCACGAGGAGGTAGATTTGCATTGCATTCCGCGTCCCAATCAGTCAGTTTGTGAGTAAGTTAGGTGTTAGTTAAGAGTAGTCAATTAAATGTTCGAGTACATATTAAAAAGGTATGTAAGTTTCGTCAATGAAGTCATCGTCCGTACTGGTGTCAGTGTCGAGTTCGTTGAGTTCGTCGATGATGGTGAAGAACCGAGGTTGTTTTGGTGGTAAAATACCTTCTAAGTGCTCATTGTGAACGGTCGGAGGGTCGAAGTCCTTCAGTTGCAAACCCACACTTTCTTTACCTTTGACAAAACCTGGGTACACCATGTCGTCCTTATAATTTTTTTCAAGGCAGTATTTCCGATAAAAGAAAAGTGCCATATATTGGTGAAGGTGCTGCGTTGTATTGCGGGATAAAATTGATTTTTTCAGAAGCTTGTTCTGATTCTCAAGATCATTTATAGTATTGGTTTCATCGGTCTTGTCAACATATTCGCCTTTGCTGTGGTTTGTAATTTCATGAGTCGTAGAAGTAGGGAACATTTTCTCAATACCTATGTATTGGCGTGCGCTGTCGGTACAAATACGACTGCTGTTGGGGTTAACGCATTTGTGTATATAAGGCCACAAGTCTTCTTTACTTTTGGAGTTCACTTTAAAGAAGCGTCCGAGCTTATCTTCTTTACAAAATAACCCCAACCCTATGATTTTCATTTGTTCGGTTACGCGGCCTCTGTGGTATTTCCTTTTTGTAAGAAAGGTCTCGTCGATTTGTACAGTTTTTCCTTCGCCGCCAATGTTAACATCGATGTGAGATACTATTATTTCGGCTATTTCACCACAATAGTTATGGTAATCTGTTATAGTAGATTTACTAAGCTCACTTTTATTGTCGTGATGGCGCCAAGCGATTATATGCTAATTTTAATAACATACATGTAATAATATTTTTTAAAAATCCTTAGGTTGTAGCTTAAGGTTTGATTAATTTACCTGAAAAACCATGTTCAAAGGCATTTTGATAACAAAAGCAATAATTATTGCATGCACCTCGCGAATCTCTAGCCGACATTGAGGTCCGTGGAAAAATGTACCGATAGATGGGTTAATTGTATTTCTACAACTTTTGTCACCTTTTTTTTAGAGCTTTTCTTTGAGCATCGCCACATCCAACCGAACTTTACATTTCTACACTTTCTACCTTCATAGGTAAATTGCAACACAGTGGGGGAATGGATGTTTTAGTGGGAATTAAACCAGATTCTTCTAAAAATTCAATGCTTCTTTCGTTGGTCGACACCAAATCTCCGAACGAACAAAACACTGAGAAATGATTTAGTTTAGCATGGATTAGAGGATGCTTAGCCGTCATTGCTTATTCACAAAAAATATCACTTGATTCGCACTACGATTGAGCACAGAGTGGCAGAGGGGTGGTGATTGCTTCTTAAAAATATGTTTATGGGTGATGTTGGTGTGACCCATTCTAAGTCTTATAAAGATTTTCAACATTTTTATAGATACATTCCCTGGGAAGAAAACTTTCTCGGCAGACGGGTTGAATTCTTTGTATAGATGTTGATACTCAGTCCAGCAAATTTTTTTCCTATATTTCCAATTTGAGGTGATGTGATTTTTCAGGTCTTTTCTGTTATAGGTGTAAAAAGTGGTGAGCGGTTCTATTAAAGCCGATTTTGCAATTGCGTCTGCGTATTCGTTCCCTTTAATCCCAACGTGCCCTGGAATCCAAGCGAGTTTAACGTTACCCCTCTTCGCTATAAGTTTATCACGGATGGTTTCGATGGTGTTACAAGAGTTGTTCGTGTTCTTTATAGCGGTAATTGAGGATAAGCTATCTGTGAATATTACGGTTTTTTTGTTACGAGTCATCTCAATTGCCTTAAGGATGGCGAAAGCTTCGACTGAGAAGATTGATGAAAATGAGGGCAGCAGTCCTTTGGAGATAACAGATCCATTTCCGTCTGTAACAGCAAAAGACGTTCCGTCAGTTGTTTTCGAGCCATCGGTGAATAGAATAGTAAATCCTAATCGCTTATAGTTTTCGGCTATCTCGGAAAATAATGTTTTGTATATGTCGTTGTTGGTTGTAGCTTTAGGAAAGTATGCCAGGTCAGTAATTATACTTTCTTCCGGAAGCATCCAGGGTGGAAACGACGTTTTTTTGTTCTGGATGGTGATTGGGACGTCCAGTGTAATTGCAGATATTAATGCCTTGGCTATTGCAGATTTGTATTTTGGACTTTTTTTCCGTCCCAGTATTTTGTTGGCGTCGTCATGGATGGGAGATATTCTTGGAGAGTTGATTTTTAGTACGACCTGAGAAGAAAGGCAGTCAAACCTTTCAGTAATTTGGGGTTACCCCGCTTCTGTCAGAAGATTTTTTATAGGAGTTGTTCGGAAAGCTCTCATGCTCCTTCTTACTGCTCCGTGGTATGGTGTTGCGATAAGTTGAATGCTTGATTTTGAACATTTTCCATAAATTGCTAGGCCATAATCAATTTTTGATAAAATAATGGATTTAATGACGTTAATGATAGTGTTGATATTGCAAAAACTATTTTTTGAAGAAAGGTATTTGATAATATTTACTCTAGAATTAAGACTTTTCTTAATATAAGTACAATGGTTACGAAAGTTAAATTTGGAATCGAATAAAAGACCTAATATGCTAGCACAATTAACGTTTACTATGAAATTATTATTTATATGTACTAATATAGATTTACAGCATCGTATCTTTTTACAAATATGTAATATTTTACATTTATTAATTGAGATCTTAGAACCTGACATGTTGCCCCATTTGGATAAGCAATCGAGTATGTTTGAGAAGATGTCCCCCATTAAAGTTAAATTCTTACATTTTGAAAAAAGGATGAGATCATCTGCATACAGGATATGGCAGACTTTGTTGTAACTGTTAATTACTGTACTTATTCCGTTGAAAGCAATTATGAATAGAACGACTGATAAAGGGGATCCTTGTGGGATACCGTTTTGTAGTTGATGAACGGTGGAAAAGACAAAGTTGGTCTTAATACGGAAACGTCTATTGGTAAGAAAAGATCTTATATAATTGAGAATTTTTGGCCCAACCTTCCATACCACGAGTTGTTTTAAGATAACATGAACACCAATGCGGTCGAATGCTTTCTCGAAGTCAATGCTGAGAATTTTTACGTGGTTCTTTTCAGAGAGGGTTGAGGAAATAAATGCGTCTAGATGCAGAAGTGCATCAATAGTGCTCCTTCCTTTTTTAAAGGCTACTTGGTTTTGGGAAATAAGTTTTCTTTTTTCGAGGAACCAGAAAAGTCGTTTAGTAATTATCTTTTCTAGGATTTTCGCAGTGCATGGGAGGAGGGATATAGGTCGATATCCCTGTATGGTGGAGTGGTCTTTCTTCGGTTTTGGTAAGGGGATAGTGCTTGCGACTTTCCATATTTGTGGAATGTTACCTTCGAGGAAAATGTGATTGTATAGGGCCAACAATCTTGTCTTAAGCGCCGAAGGGGCGTTTTTTATCATTGCGTATGATATACGGTCAAATCCTGGACTTGTCCCTTTGGCAGATCTTAAACAGCTTTCTAGTTCCATCATATTGATGGGTGATTCAATTTGAATCGAAGAGGGGTCAGTATCATATTGTGGAGATTGGTCATTCAATACTGCGTACTTTTCACAGATAAAATCGTGATGAAAATTAGAGTCTTTTGATGCGCTTTCCCAAGATTTTGCAAAGAATTCAGCAATTTGCTTAGGACAGGTGAGGGTGTTGCTCCCAGTCTTAATTGCTTTTATAATTGGCGGAATGTAGTTGCCAGTGAGGGTTTTGATATCGGACCACAGTTTTTTTGGTGTTGAGTTTGGATTAATCCCAGCAGTGAATTTCTCATAACATACTGTTTTTTGTGCCTTCGCGGCCCTTCTGAACTTAGCGTTAGCTTTGCGATACAATATAATGTTAGAGTCTGTTGGGGATCTTTTAAACAATCGCCAAGCTTTTTGTTTTTCGTCACGAAGGACGCTTATTTCTTTGGTCCACCAAGGGACGGTTTTATGGCATGTTTTTTGTTTTGTTTGGGGGATTGCTTCGTTTGCAGCGGACCGTATTGCTTTTTGGATGTTAGCCGCTTCTTTGTTTATATTGGGAGAAAGTTGTCTCCTAGAAACCTCGTTGGATATTTTTGTTTGAAAAAGGTCCCAGTTAGCTTTTTCCAGTATAAATGTTTGTTGGTGTGTTTTTGGGGAAATGTTGGAACCAAGTGATACAGTGGTGATGATAGGAAAATGATCGCTACCATGAAGGTAGTTAGAAACAGTCCATGTGGAATTGGGTATAAGAGAGGGTGTTATAAGTGTAAGGTCGATGTGAGTGAATGTTTTGTGCGTTGAGAAGTGGGTAGGTTGCCCGTTGTTTAGAATTGCTAGTCCCGAGTTTGCAATGAAACTTTCAACCTTTTTACCTCGTTTATTATAGGTTTCAGAACCCCACGAGGGGCTCCAGGCATTGAAGTCACCCGTTAGAATGATTGGTGTGCTTATACCATGCAGGATATTTTCGAGGTCGTTGCATGTGAATTGTTGATCCGATGGGATGTATACAGAGATTATGATTATTTTTATTTTTTGGAATATTTCGACTGCTATTGCGGATATATTGGATTGGATATTAAGAGGATTTTGTGAAATTGTTTTGTGAATAAGAAGACAGGTGCCGTGTTTAGAAGAGGTGTTTGAGGGTAGATTGTAGAAATATGGTTCGTATTGTTTAGGTGCCACAGGTTGACCGTTGTGCTTAATATGAGTTTCCTGTAAGGAAATGATAGACGGTTGGAGGTCATTAATAAGTAATTGCAACTCATTGTAATTATTAAAATAACCTCTAAGGTTCCATTGGAGAACTTTAAGTATTGATTTTTTACTTGGGGGAAGACCTTGTACATTATAATATGATTTATGTTGTAGAAGGTTCGTGTTGGATGAGTTTTGAGGGTGGTTTTTAGGACTCTGTGGCACAGTTGCTAAGTTGCGCGAGCTTTGTAAAGAGGTCGAACGATTAAGCCGCTGAACAGCAGAGTCGGGATATTGGGTTTGAGAATTATTATGACATGTTTTCATCATCGTTTAGATCTGGCGGATTTAAAAAGTATTGATTGTGTTTGATAAGGGTTTGAGTAATTGTAGATATAGGTGAGGTGATAGATTTTTGAGTGCTGTTAAGTATTGTTTTTGAAGGGGTGGTTTGTTGTTTGTTTTTGGAATTGTGTGAATGGTTTGTATCAATGGCTTGGGGCTTGGTTGAATTGTGTTGAGTATCGAGTGGTTTTATGTTGGCTGAGGTGGATTGAGTATCGAACACAGTTTTTATGGGTTGGTTTGTGGTGTTAGTGAGTGCTTTGAGTGAGGTTGTTGGCGGGGTATCGGTTGTATTAGCTTTCCCCGTAGGGGTGCTCTGAACTCTATTGTAGAGATTGTGGGATACGGATATGTTTTGTTTACGGAGAATTCGCCTTGCGAGTTAGTTGCAGGTATTTCTGTTTGAATTGCTCTTTTAGCAACTGTGGAGAAAGCAGTGGAAAAGTTGTGAGTTGGGTTTTGTTCCCGGAATATTTGTTTTGCTTCAGCCATGCTGCACTTTGTAATGGTTTTGATTTTTAAAACTTCCTTAGCTTGTAAGTATCGCTTACATGTTTTAGAAGAAGATGGGTGTTCTTCTTGACAGTTGGCGCATAAAACACGAGTGCATTTTTCGGGGCTGTGGGGGGGGGGGGGAGATTACAGTTCCCGCATGAAGAGGTCCTGTTACATCTTTTTGTAGTGTGGCCCAGCAACTGGCAGTTTTGGCATCTCATGGGGTTTGGGAAATATTCGTTGACTTTAACGTTGTACCAGCCAATGTTAACTGAAGTTGGTGGACGGAAAAGGTCAAAAGTAAGGAGGACGAGACCAGTGGCGCGTTGGTTGTTGTGTACAGTTTTTTTTGAATTTAAAGACGTCTGTAACACCTTGAGGTTTCATCTCTTGAATAATTTCTGTTTCATTTACGTTGATAAGACAAGGCGCATAGACAGTACCTTTTGAAAAGTTTAAATTTGGGTGGAGAGTAACGAAGATCGGGCAAAGGTTGGAAAGGGTTTTTTGCTTAAGAAATAGGTCTGCAATTTTTTGGGATTTTGTGAGAACCAAAAGGTTTCCATCAAGTAGTTGAGAAATATTCTCATAGGCCGTACTAATACTGTCAATTGCTTTCTTAAGTAAGAAGACGCTGAAAGATGAGAGTGGTTTTTCTTTGTTGGATGAAGATATAACAATAAATTTAGGGTTATTGGACACTGCATGGGTTGTAAGCACATTGTGGTTTGAATTATTGATGATTGGCGTAAAGTTAGGTTTTTTTCTTTTACTTTGCTTGGGCTCGGTTAGCGGGTCTATATCGAGCCCACTGAACCGGTTGCCCGAAAGAACACGTGGCTCAGAGGCCATGGAACATTCACTTGTTTGTCACTGTATACTGGTTTTTTGTTTACTTCACTGACCGAGGGAGGTGAGACGAAGAAAGAAAAAGAGGGGAGATGAGCAGTACGATTAGCGGAACGCAGTAGAGGAAAGAGACCGAGAACTCAGGCAGACAAACGATGTTATCGCAATGAAAGCTAGTCGGTGACTGCGTGGTGTGTTTTTATTTATTCTTGTAGACCTTTTTTACGCATTTGCCGCCACACAAAATGTGCCAACATCCACCGATACCAATTGCCGTCGACAGACTCTCCAACTTTAAAGAAAAATGGCCCAAAGATGGTTTTGGAGAAAATTATAGCCCAAACAATCACTTCCACATTGTGTAGTGGTGTTTCATGAATTACATGAGAATTGTCGGTTCGCCAGAAGCGACTCAACCAAGAGGCTTGTTCTCTGAAAGTTTCTGTGCATGATTTCAAAATAACATCTTTCAATGTCTTCGGCCGCACGCTTTTCATATTCTTTCTTCTTTCCTTGAAAATTCATTTTCTTTCTCTTTTTTGCAGCACTTTATTATCTGTATACTTGCTATGGTTTGCTTACATGCCTTTAGCAAAGCTAATCCGCCTTAGTCTATTTCCAAACGTGGTGTCATACCAACGACTACCAACTATCCGGCGAAAGATGATTTCCTTTTCTACAATACTTTGCTGTCGGACAAAATAATTTTAAGTTAATGTTGAAATGCTCTAGGAAATTTTGTGACTTTTTTCTATGGCTACCTTCTTTTCTTCATCTTTTTTGTACCATTCCAATTGAAAGAACTCAATTCAAGTTTGAAGGGTGTCATTTTTATTTTAATCATCCTTTACTTTTCGTCAACTCTTTACAAAGTTTCTTAGTTAATATGAAAGTTATTAAACATTTCTTTACCGAAGCTTTGAGATGTCGCAATCTGTACATTCTGTCTTCATCAGCATTAAAAATCTGCAGAATTTCTTTTTGCATATTCTGAGCTCTGACTGCGACTCAACCAAGAGGCTTGTTCTCTGAAAGATTTCAAAATAACATCTTTCAATGTCTTCGGCCGCACGCTTTTCATATTCTTTCTTCTTTCCTTGAAAATTCATTTTCTTTCTCTTTTTTGCAGCACTTTATTATCTGTATACTTGCTATGGTTTGCTTACATGCCTTTAGCAAAGCTAATCCGCCTTAGTCTATTTCCAAACGTGGTGTCATACCAACGACTACCAACTATCCGGCGAAAGATGATTTCCTTTTCTACAATACTTTGCTGTCGGACAAAATAATTTTAAGTTAATGTTGAAATGCTCTAAGAAATTTTGGGACTTTTTTCTATGGCTACCTTCTTTTCTTCATCTTTTTTGTACCATTCCAATTGAAAGAACTCAGTTCAAGTTTGAAGGGTGTCATTTTTATTTTAATCATCCTTTACTTTTCGTCAACTCTTTACAAAGTTTCTTAGTTAATATGAAGATATCCTTTCGAATCATCGAGTAGAGTTGTTGGTACTCTCTATATGTTTTCCTCATACCCAGTACGTTGAAGTCTTCCACTTAATTTATAGAATTTCAGAATCGTTTTTGCAAATTTACTACCCAGATCTGGAGTCTCAACCTCATCATTTTGTACAATTATGAGAAGTTTAAAATGTTTTTATTGATACTCGTAATATTAATTTTCTATTGTCTAGGAACTTTTCATTATTTTCTTACTCTGTTAAGTAGACAAACATTGTATCTTAATTTTATCAAGAAAGTGGTTTTTGATAATTGTAAAAAAATTTGATTATATAAAAATTTCGTCTCTTTCATCTCTTCCGAAGGGAAATAAACATTAAATAAATGATTCACATGTCTATTTATGAACACATTTATGAACTATTTGAAAAACCAACTTTACTAAAATAATTTTAATGTACTTGTTGAATTTGAGGGCCAACGAACTGAAGCTATTGGGTTGTACCACATGAAATGTCCGGTTAGTCAATTAGTGGTCAATAGTGGCGTCAACCAGTATCTGCTGGTCTTAGAGTCCAAATGCCATCTTTTTTAAATGGACATTATTAAATGGACAATGGGTGGACATTTTGATCTAAAGTTTCTTGTCCTTTTAACATCCACTTGCCTGGCTGCAGGGAAAACAAGTTAGTTCTCGCTCAGAACATTACGCTTGCAGGACCTTATAATTGGAGGAACTTCCCAAGTTGGGGTAATGTCAACATGATTAATGGTTATCAACAATATGCTAGTCCGATTAGCATAAGGGTTAAAGCAGTTCCGTATCCCCACATTTTGGTAATTTTGGTGTCAGAAAATTTCTCTTCGGTTAAAAATTAACTCATGAAAAGAACTAAGAACAGTTAACACCTGTGTCGCAAGCTGCTAATTCAACGTAAAACTAAAATTATGACTTTTACCTCGAAAAATAAAGTACACAATTCTATTATAAGTGGATGCTCGGGTGCAACACATCGTTTTTTTCCATATGGTTCCATTTCTGACATACTTTTTCATCACAACGTTGATGGGAAAGGAAGTGTGAAGAATAGGAAAAAATGTATGTTTCAGGCCAACTGCTCAAATTTAAAAATTAAAAATGCACCGATTCATGTGTTCCACTTGTCAAAAAGCCTTTCAACCACATGAAAATGTGAACACGACGTTCATGGTGAGGACTTTCATCCCGTCGCCAATGTAAACAGGCACGTTCATGATTGGGAGAAGTCAGTATTTCTCCTCAGAATAAATAAGTGTTGCCACTGATGTCGCTACACTTTCAAGGTATGTGTTTGTCCGTGTTTTTTTTTTTTCACTGACCCCGGATTTGATTAATAGTAATGCGCTGGTGGCTTGACCAAAATAATTGTACAATTACTTATTCGGCATTTCGAGATAGTTATCTATCTGTTTTTTTTTTAACATACATAAGTCCTTTACCGGAAGGAGTAAAATAATTTCTATGGATTATTTTGATATCGTTCATGTCCTGAAAAGTGACTATTTTATGCCTACAGTTAAAGCCAAAATATGCTATATGCCGGAGCTTGTTCTCAAAATCATTTTACCTGGCAATTTTAGGAGGAACTTTAAGTAGTTTTCTGGACTTAAATTCCATTGAGCCCACTTGCATTTGTATAAACTCGTACTTGCTACATAAATATTACTACATTCCATATAACCAAAAACATATAATCGATTTTTTCTGTTGTTATTCATAAATATTTCAATTGTAAATAAGTAAAAGAAAAAAATATAAGGAAACAAAAATCAAAATTAAAATCAAATTTACTAAAGCCAATATCTTTGGGACTAATTCGATCTGATTTGATGTTGGAGACATGCTGTCTTGAAATAAGAGATAAACACAAACCCTGTGCCTACTGTTGCTGGAAACAAGTTGAAATTAACACAATAGCTTCTGGTTTCGGCCACTTAGGACCAGCTAGTAAAGAAATTCAAAGGTGCACATTTATAAAAAAAATTAAAACAAACAAACAATTTCGTTTTCTTTTTTGTATTATTTTTATATTATGTGTTTTATCTATATTTTTTGCCTATAATTCTGTTATTCTTTGATTTAAAATTGTCCTTATTTATTATGTATAGAATATATTTTTTTTGTTTTTGTTCTTTTTGTTTTATTTTGTAGTGAGATCCCACTCACGGTTTTAACTTCAAAATGCTTTTATATCGGTTGAATATAGCGCTGTATATGCTTTTATACGCTGTTACTCTTATAGCTTTTTGCTAGCCTGTCTCTGAGCATGTTATTCGTATGTGTTTGAGAATATTTATAAAAAAAAAAACAAAAGAATTGCGATATACATAAGTTTTTATTTTTTATTTTGAATTGGCTAATTACACATAGAGAGTTGGGTCTTTATTTACTATTTCGTTCGAATAATTCTAAGCATTTTGCATATACTCGTATCTATAACCCAGCACTATGGTTTGTGGTTTGGTTTGGGTCAAGAATTTCTATTTGTTCATTAAAAAAAATAATATGTAATTAATTAATAATCTGCAGCTTAACAGATATTGTTGTTGTTTTCTTATTATTTTTGTGTTATTTGTTTCGAATTCTTTCTGTGCAAGCGCACTATCCAGCCATATCCCTTTTAACTTCAGAGGCATTTGTTTCTTTTGCTAACTTGTTTATCTCGATCTTTTGTTTAGTTTATGTTGAATAGATAAACGAATTCAATTCAAATAAACACGCAACAGGTAAAAAGCATTATTTTATTACATTTTCATTTGCGCAATAAATGAGCAATCTAAAAATGAATAAAGATTAAAAGAAAAAAAAAAACGAAAAAAGATGTGTACAGTTTGGCCAGGACTGTTTCCTATACAACAAAATAAGATTAGATAAAATCTAAAGTACCAAAGTAATGGAATTCTATAGAGTACTTAGTCTTGCCATCATTTCATCGAATTATTATTTTTTACTTACTTATCGTTACATTCGCACATTAAAACATCTACATGATGAAAGAGGGGTTATTTAGCCTATGCCCACTTTCTTTTTCAGAAATTACTTAATTTAATCTTCTCTTAAACTGAACAAAAAAAAAAACAATAAAAAAAAAATCAAAAAACAAAAATTTGAAATCAATGAACATTTCATTTTCCAGGAAACACTTTCCCTTGGTTTATTTCGATCTGACTATTTGGCTCACTGTTATGAAGGCAATAATATTAAACAAGTCGAATTCAACACAATTGCCTCTAGTTTTGGTGGCATATCCACAAATATGACGCCTCTACAGAGGTATTCAAAAGTTTATTATTTGTGTTTTCTCTATAATAATCTCTTTCTCTATCTTTCTCTCTATATAACTATACATCATCAATCTTTATTTTTTAATTTTAATTTTTCCCTATTAATTTTTATTTATTGTTTTTATTTTTAGTGGAAGTTCTTATAATTTTTATAATTATTTTTTGGTTTTAAATCTGATTTTTTATATATATATGCATTTCACTTAATTTTGGTGAAGCACGGTGTGAAGTATTGGTACATAGATATTAAAGAATCCATTCATGAGTTGGTTTCTGTATTTTTGATTTAAATCCCATTTTTGTAAATAATTTCAGAATAGTTTGGCTGTTATTATTATTAATAATATCATTATTTCAAAGACTAGATGTATGGTATGCTGGGTTTTGGTTTTTCTCATCACGAATGCAAGAAGTTTTATTAACAAACCTAATAACGGTGAAAACATTTAATAAACAAAATAGACATATATGTATGTATATGTTATATGTTTTTGTGAATAACTAAATATGTGATAGAATCTTTATAATTTCAGCATGAATTTACTTGTATCATATGAGTTAAAACTGATAGATATCTTCTATTTATCTACGACCATTTGTCAATTTGTCTTTGTACATATGTATACATATATGATACTAAATTCCATTAGTGTGAAAATATACATATCTCATCACATTCTTAAATTTAGCAAATAACTTAGGGATATTCGCATTAAGGTCACTGGCGTTTTCCAACATTCATAAATCATTTTGCTGATGTCTTATTTCTTTGATAACATTGAATAGAATTTTGACAGCAATCAATATGGGCATTGTGAAATCGTATTACTCGTATATCTTGCGTAAACTGATTGTAAAAGTCTCCAGAATTTGATGAAATGGATTCCTTTTTTTCTATTAACATAGGTTAAATGAGTCAAAGCAGTATACCCTAGTGTCACATACAAGGAGCAGTAGTACGTTTTTTTTACTCTAAATAATGCAAGTCTCTAATAACTTAATGACATCAGTTTTTATGTACTTGATTGTGCGGCTCTCGATTGCATAGATAACCATTACTTGTATATACTAAGTATGTACATATGTATCTGAATTCCAAAAGCTAATTGTTTCTATCTGTAATAACCATTTTTATTTAAAATATATTTTTACTCAATTTAATTGGGTTATTATCAATTATTTTATTCTGGTGTAATTAACCCATAGTCGAAATGATCAAAACATACATATGACTATTTTTTTTCTATAATAAGCGCATGCTCTTGAGATTATGGATAATTTTAAAATATTTGCACACAATATGGATGGAAAAAAATGTAGATAAAAAAAAAGGATAGTTGATTTTGAATATTATAATGATAAAGAAATAAGCATGACATTCCATAAACGAGTTGTATGTCTTATACCCAGTTTATCCGACAGCTCAATTTGCGTTGAAGCAATCCGCATTGGTTTAATACGCTCGAATAAACACCACTTCAAACCACATTGAAATATTCAACACGCATACGTTCATTCCTGCTTATAAAACGCATTGAAAATTTGTAACCGCTTTGGAATATCATATAAACATTTTCAAATCGCATAGAAACATTTTACCCTCTCGCGCTCTCATCATTCTTTCATCATCGGGCAGGTAGTTAGTTTTGTATTTAAAATGTGGGATTGCAAACGAAATATTTGGAAAGAGAAAGAAATAAGAACAATGTATCAGTGTTCGTGTGAACTGTTAGTTCAACTAGCTGTTTGTTAAACTTCTCTCAATTTTCTCTCGCTCATTTTGGATAATTTCATTAAAAAACCAGCATTTCTATGGGTATGCAGCCAATGCAGATTGCTTCAACGCACATTGAGCTGTCGGATAAACTGGGTTGTATGGTTGTAAAAGAATGGAATCATTTTGAAATGAATTCTTTAATAGGCATTCACCGAATTGAGTTTTATGATTCCATTCATTGACCTCATATTAAGACATGGAAAAATATTAATGTAATCACTCTCAAATTAGCATTCATTTCTCTACTATTCAATTGAATGTAATAATTTTTGCATTTATAAAATTAGAAATGCATAAATTTATTAATTAATATTTAATTAAAAATTCTTCGTTTTTGTAATTTCCTTAACCCCACTTATTATGGAGCCAACGAGTTTCCGACATTTTTTTTGTTGTGAAATTGACATCCGTACTATTGCAAAGTTCACCAAAGCACATTCATCTCATTCCAATATACGAGTATCTACGTTTTTTCATTGTTAATTTAGCGGAGTGCTTTGGGTTTTTGTGTTATCAAAATCGCCACCGAAATGGCATGTTTTACTCAGCTCGTGACAGCCTTTCATTCTCCAATTTAACTACATATATACGAATCTATAAGACAAATGAGACCCATCCCATTTGTAGATCCATAGTAGTTCGATAACATAATACTACTCGCGTAATGCTTGCTTAACTACATATCTATGTGCATTTGAGGTTGTATGCTTGAGCATTTGGGCAACGTGTAAAACTTATCCCATCTTTACTGAAATAGTCTTCATTTCGCCGTTCCAAACGATGGTTCAATGTTGTTTTTTCCGATAAATGGGCACCTGATACTTTCTTGCACAAAGTCCCTTTTACATTTTAGAGAACATCAAAAATCAGCTTGAATCATTTATCATTTATTTATTTATTTATTGGGTACATGGTAACACAGTAAGAATACACTTATAATATAGCTAATAGAATAATATAATTACATATTTATGGCATACTGTTGAAAATTAAAATTTAAAAGGAAGTATTAAAATTAAACTTTAAAATTTGAAATTAGAATTATAAACTCACTTAGAAAATAATAAACTGTACTTATATTTACATGTTCGTAATGAGTTCAATTTAAACTTGAGGTTGAAGAAAAGAATAAATGAATTTGCTTGAAAAGAAGGCAACAAAAATAAGATAAAAAAGAAGAACTAGTTGCTCTGATTTGACAGGAAAAGCCTTAATTCACTTCGAAATCGACGTGCATCATTCAGCTCTCTCAGGTTATGCGGAAGTGAATTCCAAAGACGGATGGAAGCAATGAAAAAATGTCTCAGATGTTAAGCAAGAGAAACGCGGGAGAATTAAGCAAGCAGATCTGTTGGACGTTGGAAACTGGATTTTGTTGTAGAGATACGTTGGATGCCTTTCTTTGATGATGGTGAAAAGAATAATCAGTGTACAAAACTTGACATAGTCCTGAAAAGACATATCTAACAGGTTTTTAGCCAGATATGAGACATATCTTCTGAGACTGTAGACATATCGGATAGTGCTATTAAATACTACTTGTAGCTTTCTTGTAATACTAGCATCACTATCATAAAAAAGTTCACAAACATATATAAGAATAGGAATAACCAGTGCTTTAGCGAGTACTAGCCTTGTCCTCAGGGGTGTAAATTTCTAAGCGGTCCACAGAGTTCGAAGAACGCCATAAGCCTTCCGCGATATCAAGTTTATATGATTATTCCATGTGAGTGTTCTGTTGAATACCACACCAAGAGTGTCCACGAATTGAATTGATTAGCTATCTAGCATCATAGAGGGAAAATATGAAACATCTACCGTTGTTTTTGAAATAACTAAACATTTGCACTTATTTGGATTAAGCACCAATCAATTTTTCAACGACCAATTTGAAATTCGTTTAAGATCCTCATTCACATCATTGGCGCAACTTTCGATAAGGCCTAGGGGATAACTTCGATAGATTTGAATGTCATCAGCATAAAATGTTTCGACGAATGCAAGATTACGGTAGCTATATCATTAATATAAAGTGAGAATAGGAGAAGATCCAAAAGCGACCCTTGTGGAATGCCTCGCAGTAAGGGAAGAAACTCTGATAGAACACCGTAGAGAGACACAGCCTGCTTTCTTTCACTTAGATGCGATTAACTTTATAGCGAAGGGAGATATGTTAAAGTAGTGGTGTAATCTATTAATGAGGGTAGAATGATGAACCAAATCAAAAGCTTTCGAAAAGTCTAAAAGGATCAGGAAGGTAACATAATCTTTATCCAGTTGTTCCCTTATGTTTTCAACCACGCTTTTTAAAGCAGTTGTACAGCTGTGTTCGGCACGAAATCCAGATTGAACTGAAAGCAACAAATTATTACGTTCATAAATTTTAGAGAGAGAAGGTAGGATTGATATAGGTCTGAATTCATCACCTGTCGAGTTTTTAGGGATTGGTATTATTTTAGCCATTTTCACCTGGAGTACATAAAAAAATTAGTTTTGCTTCGAAGCATTTTTAAAAAACAGCCACAATTTCTTCACTTTCTCTATTCTACCTTTTATACGAAGAGCTATAATGGCGAGCTATTTCAAGTTTTTTTTTTTTTTTTGCACAACACATGTTGTACATGTTATACCGCATAAAGGTATATATTTATTCGGACGATGAAGTATTAAGATAGGATTTGTTTATATTTTATTGATCATATATGGGTTGCACAACTGGGAACTATATTTTTTCTTGCTCCAAATGTCATTCAACCTAAGTATGCATATGTGCAAATTTCTACATATAATGGAAAAATTCGACAAAACAAACATTTGTAGAATTTAACAAAATTAAAATAAAAAAATTAAGTATTCATTAAAGACTGCATTACATTTTTGAGTGGTAAATGAATGGCAATTGCTAAGTTTTTGTTTTCAAATCTTAAAATGAAGCCAAGTCAAAAATTATTGCATTATCCGAGAAACCCCTCACCACATACGGCTTGATATGAGGGGGTCAGAGCACAAGGAGTCTAACTAACAGTAGCACAGTTTTGAGAAATCTTCAAACTTCAAACGAAAACTCCTAAGTGATGTGTAGTTATCCTTTTTCCAGATAGATCTCACTACCAATCAAGCACCAAAGAAATAATGTCATTCATGTGGTCATTACGCACTTACATATCTCCATATTTATAAAATTTGCACTTAGACCCCTTGTGTTCTGACCCTCTCATATATGTTATTAAGGGCCGATGAAATGAGTTGAAGTATTTTTTATGCTGGGTGAGTTTTTTAGACATCCAAATTACTCGAAAAATACGCGATATCGCGAAAAATGTTTCAGACAGGAGATATAAGATGGTGACCACGAGTTTGACCTTAAGCCCCATTTTCAAGGTCAAACGAAGGTCACTTTTGATTTTTTAATGGAAACCCCTATTTTTTTTGACAGATACATAATCTGCATGAAAAATTACAATTCTTTTACATGAAACACTTTTCAAAAATGCGTTATTTTCCCGTCAGAGGGCGCCATAAAACTTAAGACATCAAAATTACTTGAAAAGTACGAAATATCGCGAAAAATGTTTCAGACAAAAGTCACAAGGTTCTGAAGGGGACATAAGATGGTGACCACGAGTTTGACTTTGAGACCCATTTTCAAGGTAAGGCGAAGGTCACTTTTGATTTTTCAAATGATAATTCCAGATTTTCATTGCTCAGTCGTATTGCTCATATGCTTGTCATTTGTTTTTACATTCTGCGTTTAGAATAACCCAGAAACAACGACGTGGACGTAGCGGTATTTTGTTTCCTTCGGGGTGATTAATTAGAGTGGGTCCCCTTGCCTCCCACTGTTAAATCATTGAATTCTTCCCATTTCGACGTTTATTTCCCGAGACTATTTCAACAAATGCTCGAAAATGTGACCATTCTTTTCAACATCTTTTCAATGAACCAACAGAACTGAGAAGTATTTCTGGCGTAATCTTCCGGCAAGCTTCAGTTATTCGTCTTTTCATGTCCAACACGTTGGCTTTTTTCTGTGAAATTCACTTTTTAAGTAGCCCCACAAGAAGAAATCAAGTGACATAAGATCAGGTGATCTAGCAGGCCATTGCTTCGGACCCCCTCGTCCGATCCATCGTTAATGGTAAACATTGTTTAATACGCCCCGGGCTACTTGGGAAGAATGGGCTGGACAACCATCATGTTGAAACCACATTGTTTGTCGCAACTCCAATGGCAGTTCTTCTAGTAATACTGGAAGATGGTCCCGCAAGAAGTTTGCATACTTTTCGCCATTCAAGTTGCCTTCAATAAAATATGAACCTATTAATTTATCCCCAATAATTCCCGCCCAAACATTAACATTCCAAGGGTGCTGGCGTTCAACTTGTCGCAACCACAAAGGGTTTTCGGTAGCCCGTACCGTGATTGGTGAAAGTCGACTCATCAGAGAATAACACCTTGGCGAAGAAAAGGGGGTCTCGTTCAATTTGCTGAAGTGCCCATTGACAAAAGGAAACCCGGTTGCGAAAATCCTCACTAGAAAGTTCTTGATGCATTGAAACATGATAAGGATGGTGTTTATGCCGATGTAATATCTTAAAGACAGTCGTTTGAGAAATTCCTGATTCACGACTTATTTGGCGAGTGCTAATGTGATAGCTAGCACTGCTATTTCATTGTCCTCAACAGCCACCCTATCTGACCGATTCCTTTTCTTTGGTTACATACTTCCTTCACCAGTGAATTGTTGGATGACCCGATAAAAGGAAGCGCGCGATCGTATAAGGTCTGGGAAACGTTGGGCGTAAAAATGGTGCTCGATGTTCCTTCCACTTTATCCATAAATCAATATCATTTCAATTTTCTCTTGCCTTTCAATCCCACGCTTGTGTGGCGAGGCACTAACAACGTTGGAAACCGATTAATGATTTAGGCGTGCCAGTGCAGTGGTATCTAGCACTTAATGAATAAGACCTTTGAGACAAAGTCGTGTGCCCCATTGAGGAATACGACTGAGCAATGAAAATCAGGAATTATCATTTGAAAAATCAAAAGTGACCTTCGCCTAACCTTGAAAATGGGTCTCAAGGTCAAACTCATGGTCACCATCTTATGTCCCCTTCAGAACCTTGTGACTTTTGTCTGAAACATTTTTCGCGATATTTCGTACTTTTCGAGTAATTTTGATGTCTTCAGTTTTATGGCACTCTCTGACGGGAAAAGAACGCATTTTTGAAAAAAGTGTTTCATGTAAAAGAATTGTAATTTTTCACGCAAATTACGAATCTGTCAAAAAAAATAGGGGTTCCCATTAAAAAATCAAAAGTGACCTTCGTTTGACCTTGAGAATGGGGATCAAGGTCAAATTGTGGTGGTCACCATCTTATGTCCCCTTCAGAACCTTGTGACTTTTGTCTGAAACATTTTTCGCGATATCGCGTATTTTTCGAGTAATTTGGATTTCTCAAGTTAAAAAAACTCACCCAGTATATTGTACAATAGGATTGAGGAAATCTAAGCCCTCAAACAAAATTTTTTCGGTTTCGGCAATCCAAACGCCATTCGAGGCTGATTGTTCGAAATTCGCTTTAACGGCAGAACACAAATCATTATAGCTTGGATGTATTTTATTTTATACCAGATGTGAAATATTTGAAAGTTTCGGCTCACCGTCCGTAATCGATTCGTGTTCTATTCCAAAGTCATTTTCGGGGAAATGTGTGACTTTTGAGATTTCTGAATTTAAAACTCAACGTCTTGACATAATTCAAAAAAATTCAAAATTACAAGTATATATGCTCCTTTCTGAATCTCTTGCAACTCTGTAAAGTAAAGTCGTTAAAATTGGAAGCGAATTGATGATTTTCCATTTTGTTCGATGACCTTCTGTCATCTTTATCTCAACTTTATAATTCCGCGCTCATAGTTTATCTGGCTCTTATTAGCACAAAACTGGATTAAGTGCGAGTTCGATATCATTGTCGAAAGTTTTTTCATACTATTCAAAGAGTTCTGCAAACTCCGAAGCAAGTGAAAATCTGATGTCGGACCTGTATGATCTTCACTTTTTAACTTCTCAACTATTGTTCAATTGACAACATAACTTTCTTCTTTTCTTCACGCTTAGACCATGATTCATTTACGATTGACGTTGTTGTAGACGATCCATTTTCATTACCAGTGATGATTCGTTTCAAAAAAGGATCAATTTCTTTGCGTTTGAGATGCATATCGCAAATATTGATTCTTAATTTAAGTCAATTTCGCCAACGAATTCTAGTATGCCGCCGGGGTCAGATTCATGCGTATAACATATATGTAAACTCCTGCTATTACTCTTGAATCCAGAAATCACATTAAATATTATAGATACATACTTGTACATTTTAAACAATATTTCTTTAATTAGTGTATACAAAATTCCGATACGCAGTGATTGAATTTGAACCCAACCTATCTGGAAAATGGCCTGTATACACTTAAATGAACATTCTCTGTTTGAAAAGTGTAAGTTTAAACAAACTTACTTATTTACTTTCTTAGATGGCGTTACAGTCTGGAGTGGACCAGGGCCTCAGCTGAGGCCCTCCAACTAGCGTGATTTTTTGCCAACTGCCTCTAATTGCGCACACGAAGTTGGCTGAGGTCCCCTTCCGCTTGTATACATCAGTTAAGATAAGGTTGTCCTCCACTGCGTTGTCCCTCTGGGTTGGAGTCGAAAACTTTCCGGGCTGGGACGCTTGTGTCTATGCGTTCAAAGTGACTGTTTTTGGTTTTTTTTTATCCTTCAATTGCGGGGACACTGCGACCTAAAACATTTTTTGTTCCACAAAATTAGTATTAGGAAGCCAAACTCTTTTAATGAATTTGAAAATTTCACTGGTGGAGCTTTTGGGAATTTCTCCGGGAATTAAAATTTCTCTGAGGAAGTGTCGTCTCCTTAAGGCACTTATAGCCATGCATTCACATAAAATGTGTTATGCAGTTTGGTCGTCTTCCATGCAAAAACGATATTCAGTTTCCTGAATAAGACCTATTTTGTGTAGGTGATATCGAAGGTCTCAATGCCCGGTTAGAAATCCCACCAGTCTTCTGATATTATGCCTTTTGAGTTGCAGGGATTCTTTAGATTTTTTGTGAAAGGGTTTGAAGGCTGTTTTAATTTGGCGAAGCCTTGTGATGTTTTCGCAATGTGATACACAAATTTTGTTCTCCTAATTCTTTATTGTTGAGTTAATTACTGATTTTTGGGGTATTACAGAACGGCTCAGGGCCGATGGAAGAGTTTGTCAGCTATTTCATTTCCGACAATACCTTTGTCCCCATGCGCCCACCAAAGTTTTACTTTGTTCTAATGGAAGAGATCTTTTAGTATATTTAAGCAGTGCAAGACTGATTTGGAATGAATGTGGTTAGAGCCTAATGCTTTAATAGCTATTTGACTATCTGTTAGTATATGGATGGTAGCACCCTTCATTCCCTTATCAAGGACGAGATTTGCACACACCAGAATGGCATGTATTTCTGCTTGAAGTACACTGGGACTTTTTCCCACTGGTTGCAAAATTGTTGTGTTTGTACCAAATATACCAGTACTAGGTGACTAGACACCTAAGCCGGGTTATCTGAGCATTTCTGACGAGGTCGCCATAACTACACAGCCCGTGCAGTTCACTGTTGAAACGTCTCCTTCATTCCCCATCTATACGGGACCGAAAATTATAAGAAGAACTTTTCTCTCGAAGCACCCGAAAGCATTTTCATTCGCTTTCGTCAGTATCCACGCTTAAGCGCCGTGAAGCAGGACTGGGATGATCAGTGTCTCATATGTCGTCTTTTTGGTTTCTCAAGAGAGGGCTTTACTACTCAATTGCCTTTTAAGCCGAAGAAAGCAATGATTAGCAAGAGTGATTCCGTATGATTTCCGCGTTGGTGTCATTTTCGGTGGTGATAGCGGAGCTGTCAGTATATACTTTATTTTTCCTACGTTGACCGCTAAATCCATCTTTGCCATTATATTAATGTCGTCTGCATAAGCAAGTAACCGAACAGACTTTTGAAAGATGATGATTTTGGAGTTGAAAATTTTTTCATTCTTTCGTTGAAAAAATCACATGACAACGCATCGCCTTGTTTAAGTCCTTTTCTGACATTGGAGGTCTCGGTTTGTGTTTTCCAACGTTCACATGATAGACAGACATAATTTTATATGGGGTGTTGAGGAAACTTATTCCCCTGTAGGTGGTACAGTTCATAGGATCTCGCTTCTTTAGGATCGGACAAACAATGCTGAGGTTCCATTTTTTGGGCATACTTTCGTCGACCCAGACTTTGGAGATGAGTTGATGTATCCTGTGATGAATTTATTTGTCTTCGTCCAATATCCCTGACGGTGGGATATTGTTCGTCATCACCGTTTAATAGTCTGCAGAAATGATCTTTCCAGATTCTCAGCACCGACTGTGGTTCTACTATGAGGTATCCTTCCCCATCCCTGTAGATTTCTGTTCGTGATTACAGTTTTACACGTTGGTTTTATTTTTTTGGTAAAACTTCCGAACTTTGTTCTTCCGGTAGCACCTCTCTAAGGCCTCAATTGAGCGCTTCTCGTGCTTTCTTTTTTCTTCTGAGGAACCTATGTTTTTTCCTTCTCTTCTGCCTGTAGTCCATGCGGGCCCCTCGCTATTTTCTGCAGGGTCGCTCTGTGCATCCGTTTTTTTTCCAAGTTTGTCTGTGTGCATTCGTGATCGAACCAGGGGTTTGTCTTTTGGGCCGGGTTGAAACCCAGTCGACAGTGTTTTTATTAATCAACTCGAAATTTGTTTATGCAATAAAATGTGATCCAAGATTCTAAAATATATTTTATTGTTCTTGGACGTCGAAAAACACTTTCTTTGATGCCCTTCTGAAATCTCACAGAATCGTCGAAAACAAAAAAAATCAAAAAGAATCTTAAAAATTAGATATTAAGTTATGCGTTGAACCGTTGACCATAACAAAATATATTTTACAAATATTAGAGGTTCTGCCGGCAAGCAATGTTTTTACGAACAAATTGAGCTTAACCTTATGAAAATCGGTTAAAAAATAGGTAAAATCATGAGGGAACATTTTAAAAAAGAGCGATTTGAGGAAATCGCGTTTAATGATTTTTTCCTCGAGAATTTTGCTTTATTTTGATGTTATCGTGAAAATATATCAAAATTAAGGCAGGCAATTCCTGGTTTTGGTACCTTAAATCGTTTAATCGAAATCTAATCCAGCCAGAATTCGTGAATAGAACTTACACCACCAAAAGTGAAAAGCTCTCAATTCTCGGTAAGTGTGTTGGGAAATACTGAGGATTCCTGAACTCCCCTTAATCTAGTATCAATTATAACTCTATATATATATATATAAGAACATTTCTAACCTATTAGATAGTATTCAAAACGTACGATAAAATTTACAAGTTTGACACACTATACCATGGGGTTATGCCTCCCACCAGTTGCATTCCGTCCTTTCAAATCTTCAACCGTAACACCCGTTGCATTTTGAATGCTCAACATTATACCAAACCTATTTTCGGACTTACTTCGTCATATTTTGATTCTGTCCTAAGCAAGCCTGTTTGACAGCATTTATTTCCTTTTTTTTTAAGAACTTAACATTCAAAAGGGGTGACTAGTTTTGGAAAATTGGATAGAGCGAGAGAGAAAGATGTTTGGGCTCAGTGCTTATTTAGCTCCATGGGTAGCATCCAAAATTTAATGGGGAAACTAAATCATTAGTGTAAATTGACTTGATGTTGTATTGTAATTAGGCAACCATTCATCTCACGAAATTTTCGAGCACGGCTGGTATTGAATCCCGAACCATCCGATTGGGATGCCAATACACTATCACTTAAGCCACGGCCACCCAATTTATACGTATAACCTGCAAATATTTAAACCCAGAATTATTCCATCCGCCGGCGCTATTCGCAGACATTTTAAGAATATTCGCAATCCCTTGTGAGCCCGAACGCATTAATTTTGAAGAGTCTTTCACCACTAGGTTAACTTCAAACAGTCAAACTGTGAGAAATTGCAATGATCTTACGGTTCCAATGATATTAAGAACTCTACAGTTTCTATTGAATGGGACTACATTTCCATACCCATCAACTCTCTATTTTGCATCTTTTCTTACTTTTGTAGAAGAGGAAAACACTCCTTTCCTTCAAGCTTCCTTGTTGTCAATTATTTCTTACTGACCTATTGCCAAAAGTGTCGTTGATCATTTTCTATATATTTTCAGAATATTGCATAATCTTTTGAAATTCATTATAATGTACGAATTGACTAATTATCCGGCTTTGGTTGGTCGGGCGCCCGTAATTCAACTGCAAAGCTTAGTTGAGTTTTTCCGCAAAAAATTAAAAATTGAGAAATAAAAAACAACGCTACCAGTTGTTTTTATTAAAACCGCTGAGGTTAAGGACGAAAATTAATTAAGCTCATTCATATCTGAACGACTAAAGGTAATAACATCCGAGGTATCCGATTTCTTTTTTCATAAATTTAACATTTATTGAGATAATTATTAACACTAATCCCCTTTGAAGTACTACCCTTGAGCTATTATACACTTCTCGAAAACGGCTCTGCCACTGGTGGAAGCAACGCTGATAAGGTAAGGTGCACAGGTTGTCCATCGCAATCTGCATGATGCGTTCCCTGGTTTGAAATCTGGTCCCTTTCAAAGCCATTTACAGCAGAAGTCACAGAGGACTTCAAAGTAAGAAGGTTGACGAAACTTTCTATTTAGCTTAGAAACTACAAATCATGTGTGAAGAATATGCGGGTGTGTTATCGTGATGAAATTGCCATTTACCCGCAAGTCCTGCCGTCTTGCGTCATTTACGTTTCAAGTCATCACGAAGGTGATGATCATTGAACCTCTCGGTAGTACTCATTGGTGATATTAGTGCTCATCACCAGTGGACACTATATTGAAAAAGTGTGCGGTCTCTAGAAGAAGTTTCTTCTACCCAATTGTCGGCAATTTTCACACAAATTGCTCTCCACTGATGAGCGGCGATCTATGAAGCGGTTGTGGGTGCCCATTGCTTCGTCCCAAATCCCTTTTTTTTTTTAATTTTGCATACTATTTTTAAGTTTTAAACATAATTTTAAAGGGTAACGTTGTTCAACTTTTTCCGCCATTCGCTCCCAAAATTAAAATCCGACGACTGTTACTTACACGCTCATTCCTCAACTCCATTGCTGCGATTCGATAGTGCTGTAGCCGTGAAAAAAATTTAGCACGCACAATAAGTACATATACATATTAATGGTCAATAAGCCCCGCCGCCCAAACTTTGTTTGTTTTGCTATTAGAAATTATGGTCGGATACTTTTTTGTTGTTATTATTATTATTTGAATGTAAAATAATTAAAATAGAAGATTCAAACTTATCGAATATTAGACGCCTGACGGTGTTTGGATAGCATTTTATTTTTATTTGTCTGCTCTCACAGGTACAATGCAAATTAATTTACTTGTCCAAAATACATGACAGTGCCGGGGAACTAAGCCCATATGGTATTTTTTTCTTTTAAATTTTATAAAAACCTGTTTTCATTTAAAATTATTTATCTTATTTTATTATTTCTTTTCAAATCTTACCATTTTTTCGTAAAGCAGTTAAACAAATTAATTCGAAATAAAAAAAAATGAAATGAAACGAAAACTATAAATAAAAAAAAACAAGTAACTCAAATTCTTCGAGTAAAATCAACAAAAGATGTAATTTACACTATTATTAAATTTTCACAGTGCGCGTGAAGACAACGATTTTCCCTGAAATTACAGAAGTTGATTCCGCTAGCAATTATCTAACCAACGGTTGAAATTTAGAGTTCCTTGTGTTAATTCGAATACAATGAAAGCCATGCTGTGCTAAGTGCTGAAGGCATATGTTACGATTTGGTTCCTTATTAGCTGATTGTGCACTGTATTCATTATTGAATTTTGCAAAATATATGATTGACTCAGCGACTCGCTTACAACAAAAAGTGCATCTCGACATGTAAATAATATAAATACGAGTAGTTCACTTTCGTAGCACATGTGTAAACATAATTTTACTTAGATACATCCTCTTTCGCCCATTTAAGCCTTTTTTATATTCTTTTAGAGATTTAGTTAAAGATTTATTGAAAATAGGAGAAAATATTTCATTTGTAACATACATACATATGTATGTATGTACGGGTCCTATAGAAATTTGAACTGTCAGTAAGTTTAAAATTTTAGTTTATAAAATTCTAAATGCGCCTACTTAGAGGGCGACAACATATTGAAAACTATCAGAATGAAAGCGGTGTGCAATTTTATAACTCGAAATGGATAATCGTATTTACGAGTATTGCGTTGGCTTTACCATTTTTTAAGACACTCTTAATTTTAAAAAATGCAGTACTTGTGGAATAAGGCTATATTTCTAATAACAGTCTAGTTTCATAGGATCAATGCTTTTGCCAATTCAACCGTTTGTCGTCCTTCACTGATTGCTGCAAATATTGTCAGAATAGGTGCTAATTGTCAAGAACGTCAACGATGCCATACATTGAAAGTTTAGGTTGTATCTGTGCAGGAAACGTTTTTGTTTTTTTTCTTACAATATTTTGTAAAAGGGACATTGATTGCAAAAGTATTAGTTTAATTTGCTATATAATTTACTTCGTTAATCGTTTCCCGCTTTTTACACTAGTAGTTCTAGAATATTAAAATTCTAACCCGAGGAAGACTATAGGTCTGTTCCAAGACTGCAAATTTGTATGTATGTCAAATCAATTAAATTTTAAAAGAACTCTCAAAGTCGTAAAAGTTTAAATTTGTATGAATTGCGACAATTTTATGCAAATTAACTCAGAAGATGACTTGGACATGGAGAAAGAGGAGAAAAAAGAGCTTCATATTGAAGCAATTGTTCGCCTAATACAATAGAACTCATTAAATGCACATTACATCTATAAAATCGCAATAATAATCAAAGCTCCTGTTTTACAAATTTCTTTTTTGTTTTGTTTTTACTTGTTACTTTTGACGTTTCAAACATATTTAACAAAAACATGTTCTCGCGAGATCTTGAGTTTAAGAGAGAATTTATTCCTACTCACAAATTGTTACAAAAATCTTGCGGGAACAGACGTTATCTAGACCACAACTACACAACATTGCTTTAATTGTCAAAACCTCGAAGTGTTGCAGGTTAATCTATACTATTTGTCAATACGGCTTACACCTCGCATAGGAAAGAACAAATATATTCCTAAAAGAGGAAAGCATAAAAGTTATGCCCATGAGAGCGACTATTATCATCACTGAATAGGATTGAATAGACCTAAAGTAGCATTGTAAATTAAATGTTTCAACTATATTTCTACTCGCATTTTTACCTACTACATTATGATGAACTAAAGCATTACCCAACCAATCTTCCCGTTTTGTATGTCAAGTTGTGGTGCCAGCGCCACCTTTGGTGCGGTCTTCTTTTCCTCTGTTAGACTTAAAGAGGGGCACTTGTCTCCTTATGTCATAGTCACCAGTCGATCGAAATACATGTATTTCTTCATTGAATCTTCTCCATTCTAAAGTAGGACAGCCTAAGAGCTTATGCTTCTCTACCGTGAATCAAGACTATGGGGAATGATAAAGGCTTTATACAAAATCATTTTAGTTGCTCTTGAAAAAGCCTGTATACTAAATTTCATGCTTAAAAAAACAACAATTAGCAAAATTAATTCATTGGAGTCCAAGTAGAAGAAGTCTTTTACAGCTCTAAGTTGTACTTTTTCATGGAAAGATTTTGTCGAAGATATCGATGCTATATGTCTTTTCTCAGACTTCGTAGACGGGATGTAGTTATATTTGTTCTGGTTCACTGTCAAACTGATTTTAGTCCTGACAGCCCCCTAGGTTCTTCCTTTTATATCAATATCATTAACATTAACATATCCAATCAACTGTACTAATGATTTTAACATTATATTGTAACTTTTTGTATATTAGATAAAACATGTAAAGGTAGTAACGGTTCCTTGTGTTTCTAAAATAGTATCACCTTACTTAAAAATATTTGTGGTTGTTACATATGCCCTTTTTGTTTAAGTTTTGAATGTGGGTCTAAAAATGTTTATTTCTAAGAGCATGCACTCTGGATTTATTGCACTTTTATAAAATCTCCACGATAGTACAAACATATCTTCATCGCAGAACAGAGTAATTAGTTGCTGTTCACTTTGTACTTCACTTCGGGTTCGTTCGTTCTTTAGAAAATAGTTCTGCTATCGCATAGCTCTAGGTTTCTTTGGGGAGTGATTCACCTTGCCACAAACCTTTTTCGAACCTCGTGTCATTGTAGATTAGCCCAGGTAAAGGGTTTTCCAATAGGGACTTGACAACTTTGAATTTAATTTGTGAACGCACTCTTTCACTAATCATCAAACTGTCACTGTCAATTTATTCAGTAAACTCAACATTTTCATCGTGGTAAAGTACACTAACGACCAACGTCTGCAAATTATAAAAATTTTCTACCGAAATTCGGAGTCGGTGACTGCAACTTTAAGAGCTCCAATTTTCGGTCGTAATTCTCGGCCTAGTAGACAGGCAATAACAAGTTTAGTGCAAAAATTTGAGTCTACATATTCGTTGTGTGACGTTGCCGTGTCAGTGAGACAACAGGTTGGTCGAAGTGTCGAAAATATCGCTGCCGTTCAGGCGTCCGTAGCAAACGATCCAAATCAGTCAACTCCACGGCATTCTCAAGAATTGGGCATCGCTCAGAACACATTATGGCGTGTTTTGCGTAAGGATCTTGGTTTACACCCATACAAGATCAAGCTGACTCAAGAATTGAAGCCGATGGACCATTTGAAGCGACGTACGTTCTCCGATTGGGTTCTGGAGAAGATGCGCCAAGATGATGAATTTCATCGCAAAATCATCTTCAGTGACGAAGCTCATTTTTGGCTCAATGGGTTCGTCAATAAGCAAAATATGCGTTATTGGTCGGGTGAAAATCCACATGTGCTTCATGAATCACCACTTCATCCACAAAAAAATAACTGTTTGGTGTGGTTTGCATGCCGGCGGCGTTATTGGGCCATATTTTTTCGTCGACGATAACTATCGTCACGTTACTGTGAATGGTAAGCGTTATCGCGCCATGATCACCGATTATTTTTAGCCCGAATTGGAAGATATGGACTTGGACGACATGTGGTTTCGACAGATGATGCCACAAGCCACACAGCACACAATAAATCGATTAGCCGCCTCGTTCGTGCGATTTAACGCCGGTTGACTGTTTTCTGTGGGGCTACGTTAAGTCATTGATTTATGCCAACACGCCGGCGACGTTGGAGAAGCTCAGAGCCAAAATTGAATGCGAAATGTGTGACCGAGTCGTTGAAAATTGGGTCCAAGAATTGACCGCTGCAAACGTGCCCGCGGTGACCATATGAACGAAGTCGAGCTCCATTCATAAATGTTTTGATTGTACTTCAAGCCGATAATAAAGTTTTTAAAATATCTCAAATGGTTTGCGTTTTATTTAAAAAAAAAGTTGTCAAGTGCTTATTGGAAAACCCTATATATACAATACATACCTAAATAAAAAAAAAATAAGTTCATAAGTTTGTAACTTGTTAATATACGCCAACAAAACATATTAACTTCTTATATTTGAAATACACATCATCTCAGCTAATTCCATTCATTTGTTTTTTTTTTCGCATCTTTTTTTTTGTCAAATATGTCCTGTTTCATGCATTTCTTATTTCTCTGTCTTTTATTTTTATATTTATTATGCTTTGTTTGAAATACAGCATTGCATGTTGTACAAATATCAGCTGAGATTAATTTCCTTTACGTATCATAATCATAACGCTTATATTTATGTTTTTCTGTTTTTAATCTTACATTTATTTTTAAAATATACATTAATATATTAGAAATATTTTACAGCTATGTACTCAACGAACTCGATCATGGTGATAAAGTGGTTAATGTAAGTTTCTATTCCATTTCATAAAATCAGGCAGCCTTCTAATTGATTATTTGCTTGTAGCTACCCGAAAATAAAGCACTTTCTGGAATCTGCGGAGGTATGATCAAGGCCTGGGAAATATATAGCAATTCGAAAGCTGTAATCCTATTTATCATTGAGGATATCTCGTACAATATCTGTGACCAGGTAAATTTATAGAATACACAACAATTTTCAAGTAAACAATTCAGAGTCAGATATAATTGTCTGCTTTTCTTTTTGAAGTTAAAGAATTTGCTTTGCTACTACATTTAGCTTGCAAAAAAAAAAATAATAATAATAATAAACATTTTATTTTAGAGATTCCATGAGTTTTATATCCGCCAAAATAATCCCAACATCAAGGTCATTAGAAAAACGCTTACACAAATCCATGAGCAAGGCAAACTTGGCAAAGATAATGAGCTCCTAATGTAAGCTATTAAGTTTTACGAATATGTCTCACCACCTGGGGGAATTCAATTTTTCTCTATTTCTATTAATTCATATAGAGATGGCCAAGAAGTGAGTGTTGTTTATTTTCGTGCTGGCTACGAACCAGGACATTATCACTCCCAAAATGAATGGGACGCAAGATACTTGATTGAAGTTTCCAAAGCTATTAAATCGCCTTCGATACAATACCACTTAGCTGGGACTAAAAAGGTGCAACAATCTTTAGCCACTCCAGGAATATTAGAAAGATTCATATCCGACCCTGAGAAGGTACTTGTGTTGTAATATTTATTTTATAATAATATTTAAAAAAAAGTCAAATACATTCTTTTGGGTTAGGTAAAAGCGATAGGAAAGATCTTCACTGGCTTATATTCGTTAAACAACAACGAAGCTGGTAACGCATCTTACGAAATGGCCTTAAAAGATCCCGAAAGGTTTGCACTATTTAAACAATTTAAATAGAAAATTTGTAATTGTTTGACATCCACAGATTCGTTCTGAAACCACAACGAGAAGGAGGCGGAAATAATATTTACGGTGCAGACATTCCGGCAGTTTTAAAGGTTTGCTCTCATAAATATAAGAATCATATGTTTATATTATTACATTTGATGGTTTTTTTGTTTTTTTTTTTTTCGTTCTTACAGAGTATGACTGCAATTGAACGGTCAGCTTGGATACTAATGGAGAGAATTCACCCACCAGTTACGAAAGGTTATATGATTCGTCCGGGTGGACCTATGCCACCTCCATTAGTAGATTTAGTTTCTGAATTGGGCATTTTCGGTGTTATAATTGCTGATTCCAAAACTGTGCATTTAAACTATCAAGCTGGTCATATGCTTAGAACAAAGCTGTCTACCGCAAATGAAGGAGGAGTTGCAGCTGGTCTTGGAGCACTTGATAGTCCATATTTGCTGGAGTATTGTTGTTAATCCAGGCACTTGTTTTTTAAATATCATAGGCTATTTTTGTATGCGTAATTTTGTCATAAAATGTTTGGTATTGTGCTTTGATTGGGATTGAATATCTAAAAAATATAAAAACAATCAAAAATATCTTTATTAACAGTTTACTTATTTTATTAACTTTATTAACTATCTGAAAGAGTTTTCTCAAATATTCCACCATATGTACCTCCATTGATATACAAACATAAATGAAGTAAGACCTTGCCACCTAATGTTGGTACGTAATTTATGCTTTTACTAATCTCTACAAGGGTCGTACCCTAGCACACCTGTTTTCATTCTAGACGCAGTGATAGTTCGGAGGACATTCATATCATTGATTTACTTTAAAAGGGTAGTCTCATATCCGAGGTTAAATTTTGAAGATTTTCAAGGATTTTTTTTTTTGCAGAAAATGATAATTATATGTTATTACTTAGCTATTGAATAATACAAAAATATTTTTGATAAATAAAAAAAAAAAGCAGATGTCTGGTCCCATTGATTGCTCCTTTTGTAATCATCTGAAATCAAAATTCCAAAAAGATTATTATTCAGTAGGGTTGTCATTCTGTCATTTGAGTGAAAAATAACAAAATGGCGGCCTTGTAAAATTATTTTTTTTTTTCAAAAATCGACTGTTTTTTCGGTTTAAAATCGAGATATTCTGGTACCGGACAAAACCATTCATGTGTAGCATATTGTGTTAAAACTTCAGCCGAATCGGTCCAATAGTTTTTTTTAATCATCTAGGCCGACGGATAAAAAGTAGTTTCGAGAAAAACGCGTTTAAAGTTTGGTATGTATAATCCCCGCAGCTGCAGGGTACGCTCTGCCTTATTATTTGCTGTAACTTTAAAATGGCTTAGTGTATCGGTCTAAAATTTTCATAGTATATTCTCAACTTATTAAACTTTGAAAATATGCAAAAAAAAAAAATTATTTTTTGAAGATCAAACATGAGACTACCCCCTTAGAAGCCATCTTCTAGTTAAAAAGAAGTCGTTTAGGTTACAACTCGCAGTGGAACTTCGATGACCTTATGCACCGATTTTTTTTCTGTTTATTTTAAGTCTTCTTGTGTTTGACCCAATGACACTAATTTGGGTTGCAGCGAAAATAACTTTGAGTTTGCATGCACAGACTTCTTAAACATGTGCATGATGTGTAGTCAAATCTTGTAGGCTGATGAAAAACCAATTATTAATGTGGAGTAATTAATCCTAATGACAATGAGCTACCTATATTGCGAAACCGGATGAGATATTTAGGTCTTTAGCGGCAGCAAAGTTGCACTGAGATCATATTAAATCTTATTACCATTTTAAAATGCTGGATATGGCGTGCTGACATTAGGAATGGAATGACGAGGTCGTGGGTATGTGCTACTATCTACACCGCATGGCAGTGAAAGCATCATCCAGAAGCACCCGTTCTTCGTTTGCGCAAGGTGGCATCAGCCATGACAGCTGTTAGTGGACCGGCTGCGCATGGTAATCACGCCCGAAAATATAGTTTCCGCGATGTTGAGTTGTGAGGATACAGGGAGGACTGGGCGCCTACAATGTGGTACGCGTAAGTAACATCACCAACAATTTGAGTTAAAGGTATATTTGCTACGATCAACCAATGCCCTATTTTTCTGTTTACTAAGAAAAGACGTATGTCGACCTGGCAATGAATCAAATCAACAACTGAAATTGCCATATGGTCCAATTTAACACTAGAATTATACAAAACAATATATATATATATATATATAATCTGAATAACTCAAAACTATTTCTCAAAATTGAGATATATCCTTCTTGTTTAGTGCGTTAATATGTGTATACACCTTATGCGCTATCAACTATAGTCTGCACTAATTTGGTATATAGCATTTGTACACTGATCCAATGCATGCAATTGACATAATAGCGTTTTCGATTGGCCGACAGAAACCTTGTTTTCGCATTCTGGTGAGAAAGAAATGACATAAAACTATTCCATTGGCTTCTGAATTTTAGGTCGCAATAACACAAATATAGCGTCAAATATTGTAGTATTGTGTGTCAAACCAGATCTTTGTTTTCGAGCAATCGACTGTTCGGCTTCAAAGTCAAAAGAAGTTTTTGTGTTTCATTGCAGTCTAAATTGCCAAACTTTCGGAGAGAAACTAATCGAAACCGCCATAAGAGATTTATTTCGAGGCAGGAAAGCATCACTGCAAGAAAATTTGACATATACGAGGGGCGTTCAATATATTCTCGGTATTGGGGTGAAGCTGTGGTTGTGTATATAAATTGACTTATTTATCAAGTAATACTATTATTTTAGTGCATTCATGTAAAATTTCATATAAATGTGATTATTAATTCGCGTTTTATCTCTAGTTAAACAGAATCATAATGGCAACTGAGTCGATGATAGTGAAAATTGAGCATCGCGCTGTAATTAAATTTCTCACTAAGCAAGGAAAAAGTCAAAAAACTATTCATGAAGAGATTGTGGCTGTTTACCAGGGTTCCGCACCTTCATTATCAACTGTGCAAAAGTGGTCAAGTGAGTTCAAGAGAGGCAGAGAGAGCATTGAAGACGACCCCCGCTCCGGCGCCCCGGCTACTGCTTGTACGGGAGAAAGCATCAAAGAAATCGAAAAACTTGTTCTTGAGGATGCCCGAATAAAGGTGAAAATAATGGCAGAGATCACCAAGCTTTCAATTGGTACCATTCACACCATTCTTCATGACCATCTTAACCTTTCAAAGGTCAGTGCAAGGTGGGTGCCACGAATGCTCACAGCGCCTCAGAAAAAAGTGAGAATCGCATGTTGTAGAGAGCTTTTGGAGATGTGTAGTGAGAACGCGGACGGTGTTATGGATCGAATTGTTACTGGGGACGAAACATGGGTCCACCACTATGACCCTGAAAGCAAACAAGAGTCCATGCAGTGGCATAAAAAAGGAACAGACCCCCCGAAGAAGTTCAAAGTCACTCCGTCTGCCGGGAAGCTCATGGCCACAGTTTTTTGGGACTCAAAGGGAATCTTGCTCATTGAGTACAAAAAAAAAGGTGAAACCATCAACGCCACATCCTACGCTTCCATTTTGCATAATTTGCGGGAGGAAATCAAAAAGAAAAGACGGGGTAAACTCGCAGCGGGTGTGTTGCTTCTTCATGACAACGCTTCTGTTCACACGGCGCGAGTTTCCAAGGCTGCTGCGCGAGATTGTGGATTCGAAGAAATCCAACACCCACCCTATAGTCCAGACCTTGCCCCTAGTGATTATTTTTTGTTTCCGGATTTAAAAAAATGTCTTCGTGAAAAAAGATTTTCGGATGATGAAGAACTCAAGTCGGCAATAAATGGGTGTTTTGCAGAGAAAGAGGAAATTTATTTTTTTGAGGGTTTAAAAAAGCTTATCTCAAGATGTAACAAATGCATTGATGTTAGGGGAGATTATATTGAAAAATAAAAACAATTTAAATTGAATTCGCATTTTCCTTCATATCGATACCGAGAATATATTGAACGCCCCTCGTACTTAGTACACAACCAAAATCTGCAGATAAAAAAAATAAACAAGTGGAACGATGCCAAGAAGCTAATAGAAACTCCACAGCTAAAAACCTGGTGTTATGATGCCAAAACATGTGTTAAGTTTTTCGGAAAGCGAGACAGAAAGAAAAAGAAAGATGTTGGGCTCAGTGGCTATTTCGCTGCATGGGTCTCAGCCAACATTTAATAGGGAGTGCCCAATTAGTGTAATTTGACTTGTTGTATTCAAGGCAACCACTCATCTTACGCTACATCGCCGGTATATTCGATTGTAGGAGTAGCGGCATATTCGATTCTAAGAATACGGAAAAATTATTTTTTGCAGACTGAACCACTGAATTATGGCCTCCAAAGTATAATTTCTTACTTACATTTCACCAATTTCAACTAAAATGCATCCAAATTGAAGTTTGACAAACCCGCGACCACAACGATTTAACAAGTGATAAACTAAGCTATGGAGTCATGACCCGCTTTGGTATTCTTGGTAAACTGGTCCGTCTGTGGAGTGAAACGGCAAAAGCTCATCCGATTACGATATCAGCGTAATTGAGCGGTGGCCGAAGACAGAACCATTTCACCGTTTCATTCAAAACACGAGCATCAGATGGTTGGAGCATTCATGAATTAACTTTAAGCATTTGTGTAGAATGACATCCCAAACCACATGGGGAAGTGAGCAAAGCCCGTGACTAACCGAATAAAGTTTTTGATCGATCTCTACTTTCACCTCACCAATCTAACCAAGTATGTAACCTCTACTTATTACTGACACGGTAGTGAAAAGTAAATTCGAATTTTAATTAAAAATATTTTTGTGCAAATACTTGGGTTTTTCTAGTTGTCTCATTTATTTTATAAATAATTATTGTACGAAGATATCACAATAGGTTATCTTTGTTTTGGCAGATTTTTCAAATTGTTTGGAATTTTTTGAGCGCTGGTTTTTTTTTTTTTTGGCACGTCTGCACAGAAGGCTCTACACCTACATTTTTCTAAGTGTTTTACCAAAGAACTCACTCCTATTTTAAGTATTTCCGATAAGTATTGTCCATTACATAGTCTATCATCTTATCGATTGGCTTTATTATAAATGGAATGCAGGCCAGTCCAACTGCTGTTGGAATATATTTGCTATTCGGTACCTTATATCGCTTAACAAGATAGCGTGTCCCCTTTGCCACTCTGAAATTAAAAGTTATTTCTTGACATATTGAGATCGTATTTTAAAGTATGCTCTTACCTGTTTATAGTGAAACCAGGAACAATAACTGATGCCAACATTTGCCAAGTCAATACATCTCCTGTGACGATTGCCACTTTCGTAGGAGTTGACTCAAATTTTTTTTGTTCCTTCATTGCCTTATCGGCTGTGTCAGCGAACACATAGAAGACTGCTACAGCATACGAGAGATTCACCAAATGCTTTGAAACAACTGGGCGAAACGCTTCACCAACTTCGTTACTGTAGCCTAGAAGAAATACAAATATGAAAGTGTCACAATATTTATGGGCTCTACTGTGCTCAATGTCACACCATCCGAAAACAACCACTTTGCACCAAATCAGTGCCAATTGCAACGAACCTAGATAGCGCAATATACTGTCACGGTACAGGTCGTAATCCTTTTTATCGTTGTTAATCATCTTGAGAATTCGTGATGTTTAATTTCTCCTTAAGACAAAGCAAGAAAGTTATGTAATTTGAGGATTCTAGTTTTGCATACAAATATACACTGCTAAGACTTGTTGAAAAGGAAAAAACTATGAGAACACCTAAAAGCGGTTAGTTGTACTATCTTTCCGTAGATATCATTTGTAATTTAATTCAGAATGATTTGTTTAACTTTTAATTTAAAAATTACAACTGACGTGCAAACAAGGTCAAATAAATTGTAAATAAAGGAACTTGTGGATTGTGGATGTGGAACTTTCGAAAATAAATTGACAACTCAAGGTAATAGAACAATGGAACACTAAAGTGGACGTGACATGATCTTATTTTTAAGATTGGTTTATTATTATTATTATTATTTCGTCTTGAAATTAGTAGAAACAAAAACTAAATTATAAGTTTAAACGTAAAACAATCCAAATTAACACATATCGCTGATATGTCAAATCATATGTACTACGTTACTGAGGCCGTTACCTGGACATATGTATTCTGTGGGAACGTAAGAAATTCAAACAGTCTTATACTTTTCCGGCCGAACTGTATCCTTTAACTTATTTCAATTCTGAGTTGATAAATGGTTTCTACGGAGACCATTGCAGCCTCAGACTGTTTGAGACAATTTTGCCTTTGGCGCCCAACTTTTATGACTGATTTGGTGAATGAATTTCATTTTACGGACCCTTCTTTCCAAAATCATGAAATCGTCGATAAACCGTTAGCTCATAAAATATCTCGAAAAACGAAAACTTCTCAATGGCCAGCAGCACGGTTTTCGTGCCAGCTCACTGGTGATTTTATGGCATCTCTGTTGAAAAAATGCTGCAATCCAAAGAATTATAAAAAAACCATAACACAACAATGAAGAAGCAGAAATATTTTATTTTATTAAGCGGACATTTAAAGTTCATAAATATAAAGGAAACTGTTAACAGGGTCAGCATTAAGTGGAAGTAACATTGAATGTAATTTCACAAAAGAAAACAATTTATAGAAATGTAAGGCTTATGTTTCCCTTTTTCCAAAACCTTCGTTGACAAATCTACTATCATGTCATCCGTTCCAATGTGTTTCAAGTTGATCTTGTCCCGAACGAAGTGATGTCGTTCATCGATATGCTTGCTTCGTTGATGATATATACTTGTTGAGGCTAACTCAATCGCCCGCTTGTCACAACCAATTGTCGTAGAAATCGAATAATCTGACCTAGCCACACAGATTCTTGTGTATTCGCCATATATTCAGCTTCAGTGGGTGAAAGAGCAACAGTGGCCTGCTTCCAGGTGTTCCAGGATACCGCGGCTTGTCCATAAATAAAGATGCGTCCAGTACCTAACCACCTATCATCGCCAGCATTCGCCCAATACGCGTCGCAACATCCTCTCATGTCAGTATTACCAAACTTGGAAAATTCCAACTTTGCATCAGCCGTTCCCTTTAGACGTCAGAGGATCCGCTTAACTGTTCTCCAATGCAGCTTTCCGTGGTGATACAGTGATTATTGCATAACAAATGTCTGGCCTCGACACCTGCGAAATAACCACTGAGCCCAAAAATCTTTCTTTCTCTCTCTGTCCCATTTTCCTAAAAGCTTAACACGTGCGCAGGCATTTTAAGAGTAATAATCCCTACTTGAGTGTTAAGTTTTTTTTTAAAGACAATAATATTGGCAAAGATGTGTTTGTTTTAAAGTTTTGAGAATGTTCCGGTCGTTCTTTAACATCCCCACCTCCGTAAATCAGTCAACTAAGAACGGCCGGCTTGGAAACGAGACGGCGCAACACTCCGAACTTGGTACGAACTTTAGCACTTCTCATTATTCCATGCGTTCCCTGGTAAACTTGTTGAATTCTACCTCGGCACCACTCTTTCATCTATATGTTCATATAGCAAATACAGACTACATTGCCTTCATTCAATGGTTCCGTCTGCTTGCAGCATTTAGATCGACGAGTAAGAGTTGGCAAGTACTCGAAGACTCAGCGTTTCCAAAACGAGTCTCTCAATTCGCTTTTATGAAGAGGCTCTGCAGTGTATACTCTCGTGGTGAAAGTTCTTTCAGCGTATGTCTCAGTACACTTTTAACACATCATGCGAACCCAGGCACCTCCTTCCGCTGGATAGCTAGGACAGTTGAAGTCCCATTCAACACCTTTTGGGTGATAAATCATCCGTGATGCGACAACAATCGAAAACTTCGCTTAACCGTTTTGCCACTTGGTCCACTTCCACGAAGTTTTTTCCGTTATCGCTGCGAATCCGGATAGGCACTCCCCGTCTGTTGCGATAGGATACACCCATCAGTCGACTGCCAGATGAATGGCTCGGACAGTGAGGCATGTAAATAACGCCACCCACCTTCGACGGCCAATTGTAACTGTAAACGGCCCGAAATAATCCAGGCCGATGTAAGTAAATGGACGCACAAACAGCGTTAAGCGATCCTCAGGAAGTGGGCCCATCACAGGTACAGAGGGCTTAGCTCTCGCTAATTTGCATACGCAGCATCGAATGATCATCGTGCACAGGACTTGTCTCAGACGGGGGATATAATACGAAAGACGAATATCGCAAACTGTGGCCTCATCATTTATCATTTTACAATAATGATGTGCCACAACCGGCTCAGTGAACGCATGATTTGGCGGTAGTATTTTTAGGCGCTTGGGGCTGAGAGGAAGCCAACTGGCTGTATCGATCCGACCTCTGATGCGTAAAACACCTTCTTCATCTATGTATGGCAATAATTCATGAAGGACACTCTCCTTGCGAAGACATTGAACGCCTCTGATTCTCGCTATCTCTACAGCATACACCTCGGCTTGTACTTGACTCGGCTGACTGGAATTCGTTGACAGTCAAACTATTAGCATATTTGTAACCCGGCCCATGCGATCGTTCTTTTAAGATTCAGATAAGAAGAAAATTCATTAAATTTAATGAAGTTAAAACTCACGGCAAGAAGGTTGAACTTCGGTCGAAGCTCTTCATCCAATTAGAATCACTAATTGGCCCATCTCAAATTCATACACTATTATTAAAGAAACTTGAATCACCACCTCATACAAATTTAGCTGTAAAGTCAAGGCAAAGCCAACATTCGCGATATATTTACTATGATAGACAAATGATTAGAAACGTTGAAAAGAAAAGTTTGAAAAGCTCATACTAACGAAATTTTTCTTTTACAGTGCCTACCTTTCAATACAACTATGAACTAACCTAGAGGAATATTAATATAGCTAGCTGTAGATCTATTTCAGACCTTAGGGCAGCGACGCCTCTTTGCAGGTAAATCAACAGCAACGACCTTCCATCGGCTAATCAGCACGATTGAGGAGATCCCGTTGACGAGAAAAATAACTCCCTGTGACCTTTTTGTAAGTACACTGACGTTTCGCCTAATTGGCCACATAAAATTCGTTTACAAAGTTCTTGTGTTTTCTTCATTAGGTGTATGCAACTCGGACTATAGTCCAACAAAATCAATCTCGTAGGTTGTTATTCCATATAGAGTTATTAAAATCATTCTCAAATCTCTCAAACAGTATCTCAATCCAACTGGTGCATTGACGATCCAAATCCAGATTGTCGAAAAGTTTAGCAACTAAAGTTTTCTGCAGGATTAGGACATTTTTCATCTTCAAAACAAGCCAGAGAATGCATCAGAGGAAACTTTCGAAGACCTCACATCAACTCTCGCAGTCTCGTAACTTTTGTCTAATGTGATACAAAACTGTCTAGCGTCTACAGTTCTTCGTGCAGCTTACTACGCGCAATAAAATCAAGTTAAATTAACATTGATCTAGAACAATGGGAATGTCAGAGTGCTTTTTCCCTAGAGAGCACAAATTCCCTGAAGGCAGTCGAATAAATTCTTGATTTATTAAGTATAGAAGAAAAGAAATCTTTGAATACAGATTGAGGCACGATTTGGTTTCAATTTTCGATGAAACATGCCATCACATTACCTGTGGACCTATTGCGACGAAAACCGTACTGCCGGTCATTGAGAAGTTTTCATTTCATGACCTTGGAAAAAAGGGACATAAGTGTAATGCGTCTGTAGGAAGAAAGAGAACAGGATTCACCTTTTTGTAGCGACGGGTTGGCCAAATGGCGTTTTCCATCTGCTGGGAAAGAGTCTGTATTGGAGAAAAAGCTTACACAGTTTAGTCTTCGGAGAAGAACACCAGTTCAGAAGAAGGATTTGTGTGCATTAAGATCTTTAAGTACTCATGCTACATGTACTACACGAATGCAACACGAACACGGATTCGTTCCATTGAAGATTCGATGCACTCAAGAGACATGACACAATCTGGAAGTGTTAACTGCCTGCGAAGGGCACAGCGAGCAGATTGGCCTTATTCAAAGAGCTGACAGCTGGAGTGTGATAATAAATGAGCGTTGAAATGGAGTATGAGGCAGAATCTTAGGACATTGTAGTATTTATTTATTCACTTTATATTTATTATTCACTATGAACTTAATATTGAGGAGAAAAATAATAGCACAAACGATTTCTTTGTGTTCCATAAGCACCTTGTTTACATTTTTTAAGGCACGATTTTATTTAAACTAAGATATCTAAACACTTCACAAGCACTTATTTCGAAACTTACATATTTTTCCTCGACATTTACAGTTATGATGTATTAGAAAACAACAAATTCTTTAATAAATTTAGTTAATTTATTCCGCACCGAAATTAAACTTTTCACACGAATTTGTTCATGCTAAAGAGCTACCAGAAATTAATCTCCGAATTTGAGTAAAAAAAAGGCCACCAAGGGTGCTGAAAGCACTTTGCCTAATCTTGGCATTTCTCATTGGTATCGCTCTGGAAGTTGGGAAATTTGAACTCCAATGGAACCCTAAAAACTTCTGATTTTCCTGTCAAAATTTGTACATGCATTGTTTAAATGCCAAATTTTTATTTTGCAATCTCTTTGTTTGGCAAAATGGCAGAAGACCGATTTATAGAATTAAAAAAAACCATAAAATTGTTTTAGATTCCAAAAAGGAAGCCAAACAGTCGATTACTCAAAAACAAAAATCTTGTTTGACATACAATACTAGCGAATTCGAAATTAAGTTAATACAACAAAAAACAAAAATTTATCTTTACCAATACGAGAACCTCTTCAAATTCATCAACAGTCATTTTGCAAAAGTTGTGATACCCGTCTTCTTTCCACAAAATATCTTTGAGTAAATGTTGCTCCGAATTGTGTAACTCTTTTTTTTCTAAAAACGGATTCACCAAAAACATATGGTTTCTTTTTTTTCCTTTCTTTCTTGCGATTTTCGCAATATCTTTGACGCTTTTTTTATGAAAAGTGACAGAAAGCATGCTATGAAAAATTGCTAGAGGAGATGGGGTGTTACATTCCGTGGCTGAGTGGCGTATGGATGAAACAGTCAAATCAATAAATACTCTTAATATTTAATAAAACTTACAAATTGTATAACTCTCTTTTTCTAAAAATGGATTTATTAAAAACGTATATTCGTATACGTAAACGTATATAAACGTATTCTTCTTTTTTTTTCTTTCTGGGAATTTCCTCAATTCGTTTATTGTTTCTTGAATGAATGAAATAGTAAGCCCACCCTAAAATGTATTACATACTATTTTACTGTCTTTCTATTAAAAGTTACAGATAGGATGCTAAATACACAATGTAAGTTCGCCCTTGCATAGACACTTATTGGAATGATTAAGTGTCCGATGCTATCTTGACCTTACCAAATTTACCATGTTCTCCCAACAGATGTCACTCCATTATTGTTTATATCCCATTCCAGTTCTGAGTATATTTCCAATGTAATTGCTCCTGTGTGCGAGTGCGACTACTTCCAAATCGTCAAAGTTGTCAGCCCTGCTATCTCAAGTGTAGAAAATGAAAATTTATCTGTGCACTTGCGTTCCCAGATTGCTCTCTGTACCTTGTCCGTACAAAGTATAAGAAAAACAGAAAAAAAGCCAAAAAGTAGTCAGAAGAAAAACTACAAAAGTACAAACAAAAAAAATATAAACCATTCGCTAAAAAAAATTTCGCTTTCATTGTTCTACTTTGGTTCAATGGACTTAAAAAGTGTCAAAGTAAAAACTAGTCTCGACAATTCGTGAACGCAAATCGCAGTTTTGCTCGTCGCTGTCGTAGTTTCACGTTCGTCACAATTTTAATTTTTTTTTCTCAAGGCGACGTGTCAAGCGGTGGTGTAGTGTAGTGATCAAATTCAATATCAAAACAATCGAAGGGTGAGTGTTTTCGAATATAGATTTTCCACCCAAAACCCAACATTCTACTAAGAAAAAGAAAAAGTGAAAAGAAAATTATCCATACAACAAAACCCGGAACGAAAATACGTGATTTTTGGAATGAAAATTGTGGTATCAGCTGTGCGCAGCATTTGTGTTTATTGGGACAGACCGAAGTTATTACAGAAATAAATTTTGGAGTTTTTCAGTGGAAAATGGCATTTTCGAAAGTGTTTTCAAGTTGAAAACGCAATGTCACTACTGTTCGTTTTTTTCCCGTTTTTTCGTGTCTTTACTTTTTTCGCCTGCCTTTGTCGTTGTTTTTTTTTTACTTGTTCTTCCATTTGCAATTTGCTTTGTTATGTGTATTGTGAGTTTTCATCATCATCAACATCATCATTACCGTTGCCGTCGTCACAGTCGTCTGCTTGTCGAAATGCATCTGTATGCGTTGCCATCATCATTATTATCGTCGTCGGAACAGACCCCCCTTTTTATCTAAGAACAATCTCTTGCATAGAAAATTCTCCCATTTAAACTTGATGATTTTATTGTGGCCTCTCCACCTACTCATTCAAGAAGAAATACTAAATCGACATTTGGAAGAAAGTAAGAACTAGTGTAGCGAAAATCCAGAACACCGAGTAAATAAATACCTAGACGACGAAGAACACGAAATAAAAAAAAAGAAGAAAATTCGGAACAAAAGAATATGGAAAATATTTCCAAAGGTCGTCTATACCGCAAGAAATGCCATAAATATCACTGATACGGTCGCTGTCGCACACAACGCCAGTGTCTAGCGTATAACGCGCAGGGTGGCACAAATGTTTTAACTGCAAGCTAAAAAAAAGAATTTGGGAATTTCAGAAAAAAAAAAACGAGTTGCTTCGGTTGTGATGTAAAAATTGCAAAACCTTTTGTGGGACGAGCCGGTGAAATTTACAAATTGAGTACATGTTTGTGTTTCGAAAGAGGAAAAAGAAACCTCAGCATCTAGTGACAGGAGTATTACTGCGCATTTGCTTTTTGCTAGTGTATTGCATCATCTGGAATTGACCTTTTACTCAGGAAACAGCTGATTTTGTCGGAATTCATAGTATCATAATTCAGTACCAAATTTTCGAAATCAGGTTATATCTATATTATCTATATTTATTCAAAGTCAGATAATGCCTTTATATATTCTGTGTGCTACAATAGTTGGGAATGGATTCACCATTTCAATTTTCCTAATCCTTTTACAGTGACAGCTATGGGAACTGTTGCGGTGGGGTCATATTCGTATGAACTGTGCTTGTTTGCTTGCACTTTGAAATAAATATGTATATAGCTTGTTCCCCTGTCTTAAACCAGTTTGTAGGATTCACAAAGCAGTTGGGAAATCCAAGCTAGGTAGGTACGCAACGTTTTAATGCCTCCACATTTTCACTAGTATTGAAACGGAAGCTGCCAAAATGGGTTTAGCTGTAAATGAGGGTAACACCAAGTACATATGTATATGCTGCCAACACTGAAGGACACACCATCGATGAATTAGATAGAATATTCACTATCGACTACTATAACTGCGAGATAGTAAGAGGGTTTATCTACTTTGGCTCTGCTATCAATCTATTAACAACACCTCAGTAGATAAAAAACAAAGAATGGCGAAGAAGCATGGACTCTTTCGAAAGTGGATGAAGATATCCTTGTTTGTTTCGACAGAAAAATTCTTCGTACAGTATTCGGTCGCATTTGCGTTGACTGTCAGAAGATTTAACCTTGTAATATACGTTCTACACGGCGATATCGACCTTGTCAGATGGTGGACACCAATGCTCCGCACCGCAGAGCCTTCGAATCTAACCCGGAGGAAGACTTCAGCTTAGGTGGCAAGCACAAGTAACGTATAATGGAACCTTAACCGACTTGGAGTGCCCGATTGGTGGCAGCTATCTAAGGATCGAGCTGACAGGAGAAGCTTGTTAGTTGAGGCTTAGATTCACCACGAACTGTAGCGCCACCTAAGTAAATAAGAAGAATTTAAATTTAAAGATTCAAAATAATTCAAATTATGAAGATTTGGGATTCAATAATAACTCACCCATAACGCGGTGTATATCGGCTTGCATACAAGAAATTTGCGGTTTATCAGTAGGTATATACCAAAGAATTTCGCAATCAATAGTGTACGTGAGTAACATAAAATACAATGAAGTATTAATTAGGTGAATCCAACCCTTACACACATCAATCAGCATGACGCTCATCATGCAAAATCAAACATGCTTTGATTTTAGTCAATCAGACTTCATGTATGTGGCGCGCACCGATGCTTTTTCACAAATACCTGACGTCAATCGATCGATCGTGTAAGCGCCGATTTAGTGTTGGGTATATTTATGTTGTTGGGTATAACGCTGATCTTGGCGATTTTAGTAGTGATACGAATTGTTACAAGACGTTCCGCGTGCCAAAAACTCAAGACTTCTTGCCTTAGTATGCCGCTTATTTCGAATCCTCACCTAAATAATCGATGCTTCTACTGTCTGTAGCGGTCACCGTAATGTCACAGCTTTTAGTCGTCTTTTTGTACGGCTCAACCCACTGCACTTCCTGTATTGCTGAGATATCTGACTTATAGCAGCTTACGAGTAGTTGATCCGTTCAAGGTCCAAACATACCGCAGATATTAATGTTGTCCTTTTTTCGCTTTGCAGGCTCGTCAACAGTACATCCGAGGTTATTAGTTGCAGTTGTACAGTAGCAGTACAGGGTATCGCAAAGTTGACCGCTCTCAGTGCCTACTTTTATCGTATAACATCCAATCGTTTATTTTATTTTCGTGAAACGCTTCGTTTTTTAGTAATCTACATATTTTTATTCCAGTTTTCTCCGTTTAATATGCACACGATTTCTTCCTATGAAAGGATTTTGGTTTTTTTTTGCCGCAGGGTAAGGCCCAGTTAAGTTTTGAACATGTACTCTTGATTCAAAATTTGGGTGCGTATATGACTAATTGTTTTCTCACTTTGGTTTTCAATGTTCTTGAAATACTCGTACCAACCAAACGGTAATTGTAGCTACCGTGAAATCAGTTTTTCTATCCAAGATAAGGTTTGATAGACCATTTTCCAGATGCAGCATGAAGTTGCAAGCGCTATCAGGTCCATTATCAGACAATGAAAGAGCGTCTTAGAAGATTTTCTATACGTGGAGTGGCGGTTGTCTAAGTGTTTTTATATCTCGACTTACTTTAATTCAATGTTTTGCCAGATTACTTTTCTCACTTGTTAATCGTTCACTCGCAAACTCCCCAGGTTACAATATTGCTGGACATTGTTAATCATCATTTGAACTTTGCACCATACTTAGCATTTCTGTTTCTATGGCGATGTCATCAGCACAAAAAGGAACTTTACATATAGTCCAGGAAATATTGTTTCCACTGGAATAAATTTTACCAGGTAGTTTATCCATAACAGTGGAGAATAACAGAGAGATTAAAACATAAGCTCTTAACATTTTCGGTAACCAAATAAAGTGCTTAGTTGGAAGTAAAGTTTTGTTTGTTCTTTATGGATTCAAATTTGACCTCAAAGTCCACAAGGAAAGGGCGTCCTTTTTCCTGGTTTTCATTCTAATCTAAATAGAACTGTTAGTATCGTTCTGCAATAAAACAGAACTACAATACAAATATTTACGCGTCTTGAACAATTTCTTTCGAAAATTATGTGACAAAAGATGCATGACATTTCGCCGATTTGTATTTAACATTTTTTGACCGGTGAACGGTCTTGGTAGGATTTTTTTTTATACTAAGTCACCGTTTGGTGACACCTAAATTCCAAAGGAAATTTTCACTGCTAATACATATCCAACTTTTGAGAAACTTTTTCATTATTTAGCCAATCAACAAGATATGCTTCATCTGTTTTTGCATATGTGGACAAAGAGCCGGTGATGCAATTTTATAATCCACACATATATGTATGTACAATATATATAAGTATGATCTCCTGAATGATAGTAGTGTGCGAAAGCATATTAATTAATTACTACTATATTAATGCCTAAAACACTCAAGCTACTAAATTTATCTATCTAGAGGTTTAACAGGTTTTTGCAGCTAACTTTTATGATGTCAGCTTTGCATTAACTGACAGGAAAAATGCTTTGCAGCTATGTACATATATAGGCATGTGCAGATGATATTTTTTTTTGTATATATTTACTAGGTACAGGGAACATTTTCTCAATGCTTTTAGGGCAACACATATTTTTAAATCTCAAGTAAAATTTCATGACGCGAGATCACACATGATCACCTAAGATCAAGCAATGAATATGTTTATGGTAGCTCACAAACTTCTTCCATCTTATTTCGCTCCTAATCGCAACGCTTTTTAAGAAAGTAAGGGAACTACAGTCGTGTCTGGATATAGTGAACTAATTTTTGCATGGCCTATTCACAGTATCCAGGTTGTTCACTATATCAAGGTTGACATTTTTTGTTCAAAAACTCGTTTTATTTGATCAAAATACACATTTGTGTATGTAAATGCAAAAATTCATTCTGGCGTCTTTGTTTGGGCAGTCAGAAGCGATTACACCGATTTTATTTCAAATGGAAAATTAAAAACTTCTTTGGACTTTTATTTTTTAAATATATTTGCTTGCCAATCAATTTGAAAACTCAGAATAATAAATTGGTCTAACACAGCCCATTGCACGAAAACAGAAATCTGGTTTGACACACAATACTATTTGACGTTTATGCATTTTGACATAAAATCCAGGAGAGATATTTTGATTCTCAAATTAAAATGAGAAGCAAAATTTTGTTTCTGAAAAAAAAAAATGAGGGGAAATGGTTTTACGTAGCTTTTCTTCTTCGGAGCAAGGAAAAAAGCCTAAACGAAAACGCCATTTGAATAAATTTGTAGGAAAATAGAAATGTATTGTACATAGGTATGTACGAGTATGTTTATTGAGAGAATTCGCGAATAGATGTTTGCTTCTTTCGTTCAGAAATTGACTTTTGTTCCGCTTTTTCGCGTAGACTTCGCAATGCTAGTATGCCTCAGTGCATGCGGTAGCTTTATCGAAACTTTCAATAGATTCAGTAGCTTTTGTATAGTGAAAGTTAATATTACGTCTCTTTTTGTTTATTCCCGAAATTGCTGATTTAGCTACTCCATATATTTTTGCCAAAGATGAAACACTAACGCCTTTTCCGATTTTTTCAATAATTTCAGATTTTTCCTTTAACGAAAGGAATTTTATCACAACCACAAACAGTTTGCACGCGGCAAAAGTACAATTTACGGGAATACCCGCTTTCATTTGTCATTCTTTTGTGTTTTTTTTTTTGTATCTTTCTGCTTGAAGTTGCTTTCAAAATTTTGTTCGCTATTTAGAGGTTTTCGATTGTTCACTATTTAGAGTACTCAATGTAAAAATGTTGGTGTTCACTATAACGAGATGTTCACTATATCCAGGCACGACTGTAGTAGAAGTTTTGCGCATAAAGTCTATAACGTCATGAGCCCGCTTTAGCTCATGCCCAAAAACTAGATTCTTTCTGTCCTTCTCCAAGTAGACAGAAGAAAAGAAAAAGAATTAGTTCATGGAATATATTGAATATTGTTGTTTTGTGATATAATTTTATGTCCGATAATAAATCTGTGGGCTTAAAGTTTCACAAATGTAGTCATATTTTATTGTGACGACATCTGTTGTATTCTAAAAGCTCTACTGTTTTCGAAAGACAGTACTGGCCGTTTTATATGTATTACACAAATAAAATGTACTTGAATTGATTATGTATCAAAAGTATTGCCTTTTTGGCATTCGCATGCTACCACTACACCTGTCAGCAGCGATCATACTTATCATATTTAAACAAAAGAATAGAACTATGATATAATTATGGAGTAATACCTATCAAAAAATGGTATGCGTGAGTTCAGAGAATCGGGCATCTAATGTTAAACCCATTATAATGTGCTTAGAGGACCTTATTTTCCGTAATGCTCACTTGCTATAAAGTTGTCTTTATGGATGTCTTTCATGCAAATACGAATTCCCAGGAAAGTGAGAGGTAGTGTTATCCTCGCTTTTCAACATCTACCACTTTTTGAGATTGATGTTTCGATTACTGGTCTTTCCACTATGGTCGATGACAGAGACTATCAGGCTCTGATTTAAAATAGGGGAACAAGGTTTGGTTGCAAATGTTGATGTTGCAGCCTCTTTCTTATAAGCCAACTTTGTAGATTCTCTTGTTTCTTTGTGGATAGACAAGTACCTCTTAATATTCAGCACTGAAATGATATAATTTTCTTTTTGAGTTTATTGACCCATTATTAGTGGAGAATGAATGGTACGCTTTCAAAGAGGTTTCCAGTATGCACATAAAGTTCGGAGATTTTTTTCAAGTTTGATGTTTATTAAAAGTTTTTTTAATCAAGGCATGACCTAGTACTTTAACAAATGGATTCAATGTTCGATTCTTGGTCGTAAATCGTTTTATGAACCTTTGAATGTGGTCAAACGAATTGAAATAAAGCTTGCAAACTCTATGTTAAACTTTATATTCTGAGATAATCAAATGAGAAACACAGGGATTAAACGGAACTATCATATTTGTGGGTGAAATTTGAACGAATTGAATAAGGAATGGATGTTTTGAGATTACAATTGATATTTGACAAAAATCTGATTCCGAATACAGAATGCAAATAAGAGTTGCCAGTCATATTGAAGTATTAGAGCTAGGTCTAGTGAACCACATCTCGTTTATTGATTTTTTTTCCAACAATTTTAGTGGGAACTAAAAATAAAAGTTTTTCTTGGGAATTCGAAGGCCAGTGAAACGTGTAACTTTCACACGACTATAGTAGATATTCGTAGCTTGCCACTATAGCATAGTAATGCCGTCAGTTACTCGTATACGAATATACTCGTACTTACTTGACTTCCAATGCAAAATAGCACACATGGATTAATTTCATATGTTAAATTGCTGAGGAACATAAGAAGATTTTTTCCAAATGCGGTGTGGTTTTTAGTTCTCAGAAGTAAGAAATGAGTAAAGTTTCAAAAAAACAAAAGCCATTTGCTGCAGCACCCTGTGATGTTGGTATTGATCCATCACCACATGCCGCTAACGAGAACGACAGTGCGTCAGTACTATCTCTATTTTCTGCTAGCAACAACAAAAACAACAACAATAGCTTAGGACTTTTATTTTTTTCAATTTTTTTCTTTTTTAATTGTCATCAAAACATGTTATGTGAGAAAAATTCAGGTCACCACAGTCGACGAGTTTCGATACTGTGGTTAGATAGATAGATTGTGCAGCAGTACTCACGTAGCTACTCGTACGTACGGTAGGTAAACTATCTAAGCGTAGCTCCTATACAATGTCAACGCAATCAAAGTGACTTTGCCGAAGAAAATTTCCCCTTACCGTAGGTTTTCCCTCGATTCGGTCTCTGGCATTTCGAATTATGGAAATCATGAAATTTTCTTCGATAGGCTTACTTATGCCTCCTTAGAGAGTACGTATTGTCGTATTTTTAGAGTCTTTCTTTACTATATTGCCTGGTGGGTCTGGTCTGGTCTTGTCTGGTTAGTTAATTGTGAATGGGAGCGTTGTTGTGTCTACTTATTAGCGATATAATTCAAAAGTATCCAAAGAATGCATTCGGAGAATACGAGTCATCGAAGTGATAAGAAAGAGCCAGTGAGTGCAGGATAAGGTGTGTCTTAGTTAGAATTCAATATTTTTTTTTGTTTTCACGTTAACGATTCGAGAATTTATTTTTTTGCAAACTCCCATATCAGTCGTTTAACATTAAATTATTTTATTTTTGGTAATTCTTTTTTTTTAATTTGTTATTTTATTGGGTTGATTAATTGCGGTAAGTTGGCATATCGATTGGCGCTTTAGATGAAGCTTTTAATACAATCATTTGAGCGCAGTTAAAACAATTTCATCTAACAAAATCTTGTATGTTGGATGGTATTTTGTTATAATTTAAGAGATTTTAAAAATATATTGAAAGTTTTTATTTAAATGCCGGTGCCAGCAAGCTTATCAAAAACTTGTTGTATGACCTGATAGTTAACTATTGTAATAAATATACATATGTATATGGTGTATACAAATATTAACAACTTATCAATTGAGCTTCAGTTCAAACTTCGTGTAAATATTTATTTCAATTAGATTTGTGATTCTTGTATTTTGTTGCTCTTCTATAGTTCTTTATGAAATTAAATAATAAACAAGAAAGCCAATTAAATTGCATTTTTTTTATGATCATCCTGTTAGTCCCATATTCGAATACTTTTTAGAGTAAAACATCATGTACATCCGAAATAACAGGCAAAACATTGCTTCATCTTTCAAATTACTTGATGGTTGAATTGCTATATGGCATATCGTTCCAGATAATGGTCTTCTAAAATATATTTTGAAAGAAATTTTCGTTCGGTAAGGAACTCCGACGAGCGTGTAAACCGCACTAAACTAATAATTTAGTATGCACATTAAATTTTGGATGCCACCAATGAACCGAAGTAACTACTGATTCCAAACAACTTTCTTATTTTAGTTCTATCAATTTTCCAAAAAGTTGAACACTTGCTCGGGCATTATAAAAGTATTCATACCTTCAAAAGTGGAGTTTCAAGAATCTTTTCAGGATTGTACTCACTTCAAATTGGTCAGACGGACGACTATGGGCGAACATAATGTGAATTTTGGGAAAAAAAATTTCCGGAAATCAGCCAACACAATTTCATGTATTTTTTTGTCATTGTCCTCTGCAACCGCATCGGAGGGCCTGCCGCTGCAGACTTGATCGGTAGTGGAGTTGCGGCCACCACGAAACTCTCGAAACCAATATTTGACGGTGTACTCTGACGGAGCATTAGCCCCATAATATTTATCCAACTTTTCATACTCAACATGATGCTAAACACGTCAACAACAATCAGCTGTCAAAACAAAACTAAAGACAGTATCGCACTGAAATTTGGCATGTCTGCCTAAATATGAACGGACTTCAAGTCACCATAACCTTTTTTGCAGTAGCAGCGCATTCTGGCGGTCAAGGAGGTTACTTTTCACCCCACCTAGTATTGCATGCTCAGTCTTTAAAATTAAGATTTGATCTTTCTCGTCGTCTTTGATCTGAAACTTAAAAATTCCCTTAACCGGGAACATTGTTGTACACCGCTCGATATGATCGATCAAATGTATTATAATTCCTTAAACTTCATCTACAGCTCCTAGAGTACACAGTTAAATAAATATTCAATGGAGATTTCGTCCAGATTTACATCTGCTCTGTACACTTTCTGTTCCAGGGCGAATTTAAGGTATCACATGTTTAAAATAGTTCCGAAGAGATATTCTCGGATTGTAGCCAGCGGCCTTGTTATTTTTTAACTTTTAAGCCAACCAATTTTATACTAACATATATGAGTATATTGGATGTTTCTTCGTTTACTGGACATTATTTTCCCATCTCGAGGTATTACTCTTTTAGCAACTACTGAAAAGGTAATTCTAAATCCAGTAAAATCGAGGGAGACTATCTCTGCCTCCTTCTATTGCTTCCTTTAGCTGGGCGACTAGGCTGTTCCATTCCTTCCTCTAGCTTGGTACTATTCAATATTTTCGTGTTCTTTTCTGGTGTTGGTTGATAACTTGGTTGCCTCGGCTACCTTTCCAATGACATCTTCTAACTGTTTTCATGTATTGTAAGTCATATTGTAGTTTGAGGCTGTTGAATGCTATACATTAGATGTAATTATGCGTGTTCCATTTTTCATCGGTTAATAAAAGAACAAGAAGAAAAATGCAAGTAATGATCTTTAAGCGAGTATACGTGCTCAAAAACATTTTCTTTGTTATTGAGCTAAGAATACTCGTATTGCTTGCATGGTAGCAGAGAATCCAGATTTATCTTTGATTGACCAAGAACTAAACAATAAGACTCACGAGAATTGCTAAAACACCGACTTGTGGTATGGGTGTTTGCTTTGTGCTCTGTTTTAGACGTACATATGTTGTGCGCTGTATGAGTAATTAAAGATGCACTTTACATCTGTGAATACAGATGTTATTATAGTTATTATTTTAGTACATAGGAGTAACTATGAGTTTAATTAGAGCGGGGTAAGGCGGGTGTGGCTCAATAGAACAGAAACCCACAATTTCAACCAGCTTGGTGTGTTTATTTGATGTCGAAAAGGGCTAGGTCAGATAGTTTTGCATTCGATCAATATCTCCATAGTTTACATACTTATCGGTGAAACATTGCCATTGGCAAACGATCTTGAAACCCAAATAAGCGAGTCGTATTTGTATCTGATATAACCATACTAATATTTAATTTATAAATATCCACCGTAGTAAGGGAGATATGTATAACATTGTTCCGCAGATCACGCCAATCCAATTGAAATAACCCGATCTCTTCTAAAATTCTAGCTATTTGGATTAATTGCAGGGACAGTGTCCAAATATTTGTCGCCTCTCTGTTAAATAGTCTCAAGTTAACAAGACTCGATGTACATGTACACTATTTTGTTATTCTGATGTTCTGACATTTAAATGCAGCAAACACTTTAATAACGACAGATTAGAACGGGGCATTAACATTCACGTTTATCACGAGGTTTATGGTCTTGATGAATTTACGAGTAATATTTTATTGTGCACGTAGGAAGACATATTTGTGCTTGTTCGAACGCCGGATACGTTGATATCCTTGGATCGTAGATGTGTTTGTTTTGTTAACTTTTTAAAAGCACTCGTCACTATACTCGTGCTATGGGTTCTGTTTTAGGCGGTGCTTAGTAACTAATGGTTGCGTAGATCAACGTTTTGAACTGCATATAATATTATGGATGCTTATGAGTTGATCTAGCGGAGAATAATTTTTCACTTTTGTTTTCCTTAAATCTTCTGGCCATCAACAGTGTTAAGCTTTTCATCTCTGTTACTACGGTTGTTGAACAGGATCTATTTGACATTGAACTTAATGTTGACATTTAAACCGTATATAAGATTAACTTAGAGACGCAACGACTTTATCCGGAAACAATCGTTAAATGTCAAATAATTAAAACCGCAATAACTTTTTGATCAACATATGGCCATGGAAAAAAACGCAGTTACGCAACAACAACAAGCCTCGGTTGGACGCATCTACTGTTGACAACCGCTGCAAATGAAACAAGGAGAATGAACTTCGAATCTGCACGTAGAATGTTAGGTCCCTTAATAGGCCACGTGCATCCGAACAATTAACGGTGGCCGTAGTCTGTTACTACCATTCAAGAAATACGAGAATGAAAAACTGCTACATCTACTATGGCGATTGTTATTCACGGCAAAAGCAGCGCAAATTGTTGCAGCCAAGGTACGGTTGCGAATATTCCGAACATCGCAAAGGCAAACTAATACTGTAAGGAAGTTTAATGTAAGACGGCTATAATCGGAAGAGATTGCCAAATCCATTCCAGATCGAGTCTCCCTTAATCTCTTAAGAGGTCCTATGCCGCCAGCATAAAGTATCGAAAACTAGTGGCAACATTGCCAAAAAGCCAGATGCCGCCTCTGATGTGCTGGGTTTCACTCGGTCACCACAGCGAAACCACTGGTTTGACAACGAGTGCTGGCAAGCACATGCAGCTAAGCAAAAAGCATACAAAGGGGAGAGACGAACGTCAACTTCTAAGGAGGAAGGAGCATGAGAAAAAGGAAAATGAGAGATTCCACTCCAGGAATCAGATTCGGAAGTTTTACCAATAGATAAAAATAATGCCACGAACACAAACCCCTAACCGAACTCTGTAGAGACAAACAAGGGAACTTAGACTGTAGACTGTATAAAGGTGATGATGAACCAAATACAGTTGTCAGGCAAAATGAACATTTCACCCTTTACAATGTACACCAATAATTCTGTACACTCGTCCTAGATGAAGTGAACTGTGTCTTCAGGCCAGAAAAGTCCACCATCGACCAGATATTCACACTACCGGAGATCTTGGAAAAAAAACCCATGAGCTCCTAGTCGATATTCCCCACCTGTTCATCGATTTTCAGGCGGCGTATGACAGACGAGCTATATAAAGCAATGTCTAGTTTTGGTATTCTGGCCAAACTCGCCTATTTGTGCAGGATAACGATGGAGAATGCACGCTACTCTGTCAAGGTCGGTAAAGAACTCACCGAGACCTTTGATGTCAAAAAGGATTTAGACAAGGCGATGCGCTGTTATGTGATTTCTTTAACATCATTCTTGAATGAATAGTGCAAAACACAGGCACAATCTTTCAAAAGTCCGTCCAATTACTCGTATACGCCGGTGATATTGACATAATCGGAAGAAAGCAACTTGATGTCAGTGACTATTGAGACGGAAGCAACGATGATGGCGTTAACGGTCAACGAGGGCAAGACTATGTGTATGCTTGTAACCAGAAAGGACACCCGTTACCGACGTCTCGGACAGAACGTTACCCTCGACAGATATAATCTTGAGGTAGTTAAGGACTTTGCCTGCCTAATCTTCGCTATCAATTCAGAGAATGTCACAAGCGCTGAGATCAAACGAAGAATAACTCTTGTCAATCGGCTTCTTTGGGCTAAGAAGGTAATTGACTCTCTCGAACAACAAAAGTAATCTTATATCAATAATCCCAATTCTGGTCTATGGCGCGGAGGCATGGACTTTATTGAGGGGGAACAGTTTTTGGGTGATTTTCAGTCCCGTGTGTACAGACGGTGAGCGGAGGAGAAGATACAGCGACGAACTGTACAGGCTGTACAGCCACATCGACTTAGTCAGAAAAGTAAACATCCAACGACTGAGATGGCTGGGTTATGTAGAGCGGATGGACACCAATGCTTCGGTCCGAAAATTCTTCGTATCCGCTCCCGAGGGACAGCGCAGTAAAGAAACACCGCGACTCAAGTGTCGTACGCAAGTGAAAGGAGACCTCTACCAATTTAGTGTTTGAAACTGGAGGCAGCTAGCTAAAGATCGAACTCTTGGTTGTATTTTTTGCTCCCCAAATGGCAAATTAATGATTTGAGCGGGTGGTTCCGAACAAGTTTCGTAAATAGAAGTTCCCCTTAACATCTACCGTGATATTGCAGTAGTTTAATAATTCAATCGCGCTGCGTTATTCTAGTAATATATCTCAGAGAAGATACTGTTTTTTTTTTTAATTGTATTCTTGCACTGACCGTGATGCGGCAACCCCGCATTATTATTCTAACGTGTACAGTAGGGCGGGTCAACTTTTTTTTTCGCAAAAAGCGTCCACCAGAATCGGAATCTACGATGAATTCTAAGAAAATTTCACCATGAAACTATAGTATGTGTCTAAAATCAATTCCTAGCTCCCGCTGAGAAGCATAAAGTTTTCAGGTTGAGATATTTTGAGGTATTTAAGGTATAAAAAAAACACATTTTCCAATCATGTTGGGCTCAATTCTGATTCATTTTCTTAAAACAAATTTTTTTTTTTTTTTTGATTAACCAAACAATTTTTTTTTAATTTAACGAAATGTGCCGAACATGTCATGTGCTGAGGCTCATTTAAGAAAGTGGAAGCCAAAAGTCTGTAACTTTTTAACGTAATGAGATATCGGTGTAAGATTTGAAATATATACCCTTACAATTCCAAAGAAGATTTTGAAAAACAAAATAAAAGTAGGCGTGGCATAATAAAGGGCGTAACTTAACGGTCATAAGTTTAATTTGATTCAAAAAAAATAATTACGAATCTTTTAAAATATAAGCTTTAGAAAGATAAGAATGACAAAGCTTTTGTAAAGGTCTCCATTCCTCTTATAAAAGTTTCTTTTATTGATAATAAATTTGCAGTAGGAATGGTCAACCAACAATAGTGGCGTAGATAGGGTGGCGATCAAGACCATCAATCCCATTCTCGAAAATAGCTATCTACGCCATTGAACACCATCGATTAGCAGTAAATAAAGTTCAAGATAATTATCAGTTCGAAACGTGCTGTTTGGTTCACTTAGTATTTGTCTTTCAAAAAAGAAATGTGTGCTTATTTCTATTAAAAAAAAGAAGTTTGAACATAAATAATATAAAGTTATGGCATCATCACCGATGTCAATTGACTCTTCCAATTCGGAAATTGATAGCCTTATAATGGATGCCTGCGTCAAGTTTTAATACAAAGCAGATCGCAAATATCATTGACATACCAAGTGAACTTTCAGAATTGAATTTGCCAACTTATCGGGATATACTTAAATATTACTTTTACGTGAGTAAAAACAAAAAAACAACACTCTTATGCAAGCCTTAAGCCGATAATAGCAAACAAAATAATTGAAATTTTGGAGAAATTAATATTACGCTAATAAATAAAAAGAGCATCTTAAAAAAGTTTTAATACATTCCTCAAAAAATACCATAGAGAGTTTAAAAACATATCTAGAACAAATTCATTTACTGAATTTGAGATAACCTTAAATGAACTATTTTATGTTACTAAGTGCGGTTGCAAAAAAAAACAATGCCATGCTCCTGTGGATTAATTCCTAATCACCTAAAAATTTTCATGATCGACCAACACACCAACAGGAGGAATACAATTCCCGAATGCGTGCAAAATATCGTCGATCCATAGTCAAGCCAATTGCCAGATAGCTTTGATCCTTCGTGTAGAGCCGAATCTTCGCAAATGAATGTCGAATGTGAAATCGAGTTTGCAAGCTGCAAGAGATCTGATTTTGAACAAAAGGGGACATTACTCTAAAAGATACGATGCAATTAATTTTGCTATGATGTGTGATAGATTCGGCATTTCAAACAGAGTTTGGCTACAACCCTATTTAAAGACATTGGGTTTACTGATGAAAATGGGGAGGCAATTATTATGGATAAATCGAAAGTGGGTCGTGAAAAAATGAAATGCAGGGAGTCCGTTCGACGTGTGCAGCAAAATGATTCAGCTTTACTAGATTTTTCTTTTGTTGGCAGAAAAAATGACGCCCTGACACGGAAAGAAATTAATGGAAAATACCATCCAAGAGTACAAAAGGAGTCTCATATTGTGATTCATAAGGAACCGCAAGGCAAGTTATTGGGTCACATAAAAGTTGATGCTGAGGACTCCAATACTAAACAAATCCATTTATGGGAGTTCTTTAAAGAACAAAATTTAACGTTTGATAGGAGTTTGCTGCGATGGAGAACCTACCAATACTGGAATTGAAAGTGGAATAATTCGAAAGTTTTAAGTTTTGTTGAATAAACCATTACATTGGTTTGTTTGCTTGTTGCATTTTAACGAACTTCCACTTCGCCATTTGTTCAATGCCTTAGAAAATTCAACTACAAGTGGACCACGTACAGCTAGTGGGACTTTAACGAAGTTACTTGAGATCTGTGAACAACTTCCACAGTTCTAATACAACATCTTCAAATCTTAACAAACATTTTGTCGTAGGCTATACCTCATTTTGAACCCATTTCATTGGGGAATATACCTCCACCCATGGATAATAAAAATGAAAAAAGCCTTTCGACTGACGTTTTATATCTCTATCGAATAGCCAAAGCTGTATCGGGAGGTTTGTGTCCAGAAGATCTTGCCAACATGAAGCCGGGACAAATTGTTCATTCTCGTTGGTTAACAAAAAAAAAAAAAAAAAAAAACTTTTATTTAATTTTATTCAGTTAACGCAATTCTTGCCACTAAATCTTCGAGAAATTGTAAACAAAGTAATCCAAAACAATGCATTTTTCACCCATATAGAAAATATTTTGTTAGCAATGCTTTTCGATGAAAGGAAATCTGCCCGCGAAAGAGCTATTAATAAAATTATGTACTATCGCGAGAAATTATATGACCTAACTAAACTCAGAACTTATAAGAAGAATCGCATTAATTTCGATTGCACAGATTATATGCATTTAGTTGACTTGGACAATGACGACAACTTATTTGAACCTCCATTTACTGCATGCATCCCACACGAACACTTGTTGGAGTACATAAATTCTGCTGACATACCACTGCCAGATCCAGCAATTCCATCGTACATTCAGGGAACCGAGCGATGTGAGCAGTTGTTAACGCTTGTCTCACGACGCGTAATGCCGCAGAATCGAGATGATGTTATGTCAGTCACTTTAGAAAGTCGTTCCAAAAATCCTCAAATCAAGTCTAAGAAAGACTTTAAAAACTGACAAATAAGTTATTTTTTCCTTAAGAATTTTTGTTATTTTATTTCTAAAGCTTATCTTTTAAATGTTTCGTAATTAGTGTATGAAAATAACAATATATTTCTTTTTGAATCAAATTAAAATTATGACCGTTAAGTTACGTCCTTTACGATGCCACTCCTACTTTTATTTTGTTGTTCAAAATTTTCTTTGGTGTTGTAATAATATACTATTAATATTTCAAATTTTAGACCGATACCTCACTTCGTTAAAAAGTTACAGACTTTTGACTTACACTTTCTTAAATGAGCCTCAGTATATGGCATGTTCGGCACCTTTCGTTAAATTTGAAAAAAATTGTTTGGTTAATTAAAAAAAAAAATATTTATAAAATTTGTTTTAAGAAAATGAATCAGAATTGATTGGAAATGAAATGATTGGAAAATGTGTTTTTTACATACCTTAAATACCTCAAAATATCTTAAAATACCTCAACTTGAAATCTTTATGCTTCTCAGCGGGAGTTAGGAATTGATTTTAGACACATAGTTTAATGGTGAAATTTTCTTAGAAATCATCGTACATTCCGATTCTGGTGGACGCTTACCACGTTTTTTTTTTACTCGAACAAATTGACCCGCTCTAATGTACAGCCTTTTGTGACAGCTTTTACTGTTGCATTTTTATTTTCTTTTATTTATTCGTTTATGCCACTTTAACATTGTATCTCATGAAATCTAGTAATATGTAGACTGTAGCGCACGAGGACAGGGTAGAACAACAACCGAAGTGTTCTAGGTATGTGCAAGCTTTTAATTTGTAGTCAGGAGACATTCTGAGTCATAATTCAATATTCGGTGTCCATACTCGAGGACGGTGCCTATCACAATTCTGAATACGATTTCTCCTTAACTTCTTCCTTCATAAAAGCTTGACTTGCATCAACTATTCCTATTATACTAGGATTCTGAAAGCCCTCAGTATTCTAGGTCAAAATCATAAAATCGTATACGAGTAGAATGTTGTATCTACAAAAGGAGAGGTCAATTTCCTGATAAATTCTTTCGGACATTGAACAAAGAAATCGTGCTGGATCCAATGAACGAAATCTAACGACAATTTGACAATTTTTCCATTTGACCCTTAATTATTCGAAAACAATATCAGTGACTGATTCTCCATTTCAGTTTGTAGGTGTTCTGGTCTCAGTTTGTTTTTTGTTTTGTTGTTGTTTTTTTTTTCTTTTTTTTTTTGTTTTTTTTTTTTAATGTTGACGTTAGTTGATCAATGTCGATGTCAATTATTTTGTAATTGACTCAGTTGATGACCTTATAAGTATGTTAGTTGATCTAGATTATGTTCAAGCTCAATACATCGATACAATTGATTTCTGCCCATGATTTCGACTGATATAGACGATGGTAATAAATGAATGAAACAGTAAAAAGTAAAAATTTGGAAATCGATTTTGATGCAAAAATAGTGCTACCATGATATATTTTTGTCATTTTGTCAAATAGTCTTGGATTGCTTACTCAGAAATGATTTTTTTTTATAAACGTTTGCAAACTAGTAGCTGCTCAATAATGTCTTCCTTGTTAAAGTCTTTTAAATTTGGCGGAGTACATACGTTGATGTTGGTATCGAATGATTTTGTCGAGCCGCTAACAACCTTGAACCTTAGTATGTCTAGAAGCTAGGAAATTTGGGATTTAAGAGTCTGTTGTCACAAATTAACATACAATTACTTATTTGTCTGATGCAGAATGATCCAATTAGCAACAAATTCTAGTCGTTTAGCTGCAATTAATGCGTGCGACAGATCAACGTCCAACTTTTGATCGTTGTTGTATATTTCCAGCCAATGTCTTAACATTACTCCGGATTAGTAAAACCAATTTGATGAATATTCGTGACTGAAATTTGCATACAGTTTTTTTTTCTCTAGAAACAACTTTGTTGACATCACCAGATACAATATTTATTTTTAATTCCTTGATTTTAATAATTTTTAGTTGGCAATGGAATTTTATATTTAACCAAAACGAAAATGCTCGACTAATTGTGTAAACATTCAGCAACCAAATTACGATTGCATTATCTGAATAAAACACAATATATAGTACTTCTTTATGTCGACATTGTTCTTTCATTATCGTTTCCATTGTGTATGTACGATATTGTATAGTTAAATTTATTACTTGAGGTGTCTGGAAGGTTTACATTAAATGTTCTTTATTCAGAGATTTTATTGGACAAGATGTATTATATTTTGCTCTTTTGTCGAGATCCATTATTCTTTTGGTTAAATTTTACAAGGGGAAATAATTTTGATTTGTCTAACTTAGAGTGTGCTGGCACCTGGACACAGTTAGTTGCACCTTAATTTTTTGTAATTAATTTAATTATTTAATTTTCTCAAGCCACGTTATTTAATAGAAAGATTTTTAATAATTAATAACAGGACTAGTCCATGAAAAATGCTTATTATTATTTCTGTAGGTGCTATAGGAATTATAGTGCGGGGAATGTGTATATTCTTTTATTTTTACTTTTGATGACGATATAGTCCGGTTATATTAAAACCTGCAGTAAGAAGCTTCTGCAGTCAGTTTAATCCATAGATAGATGACCCAAGTTTTGCACCCTTTGTTGGTTTAAAATTTCTACCAACTGTGTATATCGACTTAAATTGGTATTCTCATGTCCTACTTGTTCTATCCATCTAAGGCGCGAATTTTATCGTAGGCAGATTTAAATCTCTAAATAGATGGTGTGTATCGATCTTAAACTCCTGTGTTCAAAGGGGGTTCGAACGAGGCGTAAATACTGCAGTGTGTTAAATATAATAATTTGTGCCTAAAAAATCGATTGAATAATGCCAGAATTTTATTAAATCATTTTTTTTTTGTTAAAGTATATTTCAAAAGGAATTGCGCAATTATATTAGCAGGGAGTCCAGTAACCATTATTATTTATAATTGCTGGGCATCGTCTAGTGCAACTTTCGCTTAATTTTTGCGCACATTCTAAACCTAGGCCTCACCAAATTTGTTTGAATGAATTGAATGAGTTTGACAAGTTGAATGAATACTATTAACTTTCCGAGTCCTTTGGCCGAGAAGCATCCATAAACACGAACTTTTGCTGGATTGTTTTACTGTGCGTTGCAGAAACTTTTTATTTTTTTTTTGTCCAGGCTTTTTTCCAATATTTATAAACAAAAAAAATATGTCTAATCTGCAAATATGCAAATTGCTATAATCCCGGTTTAAATTTTGCGTTGCCCAACTTAACCTCTTTTCAATCTGGTTTTGGGTCAGTAGTGGTTTAGGTTTGGTACTCCTGTTTTTGATTCCAAATTCTGCCAAAGGGCGTCGTATTGTGTTGATGGGCACATCGTTTTTCTGGACAGTTTTTCTTTTGGGTTCCTCTTTGGGTTCCTAATTGTGGAACTTAACCTAAACAAATCAAAAATTACGTTATTGTCCTTACTGGATGTGCTTGTTTTGATTACTCTACCTGGGCCATCATATTACCATATTCATTACACCTCTTTTTTTATCTCTTCGCACAACTGCCTCTGATGTTTTTAAATATTTTGCTGCCTACTTAACACGTAAGCTACAACGAAAACGCTTTCAAAACGCTGTAATGATGTTATATTGCCGAAGTGTGGAAATACCACCTTGATCAAAAAGAATTTATTCAGAAAATTAAAAATACAAGTTTATTCATCTAAATCTATATTATCCCCTTCAAAGTAATCCTCATCGACTGCAACACACTTATGCCAGCGCTTGATCCAATCCTCGAAACATTTTTTATATTCGATTTTCGGTATGTCCATCAGTGCTTCCTGCGATTTTTCCATTACTTCCTCTCGGCTGCTGAAACGCGTTCCCCGTAGTGGTTTCTTAGCTCGATTGAACAGAAAGAAGTCACAGGGAGCCAAATCAGGTGAATTCGGTGGCTTTACGAATTATGATGGCACTGTGCGACGGTGCGTTATCATGCGTTATCAATCCACGAAGTTTCTGCCCACAATTCTGGTCTCTTTCGGTGAATTGCTTCACGCAAACGTCTCATAACGCCCAAATAATACTCTTTGTTTACTGTCTGGCCTTCTGGCAAAAATTCATGATGTACTACATGGTTTTTTTTGGTCTCGGCTCATTTGGTGAACGCCATTCACTTGCCTGATGTATGGATTGCGTGTCGTACTCATAAACCCACGTCTCGTCTCCAGTAATGATCCTTTTGATGAATGTGGGATCGGATACAGCCTCGCAAATCATCTCTTTTGCGACGTCAACACGGTCTCTTTTTTACATGAAATTGATGTCTTTTGGCACCAACTTTGCTGCTACACGACGGAAACCCAAATCATTAACCAAAATGTTTTAGATGGATCCATAGGCAATGTTCAAGTCCTCCGCTATCTCTCTGATGGTTAATTTGCGGTTATTGACCAAAATTTATTTTACTCCATCAATGTTTTCGTTGCTTTTCGATGTCGATGGTCTGAAATTGCGTTCATCATCTTCGATTGACTCACGACACTTTTGAACCGCTCGTGCCACTGGTAAACGATCGTTTTCTTTAGAGAATCGTTGCCGAAACACTTTTCCAACATTTCCAACGTTCGCGCACCATTAAATCCATTTTTTATGCAAAATTGAATACCAGCTCATTGTTGCAAATTTAAATCCATTTCTAAAATTGTAAAAAATCGCCAACACACACAGAGATAGATGTATTCTTGGCTACGTAACTTTTGCAAATGTCAAGCTAAGATTTAGAAGGAATGTCAACAACAGATTTACCAACTCGTGTGTAGGATAGTGTAATCATCCACGTTAAATGGCTCGTGCGGCCGTTTAACTTTAACCACTGCCGCTGTTCCAAATATTGAAGCATCTCTCAATGCTTTCCATTCGCACTTTTGGTCCTTCTTGCTTCGCAGAAACCGTTGTTTGGAGGCATGAATGGTGACACTTTCCTTCAAACCAAGTGAAACCAGCCCATTAAGGCGGAAATTGTAACAGATTGTTGACATCATTGCGGCTGGTTTTTAGGTTCAGTATTTGTTCTTTCTCCTCTATAAAAAGCATGGGCATATGCACATGTATATCATAGTTATGGTTTGTAAGGAATTTAGAATTTATGGAATTTTAATTAGCCGTTCATTCATATGTATTAAGCTCGTTTCTGCCTGTCTCTCTGAATGCAAAAACTGCTGATTTCCTTTAGGTGTTCATTTTACTCTCTCTACCTTGACTGACGCCAACTTATTTCCAGAATGACTGTTAATCTACTTTTAGGATGTCCTCAGTTTTTTTTAACTGCATGTAACCGATTAAGGCTACGTACAGGCTCGGTATTTAAAATTTCAAAATTGTTTGCTTGCAACTGAAGGTGTGCCTGGTTTCAATATCGTTGTTCAACATGGCGCCTTCACTTTATTCTTGATAATATTTCTGCGACTACAATATTATAATCTAAACTGATGGTTTTCTAATTCCTTTACAGGTAATGGAGGGATCCGATGGATCACCTCCCCAGTCATTGTGCATGATCCGAGCTGCTGAACTTTTCCCAAAACCAACAATGGAGAAGGAAGATGTACAGCTAACTGTTCCCTTCACTGAACGTAAATTATAATAATTTCACAAACATTGGTTCGATATAAGTTTTAATTTTGTTGTATATTCTTTAAGTTGCTGGAGAATCTGTTAAATATCTTGGACGCACAGACGATGGGGTCTTAGCATTGTCGAATTATCGAATTTTTTTGCTTAAGAACTCAACAAGTTCAGAAACATCTGTACCATTAGGTCTTATTGAATCTGCACAATCACGTGACCTATTCCATTTGGTGATCAATTGCAAAGATGCAAGCACAGTTAAATGTTCCTTTGAGACAGCCGAACAAAGTTCAGAATGGCATAGACGCATCACCTTATCGGTTGGAGTACCTGAAAGTCTGGAAGCGTTGTTTGCATTCCCATTTTGTTCTTGGACGTGGGATGGCCATTCATCGGGAGAGAATTCAGATTTGTCTGAGCGTTTGCAACGATCTAGCCGTTATGAAGAGGATTTCCAACGTGAAGTCGAACGTCTAGAATTTGATCTAGTCGGATCGTGGCGAATTAGTCTTGCAAATGAAGATTTTAAGTTGTGCCCTTCGTATCCGCAGAAGATATTGGTTCCTTGCTGCATCTCAGATGAGACACTTCACAATGTGGCGAATTTTCGTGGATCACGTCGTTTGCCAGCAGTAGTTTGGCGTCATAAGAAATCAGGCGCTGTTATTGCACGTTGTAGTCAACCAGAAGTTGGTTGGCTTGGCTGGCGTAACTCAAAAGACGAACAATTGTTAAAGGCACTGGCAGAAGCTTGTGCTTTTGATCGGGGTGAACAAAGTCGTCGGCAGAATTTGTGTCCTTCTGGTGAAAGTACTCCATCCAGTCCTGATGGGAGTCACGAAGAAGTTAATCTCGATGAAGTTAGGGTAAGATTTGTTTCTTATAATTAAATTAGCATCTTTATTTTGTCCATGCTATTTTGTAGAAAATTCTCATTGTGGATGCAAGGAGTTACACGTCGGCGGTTACCAATCGAGCGAGAGGAGGTGGCTGTGAATGCATTGAATACTATCCATGCGCGGAGATTGAGTTTATGAACTTAGGAAATATACATGTGATACGGAAGAGTTTTCATGCACTGCGACAGTTATGCGCCTCGCCACCAGACGTTCCAAAGTATGTACGAATGTGTTGTTTGTAATTCCGTTTAAAGGTTTCTTTATTGAATCGATTTATGTGTCTTTTTTTTGTTGCAGTTGGTTAGGTCTGTTGGAAAAGACTATGTGGTTGCAACATCTTTCTGGTCTATTGGCTGCATCGGTTACAATCTGTCATGCGATCGAGAAGAAAGGACGCCCAGTTTTGGTTCACTGTTCGGATGGTTGGGATAGGACGCCACAACTCGTAGCTACGGCTCAATTATGTCTAGATCCATTTTACAGAACTGTAGAGGTAAAATTGAAAAAAAAAAAAACTATATTCATATTTTCGACGCCAAGTATTTTCATGTTCACTTTTGTTTTTATTTTGAAGGGATTCCGAATACTTGTCGAACGGGAATGGCTAAGCTTTGGCCATAAGTTTGCTGATCGATGTGGACATGGGCCAGGATCAGACGAGCTTAATGAACGTTGTCCTGTTTTTCTGCAATGGTTGGATCTAGTACATCAGATTCATAAACAGTTTCCATGTAGTTTTGAATTCAGCATGGGTTATTTAGTGAGTAATCGCAATATACACAATGAGGGCACATTATAGTCTTGTTTTGATTAGATTAAGCTAGCCCAGCACTCACTGTCATGCCTTTTTGGTACATTCTTTTGCAACACGCTTAAGGATCGCATTGAGAATTCGGTATTTGAGCGAACGTTTTCGGTATGGCCATTTTTGTCTGGACCAATGTATAGAAATCCGTTGTATGTTGCAAATAAAGAGAAGGTACTGCTTGGAATTAAAGTTTTCGATTCAAATAGAGTGAATGTTGGTTTTTTTTAGGTTTTGTGGCCTGCACATAACGTAAGAGACTTATCATTATGGACTGAAGTGTATTTAGGAAGTTTAGGTAATCAGAATGTAGCGGATTTTCCACCCTGTAACTCTGATGGAGTACAGGGATCAACGAGTAAGTATTGAAGATATTTTAAGATGAACCACTCATCATTGCCTTTATAATTTGTATTTATAGGCCTAATGGCGAAAACAAGATCGTACGGTGACCTTATTACAGCTGGCATCAATCAGAATGGAATTTCAAGAAGATCAAGTGATCCAAACATGACTGTTGAACCTAGGTATGCCATTTAATTTGCTTTACAAAGCTCACTATATAGAAAAAATATTTTTTTAGTTTGATGATAGCTGGCAATAATTCGCAAACAAATTCCATCAGCGACGTTCCATCCGATCGAGAGGATTCCCCGGACATAATCGCAAATCTGATACACGATACAACTGAGAGGCTGCAGCACCTGACAAATGAATTGAATCAAAATGACGATGATAGTTTTAGGACCTCCGCAACATTGATAACAGATCGACGGAAAACCAACATAGAACTTTGCACACATACGCAACAAACACTGCTAAATGAGCACAAAACAATTGATGATATCACGAAAGAGTATAGTCTGAACGGTGGCGATAATATTACCCCTGTAAATGGTTCTAATGGAATTGACATTAGACAAGAGAATGGTATTAATGGAACGAAGACAAATGATAACAATGAAGATGTGATTGATGGCTTCCCAACAGCTATTGATATTAATTCGGATTTAATGCAAAGTGTTGATTTGGGAGGTGAGTTCAATTCTTTCAAAAGGCAATACCAAGTGTTTGTTTTAAATATTTGGCAATCGTATTGAAATGCCACAAGGTACGTGTACACAGTAAATATTTTTAACTTGAAGTTTCCACTTTTAGACAATAGCAATAGTAACTTGCTTACGCCTTCTGCTTCGGTAGATCCAAATGACCTGCAAAATGCATGGCACGGCTCTGTAAACACAAGCACAGATACTCTAGTGCCAATGTCTGAAATGCAAAATTCACCTAACAGCACCATACAATATTGTGAAAGTAATACCACAATAAACGACAAAGACTCAACTACACAAAACCCTTGTAGTAATTCGAATGGGGGTGATTATGCAAACGGCATTCGAACTGTCCAAAGAGACGAAGTAAGTTTTTTGTTTTCCTTTTTAAAATTGCTCATAAACGAGTACTTGTATTTGCATATTATTTGAGTGTTGTTGAGTAACGCAAACATTTGCATTTTATTTATAGAAAAAATCAGCCAATGCAGCAATTTTGCCAAAAGTTCATAGCAAGCCAAATTTGTCTATGCTAAGTAGCTGTAGTTCAAATAGCAATATCAATACTGTTAACCCCATGGAAGAAAGCATTCTCATATTACCTGAACATCAAAAACTCGAGATATCTGTTAGTGGTAAATGTGAAACTATCGTCAATAGCACATCATCGCATAGGCGGCGTAGAACGTTCTCAACAAACTCAAGAAAGGAATGCACATCCAATGGGAAGAACACGAATGGAAGGTACATAAATCGACCGAAATGACTAAAAATTGTTTTAATTTGAAGTAATAAAAAAAATTGTATTTAGCTCTACCATATCGAGATTTTCAACCCCGGGTGTCAGATCCCTTCCATTAACACCTCCGGGTATAGCGGAACGGGCGCAAATTGCAATTTCCTGCCCAGATGGATTAGCCCATGCACTAAGCGAACAAAACATAAGACTTCAACAGATCGTTCACGAGCATAAGGTGAGCAAATTCTAAAGAAGTTACAATAGTTTTAATTGATGGTGGATGATCTTATGACATTGTTTGTAGGTTCGTGAAGATGCTCTGTTACGGGAACTGCACGGAATGCGAATGGCTCTCTTAAAAAAAATCTGTCCGAATTGCAACAATGCTCCGATTGTAAATGACGAGCAGGTAAGTCCTGTGTCTATTTAAAATACTCTTTATGCTTGTGATATTATGGAAGTACGTATTTCAAAACATAAGGCAGAGATTGATAAGAAGCATTCTCATTGAGAAATGAGAAAGGAGTAATATTAATAAACAATCGTTTGTGCATAGGAATGCGATTTCACTTACACTCTGCTCATTTACACGGTTCGTTTGTTTCCTTATTTAATACGCACCTACTCATTCATTTACTTACTATCTTTGTTTTTGTTTTTTTTTTTTATAATTTTTGTTTTTCTTTTTATATTGAATTCTTCATGAAAAGGTAGATGTGATCATGAATCGAGAAAATAGTTTGTTAAAGCTTTGCTACTGTTGTTCGTGTAAAAATCAGAGGAGATGTTATGAAGATGGTGCAATGTTTTATGGAAGTAGACCTATATCTCCGGTTAGTTCTAATTTTGTGCATTTCCTTTTTTTTTTTTTTTTTGTTAAAATTTTGCTTTCGCTTTAAATAAATTCAATTTCTCTTTGCCTTGCATTTCATTTCATTAAACATTTTTTTACTTTCTGTTTCCTTTTGATAGGCATTTTTGATTTATATATTTGACCTAGTCTATTAATTGTCTAGTCTATTGTTGTTGTTTTTTTAACTCTTTGTTTGAAATATGTACTCGTATTTACGAGGTGAGATCTCCTCGAGGTATAAACGATCTTTCCATTGCACTCACTTTCTGTAAATGCTTTTTTCTGTGGTCTCTGTTTGTGTGTATATTCCTCCACTGAACATTTGCTTGGTTTTATCCTGACTGTTCTGTTTCAGTTTTATCAAGTGAGCTGAGTTATATCTTTCTTCTTAGTTTTGGGTAACGCTCCTTTTTGTTGATGAAACTATGGTTTCGGTTTCGGTTTCTGGTTTTATTTCTATCACTTAACACGAAACAATATTGTTTACAGATGAAGTACCTTTATTCATATGCTTTAACTAATTTAAGGGTTAAAATTATAAAAAAAGCTAGTCTTTTCGCGTGTATGAATAAATTGACTATGGAATAATTGGAATAATAATATTTTTTTATTTTATATTCTTATATTTAAACTGATAATTAAACGAAAAATAATTTAATATGTCTGAAACGCTTTTATTCTGAAATTGGTTATACCTGTGACAACTTTAAAGTTTACGTTATATTCATTATATTTAAGTGTACGTTATATTTGTATTGTAGATTTCTTCTTTGTTCGTAGCTTAAGGATTAGCGCCCTGGACACATAAATTATAGACAATAAATGTTTCAAAGGTTCGATGTTGATATTGTTATAGCGCGTCTCTTTTCCATCGATTGAACAAGCTAAACCGTAACATGTCCAGATTACACAGATTACGGCGTTAAGGTCAATCATCCTGCCCATCACATTGTATATTTCCAAGTGATAAAAAGCTGTTTGGTTAAAAGTTTTGTCATGTTGACATTGTATAAAGTTTGATGTATAGTCAATCTATGGACTGAAAACCCTACCGATACTTGTCGGTTTTTGTTGTTGTTTATATGTTATATTGCAAGATATATGCGCAACAGGTGTACATACATATACATTTGTATGTATACGTATATTACAATTTCCATTTCGCAACGATTTGTTTTAGATTTGTAAATGGTGTTGTTGTTTTTTAAGAGGGTCCGAAAAAAATCGCCTTTATTTGAAAGCTATATTATTGAGCATTTAACTACTTTTTCAAGCATCTGGGTAAATATTTCCGCAATAGTATAGTTTCTATGATATGTAAACAAACGAATTTGAATAAATCGATGGCATTGGTTGCATCCATTCTATCCTGCTGAAATCACATATCTCATCGAATTCACGTAAAATTGGAAACAAATTGGCCACCATTGACTGTTACGCGAGTTTGCCTCAGATAATGCGTACCAGCGTACAAACTATGTACACTATGTAGTAAATTTTTGTGAATTTAATGGTGTCTGAGAAAAGTCATTTGCGTATTGATCACTCCAAGCAATTTTGCTTATTGACGTATCGTCTCGCTGAACGCAATTTTGCTATATAATTTTGGATCATTTTGCAATTGGTTTTGAGTCCATTCAGCAAAGATCCGACACAGCCATAATCCAACGGCTTTAATAGATCTTTTCGCAAAAAGTTCAAGCTGTGTACGAAAAAGCTCAAGCTCAAGTGAATCCGTACGCACTGACTAATTCGGGTAGTCATTAACATTCCATTAACAATCTGTCCACTACACGCCGAATAGCGCATTCAGATGGGCGATTTTTCAATCCATAAAATTAAAGAATAATTCGATAAAATTGTGTTACTGAATACTGAATTCGTTAATAATATTCTACGATTTGTTAACATTGTGGAGGTGTAATCCGTGATAAACTACCGAAACAAAAAAATATTGATACTTACGTGTATAATAAACTTAGTTTGGCTGTTATCTTATATAAACACCGCAGTTTTTATTTTTATATTAATCTTTTAACTGTGGTATTTCCGCCTCCGCGCTTGATGCTTTTGCTGGCGTACTAGGGATGGTGCATACACTGGGCGCCTAACCCATAACTTATCATCCGGTCCCATTAAATCTTATTTTGCTTCGTCTCTTTTGTTTGTTGGTGCCATTATTTAGATAAAGAGTGAATCTTCCCTATTACTGATATTGTTCTTGGTGTTTCATGAAGGCTACTGAGGGACCCATATGATTTTTCCTGTATATTCCCGTTATTGTTTTACGTTACGAGTACATGACTACAAACCACATTTGTCACATTTTTCAAACAACGTATTCATCATTTTTTTGCAGTTGTTTCGATTCCGCTGGGAAATCTCTCGTATTTCGGTGCTTTAATATTGTATTGTGAAACTTTTGGTTCAGGCGATCTTTGCAAAATTATTCTTTTGCATCTTCGGAATGAGGGTCCGGTGTTGGTATTTAATGTCCAATCTCTGAAAGTAACGGCTGCTAGAATGGGATTCGCTTCTACAAAGAACATGGCCTAATTAATTTTCGAAGTACGATCACCAGTTTACTTGATAGTTTCTGTTATGTAGAAATCTTATGTGATTTATAAAATATTTGTAAAGTAAAATAAAATCGATCAGTTGGATCAATTATGAAGGTTTCCTACTTCTTTGCCGAGGATTGCATGGGAAGGGGTTGAAGTTCATAAGTCCCAATAGTTGATCATGTTTGGATTGTGTTGACAATAGAGTTTGATAAGAGTAGTTTTGATATAACGAAGTAAAGGTTTTGTCTTTTGTCAGAATGGACAAGCTGTAACACCTCTTCTCACAATATTGAAAATAACGGCAGTAGGCGACTGTATAGTTTGTCGTTTGACTATCGCGTGATGCGCTGGTATAAGAGGCAGTCAGCATATAGTTCACCAACTGAGAACAACAACAATAAAAGAAAATAAAAAAAATAAAACCGGACGATTGTTTTAAATTCAATTTCTTCCTGCGTTTTTTTCCTTTGATTGGGTTATCAAATTTCTGTTTTGTATGTACAGAATTTAATTGCAGTAACGCTATTTTTTTTTGTGTGTTGCTTAGTTTTTGGGGACAATGAAGTAGATTCTCCACCAACAGTAAACATAAATTAAATACTATCTGATTGTTTCGTTATTTATTCACATATTTATTGTAAATCTTTTGCGGGGGAAAAATCTATACTTTCTATCAATGTTGTTTTGCAGGCGAAAAAGTTAAGGGCTATTTCTGAAGTCTTTCAACCGATTTTGAGTCCATTTGCTTTTAGGGCCAAATAATTGACTAAAAAACAGGGGACTGGTCTTAACAAAGCAAAATACAGATTACAAATATGTGGAACTAAGCCGACACCGAACTTTGACTTTATCTTGACAAAAGCGTTGCTATTATATTCCACTCACACTTCAGCGATTGTCTTCATTAATCAGTTTCTGTATTGTTCGTTTCTTTCATAGTCTAGTGAATAATTGGGCACACTCGTTGATACAAATCAATCTTCTACTAATGTCTCTTATATCCAAGTATTTTAAGATTTATCTGCATTATGTGAACTTTGATGCTTCCAATATATCGACCGCATACAGACGACCCTATGACGATTTGATGAATTTGTACCATTACTAAACAATTCAGATGGTTATCCGTTCACAAAATCTTTCAAATGGCACATCTGCAGACCTAAACCCAATCGCCATATTTTGTGCTTACTTTTTTGGTCATGCAACTTTGGGCTGCAAAGGAAAGGCCAAGCCTTCTATGATCTTAACCCTCCCTTCTTCAGTTTTACATAAATCAACGAAACATGTGGTTTATACTGATGTCGACAAAATCAACCAATAAATGTTAACGTTCTCTCTTCTCTTTCCTTTTCTTAATAATTTCAAATTAAGGTGGATTATCTGCGTTATATTCGAGTTAACTGAATGCTGTTTGATACGCGAATTTTACCCCATATTGAGAACACAGCTCTGCACCCTTTGCAGATTGTTGGACAAAGCCATTTGGCTCTTTTTTATTTCTAAAAAAAAGCATTTACAAAGTTTTGCCTTTTACTATAAATCTTCGAAATTCTACCACTGTAAAAAACCGCCAAACAAAAAGTTGACATTTTAAAAAAACATTACTCTTGTTGGTTTCAAGATAACATAAGAGAATAGATCACGTGCAGAAACGAAAAATCAATTTTAGAAAGAAATTCATCATTACATTTACGAGTTTTAACACCAGCACCCTATGCAGTGGCTATTTAAAAAAAAAACTAAAACACAAACCAACATTAAATAAACAAAAAAATATTAATAAAAACACAAAACAATACTAACAAAGAAAGAGGGTTGACGGGTTTATTTTAATTGCATGAAACCGCACATCAAACACTATATAACAATTTGTGTACATATATAATACATATGTCCAAATTTTCACCTAATATATACACATATGCTTTCGTATGCGAGTGAGAGTGTAAAACATTTTGGACTTTTATTATTCTCCTTTGTATTTGCGATTTATTTATCAACGTTTTGGGGTTCTGTTTTGCTTCGTTTCGTTTAATTTCAGTGTTCAGTGCTAGACAACGTGGAAAATCTCTCAGTGTGTTCGTGGGAGGCTGTTGAAGATCGCAGTGGAGCCTCTTCGTGCGCCAGTTCTATACAGCCAAGTAGTAGTGTACTTTGGGTGCCTGATCACGCAGTTTCACGGTGCACTAGTTGCCAGACGGAATTTTGGCTGGGCAGAAGGAAACATCATTGCCGGTGTGGTACTTTTGTGCAATTTTTGAAAAGTATTTTTTTATACAAAATTTTGTTTTGCCTTCGTCGTTTCATTTGCGGTTTTATATTCATTTTGTTTTTTATCCGAATATATTTTGCTCAATGCTTTTTTTTTGCTCATCTGTTAGGTTTTTGTGTTTTTAATTTTTTAATTTTATTACTTCAAATGAAATGTTCGCGTATCTATTAACATTAACGTAGTTTTTCGATTTTGTCATTAAGGTCGTGCGGACAGATTTTTTGTGCTGATTGTTCAGAATTCTGGGCGCCACTACCCGATGAGAAACTATTCAGCGATGTTAGATTGTGTGGTCCCTGCTACCACTCGGTAACAACACGAATGCAGGTAATCATTTAAATCAGTTTTTAGTGCATTTTCCAGTAAATAAATTTCTATTTTTCTTTGGATAAGGTGCATCATCAGAACCGGTCCGTTAATACCACAACAAGTAACAATCAGTATAATAATCAAACTAACAGCAGCAACAGCATTAGCACAGCAAATTGCCCATTAGAAGTCAATTTAAACTCATCAACATCCCCATCACCACTTAATAATAATCTTAATCTAAATGTTACCTCAAGTGCAGCAATGGAAGCGTGCAAACATGCGGTCAATGCGCCTCGCAACGATCGTAGCCTCTTAAAGGCCACAACTGCTTCCAATTAAAACAAAACAAACAAACACAACAGATAACAAAAACATGAACAAGCTAAATTAAAAGTAATAAAATAAATTAACAAAGAACAAAACAAAACTATATGTATATGTATGTATGCAGAAATATGTAAGAGAAAAAAATGTATAAATTGTCATGTTTGTATTGAAAATCACATATAAATATATATTTATATAACTAAATAAATATATACATATATATTAACGTCAATGGGCAAACATGTTAATTCTACTATATATTCGTTTCCTTCCCATCTTTTTATGTTATGTTTTATGCATAAAAGTCCTAAGTAACAAAAAAAAAGAAGAAAAAAAAATTATACCTAATTGTGTATTTATTTGTTGTTAAGTTTTAAAGCGAGATCGATAAAAATGTATTTTAAGAAACTTATGAGAACATTTTAATTGGAAAATAATGAAGAAGAAAATAAAATTATATAGACAAAATTGCTGCTTATACTTATAAAGTAAAAGAAAAAATAAAACAAAACAGACACACAAAGAAAATTATATGGAAACTAAATTCTTACTTTAATTGACTTGACAACTGGAAGACAAGGATATATGTAAAACAAATAACAACAATAAAAATATTTAAATTATAAAATTCAATTATTGTGAATTTTTTGGTTCAAAATTTAACCCACCCGTCAGATCTTAGTAATGCATAATTCGCTAGTTCAGGGGATTTTGAAGAGGTGTTCTTATGAGTCGGCGAGTGGACTACGTCAGATTTTTCTCTATCTTGCTTTAATTTTTCGGAGCACTTCTGCATTGGTCTATTAGATTTTTAATAATGATCTCTCACCTGTCACAAATTTGTACAAATTTGGAGTCCAGGAACAGACCTAACAAATACTTCCGTCTTACACGGGGTGAGTTCATAAACAAATTCTGACGTTTATAATACCTTAGTAAGATCGTCATTTGTTTTGCGTTAAAAAACTTTATTTCAGTGCCAAAAAAAGTAATATTCAGCCAGATCTTAGATTTGCTTTTTTCAAAAGAAAATGGTTATTTATTTTTGTTACATATTATTTTAATAGTTGTTACATCTTTCCTTATCAAAAAACACAAAACTATTTCGCACTAAAATCTTTTAGGTTTTTCTGCAGTCACGATTGAAATGCTTAAATAATCTGCCCAATTATGACTATATGTTGACGTTTATGAACATAACACCGCGTCTCTGGTGTTAAGAAAATTTTCACGAAATCAAAATGTCCAGTGGAGAGGGGTAGTTTGCAGAAAAGAAATATTTCAAGAAATATATGTCTGGTTTTTATTCAAGACATCTCTGTAGATATCAACCCTGAAATTTTTTTGACAGCGCTTGTCAGTTTGAGTTCGGAATGTGGAAAAAAAAACGAAGAACGCAAACTTCATACACCACAATGCCATCTGTCGGAAAAAAAGAACGCCACTTTTCTACTATAATGTAGTTGCTTTGTGTGAAAAAAAAAACACCGAATCCAAGCAGTTCACTCCTACTCAACCAACTTACACACATAGAATGAAATGTCATGCAATAATTTGCTCACCTAAGTGAGAAAAAATGTCTGACGAAATGTCTGAAATTTAGTTTGACATACATATTTATGTCTCGTGGAGACGCGGTGCTAGGGTAATACAGTTTGACTAAGTGAGTTATGCAGAAAGTCTGCATTACTAAACGCGACTTATGCAGCTATGTTTTTTCTGGAGCAAATATACTCGTAACACATTAAAATGGACATATGTATGTTTATTTGAATTAATTCAACTTAACCAAAAACCAATGGAGACGATAATAAATTGACTTGAAGGAATTTGGGACGTTGCTAATTGTTTCAATATAAATAGAAGCAAAGCCAACAAACAAACGTTTTTGAAAAAAGAAGTATTTTAACAGTTCAATAGTTCCATCGTTCATATATTGCTGTTCTATCCACGACCTAAATCTTAGGAAAATATATGAAATATTGAAACTTTAATAATTACCAAGCAAAGTGTCTACTAGTATCTATATACCATATTACTCCTGGAATTGATGTTTTTCGTAAAAGTTTAAATTAATTTTACCTTTCTCTGTCGCTGACAGTGGCATGCTAGTGCATTCCAGTACATTGGATATAACTTCTGAGAATATTCACTGCGCTAGTCCAATCTCATTTTCCTTTCCCAGTCATGTTTAATACTCACCTTCTGCAATAAAAATGCAGGCATGTACTCAGCGTAACGATAGGAGGTACTGGTGAAATCTGATGAACAAGAATAAATGCAAAAGTATCATACATACGAGTATGTATGTAACTAAAGGTGATTTTTTTCCTGTTTGGTTTTATAGTGTTTTATTTTTGACATCTCACGCGTGATTCGTGACATGTATCAAAGTCAAACATGCTCAGTTAGCTAGCATTGACTTTTCAACATGGAAAGACTTACATCCGAACAGCGCTTATACATTATTGAATTTTATTATCAAAATTCGTGCTCTGTGAAAAATATTTTTCGCCCACTGCGACCATTTTATTGTGCTCATAATCGACCTACTGAGCAAGCAATTAAAGCCATAATGATCAAATTTCGCACCAATTTCACGCTATTGGACATCACGCCACCTACCGTATGATTAGAGTGCGTACAAAGGAAATATTGCTGCCTTATCCGACAGTGTTAATAAAAAGCGTGATTCGTCGACTTGCCACTGAGTTGAATTTTCGATGAGTGGGTTTAGCTGCAGGAAGATCCGTTTTTTTATCGAAAAATTGTCTTCAGCGATGAAGCTCATTTCTGGTTGAATGGGTATGCTAATAAACAAATCTGCCGTATTTCGTCCCATGAGCAACCTCAGGCAATACACGTGCGTCAAAGCACCCGAAAAATTGCACTGTTTGGTGCAGTTTATGGTCCGGGAGAATCATTGGCCCGTATTAATTCAAAGATGACCGTGAGAACAACGTTACCGTCAATGGCGTCAGCTATCGTTCAATGATTTCCAATTTTTTTGGACGAGCTGAAATTGGTCGACATGTGGTTACAGCAAGACGGCGCGACATGCCACACAGCACGCGAATCGATGGACCAATTAAGAAATGAGTTCGATGAGCAATTTATCTCTCGTTTTGGACCGGTAAATTGGCCGGGTTGATCAAAATCAAAAAGGCCGAAAGATTACTCTATGCGCAAACATCAGCAAACTCTTGGCCTCAGTTGATCCAATATAGTGGCCTGTACAATGGTTCTAAGGAACGCAAATTTAGCAAATTGCACAAGCTGCGAAAATAATTGCAATGATTTGGATTTTCGACACAGATTTGCTCTGCCTTCACGGAGGCTCTATTTTCTAAATCGGCATCTGTTTAGGTGGAAACATACTCTTGGAGCTGATTTTAGAGGTATTTACCTTCTGTATCCTTCTCATTGTTATTTAAACAGTTTTAGCTTATTTCACAGCATCGGCCTTTGTTAATTGTAACGTCGGATCATCTGGACATCATACATTGATGGAGCTTCAGCTTCGAAATGAGCTTTGGAAACCCTCTTTGTATTCTAGATGGATACTTTGTGTGCGTTTCTGATCCAGCTCAGGGCAGACCTGTCTGTGTGTGTCCTCTAACCATTTTCGATTGGCCTTGTCTATCGGATTAAATTTGAGCATGAATTCACATGCAGAAAATAGAACTGCATTGCCCTCAGAAACTAAAAGAATCTTTAGGCTTGTGCTACTAGCGGTAAGTTCATCAGTTTTCCAGGTTCCAGTAAATGCAAATGTTCGAAAGATATGGAAGTCTTCAACTAAATACCTTTCTCAAAAGCGATTTCATAGATTTAATAATTTCTTGGTTATTATTCCCTTTTAACCAAGATAAGAGTCTCTGTAATTGCAAACATTTTACATGAATTATCCTAAAACGGTTTGGGAGGAGAAAAGAAAGTACATATAAGATTGGATAGATTCTGTCCTATTTGGAGACTGGCCCACAACGATGGTTTTTAGACAACAGCTCGCTGTCCGATTATAATGGTTATGCATACGTTACGAAAATCTTCGGCCAATTTTTTAAGTCTACTGTAAAATACAATTATTGAAGTCGGAACTTTGCATGTAACATGTGTATTTTTGTAGATTGCGGTTGAGCCGCATTGAAAGAATTCAAATATATACTACCCTATTATATCTGAAGAATCCTTCTGTCGATTATTTCATTTTATTCTATTGGATACCTTTATCATTTGTATCTATAAAGCCCTGACAGCGATAATAAACTCTAGTTGGTTATAGGATCTGAACGAAAATGAATTAAGGACCAAATGCAAATGAATATGCACGTTTTAAAACTTAGTCCAAGATTGCTTATGCATTTTATATATATAGATAGTGTATATATAAATATATATATTTTTTTAATTTGCTTAATGCTAATACATATTACTAATCACTTTAAAATTAACGCCTTTTATTTCTCAACGTACATTTTACAAGGCGTCAGCGTTGAGATCTCTCCTAGATTGGCGATGTTTACATACAATCTTACGATCCCTCTTTTCCCTGAGAACGCATTTGTTTCTTTAACGACTCCATTACTCCAGCAAAAATAGCAGTTTTCTTCTTCGCAGATTTGGGGGTAGAATTTTGATTCCGAACACGCATTTGTGGCAGTGCAACATCGTCCATAAAATCAAAATCATTTTTCGCTGGACTAAAATAAATCAGATCTGATCATTAGAAGCAGATATCAAATAATATTGTAACCTACGCTTCCTTTTCCACGGTTTCGGTAACTTTGGGTTCCTCCTTGCTGCTTACGGGAGATGGTGCTCTCCGGCCAGGACATTGCCATTGCAGTTCAGGTATATTGCCATTCTCTAGTGCAACGTAATATGTTTCCAGGTCTTCGGCGGACGGACCAAATTCCTCATTATCCTCAATACAGGAAATTGACCATTCATCGCAGTTTGTACCAACGTCGGCAGTCATTATTTATTTTGATTAGAGCAAACTTACGTCAGGTATTCTGAAAATCCATATAAACGGACATTGACATTTGAGGTTTAGTAATGCCAAGTTTTATTTTATAGGTCTGTTCGTTTACTGTTCAAAACTATAAAAAAAACAAAAACTTCGGATTTTGACAGTTTTGGGCTGTTTTCTTAGCTTTGGAGAGTAAGCGCACCGGTTATAAGACTCGAAATCAAAATTAATGTTTCAAGAATTTTAAAACTATGTAGAGAATTTCCGAAAATATAAAACATTAAAAAAACAAGGCTGTTTCATTTACACATTTTTCACGCCGCATCGAAAACCGAGTTTTTGCGAAAATTTTCGTAATCTCAACCGAGAGCGGAGTTTTTCCTAACAATTTTTTTAGTTTTTGAAACCCCTTAGCAAAACTATTTAGTTTTTGATGAAAATTCCTTTCAATTGTGAGGCTGTTGAAGCAGACACACCTTTTGAAATATTCAGCAAGTCAGTAAAACAGCAGGCAAAATAAAATTGCGAAACACAAGAATTCTACAGCTGATGCAGTGGTAGACATTCCATCTTTTGCGATAATTTTTTTAATAAGAAAATTGGGTGGTTTAAATAATTTTAAATAGTTGATTTATTTGTTAGTTATTAAAAAAAATTACAGTTCAACCCCGGAAATTGTATTTCGATCGCTTTATGTTGAATTAAGTTATGACAATAACCAACCAATTTTTTTTAATATAATAATGGCAAAATTTGGAGTGCGTATAAACGACTGTCTATCACTATAGAACTGTCAAACAAAAGTACAAAACATACTCGGTATTCGGTGTGAAAGCTCCAATCAGGTTTTGTAAACTTTTTGCGAAAATCGGTTTTTGAATGTGGTGTTAATATTGTATTAACCTATCTTAACTCTAATTACGTACTAAAATCAAAATACGGTTTAACAGCGAACTATCAAGTTTAGAATACTGCCCTGACATCTGTAACACTATTAAAAAACAAATAACGAAGAAATAATTGTGCACCGTGTCGTTTTTTAATTTAAAACTTTTTTAAAAATTTATTAAACAAATTAAGCGAAATTTTAAACATACGAATATTTCTTTTGCAATTCATCTCGTTTTTGAAGTTTTCTAATCTGTTGAAACATAACACTTCTTCCGAATGTACTAACACATATAAATACTCGTATAAGCGTCAAATAGTATTGTGTGTCAAACCAGATTTTTGTTTTCGAGCAATCTACTGTGTTGGACTGTTTCAAAGTTAAAAGAAGTTTTCAGTATTCAATTGGACTGTTTCAAAGTTAAAAGAAGTTTTCAGTATTCAATTGGAGTTCAGATTGCCCAACTTCCAAAGTGAAACCAATCCAAAATGCCATAGTCGCAGCGACCTCGAACAAAACAGGATAATTTTGAGGTTAAACTCGCGCGAATGTAATTTGGGTTTCACATTTGTGGAAAGCGAGTAAAATGAGATGGGGCAAAATTGTAGGGAACCTGGGCCAAGTTCAAACATCAATAGGTCCGTTCGCGTACTTTTTAAACTAAATGTGAAAATGCTGTCAAATCCTGAGGAGTTAGGATAAAATACTCTCTCGCAAAGAACAGTTTTTAAAAAGTAAATGAACGGATTTGAGACAGTTTTGTGCAGACAAATGTCAGCTGTCTTTATTTTATTTTTTTTTGCTTTTCTTCCCTTAAAAAAAAAAAAGGTTTTTTATTTAAAACCTTGAACATCAGGACGAAGATTATTAAGGCTCCGGCCCATAGAATCCGTTGCGTCCGTTACGATGCCGGATAGGTTGACGTTGATGTATTTGACGGAAATGACAGTCCCATAGAATCCGTGGCATACGTTGGCAGAATAACGAACGAAACGAAACAAAAAAATTTAAATTTCATTTAATCTCAATATTTTCTTTCAAGCTATGACAATTTCTCTTCATTCTCTCAATGTCTCCACCAATGAAAGTGCTTACCCTCAATTTGTGAATGCGTGAACCTCAATATGTGAAAGTATAGTCCTCAATGTGTGAATGTGTGAACTGCCAACGGATTGAAAAGTAGGAAGTAAATCTACTTTATCCGTCAGTTCCGTCATATCCTTTGTTTATGGGCCTGCTTCTATATCGAGCTGTCAGTCGACGTAACGAACGCAACGGATTCTATGGGCCTTGGCCTTTAAAGCCTAGACACGTCTGAATGCGTTAAGTCGACTTCTTCCGATAGTTTCTCAATCTATATGCCATTTGTAGATGCTTGAAGCTGTTTGGGGAACACTTTCATTTAATTTGGCTGCTTTTCAATATATTGGCTGTAAGCACTTTCTAAAATCTTTTTTAATTGATTGATTCATTTAATTATTAATTAATCTTCTATTAAATCTCACTTATTTTTGGCAAAACAAAGTAAGCAAATGTTACCTTTCGAAATAAAAACAACCCCGATGACAGCTTCAAATAAAAAAAAAAAACAGTTCGACAGTTTTACAAATTTGCCAGAACAAATTTCTTGGACTAAAATCGAGAAAAGAGGGTAAATGAATTGCTCTCTCATTCATCTTTCTTCTGCGAAAAATATGAGTACGCGAATGGATTTTGCACTGTTTTTCGTAGATTTTCCTAGTTTTGCACAATACGCGAACATACTTGGTATGGTATCAAAATACAGCTGAGAAAACTGTGAAGTTGTATGAAAATCGTATGTGGGGATTTTGATATATTCTTGTGTGAAGTTCATATTTCGGTTGGATCTTCTGATTATTTTTGTCCTTTTATATGTACTCGTATATAAAATCATGTATTATCAGAAGAGTAAGTTTCTGTTTACATTGGCGACGGGATGAAAGACCTCCCCATGAACGTCGTGTTCACATTTTCATGGGGTTGAAAGACTTTTTGGCAAGTGGAACACTTGAATCGGAACATTTTTATTTTTTAAATTTGAGCAGTTCGCCTGAAATATACCTTCTTTCCTATTCTTCACACTTCCTTCCTCATCAACGATCAAAACTAAAATGGAAAAAATATGTCAGAAATGGAACGATTATGAATGTGCCTGTTTACATTGGCGACGGGATGAAAGTCCTCACCATTTTCATGGGGTTGAAAGACTTTTTGAGAAGTGGAACACTTGAATCGGAGAATTTTTAAATTTGAGCAGTTGGCCTGAAACTTACCTTTTTTCCTATTCTTCACACAAACTTGTTCATCAACGATCAAAACTAAAATGAAAAAATATGTCAGAAATGGAACGATATGGAAAAAAAGATGTGTTGCACCCGAGAATCCACTTTAGAATTGGATTCTCGGTGGAAGTAACCCTTCTTCTTCCCACTTCAATAAAAAGCGTTCCCTCTCTTTCGGACAATCTTTTTGCCAGCGCCAATGTGAACAGGCACAATGTAAACAGGCACATTCGACAGTGAAGCAAAGTTGAACGATTGGTATTTTGACATTCGAGGGAATAGAAAGTTCACTGATCAAACGAAAGTTCATTCATCATTCGTATTCTGAGATTCTATTCTTTCGAAAGAACTGTTATTTTTTATTCGATTACAATTCTCCTGACGAAAAGATCAACAAAAATGTAAGTTAGGTAATTAATTTCAGTTAACATTTGTGCTAAAAATTTATAAAATAAGAAAAGAAAAAGAAAAAAAACTAACTGATTATATATATGTATGTACTTGGAATTTTCAAGCTCTAATGAATTTAATCCATCCATTGTACTGCGCCTACTAATGCGCTCTTCGTAGTCTAAAAATAAAGCAACTGCCATGTTTTTTCACTTTTTTATAACTTATTACCACTTTTAACAAACTTAACTCTTTTCCAATAGGGACTTGACAACTTTGAATTTAATTTGTAAACGCACTCTTTCACTAATCATCAAACTGCTACTGTCAATTTATTCAGTAAACTCAAAATTTTCATCATAGTAAAGTACACGAACAAGCAACGTCTGCAAATTATAAAATTTTTTAAAAGCGTTAACTCCAGTTTTCGGTGGTAATTCTCGCCCTAGTATGTAGGCAATAACAAGTTTAGTGCAAAAATTTGAGTCTACATATTCGTTGTGTGATGTTGCCTTGTCAGTGAGACAACGGGTTGGTCTAAGTGTCGAAAATATCGCTGCCGTTCAGGCGTCCGTAGCAAATGATCCAAATCAGTCAATTCCACGGCGTTCTCAAGAATTGGGCATCGCTCAGACCACATTATGGCGTATTTTGCGTGAGGATCTTGGTTTACAGCCATACAAGATTATGTTGACTCAAGACTTGAAGTCGATGGACCATTTGAAGCGACGTACGTTTTCCGATTGGGTTCTGGAGAAGATGCGACAAGATGATGAATTTCATCGCAAAATCATCATCAGTGACGAAGCTCATTTTTGGCTTAATGGGTTCGTCAATAAGCAAAATATGCGAAATGTGTGGCCTAGTCGTTGAAAATTGGGTCCAACGAATCGACCGCTGCAAACGTGCCCGCGGTGGCCGTATGAACGAAGTCGAGTTCCATTCATAAAAGTTTTGATTGTACGAGTACTTCAAGCCGATAATAACATTTTTGAAATATCTCAAATAGTTTGCGTTTTATTTAAAAAAAAAGTTGTCAAGTCCTTATTGGAAAACCCTATATTTATTTTGATTTTGACAGTACTCAAATTGAAAGACAATAGCTGATTCGGAAGCAAAATTCATTCAAGTTCATTTCGTAATACATTCGATAATGACCTTATTCCTTCGAATGCCAAAATACGCAAAAAACATTGATCTTTTGAATGGCGTAAAAAGATTTTCAGTTTTTAAAATAATCAGCGAGAGCGTATCTCTTTTGTACCGGTATGTGAAAGAGCATCATTGAAGCTTTAATTTGGTGTATAATAATGTAAGATTCAGCCACCGTTAACCAAGAAAAACACTTTCAAAGTCCTAAGTGGTGTAAATCAATCACAATGTGCTCAGTGTGTACATATGTAGGTAGATGGTAAATACCTATAATTACCTACATGCTTTTTTTTTACAGAAATTTGAAAAAAATGTTGCCTTTTTTGTTTTTTATATAGACGTTAACATTACTTTGCAACTGTCCAAAGTTGCCTAGTTCTCTGCGATATGTCTTAAAAAATTGGATTTCTCTACGAGAGGTAAGGTCAATTATATTCTATTCTGTTATTTGACGAGTTTGTATAGTTCAGATTCGAATTGTCTGTAAAGGTGCTTTTGTGTGCGACATGCGTCCACACGTGTACGTTCTACAACTGTCTCTTTGTTTTTAAGGCTTGTCGTGTAGACTTAAGTTTATAGGATGCCCATACATCCATGGGAGCCTTGCCATAGCTCTCCGTCATTCCATTGATACCAATCCGAACCTGTGTTGCCGGCAAAAGTTCCACTCTTGGTATGAGTCAGCAGCACCCAGTACTTATTGCAACTCTACATTGGGTCAAAATAAACAGGAAGACCCTTCCTGCGATTTGGGTTTAAACTACAGCCACCATGACGCTCCCAGAAGAGGGCCTACCTCTACAAGTCAGGCCCGGAACAAGATCCGGGGGGGGGCTCCTGACGCTCATGGTACCGTGATTTGAGTTCTGGTAGGGACTACCGGTGGTCCAGCTGCCAAAAAGACCTATAACCGGCAACTTGTAACTGATCAAATCGTAGCAGCCTTCGGTAGCGTCATCTGAAGATGTTTACGATAAGACCAGTACTTTGCTCTGCCCCCGCTTTTTATAAGACAACGTCATTGATGGGCGAAGCCTTAATAATTGGACGGGGGCCATACGTTCTACATATGCATAAATATGAAGCTTATGTATATACTTTGTTTTATATTATTTTTAGATACCAGAATCAAGCTCGATATATCTCCAATCCCACCAGATTTTATATAGGCTTAGCTTGATAAATGATCGTAACCCGTGAAAAACGTGAAAAAGAGATTGTTGATGAAGTACGAGTATTATACTACGCATGCAACTAAAAGTTCTTCAACAGTTTATATATACTAGAAAATGCTCGCATCTGTCATATTTCTGCTCATGATTGGTTGCACTTAGCCAATAGTACCGAATTTAGTTATTTTACTGGGGAGTAAGTGGATGGTATGATGTTGATTGTTACCAACATGGCCAAATCCAATCAATATTCACAATATCAACGAAATGAACCCGCATTTATATCAGTATTGAGTAGGATTAAATCCAAAACAGTTTACAGATTTACATAGCCACCTATCGTGCATTTCAAATACTGAGCTGTTTGATTACATTAAATTAAGAACAGGCGATAGTAATCATAGGCTTTCTTTATTGTTTAACATATCCTGCAGAACACTGCAACGGCACTTGACCACCGCTAAAAGCTGCTTATCGAGACAGTTTGTACCACGCTATTTGGACTTGGAACATATGAGCGTTCAAGACGTTGCTAGAAGAAATAAATTAATTCCGAATGAATTTTTTGGCAACCCTGAAATATCTGAAAATGATAGGCCAGCTATAGTCAGTTGTGACGGCACTTATGTTTACATCTAAAAGTGCTCTAGTTACGCATTTCAAAAGTAAACGCACAGTTTACATAAGTATGAGGATTTGGTTCAACCATTTCTTCTAACGTGATGTGACGGATATATTCTTAAAATATTGGATCCGTTTGCTGCCACTGATTCGGATGCTTCAATAATGAACAAGCTCTTCAAAAGCGAAAATGGGGCGATGAGGCTGTTTTTCAGAAGGAATGATGATAGAGGGTTCAGAGATTTAATTTCAACCCTAGAATCACATGGGTACAGAGCGCATATGCCCGAATCCCTGCTGGAAATACATCAGCAATTAACAACACTTCAAGCAAACAAATCGCGATGTATAACGTTGTGTAGATGGGTTGTAGAAGTTGTAAATGGACGCCTTAAAAGAGATTCTAAGCTGTTCCACAAAGAGTTCTTCAATCTTGCTTCTCCTCACTTGATGGATAATTTTAAAATAGCTTCAGCAATTTTGAACAACTTTCACCTACTAATCGAAGACACCAATGATGCTTATGAGCTGCTACAAATCGCTTTGAACAGATTAAACACTCCCAATAACATAGATGATTTTGTGATAGGAAATGACCTCAATCAAAGAAGGGCAGTGTTTCAAAGTATTGAAGGGCATATTGCAAACTTAATTAACTTTCCCTTACTAAGTTTTCTAGAGCTACTTAAAATATTCCTGGGAAATTATCAAATAAACCAAGTTCGTTTATACTGTGGAGAACATCTGAAGCAGAAGTTTAGGAAACTCTGGAGAAATAAGCGAATCATTGATTTCTTCGCAAAATCTAATTCAATTTGAGTTTTTTTTTTAACCCACAGATAAATTAAGCTCTGTATTTTTGGAATAGTATTGAATAGTAATTGCCACTTGCCTGTCTTTAAATGTACTAAAAATGATTTGTTTGCAGTCAGCCCATTCGCTGAGCTGTGAATGGACCTTTAGTTTGCGGTTTACTCGTACACCAAATCCACGCTTAGAAGGCGTTTGTGTTGTTTTTTAGCCCCCTTTTATCCCGAGCATTCTAACATACGTACTTCCTGCACAGCAATGATATTGGGTTTTATGGGCTGCATGTGTCCTGTTCAAGGTCTAAACATTCTATGTGCGGATCCAAATTTGGTTCTCTTTTCCTTTATGGTTACTTAGCAAAAGTGGCCGGCTAGGTACCGCACGCACAACCCCCAATCTGAAGACCCAGGTGTTTAAGGGCCCGGATATTCTGGAGTCAGAAACCCACTTCGGGGATATAAGAGTTGCCGTCACTGATTGAACACTTAACAATCACCATCTCTATTTCAGCAACTTGACAAAGTCTGCAAGTCTTTATTGACCTTAGCTTCAAGCACATTGAAGAAGCTGTAATAAGGGATCTGGCATGTTCGCTGTTGACGCCACTGCTGACTCAATTATACTTCCTTCTCCTTTTGATTGAATTTGTTGGTTGATTCTAATTTTGTCAATGTTATGACTGTTTTATTTTGAAATTTGATGGCTGCAGTTTTAAGCTTTAGTATGTATACTTTATTTCCTAACAAGGAACTAAACGATTGATTCAGATGTTTACTGTCAACAACTAATGAAACTGGAGGAAGCAATCAAAGCATACGGCCAGAATTGTCAAATCGCAAGGGAATCATGTTCCATCATGACAACGCTAGACCACACACATCTTCGGTAACTCCTGAAAAATTATTAAACCTTAATTGGGAAGATTTTTGTTTTTGTGAACCTTCTCAAGTGGCTAAACTTATGATGCCAAAGCATGTGTTTTTTTGTGTCGGAATAATACACTCAGCAAAGAACTAGTTCATTGTAATCCTTATAAGCTCCTTTGTCTGGAAACTTTGTCTTTTGAAGAAAGAAGAGTAAGCGCTTCCGTGATAAAGTGCCTATAGTACCAGTACCCATCAGGTCAACGCCGAGCACTTGCAGCGTGATACGAGCGTAAGCCGGACATTCACAAAGGTAGTGCTCCGTGATGTCGTCATCACTTTCTCAGCAAGCGTCGCAGGATGTTGTATCACTTATGTCCAGCACATTTAAATGCTTAGCAAAAGTGTAGTACTCCGTCACGACGCCAGTAAGCAGCCTGGAGTCTTCCCTACTGAGGAACCGCAGGAAGACCGCTGAACTCTTAGAGATGTCGGGAAGCATTCGTTTGGTTTGCCACCAACTTGGAGATTCATAACATCTGCAGTTGTGCTCATAGCATACCCAACTGTCAACGAAAGTCCTAATCGAGAACTCAGGCTGGCTAACGTAGGTTCGTTTCCTGAAAAGCCCTCCTCTGAACCTTATCTAGAAAGTTTATCGGCCATTTCATTTCTCGTGATTCCACTGTGACCTGAGAAGCAAAAGGTTAAGTAAATTTAGCACTCCGACTGCGTTCAAGGAAGTTTTGCATTCTCGAACTAGCTTCGAAGACGAAAGAGTGTCCAATAAGCCTCTAATCGCAGCTAGGATGTTACTACAGATGCAAATGCTTTGTTCGTTCGTCAGTTCTTCACAATATAGGTCGTTGCTATCAGGATTGCGTATTTCGTAAAGTGATCAATTTCAGCTTTAACAGAATTTTCTGAAATCTCATTTCTAGCGCCCTAATCGTCGATCACATCTAGGCCTGCCTGCGCTTTAGAGCAGACAGTAGTTAGACACCATCCAACTACTGAATATTTTCTCAAATTTCTTTTTTTATTTGAAAGTACAATCCTTCCGGTTAATAATGGAAAATAATTTCATTCAAATTACTGCCTCGGCTGGCCATGCAGTAGTCTACACCATCGGCCCAATTTTTAAGCACGTTATCGATTGTGTGCAGCTGTATTTCACCAATGGCTTCACGAATATTGTCCTTTAAAGCGTCAATTGTCTCTGGCTTGTCGGCGTAACACTTATCTTTTACGGCACCCCACAAATAATAGTCCAACGGTGTCAAATCGCAGCTCCGAGGTGGCCAAACGACATCAGCTCTGCAGCTGATAATGCGATCTTCAAAAACAGGGCGCAAAACATCGAGTGTAGCTTCGGCTGTGTGGCACGTAGCGCCGTCCTGTTGAAACCAAATGTTGCCAATATCCTCCTCTTCAATTTTTATGAACAAAAATTCGTTCAACATGGCCCGATAACGATCGCCATTGACTGTAACGGCCACTCCTTGCTCATTTTCGAAGAAAAATGGCCCAATTATGCCTCTGGACCAAAATCCGCACCAAACAGTGACTCGTTTTGGGTGTATCGGCTTTTCAATGTATGCGTGCGGGTTTTCTGTGAACCAAATGCGACAATTTTGCTTGTTTACATACCCGCCAAGATCAAAATGAGCTTCATCTGAAAAGATGATTTTTTTGGCAAAATCGGCATCTTCTCTAAGTCGATCGCAGGCCCACTTAGCGAAGCGAAAACGCATTGGATGGTCAGTTGGCTTCAACTCCTGGACCAATTGGACTTTGTATGGCGTCATACCAAGGTCTTTATGCAAATTTCGTCTCAATGATGTCTCCGAAATGTTCAATTGTTGAGAACGACGGTGAATTGATGTTGATGGCGCTTCACGCACACTTTCTGCCACAGCAGCAATATTCTCGGGTGTACGCACTGTTTTTGGCTTTTCACGCTTTGGTTTATCGATGAGGATGCCAGTTTCTTTCACTATTTCACAAGATAACGAACATACGGAGCTGACGGTGCTTCTCTTCTTCCAAAATCCGTACGCAATTTTCGCACACATTCTGCAACATTTTCAAAGTAATGTCGCAATATTTCCCAGCGTTAATCAAGCGTATACACAACCATATTCGTTCAGCGGAAGGATAAAACTAATTACCTGTCAAATCAGACATGAGCTAAGTGTTACCATTCACGAAATAAGCACTAGTTGAAAAAAAAAAGTTAGATGGCGGACCCTTTATTTATTTAGCGTGTTGAGCAGAGAGTCGACTAACATACCCCATATCAGTGGAGACTAAATTTTGACTTGCGCTCAACCCCTGTTTACCGACGCCATCACATTTTGGCCGCAGTCGGTCAGCAGATTCTCCTCAGAGTTACCATCAGCTTGTCTATAGGTTTTGTAACATAACTGGGTATATGCCATCGGTGCCAGACGAATTGAAGGCATCAAAGGAAGCAACAGCATGTTGAATGCCTTCATCAGTCACCAAAACTGATGATACGAGTAATACCAGCCACGGCGTGTTTTGATATTCAGCTCACTTTCAGCTTCGTTAATAAGAGCGGGTTGTGATCGGGTTCTAATGAGGTTACCTTGTAAGTGAGCCTCAAGCATGAGACCGAGAGTATCTACTTTCAACTCCGTGTACGTGCCTTTAGGTTTTCTGAGTGATTCCAACCTGGTTGATTTTTCCCTTTTGACGACTTTGTAATGGTTTAACCGACAGTTTCGATCTTTTCGCAAAAGTCTTTATAACAGGCACTCTTCGAAATTCGAATTAGCTTCTTATATGGTAGACAGACTACTGGTATTGGTACGATGGTTCTATACCACATGTCTGTCACTACAATACCACAGTAAATGCTAGTATACCGCGAAATATATCTGATATTGAGATTCGCAACCTTCTTTCTGATTGCAGGGCAACTTTCTCTCTACTGCTGATTCTTCCATCTTTCCAGCTCAATCTACTGAACGTGTGGTAGGAAGAACCACAGGAGTCATCGGAATCCAAGGATTCAGCAGCTCCTCGGTCAGCATCCAAATCAGAGGTATGTTTTGGTAGTGTATTGTTTGGGGCTTCCAGAATCCATACCCCGGCCGCGGTCGTGAAAGCCATGTGTGGATTGTTGTTATTGCGAGTACCACCTAGAGTGTAATGCTTTAGAGTCACCTCCATACTTTAACAATTTAACGTCTAGTTCGGACGCCAGAACCTTAAGATCTTTGACTCTTAAGTCTTCCTGTTACGACAATGCTGGCAAAGGGAAGAAAGGGTGGTATGTGTTAGGTTTTTCGGAAAATGGGATAGAAAGATAAAGAAGATGTTTGGGCTCAGACTAAATTATTAGTGTTGGTTGTATTCTAAGCAAGCACTCATCTTGCATGATTTTAGTTGCCTGAAAAAAAGAATGTCTTTCGGGCTCGGCTGGGATTAAATTGGCCCCGTTTAACAGCTTGTCTATGACACAAAATTCAATTCGTGGAAGAACTGAAGGCAGCCGACCTTCAGAACCGTCACCGTTTCAGTATTTGGGCTCTTGAAAAGCTTCAAGAAGATCCACTGTTTTCGACCAACATTTTTTTCAGCAATGAGATCAATTTCTTATTGGCTACGTCAGTAACCGAAATAGCGGTATCTGGGGTGCGGAGAAACCCAAAGAGGTTCAAGAGGTTACAGGTTACATATAGATAAAAGAACGGTTTGGTGTGGTTTATTGTGTGAATGGCGCCCGTTATCGCGCCATGTCTCGTGGTTCCAACAAAACGGCTCCACTTGCCACACAGCCCGTCAAACTATAGCTTTATTGAGTGAACGATTCGGTGGACAGTTAATTCCACGGTTTGAACCTCTGAATTGGCTGCCTAGATCTCGTGACATCACACCTCTAGACTTTTTCTTTTGAGGCTACGTAAAGTCCAAAGTCTACATGGATAAGCCCGCTACGGTTGCGGAGTTGGAGGCCAACATTACTCGTGTCATTGGTCAAATACCACTCGTAGGGTTAGAATTGGTCATCGAAAATTGGAACTTCAGAATGGACCATGTTATCAACATTTAACAGAAAAAAGTACCTCTAAAAGAATCACTCTTTACATTATGTTTATCAATTCAAGTTCAAATATATGGTACGAGACTAGTATTTAGTGGCTAACACTTAGAGGTAAAATAAGTATAATTGATGTGTAGTCATAGTTGTAGTATTGGCCATCGCTGATCAGTGTCTACCTTCATCAGACAACACCAAACCACTCTAGCTTTCCAGTAACATGATCAATTAGCATTGCAATATATATATTTTATAATTATTCGGAGGTAGAGTATAATCAATATAGCACTTATTCTATAAGTGTATGTATTCAGAGTGCAGTATGGTTTATAAAAGCAGTGCTTTTTTTACGACAGCATGGTTGGAAAGAATAAAGAAAAATGTCAAATTATCTTTAAAAACTACAGACTGTTAAATGTCGGATCATTAAAATGGATTCAAAAGAGAGTACCTTATTCTCAACATGGTACCAGATATCGCAAAGCCATTCTTTTTCTCGCATGGAAGTACTTATCGGCTATGATTCTTCCGACATTGGAAGATTTCTTCTGACCATGTCAAGCTTGACATGACTTATGCAATAGTTCTCTTCATCAAAGCAATTTCATCCTTATCAGTAGGCTTTTTGATTGGAATTTGAATATCATTATTTTCATTGAATATTGCTCAGGCCCGCAACTGCGATCAAGTCTTTGATTGCCGCTTAGAACTTACGGATGTCCTGGAAGCTATGATAGTATTCGTATACCTAGCGTCACACTAGCATATCAGCATATCAGTTTGCGTCTTTCTGCAGATAATATCTTGGCTTTTGTTTCAAATATTTGAGGCAAATATTCTTTTCGTACCGACTTTGGATTTGTGAGACAGTGCATTTGGAACAGAGAAAGCGTTATTTATAGGAAGTGCGTCCAGCTGTTTGAATATGATGGCAGAACCAACACATCGCATGCAGCGTGCAGTTATAGATTTATTATATTAAGAAATATAATACAAGGGAATAAATATAAGGGTAAGCCTAGTTTAAATGTAAATTAAATGACATAAAATTAAAAAATAGAAGCAAGTCGAATTTGGTTGAATGATGGCTACAACTTGATGTGCTGTCATAGTTGGAATATTGGTATTCCAGTGTGTTGATGGTGCTCACCTTCTAGTATATCTTTTCAATATTTAAGTCATCTCGTAGATATCACACATTGGCCATGATGCGAAGAAGAGTGTTCTCTATTCGTTCAAGATATATTTGAATAATAATAATAATTCGATAAACTTTCCAGTACGTATTGTGTTGCAAAACAACTTGCTTCTTAACGTTTTATTTAAATCGCTCTCTCAATGTGTCATTCAAATGTTTGTTTTGGCAGTTTTCAATTTAGATTGCGTTCAGCAATGACCAATCCTGTCGGTGTTAAAGAATCTCAAAGATATATAGAAACATGTAAGAAAAATACACATCCCTTGGATACATTTGAGGTAATCAGTTTTTAATTTTCTTTTAGCGGAAAATGAAAATCGAACTTGCTTTGAAACATTTGCGACAATACTTTCAATGATTTTAGTAATTTTATTTCCGGTGGTTATATTGCTCTGTATAAGGGTTGTATACGAGTATGAACGAGCTGTGGTATTTCGTCTTGGAAGGCTTAAGTGAACATTTCCACTATCAAGTTCGCTGCTGCTTAATAGTTTACATTTTGTGTTTTTTTTTTTTGTTTTGATTTAGGAAAGGTGGAGCTCGAGGACCAGGTGTTGTATTTGTATTGCCTTGTATAGATGAATTTATTGAAGTTGACTTACGTACTGCCACATTTGATGTTGCTCCACAAGAAATTCTTACCAAAGACTCAGTGACTATTCAAGTTGACGCAGTGGTCTATTATCGACTACATGATCCATTGTCTGCTGTGATTCAGGTGGCCAATTATCGTGCGGCAACTATGCTATTAGGACAGACAACACTCCGAAATGTTGCTGGAACGAAAATGCTCGTTGAATTGTTGGCTCAAAAAGATGAAGTATCACGATCGATGCAAACAATTTTGGACGATGCAACAAGTCGTTGGGGCGTTACGGTCGAAAGGGTCGAAATGTTGGTATCTACGAGTACAATACTTATTCATAGTAGAAATGGAATCGTATTGGTTTTTGATTTTGCAGAAAAGATGTACGCTTACCAAAAGCTTTGCAAAGAGCTATGGCAGCTGAAGCAGAAGCTAGTCGAGAGGCAAAGGCAAAAATCATTGCCGCTGAGGGAGAAAAGAATGCCGCCGAGTCATTAAGGGATGCAGCAAATGTTATTTCTGAGAGTCCTGCAGCTCTTCAAGTATGCTAGGCATTAGCTCTGTTGAATATTTTGGATCGAAATATTAACATTTCCCCAACTTTAAATTTTTAGTTAAGATATTTGCAAACCCTGAATACGGTATCGGCTGAGAAAAATTCGACCATAATATTTCCGTTTCCGATTGAATTATTCAAAGGATTGCATTAGCTTGTGTGAGTGACCAACAAAATCGAATAAATATGTATGTTATTTCTTTTATTCAGGTAGACACGAGTTAAATTTGTTTCACAATTTAATTGGACAACCTAACAACATTGCAGTTTCTTGTTTAAATATTGGCTAGTTTTGTTATAATAGTCTTGTAAATCTCCACTCCCTTAAGGTAAACATCTGCTTTAAGGAACTCATCGTTATCATGAAGAAGTACTGGAGTATTATTCATTGGAGAAAATCCGATAGCGGGCACTCCAATCTAAGAATGAAAACTGGTTGATATAAAAAAAAAATTAAAAAAAAACACACAACAGATCTTACATTTCTTATATAACGGCTATCCGTTGCTCCTGAGCAGATTTGGATATTAATTTTAAGGTCTCTGAAAGAGAATAACAATCTACAAATTTGCTTAATTTTTGAAAATAACTTACAATTCATCTAAGGCACTCTTAAATGCACCCCAGAAAATATTGCTAGAATCAATTTTTGTAGGTTCAACCCTAGGCTCTTTCTATTCGTAGAAAATTTCTATGCCACCACCGGCTTCTTCACACCATGCGTTGAGCTGAATACCACAAAAGGATTATATATGTACATACAAAATGACTGAAAGAAAGATATTGTACCTGATTTTGGAATTCCTTGTGATCGAAAACGGCCAACATAAACGGAGGCACAACATTACTTTGAACACCACCATGTACTTGAGTGAGATTAACAGTTGTAACATCGCCCATCTGAAGGCTTTTGTCACTTTTCAGCCGGTCGAATTCCTTTTGTCTCAGTTCCATAAATTTGTTGATAATATACTGAAGTTTAGATCCAACAGTGTTTTCAAGTAGCAGAGAACCATGACCGGCAGTTTCCGAGATTTTAAAGTGAATATCTGTTTAAAACTTGAGAACATCTAAAAATCACAATATGTTTGAAATGGTGCCGCGAAATAAGACCAAAAGCAAACATTTGGCCTGTCAAGGGTATGTCAACAACTGTCAGGCAGGTGCCTATGTCTTACATGTACTTGTGGATTTCAACTCCCTTTCCTCAGGTTTTAGCATCTCACGCGACTTCATCGCTCAGCTAAGGGTATGTCAACTTCTGTCAGGCAGGCGTCTATATTTACAACACATTCATGAATCAAAGCAGCAAAGGGAAGACGGCGGGTATAATTATAACTCAAAAACTTTTGTTTGTACAAATGTGACTCTCAGTGCTCGCTAAATAAACCGTTTGCATTAAGTAATATGTTGTAGAAAATATAGCTTGTTTGGTACCGTTGAAAACGTCTTGCAATGAAGTTAAGTGAAGAAATGAAATATGGTAAAAGAGAGCCTAACTGTAATACAAATTTTGTTTGATAAACAAACATTTTGATGATTTGGATTAGTGAATTGAAAAAAAAAACAAACGTTGAAATTTGGCCCTATTTCTCTGGCCTTATATCACGGCATCAATTTAAATTTTGTTCTTTATACTTACGCCACATACTACGCTCGGCATTGTACACTTGGAAAACATCATCAGCGCTTGCTACACCTTCATCTAGGGAAAATCCTGCATTGAGCTTTTTGAAATCTTCCGTGTGAACAAACACAGCCATTCCAGGCTTACCACCAATTTCTTCATCTTCAAAAAAAAAAAAAAAAAAAAATACAAAAATTAAATAAACAATCAATAATATACACATGTATATATTTTTTTAATTTAACCGATTTCAAAATATGATATCTTTAAATATGTCTACGAATATATCTTGTGACAAAAAAATGTCTTAACACATCTAAGTCTATGGTTGAACCCATTTAATTGAAACCATAATAATAATAAGTGCGCTGCTAGAGTGCTAGAGCCCGATACGCGCTTATAAGAAAACAACAACACTGCAGTCAACAAAACTCTAGCAATGTCCTAGATCGTAGATCGTACTTGATAATTTAAACATTGACGATAGTGACTAGCAAGAGTGATGCTTCACTTGATTCCATTGTTGTAATTGCGTTATTGTCATTATCTTTAATATCTTGTTGTGGCACACTATCCGAGCCGTTGGTTTCGGGACCATAAACTGTCTAAGTGTCTACGCACTTTTGTGTATGACAGTGATCATTGCGGACTTAGTACCGAAATAACCGTTCCGAACGAAGCTGCGGAATTGGACGAGTTTGTTCAAAGGCATGCCTACAACTATAGTAGGGTGCGTTGGACACACTTCTCCAGAACACTGACGAGAGCACTCTCCTCGAATTCGCTCTACCCACCGTCCAATAGAAATCTGTCAAACGAGGAGATTGACAGGTATCTAAAACTAATGGACGAGACAATTAAAGGAACAATGGACAAAACGATACCTCGGTATTAATACACTGACAACGAAGACTTATTCCTCAACGCAACCATTGACGCACTGCACCGACATAAAAGTAGACTGCTGTCAAGGCTAAAAACTTTGTACAGACAGTTTACTGACAGACATAACTCGGAGATTATGACGCTAAAGTCGTCGATCAAAAAGAAAATTACAGAGCATCTGTAAGTTTGTATTGGAACAACAAAATTCTGGCTGTAAACACCAGCAACCCGAATATGTTCCCGCAAATAAATAAAATATTTCGGAGGAAAGATCACAACGACCTTTAGTGTCTTAAAATCGCCCGAACGACGGACAACGAGAACATACTTATAACAGCAGGTATCGATCCAAATGAGGTTGTTGATGATGACAACTTCTTTGTGATCGAGGATCCGCAGGAGAATGTAGAGGCTTCGAAATGAAATAATGAATTGGCGATTCGAGAGCTCGGGTTTCACCCAGTTCAGTGACGAGAATATGGCAAATAATGTCATCACCAATGAAATGGTACTACCACCGTTCATTTTGAAAGCAGAGCTCCAAACGATCTTCGAATCGCTTAGAAGTAAGAAATCAGTGGGAACCGATGAAATACCGAACATTGTGCTTCGACATCTCCCACTAGAAGCGGTGGACATTTATACCACCCTGTTTAATAATGCAATGAATAATTCACATTATCCAGCGCATTGGAAAACAGCGGTGGTACACCCCATCCCCAAAAGGGATAAAGACACATCCAATCCGGCGAATCTCCGGTCGATCAGTCTCCTTCCAAACATCAGTAAGGTTTTCGAGAAGGTGATCAATAGAGTCCTGACTAAGTGGGTTGAGGACAAACATATAGTTCCGGATAATCAATTCGGTTTCAAGGCGCGTCTAAACTGGTTTCTGATATCCAATGGAACAAAGGCAAGAATCAGTGCACTGGTGCCTGCCTGATTGACTTGGAAAAAGCCTTCGATACCGTATGGTTAGAGGGACTCTTTTTTAAGCTGGACAGGTTGGGCATTAGTAAACCACTGCTGTATATTCTTTTTGATATGCTCTCCAGTAGACAGTTCATCGTGAAGAATGGCGATGTGACTTCTGCTGGAACATTTAACATTAAAAATTATTATTATTATTATTATTTTATTAATCTTACATAAATGTACAAATTAATAGTCTTAGACTACAGCGCTAGCTTACATGGCTTTCTGCTGCGATTGAATATAATTTGGGTTAATAAATATTATTATAAAATACTAAGGGAGTTCTGGGACGGTCGGGAGTGTACAAAGCAAGAGTGCCTTGACTCCTGATTTGAACATCCCCGACCGCCCCCAAAGAAAGGAATACAAAAGATCGTTTAAATTTGACTGTCTAGTTTCAGGTACTGTAATATTTTATATAAATTTTTTATGTTCAGTTGAGAGGGAACTGAAAGAACATTTAAAGGATTGCTATAATTGAATAGTCTAGTGCAAAGATTGTTTATTTTACTGCATTCGGTAGTTAGGTGTTTAATTGTAAGTGTTGCGTTTGTAAGGCAAAGATGGCAAATCGGCGGAGGTTCCTTATTGAGTAAGAAGCTGTGGGTTAATCGGGTGTGTCCAAGTCGGAGGCGAAGAAAGCATCTCTTCATTAAAGTTGTGGTGGCCGTCGGATATGAAATGGGTGTTGCTTTAGGATTGATGGTGGTGTAATGATGGGAGTATTCGTTCCATATTTGAGCTTTTTTTTGGTCCCAGTGGGTTTTAATTAATTTCTTTAAATCGTTATTGCTGGGTCGATAAGAAATTACTTCTGCGTTTAAGTCCGTTGCGACTAGTTTGGCGCTGATGTCTGCAGATTCATTTCCTCTTATACCTATGTGTGCCGGTACCCATACGATTATTATTTTCGTTCCAAGGGATATTATGTTGTCTCGAATTTGGTTTATGATTGACGCTTGGTGTTTAACGTTTTTAATGGCGGAAAGGACAGAAAGGCTATCGGTACAAATTATGGTTCTCTGGTTTCTTTTGGTTGCAATTTGTGTAGCTTTAAGAATAGCTAAGGCTTCAACTGAGAATATGGAGAAGTAGCTTGGGAGTTTCTCTGCAGTTTGAACTTCGCATTTACTGTTGACTATTGCCATTCCTGTGCCCATGTCATTTTTTGACCCGTCAGTGTACAAAACATTCCAGGTGTAGGTGGGGAACGTGTTTATTAGCTCATGGAAGAGTTGGTAGAAGGTTTCCTTAGGAGTAGCGTCTTTTTTATGCTTGGATAAGCTGATGTTAATGGCTTCTTTCGGGAGTAACCAAGGCGGATATTTTACGATGTATGCGCTCTTCACATTTGGTACGATGCCAATATTATTGGCAGAATTTAATATTTTATATAGGGTTGATGGTTGGGTTGGCATCTTTTTTCGTTTCAGTATTTTTTTTGAATCCGTGAGTATTGGGGAGCGGTATGGATTGCAGATTTTGGGGATGAGTCGGGATGTCAAAAACTCTACTCGGTGCTCAATGGATGAAAAACCTCCCTCAACAAGCATGTTTTTTATTGGAGAAGTCCGAAAAGCTTTTAATGATGTCCTTATAGCTGAGTGGTATGGAGAATTAAATATATTTAAGTTTGTTTTTGCGCACTTGCCATATATAACTAGCCCATAATCAATCTTTGACAAAAGAATAGTTTTTCTTATATAAATAAGTGTGTTAATGTGAACATAACTATTTTTTGATGATAAATATCTTATGATGTTTAGCCTAGAAACTAGCTTCTTTTTTAGTTCCAAACAATGATACTTAAATGTAAATTTACGATCAAAAATGACCCCTAGTATACATAAGATATTTACATTTGGTATATTTACATTACTTAATCCTAAATCGAAACCAGAGCAGTTTATTTTTTTGCATATATGTAGATGTTTGCTTTTGTCAGAAGATATTAATGCACCTGACCTGCTACACCAATTACTAATGTCATTAAGTACTTCATTAAATAAGTGAACGAATCGGTTTTTGTCATTACATTTTGCCATTAAATATAAGTCATCTGCATAAAGCGAATGATCAATATTTTTAAATTTAATAATTCTTTCACTTAACTCGTTATAAGCAATGATAAAAAGGACTACCGAAAGGGGAGATCCTTGGGGTATGCCGTTTCTTAAATCATGTAAATCCGAAAATGTGTTGTTAACTTTGGACCTAAATTTCCTGTTTAATAGAAATGATTTTATAAAATTATACATTCTCGGTCCGATTTTCCATTTAGCTAATGTGTTTAGTATGGCATGTATGCCTATGCGATCAAAAGCTTTCACAAAGTCAATCGAAACTAATGAGACATGGTTTCTGGATGAAAGGGCTGATGAGATAAACTCATCAATGTGTAGCAGTGAGTCGGTTGTGCTACGACCAATTTTGAAAGCGACTTGATTTGTATTTATGAGATTGTGCCTTTCGATGTACCATAACAATCTTTTGGAAATAATTTTTTCTAAGACTTTGCTAATGCAAGGTAGTAAAGAGATGGGTCTATACCCGTTGATATCGGTTGATTGTTTTTTTGGTTTAGGTATTGGGATAGTAGTGGCAGTTTTCCATGCCTGAGGTATAATACTTAGTTCAAAAATTTGGTTGAACAGTGTCATAATTCGCATTTTGACTTGGTAAGGTGCGTACTTGAGCATAGGATACGAGATCCGATCGTACCCCGGAGTTTTCCCTTTTACAGAGCTAAGACAGCTGTCTAGTTCTAGATAATTAATGGGCATATCTATGAATTTCGCAGTAGTAGATAAATCATAAACTGTGTAGTCTGTGTTTAGTGCTATCCGTTTAGCTTCACGAAATTCGAAGGAAAAATTAATGTCACTACAGTAGGTTGACCAGGATTTTGCAAAGTGATCTGCAATTTTTTGTGAATTGGTAAGCGGTTCAGAACCCGCTATTATAACTTTAATCGATGAAGGGACATAATTCCCTGTAAGTGACTTAATATTAGACCATATTTTTTTAATTGGTGTGTTGGGGTATAGATTGGAGGTGAAATTTTGGAGCTCACTCTTTTCGATTCTTTTGCTTTTCTACGAAACAGTGCGTTAGCTTTCCGATAATTTATCAGGTTGTAATCGTTGGGAAATTTTAGGAATTTTCTCCATAGGGTTTGTTTGTTTTTACGCAAAATCGCGAGCTCGGGGTTCCACCATGGTACTATTGCTTTTATAGGTTTGCGTTTAGTTTGTGGGATGGATAGATTGGCGGCGAACCGAAAACCTTTGCTTAGTGTTGCTGCTTCTTGATTAATATTTAGGGTTGGAGGGTGTTTATTAAAGAATTCAAGGGTTTTTGTTTGGAAAAGGTTCCAATCCGCGCGATCGATTTGGAATTTGGGAGTCGGAGTAGAGAAATTGTTATGGCGACCGAGGGAGATAGTAGTGATGATAGGAAAGTGATCAGCTCCGTGAAGTGAATCTATTATATTCCACTTTGAGTAAGGTAGCAGCTGGGGGGAGATGAGGGATAAGTCGACGTGGGTTAGGGTATTGTGAGTCGAGAAATGAGTTGGACTACCGTCATTTAAAACAGAAAAATCTGTGTTGGATAAAAAAGATTCAACTTCTTTACCCCTTGCGTTAACTATAGGGGAGCCCCAAAGAGGACGCCATGAGTTAAAATCACCTGTCACAATCATAGGTGGGTTTAAAGTACTTACTATGTTTTCCAGATCTATTGCGGAGAATGGTTGTGTTGGGTGGATGTAGAGAGATATGACAGTGATTTTTATATTAAGTTGAATTTCAACGGCTATTGCAGAGATGCAAGAATTTATTTTATGGATTTTATGTGGGAGAGACTTGTGGACCAAAAGACATATGCCTTGCTTAGAAGTTGTGTTAGTGTTAAGGTTGTGGAAATATGGTTCATATTGCTTTGGAGCTTTGCCTGTAGAGTTGAAAGCGATATGGGTTTCTTGAAGAGAAATTATGTGTGGTTTTTTCTCTTTTATTAAGATTTCAAGCTCGTGATAATTGTTTAAGTATCCATTAAGGTTCCATTGCAGAACACTTAGGAGTGAGCTTGTTGTTTTGTGAGACTTTTGAGCAGTATAGTTTAGGCTATATTGCGAAAAATCAGGGGGTGGTATGGTTTTTGGTTGATTGGCCTGACACTGTCGCCCAGACGGCGATTCGTTCAAACGCGGCGGGCAGTCTAGACGACTCGAACTCTGAACGACAAAGTCGTTATTTAGAGTACATGTAGTGTTGTTAGATGACGTCATCATTGTCATATTGGAATCTATTATCATATTGTGGGTGAGTTGTCAATTGGTATTGGTATGGGTAAGTTGCTGGGGAGCGTTTCATTTAAATTTGGTTGTGTGTTGGAGTTGAGAGAAGAGTTGTGAGAAATTATGTATGATGTGGTTACCAGAGGTTCTTTGGATTTTATTTGCAGTTTAGGTGTGATGTGCGTTTGTGTGTTAAAGTTAGCAGAATGCGAGTTAGAAGTGGTGTTGCTACTGGACAAATGTGAGGTGGTGGCGGCAGGAGAACCCGGGGTTTGGATGTACGAAGTGTGAGGTTTGATTGTTGTTTTTATGTTTATATGTTCGCTGGGAACTATTTTTCTTATATTAGGTATGGCGTTCGAAGTTGTAACTGATTGCTTAGGATTTGCTGGCGGAGAAGATGCAAGGGGAGAAGCGTTATTTAATGTTAGAGTAGTGGTATTTATAGATGGTGTTTTAGTTATGCTGTTTGAAGTGTTAGCGGGTTGAGCGGGGTTATTAGTTTGTGGTGGAACAGGTGGAATAGATTGCATTGTATTCCTAGCAACAGTAGCATAAGAGAGAGAAGATGATGGGCTTGGGTTTTGCTCAATGTAAATTTTTTTTGCTTCTGCCATGCTACATTTTTTTATTGTTTTTATTTTAAGCGTTTCTTTAGCCTGTATGAACCGTTTGCAAATTGTGGAGGATGCAGGGTGTTCTTCAGCACAATTAGCGCAAGAGGTGCGAGTGCAACTTGTTTCAGCGTGGGGGGGAAGGTTGCAGTTTACACAGGTTGGGCTACGTGAACATCTTTTAGCGGTATGTCCGAGAATTTGGCAATTTTTGCAACGCATCGGGTTGGGGAAGTATTCTTGAACTTTGAGATTATACCACCCAACATTAATGGAAGTGGGGGGGCGGAAGAGACCGAAAGTGAAGAGCATGAGGCCAGATGGGACGGCTGTTGAATTTTTATTATAACCTATATTTTCCGTTTTTTTTGTGAATTTATAGACGTCTATGACTCCTTGGTCTCTCATTTCATCGATAATTTCTTTTTCGCTAACATTTATTAGGCAAGGTGCGAACACGGTGCCTTTAGATGAGTTTAATTGATCATGAAGGGACACCGCAATTGGGCAGAGATTAGAGAGAGTTTTCTTTGCTAGGAATATGTTGGCAATTTGTTGTGATTTCACAAGAATCAATATGTTTCCGTCACGGAGTTGGGTAATATATTCGTAGGCAGTACTTATACCATCTATCGCTTTTTTTAGCAGGAAAACACTGAAAGAAGTGAGTTTTTTTGTGGGGTCTGCAGGAGATATCATTATGAATTTGGGATTTTTGGAATTAAGGTGGGTGGGAATGGGGAGATCGAAAGCAGTTTCTATGGGTGAAACATTATTTTTTTTTTTTCTTTTACTAGGTCGATCGGAATAATGGTTGAATACATCAAACCGATTGCCTGACGGCATGGTTTGTCCTGAGGCCATAATTAAAGTTATAACCACTTGATTCACTTGATTTTCACACACTTATTGGCGCGCAATTAGATTAGATAGGGGCGGAGCGCGAGAGTGAGAGGGGAAAGAAATAAGAAAAAAGAACACAACTTATGAAAGAGCAGAGAAAAAACGATCGAAACGATGTTATCGGCTCGGGAGATAGTCGGTGACTGCATTAAAAATGGTCTGCAACAAGGTACGGTAAATTCGCCGATCCTGTTCAACATTTACACAAGTGATCTGATAGGTTCACTTCACCATGCCATAGCGTACGTAGACGACTTAATCGCGTACAGAACAGGTCCAAAGATTGAGGTCATTAATATACTCTTGCAACGTGACTTCGACAAAATTAAGCGATATTGAAATGACTGGAAGTTGAAAATCAATTTTCAGAAGTCGGAAACCATTTTGTTTAGGACGCCTTTGTCTGGGGCCTCTAGGGATACCAGAAAGAATTGGCGAAAGTTCTTGATCGTGGGGCAGCATGGGCAGCCACTTGTCGAAATGTAGTCAGATACCTTGGGATCTGGCTAGATCAATATCTGTATTTTAACAAACATATAGATGTTGCTCTGGCCAGAGCCAAAGGTGCTTTTGCCCTTACAAAGAGACTGTTTTATAACAGCCAACTCGATGCGAGGGTAAAGGTTATCTGCTACGTGGCCCTTATCAGGCCTATGCTTATGTTTGGATGTCCCGTGTGGTTCAACGTAAGAGCAAGTTTATTGGAAAAGATTCGGGTGTTTGAGAGGGCTTGTCTCAGGACTTGTCTTCGCTTATACAGAACACCGGAGTCTGAGTACATAAAATTCTATCCTAATGAGGTCTTGCACAATAGGGCGAACCTAATAAGAGTGGACAATTTCATCATTAAGTTGACTCGAAAGCACATTGCAAGAGAAATGACCTCATCGAACAACCTGATCTCCGGGGCATACTACCCTAATTATATGTATCATGAGAGAGTTCGCTTTGACGGCTTCATTCCTCCAGAAGCGTTCCTCTACCTAGATATGAAAGGTCTGATCCAGAACAGATTGGTGGTGCCGCTAATCTTCCACATTGCTCGAACAGCTGCGGACAGGCGACTCAACTACGACAGAGACGTCGCACATGGCAGTGCGGAGCGTCTCCGGTTCAGTAGGTCGGTAGGGAGTCGCGATATAAGGGATGTTGCTCGGCAGCACCAACAATTCTAGTGGGTAGATGAAGGAGGGGTAGTTTCGTCGTCGAATTCCTCCAGTAATACGTAGCTTCACAGGAAGCAAAGTCGGTCTTCTGCACATTTGATTAGCCGTGGCCGGCTTACATAGTGTTAGGTAGAATTAGGGTAGAGTTAAGAAAAAAAAAATAAAAAAAAATAAATAAAAAATAAAAATCACATAAAAAAGAAGAAAAAAAAAATTATATTAGAACAGGGTGGGTGACACCTTTAAAATGCGGTATAGCATTAGATAGTTTAAGTAGGATTAAGTAGTTAAGATTTAGTTTTAGGTAGTTTATAGTTTAGTTTTAGGTAGTTTATAGTTTAGTTTTAAGTTTTAAATTATAACAAAAGTCCATATACTAAGTTTTTCTACATAAAGTTTATTTTCTCAGTTTTAATTTTAATAAATGTAAAAACAAAAATAAAATAGTCTGTAAGAAACATCGAAAGACATAGATTAAGACTTAGAGTGCCCGCATGGGGCCAGTAAGATAGAATAAGATTATTTGTAAGTTATTTAAGCTAATTTTTAAGCATTTTTTGTCTAGCTTGTAAGTGTAAATGAAGTATAAAAATAAAAATGCATATAAAATGAAAAATGAAATCTTGGTTTCGGGACTCCTTTCTTGTCGACAACACATATGTATGTACTTTATTTGACCCTCATTTACCATTTAAGCTATCATTGCCGCTTCTATTTTAATGGCTCCAACGCTCAATGTAGTCAGCGCATACTAGCAGTTTTTCATACCTATCTGAAATATTGTGCCTCTGTTATTGACCTGTGAGTTTCGTACAATTCTTTAAAATGCGAAGTTGAAAAAGTCACCTGAAATGGCGTCATATTTCACAAAACTTTTTTTGACATCAAAAGCCTAAGTGGTGTTATTACCGATTTTTATGAAGCAGCTAGGGTTCCATTACTATCCAAGCAGACGGAGTTGGGCCGAAGTGTAAAAATTGGCATTCGCGACAGTAAAACAAATAAAATAAAAAATTAAAATAGATTATGTGTATTGGTTTGAAGTTCCAGGGTTTTTTCCTAAGATAGGACCATAGGATGGTCTTGAAGATCTTAATTCACTTTTCAAATTCATCTTCAGAACTGATTTCACCTCAGTTCGACGCCGGTATTTATACTGCCTGCCATCTTTCAGGAACATTCTGTACCAGCCAGCTTTCCACACTTCTTTCCATTTTTCTGGAAAATTCGTTATCAACTGTTAAAAAGTTGCCCTCTGCTATGTAAATATAGCTGTTCATATTTATGTAACAAAATTAATCAGTTGGAAACACAAGCGGCAAGGATCAGTCTATGGGAGAACTAGAGGAAAATTATATGTACGAGTATGCTGTCGATAAGAAATTACATGAAATGCCAGCAGCAACAGACATAACATCACAACGGAAAAATATAACTTTGAAGTAATAGCTTTGTTCAATGAGGTTGTTCCACGTAGTTCAGAACAGAAAGGTCTAAGTTTTTATGTTCAGTGAGAAAAAATTCTGTCCAAAACTGGTCTGATTTGTGTTCTATGAGTGTATTCCCAGCAGATCAGAACAGGATTTTCTGGACCTACACTTGAGGTAGAATAGATTATTGAGAAGTGTCAAAAACAGCTATAGTTGAATTTGATTTGGTTTGAGCGGTTTGTGATTGTAATTTTTCGTTAAAGTTAAGTATGGAATTTTCAATTTTTGACAGCTAACATATTGCTGTACTTTGCTGTTCTAAGTTGATCTGACATTTTTCACAAATTTGTGCTGTTTTGGTTTTTCTCACTGAACAAAGCTAATAAGTGGTATTAAGGCTGTAAACGCTCAAGTTATGCTGTAAATTCAAATAACGATACTACTGTAGAAATCCCGCGAAGGTGTTTCTTTGGAATCAGAGCGCAATTTAGTATGAATTTTGGTTGAATCGGATGAAAAATCAAGAAACGTCAAGCGATATTCGGGAATTTGGAAAATTAGATATTTATTGATTTACATACATATATAATTAAATCCATATATGACCCATCTCGACGCGACAAGGTGGTAAAGAAAACATAGCCTTAGATGATGCACTGGAGTTGAAAGGAAAGTTATGACTAATCAACTTCTTGAAGCCCAGTAAAGAGTGTAGCTGAAAACGTATTTTTACAAGCGGGAAAAGGGTTTGTAAATTAATTTTTTTAAACCAATAATGTGGTAAATGGGAGGTTATGTTTATTATTATGGCTATAGTAAATCGGCAATCTGTCATTGACACCAAATTTCGACATTCTACTATACATTTTAACTCTGTAAATAAATGCCGTTTTTTTCTTAAGACAACAATTTCTGCTACGTGTTTAACCAGCTTTATCTGTTTACTGAACACGCCCTGCAAATTTAAAGGAACTATAAAGATGCCAGACAATCAGACCTTAATAAAGTTCTGCTACTAAAACTCTTAGATAAGAAAAAAAAAAAAAACTAAAGCAAATAAAAAGAGTTCTGCAATAAAGTTATCAGACAAAGCACCAGTAGCTTCGATCTTAAGCCAACCAGACTGATAATTTTATGTTAACTGTGTCTAAATCTGGAACTCTTTTCCACTAAAAGGCTTTTTTATCAGCAATAAAGATAAACTTTTCTCGCCACAATCTTTAATCATGACATGCCAAATATTTATAGCTTCACAGTGTTACATTTTACAGTAGGTAGAGCTATTTACGAGTAAAATAAACTTACCTGGAACGAATGTTACATGAATTGTCCTTTTCAATGTAACTCCGGCTTTTTTTAGAGCACGAATTACAGCTAAGTGTTGCATACCGACTGATTTCATATCTTGAGTACCACGAGCGAAAATCCGTCCTTCGGAATCTATTTCTGCGGCGAATGGTGGATGCTTCCAATTTTCTGGAAAAACAGGCACGACATCCATATGCGAATTCAGGATTATAGAAGGAAGCTCGGGATTTGATCCAACCAAGGTTATTACTACAATGGGCTTGTTTTGCGCTTTTGGAGCATACACGCAGCATGGAAGTCCCAAATTATCAGCTTGTTTTTTAAGGAAGGCAACGCAAGGTTCTGAAATAATAAGAATAACGAAAAACATATCAAAATTTGTTTCAATGTAAAGTTTTTGGATAAAAAATGACAATCGATCAAAAAAAATTTCAATTGATTTTTAGGATACATAAGTACCTAAGTTTTTAGTACATATATATGTATATAATATAGAACAGAAGATGTCAGAATAAAATATCTGAAGTTTCAGTATAATGTATCTGGTGTTCTGTTCAGTGGCGTTCCAAACATCGGCTCACTACTACGGCATGTTAATGCAAGACTAAGATATTGACCTATGAGTGACTGACTCCAGAGGCACTCCACAAGGAGTAAATATTTTTTTAAACATTTTTCAACTCAAAACGGAGGAATCAAAGTAATTGCATAAGCAGACAATGCACGAGTAGTATTGTTGAAAATTCGTACCAACTAACACATAATCAAACAAAGCCAAATGAATGTGGTCTGAAGATTAATTCCCAGAAGACTGGACTGGTGTTGTTCACAAACAAGTAAAATATATCAGAATTTAATCCACCAGAAACTGAAGAAAAATCTTTGAAGGTGGCAGAAAGTGCGAAATACTTGGTAATAGGAATAAGAAAACTGTATAAGAAAATAATGTCAATGAACGGGTAAAGAAAGACGAGAAAGCCTTATAAGCATGAAACGAAATCTTCAACAGGAAGTGAAGACTGAACTCTAAAATAATTCTGTGGTTGAATATGGTAATTGCGCGGCCAATAGGCATTTGCTATAACAAAAACATGAAGCAAGGTGACAACTAGTGCTATTGGTACTGATAGGTATCAATAGGTAGGAACACTCGCTCTCAGCTTCCACTGGTGTTAGAAAGAAAATGCCTTCGTTTTGGTGGTTCAGCTACAACCTTTATTTACATATTTATTTATTTGATTGAGTTGAATTTTTCCGTACCTCTTTTTTTTTAAGGAATAAACAACTGATTGTTTTATTTAATATAAATATAAATTTTAAATGTAGATTGCGCAGCAGCTATCCTCACTAGGCGCGTGGTCTCAAGGCGAAAGAAAGAATAAAGCCGGATGTACTCAGACATGTATGGCGGCTGTTTCGTTAAGTTTAATACTGGCTGAATTCAGGGCCGGAAGGCTCCTACCCTAGCTTAACGCGTTGTCGGCATAGCCAACACTCCCTGTCGGTAGGACCTTCCGGGGATTGACGCCTTCTGGAACCTTGACATCTAGAGTGGCCGTTCGTATACTCCGGGTTGCGTTAAGACGAAAGCACTCCGCACTTGATCGTCCTTAGAAATCCTGGTTTGTATCACCCGACCTTTTGGCCAACAGTTTCTTGGGTTGTTTGGGTCCACAATTAGGACAATACCACCCACTTCTATAGGCTTCACTGGTTTAAACCACTTGGTACGACGAGTGATCGTTGGCAGATACTCTTTTATCCAGCGCTTCCAGAAGCGTTCCGCGAATTGTTTTGAGGCTAGCCAATTTGTTCTCAGCACCTTAATGTAATCGTCGAATACTGTTAGTCGTTTAGAACCACTCGAGGATCCCAACAGAAAATGATTAGGTGTCAGCGCCTCCTCGTTTTCATTGTCGATGGGGATGTACGTCAAAGGGCGAGAATTGATAATGTTCTCTGCTTCGATGAGCATGTTTCTCAAAAGTTCGTCTGATGGATTGTGAGTTGGCATTATCGGTACAGCACGTTTTTAACAGATCTCACCAGCCTTTCCCAGCTTCCTCCCATATGCAGCGATCCTCGGGAAATGAATTTCCATTTGGTAGCGGTGGAAGTAAAGGTCTCTATAAGGCTTCGCTTAGCTTTCGCTCAGCTCCAGTGAAATTGATGCCGTTATCACTATATATTTCAATGGGTGTTTCGCGACGGCCGATGAAATTTCGAATAGCCATTATAGAGGAGTCCGACGACACTGAATGTGCCACCTCAATATGAACCGCTCGTGTAGTTAAACAGGTTACAAGTACGCCCCACCTTTTAGTCATTCTTCCGAGGATGGAAACATTCATTGGACCAAAATAGTCAACTCCGACAAACGAAAACGGTCGGCAAAACGAAGCAAGTCGTGCGGGAGGGAGCTGTGCCATTATGGGATGCAGTGGCTTAACACTGTTGTTCTTGCACTGTTGACAGGTTCTTCTGATAGTATTAAAGGCTGCCTTGCCGTGTTAGTGTAAAGGCTGCCTTGCGATATGTTGTAACTTTGTCGAAGCTCGTTAATAGCTGTCTCGCTGTAACGACGGTGCATGTCCATAATGATTAAGTATGTTACCCAATGCGCTCTTGGGAGAATGATAGGCATTTTAATATTTTCGAACACATTTTTGGCATGAAGGATTCTGCCATTTGCCCTGATAATACCTTTTTCGTCTAGGAATGGACAGAGATTATACAGCCCTCTTGAAGAGTCTACAAGGCTCTTGGCTCGCAAGTCTGCGAATTCTTCGGCGTATGCACTAGATTGCACTTCTCATTAATATTCCAGTTAGAGTTTTTATGAAATCTGAAGATGTTTTCTTGAGTAGAAACATGATTTCGAGGATTTACATCAGTGGAAAGTATTTTACCCATTTCAGCCATTTATTGTATTCAGGGTCGTTAATTTCGTATTCCCAATCGCCCTTGGAGCGCCAGATTTCCTGTAATAGAATCTTGGCGAACATCAGAAAGTGTGCTATTAGTCCCAAGGGGTTGAAAATCGTCATTAAAATTCTAGGAACATCGCGCTTTGTGGGACTTCGCCATCCAAAAAGGATCTCGGCTTGGCTTAAGTTAGTTTCTAGAACCTTTTTCGTTGTCAGCTCTACATCGACGTCGAGATTCAGGCTGTCAGTGGGGTTAGCGTTCAAGGCTTGGATAACTACGGGTGAATTCGAAATCCAGTTCCGAATAAAGAAACCTCCCTGCTGATGAACGTAGCGGATCTCCTTAGCAAGCTGAATGTTTTCCTCCTCTGAAGCAACGCTATCCATTAAATCATCAACGTAGTGAAATACGCAATTCCTTGCGTATTTGGACTTGGTGAAATATTTCCATAATGTCTCCGCAGATAGCTATTAGATTCTCTCTGAACCTGTAGATTACAGACATTAATGACGTTAGTTGGTCTGGACCTTTCAATAGCACGGAGTTCAGTGAAACACCTTGCACCGTGGCTGCTGCGTCCCACACGATCTTTAACTTTCCAGGTTTATTGGAGTTCTGTAAATATTGGCAAGTACCAACAACGATGACTTCCTTTTGAGACTTCTTTAGAAGTGAGCTTTCTTGCGTAACCCTTGGATATTACTCTTATATTCTCTTGTTAAGCGCGTCGCCATACAGCGGCTCTCTCCTCATTCGCTTGTGAAGACATGCTAGTCTTCTCTTAGCCATAGGTAGGCTGTCGGGTAAATGGATTTGGTCACTCTTCCACAGGAGTGAGGTTTCAAATCGTTCTTAGCTACGTCGCGTGTGAGTGGTCAGCAGCTTTAAGGCGCGACTATCCTCTGATAGCACAATATTTTCGGGATTTGAAGTCCCAAAACTGTCACTGCTAATAAATTTTTAACCAGTCGTTGAAGGTCGGCAGAGTGACACTCGCTGTGATGACCGTAGTCGTTTGTTACTTTGAAACCCCGTTCTTTATAGGTGCCATGTACGATCCACCCTAAGCGTGTTTTGGTAGCGACTGCTTCCTTTGCACTACCCTCCTTGTATCGCAGTGGAAGACTCAGCTTGGCATTGTTAAGCCCTATGATTAGTTGAGGAACAGCGGAATCATATGACTGGATGGGTAGCCCTCTGAGATGCTCGTACTCTTGTTGTCACTCCTTTAAACGAATTGATTGGACTGGCAGCTGAAGATTTTTAACGGTGTGTGCGTCCGATAGTCTAAAGCGTTATGCATTCGGAGATGTGCCCGAGATATGTAGGGAAAATGTTTTCGAGGCATCCTCGTGTCTGTAGGTGTCCCCGGTCCATTTTATACACAACGGTTGGGAAATTCCATCAACGTTGAGTGCCTTTGCTATTTCCTCATCTATTAACGATAAAGATAACCCGTCATCTAGGAACGCAAATGTTTGAAATTGAATGTCCTTATTGTACAAAATTATACGCACGACGCGGAATAAGATCATCTTCGAATTGTGACTTTGAGTGTTGCGATGTGTTTGTGTATGCAATGAAAGATGCCCAACCGTTGGCTTTTGCTCCTCACAGTCCTTTTCATCGTTGTGCAACAGTTTGAGATGCTTATATGTACGTGCATCCGTTTTTCCCACAAACGGAAGTTGAAGGGCAGTTGCGGTTGTCATGATGACCTAGGCATCTGCGACATAGTCGGCACTCCCTCAGAGCCAACCATTTTGAAGAGCGGCTGAGTTTTTGGAATTTCTTACAAGCTGCCACCGAGCTGCACTCATTTTGGCAAATACAACACTTGGATGTCGATAGCATCACACCGTTGCTATTTACATCTGGCTGAATATAATGCGCATTTAGAAACCCTCTTTCCTTCCCGCTTCTGTTTCGCACCTTGGATTCCAGAACCAGGAATGACGTATCTGTAGCGATTACATTGTTGGCAGCTTCGGCGATTCCGTAGATCCATATACTGAAATGTGAGAGATTGACACAGTTCGGTTGTACTAGAAGGCTTCGAACTGCCTCGGACGCTTTTTCCTTCAGAGCTCTTTGTAGCCTTACCAGATTTTTTTCGTCCGTGAATGCGCAAAGCACAGTGCTCCGATAAAAATTCGAGATAAACAACGGCCACTCGTCCGGACTTCCACCAAAGTATTGCAAGTCGCGAGAGATTAAGTGTCGAGATGCTATATTAGCCTTCGATAGGCCCTGGAAAGAGAGGCCGGAAACGTATGGGCCTGTTGTTCTCCTCACCGAGGGATGCTCGTAGTGATGTTGATTTTGCGTTGGCTGACCTTATACTGGAAATGAATCAAACATCGGCTGCTGAAGGGCGTCCTCCACTTGTAGTAAGGGGTATCTGTAGTGGTGTTGTAAAACCGTCGGCTGTGGTGTTTGTGAAATAGCGTAGGGCTGCGGTCGCAGCATTGCAGGTTGCGAGGGAGCAACTGGCTCCATCTGAATACAGGCTTCTGGCGGCGATAGCTGATACACAACTAAAGACTTGTCATTGCAGATCCTTTCATGGTTTTCCCATAGCTTTCCTGGGAATGGTGTTGTATTAGTGATCGTTGATTAGCAACCTTTGGGTGGTTGGCTGGCAGCACAGCTCCTCCTCTAGCATCCGTATCTCCATCTGAAATTGTTTCGCCAAAGATCTCTTCGATCCCTTTGAGCTGACAGATCCGTTTGAGCTGCTATGTCGATGAACTGGGACATAACTTTCGATTTGACAAAGTTTCGTTGGTGTCACTGGTACTCCAGTGTCAGGAACCGCATCATAGGGTCCACCGTTGGGTTCGCCCAAATAAAGGTGTGTTGGTATTGTAGGTCCTTTGGCATTCACAGCGAAACGTGGGTTCTCGCTTACAGCTGTGGGTAGCACATTGTACGATGCACCAGTTGTGGCAGCACTATAAACTGCGGTGGCGACATAAGGTGCAATAGATGTGGCAGGATTGTCGGCAGCAATTGTGACATAAGCTGGTGTCACGTTATAAGCTGCAACTGTTGAACGCGCTGCGGTTGTGGTAGATTTATTAGCCGCAGTCGCGACAAAAGCTGTTGTTGCAGTGAATGGTGTTGAAATACTGGGAAATTGTTGTAGAATATTGTTAGTATTGATAGGTACCAATAGGCAGAAAAACTCGCTGTCAGCTTCCGCTGGTGTTCGAAAGAAAATACCTTCGATTTGGTGGTTCAGCTACAACCTTTATTTACATATTTATTTATTTGATTGAGTTGAATTTTACATTTTACATATATAGTATTTACAAAGCTTTTACTTACAATTTTCTTCCATACCTTTTTTTTTAAAGGAATAAGCAACTGATTGTTTTATTTAATATAGATGTAAATTTTAAATATAGAATGTGCAGCAGCTATCCTCACTAGGCGCGTGGTCTCAAGGCGAAAGAAAGCATAAAACCGGATCTACTCAGACATGCATAGCGGCTGTTTCGTTAAGTTTAATAGTGGGTGAATTCAGGGTCGCAAATTTCTTACCCTAACTTAACGTGTTGTCGCCAACAAGTGCAATGAGAACTACGCTAACCGTTGGACTGAAGGCAATTCTGAATCTGGTACCCCTGGATCTATTCATCAGATGCTAATAGAGTCTTGGCATGCGCAGACGCTGAAAATATACAAAGGATGCGATGTTAATTTGGACTACATGCTTCCTTATCTGGACTTTGATAGACTATTTTTTAGGCAGTAAGGAACAAAGGTGAACTTTGGAAGCGGTGTAAGTTAATTCCTCGATGAATTACGTATACAAAGCTCAATCAGGCTCCTTGGTCATAGCAGTATTTTCCTTGCTTAGGCTCTACCAATTCTTATTGACAGTCAATCGGAAGTTTTATGGACTTAAAACAAACCGACCAGAGTTGTAAAAGAATACAACCATTTTTGAATGCATTATATGAAGTAACTAAAATTACTTCCATGTTTACTTCAACTTGAAAATATGAAATCACCATTCATTTTGTAGTCAATGATTTGGCATTCATTTTAGTGAAGTCAAGGATTGCAGTCAAATGAATGCAATCTTTTTTGTGAATTCAGTGTCAAATATATACAATACCTAAATAAGATTCTCCTATTTATATCATCACAATCAATAAATCAATAAGCTGCTTCAAAATTAAATTTCGAAACTCGTTTTGCAATGCACCTAAATTTGGAAAAAATAACGACTAAAATAGTTGAATGTTCTGTTAGAACTTACGATAGTCTATGTTGGGATGCACAGTCGGTATTTGAAGATATTCTTGGAAACATTGTGGCGTTATGTGGAACGCTGAGTGCCGACTGAATTGAGTTGCCTTATTACTTAGCTCCTTTCCTTGCACAGTAAAATTTATATCACTCTTTGTGTGTTTTTATACGTTTAGATTGTAGTGTGGTCAATTCTTATGCCCATTAATTAATACATTTGTTTATTTCGGGGATTATTTATTGAAGTTAATTCATTGTTAATCAGTCTCCTGATAGTGGAATATTACAACAGAAGCGTTACATTTACATAGCACGAGTGACTTTGATAAGACGACTATAACCGCAAATCGGTAGAGATAACAAGGAACAAAACCGACACAGTCTATCCAAAATTGGAACTACCTCGTGAGAACGATTCAGTGGGAACACAAGACATTCGGATACTTTCATTACATAGCGATAAACTTTTATAAAATCAATTTTCTACTGACGTAGTGGTATGCACCTACATACATACATGCATATTTCCATTTACATATATGTAAGCGCGGTTAGGTGTAAATATCCTAACAGCACTAGCCTGCACGAATAAAAAGGATTGTACGAGTATAATAAGACCATGGAATGTGTCCATAAAATCAATATCCCAAGGACTTTGGTTATGCAATTGGAAATGCGAGTAATATAAACTCCAAGAAATGTATCTGGAAATTAAACAGGTAATGGGATCACTCCTTTTTATTCATTTCATGTTCAAGGCCTAAGTAAATACAGAGAAATTACTCCTTTAAGATAGTTTGCCTGACTTTGTGCATAGAGAACTTTAATTTGGCATAAGATACGAGTACTCTTATTATTCTTCCAATAATAATATCGTATCTAGAGAATTATGATACTTGGTTCGTGCTTAAAAAAGATATCGTTACTGATCTTAAAACTGACACTTTACAATTTTTAATGGTGATTATATCGTTAAACGAGCTATACAACAGTTAAGGACCGTCTTCCTCTACACAAATTTTATGAAAGGGAAGCCATTTTCAATACTATTGTAGATTAATTTCTTAGTGCATATGCTACGGCGAACTTAATCATGCGTTAATTTATTGTCAGAAGAAGATCCAGTGTGTCAAATCTCCTTCCAAAGACTTTGGAGTAAAGGCCCAAATAAACTACGTTACTATGCTGCACTTCACCATAGCGTTCCGCCTTTACATTGTATTACGAGTATAATGAAATATCTAGACCCTGCTACCTAAAGCGCGTTTCCAATATCATGGTGAACGGTAAGCAATTGAAACGCTACGATGCGTGAAGAAGTGTTATTTAATTATCTTACATTTTAATTAGCGCGCGCTCAAGGGATATGAGTAAAATGTTTTTACACAGCGCGGACCAAGGAGAAAAAGAGAGATACAGATGTACGAGTACTTTGGTCTTAAATGTTTGCAAGTTATAAAGAAATAGGGAGCTCGGCAGGGCATTCCATAAGCGAGTTATAAGTTATAGAGCACGCCCGAGAGAGTGAGACAGGAAACATTACGTCGGCGTTCGAGGGTGTCAATTGACTGACTGGTTTAGTATCAGCTATGAGTTTTATTGCACGGTTTTGAATCGTATCTAGCAGGTGCAGAGATATTTTAGGAGCACCTGATCAGATGAATGCCTTATATATTAAGGCCAGATCAGAGAGGGTGAAATATTTCTTACACCGCTTGAGGAAACCTAGACATTTTGCAGCATTTTTGACAACATCGAATATGTGGTCATTCCAGCGTAAGTTGTCATTGAGACAAATACCGAGAATAGAAAGTTTATCGGTTTCAACTCTGCTGGGTATTTAAATTTCGTTGAAGAAAGAGCTTACGCAGTGGTTTTGCGAGCGAGAAAGCATACCTCTTCAGAAGAACCAGTGGATTTGTGTATATTAAATTCTTTAAGTACTCTTGTTACTACACGAGTGCGAAAGTGTATTTGTCCTATTGAAGACTCACCTCAGTCAAGTGTAGGCGGGGACAAAGCACAATCTGGAAGTTTTGAGTTGGCTGCAAAATTTTCAGCAAGCAGATTAGCCTGACAACTGGAATGTCATTGCAAATGAGCGTTGGTAACGTTTTTGACGAACGACCAAAAATTGTTACTAACATTGGGACATTGTATTACTTTTTGTCTCAGATTTTGGTCGTACTGGAATTTCACACGCTGAAGAAAGGCGTTGCAATAATTCCTGGCTCATTTGAACTTTTTTCAGTTTTCCTCTCTAACCCTGACAGTCTCTTTACAGCTCGAGTTGTACCATGCCTTTTCTTTTGGTTTGATACCCGATTAGTGATAAAGCATCTCATTCCAAAGACAATGTTGTTAGAATAATTGTGTATAAGGCAGTGACGATCAGGCTTTGTTTGATACGGGCGGCTGTTATAAAAGCGATGTAAGCCAAACTTATCAGTCACAACGCGTTCTATGTTTCGCAGCTTTCTGGAAGCGAAACGCTGCAAAGTGTTTTAATTGCAGAAAATCGCGGGCCAATTATCGGGGATGCCAAATAGCTGCAGATCTGCAAAAAAGGCAAAGTCAAAAATATTGCAGCATAGGTGGACCTATCGGGATCTGGTTACAAACAAATTAAGAAAAGTGTACATCATAAGATGCAGCCCAATTTATTTTTATTTTTTTTTTTCAAATGAAAAGCTATGAGTTTATCGATGCAATTTTCATTCCGAATTGAAATGTACTCGTAATTGACACCACTAGCTATGAAATATGACATCACTCAAATGTCCTCAAAGGAAGCACTTCCCTGAGTGGATGGGCTAAACCATTTTCCATGACTTTTTCGCATAATTCGACCTATATTTCAGCAATTTCATGTTGAATGTTCGCCTCCAAGTCTTCTAAAGTGTTTGTCTTATAGACAAGAGACTTAATAAAGCTACAAAAAAAAAAAATAACATTAAGATGTAAAATCGCACAAGCGTCAATTGACAGAGCAATATCTGGTGACAAGACTATCACGAAATTCGTCTTCAATAAGGGGGCAGTTTTAATTTATCCTTAAGAAAAATTGGTTAACGTAGAGCGACAGCGGTCTCCATTAACTGTGTATCGACTCGTCGGCATCATCTCGTAAGAGATACGATCTAATGACATGAAAACCTCCGACATGAAAATCACATAGAACAGTTAATTTCTTCGTATACAATGGCTGCTGTTGGAACAGCCTCCGCTATTCCCTTGATCAAATGCCGCAATTTTGCTTGCGCCACTTTACCAAAAATGTGCCTCATCGTGGAGGATGATTTTTCGGTGAAAACTTGGATCCTCTTTCATCTTGAGTAAAGTCCAACCAGCAACAGTTCGACGTGAACGATGGTCATTTGGCTTTAGCCCTTAAATCAATACGATCTTATACGTACGTACGAGTATACTCAAGACTGAATGTTTTCACTAACGTCCAGTTGTTCGCTTATCGGTACGATTGTAACTTCCGAAATTTTGATTTAACGCACGTAACTCAATCCAATCCAAATCCAAAAAGTTGGAAGATTTGTAAACTCTGCTTAAGCGTACACCTTTCCATGATTAAATGGTAGATATGATATGCGCGAGAAAACTCATTACTTAAACCGCGACACCATGCCATGCCGCGGCACAAGGAAATGAAAATGCCGAACGTTGAGTTGACCTTTTTACTTACGTTATCATTTGTAATTCTTAACAAAGTTAAGGAGCAAAGTAAAATGAATAGACCTACGTTCAGGAGGTTAGTCAACTTCAAAAATAGTTTCCATAATACAAAAAAAAAAAAAAAAACTCTAGAAGGTTTCCAGAACTTAAGGAGGCACGGTACGCAAACACAATAGACATAAATACTACCTCATATAAGTATTCACGTGAGCCCTGGTGATGTAAAGCGCAAAGTAAAGAGTCGTAAAGTGTTTTAATGAGTATGTGTGTACTTACATGTATTCAAAATGCTAAGGCCGAATTTCATTGTTGGTGGTAATTTTAACATTTCAACAGAAAACAGACTTTCGCGGGTCCAAGATGCATCTCAGGAAAAGGTTAAACGCTCTATAAAGCGGGTATGAATTATAGTTACAACTTCCATTGCACGAGCAAATTGAATTTTTCACCAATTTCGCAGAAGTTAATATAAGCTTTGATCTTTTATTTAACCATTCTCCAGCACTTTTTTTTTGCCAAACAACGAACATCTTAAGGGAAAAAAAACATTCCACCGTAGAAAACATAGGAACTCAGTTATTCCATTTAGAATGCTGTAGAATTCATTGAAAATTCTAAAATCTTGGATCAAGCAATCAAGAAACACTATATACGAGTAACTATTGGGCAAAAGAAGACGAAAAAAGGAATTTTAAGACTTTAGATGGCCAATCGTTAATTCATAAAATTAACATACAATAACAAGAATATGGCTTACTTACTTAATTACTTACTTAGATGGCGCTGTAGTTCGGGGTGGATCAAGTCTTCAACTAACATGCCCCTCTAGCTAGCGCGATCTTTTGCCAGCTGTCTGCAGCTACGCACACAAAGTTGGCGAGATCCCCTTCCACTTGAGTGCGCCACCTAAGATGAAGTCGTCGCCTACTGCGTTGTCCCTCTGGCATGGAGCATTTTTCGGACTGGGGTGCTAGTGACCATACCCACAAGGTGACCTAGCCATCTAAGCCGGGTTATCCTATCTTTTCTGACGATGTCGGCATAGCTATACAGTACGTATAGTTCGCTGTTGAAGTGCCTTCTCGATTCTCCATTGATGCAAACGGGACCGAACAACTTTTCTCTCGAAGCGCCTGTTTCCATTAGTATTCACGCTACTGCGTCCTAATATAAGACTGGGATGATTGGGTTTTTTGTTGCTCGAGAGAGGGCTTTACTACTCAATTGCCGTCTAAGCCCAAAGAAGCAGTGATTAGCAAGAGTAATTCTTCGCATGATTTCCGTGCTGGTGTCTTTGTCGGAGTTACTAGCGGAGCCGAGGTAGATAAAGTCCTTTACTATCTCAAAGGTGTAGCTGTTTGTCGTGGCGTTTTGTTTCTTCTTCGTTGACCCCTAACCCATCTTTGGCGGTTGTACTTCAATAGTTACAAAGGATCCCTTGACAGATCGCTGTGTTCTTCCCTTATGTCTATGTTTTCTGCATATGCGAGTAACTGAACTTACTTTTGAAATATGGTGCCTCTGAAGTTGACTCGTGTGTTTTCGTACAGTTCTTTCAAGAACTATGTTGAAAAAATTACACGACAACACATCTTTTTTGCATAAGTCTGAAATGTTTCTGAAAATTGAAAGTCTCGGTTTTGTCATAACCGACCTTGATGGGGCAGCATGCATTTTCCATCGTTAACCTGCATAGTAGAATCAGCTTTGTAGGAATCCCAAAACTGGAACATTTCTGAACATTGAACGTCTAGGTTTTGTCATAACTGTCCTTGATGGAGCAGCATGCATTGTCCATCGTCATCCTGCATAGTCGAATGAGCTTGGCAGGGATCCCAAACTGGATCGTCTCTGTAAAACTCATCTTATATACAGCTTCGAAATTGATGAAGAGGTTGTGTGTATCGATTTAGAGTTTTTAGGTTTTTACAAGACCTGTCGTAATGTGAAAATTTGATCTATGGTGCACTTTCCTGGCCTAAAACCACACTGATAAGGGCCGGTCAGATTGTTCACGAAGGGATGTTGAGGAGACTTATTCCTCTGTAGTTGGCGAAGTTCAGGGGATCTGCTTTTTTTGTCTGTCGGACATACTTTCGTCGACCCAGATCTTGGAGATGAGTTGATGTATGATCCGTATCCAATCATCACTTGCTGCTTTAAGCTGCTCGCAAGTTATGACATCGGGTCTCTCATCACAGTGGGGTGTTTTTTCCGTCATAACAGTTTAACAGCCTGCAGAAATAATGTTTCCAGATTCACAACACCGACTGTTGTTCTATAATACTATGAGCATTCCTTCTCCATCCTTGCAGATTCCTGTTTGGGCTTTACAACTTTAGCATATTTGTTTTAGTTTTTAGTAAAACTTCCGAATTTCATTCTTCAGAGTTTGCAACCTGGAAGGTTATGCCATCTGCAGTTGTGCTCATATGAAAACAGACTGTCAACTTCAGATAGATCGGGATATGAATATCAAGGGCAGAAAGATTCATCAATGTCTAGAGCGGAACGAGGCGTGCTAGGGAAAGCCCCATGCAGCCTTGGCAGACCGTTCATTGGAGTTTGGTAAAAGCATATTTTGGTAAGAGCTTATTCTACCAGACAACCGATTCATAGGATATAATAGGCCTTCTCATAGCTGTATATTGTAGATTCAAAACACCCTTCTAGGTGTCAGGCTCATGTTTAGTCCATAGAAGTTTGTTATCCAGGATTACACTCAAATACTTAGCTTGTTTGTAGAATTGGTTGGTGATAAACTTAAGCACTAGATGAGTCAGAGCAGTTAGCTTCCCCCTTCTTATAAAGTGAAGAACTTCTGCTTTGAGAGGATTGTCTGAAATCCCATTTCTAGTGCCGCAATCGTCGATTACGTCTAGGCCTGGCTGCGCTTTAGAGCAGATAGTAGCTAGATACCATCCAGCAGACAGTACAGCTACATACATCATCTAGATACGGTTGTCCTTAGACGTCAAAACTATTTATTTAGCGCGTTGAGAAGAGAGTAGACTAACATGCACTATAGCAGTGGACACAGAACGTAGCCTTGGGGGCAACCCCTGTTTGACCACACCATCATATATTGGCCACAGTCAGTATCCGCAATCAATATTCTATTCACCAGCTTTTATCAGAAAAACTAGTGATTCCTCTAGGCCGTCAAAAGTTGCGTTGTCGAAAACACCTACCAGCTACGACGTGTTGAGTTATTCATTAGCAGCTTCGTTGTGATCTGTTTGTAAGTCTCTACCTTCGATTCAGTGTCGGTGCCATTAGACATTCTGAGTGGTTCTAGCCTGGTTGATTTTTCCCTTTTGAGGATTTTGACCAGCCTAATGCTTTCACCGTCGGCTTCAATCTTTTCGCAAAAGTCTTCATAACAAGCACTCTTCGAAATCTGAATTAGCTTCTAATATACTTTTTGGCTCGATCTGTAAGGACTCCAGTCTTCCTCAAAATTAGACTTAACTGACCTGTTTAGAACTTTTCTGGTTCCTTTATGAAGTCGCATCAGATCTGCATTCCACCATGGGACGAGGGATCTGCAGGATTGCTTTCTAGCTGGTCGTGATAGTTCAAAATACTTGGTGAGGTTCTGAAAAGCTTCCTCTACCTTTTGTTTTGTTGGCTTAGGCCCAACATTATTGACAGCCAGGCCAAACGATAGTATAAAATTTAGAAGATGATTCACATTGTGTTTGCTACTGCCCCAGAAAGTATTCTGAGCATTAGCATTGCAGCATGTGATAAGTCTCATCTTCCTGAAATCAGTATTTAATCAACTTGGTTAACGCCTTCGGCAATAACGACTCATAAGGAAAATAAGCAGACGAAACGACGAATTTATGCCATTCTCCGTTCGTTTAGTATGTCTGTAGCACCTACATAAATCTTGGTTGCAAAATTGCACAAGTTTAGATTGTGAGAGATTATACATATGTCCCTCGTCATATAATGGTGTGAAACCCCTTAAATATCCGAAACCACAGATTTATTTATTCCACACCCATTATTCTACACGGAAAGTCTCCTATATAAGGATGGAGTAGCAGACTTGAAGGTTGTTCTGACTGCTTGGACGGATGTCTCTTTTCTGCACTCATTTGCAAACAAATTGGAAATTAACCCCACCAAGGTGCAGATAGGAAGGTGAGCCATACCTAGACTTATTGGTCTTGACGGAAGCTGTGTTTAAGCCAACAACAAGAGAAGAGCGGCCCTTCTTCTCCCGGAGAGGAGAGAAAGCCCTGTGAAAGTAGATTTTCCAGTTTTTAGTTTCGAGTGTAGGGTTCTGAGTGTGCCGTCATACCACGTCATCAGCACATCTCCCGTCTCCCTGAGTTGCCTTGGAACCCAGAAGATTCGGTGGCCTGCAAACTCCGAAAGCCTTGGTTTCCAGTGGTGCAATTTTCGGCACAGGTTTGTTCAACCATTCAAGAGTTTGCTGCGTGTAGTTCCGTTTTCCATATATTGTACTAGTCCTCTGTTTGAATGCAAACATTATCCGCTTGCATTCAGCGTCGTTCAGACTGTTGTTATTGCCAGTTTTCAAAATTTGGAGCGCCAGAGTGGTGATAACGGCAACCTTATAGGTGCGCGCGCCAGTCTCGTCCCCTTTAGTATTTCGGAGTTTTTTTGGAGGTGGATTTTCCAGGGTCATCAAGTTCCGTCCACCTGAACTGCAATTTTTGTTGGTTACATCAAGACGGGGAGTGCTGGAAACTTTTTTCCTCTTGGTCCTGTTCGGTGGGTGTCACATTCGCCAACCTGTTTCTCTTCTCCGTCGCCGCTGGGTGAGTTAAACTTTTAGCTCCCTCGCCGTCTCCTTACGCTGTGCGTTTGTCAAGGCATTTTTAAACCACTTCTCATACACTGAGGCATTCATATCCTCATGATAACCACCGCAGGTCGATGATTAAAAGTCTTTCCTGAACGAATGCTATCGAGCTTCTGATGTGGGTCTCTTCACTTTTCCGTATGGTGATAGTTTTAAGCATCTACTTCCTCTTGTATCGTAAATGTATCTTAAGCCAATCATATTTGCCTATTTTGAAAATATTAAACATTACACACATCTACATAAAAAGGGTTTTCCAACACGAGTATATGCATACCTTATGAAAATCGGTTCTGTAGAATAGTCGTATAATTAATCGCAAGATTCGTGTTTGCTTATTAATATGTATGTAGAGAACTATAATATTTTATTTAACTCAAAAAAGAATTACAGGATAATACAAAATTTCTACGAATAATTTCACGACCACGAGCCAGGAAGGTTGACACTAAGCTGCCTTGTCCAATCGTCAGTCCTCTTTTATATACTTCACTCGTTCAATCGCTGCCCCATTAATCCATCCAGTCCCAGATACCAACGACACTTAGTATTTTGTGCCATGTCCACAATTTCAGGGCCAGCATCAGCAAAACCCATCCAGCGCCGACCCCAATTAAGACAACTAACGACTTCAGTGGATCCATTGTATTAAAAGACAACATTGCCCATATCATTCTGGCTTTTATGCTTCTCAATATAGGTCAACACAAAATCCAATCATGGCTAATGCGACAATGTTCTCCTCGTAATACGATGAGAGTAAACAACCCCGAAGGTAAACAAACTCCAGTCTTCTGGGACAACAAACGAACAAGCGGACGATTCATATTGGTGTTCTATTCTATGTCATAATCGACTGCCGCCGATCGTGAATCATTCATTGATTGCGATATTTATATTTAATGTCAGCATTCCCACAAATGATTCACGATATTACTACACTTAATGTCAGCATTCCCACACTCGGCCATCCTGGTATTCGACTGCCCTCAGTCGGATTTTTCTTCGTCTTCGTCTACCGTATCGCACCACTCGTCTTCACTGTTGGATCTTACCCACGGCTTCATGTAGTCGGCTGCTGTACTTGTAATGTTTGGCCCTTCGTGCTGACCCACTTTTCTTACTTCGTAGCGTTCATTCCGTTTTACCTTTGTCACTTCGTAGGGACCTAAATATTCTGCGCATAGCTTTAACCCGGTACCGAATTGTGTCCGCTTTATAGCTACCAGTTCGCCAGTCTGATATTTACCGGCCTCCTTCCGCTTTTTGTTATAACTGCGTTGATTCTCCATCTGGACCTTCAATATTTCTTCTCTCGCCCTCTTCCGCATCTCGTCTCTAGTATTCTCGAAGTCATCCAGAATTGCTTCGTCCAGTAGGCTTTTCATATCCGGATCGTCTTTTGCTCGTATGATGGTTCCGAACATCAGCTGGAACGGGCTCCTTTTCGTGCTCCTTGACACTGTCGAATTTATAGCCCTTTGCACTTGACTTACATGCTGATACCATTTGGTTGGGTCTTCTACGGGTAGCCTCGAGAGTACACCGATGATGATTCTATTCATTATTTCAACCTGGCCGTTGCCACGGGGTACTCCGGTAGTCGTCATTATATGCTGAATGTTCCTTTGGTCACAGTAGTCCTTAAAAGCGGTTGCTGTAAATGCTGCTCCTCTGTCCGAAATTAACCGAGTTGGGTTCCCAAATAACTCACTCTGCGCTTCCATTTTCTTGATCACTTCCTCGCACTTTGTCGTCTTGACCGTATACAGCCACGTGAATTTCGTAAAAGCGTCTACAACTACGAAGAGATAATTATAAAATTTATTAGTGGATGGTAGTGGACCTAAGTGGTCAACATGTAACGTGTGGAGTGGAACGTCGCTTTTCTCGATCGGATGCAGAAATCCTTCCATTCGCCCGCTTTTCTTTGCTGTCAGTATGCACGGTACACAGTTAGTGATGACGTCTTCTATACATTTCTTAAGCTTAGGTATGTGGTAGTCCTGCTTTATTACTGCTTCGATTTTTTGCGAGCTCATATGTCCCTGCTCATGAGCGCTTCTGATGATCTCTTTCTGCATAGATTTTGGTACGACTAGCAAGTGTGCACCCTCTTCAAATTTGTATAATAACCCAGCCCTCACTTCGTAATCTTTGTAGGCGCCCGTCGCTGCAATTATATTAAAAATTAGTTGACAATACTCATCTTTTGATTGTGAGACTTTTATCCTGTGTATGAGACCATCCTCAATCCTCATGACTGGATACCTGCTCAAGGCGTCCACGTGCCTCATCGCAGTCCCCGCTCGATGCACGACTTTCATTGAGTACTCCTGTAGCATTATGGCCCATCGGGTCACCCGCGGGCATAAATCCTTCTTTGACATGGTGGCTTGAAACGCCTTGCAATCGGTTACCACCGTGAACTGGACTCCGAGTAGATATACACGCAGCTTCTTCAGACATTTGATGATGGCCAACACCTCCAGTTCATAACTCGTATAGTTCTTCTCCGATGTTGCTGTCTTGAAACTCAAATAGAATGTGGGATGGAACTCACCGTCATCGTGTCTTTGTAGCAAAGTGCCACCATATCCGATCATACTCGAATCTGTATGCAGTTCAGTTGGCAACGCTGGGCTAAATAACTTCAACACTGGTTCCTCGCAGAGATGCGCCTTCAGTGTCTCAACTGCAGCAATTTGTTCTTGGCCCATATCAAATTTCACTGATTTGCACAATAGCTCAGTAAGCGGCTTCGCGATTTGCGAGTAGGCTGGGATGAACTTCCGGAAGAATCCCGTCAATCCCAGGAAACTCTGGATCTGCTTCACACTGCTTGGTGTAGGGAATCTCTGCACAGCTCTTACCTTTTCCATTGAAGGCTTGATGCTTCCATTCTCCACTAGGTGTCCCAGAAACTCAATGGACCTGCTTAGGAAGTTGCACTTTTCCCATTTTATTTTCAGCCCGAACTCCGCAGCTACCTCTAGTACGACTACTAGCTTCTCCAATACTTCCTCCTCGTCTTTTCCGAAGATGACAATGTCGTCAACATATACCAACAAGTATTGTTTCAACACCAGGTGCCGGAAGATTTGGTTGATAAACCTCTGAAATGCGGCCGGGGAGTTACATAGGCCAAAAGGTACTTTACAGAATTCATACTGGCCATCTGGTGTTATAAACGACGTATATTTCCTACTAGCTTCTGCGACATCAACATGAAAGAATCCATTCTTAAGGTCTAAAGTTATGAAGACTTTTGAATCGTGTAGCTGCTCCAACACTTCTTCCATCACATTCATTGGGTATCTATCTTTAATTATCTTTGCGTTTAATTCTCGGTAGTCCACGCATAATCTAAAACTGCCATCCTTTTTCTTAACGAGTACGATGGGACTGGCGTATTCTGATCGGCTCTCTTGTATTGTTCCCTCCTCTAGCCATTCCTGTATCTGATCCTGTACTATCTTCCGTTCCTCAGGTGCTAGTCTCCTTGCCTTTCGGTACACTGGTATTTCATCCATCATTACTATGTTCATCTGTATGCATGACTTTGCCGGCTTTCTGGGTACATATGCATTTACAATGGCTTCAACATGGTCCCTGAACTTCTCATTACCCACGCGTATCGTCTTACTGCTCTTTTCCTCCACTGTTGATATTTTGAAGATATCGTTTTCCTCCAACTCAAATGTCTTTGTCATTTCTTGGGTCTTGACAATTTCCACCTTTCCTCGACTGATAAGTACATCCACATTCCTCAAAAAATCTCTCCCCAACAAAATTTGGTCAGACATCCACTGCTCCGGTATCACTTGGAAACGCAGCCATTGTTTTTCATTTCCTGCCTGCACCTCCAATACGCATGACCCTATTGTTCTCCGTAGTCGATCCCCGAATCCCTTCAAGATCATTCCAGGTTGCTCGATTTTGGCGCCTTCAATACTTTTCTGAATCGATTCGTGAATGATCGAGACGTCGCTGCCGTTGTCGACAAATGCATGATGAGATCGACCGTTAATACTGATCGTGATGTAACTGTCGGATTCAATCCGTTTCACTTGACTTATTCCCCTTGGTGAGGATGATACCTCGTTCTTCACCGTGCAGTTTGGTGATATATGGCCGAACAGCGCATTCCTTTGCCTTTGTCTGGACAGCCCTGTGCCAAATGGGATAATGATCCGCAAATGCGACACCGTTTTGTTGTTGACGCTCCTTTATACGTTGTTTGATTTCTACCCTTGTTTTTGTCCACTTCTCCCTTTGGCTTCGGCATCTGTCGTTGCATTCTGCTATATGTTTCAAGCTTGGACTTTAGTTCTTCTATTGTTGACGCCTCGTACAGTACGGTTTTGTTCCCCACAGTGTCTGGAATTCCATTTATTACGTAGTCTATCAATGAACCTTCGTCGATATTCCCTTGGTTTCGTGGCTTCTACAGCTAACTTCGCCGCGCTTCTTAGTAGCCTACGAGCGTATAGGTACTTTTGTATATCATTCCATTCACAGGCTGTGGATATGGCCTCGAACTCTTCTATCCACTTGCTACAGCTTTTACCTCCTTCCCCTGAAAATAGCTCAAGTGATTCCTCCACGTCGCGGAAGACAAAGTTATTATGGTTTGTCATGATGGCTGCCTCTTCTTCTTTTGCTACTGCTTTAACTAACTCGGGTTCTGCTTCTTCTTCTGCAACTACTGGTAACTCTTCAATGCCTTTGCTTGTTTCGCTTAGTATGTCATCCACGGTGATTTCTTTGCCACACTTTTCTTTGATGCGATCCAGTAGATCGGTCTTCACGTTGTACCGATACGACAACCCTTGTTTCTTCAGGAACTGCTGCAACTGTCGAACTGTCAAGTCTTCCATCCACAGTGTTCTGCTTAGCTTGGTCTTCGAACCTCACCAACTTAACCTTCTTAAGTCCGTACTTTAACCGACTTAACTTTGCAACTTAACCGTCTTGACTCTGCGACTTAACCGTCTTAATTTTTCGACTTAAACCTTTCAACTTAACTGTCTTAAAAGAAAATATTATAATTCATTTATTTTCCGGTAGATCCCGGTTGAGCCCCCATGTAGAGAACTATAATATTTTATTTAACTCAAAAAAGAATTACAGGATAATACAAAATTTCTACGAATAATTTCACGACCACGAGCCAGGAAGGTTGACACTAAGCTGCCTTGTCCAATCGTCAGTCCTCTTTTATATACTTCACTTGTTCAATCGCTGCCCCATTAATCCATCCAGTCCCAGATACCAACGACACTTAGTATTTTGTGCCATGTCCACAATTTCAGGGCCAGCATCAGCAAAACCCATCCAGCGCCGACCCCAATTAAGACAACTAACGACTTCAGTGGATCCATTGTATTAAAAGACAACATTGCCCATATCATTCTGGCTTTTATGCTTCTCAATATAGGTCAACACAAAATCCAATCATGACTAATGCGACAATGTTCTCCTCGTAATACGATGAGAGTAAACAACCCCGAAGGTAAACAAACTCCAGTCTTCTGGGACAACAAACGAACAAGCGGACGATTCATATTGGTGTTCTATTCTATGTCATAATCGACTGCCGCCGATCGTGAATCATTCATTGATTGCGATACTTATATTTAATGTCAGCATTCCCACAAATGATTCACGATATTACTACACTTAATGTCAGCATTCCCACATGTATGTGGGGTATTCTCACGCTTCTGTGGATTGGGTCTTGTATTATTGTAAAAGTGCATTATTTTCTTTCAATACAACAATAAAATACACTGGCTGCCATTTTGTTATGCTTTTACACTTTAGCAATGCTCCAACCCTGTTTAGAAGAAGAGTGCAAAAGTGCAGCATTGTATTAAGAACATATTTTTTTACAGATGATTGATGTTGTTTGGTTCTCTCAATTCATGAAATCTCTTTAAATGAAAATGAGTTGACAGAAATGTGGACGAGGAAAATGTGGTCGTATATCAGGAAGTACGGAGACACACCGCATGTCATCGGCCTTTACTACGTCACACTTTTTTTATGGGGTTTACTGCAATAATCCTTGAACAATTCAGGCCCTATTTGAAAATATCCACCGTGAAGTTGCTGCCATTGAATCAACGCTTTGCTGTCGTATTCTCACATATTTAAGAGTGTATTGAGAGGAATTCAATTCAATTTAATTCAATTTATTGTTAATAAATTAAGGAAAGTACAAATAAGACTTGGTCTTTTACAGTACATTTTTTTGGAGTGCATATAACATTACAATATAAATCTTAAATCTTTAATTGAAAAGATAGAAACAGAAGGGAGAGGAGATAGAAAAAAAAAAGAATAGGGGAAAATAGAGAGAAAGAAAGATATATAAGAGGATTAAGGTGATTAGTTTTTGTAGTTGTTACAAGTATTGAAGAGCGGTAGTTTTGAATTTATTTGTTCCAATGATTTGTTTTGTTGATGTTGGAAGGCTATTCCGAAGTCTGGTAACATAAATGTAGAAGAGACGAGAGGAGTTTATATAGTTAAAATAAAGCATTGTTAAATTTAGGGTCCTGGTAGATTGGGGAAATTGAAGTTTTTCAAATAGGTACATTGGAGATTTTTTATTGACTAGACGATGCATAAATTGGCAGCATCTAACTTTTAAGAATTACTTAAACGTACAGCCCAAAACAAGGTTGTGATAGTGTGAGATGTGATCGTATCGCGGTAATCCAAATCTTATAGCATCATTAAAAGCAACAAGTAACTTATGTTCGGATTGAAAATCAAGGTTGCAATACACAAGATTACAGTAGTCAAGTATATGGAGCAACAGAGTTTTAATAATTCTTAGTTTTGTTTCTACTGGTGTAAAACAGTAAGACAGCCAGAGCTTTCGTAGACCAGCATAAATTCGCCAAACAACAAAATTAGTATGGTCTTTAGCAGAAAGAGAACGATTAATTTTGAATCCAAGATTTGTTACTTTTTCGACATATGGAATAGGCTTATTGTTTAAAAGTATAGATGGGAAATCATCAGTTTCGAAATTAGAATAGCTTGCGATTTTTCTGGATTAAGATACAGCCCGTTTAGAACTGACCAGTTGTAGATTCTAGATAGGTCTCCATTCGTTCTAACAATGAGGTCTTCAGCTAATCCGACTGGCCGTGATAGGTATACTTGGGCATCGTCAGCGTAAAGGTGAATGGAGACATTTGAGCAAACTTTAGGCAGGTCATTAATATAGAGACAAAATAGTAATGGACCCAGAATGGAGCCCTGCGGAATACCCGATAATAATGCCCTAAAATCGAAACATTTGCCTCCGTAAACGACCTTTTGGTAACGATTACTCAAATAATTCCATATGAGATGCACGGACTGTTCACTGAAGCCAAAGTATAACCTCAGCTTCTGAGACACAGTATATTGTGATTCACCCTATCAAAGGCTTTGGAAAAATCAAGCAAACAGAGCAACGTAATGTTATCCATATCGTATCTAATTCTAATGTTATCGAGAATTTTTATCATAGCGGTAGAACAGCTGTGACCCGCTCTAAAGCCTGATTGAACTGGAGAAAGCAAACTATGTTGCTCCAAATACCTCGATATTTGCATAGCGAGGATCTTTTTCAAAATCCTTGATAGACATGACAAAATACTTATACGGCGGTAGTCAGGTAAATTCCATGGCTGAGGTTTTTAGGAATTTAGGAACAGGGATAACTTTGGCCAATATCCAACTATTAGGAAAAGAAGAAGAAGTTATGGAAAAATTTATAATTTATAAGGGAGCTTATGAAATGGATCAAAATTAGCGAATGGACACACCCTCCTCACCGACAGCCTTAGATTTCACAGAACGAATAAAATTAATTACGTCTACTTCTGAAACAGCTTCAAAGCAAAAGCTCGACGAAACAAATAATTGATTTTCCGGGATAAAGCGAAGATTATTGATAGATCCTGATAAAAAAGCATCATTAGGTTCATTCACATCTGAAATGATATCAGCAACCGTTGCCTTTTTTCCAACACCAATTGAACGCAAGTTACTCCATAGTTTTTTAGTAGATAAACCCTGGATCAGTTTGGAAAAGAAATAACGTTTTTTGGCACTTCAATTACGAGCTCGACAAAACATTTCCCAGTGAGAAATAGATGGCTTCTGTTTCCATTTTATATAAAGTTTGTTTCGAACCCTAATAGCATTACGAAGTTCACTTGTGAACCAGGGGCAGTTTTCATTACGAACTTGAACTGTTTTTAGGGTATACCATATGTCTATTAGAAAGATCTAATGTAAGGAATTGAAAAAGATTTACCTTGTCATTCATAGTTGACGCATAATAACAATGAACCCACGGAGTAATGATATACTCGTAGGATTAAAAAAAATCACACAAATAAGATTTTTATTTCAGATTGGCCTTTATTCTTCCAGCTTACAAATCAAAGTGAGTATTTTAATGCCTCTTTCTTACTCTAAACTTATACTAGACTTACGAAATAAAATTATAACTAAGAGAAAGTAATTTGTTGATAAACTAGCAGGAGCACAAAGAGAACGCGTAATATCACGTGACATGATACGAGTAGATCACGGTTTGATTAGCAGTTTTAGATGGGGAAAGCGTGGGCAACAAACGTGGATTTGATCCACAGCAATCTTCCACCTTGTTTCACCATACATTTGCTATGCACATACTTGCATACATACAGTTTGTCAAGAAAGTGTTTTCACAAGTACAATGTATGACAATGTATCTTTTAGCGTTGTAATTACAGATACTTCCGGAATATTTTTTCAATTTTTTCTTTTGGAATTGCAATTAACACATACTTAAGCATAAAATACCATAACAAAGTACTTCTTATAGCACAAAACAATAGTTGACCAATACGTCACATGGAGTACACAGTTCGAGTATTCATGGTCATGTAACTACGGGAGTAAGCTTGCATCTAATTGTAAAGCATTATTGTCTACGGAACTATAATCCCTGATTCACTTTCAGGATGAGAAGCACAAGACAAATCAACATTATAAGTACAACAAATTAGGTCGTGGTCTGATATTCCTGCAAGGGAAAGCTGATCTTGAAATAAGACGTTGGACAGATTGGAAACCATAAAGACGTCCAAAAGACTTGGTGGAGCATTAGAGGAAAAAGGAAAGGTGTAAGAATTAACTATTGACAGCCCAGAAGCAGCAGCTGAATCCAAAAGCTAATAAGCTTTGCTAACAACTTTTAAAAGATCAGCGTTGAAATCACCACAAACTATACGAGTAATGTGCTTATAAAGTGCAGTAAACTCGTGCAGAGCAGAAAAAAAGGGTTCTGGAAAGTTACTCCGGTTCGGATTGTAAGCTACACCAATAAGACGTTTCGTGATCCCATCTGTAACTTCTAACAGCAGGTATTCAATCGCGCCTTCCTCGGATTTCCGAAGTATTTTATGAGTAAGCGAGTTGCTGTAGTACACCGCAACTCCCTCGCCTATTTTAGTAGTAACTCTATCATTTCGAATTAAATTTTACCCTGGAATATTATATAATTGAATGATTATAAGTTTCAGTGATGCAGATAATGTCAACTTTAGATCCATTCAACAGATATTTCACATAATCCAATTTAGATAAATTGAAACTACGTGCATTAATTAATAACTGAATGATTATAAGTCTCAGTGATGCAGATAATGTCAACTTTAGATCCATTCAACAGATATTTCACGTAGTCCAATTTAGATAAATTGAAACTACGTGCATTAAGGTAGCAAAATTTCAGGCCTTGCATGCATTTGACAAGATTTTGATAATAGATGACATTGCGACTTCATTAACTAAGCCAGACGAGGACATGCTTTCCTGCTTTATTAAACATTTTACTAAGCCTAAGGCATTAAGACAAGTAATTGGAACTATATGTATTGCAAGTATGTATTGGGTTAATATTTTCACAAATAACAAAAACAATAACAACAATGTTGACTTAATATATTGAAGAACAACAACAACAACAAAAAAAAGTAGTAGGAAAGTAAATTAAATTTAGAAAGGGATGGGGAAGGGAAGGCAATAAGAAAGGAAGAGGGAGGGAACGATAGAGAGAAAGATAGTTAAGAATTTAAGATATTTAATTCATAATACTGCTCAAGTTGACATCAATGTGAAGAAATTTGGAAAATTATAATAAAAGCTGTTACTGGAGTTTTGTCATTGTGGTGATTCTCATTTCAGTATCATCGTTACTCTTTTTTACATAGCCATTTCTCGTTCTCACTGATGAAAGTAAGCTTTCTTTGCGTAGTTGATTGGCATACCGCAAAAGAGAGATATTCAAGGGTGTTAAGCTTTCATTTATGTAAATACGACGGGAGATGTTAGGCTTCGAATTGTGGTTTTCATTTTCCAGTTGGGCAAGTGTAAGACCTTTGTTTTTGTAAAAAGGTGAAAGGAATGCTCGTTGCTCACTATGGGAAGAGAAGCGAATTCGTAATGGGCGGGAGCTTGTGATGTTGTTATTTTTATTTCTTTGACTCTTCGAGTTCGATCCGAGACAAAATGCATCTCAATTTAGGTAGAACATTGGTATTGTAAGGAAAGTTATGACTTGAGGCGATCTTTTTGGCAATATCAATTGCATTTTCGTTGTTGGTATCAGGAATTCCTCTAACAATAACATCACAAAGCCTCTGCCGCGGCTGGAAGTCTGCAACCTCTTCTTTTCTTGTTTTTTTCTTTCATTTCAGCAATTTGGCATTCACACTGTTTTAGGCGATTATCAAGAGCTGCTACAGTCTCGCTAATAAGTGTGTTAACTTTTCCTTCCAGCTCTAAAATCAGCTGTGAAAATTTTGCAGTTAAGGTTGTTTCAAAACTTTGCAAATTATCCGACAGAGATGACTTTTTTTCTATGTTATGACTTGGTGTTGTTTGACTGGTACAGGCAGGTGAGCTGAAAAACTCGGAAGAGTTAACCACTTTCGTCTCTTTGGACACTTGATTTTTGGATCTGGTTCACATTTCGTTTTAAGAGCGATCAAGTGAATGGAATTTTAAACCGTTTGTAAATGACTTTTTATTAAACTATTGAACTGAAGTTCTTGTTGTGTTTAATATTCGGCAAACAAACCCGCACTGTTATAAAGCCAGATGTGAAAGAGAAGAAAAATATGAAAAAAAAGCAATAGGCAGCAGAAAATGTACAATAATTAGGATAACAACTTTATTAGGTAACCGGAAGATAGTTATGATACTTGTTGCACGGGGGCAGATTATTAATACGTCTATTCAGCTGACATACTCGACTTCATGGACGGCATTTAGACGATATTGTTTTTTAAACATAAAATCCGCATTGTCCAACTCAATTTTGTATAAATTAAATATGAGAATAACGTTGTAGTGTTTTTTGTTTTATTTAATATTAAACTAGAACATTTCCACTGGCCACCCTTTACATACATATTTGACAGTTTGATGAACTGGGTCCGAAATGCCCCTTGTTGTATTTTGAAATATTGGAAATACGAGTAGGTGACAGCGATGATGAGTATATCAGTCTGTGTTACATAGCTATTGTTTGAGACAATTGTGGCAAATATACTTTTCTTACCGACTTTGAAATTTGTGAGACAGCGTATTTGGTACACAGAAAGCGTTATTTATAGGAAGTGTGTCCAGCTGTTTGACTATGATGGCAGAACCAACATATCGCATGCAGCGTGCAGTTATTGAAGCATTATATAGAATACAAGGGAATAAATATGAGGGAAAGTCTAGTTTAAATATAAATTTATTAAAATAAAATTAAAAAATAGAAGCAAGTCGAGTTTGGTTGAATGATGGCTACAACTTGATGTGCTGTCATAGTTGGAATATTGGCATTCCAGTGTGTTGATGGTGCTCACCTTCTAAATACTCGTAGTATATCTTTTCAATATTTGAGTCATCTCGTAGATATCACACATTGGCCATGATGCGAAGAAGAGTGTTCTCTATTCGTTCAAGATATATTTGAATAATAATAATAATTCGATAAACTTTCCAGTACGTATTGTATTGCAAAACAACTTGCTTCTTAACATTTTATTTAAATCGCTCTCTCAATATGTCATTCAAATGTTTGTCTTGGCAGTGTTCAATTTAGATTGCTTTCAGCAATGACCAATCCTGTCGGTGTTAAAGAATCTCAAAAATATATAGAAACATGTAAGAAAAGTACACATCCCTTGGATACATTTGAGGTAATCAGTTTTTAATTTTCTTTTAGCGGAAAATGAAAATCGAACTTGCTTTGAAACATTTGCGACAATACTTTCAATGATTTTAGTAATTTTATTTCCGGTGGTTATATTGCTCTGTATAAGGGTTGTATACGAGTATGAACGAGCTGTGGTATTTCGTCTTGGAAGGCTTAAGTGAACATTTCCACTATCAAGTTCGCTGCTGCTTAATAGTTTACATTTTGTGTTTTTTTTTTGTTTTGATTTAGGAAAGGTGGAGCTCGAGGACCAGGTGTTGTATTTGTATTGCCTTGTATAGATGAATTTATTGAAGTTGACTTACGTACTGCCACATTTGATGTTGCTCCACAAGAAATTCTTACCAAAGACTCAGTGACTATTCAAGTTGACGCAGTGGTCTATTATCGACTACATGATCCATTGTCTGCTGTGATTCAGGTGGCCAATTATCGTGCGGCAACTATGCTATTAGGACAGACAACACTCCGAAATGTTGCTGGAACGAAAATGCTCGTTGAATTGTTGGCTCAAAAAGATGAAGTATCACGATCGATGCAAACAATTTTGGACGATGCAACAAGTCGTTGGGGCGTTACGGTCGAAAGGGTCGAAATGTTGGTATCTACGAGTACAATACTTATTCATAGTAGAAATGGAATCGTATTGGTTTTTGATTTTGCAGAAAAGATGTACGCTTACCAAAAGCTTTGCAAAGAGCTATGGCAGCTGAAGCAGAAGCTAGTCGAGAGGCAAAGGCAAAAATCATTGCCGCTGAGGGAGAAAAGAATGCCGCCGAGTCATTAAGGGATGCAGCAAATGTTATTTCTGAGAGTCCTGCAGCTCTTCAAGTATGCTAGGCATTAGCTCTGTTGAATATTTTGGATCGAAATATTAACATTTCCCCAACTTTAAATTTTTAGTTAAGATATTTGCAAACCCTGAATACGGTATCGGCTGAGAAAAATTCGACCATAATATTTCCGTTTCCGATTGAATTATTCAAAGGATTGCATTAGCTTGTGTGAGTGACCAACAAAATCAAATAAATATGTATGTTATTTCTTTTATTCAGGTAGACACGAGTTAAATTTGTTTCACAATTTAATTGAACAACCTAACAACATTGCAGTTTCTTGTTTAAATATTGGCTAGTTTTGTTATAATAGTCTTGTAAATCTCCACTCCCTTAAGGTAAACATCTGCTTTAAGGAACTCATCGTTATCATGAAGAAGTACTGGAGTATTATTCATTGGAGAAAATCCGATAGCGGGCACTCCAATCTAAGAATGAAAATTGGTTGATATAAAGAAAAAAAAACTCAAAAAAGCAATTCAATAGATCTTACATCTCTGACATAACGGCTATCCGTTCCTCCTGGGAAGATTTGGGTATTAATTTTAATGTCTCTGAAAGAGAATAACAATTTACAAATTTGCTTAATTTTTGAAAATAACTTACAATTCATCTAAGGCACTCTTAAATGCACCCCAGAAAATATTGCTAGAATCAATTTTTGTAGGTTCAACTCTAGGTTCTTTCTGTTCGTAGAAAATTTCTATGCCACCACCGGCTTCTTCACACCATGCGTTGAGCTGAATACCGCAAAAGGATTATATGTATACAAGTATATACAAAATGACTGAAAAAAAGATTTTTTACCTGATTTTCGAATTCCTTGTGATCTACGGAAATAGCAAGACGAACATCGAAAACGGCCAACATAAACGGAGGCACAACATTACTTTGAACACCACCATGTACTTGAGTGAGATTAACAGTTGTAACATCGCCAATCTGAAGACTTTTGTCACTTTTCAGCCGTTCGAATTCCTTTTGTCTCAGTTCCATAAATTTGTTGATAATATACTGAAGTTTAGATCCAACAGTGTTTTCAAGTAGCAGAGAACCATGACCGGCAGTTCCCGAGATTTTAAAGTGAATATCTGTTTAAAAATTGAGAACATCTATAAGTGACGGCAAGATTTAAATTTTTTCACTTATACTTACGCCATATGCTACGTTCAGCATAGTAAACTTGGAAAACATCATCAGCGCTTGCTATACCTTCATCTAGGGAAAATCCTGCATTGAGCTTTTTGAAATCTTCAGTGTGCACAAACGCACTCATTCCAGGCTTACCACCAATTTCTTCATCTTAAAAAAAAAAAAAAAAAAAAAAAAAAAAAAACAATTAATAATGTAAAGATATGTGTGTTTTTTTTTAATTTAATTTTTAATTTTTTTAATTAAGGTCCAGGGCTTTTTCTAAGATCTGCAGGAATGATGAACCACACTGGAAAGGACCTGTCAGGTTGTTGATATTCACACAGTTTAGATGGTCTTCAAGATCGAGCAGACCTTGCTGAAATTCTATTCAACGGGCAGACCTTCATCCAATCATAACTTACAGATGAGTTCATGACTGGTTTTTAGTAAATCAATTTCCGCTGCTTTTAATAATTCGGCAGGTAGGCTCCACCAGTTTTTATTTATCTTAAGGTCATACATCGCTATTCAGACTTCTTGTTTATGGGGTGGGCGATAAGAGATGCAACGTATCTAATATCGTAATGGTAATGGTTTTGAGAGGCACAGTCTCTTGTAATTGTCTCTTAATGTCGTGCTTCAGAGCCTACTCATACATCTGGTCGAGGAGTAAAAGTTATTTTAGCCAAAGCCATTCTATTTCTCCGTGGGGGTGTGAACGCATATCCGTCTATTGTTTGAGAATCAAGTCTTGATGCGGATTGATATGAAAATAGTATTAAGTAAATCAAGTTTTATTTTACCATTTCTGCCAAACTCATCTATCTCTGCAGGATGACGCTGTTCAAAATCTCTTGCCTCACAATTGTTGATAATAACATAATGGAATATGTTTACATGGGTTAAAATGATCGAACGTTTCACACAATCGCTTTCAGCACAATCGCTTTATTCAAAATCACAATCCAACGACAATTTATAATTCAGCCACTTTTATTTTACTTGATCTTTTAATTAAACTCTCACTACTCTTAATTCACTTTTCAAATTTAACTTTAGAACTGATTTCACCTCAGTTCGACGGCGGTATTTATACTGCCTGTCATCTTCCGGGAACTTTCTGTACCAGCCAGCTTTCCACACTTCTTTTCATTTTTCTGGAAAATTCATTATCAACTGTTAAAAAGTTGCCCTCTGCTATGTAAATATGGCTGTTCATATTTAGGCGTATATCACAGTAATATGGAGCCCATTGTTTGCGAAAAAGCGTTTCAATAAGATGACATGCTTCAACGTTATTATATTTACTATAAAGCTCACAGGCCAATATCAGTGCAAAATATTTCAAAAATCTCTAAACTAGTGCACATACAGTGATTATATTTTATGTTGGTTGGAGACACAAGCGGCAAGGATCAGTCTATGGGAGAACTAGAGGAAAATTATATGTACGAGTATGCTGTCGATAAGAAGTTACATGAAATGCCAGCAGCAACAGACATAACATCACAAAGGAAAAATATGACTTTGAAGTAATAGCTTTGTTCAATGAGGTTGTTCCACGTAGTTCAGAACAGAAAGGTCTAAGTTTTTATGTTCAGTGAGAAAAAATTCTGTCCAAAACTGGTCTGATTTGTGTTCTATGAGTGTGTTTCAAGCAGATCGGAACAGGATTTTCTGAACCTACATTTGAGGTAGAACAGATTATTGAGAAGTGTCAAAAACAGCTATAATTGAATTTGATTTGATTTGAGCGGTTTGTGATTGTAATTTTTCGTTAAAGTTAAGTATGGAATTTTCAATTTTTGACAGCTAACATATTGCTGTGCTTTGCTGTTCTAAGTTCATCTGACATTTTTCACAAATTTGTGCTGTTTTGGTTTTTCTCACTGAACAAAGCTAATAAGTGGTATTAAGGCTGTAAACGCTCAAAATGCTGTAAATTCAAATAACGATACTACCGTAGAAATCCAGCGAAGAATCACTGTTGCTAATTAGTGTTTCTTTGTGCCTGTTTACATCGGCGACGGGATGAAAGACCTCAACATGAACGTCGTGTTCACATTTTCTTGGGGTTGAAAGACTTTTTGATAAGTGTAACACTTGAATCGGAGCATTTTTAATTTTTAAATTTGAAACTTAACTTTTTTCCTATTCTTCACACATCCTTGCTCATCAACGATCAAAACTAAAATGAAAAAATATGTCAGAAATGGAACGATATGGAAAAAAGCGATGTGTTGCACCCGAGAATCCACTTTGTCCGCTTTCATACGTCGCATGTTTCGAAAGATTCAAGTGAGTGCAAAAGGGAGGGATAATGAAACAAAAAATACCCAATTAACCAAATTCCCACTGCCTGTGGGTAGGAATTTCATTGCAAGTTTTTGACATTTCTTTTTCTCCTTCTTCTTTCTTTTTCGCATTTGCTTCATTACTTCTTTCGCTGTGTTACGAGCACAACATTTCAGTATGGCGGATGAACTGAAATGGACCAAAGACTTAACAAGGGGGCTCATTTTCAATTATGAAAGACTGAGCGCCAAAGATGAAATGAAAGAGAACTGTCAAATAACATGCAAACTCAAAGAAGGGGAAAGTCTTCATGTAGAGTTGCGCGCATCACTGAATGAAAATTCAAAAGAAAATAACCAGAACATGCGCATTACACACTTGCGACGTATGAAAGCGGACTTTAGAATTGGATTCTCGGTGGAAGTTACCCTTCTTCTTCCCACTTCAATAAAAAGCGTTCCCTCTCTTTCGAACAGGCACTTTGGACTCAGAGTGCGATTTAGTATGAATTTTAGTTGAATCGGATGAAAAATGAAGAAACGTTTTCCAAGCGATATTCGGGAATTTGGAAAATTAAATATTTATTGATTTACATACATGCATAATTAAATCCATATATGACCCATCTCGACGCGACAAGGTGGTAAAGAAAACATAGCCTTAGATGATGCACTGGAGTTGAAAGGAAAGTTATGACTAATCAACTTCTTGAAGCCCAGTAAAGAGTGTAGCTGAAAACGTATTTTTACAAGCGGGAAAAGGGTTTGTAAATTAATTTTTTTAAACCAATAATGTGGTAAATGGGAGGTTATGTTTATTATTATGGCTATAGTAAATCGGCAATCTGTCATTGACACCAAATTTCCACATTCTACTATACATTTTAACTCTGTAAATAAATGCCGTTTTTTTCTTAAGACAACAATTTCTGCTACGTGTTTAACCAGCTTTATCTGTTTACTGAACACGCCCTGCAAATTTAAAGGAACTATAAAGATGCCAGACAATCAGACCTTAATAAAGTTCTGCTACTAAAACTCTTAGATAAGAAAAAAAAAAACTAAAGCAAATAAAAAGAGTTCTGCAATAAAGTTATCAGACAAAGCACCAGTAGCTTGGATCTTAAGCCAACCAGACTGATAATTTTATGTTAACTGTGTCTAAATCTGAAACTCGTTTCCACTAAAAGGCTTTTTTATCAGCAATAAAGATAAACTTTTCTCGCCACAATCTTTAATCATGACATGCCAAATATTTATAGCTTCACAGTGTTACATTTTACAGTAGGTAGAGCTATTTACGAGTAAAATAAACTTACCTGGAACGAATGTTACATGAATTGTCCTTTTCAATGTAACTCCGGCTTTTTTTAGAGCACGAATTGCAGCTAAGTGTTGCATACCGACTGATTTCATATCTTGAGTACCACGAGCGAAAATCCGTCCTTCGGAATCTATTTCTGCGGCGAATGGTGGATGCTTCCAATTTTCTGGAAAAACAGGCACGACATCCATATGCGAATTCAGGATTATAGAAGGAAGCTCGGGATTTGATCCAACCCAGGTTATTACTACAATGGGCTTGTTTTGCGCTTTTGGAGCATACACGCGGCATGGAAGTCCCAAATTATCAGCTTGTTTTTTAAGGAAGGCAACGCAAGGTTCTGAAATAATAAGAATAACGAAAAACATATCAAAATTTGTTTCAATGTAAAGTTTTTGGATAAAAAATGACAATCGATCCAAAAAAAATTTCAATTGATTTTTAGGATACATAAGTACCTAAGTTTTAGTACATATATATGTATATAATATAGAACAGAAGATGTCAGAATAAAATATCTGAAGTTTCAGTATAATGTATCTGGTGTTCTGTTCAGTGGCGTTCCAAACATCGGCTCACTACTACGGCATGTTAATGCAAGACTAAGATATTGACCTATGAGTGACTGACTCCAGAGGCACTCCACAAGGAGTAAATATTTTTTTAAACATTTTTCAACTCAAAACGGAGGAATCAAAGTAATTGCATAAGCAGACAATGCACGAGTAGTATTGTTGAAAATTCGTACCAACTAACATATAAGCAAACAAAGACAAATGAATGTGGTCGGAAGATTAATTCCCAGAAAACTGGACTGGTGTTGTTCACAAACAAGTAAAATATATCAGAATTTAATCCACCAGAAACTGAAGAAAAATCTTTGAAGGTGGCAGAAAGTGCGAAATACTTGGTAATAGGAATAAGAAAACTGTATAAGAAAATAATGTCAATGAACGGGTAAAGAAAGACGAGAAAGCCTTATAAGCATGAAACGAAATCTTCAACAGGAAGTGAAGACTGAACTCTAAAATAATTCTGTGGTTGAATATGGTAATTGCGCGGCCAATAGCCATTTGCTATAACAAAAACATGAAGATTAGCGTGCAAAGGGACAACTAGTGCAATGAGAACTACGCTAACCGTTGGACTGAAGGCAATTCTGAATCTGGTACCCCTGGATCTATTCATCAGATGCTAATAGAGTCTTGGCATGGGCAGATGCTGAAAATAAACGAAGGATGCGATGTTAATCTGGACTACATGCTTCTTTATCTGGATTTTGATAGACTATTTTCTGGGCAGGAAGGAACAAAGGTGAACTGTGGAACCGGTGTAGGTTTATTCCTCGATGAATTACTTAGTTTCTAGCAATTCTTATTGACAGTCAAAGAGCTGCTGCCGAAATAGAATCCAAGCTAATTCGCTGCTGTAGCGAAGATTGCCTCACATCATAATGCGAATCTCTTTTGCGTTGCTGAATACATAACTGTCAACGAGATTGCAAAGGCTTTTCATTTGGGCATGATCAGGTACTTCATTCGTTGAACAAATCTTCAATTGTAATCGTAAAGTACGTGTGAAAAATAAGACAACGTGTGGAAATACCTATTATTGTATAATATTCAAGGTGATCTCACTGACGATATCATTCAAAGGACTGACACAAAGAAGCTATTATATATTTCAAAGATGACGACATACATATGTACATATGTAGGTAAGGGGTGCTGTAATGAAAACGAGGATGTCGCTGGCTGATCCTTATCTTATTACTATAGTTCTATTTGTATCTTAATAAAATGCTACCTTTGAAGTAATAAAATGCTATTCAAGAAGTGCCTGAGTGGTGTTCCCTTTTCTGGCGTTCAATGGCGTCAATACTCCAAACTAGTGAATTATTTAATCTGTTTAGAATATAAAGAATACGTCACGCACAATGTCGCCGAAACAATTCACCTTGAATCCACAGACGCAAAACAAATACCAGGTTTGACTGCAAGGTTGTTTGGATTAAATTCGAGCCATTCGGTCGTGAATAAGTAGATAATTTTTTTGTTGCACTTAATATTTGCTCAATAAACAAAACAAAAAAGGTACAAAAGGACTTCACTAAAATGAATACCAAATCATTGACTTCAAAATGAATGGTGATTTCATGTTTTGAAATAAAAAAGTTAATTCGTGAGTTAAAAAATCTCGATTTCATTCTTTTACAACTCTGCTGCAGAGAAGGTCGAATATTACAGAAAAGAATGATGATGATTCCTAGCACTGCGTCTCTATGAGCAATATTTCATAGAATGCCATATATCATTCTATGAAAAATTGCATTCTATAGTTTGATTAGATCACACCATTCTATGGATATCATTCTATAAGTTGTCACTTCCATTGTAGTTTGACATTAGTGTTCATTTTTGACAGAATTAATATGCTATGAAATGCCCACCCTTAGTTATATATCATTCTACCATTCTTTCTTTCTATGGAAAACGGCAGATGGTATTCTATGAAATATTATTCGTAGAGATGCCGTGTAAAAAATCGAAAAATGGATGAATTTGATTTTTTTTTAACACGTTTGCCTCCACCCACTGTAACTTATGAACCAATTGAACTAAATGAACGAAATAATAACCAAAATGACCACCATGACAATTCAAGTGTTTAGAAAAAAATAACGAGGGAGGCAAATGCCACTCTGTCCCACATAATCAAAATCTTACATATATATTCCATATGCTGGGACAAAGCGGGATATGCCGCTCTCAAATAAGAAAATAAAAAAATGTATTACTTCATAAAAAAAACAAAACAATTCAAATAATAAATGGGAATGAAACAGTTCAAAACAATGAACAATATGCAAAGGTGGTTTTTCAACACCATTTCTAAATTCAAGTAAAGTAGTTTTGTTTTTAATCATTTTCATTATGAAAAAAGAATTGGAAATAGCTACGTCTAACAGATGAAAGATAACCTTCTTATGGTATATCTGATGCTTTTTCGAGGTGATGAATAATAGTTTACCATTTGGTCACTTCTGTGTCTGCCAGACATAAACTCATTGTATTTGGCAATTTCTTCCGGTTTAACTTGTCTGAATTTATTGGCAACACTTACCATTTTAGGATGATATTTTGTTGTGAGGCAAAGAACATCCCTTTTATCCTTCCATTTTGATACATACACTTTATTGTTTCTGCTCCATACATGCTCACCTTTTTTCAGTTTCTTGCTTGTTATTTTTTTCAGATTCCCGAGCCTGTTGCTTCGTAAGGTGCCTGTGCAGTGTGTTTTTTCATGAGCAGTTTCTTCGCCAGATTTACACTGTTTAAAAATTTTCCATGAGCAGGTGATGTCCGCGGTCTAAATACGGCTCGATAAGACCGAAAATAAGTGCTTCAAGCTTTGATCTGCCCTCTGTAACAGTAGTTTTACCTTTGTATATGGTCGAATTTAGCACATATTCACCAGGAGTACAGAGGGTATAGAATTTAATACTGTACTTATCTTTTTTTCCTTTTATGTACTGCCGAAAGCTTAGACGTCCTCGGAACAAAAGCAAAGACTCATCTAAAGCCACCTGTTCTTGAGGATAATAAGTATGCGTTTCTGAAATTTGTGAGCAATTTGTTTAGCAATGGAGTGACTTGTCGGACTGGTTCGTTTCTTGCAGATCTTAGCATTTTTTCATACCTCCTCCCAGACATTGTATGGTGAAAAAATGGAGCATAGTACAGTGGGTCCATGGATATTTTGTCTGACCTTGCAAAATACTTATTTCAAGAAATTGTTCCAGCTCCTGCATAGTAAATGCCTTAACCCTAGTGTATCTGCTGAATTTTCTTGCTGGCCGACCTGAGTTTGACAACTGAAGGGCATAACTGTTCATTGAGTCAAAAATCATACTCATTATTTCTTCGTCCCATAACTTATTGAAATATTCTGTAGACGTTGGAGGATTATCGCCGAAATCAATTTTTAGGCCACTTTGCGTTTGATCAAATTCAAAATCAGGAATATCTTCAATAACGTCATCTGACCCATTACCTGTATCTTCCGTGCCATGAACTTCTTCAAGATCCTCTTGCAATATTTCTTCTGCGCCGTCGTCAACTTGCAAAAATGTTTCAGGTTCACTGTCAGAAAATTCTTGTTCGGAATCTCCATCATCATCATCGCTTTGATAGCGATGTCATCACCAAACTCTGATTCATCAGTCCGTACCTATTTCTTCCATTAATCTTAAAACCCTAGCTTCTTCTCTCGGATCCATAGCTTATACGTTTGCTAAGAAAACCACACTCATTTTTTAGGTACTTATACTTCTTAGAAAATGAAAAAAAAAACACAGATTTTTTTAGCAATTTATACTGCAAAGCTAGCGGTACTTGCAACGGCAGATGAAAAGGTTTTGCTGGGACAATTTACAAAATATTTTATTTTCTACTGAGTCACAAGGTTTCATTGTGTCATGTTTGTTTGTTTGGTTCCTCATGTACAATACGAAAAAAAAATTAAGAAGTTGATATCTTCACGTAAAAAAATTTTATGAAGGATCATTGGGGAAAATTTTTTTTGTTTAGCATTCAAAGTCATATATGTTAATTTCTTATTTCTGTGATTTTTATCATAAATCCGCAGTCAAAGCAAACAATTTGAAAACAAAAATTTAAAGTTGATTTTCCCAATTTTTTATGACCAAAAAAACACGAAAGTAAATAATTACCAAAATATGTTATCTTTGTTAAATATTGTAAAAAAAAAATCGTGAATTTATAAATTGTTAGTTAATGTGATTGTAAAATTAAGGTTTATTATCGCTTTATCGCCCCATGGCGTAGAAGCATGAACTTAACTTAGATCGAATGAAAATGGTCTTGGATTATTCATAAATGAAATACATTGATTGAATGATTAATAACGCTTCGGTTTGGACAGTCTTCGAATCCGTCCTTGAGAAAAAGTGTGTTAGAAGAATACACCAACTTAGAAAAGCGACCCTCAATTTAAAAGGAATCTTAATCAAGTGTGAAGTGATTTGTTGAGTCTAATATCTATACTGTAATGAAAACTATAATACACAGAGGCTAAGGATCTATCCCAGTTGATTGTGTAATCGAAAAGGACATAGTTTGGTAAATTGATAAAGCTACATTTGCTTTTAGGATAGTGAGTTCGTTATAATGAAGCAATGTATTATGTTTACTCGTACATTTACTCGTATGTCCCGTAGACCAATTGCATTAAACAATACACGATGGTGTGCAGTGATTATAGAGCCAACGGTACATATACAAATTAGTATATATGTACATACCATATGTATAAAGCTAACAAATATTAAATTAACAAATAAAGATAAAACTATATAAAAACTATACATAGTTCCACGTCTCTATTTTTAACAAACTTAAAGAAATGTAGCTACATACTCGTATATGGATGCTCGCCCGAGCGTTTATCATTTAATTTTCGCAAACTCGCACACTCAATGAATATGGGAAAGAGCGTCAATAACTGTCAAATTACAACAGCAAAATAGCAAATTTGTTTACGATTCTCCTATTTATACGTATCATCACAATCAATAAACCACACGAAACGAGAAAGCTGTTTCAAAATCAAGTATGCAAGTAAATATATAAGTGGAATGCACCTAAATTTGGAAAAATAATGACTAAAATAGTTGAATGTTCTGTTAGAACTTACCATAGTCAATGTTGGGATGCACAGTCGGTATTTGAAGATATTCTTGGAAGATTTTTATTTCTTCGTTCTCCTCCCACGGTGTACTCATGGTGATACTTACTTCTTTTATTGAAAATGTGGCGTTCCGACAATAGGCACAATTTATTTCTTTTTTAATTCAGTCGGTGGAGACAATTTCACTCAATCACTTAATCACACTCTGTGAGGGTCTGTTTATAATCAGTTACTCTACACTCGTTCTCTGTATTTGTGCAGAGTACTTGTGCTTGTATCCCGGTTTTATTGAAAACGCTCGTATCGTCTGCAATAGGGTCAATGTTTTGACTTGTACAATATTTAATTGATCAGATATCTACTTGTATCTACTATGAACGGATATTTGTACTCGTACTGAAAGGCAAACTAAACACAGCACAGAAAAAAAAAAAAATTTTCTTCTTTCAAATGTGTTATTGAAAACAATGTGGCGTTATGTGGAACGCTGAGTGCCGACTGAATTGAGTTGCCTTATTACTTAGCTCCTCTCTCTGCACAGTAAAATTTATATCACTCTTTGTGTGTTTTTATACGTTATTCTTCTATCATATTTTATCGTATTTAGATTGTAGTGTGGTAAAGGGAAAACAATTCGTAAAAAACAACAACAATTCTTATGCCCATTAAATCATACATTTGTTTATTTCGAGGATTATTAATTGCAGTTAATTCATTGTTAATCAGTCTCCTGATAGTGGAATATTACAACAGAAGCGTTACATTTACATAGCACGAGTGACTTTGATAAGACGACTATAACCGCAAATTGGTAGAGATAACAACGAACAAAACCGACACAGTCTATCCAAAATTGGAACTACCTCGTGAGAACGATTCAATGAGAACACAAGACATTCGGATACTTTCATTACGTAGCGATAAACTTTTATAAAATCAATTTTCTACTGACGTAGTGGTATGCACCTACATACATACATGCATATTTCCATTTACATATATGTAAGCGCGGTTAGGTGCAAATATCCTAACAGCACTAGCCTGCACGAATAAAAAGGATTGTACGAGTACTCGTATAATAAGACCATGGAATGTGTCCAAGAAAATCAATATCTCAAGGGCTTTGGTTATGCAATTGGAAATGCGAGTAATATAAACTCTAAGAAATGTATCTGGAAATTAAGTTTTCAATGCCAATAAACAGGTAATGGGATCACTCATTTTTCTTCATTTTATGTTCAAGGCCTAAGCAAATACAGAGCAATTACTCCTTTAAGATAGTTTGCCTGACTTTGTGCATAGAGAACTTTAATTTGGCATAAGATACTCGTATTATTCTTCCAATATTACGCGCATATACATTTTGTAGTCCTTGTCTAAGAGACATTGAATAATTGAATAATAGAATTAAGTGGACTTTCTTAGTCACACCCTTGTTTGGATTTTTTTATCATAAAATCGGAGACCTGTGGCGCATTTTACTTCATATCCCGATGGACAGCTGATACCTACATATAAATACATACATATACGGTATGTGTTCGATAGTATGTGTTTGAACGAATAATAAGAAAAGGATAAATTATTTACAAAATCTGCTTTTGCTGTTTGGAATAAAATGCTTCATTGAACGATGTCTCGCTATTTTGCATTGAAATGTGTTCAGCATAAATTCCAGGTTAAGGAAAATAAGTAAAAAAAAGGAACGGCCAGACAAAAACACAAACCCAGAATGATAGAAAAAAGGCTGGTTAGGCAACCGCCTCCGCTGCCAGTGAATGAGATCAAAACTGTGAACTACGAAATCATATTAAAATTGGGGAAGCTGGTGAAAAATCAGAGTCAAAGACACTGATAGCAACTGTTTTATGTCTTATAAACTAAGGGCCTAGAAAATACAATAGTGTGCTTATGAGAACATATCAGAAAGATTGCAAAGTATTGTAAAATGTTTGTGTGGGTACAAATGATAGAACTTATTTCTTTCAATACAGTCCTTTAATCAATACAGTTACAATTCACAATTCACAATTCAATCGGTTATGTCAACCACTTTTACTTTTCTTTATCTTTTACTTAAACCACCTATCACTACTCGTAATCAGCATTTTAAATTGAACTGATGAACTGACTTGTATGCCTTGGGGGATGCTGATATTTCTACTCCCCGGCCATATTTCGAGAACATAGAATATAGTTTGCCATTTTGCTAGAAAATTCGATTCCATTCTGCATTCACTAGCTTCTGCTATTCAAATATCGAAATATTCTGCTAATCAAATATAGATGAGCTGTTCACATTCAGATATCACACTGCTCACTCCCTAGAGTTGATCGTCCCGTTCGTTCGTCCCAATCCTGTTGCAATTTTGGTGATTTCTCTTTCTTACGCAGAACTATATAACTCTCGCCACACATCATCCACACCAGATCTCCGTCGTTGAAGCTGGAACATTTCGCTTTGAGGCCGTACCTAGTCTTCATGTGGTTGCTCGCTACCTTCATCTTTTCTCGAGAGTTTTCATGCAATTTACGAATCTGGCCTCTGTAGGTGGAGATCTGAATTTCATTTCACTTGGCAACCGAACTGTTTGACCAAATAAGATCTCGATGGTGTATGTCCTATTGAACTATGGACCGCGTTTCGGTAGGCCATTAACAAGAGGGATATGTGTTGATCCCAGTCCCGCTGGCAGTTGCTGACGACGTTAGATAGTTGCTCATTGAAGGTCCGATTGAATTGATCGACCATCCGATCAGATTGAAAGTGTAGTGGCGTTGTTCTTGTCTTCCTTATTCCTGGATATTGGCACACTTCCTAGAAAACTTTTGATTCAAAGTTTCGCCCTTGATCAGATTGTAGTTCCATTGAGACCCCAAACCTGCTCACCCAATTGTTGACTATCTCTTCTGCTACGGTCTTAGCCTCTTGATTTGGGATGGCAAACACTTCCGGCCACTTATGGAAGTAATCCATGACCGCGATGGTGTATCGGTTACCATTAAAGGTTTCGTGAAACGGCCCAGCGATGTCCATGGCTCCGACATTGTATTGTTGCATTCGTCCCTATGGCTTTATTTTCGGGCCCTTGGTAGCCGCACATTTTATGCATTTTTTGCACCAATTCTCGATGTCTTGTTTAGGGCTTAGCCAATAGAAACGTTCCCTCACCTTTTCCAATGTCTTGTTTATTACCGAATAGAAATGTCATGTATTTCATGGAGTACTTGACTGACTCGGGACAGTGGTACGATTAGCTGCATACGAGATATTGTTCCATCTCCACTGTCCGTTTTCTTTTCAGCAACCCATCTTGCACACAACGCGAATCCCTCTGTGCCCAGAATGCCTTAAAACTTTGGCTCCGGTCTGATATTTATTGTGATATATATTAGTTCCTATAATATACAACCACTTTCTCTTGACCATAATGAACTTGAGAGATCACTGCTCCGTCCCCAACATTGCTAGCGTCTGCGTCCACGATGAACATTTTTCGGGGTGTGGGGTTAACTAAGAACAGCTGCCGCTTGAGTTATTCAAATGCTTTCTCACACTCACCAGACCACCTGGACTGCCGGCCTTTTTCCGTACGTTTAACTTTTTAACAGAAAACAGACTTTCGAGGGTCCAAGATGCATCCTAGAACAAGGTTAAATGCTCTATAAAGCGGGTATGAATTATAGTTACAACTTCCATTCAACGAGCAAATTGAATTTGTAAAAATTACCTATCCGATTTTTTTTATATAAAAAAAAAGTGAGTATTCACCAATTTCGCAGAAGTTAATATAAGCTTTGATCTTTTATTTAACCACTGTCCAGAACTTTTTTTGCCACAAAACGAAGGTCTTAATAATAATCAAGAACCATCAAGACTAACTAACAGAAATACCAATCGGCAAGGCCTCAAGGACGAAACTTCTATCAAAACAAAAGGTCAAAAAAGTTCGGCCTAAATTGTCCGATGGAAATAAAAGAAGTGGTAAAGGAAAAAAAATTACATCCCAGCGCAGAACACATTTCCTGAATCAGACTATTAGACACATCGAAACGCATTCAAAGTTTGCCAGTGGAATAGGAACTCAGTTATTCCATTTGGAATGCTGTAGAATTCATTGCAAAGTCAAGCAATCAAGAAAAACAATAACTATTGGGCAAAAGAAGAAGAAAAAAGGAATTTTAAGACTTTAGATGGCCAAACTGTAATTCATAAAATGAACACACAATAACAAGAGCAAGGCTTACTTACTTACTTACTTATATGGCGCTACAGTCCAGGATGTTTGGAGCGATCCCTCAAGACCCGACCACATTCCTTTCCTGGCTCAGTTTCCCAGTCTTGGGCACAGGGGAAGTCCATTTATTTCCATTGGTGCCCATTTCTAGTGCACCAATCGGCGATCACGTCCGGAATGGATTCGATAGATAGTACTGCTCTATCCTCCGCATATGCTGGTGCATAGGCGTCAGTGGAGACAGAACGCCACCATCACATATTGGTCACAGTCAGCATTCATAATTAATCAGTGTCCTATTCACCAGCATTGCTTTTATCTACAAAACTAGTGATTTGTCTACGCTGTGTTGTCTGGCCGAGTTATACTCGTACATGCCGTCAAAATTTGCGTTGTCGAAACCAGTTTTGCGCAAATGGATTACCAAGGAAATGAGCCTCAAGCATGAGAAGGATAATCGCTACTTTCGGCTCAGTGTAGATTTGATTTTCTGAGTGATTCCAGCCTGGTTAATTTTCTTCTTTTGAGGACTTTGACTAGCCCAATGCTTTTACCGACACTTTCGATCTTTTCGCAAAAATCTTTATAACAGATACACTTCGAAATCCTTTGCTTCGATCTGTAAAGACTCCAGTCTTTCTCCAAATAATTTTTAAGTGACCTGTTTAGAAGTTTTCTGGTTCCTTTATGAAGTCGCATCAGATTGCTTTCTAGTTAGTCATGACAGTTCAAAACACTTGGTGAGGTTCTGAACTCCTCTAGCTTTTGTTTTGTTGGCTTAGGCCCAACATTATTGACAACCAGGCCAGACGATAGTATGAAATCTAGGAGATGATTCCCTTTCACGTTGCGTTTGCTACTGCCCAAAAAGTATTCTGAGCATTAGCATTCCAGCACATGATAAGTCCCATCTTCCTGTAAACACAGTATTTAATGAGCTCGGCTAACGCCTTCGGTGGTATTGCCAATAACGACACATAAGGAAAATAAGCAGACGCAAAGACGAATTTGTGCCATTCTACGTTCGTTTCGTAGTTTATGTCTGTATCACCTAAATCTTGGTTGCAAAATTACACAAGTTTAGATTGCGAGAGTGAGTTCGACCCATAAAGACAAGCTCTCGGTCTTTCCGATGCCTCGCCATATAGCGGTGTGAACATCCGAAACCACAGGTGCGTTTATTCCACACCCATGGTTCCTGTATGGATATTATGCACAGTTTTGGTCTCTATTGGGGATAAGGTTATCTATGCGAAAACTACACCAATGGGTGTAAATGCTAGCAAGATCAACTATTTTACGAGTTTTTATTACAGCTCTTTAATCCCCTCTTTTGAATCTATGTATGTTATATGTCTTGAATCATAAAGTGCACTCTATAGTGTTTCGAAACAGATCTCTAGGGTTCTTTTATAAGCTTTCTAACCCAATGTATTGTCATATTTTGGATTGTACTGTTGTTGTACAGTTGTTCCGGGCTATTATTTTTTCTCACTGCAGTGCAGTGGTGTAAAGAGAAAATGACAGAAAAAAGTAGCTTCGCGTTTCAGATTATAGGAACGATTGTAGTTGTAAAGGATGTAAGATCGCTTTGATCGCACTGAAATCAGGTAATGAATACTCTGAATAAAAAAAAAATGTTGCTTTCAATGTACAAAAAATTCCAGAGACGAACAACATACTCGTAGTTGTTACTGTGTACTCAGATAGCCAGTCAGGGCTCTGAATTCCGCAGTAATAAGATAAAAGATAGCAAGCAAATGTAAAATAAAATTTTTTTTTTGTTATTTATTCATTATTCTTAGACTGACATACATAAGTTTTAATTCAAGTACTAAACTAAACTAAACAATCTATTTTAGCTAAGAATAGTTAGTGACATTTATATTAATAATTATTAAAAATAGTGTTAATGTCACTTCAAAATTTCTAATTTTTTATGTGGGCTAAACAATTATTTTAATTCATTCATTAGATAGTATAAAATATGAAAAAGTACATTTTGCAAAAGAAAATTTTACACACAATAGGGCAAGAGAACTTTAATTTGTTTATGATCATTTCCAAGAAGCAAAGTTTTTAATTTTTTTAAAAGTTTGACTGGGTTCTTATGAGTCTAATATTTACCGGAAGGCTGTTATAAAGTTTGCAGGAAACAATTGAGTAGAAGTTTCTGTAATGAGTTGTACTGAAAGAAGGGATTTTAATTAACGAACTGCTGTTACTGCGCAAATTAAGTGAATCGGATATTGGACTCTGTAAATATCCACTTTTCATAAAAAAAAACTCTTGAAACTTTAAAATAATGTGTATGTCTAACCGGAACAATTTTCAACTTTCTGAACAATGGCATGGAATGCGTTACACGATTTGTACCACAAATTTTCCTTATGACACACTTTTGTAATATAATAAGTGGTTGTAGCTTAGACAAATGTGTGCCTCCCCATGAGTGAAAAAGGGCAAAGTAAACAGTCTTTAATGTTTTAGCATCCATGAACTTTTTTAGGTGGTAAAAACAGCGAATAAAGGCTCTAAGCTTTTCCTTTAAAAAAATCGTGTGCCGCATTCAGCTCATATTATGATCGAAGAAAACCCCTAGGTATTTAAATTCCTTTACTATTTCAATTTTGAAATAGCCTGCACAACATTTTAAGACGTTATTGAAAGTAAACCCAGTATTAATTTTAATGCTGTTGCGTACATTTAGACAAAAACGGGGACAATCAAAGGAGTGAAAGAATACACATTGGGATACTCCATTGAGTTTAAGTTAAAAAACATTAATTTAGTTTTGTTACTAACAACTAATTTGTGTAAGTAAAACCAATTTCTAAGTAAGTTGATGTCATTGTTTATGTCAGCAACTAAATATATTCAAAAGGTTACATGAAGTATAAGCAATGCCTAGATCATCTGCAAAAGCCGTGATTTTTCCTTTGAATGGTAGGGAGAACATGGAGTTAATGTAAATAAGAAATAGTAGAGGGCCAAGGACTGATCCTTGAGGAACTCCTAGATTCACTTCTTTCGGGTCACTTAAATATTGTCCAACTTTTACTGCCATTGTTCTATTTTTGAGATAGGAAGTCAGCCAAAAGAATGGTGTGGTTAACCATATTTGCATGAGATATACTCGTACATATACTCGTAAATACAATAAGATAACTATGGAAATATCTGTAGTGGCCATTGCTCTATGACCGATCTACTCGTATTACTGTACTATTGATATTCATACGGAACGTCTCCGATTCTTGCGCAACGGCTGCTGTAGATGGGACGAAAAGTAAATTGAATCTTCTCGTCTCCTGCTGTAAACTGGTACTTTCCTGACGAGCTGGGATTTATGTCCTTATGGATGGTTCTTAATCAGGAGACTCTCTGCAGGTTACACGTTAGAGTGTAAAAGAGGGACTATGGTTTTAGTGAGTAGTAACTGACGGGCACAGCGCCCTTCTGCTTGAAGTTGGAATTTCGACTTTCATATACAAATAAGTAAAATACTAGTAGGTATATAAAATAAAAACTTTACGTGTGCTTTACACCAATTTAATAATACACGTTATAACATCGTTATTGGATTGGTCTCGTCTTCTCATTGTACGGAAGCAGTAATTGAAATTGACTCTATTTTTTTTTTTTTTTTGCATTTGCTCTCACAGATTTAATAAACAATTTTCAAGTAAAAAGTTCAACAACAGCTTTGACAACAAGTCAAATTTATTATTTATTGTAGGAACCTTGAGAGCGTGACACCAAGCATGCCAGCAGTGGCCTGAAACCAGTCTAAGACCTCGCCAATAAAATGCATTGCGTTGCTTCAGTTCGGACTCTTATGTTATCTAAATTGATATCGTTCTTCTTTTTTTCAAAACAACCAACATACGTATGTATGTATTTATTGTATTATATTGTAGTTTAGAACTGAGCGTTTAACTAACCAAAACCCACAAATGCCCATTTCAGTGATTGCGCTATATTCATATGTATGTATGTATACATGTGTTGGTGGATCTCATTGTTTTCGCTTAGTGTCTTTCTAAAAAAATTCAGTACGCTCAGTTTAACGACCGTCATAGCTAGTGAAACAACTTCGTTTTCTGAGTTTTTTTTTTATTTTCATTTATTTTTTGTTTAAATAATAAGACAACTGACTTTAAAATATTGTACATCTTAGTACAGGTGGTATTAAATAGAATCGATTATAATGAGTGCAAATTTGAATTCTTGGGAAAATAACAAAGAAATAAAATACTTTGAAGAGTATCTACGAATACCTAGTGTGCATCCTAACATTGATTATGGCAAGTAATAGTGATAAAATAATTAAGTCCAATGCCTATAAAAGCTGAAATGAGAATAGTTGTTATCAATTGTTACATTTTGAAGAATTTTGCAAGCAGATTGCATTGTGATCATTTCAATAGGTTTTGTTGATTTAGTTTTCTTGCAACATTTTCCTTACAACTACGAGTACAATATTTTACTGTATGACAAGAAAAAAAAATAATACTTTCACATTCATCCCGAATTATGTGAAGGAAAAAATAATAATAATAAAGATTGTAATAACCTTCAGACAGAGGACCATGACATTGAAAAACGTTGACTGCGCAAAGATACTCGTACGAACGATCATGCAACGATCTATGATATATGAGTACATACTCGTATGTACTCATATGTTTGTACATGATCATCGACCGTCCATTTATCATTTATTAATTGGTATTAAATATTTTCGAAAAATTATTGCGATTTTGAGTATTACGCAGTGAGATCGAATTTCGTACAATTTTAAATACGACGATCAGTTTGATCCCATTAAGCAAAGAAATTGAATATTTTTAATTTGTTATTGTTTTCTTTGGATATATTAATTAATACCAATGTATAAGTTAAACACTTATAATTTAATTTTATTAAAAAAAACCTTTATTTCGGGCAGCGTTTCTGCCTTCCAAAAATACAATATTAAAAAGAACTTAAAATCTAAACCTTAAATACTTTCTTATTGCTAGATCAGCACATCGAAGTTTCTCACGAACGGAACTAAGAATTGCAATCGTTGCAGGTGTCTGGTGTCATCGAACGTCTGCCAGGGAACCGAAGGGTTGCGCGTGTTAAATATCGGTGCGCGTGTTGCTGACTCAGTTTGCACTGTTGATAGAATTATTCGTTAACTCTTCTGCCCTTAAATGTGAACGTCTTCGTTCACTCAGAAAAATGGAATTTTGTTTACGCGAGATGTCATTGAACTTGATTGAAGGGATGAACCTTTGGTTGCTTGCATGGTTTCTATTACTGTTTCTGAGGCTTCTTCAGCTTTCTCAATTTTAATATTAGGCTTGTCAAATGGTTTGGTTTTCCATTCATAATGGTTTTCATTATTATGATCAGGATAATGGTGACTAGGAAAAGGCATGATCCTAGGCTTAGGATGGTGCTGGTCTTCAAATCAGTTTTTAACAACTCGATGCCTTGGATATTTGTTGTATGCAAGTCTTTAATCATTTCCAACGAGAGTAACTCCTCGATTTTGGGGTTTATAGAGGCAGTTTGGAGGATGGCGGGTAGTGGTGCATGATGCGTTACTTCAGTTGATCTAAATGTTGCTTTTCCGATCCGAATGCTAGTATTATGATCTTTTATTAAAAATGTTCCGTTCAATGGTACTTGGTGGTCATATATTGTGATAATAGGAATAGGAATAGGATGTCGGGTGCTAATTCTTCAAATAATTGTATGTGTTGATTGTTGGTCGCGTTACATTTGGCTGGAATACTTTTAACTAAATTTGGAATACATGTTGTATTGCTTACATTAACAATATCAGATTTTGAGCAAATGGACAGATTGTTTATTGATTTATAATGAGTACTTATGCCATAAACTTCGTCTTCACCTTTAGAGCAATTAAACAACTCGGATCAAATTTTTTTCACAATTTTCGTTAACTATAGGTAAGCTTACTATATAGATTAATATTGAATTATTAAATGTAATTTTTATTTCGGAAAATTCGATAGCTTCTTCTGTGTTTTTAAAGGAGATCTCTTTGTTTTGTATAATTTTGTCTATTGCATTTATTTCAATATTTGATAGAATATAGGAGTTTACAACGTTAGCTTTTGCCCAGTTTAGGGCATAACCTATGTTTGTTATTCCTTCCTTAGCTAAATCTAACTTATATTTAATGTGAAACAGAAATTCTTCTAAAAATCTTTCATTATTCTTTACGTACTCGTATTTGTTTATTTCATTAGTCTATTTTTTTAATTCATTTAACTTATCAATTAATAATTTATTTATTTATTATTGTTGTTGTGCAGTACGTTATTAATTTTTTCCTGTATAATTTGGAAGTCATGGCTATCTGGGTTGCCAGATATCCAGTTCCAGGCACTTCCTATAAAGTCTAACGACCTTTTCTGGAGATGGTTAGGAATCTGATAAGGGATATTTCTACGGTGAGAAGGTAATAACTGGAATGGGAGGTTTGAAGGTTTGCTCTTAAAGATGACTCTATGGTATCAATGGCTAGTACGAATTTTGAGAGCTCAATTTCGTGTATAATTTTGAATGTTCCTGTCTGAAGTCGGCATGTTCCGGTGTTAATTGTCAGTAGTTGTGAGTTCGTATAGTCTAGTATTTGTTCGTTTGCCAAAGAAGTATGAATGAGGTATCTGAAATAAAAAGAGTTAGAAAAATTTTTTAGCTAGGTTTTTATATGGGATTTGTGGATTTTTTTGCCTGAATGGGTTAGCACTGTAGTCTTTTTATTCTCTTTGACAATTTCTTTAGTATATTTTTTTGTCAGTTTAGAAACCAATCTTTTATTTTTCTTGACGTAGATTTCGTCGCCCGGTGAGAAATCCTTAATTGGGGGTTTGTCTTTATTATGATAGGCCAGATCATTATCTTGTTTCGATTTTAACCGATTTTTGTTTTCTGCATACGCATCTGAGATGCGTCGGAGTCAGTATTATTGCTGAAAAAGAAATCGACCGGTTTCTTCTTTGTTACGGAGTGTACTGAAAAGTTTTAAGCGTTAATAGACGCTTCTAATAGTTCCGTGAAGGATTTGTGCAGCTGTTCGTTCTTCAGGCATCGCATGATTTCCGCAAGAGTCGAGTGGAATCGTTCCACTTGACCATTGGATGTGCTCGTATAGGAAGGTGTTTTATGCACCTGAATACCGAATTCGTTTTCGACCATGAAGGTTATAGTGGAGCTGAATGACTTTTTGTTATCGAAAACTATGGTTTTTGGGATATCGTATCCAAAAATGATTTCTCTCAGTGGCATCCTGATGTCTTCTATGGGCTTTGATTGAATTTTCTTGACTTGGACATATTTGGAAAATTTGTCTATTGACGTGAGTAACAAGTTTCCCTCGGTTGAGAAAATATCTCCGTCAATAATCTGCCCCGGATATCCTGGATTTCTACTTTGCTGGGATGGCGATCATATTTATTTTCTTTACAGACCGAACAAAGTTTAGTTATTCGTTTAATCTTGCGTGACATAGAGGGGAAGTAGTATTTTCCTAATATTTGTATCTTATTTTCATGATCGTTTCTGTGCTCGCGTTGATGTGTATTAATGATGATTTCTTCTTGCTTGTTTTCGTCAACTATATCTTCGACTAATGTTCTGTAACTTAATACGGTAATTTTGAAAATGGTCCTTATAAATTTCCTGTATTATACCCATTACTCTTTCTTTTGTTTTAATACAATTGGTAACTGTGGGGTTCAATATTTTTTTTTAAACTTCAATTAGGCTGTCATTATTATAAAAAGATTCTGTGACTATGTGACGATGGTATGTGGGGAATACTATCTGAAATTTTTGATCAGGGGGATTGCCAAGGTTTAAGAAAATTTGGTTTTTAAAAGCATTTATAGGACAGTCGGTACTATATATCAGATTATGGGAAGAGCTTTCATCGCTGTGTATAGTTGGTGTGAGACTGTTTACTTCTGTTCTAATAGGTGGTCTTGAAAGCGCATCTGCCACAACGTTCATTTTCCCCGGCTTGTACCTAATTTCGTGATTATATTCTTCCAATAATGCGTGTCAATGTTAACAATTAAGAGAACATCTGCCGTAGAGAGATGGAAGTAATATGGAGCTTTGAATGTTTTTACAAACACAGAGCTCACGACTTTCTATATAATTTGGATATTGATTGGGGCGCAATGGGCTCTAAGAGTTTAAATCGTAGTAATTTCGACGACAGTAAGGAACTATGTAGCTAATTTTTTCTTTATACTCGTAATTAGCGCATGCTCGAGTAGTATAGACCCCTTTAAAATGTTTACACACAGCGCTAGCGAAGGAAAATTACCGAGAAAAGATAGAAAGAAACCGATTAACATTGGTTTTTAATATTTGCAGGTTATAAAAATTAAGAAATAGGGAGTTCTGGGGGCATTCTATAAGCGATTTGTACGGATTAGAAAAACAAACATGATATTTCGGAATATATCCGAAGGTGGACGAACATATGCTCAGAATGGTAAGCCTTCTGTTTCATCAATGCAAGTGTCATTTGCGTATAATGGTAGGGTGTTTAAATACCGATCAACCAACAGTGTAAATTCTAATCTAGTGAAGAAGTGATTAATCGATACTAAATACACGCATTTTCGAGTCATAAGAGTTTGTAGAGTCTGCCGTCAAACTCTGTCAAATGCATTTGATGAGACATGCCGTTAAATTAGCAATGGACCCACACACAAGTATAGAAACATGGCGCAATTGAGAACGTATAGAGAATCACCAAAGTACAGATAAGTGTTAGCTGCCTTTTTTTTTATTTGAACAGAACAGTTAAGCAAGGAATTAGTCCATTATACTCTTTTTATGTCCCTATTAATGAAATATCGTAGTTTTTTTAAGTAATCGCTCCGGTAATAAAGTACCTAAAATGCTGATACCTACCACACTATTACCCGGATATTTACAGAGAAAGTGCTCCGCGAAGTCGTCATTACTCACTGTGTCATTTATGAAGAGCATATAAAGATGCTTTCCAACCTTAGATGCCAGTAAGTAGTACACAGTCTTTTCTACCAAAGAACAGCAGAAAAGCATATTGTTCGTTCATCGGCTATCTTATTTTCTGTGATCCCATTGTGACCTGAGTCCCAGACAAAACTCAGTGAATTTAACTTTCCAGCTGGATTTAAAGAAAACCTTGCATTTTCAAACTAGCTAACAAGTGGTGAAAGGGTCTACCCGCGCTACAGACTCTTTATCCGTTCACATATTTCTTATAATAAAGTTCATTATCTTCAGGATAATAAAAAATTAATGAATGTAGCCCTGGGAGTGGAACACTTGACTCCCATGGAACGTAGTGCTACAAGTGCTGAAAAAGAAAGTGAAACGATAAATGACTCTTTCAGGAAGGTTTCAAGACAGCAACGTACGTCACCACCAACAGCGAAAGTCCTTATAATAGTGCACCAGCCTCGGAATATCTTCCTTATCTTCCAGACAGGAAACGAGAAGACACTTACAACAAATCGGTGCCCACGAGTTGCGGAAGAAAATAAGTTACATGATATTCTCAAATATGAGATGCAGAAATTCGGAGATATCAGCAAATCTATGAAAGGAGCTTGCATCAAGCAAAAAATATCAGCATGGATATCAAAAATGGCATCATCGAAGAATCACTTTACAATATGAAGTGTAACCTTAAGTTTGTGGATCGAAGAGCATTTCCACCGCAACCGCAACCGCAATCGGATATCAACAAAACATTAGGCGAGAGTGGAAATTTAAGTGATGAGACAGTCTCAATCAATGCCGTTTCTGAGAAGTTAGCTCCAAGCAAGAGATTGCCATCCAGGCCCCTAGTGAAGGAGGTGGACAAAAAACCAAGGAAGGCCGCACATCCATGGGCCCAAGGAACAAGCCACAAAAAGTAGATCAGAAAGGCTGTCTCGAAAATGAAAAGGAAAGCAGCTACGCCCAAGGTGTTAACAAAAAATCCAAGCAAACAACAGTAACCCAATCGATGCAAAAAAAAAACCGGGCCGAGGGAAACTTAAAGAAAGGGCAAAAGGGAAAACAAAAAACAGGAAGAGACATTAGAAATCTCGGCCAGAAGCGATTTTTATAAATCCAAAAGGAAATGAAAAGTATGGCAATATCCTGAGGGAGATCCGGAGTAAAGCGAACCCGAACGACACAGAAACTGTTGTTAAACCAATATTTCGAACGAAATCTGGCCGCGGACAAAGTACAAGCAGGCTTTTGGGAAATCTCTAAAATAAATGATTTCGGATAGAGCGACGGTCCGCTGCCTTGAACCAAAAACTTTACTCGAGAAAAGTTAAAGAAGCCATATGAAAAAGGGTCAGCGATCCGATGTTGGACCTTCAGGTTGTGATCACAGGAAAGAACCGAAGCTCGCTGAAGATGGCATTGGTCAACGTAAATGTGCGAGTAGATGCTGAAAACCTCATATAAAAATTGGATGAGTTCGATGTCGAACCCGAAGAAGGGTGGAGGTCTCACTATGTTTTAGATGTTTTGGATAAGGACATCAGCATCAACCTGTAGTGGTGTAAACAGTAAACACAAGGGGTGTGCATCAACTCTGGGCAAAAGGGTCATAAAAAAGTCATCGTTGTATCATGTGCCGGTCTCAGGTAAATATCAAGTCTTCAGAGAAGCACTTGAAAAGGTGAAGAAAAACAGCTTACAATGACCAGAAGGTACTACCAGAGCCGAACGGCTGACAACCTCCTGGTTAAAATCAGAAGTGAATTGCAAGCCGATGTGGTCATCATCAGCGAACAATACACGAACAAGAAAGCGTCAAACTGGATTGCGGACTCATCAGCTGCTATCTGGATTCCAGACACAAGGAAATTCAAAATTCAAGGCACACAGAGATGCTTTGTTTGGACGAAAAGCGGTGGACTCACGATAATAAGACTAACGATAAATATTTGACGCGGCCCTAATGTAGTAAACGTAGGAAACTCGCCTAAGTTTAGGAGACCTGGATACGAAGGAATCCAATACGAACTGGAGAAGACTATATAATATCAATACATAATCTTCGAACTACGAACGGGTTCAAATTGGAATCCAGCACGAGCTCAAAGGTGGAACGTTAATAGACACACCGAAGTGCTTCTTACGCCTGTGATCGAAGAAGGAAAGGTACCGTACTCCAACTTGAGTGTGCTGCAGAAACAAAAGCTGAAGCCACGATGCAGCTCATACGGCTTGTATGTGATGTTTCGATGCCTTGAGTGAGTAGCTCCTACAGAAACAGGACCCCGGTATACTGGTATACGTTAATTGCGAGAATATGCCTGCAGCTGAGGCTAAGTCACCAGGGGAAGGAGAAGACACGCTCGACACAAAAGAATCGAGCTCAAAAGGGCCGCCAATACGAGCAAAAACCTTTGCGGAGACGTCATTGGTGACCCCTAGGGTATAGGCTAGAAGGCCGTCATTGGAGCTCGTGCGACCAAACTTTTCCACAGCAACCACTGAATATGTACAATAGTTGCCTTGAAGAAGAGGTCTTCTTTAGGAGTTGGAAGACACAAGGTTTGGTGCTGATCAGCAAAGGCAAAGGAGATTTGCATGCTGGACACTACAGGGAAACTTCTAGAAAAGATGCCGAAACAACGGCTCACAGATGAAGTACAAAGATCAGGTGACCTGTCCACGAGACAGTATGGCTTCAGAAAGGACCACTCTACGTTCGGAGATATCGGAGAAAAAGTAAAGGTTGTCCCACCAGGGTAACCACGACTCAAAAAAGATCGTAATGTTGTCAACTCTGGATATGCGAAATACCTTGAATTCAACCAGATGGAGTGATATACTAAATACGCATGAACATTCTTTCAACATATCAGTTTACATCTTGCGGATGCTGAAGACCTACCTAAAAGACTGGGAGTTGATCAATGATACTACGGAAGGCCCCCGTAGAAAGGAAATCACCTCTGAAGCAGCACACGGGTCGATCCTGGGCCTGACCTCTGAAACATCTCATATGATGTCATACTTCGCCTCGAGATGCCTGAAGATACCTGAAGATGCCTTCCTGGTAGGGTACGCAAATGATTACGGCAAAAGACGCGGAGGACACTCAAATGAACCTGGACCAAGTTACAAGACGGGTGAGCTCACGGATGGATGAGCACGGTCTTGGCCTACCTACAGAAAAAACCGAGGTAGTCCTTCTGACTAAAAAGAGCATCCCGACCAACGTTAACTCCAAATTTGGCCTGAAGTTATGTATAACAAGCAAGGAAGCAGTGAAATAGTTGGGACTGACAATCAATATGAAACTCACCTTCTGGCGACAGATAAAGTCCGTATCGAAACGAACGTCGAAGGTCACTAAGAAGACTGATAGCAAACGTAGAGTGCCCTACGGCCAGCAAACGGAGACTACCGCATTCACATACGCGGGCAGACGATTCCGACAAGAAAAGTACAGTACTCTTCAGCGTAGAGACGCAGAGACGCAGAGCCATATGCATGCCAAGTTCGGACTGTGTCGCAATCAGCCGTCATTGTAGTGACCTCTATCGACCTCCTAGCGGTAGAAAGGAAGTACGTCTATGACAAAAAGGCGAAAATTGGAGCGGAAGCGGCAATCTGGGAGGCAAAGGAGCTCACGAAACGGCAGTGGCAAGAACGCTGGAGCTCAGAAAGCAGAGAACTATGAACTGAGAAGTTGATCAAGGACACGGGTATTTCAACGTCTTTCTTAAAAAGAATGGTAAAGCAAACACTACAGCCTGCCAGTACGGGACTCTCCGTCCCTGGAAAGCTGGAAATCGCGTAGCTGGAAGCTGCGTAATCAGCCCAGAAAACATGATCGAAAAGATTCTGACGAGCGATCAGAACTGGAGCTAAGTTTACTCTATGAAGTCACACTCAGGACAAAAAAGAGAGAGAGCAAGACGCAAATATACCTCTAACAGACTGATGAAAGCCTCATCTCACAATCAGATAAATATGAAAAAGTTGGCCCCTTAGCGGAAAAAAAAACACCACTCTGAGGTAATGCGAAAGAGGATTCGGAGCGGATGGTGTCAATATGAAAAGGGTTAAGGTGGTTTTTAGTGAGTTCTAAGCAAAAAAAAATTAGGATTTCGTATGTCTTCGCTTGTTGTCGTCATCCACATAGACGCCAGCGCGACATCTTAGATCGGTGCGGTGTAGGCCTGAAATTATTTTTTTCTGAAGCCAATCTTAAGATAAAAGAAAGTTAACTTCGTATTCGAGCAGGCAGTAGTCAGAGTTTTGGAGCCTTAGGTATCCAGATCCCCCTTCTTGGCCTTACCGAAAGCACACTTGCAATGCCAAAAAGGTGACAGCGCATTCGAAGACTTCATTTTGAAAAGTCTTGTTAAAAGTTTTTTAAATGACACCCAAATATTAAGCTTCCATATAAGCAGATAGTGACGACATAGGAAAACCTCAGTTTTCTAGTCGATTACGTCTAGGGCTCTCGAAAGGCATTATATTTTTTAATACGCATATTTTGTACCTGTCCGCGAAACTGTTGGAAACATTAAGCAGAGAGTCAAAAAAATGGATTATAGCACAGGACATATGATAATGACCTGCGTGTAACCCCTGTTCACATATTTTATTGACCAAGGTACCTAACCAAGGTTCTTTTCACCACAAACATGACCTTAATATCGATCAAAATGACAAATGCGTACTCTTTCTTGTTGCATTCAACAGATTAGGTTTTAAAGCATAGTCTTTCGAAAATGGATGAAGATATCCTCAGTCGTCTGGCAAGACATATTTGAAAAAATGTGCATCGGACGCTTGACAAGTTAAGGATATTATGGAGTGAATAGAAATTGACAAAAACTTAAGCCAGTTGGAGTGCCAACTAGTGGGATTTATTGATAGCAGAGTATGTAAACCCTGAACTCTACAACCTTAGTAGGTCAATTCAAAATTGTTGCGTTATACGTTTTTCCTTCACCCTCCAAACTGAGCACATATTTGCTTACAGCGAAATACCAATTTTCGTTTTAGAGCCATGTGTTGAATTTTTGAAGAAGCAAGCAGCGGATTTAGGTCTTCCTCTCAAGGTGTACCATCCAGTTGATCAGCAAAATCCAATTGTGGTGATAACATGGACTGGAATACAGCCCGAATTGCCATCAATCATTTTGAACTCCCACATGGATGTAGTCCCAGTATTTGAAAAGAATTGGACTCACCCACCATTTGGCGCGGAAATGGATGAAGAAGGAAGAATTTTCGCTCGCGGGGCACAGGACATGAAATGCGTAGGAATGCAATATTTGTCGGCAATACGTGCACTCAAGCATGGCGGTTTCTCCTTCAAAAGGACCATTCATTTATCTTTTGTTCCAGGTAATTAGAAATAATTTTACTTACACGTAGACTTTTTCTGATGAAGATTTTCGTGGTATCCTTATAAGACGAGGAATTAGGTGGTAAACGCGGTATGAGAGTATTTGTCACTACCGACGATTTTAAAAAGCTTAACGTTGGCTTTTCGTTGGATGAGGGAATTGCTGCTCCAGATGATGTGTATCCAGTCTTTTATGCCGAAAGAAGCATTTGGAGTAAACACTCATAGTCACTATATGGCAAGAACTAACAAATAAAAATATATTTTAGGAATTTTCTTTAACATAAACGGAACAGCTGGGCATGGATCTCTTCTGCTTAAAAACACTGCCGGAGAAAAGCTACAGTATATCATCAACAAAATGATGGGATTGAGGGAACAGGAAATGCAACGTCTGGAAACAACTCCAAATTTGAAAGTTGGCGATGTAACAACGGTAAATTTGACACGTCTAAGCGGTGGGATACAGACCAATGTAGTACCAGCACTTTTGGTTGTTGCTTTTGATGTCCGTCTAGCTATCAATGTTGATCATTGGCTTTTTGAGAAGCAACTTGAACAATGGTGCGAAGAAGCAGGTGGTGGAATTTCGATTGAATTTGAGGATAAGAGGCCATATGTTGAACCAACCAAAACCGATGATAGCAACCCCTTTTGGAAGGCTTTTAAAGACGGTGTTACTGAACTGTAAGTTCCAGATAGGGTTTACAGGTATGATGTGAGTTGTGAATAAAATTAATTTTCTTTTAATTTTGTAGTGGTCTGAAAATAGAACTTGAAGTATTTCCTGGGGGCACTGACAGTCGATTTATTCGCGAGGTAAGTTTTTTTTTTCGTACACATGCACTCTACAATACAATACATGCCTGTCCATACTTCAACCGAGAACTACACTTTTGTCTCAGTGGAGGTTGTAAAGGCGGTGTAAGTGTTTTTTCACAAAAATTTCTAAAACCAACCAACGTTCGAATATTACCATTTTTTGACTCTAAGAAAGTTTGATAATGAATCAAACTTAGTAGTTAATATCACAAACTGTATAGTAGCAACGCAAATACGTGGAAGAAATATGTAACATTAGATGTACAATGCAGTTCAAATTCATATGGACAGGATGATTTTAAGATATGTAATATGTATATTTTCATTTACTTCCAAAACGTTATAAAATTTGATTAAACTAGTAATCTATATGACCGCCTATGTCAGAAACAAGTTCTACCCTGTTTGGCATTGAAGAAATCAAGGTTTCGCACATTTTCTCAACTCTGCATCATGACAATCGTACATCGTACTGCATCGTACAATCCCTTTTCTTGAGTCTAGCTTTTTTTAATGATATGTATATATGTACCTACATATGTATATATACGAGTATACGTATATTTATTTATTTATTTATTCAAAGGATCGATACAAATGAATTTGTAAAGTCCGGGATTTACGCCGGGGTACTATGCCCAAGTGGCGTTTTTGTCAACAGCACGCGGTGTACTGAGTTCCCATGTCATCCATCTAGGTACTTACCGCTCCCAATCATTTATAATATTTTCTCCGCGAAGAATTGCTTAATTTTCTTGGGCGTGTGGCATGGGGCAGGATCTCATTGAAAAACTGCATTTACGGTCGGAAACTGCCGTTGCATGGTCGGCAAGGGCATATGATAAAAATGTCTCCGTACATGGGACACGAAAATTCGGCCGAGCATTCATTATTCTCTTTTGGACTCGTATTGTACTTTTACACGTTACGATTGTTCACACCCAATTACTGATATTTCTGTTTCTCTGTTCTTTCGTAATTTGCTGTGTTTCCTTCACTCGTAATGTGCTGTGTTCGGAAGTGGTCGCTGTGTCAGTATTGACAACTGGAGGCATAAACCTGATGGCCAGTAGAACAAACGATTTATAGACATCACATTTTGATAGCCATAAGCATTTGTGGGTGTTTTATTTTTGAAAAAAATTAAAAAGAAAGAAAATAAAAGCTTAGAAGTGTTAAATTGAAATAAAACAAATCAAAACAAAGTAAAAAATAATACAGAAAATAATCAATAATTATTACTGCTAAGGTAAGTATTTATTGCCTGATTGATTTGTCCCTTGGTGAATAGTGTTTTTGTGTTCAGATAATGGAATCCAAAATCAGAAAACAAAGAGATCTCCCGCGCTGTGGAGTGCCTCAGTGCAGTTTCTACAAAGGAAATGGAATCGCCATGCACTACATACCAAAGAAAGTTCGGACAGAATAAAATTTGTTGAAGAAGTGGTCTATGGCGCTTCGAATGGGAAAACCCTTTCCAAAATATTTCTTTATTGCAATCGTCATTTTGAAGAAAACGAAATACTGATACGAACGCAACGAGAAGGTGTTAGATGCAAAACAATGATAGCGAAAGGTGCATTTCCCACACAAATGAATGTGCGAGCCTTATTATTCGAATAAGACATGCGGCTATATGCTTGCTTTTCTTGCCTTCCCCGGCTTTGCAGGTGCAAGTGCATATCCAAGCCTCTTGTTGTTTTGTAAGATTTTTCAACTTCACTTCATAGGGTCTTGAAGTCATTGCTGACACTGTGACTATAAGCCCAGTTACTTCATCCACTGATGGGGGTGGTGATATACCAATCGCACAGATCCATACGGCTTTGAATATTTCCTCACCTTCCTGAATAGATCGCTTCACCCCATCAAAATATTGCACGACGTCGTACACTGATATTATTATTTCCTTTGGGGACTCATAAATCATATTCGTATCCATAATAAGGAACACAAACACTGTAATTTGGAATTAATAAAACAGTATAAATAATAATTATAAAAACAAATTGCAATTACATCTCCGAAAATGTACGTATTTTTTGTGAATGATCGATGATGATGTCTATATTTCTTTCATTCTATCTCCTTCCAGAGGTCGTTTTCCAACTTTACCATTCGACAATAAGAATTAAAAAAAAATTTTCAGCTCCGAGAACACAGGAATAAAACAAATGAATACAATTACAAAACGAGATAAAAGAGACAACGCAAAAATCGTCACCGATTCCGCTATCCATCCGAGTCGGTCTTTTTTCACCTCCCTTTCCATGACATACGAGTGTCGGCCGTGTTTTCTCATACCGCGTAGAAGCTGACTTCTAAAAGGCGCCTTCATATAAAAGACAAGTCCACCTGCTCCGCGACATACGCGGAGTCTCTTTGAAGGTAACCGCTAGTCTTCCAGGGATGAATTACTCGTACGTTGTTACGAATCAAAACCTTATCGTCATGGTCCATAGTCTTGCGTTTTGATGCCCATTGTCCCTTACGACCCGCTGATATGGATCTGGTAAATTTGTGCAACAAATTTTTTTTCCTGGTCTTCGTCAGATCTTCCTGTGGATTAACCAACTGCTCCATTAACGACAATAATGCTGACTTTGTTGCCTGTAAGGGGATCTGCGGCAAAATATTCCATGTTATTTGTGTCGGCCTAAATAAAAGAAACACGCTCTTCCTTAAAGAGTTCTCCGAAAATCTGCTGTTCTTCTGTGATGAGTGTATTAGTATTTCTCTCTTAAGTGCCTCAGTGACTCCAATGAATCCAATCATAACTCACTCGTCATACTGATAACGGACAAATTATCAATCTTTGAAAAAAGTGTAAGATGTGTGGAAGACTTTGGTCATAGCATTGAAAAACAAATTGCGCGTTTAATTGAACTAGAAAGTGCAAGATCCAGAAATAAAGAAACATACAAGGGCCACCTTGATACAGTCTTGAGTGAATTTATATCAATCGGTTCCGCAATGATGAATTCCAACAAGAAAACATGTAATTCCTTCAATTCTCTCCGGGAAGACATCGATATTCACCTCCAATCATCCACATCCAATCTCCATCTCGAACCTGCAACAAACAATCACTAACTCTCAAATCACTACGGGTCCATACATTTTACTACCAAAGAGGCTTGCGCTCTAAAACTCGTGCTGTCTTGTCTAAATCACACGGTCTCTCTTTCGACGTCTATGCTCTTACAGAAAACAATCTGATCTCCGACATAAAGAGCCAGTAGCTATTCCCATATTCGTATAATGTTTTCCGTGAGGACGATCACTCTCTCCCTATCTTTAATGATCCTACCATACCTAAAGCTGATTCCCCATGTAGAGGTGTCCTACTTGCTATTCACAATAACCTCAACTCTTCTCTCATCGCTATCTCTTCTTCTGTTAAACTTGATTTTGTTTCAATTAAAATAACACTTCCCAATAGGTTCTTGTACGTTATGTGTTGCAACATTCTGCCAGCTCAACCTATCGAATCCTACAGCCTTGCTATTAAAGCAATTGACCTAAGTGATTCCATCGACGATATCGTTATCTTTGGTGGCTTTAATCTGCCCCTGCTGAAGTGGATTATATCGGATGATCACTAATTTTTTACCGCGTCAAACGCCACTTCATCCAAGGAATGTCTTTTCATTGATAGCTTAACTGATTCAAGCCTGTGCCAAGTAAGTGGCGTCCCTAACTCTATCGGTAGGTAAATTGACCTTATTTTCACTAGTCATCCTATTAACTCCACAATAACTTTCTGTCCATTTATCCTATCAACTGTCGACAACTTTCATCCCCCTCTTCTTCTCTCATTTTTCCATAACTCTCCATCCCCGCCCACTTCTTCAAATACCATCTTTTCTTACAACTTCCACAAAGCTAAACCTATCCTTATCTGATGCTGTCTCTATTTTCTATAGTGAAATATTTAATTCCATTTCTCTCTAAGTCCCCTTTTACGGCATAAAACATCATCTATTTCCGCTCCATGGTACAAAAGAAGACTTCGCTCTTTACGTAATAAAAGAAACAAATTATGGGGAGCTTTTCTTCGCACCAATTCTTATTATGACTACTCTAACTAACTTGAAACTTACCCGCAATTCACCCAGCTCTATAACTGCCTCTATCAGCGCTTGCATGATACAGCGCAGTCCAATGATCCTAAGACAATTCGTCAACTACAAAAGAAAATCAGACGGTTATCCTCCCTCTCTCTCGTTCGATAATATATCATCGACCGACCCACATATTATTGCCAACTATTTTACAAACTTTTTTAAACAGTCATTTGCAGACAAGCACTTCATACCTGACCCCATCTATTTCAAGTACCTTCTCAATTTCTCCATTGGCCCCTCTCTATCTCTCTCAACCTTTTGATCCCACCCTTATCGAAGAAAGTTACAAAATCTCAGTGATGGATTTTTATCCTCCCAGCAATATTTCTCAAAAATTGCGCCTCCAATCTTTCGCACCCACTTTCCTACCTATTTCATCTGCTCCTCATACAAGAGGAATTCCCCCACAAAAAGGTTCACAAAAAGGATCAAAGTAACCAACTACCGTCCCATCGCTAAGCTTTCTCACATTTCGAAAAATGTTCGAAAGTTTTTTATATGAAGTTCTAAGCTTTCAGTGCAAGTCACTTATATAGTATCACCCAGTCAGCACGGATTTCTAAAAGGTAGATCGACTACTACAAACTTAGTTGAATTCGTATCCTCTGCGCTTTCAGCCCTAGAAAAAAATATCACATCAACTGTCTTCCCTCGGTTTTGACCCCATATTGTTAAAATCGATATCTTCTTATCTGGGGAACCGTTACTATAGCGTTCGCTTTAGGTCAGCCTTCTCAATCTCGTTTTTAGCCACTTCTGGTGTCCCACAAGACATCCATCTATGTCCTCTCTTTTTCATTTTAACTATAAACGATCTTGAGAGGATAATCAAACACTGCTTCGTATCCATTTACGTCGATGGTACTTACGAGTAGTTCTAAACTAAACAAAACTATATCTTCAAGCCAAAACTCTATTCTCCTTCAAGAAGACCTCGATAGGTTTTCCACCAACCTGGAGTCTAAAAAATTGCTAATGTTTCCAAATGCTAATCTATGACTTTGTCTCGCAAGTCCAATCAATCCCCCTCTCAACTTTATCTTCTGCATGGCCAACCTGTACCCCAGGTTCAATCCCTTCGCGACCTTGGAATTTCATACGATAGAAAGTTAAACTTCCGTTCGCATATTGATGAGATAACCCTTAAAGCCAACTCGTCGCTCGGTATTATCAAACGTCGGTGTAAAGAATTTTGCAACCCTTATGTGACAAGGTCACTTTATAAGGTCAGGCCCTTCTTGAATATGCCAGCCAAGTGTGGTCCCCCTTTCAGCGAATTCATATATCCCGAATCGAGAACATTCAACGTCGTTTTCTTCGATTTTCTCTTCGTGGACTACCCTGGAATGATCCATTTATCTTACCTCCCTATCGCGAGCGCCTTAAACTTCTTAACCTGAATACCCTACAAAAACGCAGAGACGTAGCTGACATTCTCTTCATTCATCTGCTGCTCTCCGGTTCTGTGGACTGCGCTTCCCTTTACAATTCTATTTATTTCAACACTAACACTCGTAATTTACGCTCTCCTCGTCTCTTCTATATCCTAACCCACAGCACCTCTTACGGCTCTAACGAACCAATCTCCCGCATGCTCCATAAGGTCAACTCAAGCCTCCCCCTTTTTGATTTTAATCTGAGCACTTCTCGTCTTAAACTTGATCTCCTCCATCATTCTCTTACTTCATAACCCTTAACTCTTGTTAGTTTTTAAGTTAATTTAAGTTTGCATTAAGCGAAATAAATGGGTGCGTTAGCCCCCACCAAATTAAATTAAAAATTAAATAATTAATCCGAAAAGCTCTTGCTAAAGCTTTGAAAAAATAATGCAAAAACCAGTGTCTGTCCCAATTAATTTCCACAACACTTTAATTATACGTGTTACATATCTGAACAGTTAGTACAAGAAGAAGAGACAAAATGAATAATGAATAATGATGATCTTTGGTAAAGACAAGAAACTGGTATGTTTCCTTCTGTCCCCACAATGTGAATTTAATTTTAATTTTACTATTGTACCTTCTTTTCAGATGGAGAAAATTAAATATGGCTACAACAATACTTATCAATAAACTCTTTAGGCTATAGTAACTGAATCTACCCCACTAGATATGAGTACCACTGGGTAGGAGTATTCTTGTGTCATATTAACGGTATTAAAAACTCTGTGTGTTAGAACACTAAATTTTTTTTAATTAACTACGAGGGGCGTTCAATATATTCTCGGTATCGATATGAAGGAAAATGCGAATTCAATTTAAATTGTTTTTATTTTTCAATATAATCTCCCCTAACATCAATGCATTTGTTACATCTTGAGATAAGCTTTTTTAAACCCTCAAAAAAATAAATTTCCTCTTTCTCTGCAAAATACCCATTTATTGCCGACTTGAGTTCTTCATCATCCGAAAATCTTTTTCCACGAAGACATTTTTTCAAATCCGGAAACAGGAAATAATCACTAGGGGCAAGGTCTGGACTATAGGGTGGGTGTTGGATTTCTTCGAAACCACAATCTCGCGCAGCAGCCTTGGAAACTCGCGCCGTGTGAACAGGAGCGTTGTCATGAAGTAGCAACACACCCGCTGCGAGTTTACCCCGTCTTTTCTTTTCAATTTCCTCCCGCAAATTATGCAAAGTGGAAGCGTAGGATGTGGCGTTGATGGTTTCACCTTTTTTTTTGTACTCAATGAGCAAGATTCCCTTTGAGTCCCAAAAAACTGTGGCCATGAGCTTCCCGGCAGACGGAGTGACTTTGAACTTCTTCGGGGGGTCTGTTCCTTTTTTATGCCACTGCATGGACTCTTGTTTGCTTTCAGGGTCACAGTGGTGGACCCATGTTTCGTCCCCAGTAACAATTCGATTCATAACACCGTCCGCGTTCTCACTACACATCTCCAAAAGCTCTCTATAGCATGCGGTTCTCACTTTTTTCTGAGGCGCTGTGAGCATTCGTGGCACCCACCTTGCACTGACCTTTGAAAGGTTAAGATGGTCATGAAGAATGGTGTGAATGGTACCAATTGAAAGCTTGGTGATCTCTGCCATCATTTTCATCTTTATTCGGGCATCCTCAAGAACAAGTTTTTCGACTTCTTTGATGCTTTCTCCCGTACAAGCAGTAGCCGGGGCGCCGGAGCGGGGGTCGTCTTCAATGCTCTCTCTGCCTCTCTTGAACTCACTTGACCACTTTTGCACAGTTGATAATGAAGGTGCGGAACCCTGGTAAACAGCCACCATCTCTTCATGAATAGTTTTTTGACTTTTTCCTTGCTTAGTGAGAAATTTAATTACAGCGCGATGCTCAATTTTCACCATCATCGTCTCAGTTGCCATTATGATTCTGTTTAACTAGAGATAAAACGCGAATTAATAATCACATTTATATGAAATTTTAATGAATGCACTAAAATAATAGTATTACTTGATAAATAAAGAAATGTAAAGAAAAGATAATCTAAAATTGTTTTTCTGTCCGAACAAAGCGTTCAGGCTAAGAAACTAGACTGCTCTGATCCTTATACGTTCCTTAAGCTTTAATTGGTGCCTATATTACCAGCATCCACCACATCATGGTCTAGTACCTGCAGCCTGACGTGAATGTAAATCGGGGACTCACTGATAAGGTAATTTGCGGTGCGTTATCAACTTTTTACATAATAATCCTCGAAGGAGTCAGTTATGGAAAGCACACTTAAGTGTTTGGCAAATTCGTGACTCCTCATTTAGACACCAGTAATTCAGTCTTTTTTGATGAGGTATAACAACAATAATACATCTTAGAAACATCGGAGAGCATCTGTTCTGCCTGGCTGCATCCGAAAAGTCATGCCACTTGTGCAGGGTGGTCCAAAAAGTGTTTTAATATGAGAATAGTAAATACAGAATGTTTGCATTGCAATGCATGAATAATGCTTATTGGTGTGTAAAAGATAATACCCACCAAAAGTTTATCACGGCTCGGGCGGGGTATGTCAATCCGTTTGTCCAAATTTAGGAAGACATTCTTGTAGATATCTCGTCCTTTAGATCTTGAATTATTGCTGCGGGGACCTTTCGTGCAATAAAGTTATTGTTGCATTGGATGCGCTGGCATGTGGTACCTTGCTTGTTGTCTTGTTGGAATCATATCGTCCACATCCACATCATTCAATTTGGGCAATAAAAAGTTAGTTATCATGGTACAATATCATTCACCATTCACAGTAACAGCATTAAAGGCACCATTTTCAAAAAAATAAAGCGGTCCAATAATTCTTAACATCTAAAAAACACACCAAACAATGACTGTTTGAGAATACATCGGTTTCGCGTCAATTTTACTTACTTACGTATTCGCTGAGATGCAAATGGGCCTCGTTACTGAAATTTTTATCAAGTTGTGTTTGTTTGTGAATCCAATTGGAAGTGGTCTGGAAGCTTAAATTACTGTGTTAACCCAATATTCAAATGTTTTCTTAAAATTCGACGTAATGTGGTTCTTGAGAGATTTACGCTGTTTCATTGATCTCTAAAGGTTCGTAGTCTATAATATTTTCAATGAACATAGCTATGCCTCCACCTTTTTTATCCTTCCGGGTCGGTAGGCACAGAATTTCATCGTATGTAACCGTCTACATCTTGGGCCTAGAAACGGATCTTGTAGTTCATACGCTTTAATTCATACCTTGTTTAATTCCCCATTAAACTCATTGTGAAGGACTCCATACACAAGCTAACCCTTTAACTAACTTTCTGTGACGATTCAAAAAAAAAACTACCGAATTGAAACACTTCATTTTATTTTGACATTACCTTTTATTAAAATATTGACGTAAAGTTTAATATTTAAACGGTTTTTAAGTAACATATGTATATCTTTTGTACTACTGCCTTCTCGAAGGATTTGTGGCGAGCTGAAAACTAAGAGATAGGCTCAACAAATATATATAAGAGGCATGTGGTAAAAGAATGGTTTACTTTAGCTTGATTTAGCTGTAAGCGCAGTCGAAAACGGCAGCTATCCCAAATACCATATTGTAGGGTTATTATTGGCTATGCCCTTAACCTTAAAACAAAATATCATTGGAATTGTAGGATTTTGTCTTTATATGTATCTACATTATATATACATTATACAATACATGGGACACTAAACTTGGCCCTTGTTTCACTCTAATGTGATCAATGTAATCAGTTCAATTCAAATCAATCTTCATCAAAACTAATTTTAGTAAAGTTATGAATTTACTTCCAGGTCGGTATTCCAGCTCTTGGTTTCTCTCCGATGAACAACACGCCAGTACTCCTTCATGACCATGACGAGTTTTTAAAAGCCGACACTTATCTTCAGGGAGTGGAAATCTATAAGACCCTTATTCCAAAACTTGCCAATGCCTAATGAATTGTTTGAAGCTAAATCGAAAAAATGAACACGTTATATCTTTGTAATTAAAAAATCGTTTCTTTCGGTATATTTTCTGTTTTTTTTTTGTTTTTTTTTTTTAAGTATACATCTAAAATAAAAAATATTTTTACTCATATCATCGTTTTCTTTTTGTGTGTCACAAATTGGTTAATATATTTTTTTATTTTGTTTTATGTTGATCTTCTTTTTCGAATAGTTCCGTTTTATTGTGGATTGATGTAAAAATAAATACACAAATAAATAAAAATATTTAAAAAAAGAAAACATAAAGAAATACAAAAACTACATATTTACGTACATAGTATTCTAATTGTTGTTTCAATGATCGTTCTGCGTAGTAAAACGTTTAAATGTAAGAGATTTTAAATTAAAAAAATAATAATAAATATATTTATACACCTTAATTGTTGTTATAATTATTATGTTACATTGGTTTTGAACTTCGAGTTTTTACAATGTTGCTTTTTTACTTCGTTTCTGTTTTTATTTATTTTTTTATTTTGATAATTTAATGTGGTATAAAATGAGAGCAAAGTTTTTATTTCTATTTTTACGATTTCGTGTTCTATTATACATATATATATGTATATATATATTTTTTTTTATTGTATTAGCATTGGCTTAAATTTAAGATCTTTCAAATATTTCTTGCCTTATCGGCTGCTGATTTCATTTTGTTTTTCTATTATTTTATTCAGTTATATAATGTATAATTTATGTGGTAAAAATTATGGTGTTATTTATTTGATTTTACATTTTATGTTGTAACTTTGTTATATAATTTGCTTTTTTTTACAATATACAGAAATCACTATAATTAGCTGTTTGGTTTTGTATAATTATAAAACTGAATAAAGTTGTTAGTTCGTTTTTCTTTTCCATATTTTTTGCTGATAGATTTCTGGTGATTGGTATAAAATAAAATAAAAGAATAATGAAACTAATAAACTTGGTTGTGATTTTTATTTTGTTGATTTAATAAAGTTGATATTTATTAATGCTTATGAGTTTTTTGTTTGTTTGTGTGGTTTTCTTGCAATTGTTTTCAATGGAGAGTGTGGGCATAAGTTAACTATTTAGTTAGTTTAATTTACAACTTTCCAAAAATACTGTATTTATTGAATAACAAACACTTTATTTTTGATAACATATATAACATAGTAATTAGTCATTCAGATGCAACTAGTAATGAAGTCAGTAAACTAGTTAGTGAATACAACTAAAACAGAGGTAGTAATTAAACTAACAACTAAAAACAGCGAAATTGGTGATTTAAAACTAAACACTTATTACAATAAATTTGGAAAAAATATCTATTGGATTGTGAAAAAGTCTAAAATATGTAAATGTACGCAACAAGTATTATACGAAACTTCTTGGCCGGTAAAATTATGATTTTTAAGTGTATTTCATTTCTTTTTGCCGAGCTAATTTATTTCTCAGAACTGATCAGAAGAGTGTATGGCAGATGAATAGAATTTCAGCATCGTTTGCCCGTTCGGCAAAAAAGGAAACCTCCTCAACTGCGACAACTATAGAGGCATAAGCCTCCTCAGCATTGCGTACAAGAACTTTTTTTTTTTTTTTAAAAAAGAACTTAACACTCAAAAGGGTATTATTTTGGAAAATTAAATAGAGAGAGAGAGAGAAAGATGTTTGGGCTCAGTGGTTATTTCGCTCCATGAGTAGCATCCAACGTTTAATGGAGAGACTAAATTATTAGCGTAAATTGACTTATTGTATTTTAGGCAACCATTCTTCTCACGAGATTTCAATTGCCTGAAAAAATAATGTCTTTCGGGCACGGCTGGTATTGAACCCCGAACAGCCCGATTGGGAAGCCAATACAATACCACTTGACCCAAGGCCACCCATCTTATCTGTCATATTGTGTAAACGTCTGAAACCCTTCGTCAACAACCTGATTGTGGTTTTAGGCCAGAAACGTTCACAATCGACAAAATTTACAGATTCCGGTAGATCCTGGAAAAACTTAAAAAGTTCAAATCAATACCTACAATCTTTTCATCGATTTTAGAGACGCATATGACAACACTTATAGAGACGAGCTGTTTCCTGCAAAAATCACTGCCTTTGATCAAGGACGATGGAGAACGCTCGCTGCTTCGATAAGGCCGTTAACGACTTAAACGACAAAACACTTGATGTCAAAAAAGGTTTTAGGTTAGGTAACAACAATTTTTTTTAAGGAGCCAGACTTCGCTGACGGAAGGAGAAAAAAATGGCAATATGAAACAATCCTCAGTTTTATAGCAAATAAAAAAGCAAGATGCATTGTTTAAATTTGATGTCCATAACACATAAAAAATATTGGAACCCCGATGACGATCTGCACGAAGTGCTACCACTTGGGAGTGCTTTGAAAAATTCGATAAATCGTACGGTATAAGGCACATCATAATACCCCCTGAGAAATTGTTATGCTCTTCATCTTCTTTCCAAAATGAAACCGATTCTGCGTTTTTGGAGAACGAGGCATTGAAAATGAAGATGAAATTTAAACCGCTAGGAAAAAAAAAACAAGCAAAGAAGGACACACTTCTGGAGGTCTTAAAGACGGCATCAGAAAAGGATGCCTTGTGCCATAAAGGGATGTAACCGCTCAGAGAGAAAAAGTGGAAAATTTGAATTCAAAGAGCGCCGCCAAGCATCTCTAGACAAATTGTCATAACTATTTGGTCCTGACATCAAATATGATTTTTTTTTATTTTTTTTTTACGTGCAATGAATATTCCTTGAAAGTAAATAAGACTTGTATGAATCTGACCTTTTTTTTTGCATCTACATGACGTTTTTGAACGCAAAACAAATGACAATCGTGCTAAGATATGTCTGCGCAGTGGATGCGTTCAAAAACACACGAGGAAAGATCTGCAATACAAAGGTAGAAATGCTGATGTTTATGAAACCACTCATAACTTTAAGGTAGTAAGGACTTGCCTACCTTGGTTCTGCTATCAAGAAATAAAGGAAATACTAGCTCTTACTAATCGAGTGGGCTAATAAGGAGTAGTAAGGCCCTGTCCCGAACAACTAAGGAAACTCTATATACATCACGCTAAAGCATGGACTATATCAAATGTATTTCGAGAGAAAAAATTCTTCGGAAGATATTCGGTCCCATTTGCACTGACGGGCTTTGGAGGAGAAGATTCAGCGAACAACTATACGAGCTGTACGGCGACATCCATCTAGTCAGAAAACTGCGCATTCTCACCTAAGATGGCATGTTGAGCGTATATACGCCAATGCTTCGGGTGGCAAAGTTTTCGAATCTAATACAGTAGAGAAACACCCCGCCTTAGTAGTAGGAGACCTCAACTGGATGCGGCTAGCTAAGGGCCAAGTTTCACCTCGTACTGTAGCGCCACTTACATAAGTAAGTAAGTAAGTAAGTTCGTTTATTAAGTTGTTTTATTTTATTTTATTTATGTACATATGTAACCCTTTCGATCATTTAATTCACTTAGTTCAACATGCGTCACGGTTCAAAAAGTTATTGTATTTCACTAACTAGTTGAGACAAATAGATACATATTTTTTTCAATTTACATTATATGTAGATTCAATCATTTCTTTTCTTTTTATACGAATTAAGTATGAGTAAATTTAGCAAAGTGGCGGAGACCATATCAATTTATTTTTACGAATGAAATGAAAATTGAACCTGCACTGATGAACTAAATGAGCGAAGAGTTATTTTATTTAGTTTTTGAACTATCATACATTCATATGTCGTTCGTGAGCCACACATTCCTAATTTAGAAGATTTCTACAAAGCGTAAGTGACATGTTCTAAAAATCTGTTACATACATGTTATATCTAAAACGAGTTTGGAAAACATTGTATACAGCATCATCATAGAGTGCTAAAAATCAGTGTAGCCACATCAACAAATATCGCGGGCAATGTAGTCCATAGCTTTCGTAGTTATATAACAGTAATCAAGCAAATGTTATAAACAAAATTGTTTGTCGATATGAAGCTTGATTTAATTATTATGATTCTAGGTCAAAGCCAGAGCTTATGTTGCAACGAAATGACCCAACCCACAAGAGTTTAAGACCTATAACCGGCTGGAAATTTTATGGAAACGCTTTTTTTGTGGACTCACAATCGATTAAAAACCAAGAGAAACCATCACACTATGGTCTAATTAATCTTAGAAACTGTTGGAAACGTACTAAATAAGTTTAGTGATACATCATGTAGTTGTAACAACGTACCCCAATTGATTCACAGTCCTAATCGTAATCATAATGATTATTATGATTCTTGTTACCAAACTTATAGGAATTTTGAAGACACGTATGTGGAGAGTATTTTTCAAATTACATATGAATCCTCGAAAATGAGCGTCTTGAAGACAAACTAGAGAGTTATTGGACTAATTTCGAATAAAACGGGAGTTGTAATTTCACTTAGTTATAGAGACTTCTCTTATTTTTTAACCTTTTATCGATTTTATCTTGCCTTAATTTGTGAAAATGATGATTATTTGCAATTTCAACGTTTCGATTATGTAGACTCGTAGTTTTCACAATCATTCTGTGTGCGTGTGCGTCAACTATGCAATCAATCAATAATCTACAGTGCATTTGATTCATTGAGGGGAACCACCAGAGTAAACTAAGATTTATGAACACAATTGAATGGGCCTTATATCGCGGTTTCAACAGAATATCTATTGTAAAAATTTCCAATTTGGAAGGACTTTTAGGCTTATAACAGATTATATTAGGATTTCTCAGCACTGTAATTCATACAGTTGTTAATATGTTTCAGATGATAATATACGACTCCATAATAATTCTATTGTACACAGTTGAAGAGACTGGAAATGTTGTTAATAGAGTAACTCCTATGCAGCGTCGTAACGTCGTTCGGCCGAGTATATCTTCGCCGTTAGTCAAAGGGTAGCTCAATAGGCAGAACTATTCATTTCACGATGTTCGCAACATCGCAAAAATTATGAGATGTAACTCATGATTGGCTGTATTTTTGTAGATAATCCTTAGACGTTGGAGAACTTGAAAGCTAACATTTCTCGAGATGTAACCAGAAACCTGTGAAAAGCCAACGATCATTTCATTCATCCATTGTTTCATTGTATAATGTATAGTCCAAAGATAACATTGATATAAAAATGGAATTGAAGTAAAATAATTACAGTCGGTGTTGAAGAATTTGGCTGTGCAGACTGGGGCGAATTGACGTCGTCAACAGCAATTTCATTGATTTGATATCTAAACTAAAGAAAGATAAAGCTGTTAGATCAAAACGATGACCATAATCAGCTTAAACTTTATATCAACAATCTGGGGAAGTCCTTGTCAGTAGAATTTTAGCCCTGGAAAATCAATAGTTGACAAAATATCGGAACCTCAGATGGATACTTACCACTTGTTATTGATTTTAAGGCTATTATGATAATATTTATATTGACAAGTTATATAGAGCCATGTATAGATTTATAATCCCTTTCAAAGTATAAAAAAAATGGAGAACGCCCCGTTGCTCCATACACGTTGATAATGATTACTCCTAAGCTTTAAGCGATAAGATGACAAGCTCTCATATGACTCCAACATTGTTTTGGAACAGGTAATACAGCGAATTGATAGGGATAAGCTGCAAAACTAATTTATATATCGACTATTTAGTCCTATACACGAAGAATGCTTATGGATGAGAAGACGAGCTCTATGAGCTACGAAGTGAATAAAGTCAAGAAGGAAAAAATTACACGCCTCATTAGTTAAATGATCTGGCACCCGCAGATGCCGGAAAGTTCGCTCCAAAAAGCTACACGCAGGGTAACCGTGAAGGATGAAAATAGGCTTTAACCCAGGCTCCAATGTTCGCTTGGATAAGTAAGTAAGTACTCTTTTCGTTTCCATATTTTTACCTCATCTTTTTTATGACTCCTTACAAAATATGAAAATCGAATTGTTAGTTTACAATAACAAGCTACGAATTATCTAATTATCTGCCAGCTCAACATCTTTTCCGCTTCGCCAAACTAATTTAATCATAAAACTTAGTTACCATTAAATGACTAACATCTATGTATACACTAAGTTGCAATTAAATGTCAACTAACGTAGTTTAATGTTGTTAATTGTTAGGTGTTGTGGCCCAACACTATCGGTAGGTAGAATTTAATTTAATTTGTTGTTTTGTTTTTTTTTTCAGATGGATAATAAGTGTGGAAACTAATTTACATTTCTGTATGCATTCTACTAAAGTTATAGTTGCTTGGTGATTAATTTGTTATTTTTTTTATAGTACATACTCATTTTTTATTTTTACCTCAATTTGTATTAAGTGAAAAAATAATCTTTTTTTGTTTCTGTTATTTTCAGTTTTTTTTTTCTCAGCTTTTTGTTTGCTTTAGTCATCAGTGAATTTAGTTTGAGATATTTGTTTTTATTTTTTGTATCATTTGTTGTAAAATATAGCTTAATTAAATGTTGTTGTAAATTAATTAAATTTTTTCTTTTGTTTTGTTTTAATAATCGGCATCTAAAGTCTTTATTTTATTTTTGTTTTTTTGTTTACTTTTTATTTTGTATCGTGGTACAATGTATATCTCATCAAAAATAAAAAAGTAAAATACAGCAACATAAACTCCTGTTAATAAGGAAACATGTTTATTTTTGTTTTGTTTTTCTTTTAGTTGGTTTTAAAATTTATTCTGTTTTGGTTTTTTTTTTTACTGTTTTTTTGGCAACAATCTTGTTTTTCTCTCTCACGTGTTAAATTAACCTGTTTTTTTTTTATTAATATAATTTAATTTCAGTTCTATTGGTTGTCTTGATTTTATAAGTGTGTTATGTTTTTGTTTTCTTTTTGATAACGGTAGATTTTGTTTATTTTTTTGTTGTTAGTTTTTTTTTTCTGAATACATTACTATTGCGTTATTTATATGAAAATATACACAGATAAGTAGGTTTTGTATGCAATGTAATTGTATGAATATTTTTAATTAAATGGTGATACTAATTGTTGGGATAGGTTTATTAAAAAAAAAAACAACAAGAATTTCTTTAAAAACAAAAAGAAAGAAATAAAATACAACGATTCTGTGTCTGAAATACATATACGATTTTTCGCTTAGTTTCGTTTTTCAAATATTGATTTGCAGCAGCCGTGATGAATAAACGAGGTAGGATATATTAATGTATTCTTCTTTTTTTTTGTATATTTTTGTTATTATTATATATAAACATTTTATTTCTTTTTGTAACACTACGATTGTATAGTAATGTTATATTTTGTTTCATCTTGTTTTGTCAAGAATAAGTGAAGTTAAAAATCCAAGCAGATACTGTTGATCAAATAAAGAAAGATCGAAATCTAAGATTCCTAGTTTTGTGTACGTTTTTATCTAAACATGGTGTCCGTCCAGTAGAAGAATCGGAGAAGCTAAGGCAAAATGCGAAATGTCTTGTTAAATCACGGCTGTTTAACACTGTGATTTCTGAAAACAGAAATGCTCCGAAGCTCCGTATAGAATTTTGTCTGGTGTAGCACGAGTATCAAACACTGTAATAACTACTGTCATTGAACCCTTTAAAGATATATTGCAAACGATTACTTAAAATGCCATAGCTACAAATGTGGAATAATTAGAAGTAGGTAAACATAAATATTGAAAGTGTTTTGCGTACACGTTGAGTTCATTTACAACTGATAAAAGTGCCTTAATCATTTCGCTCATAAGATTATTCAGTTCAAATAAACCCCAAAAACGCGTGCCTGCGCGACGGTTTTGTACGTTTCGTTCAGAACGATCAAATTCGTGATAGTATTAATATTAAAGAAAAGTTTCATATACGTTTCTGAGAATTGTTTCAATGGAGTTATATGTAACTAGAGTGTAGCGCAAGCAGAGATCCTGTCCAGTTTCGACTACATACACTCTGTCGTTTGCCTCGATCTACAATATGAAGAAAGAGCGGAAGACAACCTCAACGATCGCTCAAAATTTTGTTATGCGTCGATATACAATATTACTGTCCCCCAAGAAGTCATTTGTTTATCGGGCGATCTATCTTTTCTCATGATGACTAGAGTTGGAAAACAGATCCGACACTATGGAATAACCTTTCCTATCTGTAAAAATGACAAGATGTACACTATTTCGGATAAGGGCTAAATATTTTTCTAAAGATCACATTTATGTCAGACTTCAGGATTAAAGTATAGCCAACGATTATTTACAGACTCTAACAGAAATTATAGTACATCAACACTTCAGATGTAAAAAGCCAACAAAAAATTAAAAGAAAAAAGCTATTTCTGTTGTGCAGAAAGTTGAATTTCCCGTCATTATTCGGACGCACGAGCCAAAGAAGAAAATAGTCATCCATTTCCCCGGAACAGTCTGACGTTAATTTTTTTATAAGTAACTAAAGACAATAAAATCTATATAATAACAAAACATAAACGTAAAGTGTATTTGCCAGAGCAGCCGAAATGAGCTGCCTGTTTACTATCGCAAATATGCAAAATATTGATCAAATTCTTTTCAGAATATAGAAAAATATTAGATAGCCTATATACAAACTCCGTTTGTATATGAGGGTGTCAGAGCACAAGGGGTTTAACCAACAGTAGCACAGTTTTGAGAAATCCTTGTTTAACTTCAAACTAAAACTACTAAATGATGAGTACTTAGTTATCCTTTTTACCGATAGATCTTACTACCAATCAAGCCTACACTTGTTTCCATTGTGCACCAAAGAAAAATGTACGCACTTATCTCCATTTTTATAAAATTTACACTTAGGCCTCTTGTGCTCCAACCCCCTCATAATAAACTTATTCTGTTCTGTTCTTTATTAATATACTTTTGGCAAAAGTTCAATAACCAAAATCTATTACTTTTGGGTTAAGTGAATAATTGGCTCTCCAATTCCAAGTAGTTAACACATAAACATTAGTTTGAAATGAGTACTTTTCAGAAGTGTTAAAATACGCTATTGTTTGTGATGTCGTTTTTAAGAAAAAGTTTGTCCTAACTAAACTAAATAAATTGCTACATGACTACCAAATCTGTAGGTATTTGTGCAGTTTAAAAATATATTTCAAGTAAGACACGTCAAATATTAATGTTATATGGCGTTTAAATGGGTTTCTGTAGAAAATAGTTCAACACAATTTAGTTATTTAAAACCCTGGCCGCATAACTTTTAAACTAAAACTATTCTTTTATGTATGAGAGTATAGAGTAGGCACTTTAGATAATCACCTGCAATACAAAAACGCTAACTGCATTAAGCTACTGGGTAGAAAATTCGATTTTATTACGATAGCTTAACTAGTGAAAAGAATTTAAATTATATGTAAGATTGTTTTATAAGCAGAAGCGCGGCCTACAATTATGTAGGCACACTACTTAATTCAATAAAATAGATAATCATAAAGGAAGTCGTAGGCAAGTCTATTTATTTCATCTTTACTACCCACAGATATCCTTTATACATTAAAAGTTCCGCTTGGATTTACTCAAAAGATAAAATAAATAACATTCAAACTGATGATTTTTTTTTAGCTTTCTTTCATTGCAAGTTACCCGAACTCGCACTCATACAGGTCAAGACTATAAACTAAACTTACGATTTTTATTTGAAAGATGTACTTATACCATATGTTCTCATATCTGATAATTCTATGCTTTACCTGAAATAAATATTTTTATTTTATTTTTTATTCTTTATTTTGTTTTTATATATTTGTTTTGTGTTCTTTTTTTTTTGTATGTCTTGTTTTGCATAGTTGATTATGCATCTTAAAAAATACTTTAACTATTTAATAACAATACTTTTAAACTTAGAACAAATAAAATATAAGATTACCACTTTTCTTTTCTTATCCAACCAGAGAGAAAGGAAAAACCGAGAAAAAATATAAATGTCCAAAAAGGAGAACAAAAAATACAGAGAATGCCCTTTCTAATGAGAATTAGAATTTGAAAATGTTCGTTCTAATTTTGACTAGATCGGGTCGATTTCAATGTGTATGTATGGATGTACAATGTCATTTTACTTATATTCTTATTAATTATTAAAATAGAACTTAAAGGATACAAATGAATAAATTACAAATCAAAAATGAATGTGTTTGTTTTCTTGTTCTTTGTTTTTCTTTTGTGTTGTTATGTGCATTGTGGTCTTGGGGCAGGGAGTATGAGAAGAAACCAAAAGAATGGGATCTGTGGGATGTTGTTTCTTTTTTGCATGAGTATACTTTTTATACAATGGTTTTATACGCGTAATATTTCACACGCTTTGTTGTAACATATGGCAATCCAATCGGGTTGCGTAGCTCCCCATTGAATTTGATTAACTTCTCCTTCGGCTGCAGTATAAGCCAAAATTGGATCCTCAATTGCTCTTGGCATTTGTTGAATATCCCAAATCAGTGCTTGGTGATCATCACCGGCAGTGCATATATGACAGGAACTATAAATTAAAAATAGAGACAAAAAAAAAACAAGTTATAAACTTAGAATTTAAATTCAAATAAGAATTGTTTCGAAATATTGCTTGTTTTGGTTATTGAATCTAAAAACAAAATCATAACGGCCGTAACACGATCCTACGAAGACTTTCCGAGTGCTCTCAACATATGTATTATACATCTGGATAGAGAACAGTAAATATATTCTGTTATGAAATACTATCCTTACAGTGATGAAAAACTGAATGCTACTTAAATCTGCACCAGGAACTGAACTTTTTTCCTAAAACACTTATGAATCGTTACAGAGAAAAAAAACACACACACGCAGTGTATTTGGCTACGGTAGGTAAACTGATTACTGGCATAATATTCCTCTTTAGCATAAAAATGTGAAGTTACTTGCTTTAAAGGATTTTTGAAATAGCAAATGACCAGGATAGCGGAAGGGATTTTTTTTTTTCATTATATCCCTATAGAGCAATTGCTGATTGCGGTACTTGTACTAATAATGCTTATGCATTATGCTCTGCATGATGTTGGTGGAACAACAACCTGAGCTTGTACAGTAAAGTTTACGATTGATCAAGATTGTCTACGAATTAGATGTCTTCTACCACAAAATAATAGAATGCAGAGAAGGGATTTAGAGTGAATTTCATTACAAATAAACTTGAATAAATGTAAATACTTTTCACATTACATTTATACAGGAGCCATGTTTTACCATTCAAAGTGTTTTGCAAACATTCGAAACGAATGACAATCTGATGATGCAGGGTCGGAACTGGTGGATGTTACACTATTTCTCAACCAAGGTTCAATAATTTTTCACGAGTTACCTAAGATGTCTATGGTCTAGCGTTGATATATTGGATTGCTTTACGATTTGAAAATTGTTGGCCGTTGTTATTTGAGAGCTGTTCACAGTAAACATCTGAATTTAGCGTTTGGTTATTTGAAAGCAGCTCAGAATACATGAAACTTTTATAATTCCACCAAATTGGCAATGTAGACTTCTTTTGATGTACTGGTAGTTTTCGATGTGGTTTGTGCTGGTTCATCACGCTTAGACAATGATCGTTTTCGATTTATATTGTTGTAGACCAGTGATAATTCGATTCAAAAAAGGATTAATTTCATTGCGTTTTATATACTATACATATCGCAAATATTGATTCGTTATGTTAAGTGAATCTCTTTCAATTTCTATGGAACCCAAATATCGAGCTTTTTTACGAGTTTTAAGTGACCTTCAACAGTTGTGCGTGATGCATTTAAGCTCTCTGAAATCTCTTGCACCGTCATATGACGATCTGATTCAATTATGACTTTGATTTGGTCATCATCAACTTCAGTTGATCTATCAGAAAGTTGGTCATCTTTGAGCGAGAAATCTACTGAACGGAATTTCTTAAATCAATTCTGACAAGTGCTTCCTTTGGTGAGCCTCAGCAGATTTCTTACTTTACGGATATAAAAAAAAAACCAAAACATTATTCGAAAATGTTCGTTTTTGCACTCCATATTAAAACTGACACTGTACAAACAGGTGTAAACAAAATTAAGCTCGATTTGCTTGCAAAGCAAGTTTAAAGTGACAGCTTGCAGATAACAAAAGAAAAAAAACAGTCGAAATCTAAGTTACTTTCTTGCTAACACAATACATGTCATAACAAGCGGAATGGAAGCTTTTCAATCAATCTAAATGTTCCGTCTTGACAAAATTGATAGATGAAAAAATAATTAAAATAATAGAACGTACCTGTGCGGCGCCCACGCTATACCGTTAACGCACGCTCTATGATTGCTCAGTCTTGCAACAGGTGTACAAGGAACACGAACATCTAAAATAATAACTTCACATGAATCCATCGCTACGGTAGCTAAATAATTTGGATCCTGCTTATTCCAGGCTAGTCTTAGTAGAGCGGTGTGAGCTGGGTCCTGTTAAAGAAATAAATAAAGAAATACTCATTTTAGATTATAGAGGATATTTGCTACGTGTTTTAAATAAATAAAAAAATGGACGCGAATTGTTTTCGCTTGAGTTTAGGTTCCGCTTTTTGATTTTATAAAATCAAAAGCAAAAAAATCTACTGGCTACCTTTGGTTTAGGCGAGTATGGTGAATGCGGCAGCAATTCGTATCATAGTTCTTGTAATTTGGCCACAGCTACTCGAGATGAGTTTTTTTTTTATATAATTTACGCGCGCCTAAGGGGCCCTTTTACTGTTACTGTTGCCAGGGCGCGGGCGGAAAGATAGAAGGAGGAGAAAGGAAAACATTGTTGTGATGTAGTGCTTTGAAACTCAGGTATATTTAGTTTCGATATTAGCTCTCCGGGGGTGGGAGTCCGAATAGGACGGAGAGTTTTTTCTTCACTCGGAATGATTCGAAGGTTATCAATTTTCACGCTTGTTTTGTGCTAGAAATTCTACAACAGCCAAATCTACATGTCAGTGTTATGCCTTCACACGCAGATTTTTCTAACTGAGCTCCAATTACACAAATGAAAAACTTGTCATGAGTAGGATTCGAACCTTGACCTTCCGAGTGAGAAGCGATTGCTAGTAACCCTACACCACAGCCACCTCTTGGTGTGGTGCGTTGTCGTGGTGGAACAGCGATTTTTCCATTGTCAAATTTTCATGTCTTCGTCAATTTCTTATCGAATCAGTCCACAGTACTACTGCCTGTGCTCGTGCTACCTGTCTTAAAAAAGTCCGCGAGAATTATTAGTAGCTATGACCTTTTCAGCCGATAGCCGATGGGTCCCATTTGTCTTCTTCGGACCAGATTCTCCTGGTCGCTTAGTCTTTGGTGTGTGGTAATGGACCCAGGTCTCATCAATCGTCATGACACGATGTAAAAACTGCCTGGATTTCGCTAAAAGAGCTCCAAACAGCCGTATCTGCTTGTTGTCAACTGTGAGCAATTGTGACACGCATCGGGCCACAGCTGTCTCATAATTATTTTATCATATAAAATGTGGATTGTTGTTGATTAAATGTTACATTTGGCGATTAGCAAGTCATGTCACGGATCTTTTCAATGATATTCTCAGTGAATACAACTTCCGGGCGTCCTAGGCGCTCCTCATCAAAAACAGGCCACGCTTAAATTCATTGAACCAATATCTCAAGATTGTCATAGATGGTGAAGGGTCCTCACATGCAGCAATTAACTTTTATTTATTCGCACGATTTTCTATCCAATTATAAAAATCGATACTGCTCTTTTTCTATTGTTTGAAAAAACACCAAATCAAAACACATGTCTTTAAAAACGGGTAATGGATCAAACATTCGCAGGAGTTAAATAAAAGTGTGCAAGCTGTTAAAGGTAAAAGATCAAAAGAGAGTTCGTTTGCCTGTATAAATGATACTAGTTCAATTATCAAAACCATTTTAATCAGAGAGGTTACCGGCTTTAGCAGTCGAGCGTTTATATGATACATAAAACTAATAATTTGGAAGGCTGCAAGCTCTCAATCACGTATGTGAGCAATGATTCAATTACATACGAGTATATAATCGTCTGAAGAGCTATAGGTATTGCCAAGTTTCGGACTTCGACAAAATAAAGTGCTGTAAACTCGCAAGCCAAGTAATGTCCATTTTGGGAAAAACTTCGCGAGAGAGTGCAAATCAAGAAACCGGTTACGGAGACATCTATGCTAAACGCATCTGCTGTTACTTTTATATATAATACAAAAAAAAAGTCGTCAAAAATTCTACCATGAAAGCAATTTTCAACCGAAACAAGGATCAAACCCTTGGCTTGAGTGATGATGCTGTCAAACTAAGCCACTTTTTGGAAATGAACCACGTGGGAAGCCGGAAAAGTTAGATGACGATGATGTTTTAAGAACACCTTTCTCTCACAGGAAAGGTAAAGAAACTCGATAAGTGGGTACCCCATGGACTGAAGGAATCCCACAAACTACGGCGCCTGGAAATCTACTTACATTAAGAAACCAAACTGAGCCGTTTTTGCACCGGATAGTGACCTGTGATGAAAAGTGGATACTGTATTATAATCGTAAAATATCTGGGCAGTGGTTGGATGCAGATGAAAAACCAAAACACACCCCAAGCCCGATCTTCATTCAAAAAAGGTTATGGTGACAATTTGGTGGGCATCGAAAGGACCGATCAACTTTTCATTTCTTCAACCAGGAGTAACGATAAACGCTATCAAATATTGCGAGGAAATCGGCATATTGCATGCCCAATTGGATGAAAAGCAACCTGCGTTGGTCAATAGGCACAGTCCGATCCTTTTGCATGACAATGCTAAACCTCATACCTCACAAGTAACGATGCAAAAACGGTTGTAGTTGGAATTTGAAATTCTTCCGCATCCACCGTACTCTCCTGATAAAATCTTTTCCGCAATCTGGATTCATTTTGCCGGCTGAAGGACTTCCGGAACCGAGCAGAGGTCATAAAAGCCTTTGAAGATTTCTTTGCCTCAAAAAGTCAGCCACTTCTACGAAAAAGGAATATTTGACCTTGTATCACGTTGGAAGAATGTCATGCCAACGGACCCTATTTTGATTGAATAAAAATTTACCGAAAAATAATATTGGCTTTTAAATTTTTACTATAAAATCTGACATTTCATGTTCGGACAAGTTAACAGTTCTTCGAAGCTAAAAAAAGGGCGATTTCAGATGAAAGATGCTTTGTGATGCAAACAAGTTGTGTGGAGGTAATAGAAATAGAACAGAAATCCATGACCGCAATATCAATCGAATGACAATACGGCAACAATAAATATTTCTCAGTCACCTTGGATTCAATAGAAAGAATATTATTTAATAAATTACCTCATATATAATGGTTGAGTGCTCTAAATGCCGCAAGTCAAACATACGCACTGATCCGTCAGCACCGACTGAAGCGAACATATCACGTCCACCGCCCGCTCTTGAAAAAGCAATATCGTAAACTTCTTTGTCGTGGGCTATTAATTGTGTTTTGACATGTCCGGCGACATAAACTCGTCCGTGGGGCTAAAAAAAAAAATTAAACTTTCTTTCATTTTATTTAGTGGGCAACGGAAAATTTACTTGTCCAGTTTCAAGTCCCCATATTGTGCACGTGGTATCGATTGACGATGTACCCACTAAATTTGGATCTACTTCATTCCAATCGAATGATGTCAATGGTGCACAGAAATCGCTGTTTTTATTGTTGTTCAGTACACACTCTAGTCTTGTGTCAGGTTCTCCAGCACGCCAAACTCTTAAGTAGTCACCTGATAAAAAAAAATTATTATTACATGTGATACACATTATAAAGGTGATTTTTAAATTTAAATTGTTGTTGACTAAATATTTGTATGACACACAAAACTATCATATTTTAGTTCTAGTTCAAAAGAGTTTGGCACAAAAATCCTCAAACAACATCAAGTCAACCTGTTGCATTGACTTAAGTTCTATCAGAACTACGGAAATTGAAATACGATTAGGATAACAGACAACCTGTCAACTGGAGGATTCTTCCATAAAAACAAAAATGGTGGAACTGATGAACAACCTGGTCACCTGAGTCTTTCCTCCAAAATCGGCAGATGAACATCCAAGTAATCGGAGAGGCTATCGGTCAATATGGTTTTAGAACAAGGTAAGAATGTGCAAGGTATTTTGCAAAGCTTTCTCAAAATTTGATCGAATATGAGCCTCAAAAGTTATTTAAATATTGTATATGGATAAATCTGAATTTGAGGGTTAAGGCCAATTGCATAGAGAGCATAAAACGATCCTGTTAACTGTAGCCAGGTTCCGAAGTAATGTACGATATTTACGCCCGCGCAGAAGTATTTTGTGACAAGATTCTCTTTCTCCAACTAAGTCCACCTTTCAGTTACATAAAGGAAGGGAAGATGCTCGCATTGGGACGTTACAGGCCGTCTCCAAAGGGCATGAACGATCTTCGTATCATAACTATGTCATGAACATGTCCAGTGAAGACACAAAAATTCATGCCCAAACTAACATCAGGACATGGATGTTCACATTTATGTCAAGGCATGAGAGTGGATGAAAATCAGGGCATGAATTTGATATTTCGTGTATATCCGAATGGTTTTCTGTTGAATTTGGTGGTAAACGTATCTTTTTTCAGAATGCCGAGGAAATAACTGTTACTGTTATTGCATGTTGTCGCATGAATATCTGCTCGCAAAATGAAATGCTTTGACATAATTTGCCCAGTCAAGACAGAAAAAAATATGGCAGACTAGATGTCAGATGTTATGTCTGAAATACTTCTGTCTCTTGTGGAGACGGTCTGTTAATGCCAAAGATGGCTCGTAGTCAATTTGTCGCACGACCGCGACAATTGCAAGGACACTGGTCTCATAAATTATCATTATGTCCAATGTTTCAGAGTAAATCCTGCATTAGCTATCCCATGACGATTCTCGAATTCTTGAGTATAATTTCTCCTCAAGTTTCAAACTTATAATTTGCTATCTCTCAAAACCATTGGTGTGATATGAAAAAAGTTTCCGATGAACGGAAATATCTGAGAGCTATACCGCAACGAATTCAGCAATCTAAAGAAGCAAAATATATACATCAATGAGCTGACTACAGAAGCGGAGAACTTCATTTACGAGTTTTATTACACGGGTTTGCATCCTATCTAGCAAGTGCAGAGAGGTCTTGGGTGTCCTTGACCAGATGTGGGCCTGGTACTCCAATTTTGGGCGAATAACCGCCTTATATATTGAGGGCAGTTCAAAGAGAGAAAAGTATTTCTTACAACCTAGATATATCGTAGCATTCTTGGCGACATCGAATACTCGTATGTGGTCATTAGCAGTTTTTTTTTTCACATCCGCTTTTCGCTAAAAATGTAAACTGCGTGCAAATTACAACAATAGCATGGCGATGTACGTTAAGTCAATTTATATACGCTCTCTACTTAGCGGAAATAAAACAGTGCTTCTAATTACTATTTTCTTCGTTTGAGATAAACTTTCCAGTGAATTTTCAGAAATGTCAAACATTTAACAACAAAACTAATTAAATTTGTTCACCAACCTCTTCTGTTGGTTGCCATTAAACGTCAAATATACAGGGTGTCCCTTAATTCGTAAAGGATATCATTCATCAGTAAGGGTCCATCTCCAATAATAACATCATTTATCGAGGGTTTAAGAAAACGCTTACTTTGGTCTACTTGTTAATACGAGTACTAATGGCAGAAACTTTGTATATAACTTTATATTTAGAAGAAATACGAGGGGTGTTCAACATATTTTCGGTATCGGGGTGAAGCTGTGGTTGTATATATAAATTGACTTATTTATCAAGTAATATTATTATTTTAGTGCATTCATGTAAGATTTTATATAAATGTAATTATTAATTCGCGTTTTATCTCTAGTTAAACAGAATCATAATGGCAACTGAGACGATGATGGTGAAAATTGAGCATAGCGCTGTAATTAAATTTCTCACTAAGCAAGGAAAAAGTCAAAAAACTATTCATGAAGAGATGGTGGCTGTTTACCAGGGTTCCGCACCTTCATTATCAACTGTGCAAAAGTGGTCAAGTGAGTTCAAGAGAGGCAGAGAGAGCATTGAAGACGACCCCCGCTCCGGCGCCCCGGCTACTGCTTGTACGGGAGAAAGCATCAAAGAAGTCGAAAAACTTGTTCTTGAGGATGCCCGAATAAAGATGAAAATGATGGCAGAGATCACCAAGCTTTCAATTGGTACCATTCACACCATTCTTCATGACCATCTTAACCTTTCAAAGGTCAGTGCAAGGTGGGTGCCACGAATGTTCACAGCGCCTCAGAAAAAAGTGAGAATCGCATGCTATAGAGAGCTTTTGGAGATGTGTAGTGAGAACGCGGACGGTGTTATGGATCGAATTGTTACTGGGGACGAAACATGGGTCCACCACTATGACCCTGAAAGCAAACAAGAGTCCATGCAGTGGCATAAAAAAGGAACAGACCCCCCGAAGAAGTTCAAAGTCACTCCGTCTGCCGGGAAGCTCATGGCCACAGTTTTTTGGGACTCAAAGGGAATCTTGCTCATTGAGTACAAAAAAAAAGGTGAAACCATCAACGCCACATCCTACGCTTCCACTTTGCATAATTTGCGGGAGGAAATTGAAAAGAAAAGACGGGGTAAACTCGCAGCGGGTGTGTTGCTTCTTCATGACAACGCTCCTGTTCACACGGCGCGAGTTTCCAAGGTTGCTGCGCGAGATTGTGGTTTCGAAGAAATCCAACACCCACCCTATAGTCCAGACCTTACCCCTAGTGATTATTTCCTGTTTCCGGATTTGAAAAAATGTCTTCGTGGAAAAAGATTTTCGGATGATGAAGAACTCAAGTCGGCAATAAATGGGTATTTTGCAGAGAAAGAGGAAATTTATTTTTTTGAGGGTTTAAAAAAGCTTATCTCAAGATGTAACAAATGCATTGATGTTAGGGGAGATTATATTGAAAAATAAAAACAATTTAAATTGAATTCGCATTTTCCTTCATATCGATACCGAGAATATATTGAACGCCCCTCGTACTTGCTTCTGTAACTGGGTTTGAATAAAGTTGATATCTTGTTTGAGCCATGTTAATTTTTGACTTTAGGGTCACTTTTCTCCAGATTCTGAAGAGTCGGCTTTTTTAGGGATGGGCTGGACAAATTCTATTTTCGATCTGCTCGCAGAGTCCTAAGAAGTAGGATTAATGAAAAAGCGTACGCAGTGGCTTTGCGTGGGCGAACACCTCTTCCGAAGAAGGGGAGATATGCGATTTGAACCAGCGAATTTGTGTATATTAAGATCTATAAGTACTATTGCTATTATACAAGTGCGAAAGTGGATTGAATTGAAAATTGAAGATTCGAAGCACTCAAGTGTAGTCGGAAATAAAACACAATCTAGAAGTATTAGGCTGGTCGCCTATTGGTTTTTGTCTAAAGAAGTGACAGCTAGAATGTCATTGGAAATGTGCGTTGGGATGGAGGATGAGGCAGAATTTCTTGTTATTTTCGACGAACGACCAATATTTGGGACATTGTAGTATTTTTTGCCTCAGTTTTTGGTCGTATTGCAATTTCACACGCTTAAGAAATGCGTTGCAGCCATTCCTGGCTCATTTGAGCTTTTTCCGGTACTTCTCTCTCAGTTTGGTCTTGTAGGACCGAAAAAAAAAATTCTCTAACCCTGGCAGCCTTTTTATATCTCGAGTCGTGCCATGTCTTTTCTTTTGGTTTGATACTCTTAATCCGATGAGCGATAAACGATCTCATTCCAAAAAGAATAGTGTCTGATCATATCAGCAGCGGCTTTTAGTAATCTTTTTTCTAACTGTGTGGTCCCACGAGCCTAGAGGGTAAACCACGTCAACAGTACTTACCGGCGAAGTTAAAAACAAGTCCAGGGTCTTGGCGCTATGACTATTAACGTCTGATATTCGTGTGGGCTCATTTACAAGTTGGGTCAAGTTGTTTTCCGCAACGATGATCTCAACACACCGTCCTTCGGGTATTGTCTTTACAAAAGCCATCCAGATTTGTGCATATTGAAGTCGCCCCCAATAACGATTTCAGTATAATGATACATTGATACGATTCATTGAATTCCGGATTGTAACATAGATCACATTGTGTTGAAGTTTGGTAAGCTACATCACTTCGCACGTAAATGGTGAGACCGCGGTGAGAAAACATAAAAAATACGAACACCGACAATGCTAAGCTTAACTTACCTTTGGGACATTGTAGTATGTTTTTCCTCCATATTTGGTCGTAGTGGAATTTTACAAAGGCATTGCAGTCATTTTTAGCACGTTTGAACTTTTTTTCGATTTTCCTATCGGGTTGGTCTCGTAAGACCGAAAATATAGCACTAGATCACCGAACTCAAGCAGTGTGAGTAAGTACCTAGATGGAGGACCACATGGGAACTCGGTACACCGCGTGCTGTTGACAAACGCCACCCCGGCGTAAAATACCGGGGTTTAAAAATTCATTTGTATCAATCCCTTGAAAATAATAATAATAGTTCTCTCAACATGAAGCCTCTTTTCCACTCGAGTCGATGATTAAATACAAGTGCATCTCTATAACATTATGCTGTCGTCTGACTTGCTCAACAATAATGTTGGAATTTAATCCTTAAACTTCTCCTTAGCTCAACATAAGACACTAAAACTGCAGAACGCCTGGTCCTTAAGAAAGCCGAGCCGCAGCAATTTTATCAAGATACAAATAAACTTTTAAATTATTCGCTTTAGACTTTCTAACATTTGTCGATGCTTGAAACAAAAAGATGTAGTTCAGTTGCTGTCAACTCTTAAAAGCCTATATTCATGAACAGTAACAGTAGTTTTCATAGCAATAATCAGCAAAGATGACTTTTCACATGCCAAGAATTTCAGACCCATAAATCTGACTATTTCCACTGAAAAGCATAAAGAGAGTCGTTAATCTGGATCAACTGGACGTCCCCTCGACAAGTTAGGGTTGCACATTTTCGTTCACATTGGCAAGGTACCATATTTAGTCAATGGCATCATTAGTCAATCAATAATCAGCGACTATTGGAGAGTAAGGAAAAATGTCTACACTTCCTAACAATATGTTCAATTTTAAGAGGATTCCGCGGACGATTTTTCATTTCATATCTTCTGAACGAGGATACTGAGATAGGTTGCAATCAGATTGGTACAATTGCAACTTAAATGCATTTAGGCAAAGAAAATGCCTCGTCCAGGGAGACTTTAAAAACAACCATTTTAGTTGTTTTTTTTTTTGGCATTCGTATCAGTGCTTAATTTTCACAGCTCAAAAAAAAAACGGCTATCGGCGTTAACTATTAACATTCGGATAATTTGGAAGCATCGTCATTTGTTCAAAAAGTGTCGTATGTTTTCGCGTACAAGTTATCGCTATCATGAAAAAATAGGTCTTGAAGCAGCAACTATTCGCGTTAACTTCAATAAGTGTCTTGCATTAAGTTGGCGCGTATAGGTTAGGTTGTTAGTGTAATTTCCATGTAGATTAGAAATAAGCGCTGATACCGATGACAAAAAAGCACACCTATTATTTAATATTCATGATATAGAACTAACGGCTTACCAAAGCTGCTGGAAGTGACTTTATGGAGAGCATACACCAACTCATTTCTCAGATCTGATCAGAAGAGTGTAAGCCTGATGAATGAAATCTCACTATCGTTTGCCCCATCCGCAAAAAAGGAGACCCCTCAACTGCACCAACTATAGAGGTCAACACCAAAATCATTCGTCAACAACCTGATTGGCCCTTATCAGTGTGCTTTTAGACCAGCAAAGTCCACAATCGACTGAATCTTCACATTCCTAGAAAAATCTGAAGAATTCCAAATTGATGCTTTTCCTCTTTTCGTCGATTGGAAGCCAAGGTATGACAGCATTTATAGGGACAAGCGCTGTCTGTGCAACTACTAGCGTACGCCGATGATATCGGCATAATTGGCAGAACTCAGCGGAGTGTCACTGGTGCGTTCGCTAGTATGGAAACAGAAGCTGCCAAAATGGGTTTAGCAGTAAGTGTGGGGAAAATCAAGTATATGAGGTCAACAAGAAGGGACACAAAACAGTCGACAGCTATAACGTGGATATAGTAAAGAATTTTGTCTACCTTGTCTCTGCTATCAATTCTACCAGCAACTCTTTAGTAGAAATAAAACGCAGAACCCCTCTTGTCAATCACAGTTTCTTTGGGCTAAGAAGATAATTGAGTAGTAAGGCCATATTCGAATCGAACTCAAAGGGACAACGCAGTACGGGAAGTCTCATCGTTAGTGGCGCGCACAAATAGAAGGGGACCTCAACTGACTTAAACTGCGCAACTGGAGGCAATTACATAAGTATCAGACTAACTCGCGAGGCGATCACTGCATCAGTTTCATTAACCGCTTGGAGAAAATTCTATCACAATCAATGAATTGGTTGTATAATTTGGTAAATTTTATAAGTTGAGAGACAACGAAGAGAATAAAATAAGTATTGATTAATTAATATCCAGACAGGCTCAGGTCGTTGGATCAATCTGAGTTTGTTTCTACCTGGGTTTCACTGAATGCCAAAGCACGTGGCCCCTCGTAACAACAAAACTTGCTAGGAAAAGCACAAACGAAGATTTTTTAGGATATGAAACTATAGTTAGGACTGCTAGTACAACTTAAAAGGAATTGACTATACAAACTACAGACCAAGCAAATGCTTTCGCTCCTAACAAAAAGAAAGCCGATTCCTTACAATACGTGTTAGCATCAACAACTTTTTTGCTAAGCTCCTTAAACACTTAGGGAGCTCTTTCTCAGATTTGGCTACAAGTCTATGGTAGCTATTGATTCTGAGAGGACATTGACGGTGATGTGACGGTTCATCTTTTTACAAAAGACGAAGAGACCAAAACAGAACATTTGTTCCAGACAAGGCCTTTTGCATCTTTGTACAAATGCCAGACAATGCAGATTCACAATTATATGGCGTTCCAAGCTGTTTCATTAACAAAGAATAATAAAAAAAAAACATTAAAGATAAGCTTTTTTATATAAATAACATTAACTGTGTACGGATTATGACCAGTATGTCCAATTTCTAAGAAATCAAACATTAATCACTTAGATAGTAAGGAATTACTGTCACATCTACTTGATTAGCTACAGGTCATCAGGTGCTATGAACTTCATCACAGACACAACAATTCGGAGCGCATTATAATTTTATTTATATTTTTAGTTGTTTAGAAAATAAATATGTATAATGATGTACATAGGTAGTATGTGTTTTAAAAAAAATGTTACATTTTGTAAAGTTATTGCTCACCACTAGTTGCTAGCAAGTCCGGGTAAACGCCTTTCGAGTCGGGTATCCACATAATCTTTGTCGTTGGATATGGATGATCAAAAGTGCTAAAAAAAAAAAACCCACAACAACAAAATGAAAATCAAAGGGACAATGGAAAGTTTTAAGTGTTATATCAAATTGAACTGAAAGAACTCACCTCTTGGGACTAAATTCGCTGGTCTCCTCATCTAAACTAATTATTTGGACTTTATTATTGTACTCTTCAATGAAGCTGCCGAGTGCAAGGCGAAATCTTTTATCTGGACGTACACTCCAGTTCATTGAATATAGAGGCCATGGTGCCAAGTATTTGTAGATTTCTTTACGTTTACCAGCGGTGGATGACATAACTGCAAATATACTCCGGTATTACAAATCAAAATCAAAATTCAATCAGCAATAAGAAAAATTGCAGAGTTTTCTGCAAGGTGATATTTTTGAATTTGTTGTTTTTTGCGTTTTCTTGGCTTTTTCATGAGCGAAAAACAAACTACGCAAATATCATCTATGTACAAAACTACTGACTGCTTTGCACTCCCATTTTAATGTATCACACACTCAGTTCACGACAAGGAAATTGCGTACAGAAATATCAATGAACGTCGAATTAACAAAACAATATAAGTATACGCGCTGTAGCTGTAGCAGCACAAAGGTAGGCTAATCTTTAATTATCTGCAACTTGCAACGTTTTTCACTGTTTCCTGTTCACTGATTGAATCAGCTGAGTTGAGTGGAGGTGCCTTTCTTTTATTTTTAATTTTTATTTATTTTTATTTTTTTAATTTCTTTTGTTCAGTTCTAGTGTTTGGGTAAGCTTTTGTTTTTAGATTGTCGCCACTGTTGGAAAGAATGACGCATTTGTGAAATTCTACCCCAAATACAGCCCCGTGCTGCCCCAAACGAAACTTAACAAACGTCAAAATATGCGGTCAATGGCATTGAAGCCGTCAAAAGCAGAACACGGTACCCAGCACCTAACTGACGCCGACACCGAAACAGAAACTCGAAACGCTTTATGTACTCGAAAGCGCATAAATATATTAGACAATGTCCCTAATAGACGACAACAAATTAGAAATTAAAAACTCAAGGAATAGGAAATTAGAAGTAAGGGAGCGCGACTTACCTTTAAGTTGAATGAGGAAGGGGCGGTTTTTTGTAAAGCAAATATGCCTACGAAACTAAAGTGTAAGCTATAAAAATGGAAATCGAATCAAAACAAGGAAAAAAATAACGAAAATAGAATTCCTCAACGCGATGTTGGCTTTTTATTTTTAGGAATTTACTTGGTTTTCACACCATTTTTTCGCAGTGGCTTGACTTCCAAATTTAGTGTGCAAATTCAAAGGGATACACGAGTTTTCTCCCCTTTTACTTATTGTGGTTTATCTCTTCCTTTTTTAATATTTTTTCTTCTTTCTTGTGTGGAGGGGGTTTTTCTTGTTGTTTTGGGAGATAAGATGCGCGTTCCCGACCCGGGGTGTGTTTCTAACATGCACTTGATTTTTATTTATTGTAGAAAAATAAAAAAAATAAAAACTAACAAGAAATACACTTTCTCAGACTTATTACTTATTGGGGTATTTGTTTAAAAAATAAAACTTTTTTCGTGACAACGACGGTCGACGACGACGAGGCCACACAAAAAATGTATATAACAACGCTCTATTTTGACACATTCCCTGTCTGACTTAAACGTCAAATAATGGATGTTTATTGTGAATGAGTCTGAAAAGGGATAGTTTGGAAGATAAACAAGTATGAAATGTCAGCGATGCCAAAATAATATTAAACTAAACTAAAAAAAAATTTACGCACTGGTATAGAAATTAGAGTAAAATGTTTAAAGATTGATGAACCATCGATCTTATCTTATGCTCAAAGTCACCATCATCTAGGTAAGTAGTTGGGTGTCATCCATGATAACAAACTCCTTTGAACTAAGCATGTCGCGTTAAAAATTCCGGAGGTGTTTTTAGATTCCTGGCTGTGTACAGGAGCTTTTAGTAAGATATGGATATTGGGACCAACCCTTTCGGTCACAATCCAAACAAATATTTCCCGACCTCGCATAGCTTAAGCTTTATAATAATAAATTTACTTTACTATAATTTAATGGTTTATTACTTAAATTTATTACAAATCATCGGTTCCGTTGTTTGATTTACACATCGGTTGTTTCTTCTTATTTTTTTTTGCGAAGTAAAACAGTAACGGAAATACTGGTTCAAAATCCCGGCAAAAAAACCAATCCGCATCGTGATGTTCGCGTATTGACATATAATATTATTTCATTTAACCAGGTGTAACAATATAGTAAAACCAATAGGTGAAAGAACCCAGAAAGTTGTATGCTGAACATTGACGACAAAATAAGCATAACGATGTCCACACCACCATACGTGATGGCTATCAAAAAAAGGTTAGTCTAAGCTAAAATGTTTAATATTAAAAAATAATAAAAATAAAGACTTATTAAGTGTAAACAAACCCGCTAAATTCATTCTTTATACTGGCTATATCTGTAATAAATATATCGATACCAATTATACGATAGAATACATTTCTTCCAATATTACTGTGAATAATATTTTTAAAATCCAATATTATAATGAAGGATAATTATTTGATATAATTAAAAAGTGCAACAATAAAAAAGATCTTAACTGGATTAATAGGAATATGATTTTAAATTCAATAGAATGAATTGGCCCTATTTTAATGAAAATATTTAATGAGTAACTATAATCTAGATTCTTTCCTTATAATTGAAAGGAATCAGTAATCATAGCGGTAGAGGAAGTATGCAACACAATCAACTGTGAGGAATTTCGCCCAGTGAATACGCTGACACTATTTGAAAAGATACCGGAGCGACTCGTGGCAAGCCAGCTTCAGCATAATCAAGAAACAGTCCGGATTTAGAGGAAAACATTCATGCAAGACAGCTTTAAATTGGTTAATTTGTGAGTGGAAGAAAGAAATTGTTTTTTTTTTTTTTAAAGAACTTAACACTCAAGTATGACTACTCTTAGGTTAGGTTTTTCGGAAAATTGTATGAAGTCAGTGAAGTCTTTGAAGTCATCTGAAGTCATTGAAGTCTTTTAATTCACTAATTGAATAAAGAATAAAAAATAATAATCAATAAAAAAGAACAAACATTTGCATTGTATTCATTGTATATATTCATGTATTAAATTAATACAATCCATTTTAACTCAATACATTGCACATAGTTACATATGTAAATCCATGTATCCAGAATAGATAATACTTAAAACTATAATAAATATTATAAAACATAAAAAACAAAAATAATAAAATAACTTCTTCTTAAGACAATTTTAAATGTACATAATGTGCAGCTGAGCTTACAATAGGAAACATGTATGTTTTAAAACTTGTATGTATTAAAACTTTGAATATGTAAAAATGCAAATCGTTGATGTTGTAAACTTTTAAGAGTAGCAATTTTTCAAAATTGCTGACTGTAGCTAAAGTTGGAAGTAAGTAGCCATAAATCAGGCCACTCTCTCCCTGCAGAAAATCTAGTGCTTCAGCAATTGGTTTTAATAAGTCCTGAAGGTATTCCATGTCATATATGACATGACACAATATATTAATGTTGTCCTTATGAGTAATTATATCCTTAATTGAATCATAAAGAGAGTTTCATCTTGTGATAACTGGATACTTTAGCTGTGAGCCCACAATAGCAATTATTTGCTCCGAACTCTTTGGCCTGTTTACCTTGTACCACAAGTTTGAGCATTTTTGAATAGTCTTTTGTAAAATAATTTTATTGTATTGAGATTAAATCAGTATTAAAGTAAGTGACGGTAAGTACTACGTAGCCTTGTATATACAATAAATAAGTTCATAGTTCCAACAAAAAGAAAATATAATAATAACGGTTTTAAGAACTTTTACGCCCGATTTCTTCCACGGAGTACTAGCGCTAGTACCGGTATCAAACAAAAATTTGATACTCAAATCGGTATCAACTCATTTCATCACGAAGTACTAACGTCAATTTGGAACCGAGTATTAATTAGTACTGGGTACTAGCTGTAGCTGGACCCTCAAAATTGGCAGTCTAGCCACGTTGATACCTGGATTAAGCTGTATTACTGCTTAATTGAATTTTGAAGTCTAAATCAAATAGATAGCGGAACTCGTCAATAAAGCTAGTGAATGCTAGTTGTGCATCTTTTGACAGTTACGTACCGAAGTTTCAGTCAGTTTTTAGTTGACAGTCGTTTGAGTGAGTCGGTGTGAGTGTTTTTTGTGAAAATGGAAAAAATTGAGTATCAAGCTGTTATTAAATTCTTGTTTTTGAAAGGCAATACGCCTACGCAAATCAAAAATGAGTTGGACTTTGTGTATCGGGACTCTGCCCCATAATTTACCACAGTGAAATTTTGGGCAGCTGAATTTAAACGTGACCGTAAGAGCTTGGGAGAACGTTTACCAGTTCGGGACGTCCAAAAACTGCAACCACTGACGATAACATTGCTAAAGTTCACCAAATGGTGTTAGACGACCGCCGAATTAAAGTGAGAGAGATAGTAGAGGTTATGAAAATGTCCAAAGAACGTGTTTGTTATATATTAAATCAAGATTTAGGCATGAGAAAGCTGTCCGCGCGTTGGGTACTACGTTTGCTTACGTTAGACCAAAAACGTGTTGGAATGAACATTTCCAACGCTCTGTTGGCGCAGTTTAGGAGCAAAAAATCCGAGTTTTGGCTCCGATTAATTACTATAGATGAAACTTGGATACACCATTATACGCCCGAAACAAAAATTCAGTCAAAACAGTGGACTGCAAAGGTCGAGACGGCTCCAAAAAAAGCAAAAACAGTTTTTCGGCTGGAAAAGTGATGGCGACTGTTTTTTGGGATAGTAAAGGATTATCGATTATCTTCAAATAGGAAAAACCATTACAGGAGCATACTACGCATCATTACATCTTTCAGCAAGACAACGCGCCGTCTCACACCTCAGCGGTTGCCATGGCGAAAATCCATGCATTACGGTTTGAACTGCTTGACAATCCGCCTTATTCACCAGATCTAGCCCCAAGCGACTTCTTTTTGTTTCCTCATCTAAAAACTGCGCTCGGAGGACAGAGATTTTCGTCAAATGAGAAGGCAATCACCTTCGTGAACAATTATTTTGCAGAGAAAAACGCCAAGTACTTTTTGGACGGGTTAGAGAGATGGGAGCATCGCTGGGTGAAGTGTGTAGAGTTACAAGGAGACTATGTAGAAAAATAAAAATAAAATTTGAGAAAAAATGTCTTGTATCATTGTTCGGTCGGTAACTTTTCAGACAACCCTCGTATATGTATTTGAATTAATTTATTTTTGTTGTGTTTATGTTTGAACTTTATTATGTATTGCTTTTAGACAAAGTTGTGCATACATTTTTTTGTAATGTATTTTTTTATAATGTATGTAGTTATTCATTAGTCATTATTTTTATTTATTTATTCTTCTGGTAGAGTTCAATAACTTCACTGATTTCAAGTGAATGCAATGAATGCTAGTGACTTCAAGGTGACTTCAATGAATGGAGAGCATTCAAAATGATTGCATTCATTTTGACTTCAAAATTATGATTACAAAAAATAATTGCTAAATCATGACTTCAGAATGAATGGTAATTTTTTTTTTTAAACTGAATTCATTATTGAAGTCATTGAATTGAAACAAATCCACGTAAAGTCAAATGAGTTAAATGATAGAATGATTGCATTCTTTTACAGCTCTGACGGCTGGTGTTGAAACCACAACCATCCGATTGGGAAGCCAATGCACTACCACTTGAGCCACTAGCATTTGAAGCAATTGATCGGTGTGGATTAATACAAAAACTAGAAATGTATGCTGTATACAAAAACAAGTTTCTGTATTGGGGGTTATTCTTTTTCTTCTATAAATTAATGACATTAAATATTGTGTTAAATTGTTATGTAATTTAGAATGGATAGAGAGATTATTGAATGTGTGAGAGGTATTAAATACTTGGGTGTGGTATCAGACTGTAATTGTAATTGTAACTTTAAGGAGCATGTTTATTATATATGTATGTGGTAAGATTGTAGAAAAGGTTGGTTTTCTAAAAAGAATAAGAAGGATATTAACTTATGAAAGTGTGATTTTAATATATAGTTCGATATAGCTTCAACAATATAATACCATTATTTTACCACATTTTAAGTACTCCTCGACACTTCTATATGCCTGTAAGCAGGGAATAAAAGATCGGCTTCAAATTCTGCAGAATAAAGCTATGCGCGTAATTCTAAAATGTAATATTTATACTCCGGTTAAAATAGTGCTAGATGCTCTACAGTTGATAACAATAGAACCGCGATTAATTATCAGTGCAATGACTTTTATATTTAAAATTAAAAATAGAATGTTACCCGAGAACTTATATACTAATATTGTAACTTTTCGTGATATTCATGAGGCCCATTATGTAGAAGGGACTTAACCTTTTTAACACTCTTCCAAGTGAAATTAAATCTGAATGAAAATTTGTTGTGTTTAAAAATAAGTTAGCTCAGTTTGTAAAAAATAATTATTAATGCTTTTTATATTCTATATAGATTAATTTAGTTTTAAGTTAGGTGACTTAAGTAACTCTACTACTACTACTACCAATACTACATCGACAAATAGAGATTAGGGAGCGAAAACACACACTCCTATTTCCTCCATATGATGACACGAAAGCCTCAAAAAAAAATAGTCAGAGATGGACAGTGGCTTCCATCCTCAAGTGAGGAATACAATTTGACTGCATATCCTAAGAACGCCGACAAGAACAAATACGAGCAGCCGATTCCTTCAACATTGAGGGTGGTTTCGGTAACACAACTTTTGACAGCATCTATTACCTAGTTTATATGACAGCTTAATGTGCATTGACGCGATGCGATTTGGTTCAATATGCTCATATAAACACCACTTCAAACCGCATTGAAATACTCAACACGCATTCGTTCATTCCTGTTTATAAAACGCATTGAAAATTTGTAACCGCTTTGGAATATCATATAAACACTTTCAAATCGCATTGAAACATTTTACTCTCTTGCGCTCTCATCATTCTTTCCTCATCAGGCAGGTAATTAGTTGTGTACCTATTTAAAATGTAGGATTGCAAACGAAATATTTGGAAAGACAAAGAAATAAGAACAATGTATCAGAGTCAGTGTCAACTTTAGATCGTGCTACGTACTGAGACCTGAGCGTCTACCAAGTCTTCCTTAACGGGGCTGTTGTATTCATTCGCTCAAAATGCACTAGCCAATGAATACCAGCCATTCTGACTTGGTCAATTTCGGTGAATAGCCCATACAGTTTGTTGTTTATCTTCATCTCCCACTTCCGTTTATGCAGACGGCACCAAATATCAGGCTAAGAACTCTTCTTTCAAAGAAACTAATGGTATTTTTGTCCTCTTTTGATGTTATTTTATGGACAGGTATTTTTATTGGTAGTATTTGAAAGTTAAAAGTCAAGTACAGATTCATTTCACATATGTTTGGCCACTAGAAAACTACACAATGGTTTTCCCTCAATTTTTTGTTTCTAATCAATTGTCAATAAGTATAAGTACGCATATGTATACCATTGTACATTTTGTATAACACTTTGTAACCCGGATTGCTCGACTGCTTTTAATCTTTAGTTTTTTTATTCGTGATTCAGTCAGCAGCGAGATCCTTTTAAACCTTTGTACACAGTAAAGTTAAATTTAGAACATTGCAAATTTCAAATCATATACACTTGTCACATACACATTTTGTCATAAATTCACGAATAGCAAAATGTGCATAACAATATTTTCAAAAATCCTATCCGAAAGCTATATGTATATAAAGGAGGATATACATCCTCCCTATTTTAAGGCATCTAATTTTTCATCTTAATTTTTTCCTGATCGTAATGTATTCCAATTTTGTTGTATCGCTATTTTCACCACCAGTGCTCCTCAGAAATTGCCAGTAGCATTCCGCCCCTTCAAAATTTTAACCGTAACACCCGTCTCTCTATGAATGCTCACCTGTACACACTCAAGCCCATCTTCGGACGTACTCTGAAACATCGTGATTCTTTCCTAAGACGTACATCTCGCTTATGGAATGCACTGTCGAGCTCTTTATTTCCTAGTCAGTATAACTTCCAAACATTTAAAACCAACGCAGATCGGTATCTCTCTGTTTTCCCTCCCTAACTTCCTTTCCCCCGCGCTCGGCGTAAACATTTTAGGCCCGGTACATACATGCGTTATTTTAACGCGCGGTGCCGCAGCGGTGACGCTTTTGCGTCTTACAGTACTCATATATGAATTGAGTGGTGCACACACACGTGCGATGACGCTGCAGGCAAAAAGACTCGCAGGTTTCCACGAGACCACTGCGTCACCGCAGACACGGTTGCGTCTTTCAGTACATTGTTTGTTATTGAGCAGTGCATACATGCGTGATTTAGCCGCTAATTAAATTCGAAAAAAAGATGTCATAGAATTAGAATTATTTATCAATGAGATAAAAAGGTTTTCAGAAATATGGAGTGTTGCTTCCGAGACATACCATCAGAATTTTCTTTTATATTTCTAAATGATGTATAAAATATTCCTTTTGTTAGCCGATGATCAACAAAAGGATGTACCCAATAACGTCGTTTCTTTTTAAGAACATAGTTTTTATGCACTAGGTACGCGAAAATTACTCATTTATTTTTTATAAACCTATATTGCTGCAAGCCAAACGCGAACTGCAGATTGAGTCCTGCGAGAAAAACCCTCATTGTGCATTGAACTATTGCGGCACTGCAGAGTCACCGCGCGTTAAAATAACGCATGTGTGCAACGGGACTTAAGGGTACATAAAATCCCTTGTTCGCGCGCCTATTATAAAAAAAAATTAACTACTAATCCTGGTTATAATTTTATTAGAATAAAATACAGTCCTCGATTAGATATGATATGCATAGTATTTCATTCTGTAATTACAGTACTATCACTGAACGATATCATGCTGGCAGCTCACTGCTCGTACATAGCGAAATCAAAGTCGACTAAAAATACGAGTATTGTATAATACAATGTGAGTAATGCGCTGAATCCACACTTACTTTTACAATTTTGTTCCGCATTAAGGTAGTGAAAAGATGATATCATCTTCTTTTTACTTCAGTGATATAGAAGCTTCATCGCAAATTCAAAAAAAAAGAAACTATTTTAATTTTTACATGCTCATTTCCCGAAATATTTATATTTTCTAATCACAAGTCCTTGCATTGAATCCACATAGATTTTTTTAATAGCCTAAATCCGATTTTTTGCATAAGTTTTTCGGAATGCACATTTTCCTTCACTATAAATACACAGATATCAACACCTAGACCTTCTAAGGCGATTTCTCTACACAATTTGATGGAAAGGATATTTCCAAATCCCTTCTTCTGTTCTTCTGGAAGCACTTGAAGTACCCTGAAATGAAACAGTAATTATAAGAACTTAACAATTTCTCAAACTTACCCTAAACCACAGAAATCATTTTGAAAAATCCATCCAACTAAAGCATTATCTTTGGATCTAACTACACCAATTGTTTTATTTAGCACAGTCAGGCCTCGTATGTAATCTAAAGAGCCTTCTCCCTTATTTGCCCACAAAGGATGTATCAAATCTCCATCACTCGGTTGCAGCTTCCTTAGAGTGTAGCCATCTGGTAATCTTTAAAAGCGCAATAATGTAGTTTAAGGTTTATTCCAGAAGTAATCGAAACCATACACTGGCTCAGGGAATCCTAAAGCATTTGCTTTCAAAATAGAACAATGACATTCTCGTGGTCGGTCAATTACCGCACCAACTGCATTCAGGATGTCCTTTACGGTTTCATAATTTTCTAAAAACACACCTGCTACAAGAGGACCGGTTTTCCAATCAATTCTCTTCGTATTAAGAAGGCACTCTTTCAGTTCATTTAGAGATTTTTGCAAACTATGAAACTGAACAGTTAACATCTAGGCGAAATGTAAAATGACTTTAAACAATTTTTCTCCGACAGGGAACTTACATCTACTCGTATTTACCAAATCCCAATGAAAATACACATAAGTTCCATTTGCTACATTTCCGTTGCGATGTGTGTAAAAGGACTTCCTAAATGGCTTCCATTTTGTATTCAACCCATCGTCATCCAATTCCTTCAACTGCTGATTCCATTTGCACTGTGTGGCCAGAGACAAGTAATGAAAATTCGATTCGGAATAATTATTTTTATACAATAACAACAAATCGTCTAATTCGATTGAAGTTAATGGCCTTAGAATATCTTCAGTTTGGGAATTTAAATCCATAGCTCGTATCGCGCCCAGAATAATGTCAAGACTATTCGCAAACACTTCTGCGCCGATTCAAGTATTTTTGCGTCTTCGTCTATTTCTATTGTAGTTTCGCTTCCGTCAATTGAAGGTAATCAGCTGTTGAAGATTTTTCGATTTGATTAAGTCTATCAATTAAAGTGCTCTGCAATGGTGGAATTTTCAAGTCTAGGCAGCTATCACAGTGTTGCTGGGTTTTTCTGAAGAACAGACTAATGGATAACTAGCGGCACATTGGTATTGATTTTGTATTGGTCACATGTATTGAATACGTTTGGCGGAACCATATTAAAGCATTTTGGTGAGATAGATTGTGCCAATTGGAAATTAAAGGAGCTAATGCTGGCTGAATTTACTTCCAAGTCTGATTAAGCTATAACATCAAATTAACGTGAGTATGAATACTTTCCTATCTGTTTAAAATAAATTTGCAAATTGATTTTGGATTTTGAGATGTCCTTTCACCTATTGTGATGCATGCAAAACCCAATTAAACTAATTACCATAAATAGGTTTGTATGGATTGGCACAGGTATCTACATACATACAGCGATTAATAAAATTATTATAGTCAAACTTAAAAAAATCCTCTTTAATAAATAAAAATCCTCATAAATAAAAATAATAAATATATATATAATAAATATATATAAAATAATAAATAATAAAAATATCTACGACGAAAAACAAAAACATAAAATAAAAATCTGCAAAACTGAAAATCTGTATCCAAAATCCCGAATGAGGAGAAGAAAGTTGCCAATGCAATAGATTACAACTTCCAGCAGCCTAGAGTCTTGTGTAATTATGTTTTCATTTAATCTCCTTTTATTCGTAATGACTTCATATTTTTTATCGAGTTAAGATCCAAAAAATTCCCTGGACATTCTTAAAATGTAATTGTTGTAATTTATTTTTTATGAAATGTCGTTATAGACTTTGTCTTTTCGTCAAATTACCGTACACAACTTTTTGCATTGATCATACCACATGGTGCCCGTGTCGGTGTAAAGCATCCCTGTACCTTAACTTGCAATCACTGATTGGAAGAGGGTATTTGACTTGCCCTGAATAGGTGGTCCTCTCTAACAAATATTCTTCTGAAAGTTGATTTTGATATCTGAACTTCAGCATCGAGAAGCTCTTCAATGTTGTAACACTGCGAGTTCCTCGTTCTAAATTTGGCCTGAGACTGTAAACGTTCCCATGTTTATAAAATATAAGTTTGGAGTGTTCTTTGTTAACAACACCGTGAAACATTTTTTTTTTTAATATTTGCCATACGAAACAAATAGCGTTTAAATTAATTGGTACATATTGTCACCCATGGTTTGGCCTCTTTCATAACAAAATAATTTCCTTTACAGAGAAAAGGATTTAGAACATATTTTTTTGAATGGCAAAAGAAGCTGCGATCAGACGAGACGGGAAGTCTTCATCACCTTTCCACAAGATAGTCGAACTCGAAGTTTTGTCAACAGTGATGTTTTATCTTAGAGGCAATTTTTCCAAACCACATAATGATAGCAGTATGTTTTCTAGCGTAACAAGATACAGTTAAGTCTTTCATATTTACGCGTTTACATATGTATACTAAGAAGGAGATACAGTCCAAGGCGGACCTTGGCTTCCATCAATAAAGTTTTCCAAATAGTGGAGTTTTAGACAAGTTTGAAGTTTTAAACATCAACGATGTTTCTTCGGGTTACATATTCATATTCATTCGTTCATAAAATTCTCTCTTAGAACTTCTTCTTCACAACCACAGCAAATCACTCAAAAGATCTTGCTTTCTAAATGACGAAGAATATCTTCATTCCATTTCTCTTCTATGCCACAGAGCAGAACTAAAATGTTGAGGACCTTATATACGAATAGAATCTCCTTAGAGTACTCAATTACCTTTTTAGGTCCAATAAACGGCGATTGACTCCTTCTGCTTGTTCTTCAACGAGGTGTGAAGGTATCAAATAAGTTAGATTGAAGTAATCGTTATCTACCTCAAAAATTATAGCTACCTAGTGAGGTTCTCCCCTAATTCACACCCATATTGTGTACCTCTATACCTCATCATCCAAACATTCCAAATGGTACAATACAATTCAATACGACAGCCAATACAAAGTGATGACGCCGCAAGAATACCGACAAAGCAGAATATTAAACATGAATACATTGCGCGCTGTCCGAGTCAATAGGTACGAGTATTATGTCATCAATGCTATGCATACGTTCTGCATTATTTTGCTTTCGGTCACGCGACACAATGTGCACATTTCGGGCTGGATCATCTATCAAGATCGTTTGCCCAATTCTAGTTCATGCATTCTTTGACACTTTGTAACCCGAAAATCTATTCGATGTATCGATATGTATGGAAAATACTCAAAGGGGATTAGTAAATATAACATATAAGTTGCACGTTGTCACCGATAAAGGCAGAACCACTTTGACTTGACGCACCTTCTAAACGAATTACAGGCTGGTTTCAAGAAGGGATACTCGATGGTCGATCATATTGATAAAGTGGTTTAAGTAAAAGATAAAGAAAAATAAAAGTGGTTGAGATAAACGATTAAATTATGAATTGTATAGGTGTATTGAATAAAGCGATTGTATTAAAAGGAATAAGTTCTATCATTTGTACTCATGAAAACATTTTGCATTGGTGTCAGAAATGGGATAACACTTATTGTGTGTAAAAAAAAAAACCAAAAGTATTTTGTGATTGTTTGAAAAAGCTATAATGGGTCGGAAACTATTGCAGTTGACCCTCGTCCAACTCAAATCCGAGTTGATCAAGAGAAACCTCAGCACCAGCGGAGAAAGAAGTTACTTGTTGCTCCGACTTAAGGACGCTTGAACAACGAGGGACATGATTCAGATACATACTCCTTTGATGAAATTAGTACCCACACAAACATTTTGCAATATGTTTGAAAAATATTGCAAAGCTATAAGCAGGTAAACGAAAAAAGTTGTATATATATTTTTTTGATTTTCGGACCGCTTTTGACACTACAGATCGAAAAGCTCTTTCCCACAGACTATGACGATGGGTTGCCTTTGCAATTTGGAAAAATAATCGAAGACATGTTCGAGTATAGTACATATGGTTATTACCAAAAGTGCAATCTATAATACTAGAAAAATATGTTAGCTTTAGCAGTTGCTTCTCTTGGGATTGTGGCTACTTAATTTAGCAGAACAAGATCAGAGCATACTACGAGTATTATATGATGCGTTGAAACTGCCATTAATAATCACCTTATAACAATATAATGTGTGTTCAAAATAGACTAATATGCAAAGTATTACAAGAATTAAACTTACATTAAACTCTCATGATTATTGAAAGCTAAAAGAGTAAGGAAAATCGCATAAAGTTCTGGTTGGTGTTCTGTTTTTTTGCCAAACTTCGCCAGTAATTTTAAAAGGAATAATATCAGATACAGTAAAATCGTTTTTAAAATCCTCATCACTGCGGAATACTATAATATTGAGACGTTTAATTTAACAACAAATGTGAGAGCTTATTTAGACGGCGGATATACCAAATTTTCTACTCAATTACTGAGTTTTGGTGATGCCAAGGTACCTAATCAGAATGATTTGATTCCAGTAGACGGTGAATTGGAATGCATTGTAAGATATTTTAACAAATATGTTGACGATATTTATTCAAATAAAAATAAATTTACCCCAAACATGTCGTAACTGAATATATGTGTGTAAACGAACTACCTTGCCTAAGGAATGTATAAATAGATACGATCAATTGCATCTATTAAAAGATATCACACAAATTGAGAATTGATTTATCCATAAATATTTAAAACCGTCAGCACTTCCATCATATAATATGTATCAAATTATTATTCCTACAATCTTACTACGCTACTTAAATTCTCCTAAATTGTGTAATGGTACAAAACCGAAGGTCCAATCAATTTAAATTTAAAAAAAAAAATCGTGTATTCAGGAGCATTGCATTTTAAAAAATTATTGTAAAAAAAGAGATACATACGAGTATGTCTAAAATGTATAAATACATGGCGGTACATTTTTTTTAAATTTTAGAACTCTGCGCGTTTTATGATTCACGCGTAATGTTAAATCCATGTCGCTACGAAACATATTGCAGATTTTCTGGCCTAATCATATTTTGAATAAGCAGGTCTATTAGGGATTAGGTCAAGATTATATACGAATAAATGTAATAATTCAAGAGCTCATTAACCAAGGACGAAAGGAATGATAAGAAACTTAGTAGATTGAAAACAATTTTTATTTTTTTTCCATGTTTCTTGGTGTTATCAAATAACGATTGTTCTTATACATATACTTGCGTAATAGTCATTTCGAATACAACATTGATTTTTGCACAATAATTTTGCCAGAAAAAGGATGCTAAAAATCAAAATCAGGACTTTATAATTTTTTTTTTTTTGAAAATTGTGATCCTATAACCAATATCGGAATCGGAATAAGAGGTAAATTGCTATCGTGGAATTAATAAATATCGAAGAAGAAATTCTACGTCTCATGAAAGGAACACCGAGATCATTGTTACAATAGACTCGTGATAGTGTACTATAGTATTAGCTATAATGTTTATTGAGGTTTGGCAAAACAGTTCGTGTTGTAGAGTTCCTTGCTCGGGAACTGAAAGTTTTTTGGTGCAAAAGTCAGTTAGTTCTATATTTTATAGCACCGAGTGCTGGACGAAAACAAGAAGGCACAGCAGCTTAGAAGAATGATACTTCGTGTATTGCATTATAGTGCGAAAAGCTAAAGCGTGGTGATCTTAATGGCGCCGACACATCCAATGAACAATCAAGCTCCCAACTAACGGAGGCTTTGAAGCCTATGTATTCAAGATGTTTATATTAAATCTTAATTTGTTATATATTGTGGAATTATTCAGTTTCCATAATTTTAAATACTAAAATATTGTAATTATCATTAAAAACGGTGCAAAATCCAAATAGTAATTAGTTATCGTTTATTATGTGTATACACTAATTGTAACAATTAAAAAAAGTTAAATAAAACTTCAATTTTATCTTAATATATTAGACCATGCTGCGCATCACATACTTGTACATTTGTATTTATAGGATAAAGGCAACATTGTTTCAACATAGGAAATTTCCACAAAATTAAAATGGAATTTTTTTTATATGCACCTCCTGAAGCACACCATTTTTAGTTCCCTCCGCTAGTCAGTTTTAAATATTGAATCGAAGAGCACTAAGAACGTGGTCGAATAACTCATTACATAAATAAAATAAAAAATAATTCGAATTATCATATACTCGTAGACAATTTCTAGTTCTAATTTGAGTGTAAGTGAAAACGGAAAAAAAAAAAAATCTAAATTCTGAGTTTAAAGTACGACCAATGTTTGTTCGTAATAGTTTTTATGAACTGCGACTATAACTTTCCTCAACTAAGAAGTTTTCAACGAACAAAATTAAAAAAAAAAATACTTTTTTTCGACAACGTTATAAAAGATTTTTTTATTTAAGGAAGCCTGACTCTTCCGTTCAACGACTCAAAATTCTCTATACTGGTTCCTTTCTTTATGAAGCAACTTAGCTGTTAACTTTTACATTCCGCAAAGTTCGATTTTTAGGCCAACAGCATATTTCATGGTAATACTAGAATACGTGTACGCGTACGTATGTAGATTGTAGATATTCAAACTAAATGCCTTTACATTATAAATATTTATATTCAAAAATATTAATACAATATTTAACAACTAACATGATTTATTTAAATTTAAGTTTTGTTAAATTCGAGTAGTATTTATTTACCAATTGTATGTATAGCCATTATACAAAAATAATATTTGCTTACTACTATGTGACTTCATTTTGAGTTCTTGAAGCTGTTACAGTTGTCCTTTTGTAAGCAACTCTGGTTTATTTTGTAAATTACAAATTGTTGTCGAAAATCTACTCTTAGTAGGTGCCTAGATTGGAAACTTAGAGATTCAAATAATATAAGTGAATAGAAATATGTGCATTGTTAATTTTGGACGTTTTTAAGAAAAAAAAACTTCCAGAGATCTGATCGCTCTACTCTCACAATATTTTTACGAAACATTTTACATTGCGACCACATTTTTGGCAGAGGTCTGACAGTCTGCAGCAATTGTCGGAAACTTCAGATTTGTCTGTTTTGCGAAAAAAACAATAAGAAATTGTTCCAATGCGTAATTTTTGTTTCGACGGAAGAAGATAATTCCTGTATCGCTCAAGCCTAACACTAACTTTTAAATGCCCATACGAATACCTTTAATTTATTCGCTCTTAAAGGCGTCTGGGCATAAGATTTTCTACAGTCCACAGTGTTTTAATTATCAGAAGTAGTCTTAGTTGGACAATTGCAGATATACTCAAGGCCGATTCGGGTCCTAAAGAATCTTTTACCGAACCCAGCTAAAGAGCTCAATTGTAATATTTGGCCCAGCAAACTGAGATTTCTGTTTGATCTGTATTTGAACTATTTTATCTTTTGTTTCCCCCAGTTACACGACAGCACACTAATCTTAGTTATTTATAAAACTAACATATAAATTGTTAATTGTGAACTTTAGGTATACATTGCTATCATTCTATGATTGTCTATCAGTTTACACGTTTGCACAAGTGTTAGTAGTTCCCTTATAGTGTTGCCATAGAGTTCATCTATGGCTATGATTTACAGTCGTGGCGAACTAATTAAAAACGATGGTACAAAATAATATTATTTAATGTCTTTTTTACTTAATGTTAAAATATATTGCACCTTGTTATACGAATATATATTTTTTTAATTTATTACAAAAGTAAGAAAAACAAGTAATAACAAACAAAAAATATACGTTTTAAATAAGAAAAATTATTTTAATTTAATTAAGTGTCTCAAAATGGTTGGCGGACTAACTAGGAACGTTATGCAATTTTTTTCATATTTACGGAATTGACATGTCCTGGCTCAATATTTCTTTGGACATTCTTTATTCATAATCACGGCCTTACATCTCCGTGGCATAGATTCATTTAGATCGCGGCATTTTTTAGGCAGTATGTTGGCCCAAGCCATCCTTGCGCTTTCAAATAATTCATTCAAATTCCCAATTTTGTGCTTGACAATTTCGGTTTTAAGTTGACATCACAGATTTATTACCCTTGCCGTGTGCTTTGGGTCATTATCTTGCATAAATTTCCAAGTAACGGGCAGTTCTTCCTCAGTATAGGGTAACATAACATTTTCTAATATTTTTATATAATGCTCCGAATTCATAATACCTTCTATTCGATATAAAGGTCCGGTTCCCTTAAACGACATACAACCCCAAAGCATCACACTTCCTTCGTGTATTTCGGATTAAATGCCTCATTTTTTGGACGCCGGACATATCTCTTACCATCTGATCCCACTCTATTAAACTTTGTTTCGTCGCTCCATAATATCTTTTTCCACTCAGAAACCGTCCAGTCCTTATGTTTCTTCGCAAAAGCCAACCTAGCTTTTCGGTTCTTTTCAGAGAGCAATGGTTTTTTTTCGAATCGCTCTTCCAAAAAGTTGGCTTTCATTCAATCGTTCCCGTATGGAACGTGCTGAAAGGGCATTCGAATCTTTACCATAAACTTCCTTTTGAAATTCTTTAGAGCTCATAAACGGTTCTACGCGGTAGTTTGATATTTTTCACTGTATTTTACTGCGTTGAAGACCATTGTTTTTGAGCAATTCAGGTTTTTTTCCGATTTCTGAAAACGATAATTCATCGATAGTTCTCATTTTTACAATGTCATCCCTTAACTGTGGTGTGCAACTCCTATTTTTGCCCATTTTTTCTTCAATCAAGCTCTAGATTATTGAAAATTAATTTGTTTTTATTTAATTTTGATAAAAATTTATATTAATATTAATATTAATTCTGTTAATATTACAAATTTTTTCACAAAATAACTGCGTTTCTTATCGTCGTTCTTAATTAGGTCACCAAACATACTTTACACTTCAATAACTGAATTGCAAATAAATATATTAAACGGTGTGAAATAATTTTTTAAAAATCTGTTACATAACAGATCAAATAATGCCAACAAAATAATGTATCCTTTTTATGGGTTGCCCCATAAAAAAAATAATGATTGTAGTGGCGATTTTTTCTAATTTTTTTAGTCGTTCCTAATTAGTTCGTCACGACTGTATGGCCTCTACCTTCTTCTGCGGATCTGCGATCGCAAAGAAGTTGTCATCGCATTTGTTCTTTGTCCTTCGTTCGGGCGATTTTATGATAGGAAAGTTCGATTTGATCATTCCTTCTTAATATTTTATTTATTTACGGGAACATGTTCTGGTTGCTAGTGTTTACAGCCCGAATTTAATTGTTCCGATATTAACTCACAGAAGTTCTGTAATTTTCTTTTATTAATATTTTGGTGTTTTTGATCGACGACTTCAGTGTCCTCACTTCCGAGTTTTGTTTGTCAGTAAATTGCCTGTACAAGATTTTAAGTCTTTTTACACTTGCACTGCTCTAATTGGAGACCTATATGTAGTTTTTCTTACATTCGCCTTACAACAATTTCACTAACGATAAGAATGCAAAAACACGTCTATTTCTTACGGTGGTCTGTGAACCACTGTATTCCTAAATGTTATCAAACAATAAATGCCAAAAAATTATTAATCAAGCAAAAAAAAGAAGTATATAATGACCTTCAAAGTGAGTTTTGTATGTTTGTTTTCAATTTGAAATTCTCATTTATAACATTTTTGAGCAGGTATCCTATACCTCTGACTGTTTTCCATTGTAGAGAGATTTGAGATGGTTTTCTACTTGTTGCAAAAATAATTTACTTTTCTATTGTAGCTATGGCGTACACTCGAAAATATCTTATTATTATACGTACAAAATTAATTCTTTGACCGAAAATGCCCCAAATGAATACAACCTCAGTATTTTTTTTCCGGATTGTCAAGAAAGGAGACTATGTATACAATGAATTTCGTCGAAGTTAAAAGTTGAATAAAAACCTGTCTACTGCACTATGTGTTCAACTAAAGCCTTTTTTCAACATTCTGATTTCACCATATCATTTTATGATAGTTTACGAGTAGGTCAGAAATGTTCGTCATAGACCAAACTTCCACAATATGGCGAATCTTTAAGAAAACCCATGAATTTCATATCGATGCAACCACATTTTTAACGATTTTAACGCTATGATAGAATAGGATAAGGTACTCGTATAACAAACAACTGTACCGACTTTAGAACCACAAAGTCCAAAGACAGTGACGGATGCGGTATGCACAATAGATTGGATGAACACCAACGGCGCGGCTCATAGAGTCTTCGAATCCATTACACACGAAAGAGAGACCTCGACTCAAATGACGTCCGCAATTGGAAATGTAGCTCAAACAACACTGCATACGTAATTGGGGGCAGCTAGCCCAGTAAAAGGATGGAGACTGGGGACATCAGCAACTACTTGACTCATTGTCCTTTAGGCACTGTTCGAACTAAACTCGCTAAACATTAAAACATGTAATTTCACTCCCTTGCTAATCCTCATTGAGCGAATTATTGATACTTTACTGTAATTATGGTTCTTTGCTCCTTTAATACACCCAACTTGTTAACTTTTGATTTGCATACGCTACAAATAATAAAATCTTTCTGTACTTATACTAGTATATGTATGTTGTACGAGTATGTTCACCTTGAAAGTAGTGCAGCTTACAATTATTAATAATAAGATAACTTATTTTATGAGAAACAATTATTTGAATGGACAAGATTCACAAATAAGCTATATAAATGTTGTTGCAACAGTTATCTTATCTCTATTCAACCTTTTAACTTATTACTTACAGGTACCTCGATTTCAGTTGAGTTTCTAAGAGTATCTGAGTATCTTGTCTTTCAAATACAATGAAGTTCGACACTAAATTGGAAACCGATATTTTAAGACCATTAACAGAATGCGAATTAAAAGAGTTAATTGATTTGTATAAAAGGAACGGTGACAAATATCATTGCATGTCAATGTATAATGATCAGCGATGGACCAAAAAGCTGGAATCCATCTCATCAAATCATGACGAAAGATGGTTGCCAATGAAGAAGATCTACTATACTCATAGATATGGAAATCTTGCAGTTCATGGAACATACATTTCCTTACAATGGGACAAAGTGAGTTCCTTAAATTTTAGTAATTTTTGCACATGAGTTGTTATACTGACATATTCATAATCGTATCTTAATTTCAATTGAGTACATGACAGTGCAATTCCACACTTTTGAGAAGTCCCTGGAAGAATTGCATCAATGCATATCTGAAACTAAACTCATTGACTGGAGAAGTGGACCAATGCTCGCAGCTATAAATACTGTCATTTCTAATAAGATTAAGGAGTTTATCATAAATCAAGGTGGAATTGTTGATTACGAAATCCCATGTCCTTGTTTCGTTCTTGGCCATGGTATCGCCCTCAACCTTGAAATTCCCAGGTATGAAACAAATTGTGTTTTTACAATATTTAAGACTATTTTATTAGTGTTCCAGAAGGATATGTCCTACGTCCACTTTTAGAAAAGCACGCGGACTTTATCCATTCTGAATGGCCTCATGGCGATTTGGCTTCCAAAGATTTTGTTAGAGGGATGATAAATCTGAACTTGACGTATGGAATCTTTAAACAAGATGATGAAAAATTAATTGCTTGGAGTTTTCAAAATGAGTTCTATGGCATAGGGTAAATTTTTTTCTATAACTATACCCGTACATCCCATTTATATTATCTTTTTTTTATTTAAGAATACTTCAAGTCATCCCAGAGGAGCAAGGAAAGGGATTTGCAAAAATCTTAATACGAACCTTGGCCAAAGAAATAGCATTACTTGATAGAAACGACATAACAACTCATACAGTGGAGAACAACAATAAACCACAAAATATTATCAGGAAGATAGGTTTCGAAAGAGATTGTGTAGCAACATGGATCAAGTTGAAAAATGTAGCACAATTATTTTAAGTTTCCTAAAAGAAATAAACAAATTACAAGTATTTCTTAAGTAAAAATTTTGAAAGATGTATTAAGTCAAGCTTCATTAACCCAGTTTATCTTGGGTATACGCATTTTTCGTTGCTTATTATTGTATTTCGAAATGTATGAATTATATACTGCTACTCCTATAGTTGAATCTTATCTACTTATGGTATAACTTGGGCGCTATAGTAGCTGGAGGACCTGCGCTTTCGCTAATCGCCTTGAGTTGCACAAACTTAATTACTTGCGTGCCATGGCTAAGTGTTCCTCTGACGTCAAACATGTATCCAAATTTATAGACTTTCCATCTCGTAGTATTCAGTATAGTAAATGTAACATTTTATTACTCTACACTTGCATTCATTCCAGTTCTTGCATCATTTCTGCAAAACAGAAAATGTTAAGTTAAACATTTTAACATAGGGAACCAGATCGATACTCACCACCTTTTTATCGATTTTAAAGCCGCATATGACAGCATCTACAGAGACGAGGTATACAGAGCCATGTCTAGTTTTGGCATGCCTGCCAAAACACGTCCGCTTTAACATAATACTTGAAAGAATTCTGCAAAACCCACAACCAACCGACGATATTGTTATTATTGTTAGAAAACAACGAGCTGTCACTGATGCGTTTGCGAGTATAGGAACAGAAGCGGCAAAAATGGCTCTAGCGGTAAACGTGGGCAAAACAAAATATATGCTGCCAACAAGAAGGGACACCCTACATCGAAGAAACAGCCAGAATGTTATAGTCGACAGCTATAATTTTGAGGTAGTAAGGGACTTCCTCGGCTCTGCTATGACATCTGAAAAAAATAGCATTCCATCCCTTCTAACTTTTAACCGTAACACCCGTCTCGCTATGAATGCTCATCAGTATACCCTCAAGCCCACTTTCGGACGTACTCTGAAATATCGCGATTCGTTCCTAAGCCGTACAACTCGCTTATGGAATGCCCAGCCGAGCTCTTTATTTCCTAGTCAGTACAACTTGCAAACAGTTAAAACCAACGCACATTAGTATCTCTCTATTTTCCCTCCTTAAATTCCCCTCGCCCGCGCTATCAGTAAACACCATTTTGTGTACCCTTACACAAAATCTCTTTCGCGCGAGTTATGTACATCAAATTGCGTACATCAATAAGATATATGTTACATACATACTTATAATACTCTTTTGTCAAAGTTATGTTATACATACATATGTTGCTCTTAATACTCTTTAGTCAAATAATTAAAGTGCTTACTTTTCAAAATTCATTTATTGTAACACTAAACCTTTTCTTGATGGTTTATGTGCTTGCTTTTCACAACTTGTAAAATTAAACCATAAGCAAAACCGTGTGAGAACCAAATCTAAGCTTCCGTTCCCACAGTTTTCATACTTTGTTGACGAATTATAAATTGTGAATAAAATCAAAGATTCATTCTCATTTTGTTGGTTGTAAAGAATGAAATAAAGTCGATTTTTTTTTAAACTCCGGAGGAACGTTTTGTTAATTGGCGCAGTTGGTAGGATACAAGTGTATCCATTTAAAATTAATCGGAATACGGGAGTGAGATATATTAAATGAACATTCAATACCAATAACGACGGTTTATCGTTATTCTTGTGGTCAGTGTGTGGACATTTAAAAAACTGTACAAAGACTCTTGGTGATTACAGGTGCATTTGTAACGACGGCAATCGTTATTTGAGAAAGTGATTCTCGTTAATGCAAGTGTTATTATAACGAAGGTTTATCGTGTCCAAGAAGTGTGCAGATCCTGACTCCTGGTGGTTTTCAAATCTTTAATTCCTGGAACCTACGGCTACAGAATGATAATGACTATAGTCATTTGCATGTAAGTCTGTTAATTGGTTAACATTCGTTCCTTTCTTCATCCTTTATAATCCTTATGCCCAAAAATAGAATAAGTAGAAATAAGATTCAAGAACCTTATTGATAGATTTGACGAATTTCAAAACAATTTTACAACTTTAGTGCAATAGTAAAAACCAGTTTTCCAAATCTTTCCGAAATGAATTTAGATAGTTCAAGCTCAAGCGTAAACGCTAACGTTGTTACAAACGTTGGTAATAGGAACACAAGTAGTAGTCAATTAAGTAGTTTAGATATTAACAATATATTTAATGGCTTACGTATACCAGATGCCGTTAAAGATCTGCCAAATTTCGACGGTAACCCCCGTTCTCTGTATGATTTTATAAATAATGTAGAGGAAATTTTGAAGCTTATACCTCAGTTAGACGGCACATCATATGCTATCATTATATTGCGAGCTATTAGAAACAAAATCATTGGCCAGGCCAATGAAGTGTTAAATATGTACGAGACTCCAACGGAATGGGAGCAAATACGAGCTAATCTAATTTTGCACTATTCAGATAAGCGTAATGAATCATCTTTGATTCGAGATTTGCATGGATTGAGACAAGACAATGATACTGTTGAGAGATTTTACACAAAGATCATTGAGTTGTTGTCAACAATGACAAACCATATCCGTATACATGAAAAACATATAGCTGTAATAGATGCAAAAAAGTCGCTGCATTCAGAAATGTGTTTCAATACATTTCTTATAGGATTAAAAGAACCATTGGGCTCAACAATCAGAGCCATGAGACCTGAAACCTTGGTGGAGGCATTAAATTATTGTATCAAGGAACAAAACGCATACTATTTAAAAAATACAAACCCGAAACCTCCTGTTTTACCAAACCCACTACCATTCTCCAAACTGACACAACAACCCCCACAAAATCAACGGCTCCAACCATACCAACCAGTTAGACAGCCATATAATTCCTTACCTCAATACTTACCCCAGTTTAAACCATCTCAACCTTATCAACCCCAAATAAGGCCCTTACAGCAAATATCCCATCTTCAGTCTCCCAATCAGCAAGAAAAGAGATTCAATAACCCTATAGTAAACATTTCTGCATCCAAACCATATTTCAATTACCAACAGCAACGTCCAATTCCAATGGAAATATCTAGCGGTAATGCTAAAACTCTTCCGAAACCAGTACAATCCCAACAACCATATCAAAGACACAATTTAATGCAAAATCCCAGATACATTATGAGAGAAGTACATAGTTTTTCACAAAATGAGGAAAATTATGGGGAATAATATCCCACATATGTGTTACCTGATGGATACTACGACCACCAACCTAATTTGGACCATTATACAATTGAAGAAATTCAAAATGATGAAGTTGCACAAGTTACTGGAAATGAAACAATACATGAGAATGAAATTGATGACAAAAATTTTCGTTCCAATGCCTCGGAAAACAATACGGGTTCCTAGAAATTAATCAACACGGTAGCAATCTTCTCCCTTACATAAATGTGACTTCACCTTTTGGTCGACAACTAAAGTTTCTCATAGATACAGGAGCCTCTATTAATTTTATTGACCCCGAACTTACTAATCCCCAATATCATGAAAATATTAACACTGTTAAAATCACTACTGTTTTGAGTACACATGAACTCAATAAACAGATCACAATTCCGGCATTCTCTGAATTCAAGTCTAACGAACAGTTTACGTTTCTCTTATTTAAATTTCACAATTATTTTGATGGCCTGATAGGATTAGAAACATTAGCGAGATTAAATGCTTCAATAGATCTTAAGAATAAACTATTAAAAACTCAAAGTGCAGCTATTCCCTTATTGCTTAAGCCCAATCTAATGTCAGAAATCTATATGATACCAGCAAGATCCAAGATATTGGTTACATTACCGGTCGATATCCAAAATGGCGAAATATACATCAAGCTAACAAAAATAAATGATTTTCTAGAAATACCTGAAGGAATATATACATCTGAAGAATGGTACAGTCAATTGGAGGTAATAAACAACTCTAATATGGAACAAAAATTATTTGTAGAACAACCGATAAAGGTAGAAAAATTTCGAAGAATTTCGAAGAATTTAATAATATAAATATTTGTCAAACTGACAATCAAATTGAACTTCTATCTGGAACCGACATAACTAAATTACTTCGGGTTGATCACCTTAATAACGAAGAAAAGAAATTGATTCTTAGACTGTGCAAAAATTTTGATGATATTTTCTTCATAGAAGGGCAGAAGTTATCATTTTCCAACGTAATTAAACATCATATACAAACAAAGACGACTTTCCAATATATACGAAGTCCTATCGATATCCAGAGATACATAAAACAGAGGTACAGTCTCAAATTCAAAACCTATTGCAGCAAGGTATAATAAGGCCTAGCTATTCCCCATGGAGTAGTCCCATATGGATCGTACCCAAAAAGCGAGACGCATCAGGTATTCAGAAATGGAGACTTGTTGTCGACTATCGTAAGGTTAACGAAAAAACGATAGACGATCGATATCCTTTACCTAATATAACGGAGATTCTCGATAAATTAGGGAAATGCATGTATTTCACTACGTTAGATCTGGCCTCCGGCTTTCACCAGATCGAGGTAGATCCCAGAGACATTCAAAGAACCGCATTCTCGGTTGATCATGGACCTATGAGTACATTCGAATGCCGTTTGGACTCAAAAATGCCCCGTCAACCTTCCAGAGAATAATGGAGAATATCTTACGTGATTTACAAGGCAAAATTTGTCTAGTACTCGTATACATGGACGATATTATAGTTTTCTCAACCTCCCTGCAAGAGCATATCCAAAATTTGGCAAAGGTCTTCTCAAAATTACGTGCAGCCAATTTAAAAATTAAATTAGATAATTCAGAATTTTTACGTAAACAAGTCGAGTTTCTTGGTCATGTAGTTACACCAGATGGTGTTAAGCCCAATCCCAGTAAAATTCATGCAATAAAAAATTATCCGATACCCACTACTCAAAAGGAGATTAAGTCCTTCCTTGGCCTGCTAGGTTACTACAGAAAATTTATGAAAGATTTTTCAAATATAATAAAACCATTGACTGAATGCTTAAAGAAAGGAAGAAGAATAACCCTCAACGACCGTTATGTTAAATGTTTTGAACATTGTAAGGATATATTAAGTAACGATCCAATATTACAATACCCTGATTTTAGTAAGAGTTTTAATTTGACGACCGATGCTAGTAACGTTGCAATTGGTGCTGTTTTAGTCAAGGCCCAATAGAATCTGACAAGCCAATCTGCTACACCTCAAGAACTTTATCCCAAACAGAACAGAATTACAGCACAATAGAAAAGGAACTTTTGGCCATAATTTGGTCTACTAAATATTTCCGCCCGTATCTGTTTGGTCGAAAATTTAAGTTTATAACTGACCATAAACCCCTCAACTGGTTATTTTCACTAAAAGAACCGAATTCAAAATTAGTCAGATGGCGGTTAAGGTTAGAGGAGTTCGATTATGAAATAGTATATAAAAAGGGCAAGGCCAATACAAATGCCGACGCACTCAGTCGTATCGAACTTAATCTTAATGAATCGTCTACTGATACAAATTCTCTTGCAAATTCCAATGTATCCTTACACAATAACGCTAATGATTTAGAAAACAGTTTAAGCTTGTCTACCATTCTGCACATGAAAATCTCGACGGAATATATATTTCCGAAAGACCCCTCAACGAGTTTACGGAACAGTTGGTTTTGATTAAAACGAACTGCATTGTTAAGCCTTCCACGATTTATAACATCCTTTTCGAAACAAAACATAGACTTATATTTAGGCAACCTGATCTCCATAATGAAAAAATAATTGTATCAATCCTCAAGGAATATCTAAACCCCCATAAATTAACAGCCATTTACACAGACGATGATACTTTCAGAATAGTTCAAGAAGTATACTCCAAATACTTTGCCAATAGTAAAATGTTTAAATTAATACGATGTATGGAAAAACTAAACGATATTACTAATATAGATCAACAGGACGCCCTTATAAATAAGTATCACATAGATAGCAACCACCGCGGCATTAATGAAACCTGTAATCACCTCCGCAGAACATCTTATTTACCGAAAATGAACGAGAAAATAACTAAAGTCATTAACAACTGTGAGAAATGCAAATTATATAAGTACGATAGACATCCCCCGAAAATAAAATATGAAATTTCTGAAATTCCAAATAAGCCTCTTGATATTCTGCACATACTCGTAGATGTTTACAGTATTCACAATAAACAAATACTTACAATAATCGACAAATTTTCAAAGTTCGCTTCTGCTTTTATCTTAACTGCAAGTAATAGTATCAATATAATCAGTTCTTTAAGGCAATTCTTTTCCCAACACGGTACACCCAAGAAAATTGTATGCGATTCAGCCGCTGAATTCACTTCAAACTTATTTAAAGAGTTTTGTGATCAATACCAGATTCAGTTACATATAACCTCTCCTCAAAACTCTACAGGCAACTCTCCTGTCGAGAGATTCCATTCAACATCGACTGAAATCTACAGAATAATTTACGACAAAAAGAATAGACAAATACCGGCAGGCATATTGAACGAAGCATTTACTACATATAACAATCCAATACATTCGGTTACAAATTTGACACCATTTGAACTCATAACAGGAAGAACATATAAATTTAGGAAATCAATACAGCATGTCTCTGAGCACGATTATATAAATAAATTAAGATCTTATCAAGACAAACTATATAGCGAAATAAAAACCAAGCTTGAAAAGCATAATAGATCAATCATTGATAGGTTAAGAAGAACCACCCAACTTTAGTACAGATGATATAGTATATGAATACAATAATAGAAGAAATAAAATAGCTCCTAAAGCAAAGAAGTTACAGGTAGTCACTAACAATAAAGTCACTGTATTAGCTAAAAATAATAGGAAAGCTCATAAAAATAAATTACAAAAAAAACGCAAATTTCAGGTTAGCAGGCCATGAGTCAACGAAGCGAAATTCAAGACCTCTCGAAGAGTCAAGGTCTTCTTCCCATGAAATTAGGCCCGGTACGGTTAATTGATACACACAAAATGCATACACATTATACTCGTAAGTTTGACAGCTTATGAAGAAAATGTTAGCAATATCAAAAGATCTGTAGAACTTATTAATAAAAATAAAAACATTTGGTCCAATGAAAGAAGTCACAAATATGAAATTTAGGGAATTAGAAAATAAATTTCTAACACTTCTTCCTCGATATCGAAATAAAAGAGGGTTTATCAACGGAATATGATCGCTAATTAAGAGTTTCACAGGGGACATGGACGACAATGACGCTGTACAAATAAATTATGACATTAAACTATTACAATCTAATCAACAGGACATGAACAAAGAAATGACAAAATAGGTGCAAATTAATAACAAAATGATAGAAAGGTTTAGTAACATAACGGAACATATAAATTCACAACAGAAAGATTTGGAAGATTATTTAACAAAGTACCAATTAGCATTGTCCCAGAGAATTCGTTCCGATCAAGAAAACTTTCAATATATGCAATATGTTTATCAAACTAACTACAACATTGAAATACTAACGAACATTTACATGAACTCGATGAATCTATAATTCTTGCAAAACTTAATATAGTCCCTAAACAAATTTTAAATCCGGATGAATTAGAATTTATACATAAACATATCGCAAATCAGAAAATAAAGTTCTCTTCGGATGAACAAATATACGAATTTTTGAGTCTACAGGCCTACTATAACCATGCAAATATCATATTTATGTACATCAAATTGCGTACATCAATAAGATATATGTTACATACATACTTATAATACTCTTTTGTCAAAGTTATGTTATACATACATATGTTGCTCTTAATACTCTTTTGTCAAATAATTAAAGTGCTTGCTTTTCAAAATTCATTTATTGTAACACTAAACCTTTTCTTGATGGTTTATGTGCTTGCTTTTCACAACTTGTAAAATTAAACCATAAGTAAAACGGTGTGAGAACCAAATCTAAGCTTCCGTTCCCACAGTTTTCATACTTTGTTGACAAATTATAAATTGTGAATAAAATCAAAGATTCATTGTCATTTTGTTGGTTGTAAAGAATGAAATAAAGTCGATTTTTTTTTAAACTCCGGAGGAACATTTTGTTAATTCGCGCGCGCTGTTTCTGTGGGCTGAGAAGGCAACTGTGTAATAAAGCCCTCTCCCGAACAACCAAGGAAACTCTATTTAAGACTCTTGTAATCCCAGTCCTGCTCTATGGTTCCAAAACATGGACCCTTTCTAAAGCGGATGAAGATAACCTTGGTCGTTTTGAGAGAAAAATTCTTCGTAACAGATTTGGTCCCGTACGCGTTGACGGGATCTGGAGGAGACGTTTCAACGATGAATTCTACGAGCTGTACAGCGACATCGATCTGGTCAAAAAACTGCACATTGGGAGTTTGAGATGGCTGGGACATGTAGAGCGAATTAACACCAACACTCCGGACCGCAGAATCTTTGATTCTAATCCGGAGCGACAACGGAGTAGAGGAAGACCTTGCTTTAGGTGGCGCGCGCAATTTGGAGTGAGCAACTGGAGGCATTAAGCCAAAAGCCGCGTTAATTAGAGAGGCTTATTGGTTGAGGCCCAGGTCCACCCTAGACTGTAGCGCCTAATGCAATGCATAGTCGGTGGTTATATGCCCTATTAAACTCAGTCAAGGTTAAGTTCTCAAATAGCCAATTCTTAGTATATAATAATTTCGAAAATCGAAACTGTACAATTGTTCCAAGGCATGGTTTGAACCAATGACATCATTCGTCTTGTATACTTCCTGGAAAGTCGCTGTACTTTCTCCCGCGGTTTTTCGATCATAGAGAAGTTGTCATTGCCAGATTCTGCTGAATCCATGTCTGCTGTTAACAGTGTTAACAGAAGGTCGTTTTGATCTTTCCTCCAAAATAAAATTTCTTTACTTGCGAGAACTTATGTATGTACATACTTTCGTGTGGTGTTTACTGCCCGCATTTCATTGTTACAATACGAACTTATAGAATTTGGCTAATCGTCATGGAAAAATTCATACCTCGTGCGTATCGTTGAATTTTACTTCCAATAGTAAAATTTTTGTCGTCAAACGATCTGTCAATTTTTATGGTGTGCATAATCCTCCGTCTGAGCAAGCTATTCGTCAAACTATTGATAAATTAATATTAACGTATATACTCGTATGTACTACTCTACCCATCCAGATCTTGTACTGTGGGCATCTAGGTATAACCTGTACAATTAAAATTTGTCGCTGAGTTTCTTTCTCTAAATTGTCTAAACTGCCACTGATCTACACTGAAATGATCCCACAAGATCAGTTTGCCACGCACTCATAAATGAACTAACATATCATAGATGGCAAACTCTACTAGTGCCTCTGCAACCCTTGGCGCTGCTAACAAATCCATTGTAAAAAAGCACTCACACTAATCTAAGCCTGTGCATCGCACGTGATTGCTTAGTTGGATATAAATTTGCCAAACGGCCACAATGTCATCGATCTTGAAATTTGAGACGAGTTGACATTGTTGACGATTCACACGTATTCATAGACAAGATCAGACGGATAGGGACAATAAGTGGAAAGCGATATTTTTAAGGGCCAAAATCTGAAAAGGTTGCTATCTAGTTACATATGTTAGTTCATTTATGCACACATCGGAAAGAGAATGATCAGTGGTATGTGTACGTGCCATTAATATCTACTGCATTTTCTTAAATAACCAGAGTTACCAGTTTCTAATTCCAGCAAAACGGCATTGTTGCTTAGCTTGGATTTGCAATAGTGCCTTTTTGGTGCTTTGAGAAAACTATTAAGAGCAATAGCGATTCTATGACCGCGGTAAGTATGACTATGTCTATCATTGCAGAGGAAAATATTTACGGGAAATGAAAAATTATAAAGAAGAAGGAAAAAAATAAATTTCAACTATGAAATGTGCCTAAACCAGGAGCAAAAGATATGAATATGAACCTACTCAGCGATGACAGAATACTTTTCCTTCACACGCGCTATGTGCAAACATTTTAAGGGTAAATATACCCCTTGAGCGCGGGTTAATTACCTATATCATAAAAAATAAAAATAACTATTTTAATTCAAGATTATCAATCATTATGTGAATAGGGAAATAGGCTCCTAATTACCCACATCGGCAGTTTCACAGAATTCGTTTAGAAAGGACTTTTAAGTTTCAACGAACGCAAAAGCGGCGATTGCTCTCATAGTAAAGGGTCCGCCATCTAACGTTTTTTTTTTCAACTAGTGCTTATTTCGTGAATGGTAACACTTAGCTCATGTCTGATTTGACAGATAATTACGAGTAGTTTTATCCTTCCGCTGAACGAATATGGTTGTGTATACGCTTGAACAATGCTGGAAAATATTGCGACATTACTTTGAAAATCATGGTAATGTTACAGAATGTGTGCGAAAATTGCATGCGGATTTTGGAAGAAGAGAAGCACCGTCAGCTCCGTATGTTCATTATCTTGTGAAAAAAGTGAAAGAAACTGGCATCCTCATCAATAAACCAAAGCATGAAAAGCCAGAAACAGTGCGCACACCCGAGAATATTGCTGCTGTGGCAGAAAGTGTGCGTGAAGCGCCATCAACATCAATTCACCGTCGTTCTCAACAATTGAACATTTCGGAGACATCATTGAGACGAATTTTGCATAAAGACCTTGGTATGATGCCATACAAAGTCCAATTGGTTCATGAGTTAAAGCCAACTGACCATCCAATGCGTTTTCGCTTCACTAAGTGGGCCTGCGATCGACTTAGAGAAGATGCCGATTTTGCCAAAAAAAATCATCTTTTCAGATGAAGCTCATTTTGATCTTGGCGGGTATGTAAACAAGCAAAATTGTCGCATTGGATATTGGCAACATTTGGTTTCAACAGGACGGCGCTACGTGCCACACAGCCGAAGCTACACTCGATGTTTTGCGCCCTGTTTTTGAAGATCGCATTATCAGCCGCAGAGCTGATGTCGTTTGGCCACCTCGGAGCTGCGATTTGACACCGTTGGACTATTATTTGTGGGGTGCCGTAAAAGATAAGTGTTACGCCGACAAGCCAGAGACAATTGACGCTTTAAAGGACAATATTCGTGAAGCCATTGGTGAAATACAGCTGCACACAATCGATAATGTGCTTAAAAATTGGACCGATCGTGTAGGCTACTGCATGGCCAGCCGAGGCAGCCATTTGAATGAAATTATTTTCCATTATTAACCGGAAGGTTAAAACTAATTATCTGCCAAATCAGACATGAGCTAAGTATTACCATTCACGAAATCAGCACTAGTTAAAAAAAACGTTAGATGGCGGACCCTTTACATAATAGATAAAGCACATAGCGTCGATATACGTAAGTATTCAAAGGAAAAGCCTTCAATTTGCACCAGAAAAGAAGATATCCAAACTTAGCTTAGCAATAATTATGATACATACGAGTGAGTGTCTTTCGAAGAAAATGTGGTTAACATAAAGCTTAATGGTAATTCCGCCGTTGAACCCCACAGCTCCAATGTCCTTGAAATGTTAATATGTTTTAATATTGCATTGGGTATTATGGCCAGAAGAAACCCCACTTCACTGCCCTTATCTCCTAGCTAATTATTTTAATTTGCGAAAATTTCCGAAAAGTCCTTATCTTCGGTTTTCTTGAATAAAAAAAAATTCTACATCAGGAATAAAAATTCAAGGCGTTTTTTTGCACAAAATACTGGAAAAGACCAAAAGGACATTTAAAGTTTGAAAATCCTGGGAAAAAAGAATTCAAATATCTTCAAAACTATAACACTTGTATGCATAGTTGATATCGCAAATAGAAGTTATAGAAAAAGTATTACAATCCGCTAACAAATTTTGAAGATACATATAATCAATTTTCGGAAAATGTGCTTATAATTTTAGAAAAAAATGATTATTTTTCAAAAAAACAAAATCGAGACAGGGCTTTGTACCATATTTGGGAACTACATTTCAAGACTTTTCCAGTGGTACTCAACATGCCATGTTTTCTGCAGCATATTACTAAATAGTAAATTCAAACGGTTTATTTCTCTTCATTCATTCAATGTGGGAGCACAGAGAGTCACATTTGGACAGACAAAAGTTTTTCTGTTACAGCCGACCACTCTTTGGTGATTTGATTCATGAGTGTATAGCGGGAATAGACGCCTGCCTGACAGTTGTTGACATACTCTTAGCGGAGCGACGAAGTCACGTTAGCACCTAAACTTTGCTTCTGATATGTCCGACTATACGTACCTACAAAAAAATTCAAGCAAATCGGAGTTGAGTAGTATTCGGAACTGGACTCTAATTTTCAGAGTAAGAAAACTATGTAAAATTGCGATTTCCGCGCCCAGCATATACAAGGTGGTCCAGTATTACTTTTGTGTCTGATTCACTGCTTCATTTAACACTATTATTTCATTTCGAGATATTGGACTCCAAAAACAAAATTGTTTAATTTTTTTTAATAATTTTTTGAGAACATCGCATTTATCTCGGAAATTTTTTTATTCTTTTTTATTATTTTGGTGCGTCAAAATAGATAAAAAAAGTTAACCTATTATATTTACTTTATTCGTTCTATCCGTCATATCCGCTGCTTATTGAACTCCTTCCATAAGATACCATATATTCTATCTAGCTATTACTTGAATAAGTTGACGCAACGGATTTATCGGTTTCTATAGGGCGAGCCCTTTGGCGTACATCGCTATATTATTGTTGTAATTTACACGCAAATTATTTTTTCAGCGGATAGTGGATGTGCAAAAGAACACGGCTATTGTCACACGTCACAAACACAAATTTGATGTCAGAAAGTGACAATAAAACACAAAGTGATATAATTGACGCCTTACCACGGTAAGTTAAACCCTATAGAGTTGATAAGATCATCATCAAAACAGCTAGATGGAAACCGTACAGTTAGTATTGGTATAGGAAAATATATCCGGCTTACAAACTGGGGACATAGTCGGTCCATATTTTTTCAAAAAAAAAGAGTTGGTCACTGGCTTTTGGGGCCAATGGTAATTGATTCCGTGCCATGTTCAAAAAGAAAAGACACACTTTATATGGTATATGTCAGTACACGCATTAGCTGGCGGGTATTCATTAGCACTGGAGACCCTAAAGAATGGTGTTAACCCAATAGTGCAATAGACCGATAGTCGTATTTGAGTGCTCCATAGAGGAGCATCAGCCTTAAGATACCTATAAAACTGGAGATCGAACAAATTAAGTGAATAATCAAATGGTACAAATGATTCGTCATAATATACATAGCAACACTATGCACATGTAAGAGTATGTACTCGTACATATATAAATATATTCTACATGTCTGTTGTACAACTTTGATTTTAGTTAGACTTCCTACAAACGATAAAACTCTTCCAAACGATACACATATGCATCTACATACGAGCAGTCAGAGGTCTTATCACAAAAATACACTTTTCACTTTTCAGCTACATACATATTATATGTATGTATAGTGTATTAGTTTTTGTAAAACAAGTAACCCTGAAATAAGTGTAATTCTTTTTAAAAGAAAAAAATGCACGTGACTAATAATTGGGGGGCCAAGAAAAAAAATAAAGAGAGCTACCGCAAACGATAAAACAATTTATCTAAGAACTTTTTCTGTTCCAAATTGTAGCCAGTTGCAATTTTTCTTTTTTGTTTATGAAATTAAATTTATACTTTATGTATACAGAAGAAAATTTCTTGCTGATTTGATTTTTGTAGATTTTCATTGTCTTAAAATTTGTTGCATATCGTAAAGAACAAGCGCAGTAAGATGACTCAAAGTAATCCATGGTGGTTGAAATGAGTTGAATATTTATATCTGAAATAGGGAAACTCCCGCTTTGTGATAAGTTACTTGATGATTCTGTCAAATCACGATATGTAGGTACACGTATTTTTAAATCAATCATATGGTATATGTACAGAGATAAGGATACCGAATATGTCGTCTGGTCTCATCGGAATGCAAATACTTAATTTGTGCATGATTTCTTAAAAAATTTTCTTGTCAAATGACACCACACCTAGTGAATAAGACTGATACCATTCTGATACGTAAGCACTTTGAATATATCATTGTATAAATTTGAGAAGGATGAAAATCGAACTGTAGGTATACGCCCATAGGACGCACTAGTTGATTTATTAGGCTACCAGTTCGTGCAGCTGCGTTTAAGCGTTACAACTTGTTCGTTATGATTTAGGATCATAGATTCTCCATCATTTGTATCATACAATACACACCTATAATGTCGAAGTCTTTCTATTTCAACTGTTGCATACCTCTGAATTTTGATGGTTACAAACTTAAATTTCAGGTCACTATGAAGGTCGTTTTTTTCAGATCAATAAAAGATTTATTTATTTATTTATTAAGATATCGATATACCTACAAGTTGTACGAAAATTTTAAGTTTTTCTAATGCATACTCGTATATACATGCATACATATTAATATATTTTTTTTTCAATTTTTTAAATATTGTTTTGATTTTGTTGTCTGAGGAGTTCCAGTAGATGTAGATTTGGGCTAAAGTTATTTTTCAGTGGTGAATATGATGAAAGGAAATATGGGCAGAGTAGATGCTTAACGGTTATTCTTCTGAAATAAATATGGCAGGTTGATGGAGATTCGCTTTTGAGAAGTTGCTGGTGAGTGTATGCAATGTGATGAGGATGGAGGCCGATAAACATTGTTATGTTAAATTTGGGGATATTTGTCGGAAATTTTTTCAAAACTTTATTCGGGTCAACTGCTTTATACGAGTAGTAGTGTTTCTTATACCCCTATTCAAGTAGCTGTTGGTTCTGACCTTCCTGATTTTCGTATCTTTTTAAAGCAAGACGGGAGCAAGACAACATGAGCTGCTGACCAAATTGAGCTTTATCAATTTGGTTCAAACATTGACAAGTGGTATAATAAATGTTTTTCTTTTTTGCATTGACCACTAGTCTTAGAGGCCAACTTTTATAACCATAATACGACCATCATCTGCATATTTTGGGTGTATATTCAATATTTTACACCGAAATTGCATGAAATAGCAAGAGAAGTAAAGGATTTAGCGTGCTTTTTTATATGCTCTAAAAGAACAAACGCATTTCAACGTCTAAGTCTGTGAATTAAATGAAAACTGCTTTTTCTTACTTTTTTCATATACATACATAAATATATGTTTATTAAACAATCGTTATTTTTATGAATCTGAACTTCACTATCTGTAGAACTTAGTAACGAATTGTTGTACTTCCTGGAAAGTCGCTGTACTTTCTCCCGCGGTTTTTCGATCATAGAGAAGTTGTCATTGCCAGATTCTGCTGAATCCATGTCTGCTGTTAACAGTGTTAACAGAAGGTCGTTTTGATCTTTCCTCCAAAATAAAATTTCTTTACTTGCGAGAACTTATGTATGTACATACTTTCGTGTGGTGTTTACTGCCCGCATTTCATTGTTACAATACGAACTTATAGAATTTGGCTAATCGTCATGGAAAAATTCATACCTCGTGCGTATCGTTGAATTTTACTTCCAATAGTAAAATTTTTGTCGTCAAACGATCTGTCAATTTTTATGGTGTGCATAATCCTCCGTCTGAGCAAGCTATTCGTCAAACTATTGATAAATTAATATTAACGTATATACTCGTATGTACTACTCTACCCATCCAGATCTTGTACTGTGGGCATCTAGGTATAACCTGTACAATTAAAATTTGTCGCTGAGTTTCTTTCTCTAAATTGTCTAAACTGCCACTGATCTACACTGAAATGATCCCACAAGATCAGTTTGCCACGCACTCATAAATGAACTAACATATCATAGATGGCAAACTCTACTAGTGCCTCTGCAACCCTTGGCGCTGCTCACAAATCCATTGTAAAAAAGCACTCACACTAATCTAAGCCTGTGCATCGCACGTGATTGCTTAGTTGGATATAAATTTGCCAAACGGCCACAATGTCATCGATCTTGAAATTTGAGACGAGTTGACATTGTTGACGATTCACACGTATTCATAGACAAGATCAGACGGATAGGGACAATAAGTGGAAAGCGATATTTTTAAGGGCCAAAATCTGAAAAGGTTGCTATCTAGTTACATATGTTAGTTCATTTATGCACACATCGGAAAGAGAATGATCAGTGGTATGTGTACGTGCCATTAATATCTACTGCATTTTCTTAAATAACCAGAGTTACCAGTTTCTAATTCCAGCAAAACGGCATTGTTGCTTAGCTTGGATTTGCAATAGTGCCTTTTTGGTGCTTTGAGAAAACTATTAAGAGCAATAGCGATTCTATGACCGCGGTAAGTATGACTATGTCTATCATTGCAGAGGAAAATATTTACGGGAAATGAAAAATTATAAAGAAGAAGGAAAAAAATAAATTTCAACTATGAAATGTGCCTAAACCAGGAGCAAAAGATATGAATATGAACCTACTCAGCGATGACAGAATACTTTTCCTTCACACGCGCTATGTGCAAACATTTTAAGGGTAAATATACCCCTTGAGCGCGGGTTAATTACCTATATCATAAAAAATAAAAATAACTATTTTAATTCAAGATTATCAATCATTATGTGAATAGGGAAATAGGCTCCTAATTACCCACATCGGCAGTTTCACAGAATTCGTTTAGAAAGGACTTTTAAGTTTCAACGAACGCAAAAGCGGCGATTGCTCTCATAGTAAAGGGTCCGCCATCTAACGTTTTTTTTTTCAACTAGTGTTTATTTCGTGAATGGTAACACTTAGCTCATGTCTGATTTGACAGATAATTACGAGTAGTTTTATCCTTCCGCTGAACGAATATGGTTGTGTATACGCTTGAACAATGCTGGAAAATATTGCGACATTACTTTGAAAATCATGGTAATGTTACAGAATGTGTGCGAAAATTGCATGCGGATTTTGGAAGAAGAGAAGCACCGTCAGCTCCGTATGTTCATTATCTTGTGAAAAAAGTGAAAGAAACTGGCATCCTCATCAATAAACCAAAGCATGAAAAGCCAGAAACAGTGCGCACACCCGAGAATATTGCTGCTGTGGCAGAAAGTGTGCGTGAAGCGCCATCAACATCAATTCACCGTCGTTCTCAACAATTGAACATTTCGGAGACATCATTGAGACGAATTTTGCATAAAGACCTTGGTATGATGCCATACAAAGTCCAATTGGTTCATGAGTTAAAGCCAACTGACCATCCAATGCGTTTTCGCTTCACTAAGTGGGCCTGCGATCGACTTAGAGAAGATGCCGATTTTGCCAAAAAAAATCATCTTTTCAGATGAAGCTCATTTTGATCTTGGCGGGTATGTAAACAAGCAAAATTGTCGCATTGGATATTGGCAACATTTGGTTTCAACAGGACGGCGCTACGTGCCACACAGCCGAAGCTACACTCGATGTTTTGCGCCCTGTTTTTGAAGATCGCATTATCAGCCGCAGAGCTGATGTCGTTTGGCCACCTCGGAGCTGCGATTTGACACCGTTGGACTATTATTTGTGGGGTGCCGTAAAAGATAAGTGTTACGCCGACAAGCCAGAGACAATTGACGCTTTAAAGGACAATATTCGTGAAGCCATTGGTGAAATACAGCTGCACACAATCGATAATGTGCTTAAAAATTGGACCGATCGTGTAGGCTACTGCATGGCCAGCCGAGGCAGCCATTTGAATGAAATTATTTTCCATTATTAACCGGAAGGTTAAAACTAATTATCTGCCAAATCAGACATGAGCTAAGTATTACCATTCACGAAATCAGCACTAGTTAAAAAAAACGTTAGATGGCGGACCCTTTACATAATAGATAAAGCACATAGCGTCGATATACGTAAGTATTCAAAGGAAAAGCCTTCAATTTGCACCAGAAAAGAAGATATCCAAACTTAGCTTAGCAATAATTATGATACATACGAGTGAGTGTCTTTCGAAGAAAATGTGGTTAACATAAAGCTTAATGGTAATTCCGCCGTTGAACCCCACAGCTCCAATGTCCTTGAAATGTTAATATGTTTTAATATTGCATTGGGTATTATGGCCAGAAGAAACCCCACTTCACTGCCCTTATCTCCTAGCTAATTATTTTAATTTGCGAAAATTTCCGAAAAGTCCTTATCTTCGGTTTTCTTGAATAAAAAAAAATTCTACATCAGGAATAAAAATTCAAGGCGTTTTTTTGCACAAAATACTGGAAAAGACCAAAAGGACATTTAAAGTTTGAAAATCCTGGGAAAAAAGAATTCAAATATCTTCAAAACTATAACACTTGTATGCATAGTTGATATCGCAAATAGAAGTTATAGAAAAAGTATTACAATCCGCTAACAAATTTTGAAGATACATATAATCAATTTTCGGAAAATGTGCTTATAATTTTAGAAAAAAATGATTATTTTTCAAAAAAACAAAATCGAGACAGGGCTTTGTACCATATTTGGGAACTACATTTCAAGACTTTTCCAGTGGTACTCAACATGCCATGTTTTCTGCAGCATATTACTAAATAGTAAATTCAAACGGTTTATTTCTCTTCATTCATTCAATGTGGGAGCACAGAGAGTCACATTTGGACAGACAAAAGTTTTTCTGTTACAGCCGACCACTCTTTGGTGATTTGATTCATGAGTGTATAGCGGGAATAGACGCCTGCCTGACAGTTGTTGACATACTCTTAGCGGAGCGACGAAGTCACGTTAGCACCTAAACTTTGCTTCTGATATGTCCGACTATACGTACCTACAAAAAAATTCAAGCAAATCGGAGTTGAGTAGTATTCGGAACTGGACTCTAATTTTCAGAGTAAGAAAACTATGTAAAATTGCGATTTCCGCGCCCAGCATATACAAGGTGGTCCAGTATTACTTTTGTGTCTGATTCACTGCTTCATTTAACACTATTATTTCATTTCGAGATATTGGACTCCAAAAACAAAATTGTTTAATTTTTTTTAATAATTTTTTGAGAACATCGCATTTATCTCGGAAATTTTTTTATTCTTTTTTATTATTTTGGTGCGTCAAAATAGATAAAAAAAGTTAACCTATTATATTTACTTTATTCGTTCTATCCGTCATATCCGCTGCTTATTGAACTCCTTCCATAAGATACCATATATTCTATCTAGCTATTACTTGAATAAGTTGACGCAACGGATTTATCGGTTTCTATAGGGCGAGCCCTTTGGCGTACATCGCTATATTATTGTTGTAATTTACACGCAAATTATTTTTTCAGCGGATAGTGGATGTGCAAAAGAACACGGCTATTGTCACACGTCACAAACACAAATTTGATGTCAGAAAGTGACAATAAAACACAAAGTGATATAATTGACGCCTTACCACGGTAAGTTAAACCCTATAGAGTTGATAAGATCATCATCAAAACAGCTAGATGGAAACCGTACAGTTAGTATTGGTATAGGAAAATATATCCGGCTTACAAACTGGGGACATAGTCGGTCCATATTTTTTCAAAAAAAAAGAGTTGGTCACTGGCTTTTGGGGCCAATGGTAATTGATTCCGTGCCATGTTCAAAAAGAAAAGACACACTTTATATGGTATATGTCAGTACACGCATTAGCTGGCGGGTATTCATTAGCACTGGAGACCCTAAAGAATGGTGTTAACCCAATAGTGCAATAGACCGATAGTCGTATTTGAGTGCTCCATAGAGGAGCATCAGCCTTAAGATACCTATAAAACTGGAGATCGAACAAATTAAGTGAATAATCAAATGGTACAAATGATTCGTCATAATATACATAGCAACACTATGCACATGTAAGAGTATGTACTCGTACATATATAAATATATTCTACATGTCTGTTGTACAACTTTGATTTTAGTTAGACTTCCTACAAACGATAAAACTCTTCCAAACGATACACATATGCATCTACATACGAGCAGTCAGAGGTCTTATCACAAAAATACACTTTTCACTTTTCAGCTACATACATATTATATGTATGTATAGTGTATTAGTTTTTGTAAAACAAGTAACCCTGAAATAAGTGTAATTCTTTTTAAAAGAAAAAAATGCACGTGACTAATAATTGGGGGGCCAAGAAAAAAAATAAAGAGAGCTACCGCAAACGATAAAACAATTTATCTAAGAACTTTTTCTGTTCCAAATTGTAGCCAGTTGCAATTTTTCTTTTTTGTTTATGAAATTAAATTTATACTTTATGTATACAGAAGAAAATTTCTTGCTGATTTGATTTTTGTAGATTTTCATTGTCTTAAAATTTGTTGCATATCGTAAAGAACAAGCGCAGTAAGATGACTCAAAGTAATCCATGGTGGTTGAAATGAGTTGAATATTTATATCTGAAATAGGGAAACTCCCGCTTTGTGATAAGTTACTTGATGATTCTGTCAAATCACGATATGTAGGTACACGTATTTTTAAATCAATCATATGGTATATGTACAGAGATAAGGATACCGAATATGTCGTCTGGTCTCATCGGAATGCAAATACTTAATTTGTGCATGATTTCTTAAAAAATTTTCTTGTCAAATGACACCACACCTAGTGAATAAGACTGATACCATTCTGATACGTAAGCACTTTGAATATATCATTGTATAAATTTGAGAAGGATGAAAATCGAACTGTAGGTATACGCCCATAGGACGCACTAGTTGATTTATTAGGCTACCAGTTCGTGCAGCTGCGTTTAAGCGTTACAACTTGTTCGTTATGATTTAGGATCATAGATTCTCCATCATTTGTATCATACAATACACACCTATAATGTCGAAGTCTTTCTATTTCAACTGTTGCATACCTCTGAATTTTGATGGTTACAAACTTAAATTTCAGGTCACTATGAAGGTCGTTTTTTTCAGATCAATAAAAGATTTATTTATTTATTTATTAAGATATCGATATACCTACAAGTTGTACGAAAATTTTAAGTTTTTCTAATGCATACTCGTATATACATGCATACATATTAATATATTTTTTTTTCAATTTTTTAAATATTGTTTTGATTTTGTTGTCTGAGGAGTTCCAGTAGATGTAGATTTGGGCTAAAGTTATTTTTCAGTGGTGAATATGATGAAAGGAAATATGGGCAGAGTAGATGCTTAACGGTTATTCTTCTGAAATAAATATGGCAGGTTGATGGAGATTCGCTTTTGAGAAGTTGCTGGTGAGTGTATGCAATGTGATGAGGATGGAGGCCGATAAACATTGTTATGTTAAATTTGGGGATATTTGTCGGAAATTTTTTCAAAACTTTATTCGGGTCAACTGCTTTATACGAGTAGTAGTGTTTCTTATACCCCTATTCAAGTAGCTGTTGGTTCTGACCTTCCTGATTTTCGTATCTTTTTAAAGCAAGACGGGAGCAAGACAACATGAGCTGCTGACCAAATTGAGCTTTATCAATTTGGTTCAAACATTGACAAGTGGTATAATAAATGTTTTTCTTTTTTGCATTGACCACTAGTCTTAGAGGCCAACTTTTATAACCATAATACGACCATCATCTGCATATTTTGGGTGTATATTCAATATTTTACACCGAAATTGCATGAAATAGCAAGAGAAGTAAAGGATTTAGCGTGCTTTTTTATATGCTCTAAAAGAACAAACGCATTTCAACGTCTAAGTCTGTGAATTAAATGAAAACTGCTTTTTCTTACTTTTTTCATATACATACATAAATATATGTTTATTAAACAATCGTTATTTTTATGAATCTGAACTTCACTATCTGTAGAACTTAGTAACGAATTGTAAATTTCATTACATAATGTAAGTCTTCCTTCTAAGCCGCTACTTACTCCCAAAGGTTAACATAATTACGAATTAAACGATCGAAGAAATTCTCTTAAAATTTGGTGCAAAAATTTTTTAGAATCTTATCCTCTCATCAAAATTTGAGATCCTGAGAAGTCACTCTCTCAACCTTGCCCAGCCTTTTGGCTATGAAAACTTCGATGATCCAGCCAAGAAGGCTTGGTAATCAAACAAACCAGATAAGATTCAAGAGATTTATAGAAAACTTGCTTTCTGGAACTATTTTTGGTTAAAGGTTTCAGCAATGTTATAATATAAATAGAACTTAAAGATCTATAAAAATGAAAATTTCTTGAAAATGTCTGATTCTTCTACTACTTTCATCCAAAGGTCCAGCCTCCTCGACTTGAGTACAATATCAAGTGCGGCGGAGGCTTAGAAGCTGGTGAACCATGCCATGTCAATGAATGGTGGAAAACGTCTTTACCCCGTAGGCCACCTAGGTTCAGACAATAACTGAGCTACACCTGAAGAACTGAGGAGGGTAACATCGGGTCTGCCGAGCGAAATTCTTAGGATCGTGGATGCGGAGAAACCATACGTGGTCCTGGGCATGTTCAATGCATGTTTGCATGCTTCAGTGGGCGCTGGAAACTCCAAAGCCTCGTACTTTTGGGATAAGGGCAAGTCGTCGTCCCTGAATCCGTCCTAATTCCGACCGCTATGTATAGTGGATAACGCCGGGAAAATCTTGGAACATAGACTCGAAGAGATAATCTCCGATAACCATTATGGGTTCCATGAGGGCTGTTAATCGCGTATGATGGTTGCCGAAGCTCTAGGGAACGTGAAGCAGGCTTGACAAGCCTCTCCGAGAGGTTTTGAGGCGTCAAAGTGTACCTGACCATCTTAGAAAGATACTGGATAGCTCTCTTCAGGGTCGAGTAGTCCACTACGATACAAGGGAAAAACGGCTGCCCAACAAACATATATGGTTGTTCTCAACAGGCAATGAGGTCACGGGGGCGGAAGCCCACGTGAGCCCGGTGGGTTGACTCACGACTCACATTTTGGGATCACATTGGGAACCCGGCTAATAGGGCCATCAAAGTCCGCGAAATAAGGTTGCTGGCGTTAGCTTCAAACTGTACATTGCTATACGGCGCTGCCGAGGTGTAGGTGAATGCGCTGTCGAGACGGGATCTTCGGAAGCATTTTACCTCGGTACAATGGGTCGGATCCCTTCCTTCTGATCGTATGCGCTTACCACACGGTCTCCATGGCAGCCTTTATGGTGATTGCAAAACCCTTGCATGTCGTATTGTTGGCTCTGGAGCCCAGAGAGAAATTTACGGAGCCAAACTTAAACGAACAGTCACTATGAGAGGTATGAATAGAAGCCTACCGATAAGAGGCCATAGTATCGTTCGGAGTACTTGCGGTAGGTGTCTCTTAGACTGGCTGAGAGATGAGGTTGCTCATTACTGTCTCGGAGTTCTAAGAATCCGAATTGTGGCTCCACCGTGAAGTAATACTACAGCGATTCCAGAGTATATCAAAGCCACGCGATAAGAGAGATTTTCCCTCTCAGCCCAAAAACAAATCTGTCATGAGCACAATATAAATGCACATATTACAATACGAATATATGTTGTTATATTTGGGGAAAAATATAGTTCAATTTTTGAATGTAATATATGTACAGGAGGAAATTTATGTCCCTATGTATATTTGCTTTTTTAATAAAGCAATATAAAAAAATCGGAGGCAGTCAAATCAGGGATTCTCGAGGGGCTGTTTAATACTACAACTTCTTGACATTATTTGGCCGAGAAAATTTGTTTGCGAAATTTATATCGTAGCACGGGCCGGGTATGATGTGGCATCGTCCTGTTGCCACAACGTGTGCTATGAGCTCAATTAGTTCAATTGCGACACAAGAAAGATTTCCAACATGTCACAAGATTAGAGCATTCCGTCTAGCTTCGTCCAAGAAATATGGTCGCCAGCACTTTACATGGTCTATTAAGTATCAATTGAGCTGGTTTATTAACAAAGCCAACCAAGTATAAATGTGCCTTGTCGTTCGTGATGATTCTTTTTTTGCCGAAAAAGTCCGATCAATTTTCGTTAATGAATGTCATGTTCCTTTATTTTGATATAAATCCGGAGAATCCCAAGAAATGTATTGCTGATAGGAAATATTAAAATATAAAAACACCATTGACCATATAGTATATCTGCATCTGGTGGGCAATGTGTTAAGTCATAAATTTGGCTAAACAGCGATTTTTCTTACGTGGGATGATAAAGCTAAAACTATACTTGTGTCATAAAAAGGACAGTATTCAGATATATCAAAGCCAAAATAGGGGTCAAACTTTCTAGTGTGAAAGATTTGGCTCATATCAAACACTCAACAGTGTTTCCTGAAAAATTACCTTTTCCTGACTTAACACACTTTGTACACCAGACACAGATATAAGGTATATTTATGTACTACGAAAATTTATGAAAAACAACAACAACCACACGTATTTTTGACTGTTTTCCATTGATTTTAAAAGGGCGAGAACGAAAATTTAAAATTGTCCACACATTAAAAAAAAAAAAGTGAAAATAAAGTGGTTTATCTGTACGCTTTGATGCCAACAAATCTAGAGGGAGTTTCGTTAAAAAGATTTTGTTATAAGGAGGCAAATTAGAAAACGAATAATGTTTCGTTATTTGAATGTAGTGACTGGGTCGCTTATTTTTATGCTCCATTTTTAAGTTCATATTTCGATGTTATTTACTTACGCTCGATTTCCTGTCTATAGCAAAATTCATTGAATAATCAGTCAATATTTGATAAGATAAGTCGATCATTAGTAAACAGATATTGTGGGAAAGGTTTAGATCTATTATATTGCCCTGTGCAGCTGTTGCTTTAATTTCTCTTAATGCGAAGAACATATGTATTTTCTTGCTTTATTCAGAAGAACCGAGACGTTAAATATCAAGTATGTTGGAGTACCTAATGTTTAAGTAGTTTTAAGTTCGTTAAGGAGTCGTTCCAGCCTTTGTATTTACAGGAAAATAACGGAACAAACTTTTTGTTCTTCTAGTGAATTTTCAAAAACGGCTTGACTTTCTCTAAAGCCAAACTGATTATTCGTTTGTTGGTTCAGTTAATGGTTTTAGGGGTTTATAAAGTAAGTTTTCGAAAAACAACTTTATTCAGGTAGACGGCCACATGCACCACTACAAAGAATTTTGTGTCATCACAATTATCAAAGAATATTTGAAAACAAATAAAGCATTTTTGATGCAGCATTGTTCATCATTACAAGTGTTGCTACTGTTCTGCTTTCGGAGCTGGCAAAATTTGAAGGCCGTAGAAATATTTTTGATCACATCGTTAGTGAGACCAATATTTTGCTGATGCTTTTGCTTATGAGTGATCCAGTGATCTTTAGGCCTATTCTTCGAAGCTCTTTTGGAATTTGAACCTCTGTTGCTCTTTGGACCATATTTTCTTTAAATTCTTGGGATTCTGATATTTATACTCCCAAGAATATTCTGTACCGTACAGCATTCCATACAAATTTCAGCTTTGCTCGAAAATTCGATTCCATTCTCTATTCACCAATGGTTGAGTCTTCTGCTATTTAAACCGTCTACATTTCAAATATAGATGACGCTGTTCACATTCAAGCGGATATCACAATATCATCCTTGACATTTGTGAAATAGACACATGTATATACAATTTTAACCAACTATAGTTAAACGCTAGAACAACGCATTAAAGTTATTCAAACTTATTGTGAAAATGGTCGATCTTTAAAAAATACATATCGTAAAATTTGTGATCTCGTTGATGTAAATAATAGCCCAAATGAGTCAACAAAAGGTTCAAAGGTAGTCCAAAAAGTGGACGCTCTACTGAGAACATTGCTGTTGTAGCACAAAGTGTCGCTGAAGAAACTTCAACATCGATGTCACGACGTTCCCAGGCATTAGGCATTCATCCATCGACTATTTGGCTTATTTTAAATTCTTACCAAATCCAATTAACACAGCCAACAGATCATAATCAACGCAGAACTTTCGTTAATTGCTTGTTAGAACATGATGCTGGTTTTTCACGCAAAATCATCTTTAGTGATGAAGATCATTTCACATTAGATTAATTCGTCAACAAACAAAATTTTCTCATCTGGGGAGAAGAAAATGCTCGAATAATTTCAAAAAAATCATTACATTCACAAAAATGTACTGTTTGGTATGATATGTTTCGTCTCGTGGAATCATTGGTCCATTTTTCTTCGAAGATACAAATGAAAGAGCTGTTACTGTCAATGGACAGCGCTATAGACAAATGATTGACGAGTTTTTGTGGCCTCAAATTGAAGAAACAGACACAGACAATCTTTATTATCAACAGGATGGAGCTACGAGTCACACAACATGCCTAAACATTGAGCTATTGCGGTCTAAGTTTCTAGGTCAAATAATTTCACGTAATGGTGAGATATACCTGGCACCTAGATCATGCGCCTTAACACCATTAGATTACTTTCCTTGGGGTTTTTTGAAAAGTAAGGTCTATGTGGATAAGCTAACTCAGCTGAAAAACAACATTCTGACCGAAATTGATGAACTTAATGTGGTAGTGTGTGAGCGACTATTTGCAAATATTGATGTTCCTATGCGAGTCTGTATGATGTTATTTTTCACACATAATTGTTAAGATCCATATTTTTATAAAAATAAAAATACAAAAAAAAGATCTAAGTATTTATATGTTTTATTTAAAAAAAAATTATCTAGGCGCGACTTTTGAAAGACCCTTTATTGCACGGGAGTCGGACAAAATCCCGAAAACCCAAAACAACAAAAATAGTCGAAATCTCATCAACAAAAAACATTCATGACAGAAGAATAACTAAAACAAGTTCATACTACTATATATGCAAGTCCTGTCAAAAAACTTAGCTCGGAACGCTTCACTCAGATTTTTTTAATTTTTTTCTCCTTAATCAAGTATTGTTTCCATTTTAGGCTCTTAGAAGACATAAGGCCGTACAACAACGGAACTATTTGACCGCCACTTTTACATGAATTGAAAATAGTTGAAAATATAATAGTAGGTACTACCGCAAACGTACCATCCATGAGCCATAATTCACAACTAGTTGTAATATAAATCTGAGAAAAATAAAGGGAGAACCGAAGAATCGAAGACACTAGTTGATAACTAAATCATTGATAAACAGAGATTTGAAGATTGAACTCAAGATACTGTCATGTGGAACTCCCTTTTTATTTCGCTTAGTCAGATATACGCATCTTCTTGTCTTATTCTGAAGAAGCGAGTGAGATTAAAGTATCTTGAAGCACTGTTTTCAATGTGTTTTAAGTTTATTAAGGAGCGCTTCATGACAATCCTTCAAATACTTGTGTTACCGAAAATTGAAAAAAAAAATTTTTTGTTCCTAGAAGAACGGAGTTCAATGGGCCTGATCTATAGTTAAAAGGCTTTATCTGAAGACAAGTTGTAGAATCAGTATTGGTTCTTTTCCACTCAATTATTTATCTTACGGGTTCAAGTAGCAGGCTATCAAACAACTTTTCAAGGTCTGGAAAGGTGATCATTAGACTTCTTTGTGATCAAGTCATACTCCGAGACTTTCTTCAGCTTCATAAATGTTTATGAAATGTTTCTCAGTTTCCTATTCAGCACGGAAAATAATTTTTGTTTCACAAGTACATACTCGTACATACATATGTGAATACTTTATTTTTTTTTTTTGTACTTTAATTTCATTATCGGATTTAATTTACGTGGATATTTGGATTTCAAAAAATGATAATAAAAAGTTGCTGATTTCAATAAAATTGTATTTCAGTGCATTAATGTTTCACAAACTTCCTGTTCAATACAAGATGTTCATCAATAGTCGATCTGTAGTTCATATCCTGTTTTCTAATTCTACGAGTAGAACCGATCAAATTAGAAAGAAACTCAAAGTCATTACTTGACACCTTCGCGAAATTTATGTATCCACTTAAACTAGAGGTCTTGTATTAAATTTAAACCTCTCGAATTTTCTCTACTTTTAAAAAAATATCTTTGCCACTGTTCTTTTTTTATTATTATTGTTTTCTGTGTTTTCCTTTCTTGAAAATCATCAACATATTCTAGTGCAAAAATGGATCAGAATAAAACATTTCATAAGTGCTTCATCGGCGTACACGCCGACAGAAACATTTCATAAACGTTTGTGAAATGAAATGTTTATGAAATGTTTCTGAAACAAATGGGAAACATTTCATAAGAAATGCTTCGCTCGGTCTGACTACAATTTTAGGATTTAGGTGCAACGTTCTCTATTTTGCAACCTTGTCATAGAAGTTTTTTGTGTGTTTAAAGGCTTGGCAACTTGACCGGTTTAATATTTACTTTGGGGTGGGTGTATTAATTAATTAAGCTACTTTTACTGGTAGTATTTCTTTTATTTTGTTGGCGTCGTTCTTTGCTTGTTGATCTAGCGAATTTATGGTGTGGCCGGGGGAAACACAAATACAGCGTCTCTAATGACTTGCGAACAATGCTGTCCCCGATATTCTGCATGTGATGCTGGCTCTTTAAGACACTGAACTGAACTTAAGCAAGACAGTGGTCGGAGTCAATGATTGGGGTACTCTCCTTAATACACCCAGACATCTTAAATTTTTATCTTGCGTCGATCGGAATAGAAATCAATCATGAGGACATGGGCAACTAGCAGGCTTTTGTTGACATATTAAGCATTGATTATAATACTAGCCAGTGATTTTTTAACATCCCTAAAGAACCTTACTTCTTGACTTTGCAGCTTCTGCTCTCTGTCTCATTCATTATACCAAATGGACTCTGTTAATTGTTTAGATGAATGTACCTACTATTTAAAAGTTCCAATTGCATACGTCGCTGTCCTTCTTTCACTTGCAGGAAATATCACCCCTTGAATAATATTGACTCAATCTAGATATCAAAAATGCCAAAACTATAAAACCAATTACCTGCGACCAGTACTATCAATACTTACCAAATCTTTCGGATTTTTTTTCAGTTATTTTTTCCTGATTTATATTTGGTAAGAATTATGCCGATACATCCCTACACAGCATGGTCCTCAGCCATATGGCCCTATTTCTTTTCGAAACCAATAAAATTTACTCTCTGAGTCTATTTCGCGAAATAGGGAAATCCGTAGTTTAGAAAAATATATCTACTTTCCACTTATTCTTTAAGTCATACTTAGGGAATTCGACATACATATGTAAGTGTGTTTCTTCCAACAGCTCGTAGAAATTGATCAGTTCGTTCCCCGGCAACTCAGGACCTTATATTCTATAATGTTTCCGCAGCAATGCAAGCGCTGTTGTTAGAGTCTGTAACAATCACCAATATAGATGTCATAGTTTTCAATCGAATTTATGAGATAGCAGTGATATCTACTTTGTAACAGCCATATGTGTCCATTAGCTGCACTTCAAACGTTCCATACCCATGAGTCGTCAGTCGTCAGAATCATTTAAATCCGATGCTACTGTATGTTTCATGACCTTCAATGTTTTTTTACGATAAACCCGTAACCCTAAGCACTATCCATAACCCGAAGAACCAGGTCCTTTCTTTAACCCATGCACAAGAGGCCAGATATTCTCGTGTCAGTAACCGCCAAATAATATATTAAAGCTGAGGTTGGCTGACTAACTCACGCCAGGCATTGTGCAATGGTCAAAATGACCTTATAAAGAAAGAACTGAATATGAATTCGAATGTAGATTCGAGTACAAATAAACGCTTATGTGTACATATGTACATTTAAACCGATAAAAGATATAATTCAGCCGTTAAGAGTTTTTTTTTTTTTTTAACCGCCGAGAACACAAGGACTTCTATATATTTTTAACATCACAATCAGTTAGGAACAGTTCAAAATTCCATACAAAATATTTTTGCGTACGCCGGGAAGTTTCCTATTTACAAAGAAGAAAATCTTCAAAAAATTTAACATTTTTTAACTTAAATAATTTAAATTCAAATATAAATTTCAAAAGGAGCGAAAAAGTTCATTCATCACCAATCGATTCAATGTTTAAACTTTCCTTTTCTAAAAATCGAGTAGTGAGTAATATCACATATCCATACAAAATGGGTGAGCTTATTCGAATCTGCCCATTTTCAATGTTTAATTGTTTTGTACAAGCACTCGATTCTGAAATTATCGCGAATATAAATTCGCTGCATTACAGAAACCAATGGTCAGTATAGCTACAGCACGCCACGCCACAACAAACCGTTTTAGTTGAAATAAAATCTATCTTTTCGATTGAATAAAATTCGTGTATTTGAGAAAAAAAAAAGTAATACAAATCATGAGTGATTTTATTAACGACATCCTACGTGAGCTTTCCATTGTTGAGCTTCGTGAAATGCTACAACATTTAAAGTCGCATCTACCAAGATCCATACGAGGACATCATCTCCTCTACAATTATCTAAGAAATTTAGATGATATAAATGAACGCAGTAAGAATAAATCCTTTTCGGGAAGATGGCAGCTAACATTTTTTGGACATCGTAAAGGAAAAATTGAAAACTGCACATATATTGCTCTATCACCTGAAAAGGTATGTACTCCTACATATATTTAAAAAATAAAAACAAATTGCACATGCACAGCATGTAGAACATGTGACAGTGAAATTATGTGACAATTGTACACATGCTATTTGTGCGCTAAACGAAAACGAAAGTGATTTTTTTATTCTCATGTTGTGTGTATTATGATGCTAACGAATTCTGTTGTCATCAACAAACTTTTAGAAGTACTTCAATTCTGCAGATAATAATTTATATAATAAAAAAAATAACAGCAGCTTTATAATGCTAATAATATAGCAAGTGCCTAGTAAAATATATTTTATTAAATCGTATCTTAATCAAATGCCATATTTCTTGTCGGACGTACTATATTAAAATATTGCAGAAAATTCTTCTGTGCACCGTTTTCCTCGACCTCTGAAAAAACTAATTTCGCTTTTGTAAATCTCGTAGTGGATCAAATGTGACTTAATGCTGGAATACAAAATTTAAAATCAAATTCAATCCAAATCAAATTCTCGATTCACATGTGAAGGGTTATTTTCGTAATAAAATTTGTACTTATTTCTAGCCAACAATTCCCAAAATTGACCGAGTTACGACATGACATGAAAATTTGTTCGGTAGCGTATTCATAACCCCCATTCGCAACACAGACAATTTTACGAGTATCATTCGCATATTATTGCGTTGATGATGGATTCATGACACTCGTAAGATTGGCATTCCTAATCAACTGCCGTTTTCTCCGTTTAAAAATTACCGATAAATGTTCTTGTTAATTTTTCTCATAAAGTTGCGTATTGAAGTTGTACATAATATACATATACATACTCATATGTACTAATTTTATTTACTTTTGTCCGATATTTCATTGTAAGTTCTGATACATCAAATTCCCACGTAAGTCCTGAGAGTCCCAATGTGCTTAAACTCTCACTGTGCTTTGTGTATGTCTCGGTCGATCGACTCCTTTCCATTCTATTGCATAACAAGTTATTCTAACTGAATATTGGTGCCTTTAGGTTAGACATAGGATAAATGTTACTAGCCTCTTTTCTTGTTTAGTTCCGTGTTGAGAATACGATTAAACTAGAAAATCCACAATTTATTTCGTAGACAATGCAACGATTCAAAAGAGTTTGTAGCTTTCCTTTTATAGTTGAGGACGTTTTCCTGGTACTGCCCCCATATCACAGAATGGATAAAACGTCAGATTAAATTGCCCATGTGAATTGTTTTCCTATGTCTTGCACAATATACCAAATGGTGTGCTTGGTTGGCCCAAAGCACTTCAGATTTTCAATTTCCCCGAGAATTTTCCTTTGTTTTTTTCCCATTCGATATTTCGATTCATTCATTCATCTCTATTGATAATTTTGGACGCATTTTTAAAGTCAATGAAAAGCAAATAAAACGGCGATCGATATTTAATGCACTGCATAGTACTCGGGTGTTGATATACCAGAGAAACTAGAGCAAAGTAGCCTTTTATTTACTCGGGAATAATTGTTGTTATTATATGATACATATTAGCAACCCCAGACAAAAACCAAACCCAATCAAACTCTAACCAAAAACTTTCCTATTGTAAGGGGAGTAATTATTCTCTTTTCCCACTTTTCAACTGCAGATTGCTACTAATGGATACAGGAACGTAATGAAAGATCCAATTCGAACGATTGTTCCTTCGGACAAATCATTTTGATTTGGTTGTAATTATATACATGTAATTGTAATTATATACATATATACACGAGTATATATTGTACTTTAATATATAATTAGCAACTACATCGAAATGATCATTTCACATATATTACATAGAAAAAAGTCAAAATGTCTCATGTCTTGTTTCCTAAACTGTGACAGCAATTCATTCGTGATTCCGTAGAGGCTTCTGCTTTTATATCTTTCTGACATGGATATTGACATGGATATGTCTAACCGCTTGTATTTTTGAAAAATGTGTCCGTCACAAAATGTGTCCCATTTTTTGCTTTCCTTCTACCGCACAGTGATCGTACTCGTGTGCGTATTTGGTGTTGTTGTTGGGTTGATGTGCTTCGCAACGAATCAACTGTGCAAAGGAATGGGATATTGGAGAACAGTCTATACATGGGCACATGAATCGTGGTCGCTCTGTTTCTCGACGTTTTGTGTGTGTTACAAATATGCGTTTCATTCTTTGTGCATATTTGTTTTCTTTTTCCTCCTTTAGCCTTTTGTACTTTTGGTATTGCCACCGACACCGACATCGCTGGCGGTTCTTATCTTATATCATTTTATTGGTTGGTGGGAAGTGATGGTGCTGGATTTTATTTTATTTCGCAGATACATATTTTGCTTTCCTTCTATCGTTCAGTAATCGTACGCCGTGTGCGGATAAATTTGTCTTTTACACCGATTTATTGTTGGAGACAGGGGTTGATAGGAAGGAAGCATCCAATTGTGGGAAAAGTTGTACTATGATGCGCTGTTTATGTATAATGCAGGTGATTTAAGGGTTGTGTGTAGTTGACTCATAAAAGTCAATACATTGTTGTTTTGCTTCTCTTCGATTGATCGTACATTCCTACCTTGTGTTGTGTGTACAATGGGTTGCCGGAACAGCGGTGAATAGAAAAAAAATAATTGTAAGAAAGGGTGTAGTAGTTTTTATTCTGAATTTGCTCGTCTATTGTCCGAAGTTTAGGGGTTTGTTAGAAAATCTAGAACAGAAAATCTATTACAATATGCCGATAATTCTCAGTGGTGATCTCAATTTAGATCTACGTAGCCCTGATGGTGAGAAGTTTGTACAATTTATGCACAACGAACTTGGTATAGAAATAACAACAATCTTGATATCTCAACAACTCGTAATTCAACCTGTATTGATGCCATCTTCCCCCGACAAATCGATAATCTTGAAACACGCCACTATATTTCTTACTTTAGTACACACCGCCCATTATTGTCTGTAACATTGAGTTCTACAATTTGAGTACAACAAGTGATGTATATACTGGAACTAAACTCATTTTTTCATACAAGCAATACCATAACATAATTTAAAAAACTTGTATTTTTTTTTACACCGGGGTAAAACTTTAAACCATCTCTTTTTTTGCACAACCACCCTATATTCTAAACATCTTCGCTCGTAAAACAATTAAGGTTTTTGTATCTGCATGTCGTGTAGATACTTTCAGCAGTTTACTGCTTTTTTTACAGTTATTTCGGGTTATTTCTCTTATTGTTATGAACGGTCATCAGTTTACCCTTAAGCCCACTTTTGATATATCGTGATTCTTTCCTAAGCCGTACAAGTCACCGAACTCTTTACTTCCTGCTCATTATAACCTTCAACCATTCAAACCCAACGTAGATCGGTATATCCCTTTCTGTCCTCCCAAACTTTCCTTCGCCTACGCTATGTGTAAACATTTTAAGGGTACGCAAAATTCCTTGCGCCAAAAAACGTTTACTTAGTCGAGAGCAAAATACGAACGCCGAGACAAAAAAAAATGGATATTGTTCAAAAATGTAAAAAAGATTCGTTAAAGTTATCAAAACAATTTATGGTTGATATAAATGGAGAAAATGTATTAAACGTATTGGACAGACTTGTGAGAAGAAGATTAAATAAAGCTAAACTCTTTGGACGCATAAGCAGATAAAAGCCACTCCTTTCGAAAAAGAACTGGAGCCCATAGGCGTCAATATCTTGACAACAAAAGGTCTAACGAATTTTTGGATTGTATAATAATTCAGAAAATAATTTTGTTCGTATGTAGGTACCCCTGAATACTTGTATGATGATATTATTCTTTTCCTTGAAATATTTTCTTTAAATTAAAAAGTAAGTAGATTTTATTTGCAAATAAGTTGTAGGTACGTAGTAATTTAGTTTTTACTGATTTTTCGAAAAAATAAATAGTTACTTGGCTTTTCAATTTATATATCCACGACTGTAAGTGAAAATTATACCTAAATGCACGAGTACGAGTATGATATAGATATACTGATATTGAATACTCAACATATGATTTTGCTTACTCTGTGAAGTCAAGTCAATACTACTAAACAATTTAAAAAAAAAGATCATAGTATGGTGATAAATCATAAATGGATGAAAGTGCGTCATTTTGCTGGAATTGAAGTCATCACAAGTAAACGGGTGCAAAATACTTTACACAGTCATTTCAATATCAAAAACTTATCTGTGTAAATGTAAATAAGTTAAAGGGACTCCCCTTTCTTACAATTCAGCCAGAGAATGGGCTTATTTTTCTCATATCTTTACATAATTCACCTACTATACGAACAAAGTATATAATGAGTATTTAATAACTTTCTATGATTCAGAGAAACAAAAGATATTCTGTTCCATATTTGTTCTAATCGAAGGCAGTTTAATTTTTTATTTACGGACTTCCCTTAACTGATTCCTGTTATGGGAAGAATTTTACAGTGTACTTGTTCTGAAATGTTGCTGCCATTATCGCCAGTAGTGTCAGATACTAACTTAAGAACGTATTATTTTAATTATGAGCAATTGTGTATTAATCAGCTATTAAAGAAATATGGCATTCGAAGTGTTTATTATGCATCTTGTACTTGTATACAGGGAATAAAAACAGCTCCTTGATAAAATTTTGAAAACCTGTGGTTTCCACTTTTCTAGTTTCTAATATCGCCTTCATGCCACAGTACAAGAGTGTAGGTATGTATATGTATATCGCTTTATTTACTCAGTTCTTGAGAAATACTTTATGGGATCACCGTTTGTAAATAACATTGTAAATAGCATTTCTCTTTCAATCTCAATGAAATGAAATGGGTTTATTTATTATTTATTTTTATTTCTTTAATTTAAATATCACTGCTTAAAATGACGTAGATTAGCATCTCTTTCGGCGCCTTAGTGGCATCAGCTTTTCAAAATGAAGTTCACATACTTTACCGTAATATAAAGCTATCCGGAATATAGAGATTAAATCAATAAGCTTTCATCTATTTTTAAACTTTTGAAAGCTAAAAATTGCGACAACCTGCTAGACTAACTGGCAGACACAAAGCTATTTATCTTTTCAGAAAAAGCTTACAATTCATTTTTCGCTGTCGTCCTATTTGTAAAATTTTTTAAAAAAGTTGAATGTTTACATAGAATGTTGTGACGGATTATATGGCTACTTTGGAGGGTTTTACTCAATAAAGTACTGAAAACTGTTAATTTTTTTTTAAGGAACTGGTGCTTGTTGTAGTCAGAAAGCAGATGTTGCATTTTAATAAACATTAGCAAGTTGTATTGAAATATCATTCAATGACAGTTTTTCAAAAATTATTTTTTTTCGGCTTGTATCATCCTTCCTCCAAAGTAACGATATTTAATTAAAAAACCTGAAAATCCTTCAAGGTGGGCCATAATGTATGAGCATTTAGAACCTTTACTTTATAATGTCGATTGTTGCTCATGTAGTATGCGCCGTTGCTTTGTCCAGCTGTAACCACATGTCCTCGAGTCCCAATTCATCCCATTGAGGAATGAAAAATTCATTGATCATGGCCCTGTAGTGGTCACCAGAACAATAAAAAATGCAATCATTGAGGAATGCATTCCTTGAATTCATACTAATAATTCAGGTGGATTTGTTGCAATTCAGTGGCTTCAATAATGTCTTACTTAACTTAAAATAACTAAATCACCATTCATTTTGAAGTCATGAATGACCAATTATTTTCTGCAATCAAAATTTCTGCATTCATTGAAGTCTTCACTAACTACGAGTATGTAGCCTGTACCATATACGATAATTCATAATGGCTAATGCTTTTTAATAAAAATATTCAATGATAGTCTGTTACTGTTACTTACAATAGTAATGCAGGAACTGCAAGTACTACTGTTTGAATCGTTGAACAACAAGAAAATGTCCACTCAAAATATGCGCATATATTTTTTTATTAATTTATTTATATGCCTATTGACACCCGGTAAAGTGCTTTCAGCGGCCCTTGGTGGCATATTTTTTACCTCCACGACTGGACAGATTTTGGCCGGGAGCAAAATCATATGTAAAGTTTAATTTCGGGGTGGAACAAAATAAATAAATTAGTTAAAGAATTTATTTTTGTCTGATAAGCATAAAGTTGAAATGTCGAGAAAAAATACGCGAGTTTCGAAATAAGTGCTTGTGAAGTGTTTAAATGGGTTAATTTAAATAGAATCGTGCTTAAAAAAATGTAAACAAAGCACTTGTAAAACACGTATAGTATATACAGTGACTCCAAAAACTATTAGCTCATTAACCAATGTGAAAAAGAAAATGGCTTTAGAAAAAAAAACAAAAAGTTTTACAGAATTCATATATACGTGTACTTAATATATGTAAAAAGCAGTAAAACTTCACAAAACAAAAAAACAAAATATTACAATATTTAACAAAATAAACTAAAAAATGTTCTTTAACTTCAAGTTTAAAGCTCCAAAAAGTATTCGCTCACACTCACAATAACTTAGTTTTTAGTTCACCTAGTATTTTGTTGGTCCACCTTTGTTTCTAATAATGTGTGTTAACCTATTTGGAATGGAATCGACTAGATTTTGAGTAATGTTAGATGTTATTTGGTCCCATTCCGCTATTAAAGTGGCTGTCAGTTGAGTTTTACTGCGGATTTCATACTTTTTTATATTTTGCTCCAAAATATTCCAAATGTTTTCTATGGGATTGATATCTGGTGATTGGGGTGGCGTCTCGATCCATTTTGGGGTATTATATAGTAACCACATTTTATGTTTTGGATCATTGTCTTGACTAAAAATATAGTCAGAGGTAAGACCCATTTTATTTGCACTCGATTGTAGGTGTGCTTTGAATGTATTAATATATTCCTTGTGATCCATAATACCATCAATAAAGTGCAAATTACGAACCCCTTTGGCACCCATACAACCCCAAACTAGCACGGAGCCACCCCCATGCTTGAATGTCGGTTTAAGGTGTTTTTCCTCCATTTCGGTGTTTTTTTTTTTCCTCTATAACATACATCGTCCATCTGAACCACAAATATTATATTTACTTTCATCTGTAAATATAAACTTGTTCCAAAACTCTTTTGGTTCGTTTTTGTACTGATTTGCAAATAAAAGCCGTTTTTTCTTGTTGGTAGTGCTTATAAATGGTTTTTTTCTTGCAACTCTACCATGATAGCCAGCATCATAAAACACATTTCTAACACTGTTAACACACATTTCAGCACCAAATTCATTTTTCACTTCAGTGTGAATATGGGTAGCACTTTTTTTTGGCTCTTGCTTCACTTTGTGGACAATTGCACGCATTTCTCTGTCCGTTAAGACACATGGACGATCCGATCGTGGAGCATTGGACAATCTGTTTCTACCAGAGAACCTATCAATAATGCTTTTCGCTGTTAAATATAACCGCCTAACAATTTTTCCTACTGATCTAATCAATTCTCTGGATTCACGCATATCTAACATAATTTTACGCACTTCCTTCGATATTTCTTTCGCTTTTCGACCCATTTTAAATAAAATCACCACGTCTCGCAGAATGTCAGTACAAATGGGCTGCGAATTTATGTTTACTGTAACAAACAAAGAGTAAGAAGTCGTTGTTGCTATTGTTCTCTAAAAGAAGTCCCGTTATTTCGAGATAAAGACCAATGTCTAATGGGTGAGTGAATACTTTTTGGAGCTTTAAACTTAAAGTCGATGAACATTTTTTAGTTTATTTTGTTAAATATTGTAATATTTTGTTTTTTTGTTTTGTGAAATTTTACTGTTTTTTTACATAGATTAAATACAATATATATATATGAATTGTGTAAAATTTTTGTTTTTCTTTAAAGACATTTTCTTTTTCATATGGGTTAATGAGCGAATAGTTATTGGAGTCACTGTAGTACTATATCGACTATATAAATTTCTGACAGATCGTTGGCGGGAACAAATTCGTATGAAAAGTGAAAATTTGGCACGGAATAATATTATTAATTTTGTTAAAGAAATTTTTGTTTTCAAATACGTGTTGGGTTAAAATGTCCAGAAAAGATATGCGAGTTTCGAAATAAGTGCTTGTGAAGTGTTTAGATGGGATAGTTTAAATAGAATCGTGCTTTAAAAAATGTAAACAAAGCATTTGTTAAACGCGAAGGAATTGTTTTTCTTGTTATTTCTTTATTCAATATTAAGTCCATAATGAACAATATAAAGTATTTATTTAATATATTGTTAAACAAGTCAATAAGACAGTGTAATGCAACTTAAAATTGTCATAGATTGAATCCTGTTAATGTTACAGCAATATATTTCAGCTGGTGAAACTGAAAATGCAACGTGGCTTTATAACATATGACATAAACCTGAATTAAAATGTAATTCTGCTGGTGAACAACATCAATGCTACTGACTTCAAAGTGACTTCAATGAATGCAGATCAATCAAAATGATTGTATTCATCAAGATTTTGAATACAGAAAATGATTGGCCCCTCATGACTGCAAAATGAATGGTGATTTACTTATATTAAGTTGAAGTCATTTAATTGAAATATGTCAACGGCTTCGCATTGAAAGCATCGGTTCCCACTAGATCACGGAAATCAAGCAGTGTGAGCGCGGTAAGTATGTACCTATATGAAGGACCACATGGGAACTCGGTACACCGCGTGCTGTTAACAAACGCCACATGGGCATAGTACCCCGGCGTAAAATTCCGGACTTTACAAATTCATTTGTATCGATCGATCCCTTGAAAATAAATAAATAAATTAATTGAAATATATCTCAGTCAATTCAAATGAATTAAATGACAAAATGATTGCATTTTTTACATCACTGGCGCTCACCATCCGCAGTGTCCTCCAGCGTAAACAACACACCATGCAGTGACTTTGAATGAATGTAATAACTCATCGTGCATTACTCGCGGATTTTAATTGCACCAGAACCGCAAATTTTGCTTATTTACATATCCACATATGTAGGTGGAAATGAGCCTCGTCAGTGCGCAAAATCACTGGCGAATTGTTCGTCAAAATCATCTTGACGATTATTTAGCGTTCTTTAGGAGTAGAGCGTTCCATTGCCTTCAAACAAATTCTAATTATGTTTGCTTCACAAATGTCCAATTGATATTCTATGCAGTTTGTAAAATCGATGGCACTTTCCGATAGGGTCATACATTATAGCCCATCCTGTATGACGTGTCGGCGTTCCAGAGTTGTTATTTCGGATATAAAAATATTAAAATCGTGTGAGATGAGTGGTTGCCTAGAATGCAACAACAATCCCAATTACACTAGTAATTTAGTATCCTCGTTTAATGTTGAATGCCATTTGTGAAGCGAAATAACTACTAAAATAACCAAAATTCTGTCTTCTCTCCCCGTCCAATTTTCCAAAAAAAACTTAACACGTGCTCGGCATTTTAAGAGTAGTCATACCCTCTTGTCTATTAAGTGCAATTTGTTGTTTTTATCGCGTGTTTGATAACCTTTCAGAGACGGTGGTTAGTATGTTGATATCCTCTGGATTAAAGGATTGATAGTTATCAGTCCGAAACTCAATTACGAACCCAACAATGACCTTACTAAAGAGTATTTATGGAGATTCCGTCGCGTCGGGCAAATATTAAATTTCTAAAGCCCAAGCACTTGCACTTCAACAAGTTGGCTGGCGCGTTAACAATATCCATTTGCAAAGTTGTTAAAGAATTGTAAGGAGTCAGTTGGCAACGGAGGCATCCATGATGCAGGAGCAGTTGGCAGTGGCACGCTCGAGGTTGCTCGGCTCTAGCTCGTCGGGTTAGGTTGGTTCTTGCCACTACCCCGTGCATCGCAACTCAACTTACCTTTTTGTTTCGTGATGAATTATAAAAAAAGAAAACAAGCATAGCCTGGAAAAAGCTACGTTACTTTACGGACGGACTTAAAAGCGAGGAGGAGAAAAAGACGATAGAAGCAAGAGGAAATGAAACAGCAAGATCACATCTGTGTGCCATCACCACTGTGCAAGACCGGGACTTTCGCGTTCAAAACTATCTAATCCTACACTAACCTAAACCCTAAATACCGAACTTAATTTTAACGAATAATAACTAAACCTAAAGCTAACTTAACCCTATGTATCACACAGCGATGATAGCTCGTTAAGACCTGAAATAAGCCGGGTGTTCAGTTTCAGTTTCAGTTTGTATGCATTTTTATTTATACACCTTAAATTACTCTTACATGCTAGACAAAAAAATGCTTAAAAATTAACTTAATTAACTTAAAATTAGCTTATACTAACTTACTGGCCCCATGCGGGCACTCTAAGTTAAACCTAACACTTAAACTATGTCTTTCGACGAACCCTACAGTCTAATTTTATTTCTATTTTTACATACTAAAACTAAGAAAATAAATTTTAAGCAAAAACTTAGTAAGCGGACATTTTTTTAATTTTTTATAAAACTTAAAACTAAAAGCCTACCAACTACCTAAAAATAAATCTTAATCTACTTAACCTACTTACATCTAACATAAGCCGGGTGTTGTTGGCTGAGGATGGCCAACCCACCCTTATCGCCCTTAAACGCGACCAATTGCTACCATTCTGGCCAAAACTGTGAATGGTAGCCCCTCCCAGTCACCACCTGTAAAAGAAAAGGAAATAGCGGAAGTCAGTCATATCATTTCCTGCCATGTCGTCATCGTTTGTGCGTCATGTCTAGTCACAGTCGTCCCATCGAAGGATGGTCGGTCCGCCCATCCACACACCACTTGCTCAAGACTTAAGCCTTCATTATAAAAAAAAAGAAAATTCTTTCCATATTTATTAAAAAAAAAAAAAATTCACATACGAGGGCTATTCCAAAATCAACTTGCGAAGTGAAAAATATTTTTTAAGAAAACCAAAAACATTAATTTTTTGCACAAAATGATACATTTTTGGTAAAGTGGGACGAGATTTTGTATACCCTCCTTAAAAAATGGCACCGCCCGCCAGTGCGTTGAGGCATTGATTCACACCGTTCATAAGTTCCTCATTACTTCCAAAATGTTGAGATGCATGGATGATTTCAATTTTGGGAAAAGGTGATAATCGCTTGGTGCCAAATCAAGACTGTAGGGAGGGTGATCAAAAATATCCCAATTGAACTCCTCCACTAAAATTTTTGTGCGTGCAGCAGTGTGTGGTCGTGCGTTGTCGTGCAGAAGCACCACACCTTTGGTAAGCATTCCTCGTCTTTTGTTCTGGATTGCTCTTTTCAATTTACGTAGAGTTTCACAGTAAACCTCTGCATTTATTGCGTTTCCAGGTTCCATAAACTCGGTCAACAATATGCCTTTACTGTCCCAAAAAACTGTGGCCATCATTTTTCGATAGGAAAAAGTTTGTTTGAATTTTTTTGGCTTGTTTGGGGAATGAGTGTGCATCCATTGCTTTGACCTTCACCGACGATGAATTTGAGCTTGCAAAAAGCGAATTACACTTCGTACCTCACAGGCGGCGGGAGATAAAATTATATTCTCCATGTTAAAACGGCAACTATTGGAAAAATACTGAACAAAAACGGTCGAAACTTGTCATATTATTAGAGAATAATGTGCTGGTTGCGACATGCAGAAACACGTCACCGAAGTGCACGTATATAATGAATTGTAATACATCGGAGATTGATTTTGGAATAGCTCTCGTATAATTCTTAGTAATTTTTATCAGTTGATTTGTTGAATTTTATTTTATTTGCTAATTACTAAGGCTACTCCGAAAAACTTATGTATATACATAGGACTTACCGGAATTCAGATCCCTCGTAGTTCAGGCGCCAGCACTTTGAAGAATCGCTTGAAATTCATAAGGAAAATATTTTTTTTTTGTTTCCGCGCACAACCAAAAAAAAATAATAAAATAAAATTCAAAAAAACTTAAACTCACTAAACTTATTAAACTTACTATCCTTACTCTACACATCAAATTAAAAAAAAACTCAAACTTTTGTTTTAAATAAAACGCAAACCATTTGAGATATTTCAAAAACTTTATTATCGGCTTGAAGTACAATCAAAAAATTTAAGAATGGAACTCGACTTCGTTCATATGGCCACCGCGGGCACGTTTGCAGCGGTCGATTCGTTGGACCCAATTTTCAACGTCTCGGCCACACATTTCGGCCGAAACGGCCGCTATTTCGCGTTCAATGTTGGCTCTGAGCTCTTCCAACGTCGTCGGCGCGTTGGCATATACCAATGACTTAACGTAGCCCCACAGAAAATAGTCAAGAGGCGGCCAATCGACTGGCCCATTTCTTGAGATAACACGCTCACCATACTTACTCTTCAATAAATCGATTGTAGCGTGTGCTGTGTGGCTTGTAGCCTCATCCTGTTGAAACTACATGTCGTCCAAGTCCATATTTTCCAATTCGGGCCAAAAATAATAGGTGATCATCGCGCTATAACGCTGACCATTCACAGTAACGTGACGATCGTTATCGTCGACGAAAAAATATGGCGCAATAACGCCGCCGGCATGCAAACCGCACCAAACAATACACATGGGTAATACGGTATTAAAAAAGTTTCCCTTTAAGGGTTAGTAATTTTTGGTTTACCCATGGGAAGATTTCCGCGCCCGGTGGTAAATTTTTATTTAATTTATTTGTGCCTTTTTTTTGGCTCGGCACTCGCGCACACTGCCTTGAAGCAATCCAGATTCAACAGCAAAGAAAATGTCTTTTTTGTTTTTTTTTATGCCTGGGAGACTACTTTATTCTTTTTTTGCCCAAGAAAAAAAGATATGTCTACTTCATTACTCCGACACTGTCGAGCAAAAAAAAAAAAACTCCCAGAAAATTATGCCACGACCTTGTACGCCGACTGTCTCGCCGATTTCGTCGGCTGATTTGATCAGCTGATCGAAACCCGTAAGGCCATTGACCTGTCTAATTAGTCTCATTATCTTAAAAATCCCATTTCTTCTTTCCTATTTCGGTTCCTACCTCTTTCATTTCCTATCTCGTTTCCTACCTCTTTCGTTTTCTACTCGTAAAATCTATTTCGCAAAAATAGGTTCCTGCCTATATTAGATTCTTTATCCCAGTACACAACCTACATATAAACATTCATACCTAAATTACTCCCACAAGATCTGTAGCCTTAGCAAGGCTTTCCACCTCCTCCACCAGAATTCGAAATATTCAACACTCTCTAGGACAAAAGAGACATACCACATACACCATAGTAACAAGAACAGAGGGAGAGAATGAGCTTACGAAGAAACTGGAATGAGGGAATTCGAAAATAGTGAGACGTTTGATAGAGTTAGGTTTTGTTGTAAGTTCGGAAAGAGAGATTAGTAGGTCCAATTAATAGATTGGCAGGGGAAAAGGTCTGTTTTTGAAAAGGGGTAAATTTATTGGATTTGGTACAGTGAGGGGACACAAATAGAACACCGCAATCAAACATATTTATTTATATTTTTTTTTTTTGTTAAAAGACTGACGCTACAGAATGTAGCACTGATATATTTCGTATAGCACGAATAAGTGAGCCTAAACAGTATTGAGTACTTTATTTGCAAACCTTCCAGAAAAAAAAAGTGATGGACAATTTTTAGCACTCGTGATGGCACAGCATCCTCGGCTACTAAATAAGACTTAGTAAAGCTGATGAATTGGTACTTCAAATTACATTGTTGCCTCTTTTGCTTGCTTCTTCACATTTAATATTGTAAAATGTTTGTGTGGGTACAAATAATAGAACTTATTATTTTCAATACAAATCCCTTTATTCAGTACAGTTACAATTCACTATTTAATTCTTTCTCTCAGTACAATTCAATTTCTCAACCACTTATACTTTTCTTATCTTTTACTTAAACCACTTAATCACTTCTCCTAATTAACACTTCAAATTACACTTTAGAACTCACTTGCATACCTTTGGGATGCTGGTATTTATACTCGAATGACATACTTCGGGAACAATCCTCGCCATCCAGCGTCCCATACAATTTCCAATTTGCTAGAAAATTCGATTCCACTCTCCAGTCGAGACTTTGTTATTCCAATATCGAAATCTTCTGGTCTTCGACATTTTCTGCTAGATGTCGCTGCTCACATTTAAGTGGTTATCACAATATAATTGAATGGAGATCCACTTTTTATTGGGAAATTAACCATATAAAAACCGAATCTATCCGTTTTCGGCTGGCAAAACACCACAAACTATATTACTTATATGATTAGTTGTGAAATGCACTTTCGGATTTGTTAGTTAGCTGTACTCTTGGTTAAGTGTAACGCTTAGGCTTATCATAAATAAACTTAACAATCGCATATCTATTCAATATTTAAATTTTCGTTTCGCCCGAAACGAGTGAAGGGGCTTTCACGAAATGATACTGTAAAATGTTTGTGTGGGTACAAATGATAGAACTTATTCTTTTCAATACAAATCCCTTTATTCAGTACAGTTACAATTCACTTTTTAATTCTTTCTCTCAGTACAATTCAATTTCTCAACCACTTATACTTTTCTTATCTTTTACTTAAACCACTTAATCACTTCTCCTAATTAACACTTCAAATTACACTTTAGAACTGATTTGCATACCTTTGGGATGCTGGTATTTATACTCGAATGACATACTTCGAGAACAATCCACGTCATCCAGCGTCCCATACAATTTCCAATTTGCTAGAAAATTCGATTCCACTCTCCAGTCTCCAGACTTTGTTATTCCAATATCGAAACCTTCTGGTCTTCGACATTTTCTGCTAGATGTCGCTGCTCACATTTGACTGGTTATCACATTGCTCCCTCCCTACAGTTGTTCGTCCCGAACAACTTCGTCATTCAGCATCCCGTTGAAATGAGACATTCTATCCAAATGGACCACTTTCAATTTTCCTCGATCCCCACGCTGGATCCGGTAGACAACGTCATTAATGCGGGTTATCACCTTGTATGGACCTTCCCAGTCCTGTTGCAATTTTGGTGATTTGCCTTTCTTACGCTGAGGATTATACAGCCAAACCAGATCTCCTTCGTTGAAACCGGAAGATTTCGCCTTGATATCGTACCTAGTTTTCATGCGGCTGCTTGCTAGCTTCATCTGTTCTCTGGTGTCTTCATGCAATTTACGAATCCTGCTGCGTAAGTCATTCACGTACTCGTTCACCTCTTTGGGCCCCGTCGGTGGGGATCCGAATTTTGCTTCACTTGGCAACCGAATCGTTTGACCAAATAAGATCTCGGATGGTGTGTGCCCTGTTGAGCTATGGACCGCGTTTCGGTAGGCCATTAAGAAGAGGGGTATGTGTCGATCCCAATCCCGCTGGCAGTTGCTGACAACCTTAGATAGATGCTCATTCAAGGTCCGATTGAATCGCTCGACCATTCCATCAGATTGAGGGTGTAGTGGCGTTGTCCTTGTCTTTCTTATTCCCAAATATTGGCATATTTCCTGGAAGACTTTTGATTCAAAGTTTCGCCCTTGATCAGAGTGCAGCTCCATTGGGACCCCAAATCTGCTCACCCAGTTGTTGACTATCTGTTCGGCTACGGTCTTAGCCTCTTGATTTGGGATGGCAAACACTTCCGGCCACTTACTGAAGTAATCCATGACTACGAGAGTATATCGGTTTCCATTAAAGGTTTCGGGAAACGGCCCAGCGATGTCGATGGCTATTCATTCGAAAGGTGCTCCGATATTGTATTGTTGCATTTGTCCATGTGGCTTTACTTTTGGACCCTTGGTAGCCGCACACCTTATGCACTTTTTGCACCAATTCTCGACATCTTGTTTAGCGCTTAGCCAATAGAAACGTTCCCTTACCTTTTCCAACGTCTTGTTTATTCGCAAATGGCCTCCTGAGATTCCGTCATGTATTTCATGGAGCACTTGGTTGACTCTGGACCGTGGCACAATTAGCTGCATACGAGATGTTGTCCCATCTGCACTTTCCCATTTTCTCTTCAGCAATCCATCTTGCACAAAAAGCGAGTCCCACTGTGCCCAGTATGCCTTCAGAGTTTGGCTCCGATCTGATATCTGCTGCCAGCTTGGTCTTTCCTCGTGTTCTTTCCAGGCCGATATTGGTTCGATGTCATTGTCTGCCTGTTGGGAGGAACGGATTTCGTCTATACTCCAACCCTCTATTGGCTCAGTCCTGATCGTTTGGATAGTTGCCTGTTCTTTCACTTCTTTACCACTGACTACTTCTGCTGGGAGGCTTTCGTTGCATTGTTTTACCTGTGAGACTGGGATAATTACCCTGGAGTCAACTTCTGCTACAGACTTCTGCCCCGCGAAGTAAACATTTCCTAACTGATGGCTTCTGGAAATTTGACCGGTTTCTTGGTAGCCGTTTCTGCCGGTTTTTCTTTCTATTTGCCTGTAACCCCAGTGCAGACAGCCTTCTCGTCGTACCGGTTCTTTACAATGCCCTTGCAAATGTCCTACTTTATCGCAGTTCCAGCAGCGCATTGTTCGGCTCTCCCGCGGGATATTTCGTTGCATAGTAGTTGGTCTTGAGCAGGAGCATTCACCAGATACTATTTCCCTTACGAAATGCATTCCTTTGGAAGCCTGATTGGATGCTTCCATCGCCAGAGCGAAGGCAAGTGCTTCAGCAAGGGTTCTTTTCCCGGCCATCCTTACTGCTGATTGTAGCTTCAAATCTGCAATTCCCCTGATGAATGCGTCCTTTGCCATTTCGTCGATTATTTCTTGGCCTGTGGTGGGATATGACAAATGTGCCAGTCTACTCACGTCTGCTTGGAGCTGTTGCAGTGTTTCTCCTCGTTGCTGCATACGGCCTTGCAATGGAACCTTGTAAACTTCCCGCATGTGGCTATCCCCAAACCGTTTCTCGATAGCCTGCACTAAAACCATATAGTCTCTATTCTTTTCGATATCGATTGTTTGTAACAATTCTGCCGCAGGACCACGTAAGGCCATCGCTAGGGCAAAGCACTTCTCCTTATTGTCCCAGTCGTTTGCACAGGCAGCCATTTCAAACTGCTTCTTATAAGTAGACCATGAGGTCTGGCCATCGAATGAGGGAGGCTTCAACTCTTTTCTCCTTGGACCGCTTAAAGAACATTCTCGCAGTTTCTGTTTTCGCACTGTGTCGAGCTCTTTTGCCAGTTGCTGAACTTTGCTGTCCATTTCTTCGAATTTTTCGCCAACATTCTTCTCTATTGTATCAAATTTGTCATCAACTTTCTTCTCAATTCTATCAAATTTGTCATCAACGTTCTTCTCTATGCTTTCAAATTTGTCATCGATTTCTTCGAATTTTTGCTGAAGAATGTTCTTTTGTTCTTCCAGTTTTTGTTCTAGACTATTCTTTTGTTCGTTGAATTTTTGTTCAATGCTGCTCTTCTGCTCGTTTAGATTTTTCTTTTGTTCATCCAACTTTTGCTCGAGACTATTCTTTTGTTCATCCATTTTCTGTTGAAGACCGTCCAAATTTTTCTTCTGCTCGTCCATTTTTTGTTCCAGACTGTTCTTCTGTTCTTCCAGATTTTTCTTTTGTTGGTCGAGACTGTTCTTCTGTACGTCCATTTTTAACAAGAGGAGTTGCATCATCGCAGCCATGTCATTGCCGGTACTTGTCTGTTCATCCTCGTCAACATCAAAGGAATATGCATCAGGATCATGTCCCTCGTTGTTCAAAGCCTCCTGAAGTCGGAGCACCAGGTCACTTTTTCCTCCACTGGCGCTGAGGCTTGGACGAGGGTCAACTGCAATAGTTTTCGACCCATTCTAGCTTTTTCAAATAGTCAGAAAACCTTTTTCTTTGTTTTTTTTTTTTTTTTACACACAAATAAGTCCTATCCCACTTCTGACACCAATGTAAAATGTTTGTGTGGGTACAAATGATAGAACTTATTCTTTTCAATACAAATCCCTTTATTCAGTACAGTTACAATTCACTTTTTAATTCTTTCTCTCAGTACAATTCAATTTCTCAACCACTTATACTTTTCTTATCTTTTACTTAAACCACTTAATCACTTCTCCTAATTAACACTTCAAATTATTTGGATAGTTGCCTATTCTTTTGCTTCTTTACGATTGCAGTGTTCGCATTTTACTCCGCACGGTCGACGAGAGAGAGCATCAGCATTTGAGTGGAGTGTTCCCTTGCGGTGTTGCACTTCAAAGTCGTAGCCCTGCAACTGCTCGATCCATCTTGCAACTTGGCCTTCAGGGTTCTTAAATTGGAGTAGCCATTTCAGAGCTGCGTGGTCTGTCCGGAGAATGAACTTTTGTCCGTAGAGGTACTTATGGAAATGCTTCGTAGCCAGAATTAAAGCCAGAAGCTCGCGCCGGGTTACACAGTAGTTCCTTTCAGGTCTGGAGAGTACTTTACTGTAATATGCGACCACTTTCTCTTGACCATCATGAACCTGGGAAATCACAGCTCCGACCCCAACATTGCTAGCGTCTGCGTCCACGATGAAAATTTTTCCGGGTGTCGGGTAACCCAAGATGGGGGCATTGTACAGCTGTCGCTTCAGTTCTTGAAATGCTTTTTCGCATTCTCCAGACCACCTGAACTGTCGGCCTTTTTCTGTAAGTTGATGCAGGCTCTTCGCAATGCCAGCAAAATCCTTTACGAACCTTCTGTAATACGTGGCGAGTCCCAAGAAGCTTCTCAGTTGGTGTTTATCTTTTGGAGAAGGCCAACTTTTCACGGCTTCGATTTTGTCAGGATCCGTTCTTACTCCTTCCGCTGATATAATGTGACCCAGATATTTTACTTCCGGACGAAACAAGGCGCACTTTTCCGGGTTGAGCTTTAAATGAGCACTTCGTAGCCTCTCAAATACTTCTTTTAGATTTTCGCGGTGCTCCTCGTACGACTTACCTATGACGATAACGTCGTCCAAATATACTAGGCAGGTTTTCCAGGTGAGTCCTTGCAATGTTCGTTCCATTAGTCGCTCGAAGCTGGCCGGAGCGTTGCACAGTCCAAACGGCATCACTGCAAACTGCCAAAGACCGCTTCCTGTAGTGAAGGCAGTTTTCTCACGGTCCGTACGATTTATCTCTACCTGCCAGTAACCGCTCTTCAAGTCAAGTGTTGAAAACCATTTCGCTCAAGAAAGCATATCCAAAGTGTCATCGATTCTCGGAAGTGGGTAGTTGTCCTTTTTAGTGACATCATTGAGACGTCGGTAGTCTACACAAAATCTCGTGCTGCCATCTTTCTTCTTCACGAGGACCACTGGAGATGCCCACGGACTTTGCGATTCTTCAATCACTCCCTCAGCTTTCATCTTCGACATCATTTCGGCAACTTCTGTTTGCTTTGCCAATGGAAGACGCCTTGCAGGTTGACGGATTGGTCGAGCGTCTCCGGTGTCAATGTGGTGTTAAACAATATGCGTACGTACATATTCTCCGTCTTGTGTAGCAAATATATCAGCGTACTCACCGATTAGTTTTTCTGCCAGGATTCGCTGATCTTCGTCCAGATTACAGAGGCTGAGAATTTTGTTCTTGATTTTTATGCTCTGAACTGTTGTGACCGGTTTTGCACACTTTTTTTCCGTTGTGGTACGCATTTTCCCACTATCTCCCCCTTTTTCACCTTTACACTGAATGTCTTTGGATTTAGAATCCTTACAGGGACCATGTTGTTCTTTGGCTCCACTAAGGTCTTTCCCACCATGAAGTCTCTTTTCTTTTCTGGCTCCATCAAATAGAATCGGTGGCTACCAGGACCACATCACATATGTCAGCTACCAGAAACGCGTGAGTGAATGTTGACCGGCTTCTTGATAGCTGTGTCTGCGGGTTTCTTCCTCTATTTGCTTGTCACCACAGTGACGGCAGTCTTTTCGTCGCACCGGTTCTTTACACTGCCTTTGAAGGTGTCCTATTTTATTGCAATTCCAGCAGCGCATTATTCGTCTATCACGTCGAGTATCTCGTTCCTCGGCACTAATTCTTGTGCAGGAACATTCGACAGATGCTACTTCCCTGACGAAATGTGTTCCCCTGGAAGCCTGATTGGCTGCTTCCATCGCCAGAGCGAAGGCAAGTGCTTCAGCAAGGGTTCTTTTCCCGGCCATCCTTACTGCTGACTGTAGCTTCGAATCTGCAATTCCCCTGATAAATGCATCTTTTGCCATTTCGTCGATAATTTCCTGGCCTGCGGTGGGGTATGACAGATGTGCAAGTCTATTCACGTCTGCTTGGAGCTGCTGCAGTGTTTCTCCTCTTTGCTGCGTTCGGCTTTGCAATTGCACCTTGTAGACCTCCTGCATGTGGCTGTCCCCAAACCGTTTCTCGATAGCCTGCACTAAAGTCACATAATCTTTATGCTTTTCGATGTCTACTGTTTGCAACAATTCTGCTGCAGGACCGTGCAAGGCCATTGTTAGGGCAAAGCACTTTTCCTCATTGTCCCAGTCGTTTGCACAGGCAGACATTTCAAACTGCTTCTTATAAGTAGACCATGAGGTCTGGCCATCGAATGAGGGAGGCTTCAACTCTTTTCTCCTTGGACCGCTTAAAGAACATTCTCGCAGTTTCTGTTTTCGCACTGTGTCGAGCTCTTTTGCCAGTTGCTGAACTTTGCTGTCCATTTCCTCGAATTTTTCGCCAACATTCTTCTCTATTGTATCAAATTTGTCATCAACGTTTTTCTCTATTCTATCAAATTTGTCATCAACGTTCTTCTCTATTCTTTCAAATTTGTCATCGATTTCTTCGAATTTTTGCTGGAGAATGTTCTTTTGTTCTTCCAGATTATTCTTTTGTTCATCCATTTTCTGTTGAAGACCGTGCAGATTGTTGGTTTGTTCGTTGAATTTTTGTTCAATGCTGCTCTTCTGCTCGTCCATTTTTTGTTCCAGACTGTTCTGGAGAATGTTCTTCTGTTCGTCCATTTTTTCTTCCTGACTGTTCTTCTGTTCTTCCAGATTTTTCTTTTGTTGGTCGAGACTGTTCTTCTGTTCGTCCATTTTTTTGTTTTGTTCGTCCATTTTTTTGTTAGGTTCGTCCATTTTTAATAAGAGGAGTTGCATCATTGCAGCCATGTCATTGCCGGTACTTGTCTGTTCATCCTCGTCAACATCAAAGGAATATGCATCAGGATCATGTCCCTCGTTGTTCAAAGCCTCCTGAAGACGGAGCACCAGGTCACTTTTTCCTCCACTGGCGCTGAGGCTTCTCTTGTTCAACTCGGATTTGAGTTGGACGAGGGTCAACTGCAATAGTTTTCGACCCATTCTAGCTTTTTCAAATAGTTAAAAAAAAACACTTTTTTTTTTACACACAATAAGTCCTATCCCACTTCTGACACCAATGTAAAATGTTTGTGTGGGTACAAATAATAGAACTTATTGTAAAATGTTTGTGTGGGTACAAATGATAGAACTTATTCTTTTCAATACAAATCTCTTTATTCAGTACAGTTACAATTCACTTTTTAATTCTTTCTCTCAGTACAATTCAATTTCTCAACCACTTATACTTTTCTTATCTTTTACTTAAACCACTTAATCACTTCTCCTAATTAACACTTCAAATTACACTTTAGAACTGATTTGCATACCTTTGGGATGCTGGTATTTATACTCGAATGACATACTTCGAGAACAATCCTCGCCATCCAGCGTTCCATACAATTTCCAATTTGCTAGAAAATTCGATTCCACTCTCCAGACTTTGTTATTCCAATATCGAAACCTTCTGGTCTTCGACATTTTCTGCTAGATGTCGCTGCTCACATTTGAGTGGTTATCACATTGCTCCCTCCCTACAGTTGTTCGTCCCGAACAACTTCGTCATTCAGCATCCCATTGAAATGACACATTCTATCCAAATGGACCACTTTCAATTTTCCTCGATTCCCACGCTGGATCCGGTAGACAACGTCATTAATGCGGGTTATCACCTTGTATGGACCTTCCCAGTCCTGTTGCAATTTTGGTGATTTGCCTTTCTTACGCTGAGGATTATACAGCCAAACCAGATCTCATTCGTTGAAACCGGAAGATTTCGCCTTGATATCGTACCTAGTTTTCATGCGGCTGCTTGCTAGCTTCATCTTTTCTCTGGTGTCTTCATGCAATTTACGAATCCTGCTGCGTAAGTCATTCACGTACTCGTTCACCTCTTTGGGCTCCGTCGGTGGGGATCCGAATTTTGCTTCACTTGGCAACCGAATCGTTTGACCAAATAAGATCTCGGATGGTGTGTGCCCTGTTGAGCTATGGACCGCGTTTCGGTAGGCCATTAAGAAGAGGGGTATGTGTCGATCCCAATCCCGCTGGCAGTTGCTGACAACCTTAGATAGATGCTCATTCAAGGTCCGATTGAATCGCTCGACCATTCCATCAGATTGAGGGTGTAGTGGCGTTGTCCTTGTCTTTCTTATTCCCAAATATTGGCATATTTCCTGGAAGACTTTTGATTCAAAGTTTCGCCCTTGATCAGAGTGCAGCTCCATTGGGACCCCAAATCTGCTCACCCAGTTGTTGACTATCTGTTCGGCTACGGTCTTAGCCTCTTGATTTGGGATAGCAAACACTTCCGGCCACTTACTGAAGTAATCCATGACTACGAGGGTATATCGGTTTCCATTAAAGGTTTCGGGAAACGGCCCAGCGATGTCGATGGCTATTCGTTCGAAAGGTGCTCCGACATTGTATTGTTGCATTTGTTCATGTGGCTTTACTTTTGGGCCCTTGGTAGATGCACATCTTATGCACTTTTTGCACCAATTCTCGACATCTTGTTTAGCGCTTAGCCAATAGAAACGTTCCCTTACCTTTTCCAACGTCTTATTTATTCCCAAATGGCCTCCTGAGATTCCGTCATGTATTTCATGGAGCACTTGGTTGACTCTGGACCGTGGCACAATTAGCTGCATACGAGATGTTGTCCCATCTTCACTTTCCCATTTTCTCTTCAGCAATCCATCTTGCACAAAAAGCGAGTCCCACTGTGCCCAGTATGCCTTCAGAGTTTGGCTCCGATCTGATATCTGCTGCCAGCTTGGTCTTTCCTCGTGTTCTTTCCAGGCCAATATTGGTTCGATGTCATTGTCTGCCTGTTGGGAGGAACGGATTTCGTCTATACTCCAACCCTCTATTGGCTCAGTCCTGATCATTTGGATAGTTGCCTGTTCTTTTGCTTCTTTACGATTGCAGTGTTCGCATTTTACTCCGCACGGTCGACGAGAGAGAGCATCAGCATTTGAGTGGAGTGTTCCCTTGCGGTGTTGCACTTCAAAGTCGTAGCCCTGCAACTGCTCGATCCATCTTGCAACTTGGCCTTCAGGGTTCTTAAATTGGAGTAGCCATTTCAGAGCTGCGTGGTCTGTCCGGAGAATGAACTTTTGTCCGTAGAGGTACTTATGGAAATGCTTCGTAGCCAGAATTAAAGCCAGAAGCTCGCGCCGGGTTACACAGTAGTTCCGTTCAGGTTTGGAGAGTACTTTGCTGTAATATGCGACCACTTTCTCTTGACCGTCATGAACTTGGGAGATCACAGCTCCGACCCCAACATTGCTAGCGTCTGCGTCCACGATGAACATTTTTCCGGGCGTCGGGTAACCCAAGATGGGGGCATTGCACAGCTGTCGCTTCAGTTCTTGAAATGCTTTTTCGCATTCTCCAGACCACCTGAACTGTCGGCCTTTTTCTGTAAGTTGATGCAGGCTCTTTGCAATGCCAGCAAAATCCTTTACGAACCTTCTGTAATACGTGGCGAGGCCCAAGAAACTTCTCAGTTGGTGTTTATCTTTTGGAGAAGGCCAACTTTTCACGGCATCGATTTTGTCAGGATACGTTCTTACTCCTTCCGCTGATATAATGTGACCCAGATATTTTACTTCCGGACGAAACAAGGCACACTTTTCTGGGTTGAGCTTTAAATGAGCACTTCGTAGCCTTTCAAACACTTCTTTTAGATTTTCGCGGTGCTCCTCGTACGTCTTACCTATGACGATAACGTCGTCCAAATTTACTAGGCAGGTTTTCCAGGTGAGTCCTTGCAATGTTCGTTCCATTAGTCGCTCGAAGGTGGCCGGAGCGTTGCACAGTCCAAACGGCATCACTGCAAACTGCCAAAGACCGCTTCCTGTAGTGAAGGCAATTTTCTCACGATCCGCACGATTTATCTCTACCTGCCAGTAACCGCTCTTCAAGTCAAGCGTTGAAAACCATTTCGCTCCAGAAAGCATATCCAAAGTGTCATCGATTCTCGGAAGTGGGTAGCTGTCCTTTTTAGTGACATCATTGAGACGTCGGTAGTCTACACAAAATCTCGTGCTGCCATCTTTCTTCTTCACGAGAACCACTGGAGATGCCCAGGGACTTTGCGATTCTTCAATCACTCCCTCAGCTTTCATCTTCGACATCATTTCGGCAACTTCTGTTTGCTTTGCCAATGGAAGACGCCTTGCAGGTTGACGGATTGGTCGAGCGTCTCCGGTGTCAATGTGGTGTTGAACAATATGCGTACGTCCATATTCTCCGTCTTGTGTAGCAAATATATCAGCGTACTCACCGATTAGTTTTTCTGCCAGGATTCGCTGATCTTCGTCCAGATTACAGAGGCTGAGAATTTTGTTCTTGATTTTATGCTCTGAACTGTTGTGACCGGTTTTGCACCATTTTTTTCCGTTGTGGTCGATATAGCCTCAATAGGTACGCATTTTCCCACTATCTCCCCCTTTTTCACCTTTACACTGAATGTCTTTGAATTTAGAATCCTTACAGGGACCATGTTGTTCTTTGGCTCCACTAAGGTCTTTCCCACCATGAAGTCTCTTTTCTTTTCTGGCTCCATCAAATAGAATCGGTGGCTACCAGGACCACCTTCCACTTTTGCCCACAAAATTGCTTCTGACGAAGGCTCTAGGCTCTGATTGCTGCAGATGACGACATTTGAGACTGAGGTATTGGCGTTTCCGTATATCATTGGTATCTCCATGTTTCCGTATTTCAGGGTTTGTGCCCCCAAGTCGACTACAAGTCCATGTTCCCTCATGAAGTCTGTACCAATGATGCACTCGTCACATATGTCAGCTACCAGAAACGCGTGAGTCAATGTTATTCCGGCCAATTGGATTTTTATGCGGACTTCACCATATACCTTAATCGTTGCTCCTGTAGCTGTTCGCAAGCTGCAACTGCTAGTGTTATGCAACCAAGACTTCTGCACAAGATTCCTCCTGATGATTGAGGCCGTGGCACCGGTGTCTATTGTTGCCATCCATTTTTCTTTTCCACTGACTACTTCTACTAGAAGGCTTTCGCTGCATCGTTTTGCCAACGAGACTTGGATGATGGTCCTGGGGCCGTCGACTCCTGCTACCAACTTCTGCCCCGCGAAGTTGGTGCTTAAGCATTTCCCGACTGATGGCTTCGGGAAGGTTGACCGGCTTCTTGATAGCTGTTTCTGCTGGTTTTTTCCTCTATTGGCTTGCCACCACAGTGAGGGCAGTCTTTTCGTCGCACCGGTTCTTTACACTGCCTTTGAAGGTGTCCTATTTTATTGCAATTCCAGCAGCGCATTATCCGTCTATCACGTCGAGTATCTCGTTCCTCGGCACTAATTCTTGCGCAGGAGCATTCAATAGATGCTACTTCCCTAACGAAATGTGTTCCCCTGGAAGCCTGATTGGCTGCTTCCATCGCCAGAGCGAAGGCAAGTGCTTCAGCAAGGGTTCTTTTCCCGGCCATCCTTACTGCTGACTGTAGCTTCGAATCTGCAATTCCCCTGATAAATGCATCTTTTGCCATTTCGTCGATAATTTCCTGGCCTGCGGTGGGGTATGACAGATGTGCAAGTCTACTCACGTCTGCTTGGAGCTGCTGCAGTGTTTCTCCTCTTTGCTGCATTCGGCTTTGCAATTGGACCTTGTAGACCTCCTGCATGTGGCTATCCCCAAACCGTTTCTCTATAGCCTGTACTAAAGTCACATAATCTTTATGTTTTTCGATGTCTACTGTTTGCAACAATTCTGCTGCAGGACCGTGCAAGGCCATTGTTAGGGCAAAGCACTTTTCCTCATTGTCCCAGTCGTTTGCACAGGCAGCCATTTCAAACTGCTTCTTATAAGTAGACCATGAGGTCTGGCCATCGAATGAGGGAGGCTTCAAATCTTTTCTCCTTGGACCGCTTAAAGAACATTCTGGCAGTTTCTGTTTTCGCACTGTGTCGAGCTCTTTTGCCAGTTGCTGAACTTTGCTGTCCATTTCTTCGAATTTTTCGCCAACATTCTTCTCTATTGTATGAAATTTGTCATCAACGTTCTTCTCAATTCTATCAAATTTGTCATCAACGTTCTTCTCTATGCTTTCAAATTTGTCATCGATTTCTTCGAATTTTTGCTGAAGAATGTTCTTTTGTTCTTCCAGTTTTTGTTCTAGACTATTCTTTTGTTCGTTGAATTTTTGTTCAATGCTGCTCTTCTGCTCGTTTAGATTTTTCTTTTGTTCATCCAACTTTTACTCGAGACTATTCTTTTGTTCATCCATTTTCTGTTGAAGACCGTCCAAATTTTTCTTCTGCTCGTCCATTTTTTGTTCCAGACTGTTCTTCTGTTCTTCCATATTTTTCTTTTGTTCGTCCATTTTTAACAAGAGGAGTTGCATCATCGCAGCCATGTCATTGCCGGTACTTGTCTGTTCATCCTCGACAACATCAAAGGAATATGCATCAGGATCATGTCCCTCGTTGTTCAAAGCCTCCTGAAGTCGGAGCACCAGGTCACTTTTTCCTCCACTGGCGCTGAGGCTTCTCCTGTTCAACTCGGATTTGAGTTGGACGAGGGTCAACTGCAATAGTTTTCGACCCATTCTAGCTTTTTCAAATAGTCAGAAAACCTTTTTTTTTTTTTTTTTTTACACACAAATAAGTCCTATCCCACTTCTGACACCAATGTAAAATGTTTGTGTGGGTACAAATGATAGAACTTATTCTTTTCAATACAAATCTCTTTATTCAGTACAGTTACAATTCACTTTTTAATTCTTTCTCTCAGTACAATTCAATTTCTCAACCACTTATACTTTTCTTATCTTTTACTTAAACCACTTAATCACTTCTCCTAATTAACACTTCAAATTACACTTTAGAACTGATTTGCATACCTTTGGGATGCTGGTATTTATACTCGAATGACATACTTCGAGAACAATCCTCGCCATCCAGCGTCCCATACAATTTCCAATTTGCTAGAAAATTCGATTCCACTCTCCAGACTTTGTTATTCCAATATCGAAACCTTCTGGTCTTCGACATTTTCTGCTAGATGTCGCTGCTCACATTTGAGTGGTTATCACATTATTATTTTCAATACAAATCCCTTTATTCAGTACAGTTACAATTCACTATTTAATTCTTTCTCTCAGTACAATTCAATTTCTCAACCACTTATACTTTTCTTATCTTTTACTTAAACCACTTAATCACTTCTCCTAATTAACACTTCAAATTACACTTTAGAACTCACTTGCATACCTTTGGGATGCTGGTATTTATACTCGAATGACTTACTTCGAGAACAATCCTCGCCATCCAGCGTCCCATACAATTTCCAATTTGCTAGAAAATTCGATTCCACTCTCCAGTCGAGACTTTGTTATTCCAATATCGAAATCTTCTGGTCTTCGACATTTTCTGCTAGATGTCGCTGCTCACATTTAAGTGGTTATCACAATATAATTGAATGGAGATCCATTTTTTATTGGGAAATTAACCATATAAAAACCGAATTTATCCGTTTTCGGCTGGCAAAACACCACAAACTATATTACTTATATGATTAGTTGTGAAATGCACTTTCGGATTTGTTAGTTAGCTGTACTCTTGGTTAAGTGTAACGCTTAGGCTTATCATAAATAAACTTAACAATCGTATATCTATTCAATATTTAAATTTTCGTTTCGTCCGAAACGAGTGAAGGGGCTTTCACGAAATGATACATTGAGTTATAATCAATAGTCGGATCTTTAGTGATTCATTAAGAAATTCTGCTTCTATTCGCTCTTGTTACGCTTTTCAAAACGTATTGTAAAATGTTTGTGTGGGTACAAATGATAGAACTTATTCTTTTCAATACAAATCCCTTTATTCAGTACAGTTACAATTCACTATTGACACCCGGTAAAGTGCTTTCAGCGCCCCTTGGTGGTATTTTTTTTACCTCCACGACTGGACAGATTTTGGCTGGGAGCAAAATCATATGTAAAGTTTAATTTCGTTGTGGAACAAAATAAATAAATTAGTTAAAGAATTTATTTTTGTCTGACAAGAATAAAGTTGAAATGTCGAGAAAAAATACGCGAGTTTCGAAATAAGTGCTTGTGAAGTGTGTAGATGGGTTAATTTGAATAGAATCGTGCTTTAAAAAATGTAAACAAAGCACTTGTGAAACACGAACAAATTGTTGTGTTGTTATTTTTCTATTAAATATTTAGTGAATACTGTGTAATATAGTGTCTTTTTGTTAAATATATGGTTAAACAAATCAATAAAATAGTGAAATGCTGCTGAAAATTCGCATAGTTGGAATACTACACATGTGTATGGATATGCATATACTCATAGCAGAATATTTTAAAAGGACTATTTCGTTTGGTGAAAGTGAAAGAATACTGAAAGCTGGTTGTAATTACTCTCTTGCACTTGATCCTGCTTCAATTATAACTTAAAAACCAAACCAATTTGCACCAACTTTTCAGTTTCACCAGCAGAAACATTCCCCTTGAAATAATATTACTGTAACATTAATAGGAGTCCATGTATGAAAACTTTAAGTTGCATTTCACTGTCTTTATTGACTTGTTTAACAATATATTAAATAAACACTATATATTATTCAGTACGAACTTAATATTGAATAAAGAAATAACAAGAAAAACACTTTCTTCGCGTTTAACAAATGCTTTGTTTACATTTTTTAAAGCACGATTCTATTTAAACTATCCCATCTAAACACTTCACAAGCACTTATTTCGAAACTCGCGTATTTTTTCTCAACATTTTAAGCCAACACGTATTTGATAACAAAAATTTCTTTAACAAAATTAATAATATTATTCCGTACCGAATTTTCACTTTTCATACGAATTTGCTCGAGCCAACGATCTGTCAGAAATTTATATAGTCGATATAGTACAAAAAATTTCCGCAAGAATTTTCGTTCCGGGTGTCAATTTAATTGTTTCTCTCAGTACAATCCAATTTCTCAACCGCTTATACTTTTCTTATCTTTTACTTAAACCACTTAATCACTTCTCCTAATTAACACTTCAGATTTCACTTTAGAACTGATTTGCATACCTTTGGGATGCTGGTATTTATACTCGAATGACATACTTCGAGAACAATCCTCGCCACCCAGCGTCCCATACAATTTCCAATTTGCTAGAAAATTCGATTCCACTCTCCAGTCGAGATTTTGCTAATCCAGTATCGAAATCTTCTAGTCTTCGAGTTTCGACATTTTCTGCTAGATGTCGCTGCTCACATTTAAGTGGTTATCACAGTATGTTACGCTAATCATCTCCCCTTTCAAGGGAGATTTTTCTTTTCATTCCAAGTTAGCTGCCGATTATTTCCAATTGAAGAAAAGGTCCATAATATTAGCGTACATAATCTACCTTATTCTGCCAATGGAATAATCGAGTATTCGAATGATGTAGTGTGACAATTTCATTATCCTCTTATGTTTATTACAGTCGCCGACAGTTTCTTTTTATTTTTATCAGAGGTTTCTCCTGACTACGTTAGATATTACCCTTACGGAACAACAGCAAGATGTATCTGTTCATATACGGATAAATAGATCTGAATCCCAGTTATGTATAAGTAGCGCCTAAAATATTTTCACTCTCTTGGATGTAGACACCAACACCAGTATAGCTGCACATTTTTTACGTCGCATATCGCTTTCCAAGAACTTGAATCCTCAAATCAAAAAAATATTACCTTTAAACAGTAAATTTTAATTTCAGGACTATTGGGTCAACTTGTGTTCCGTAGAAGAGTCTGGAGCTGAATTATTAGAATGCCTTAGGAAAACTAAACGTATCAATTGGTTGTGTTCACCTATTTCAGTTTCCGTTGATGTCGAATATTTTGAGGAGTTTAATAAAATTATAGCACCAAAGCGAAACGACTGGCAATACGATAAACCAGAGCATATTTTTTACATTCCAAAGGAGAAAGTACGCGAATTTCCAGATCCAAAGTAAGATGATAAATATATTTGAAAGATTCTGCAGTACTTGCACTATTCCTCTAATTCTAGGATTCCGAATGATTTATCTGTGCAGTCACTTCCAGTTGATTGTGCTAAAATGATAAACGACATATGGGAGTATAGTTATAATGGATCGAAGGAAGTTATAGAAGCCAGTATTCAAATAAATGGGGGAACTTGCCTTATGCGGAATAATAAGCCTATTACTTGGATTACTACCAACGACTTCTTTGCTCCCGGGTAATATTCAAAAGAAGACCAATCAATAGAAATCTATTTAATTTGTTTCCATCTAGTTTTCTACACACAATTGAATCGGAACGCCGAAAGGGTTACGGCGCTGCTATCAGTACAATCGAAATGAAACGTATAGTTAAAGAGCATGATGTCGATATTTTCATATTTCTGGTCGATGGAAATGTTGCTTCAGAAAATATGCACCGAAAGCTTGGTTTTGAAAAGGTTAATGAATGCCGTTGGGTCGTAGTCAATTGAATTCAGATTCCGTACACCCATTTAAAGTTATACATACATACATTTAAAGCGTATTATCTTATAACTAATCATTTATTATACATATTTACTTCAATTATATAGGTTAATTTTTTTCATATCTATATTTACAACGCTGTTTTAATGTATGTAGACATCAATTTAAAAATGAAATACAATTGAAAAAAAAAACTATATATGTACAATTATTATTTAAAAAAAAAATTAACTAGCGTTTATCTTTTGATATCTCTGCGATCGTTCAATATGTCAAAGACAAAAAATAAATTAACTAAATAAACTAAGTATTTTGGCAGTCAAAGTTGATGCCTTACATTTTCCAATCAATTCTATGCCAACTCAACAATTACATAACTACTTATGAAGGAGGAACGGGAGCGCTTATGAAGGGAATTTTTCACAATTTAATTGATTTAACTAAACAAAAAGTAATTTACTAGTACTGCCATTTGTTGTGCTTCCATTCGCTAAGAGACTGTTAGTTGTCGTGTAATATTTGCTGTCAACATTCTGACTATTTGGCAAGTTTCCATTTCCAGGCATCGCACCACGGTAGTAAGGATCGACACTACTTTGTAATGGCGCATACTTAATATAATGATTAGTTGTGAGCGGTAGCACCGAATCTTTCAATTTTGAAATATGTTTGGCCTGTAAAGAACGGGAGAAAAATTTCGTTTGTTTTTTGTTTAATTCTTAGCTTGATGATTTTGCTATTTTTAAAACTCACTCGATTGTAACATAGGACGCCGATAATTGCAAGTGTCATACCAACACAATTTACCCAGGTCACGGGATTACCGAGTATAAGCAAGGAGACAGCTATCACAAAAATACGTTTTGAGGCACTAGCTACAGCGTATGTCAGTGGTGTAACTAAAGATAGCACACTGAAGGCAATTATATTTTGAAGCCAATTTAAGACACCGTCCGTGAAGAGCAGGGCTATTACACGATAATCGCCATTCACCTGTGAAAAAGTAAGCATATAATCAATAAATAAAATGTAAGACCTCGTTATTATTATCTTACAATAACCGGATGCCGAAGTACACTGAAGCCATCAAAATATATCCACACTGGTATGAACATAAGGAGAGCAAGCTTACCCAGAAGATGTAACAGTCGCAGATGATGAATTCCTGTATCTTTTAGCACCTAAATATAATAAAAAAGAATAACTTTTTGAAATACAAATTTTTTGCAAGAATAAACGTAGTGGGCGTATCTCAAGTAGTAGCGAACTAGCTTCCAAATCGAAAGGTTTGGTGTTCGAATCCCAACCGCGCCCGAAAGACATTAAATTTTCCAGTTAACTAAAATCATATAAGACTAGTAGTTGACTAGAAAACAACAAAAAATCAACTTCCACTAACAATTTAGTCTCCCCATTAAATGTTCCATGCCACCCATGGAGCGAAATAACCACTGAGCCCAAACATTTTAATTTTTCACTCTATATCATTTTCCAAAAAACTTAACACATTAGTGTGAACTTAAGTTTTAAGTTCATAATTAAAAATAAAAAAAATATAGAAAACGATATCCTCACTGTGTTGTTATGATATGGTATACGCTATGAGCTTTAGTTGACACTTGAGTGATCGGCTATATCCCTATGAAACACCTATGATTAATTTGCCCACATCTAGAGTCTACTAAGACGGAATATGTACAAAAGGATCTGTTATCAATCACCAAGGTAATTGTAGTAACGATGTCGTACATAGATTTGAAGTGGGCTGACTTAAATGGCGCGAAAACTCCGCAGTATTTTGTGACAGAAAAACGACGCTTAAACTCGAAGAGTTATTATACACGGCAGTCGTGCCACTTTAATCGCAGTCTCAGACGATGTACGAGAGGTACACGTTTACGGATAACGATAGAGAAACATCCCAACGCTTCGACCGACCTGTCTATCGCCTTCATCAATTTGGAAAAACCATTCGACAGTGTTCTTAGAGATCTTACATGAGCGTCTGTCAAATCTCAAGTTCCCGAGGAATATATCTACATAAAAGAATCGTACGCGATAATTCCTCAAACGCTAAAATGAAAAAGCTGATGGCAAGCAGCAGCTTAGCCCCGAAAGTAACAAGATTGGGTTAGAAATAAATGTAAATGAAACAAAACTCACAGTGTTTGACAAAAGCCGGAAACTTTGAAATTATGAACTTAAAATAAATAATGCAGTAGAAAGAGTAAGCACCATCAAATATCTAAGAATAATAGCAAATAAAAATGCAAACCCCGTCAAAGAAATCCAATGTAAAATCGAACCAGCGAGAGCAGCATTGTAAATTGAAAAAAGCATTTATAATGTAGAGAAATGAGTCTAAATCGAAAAATAAAATTGGCCAAATATTACGTCTGGTCGGTTTTGAAGCAGAAATATAGACACTTAACAAAGCAACGATAAGGAGAATACAAACCTTCAAACTGTGGGTGTACAGAAGAATTCTACGAATCTCACGGGTTGACAGAATCACAAACGATGAAGTCTAAACACGATTACGAGTGTACAGAAATATAATTATTTTAATTAAGAAAAGAAAAATCAAGTAGCATACTTAGGACATGTTATGAGAAACAGTAAATATCAACTTCTCCAATTAATTCTACAGGGGAAGATCAAAGAAAGAAGTGTTGGGAGACAGAGATCGACATGGTTGTCAAACTTAAGAAAATAGCTCAAATTTTTAACAATATACATATTTAGAGGAGTAACAAACAAAAACACCTCCTCAACGGACTGGAAGGAGAAACTAAAAATTGCATCGACTTGCAACTGCAATTCATCGGCATACATACTGACAGAAACATTTCAGAACGGTTTATGGAATGTTTATGAAATATTTCTGAAAGAAAAGGCTTTAATAATATGGTCTAAGTGCCAGAGAAGTTCCGGTATAGTCATCAGGGAATCCGTTTTGCAAGCCAATGAGACTTTGCCAATGAGACTGGTAAACATACTCGTACTTCGTATGTTTGTCGGCATGGATATTGCGATTTCGTCAGCGGCATGGACTTATTAGTGGCAAAATAATATGAGAGGTTGAAAGTTTTCCTCGAGGTGCAGTATATAATTGACTGTGGGTTGATTAGTCCCTATTTCGGACAAACTATACAAGCGAAAACATCGTTGATATTGATGAAACCAGAAGAGAATATTGATCTTTTGTTTATATTAACAGTTAAAATATGTAACACTTATAATAACGTCTAATGCTACACCTTTTATCCCACGTATCTGCATTGCTACTGTGTTGCTTCTGCGGTTGGCTAAAACGGTTCTACAGGGTGCTCTATTTCAGATCACGTTAGTGAGGCCAACATTTTGCTGACATTTTTGCATTTGAATGATCCAATTATTTTTTATTCTCATCGAGGGCCGTAACTTGAGTCCATATAGCTTTTTTCCGAGGATTTATATTTGATTTTCTGAACCTGAAGTTTATCCACTATCGCTTTCTTAATGTCGAGACTTCCATGAATGCGTGTACTTCTTATTACATCGCGTTTTGTTACACCCGCATGCGTAATATTTTCATTTTTTTTTCTCGTACATCATCTACAATTACATTACATGACGTATAAAGAAGCTTCAAGTTTAAGCGAAATTTTTTTGTCACAAAATACTGCGAAGTTCTCGCGCCTTTTTAAGGTACCACACGCTAGCTCTATATGAGACATCGTCATCACAATTTTGGTGGTGGTTAACGGCAAAGCCTACAATTTTTCCCACTTCTGTGCGATGACTCATTTTATTTAGATATCAGGAGTTGGGTTTACAGATTTGAAGGTTTGCAAGAGAATATAGTTAAATACGAATTAGTCAATAAACTGACTAAAAAGGTTCCGTTGATTAATTCACTGGCTCAAAACTCTATCTTGAATTATGATAAAACATTTTTTAATAACATGAATTATGTTAGTCTCAAAAACACTGCGAATTATGTTAGCTTTGTATTTTCATACTGCGAAGCGTTGGGATTTGGCACTTCTTTTATATGGTATGAGGTTTATGAAAACATCTATAGAAGCTGTAGTGCAAGGGTACATGACATCGGAATGCATCGGCTTTTTCAGATGCTGCAGCAATGCGATTGTAATTGGGGTAACTTCACTATAATACTAACAAGTAAATGATTATATACATTGAGCGGTCTTTAGAGTTATTGTGTATGGTATTGCCCACATAGTTTTAATAGGTTTGGCTTTTGTTCCTCTTATTCCAGACGATTCTAGAATAATATGCAACACGATTTGAAATATTTTGTTAGTCTTATTGGTGCAAATTGTAATTGCTTGCAGTTTGAATCTAATTTCCAGATAGTAAGTCGAGGCGGCATCAAAATATCTGGCAAGAGACGAACGTAATAGGTGTGGCTGGTAAGTCGCGAAAGCTTAAAGGTATCAATAATATTATTGGTGAAAAGTATGATTTCAGTTTTAATCGTATTAACGTCAAATTGATTACTTGGTGCTAAAGCGCTTAGTTTTGTAAGTTTCCTCCTTTCGATAACTAGTTAGGAGAACATTTCTAGAACCAGAACAACTACGTCACGTCATGTCCATACGGAATTACTTTGGAACTACGTTGATGTATAAAAGCCAATAGCTTGTAGCGCAGGTGCTACTGCGAATATTCCTTATGCTACAACATTGGAGAGCTACCCCGTCAAACAAACTTCAGAACATCCAAAGAAGCTCGTACTTTCATCATTTCGATCAACTGCAAGTACTCGGACATAAGCATCATTTGCGGACCTCAAAACTCAAAGTTTCTCTGGTTGAATCGAAATGAGAATAGGAGCACCAATAAACCAAACCTAAGCACATGTTGTCAACCAAAGGGGATACCTAACCAAACGCATCGGTCAGAATATGATAGAAAACACCTATAGATGTGACATACGGGAGTATGTCAAAATCAAAATAGAAGGAGACTTGAATCAATTTTAAGAGGTTTCTGTGTTTCGATGGATTCCATACGTCTTGCGATTAATTTATTATCAAAATATTTAATTTTAAAAATGAATACAAAGATCGTTTGCAACGCTCTTAAGAGTCGTACTAGCAAAAGTGCCTCTTAAATAATTTCTACTTACTTTTTTGGAGAATATATTTTGCAGGGAAAAACCCATTGTCGAAACCAGTGCAGATACCAATCCCAGCATGTCAAAAGAGATTTCCGTCATCGTAGCAATACCCACACCACAGATGATTGGAATCAAACTAAGATACACTAGCTTACTTTGTTTTTCTTTGAAAATAACCCTCGTCAGGATCACAGTAAACATTGGCATCGTAGCTTTAACTGCAAACACGAAAAATTAAAGTGAAACATTTGAATTAGACATCCAAAATCAATTATGCAAATCAACCAAAAGCGTGGGTAACCGGATTGGTTACCCCACCCCAAGTAATAACCTGGGATAACCTTGGCCAAGAACAAACGTGTACTCACCTGTGTGTGCGTATGATACAGGAACCTTCCATATAGATATATGAGACGTTACTGAAGCTAGAAATTTTCCTAGCGCTAGCGGGACTATTAATCTTAAATAGTATGGCCATGCAATACTTGAATACTTTCTAATACCCCAGAGATTAAAAAATGGCCCACTATACAGTGTGATGCTGCACAACTGGATCATAGTCACAGTCACTGGATAGGGGAATTCATTGAGTACCATTTTACCAATAACATTATTACTAGACGATACTATGTACCAAAGTAGGCACAGGGTTAAAACAACGAATACGTGTCGCGAACCAGTTCGTTTGCCTGTCTGCATTCTATCAAACACTGATATCAGTATAGATTTTGGCAAATATCTACAAAATCTCCTAGATACGATAATATTCCACAGTAGATCCACTATAAATGCATCACTTGGATGCAGCTTAATAAGTACTTAAACTCATTTTCGCAAAAATTCACTTTCACAATCAGTCTCGATTGACAAATTTTTATTTGAAGTTGACGTTGACAAAAAATGCACCAGCAACTGTCAGTTTATATTGACAGTTCGATGAAAAAGTGAAAGTCCCCCATAAATTATGTAAGATCACAGTTGAAATATTGAATAGAACTATGAGAAGCGTTTACTTGGTTGAACAGTTGCTTAAAGTAAGCTAATTTAAAAAATTTAAAATTAAAAACTTACACTACATTGTAGTTCAATATACAACTAGGCCTCAATCTAAATACAACCCTTTCTAAATACTTTGATTCATGCAATCTACCGTAGTTGGATACCTTGCCACATAAGCGGTAAACTTTAGATGAAAAATTTTTCCATAGCTACCTTCCTGTACTCCGCAAATGATTTCATTATGGTACGAGTGTGCCAGTAAATGAATAGACTTTTTTAACAGTTTGCTTATTGTTTTCGCTTCTTAGTTTTGCATTTTTTTTTTCAAATATTCTTTTAATATTGTAGCAATCCAATTGTGTCAGCATTGATGCCAAAGTTGAACGTAGTTTTATAGAGCTCATGTTGTTTTTCTGAAAAATTTCTTCTTCAGGCCAAAAGATACTGCAGTTTCATTAATCAGGCATATATTATTTCGACTAGGTTTGCCCTCTTACATAATATAGTGCTGCTTTTTAAAAGTTCAACTGGTAAACCATCTACCTTGGCACCCCTAGGACTCCAACCTGTATATTGCTATCCTTACATCATCGAGGTCAGGTGGAAAATTATTATTCATTCTTCCTTTTATTAATCTCTGCAACCCTGTACTATTTTCTCGTCGCTAATAAATTGTCCAAAAATATGTTAATGTGGTGCTACCAGGAGTGTTTCTTGTTTGACAGCATGTGCACACGTCCATTTATCATTAAACTGGGGATTCTGCTTAGATAGTTGGTTTATTTATTACGATAGGGATTATTCCTTCTTTTATCTTTTCTTTAATTATTATATGCTACTTTAAAGGTTCAATAATTACCGTGAAAGATTTTACAGCCTGTTGAGTATGTATCAAACGTTGGTTAAGGCAAGTCGGTCTAGACAAGCTTTAACTCTATATAGAGAATCTGTTCGATTTTGCAATAAAATAAAGGACCATCCGAAGAACTCGGCGACTTCATTCTCAGAAACACTGCTTTAGTTAGATAAATCACAAGCTTTGTTAATATAATGCATAGCATTCCTAATAATAATAAGAAGACTTTACTGTAAATTTACGCCATTCACAATTTTTATTCGCTTTCTTGGACTGGTCTATCCAGTTTTTGACAACTGACAGCTGTCGTTTTTCTGTTGATTCAAAATTGTCTATGCTTAGCCGCTGACGAACCGCAAAATAAGAAAAAAAAACTTTTCCTGTTTAAAGTATAATTGAATAAATTTATACAATTAAGATGGAGCCAATGGCATTAGGAAGTCCTAGCGGCAGTCCAGCAACTGGAACAAGTCCATATTTGCCATCGTTTCTCATGGGGGAAGCGACCGCACCGTCTACCCCGCGTAATAACACTTTGTCTCCAAATAAAGGCCGCAACATATCTTTTGGTTAGAACTAAATCTGTATTTCTTTTATACATATATATGTATGTTTAAATGTGGGTTGAAATTTTGTAGCTACTTCACCAAATGCTTCTTCACCACAGGACTTTAATCGCTCGGCAATGGGTCAGAAAACGTTGTTCGGCTATCAGCAAGGTTCTTCGGTGACAAACTATCCTGGGACGCCTGTGCAAAACCATAATGCCAGCATTTCTGGTCCACCAATCCAAGTAAGTTTTGTATTTCTAAGAACATAAAAAAAGGATTTTCTTAAATTATGTTAAACTATTTTAGGGACTCTTTGACTCACTCCATTCGGATCAAAATCAAGTTCAAACGCCAACACGTCCAAATCCAGGAGGTTTACAGTATCAATCAATGCAATATGCATCACCACTCAATCAATACCAAATGAACCAATCAGTGAATGATTCGTACTTAACGGGTCCGTCAAATGCTAGTTTTAATGCATCCCGTATGACATCCCCGCCAATTACAAATACCCTAACGTTTGATTATCGCAATGGCAATCCCAATCTTCAATGTCCTCCATTGCCAAGATACACTGAATTCTGGATCACCGTCTATGGATTTCCCGAAAGTGCAACGTCTATGATTCTGGCCCACTTCTCTCAATGTGGAACAATTATTGACAAGGTCTTTCCATCACAAAATGGCAATTGGGTTCATTTAAAATTCTCCTCCCGTCTTGAATGTGATAAGGCGCTTAATTTTAATGAGAAAATTCTAGGGAATAACATCATGATCGGTGTGACGCAGTGTAAAGATAGAAACATAATCGATAAGGAGAACGTTTGTGAAAATACACAGTAAGTTAGTGATTTCGTATCCTCAAAATCTGTTATTCATATCTTTTATCTTGTTACAGCTCCGTATCTAAAGTAAGGCCGTTATCACAAGTCGCATATATGAGCGCTCAGAATGAGATTGCTGTTGTAGCCAGTCCAAATGCACCACAAAAGAGCTCCGGCATAATGAACAAAGCCATGGATCTATTCTTTGGATGGTAATGAGATGAAATCACATCAGATCACGTAGTTCAATTAGTATCATATTTTTTACACGCCAAATTTTAGAAAACAGTTAAAAAACAAACAATTTCCATTAATAGTTTTCTTGTTAGTTTTATTTAAATTTTTACATTAAAACGGTGTGTCCACAATAAAGCACACACTTGGGGTTATATTCTTTAATGGAGCACATTATGTTCTGCGTGTAAACTAAGAAAAATTATAATAAACTACGATAATTTGCTAAGATAATAAACTTGATTCTCTTAATATGTCACAACAGAACTACAGCTCTCTGATGCAACACGGCGTAGACAATTTACTTTAGACTTGTTTTGGTTCAATCAGTGCAGTTTCAAGATCCTTCATCTTTGGGTAGTTGACATCGCAGCTGTCCAATTTTGATTGCGCCCAGATGATTAGTTTTAACAAATACATGACACGTGGTGTTGTTTCCTCGCATTGCTCTGATCGAAGAATTGCAGCATTAAGCTCGCTAGCAACCTAAAAATACATGTTTTTTTTTTTAAATCAAAGATCTATAAATGTATTAGGAAGGAGAAAGGAAAACCTTTTGGCGATGTGATGGTTCCAGTAGATCAGAAAATGGACTGTTTTGCGGCTTCTCGAACGCCAACAAAGCCAGTGTACGTTCTAATTCGTTGAGAGCCTCTGGGATATTCTCACCAGCTTCGGATAATTTTGTTTGGGCAAATGTAAGGGCATCCTCTATTTTATCGGCACTGAAAATAAAAACAATCGAAACGGTTAAAATTAGATAAAATTAAAGGTATTTCAGATTGACTTTAAGTATTACTTTACAAAAGACGCAGAAAACTCAAACTAGGAAAAGGGCCAGAATGATTTTACCCAAAGATTATTCTCCTATTCGATAATAGGTTCTAAGAATGTAACATTCAAGTCTAGATTTATACGATACCGAACACTGGGTGGCGTTAATTTGTCAATTCTGTAAACGTAGCTAGGACTAGGACTCATCAAAATGAGTTTATTTTAGCTCAAAATACATAGTCATATCGAATGCAATCTTATATTCAGACTCGTTTAATGCGCATTAGATGGACCAAAAGCAGTGCAAACTCAGTCAGACTACATTACTGACAACGGTTAACCGACCGACTCCTTATCTCACAGAAAACTATTGGAATTAGCCTAGAATTGGAGCTTCATATTTCTCTAACACCAAACAAATACGTAAACATCCGTTTAACAACCTTGTGGACAGAGCCTATTGAGTCTATCTAGAATATACATATGTATATGTAGCTGTCAAAATTGTAATTGGTAAAGAGAAGCAGAACAATAGAACAGAAAGGCTTTTGACTAATTGATTTCGTAGTAACTCATAAAAGAATAATAACAATTTAAACTATGATGCCAAAGCAAACTAATAGTATGCAGATGACCGAACCTTTAGTTAATTCAACCTCATGATTATCGTTTCAAGGCACAATCAATAGTCTGAAAGTGCATACATGGAATAAAGATATTCAAAGGTAGTCAAAGCTTGATTATGTAGGAAAAATCTCTGCTAGCTGATCTTAAGTCCAGAATACCCAAAACGTCGAGAGAGTAAATAAAATAAGTCATCATAACTCGGAAGTAGTACAAATATGCCTCTAATCAGCTTTTACAGAAGCTAAATTAAAAGAGTGGTATTACGAGATGAGAAAACGTGTTTTGGATTCCTGATGGTGTACAAGAAATTGGCAAAACTATCAACAAACACATCGTCCTAAAACCGCATATGATGTTAATTTATCACAGAGAGCCCTTAAAGACATTAACTGAGTTCGACAGCGCTATACAACTGATTTTCGAACATATGAGTTGGAGCGATGTATATGTACTTCTTGTGCTGAAGCACAGTGTCCGGGGTCAAAGGCCTTGAAGCCTAGAAATTAAACGTTTTGCATAAGTGATGTCGGTAGAACCTTCAACATCATCAACACCATCTACAATGATGAACACATTAATGATTAAAACCATCTCGTTACTGGTTTAAAATTGTATCCTGCTCAGGATCACTTCTAATTTTGGTACAAACGAGTCTGTGAGTTTTCGCATTCAATCAGAATACCTATCTTCGGCAACTTGATCATCTCTTCAAAAACTAATTATTTCTCGCGCTAAGGACGCATATCAATATCACTGTCGGTGTACTTGTCTCAGCTTGGATGTTACTAATGCCCACGGTCTTGTTCTTAAAAATGGCATTAACCGCAATTGCAGTCTTTATTGGTACGGGATCTGTTGCGTCTTTGGCAATTTACTGGATTTTTATGAATTTGGTAGTTTTTTCTTTGGACCGTCGTGCTCATTTAATGAAATGCTTGCTGCATCCTCATCGTCTGCATCGTCTATAATTGTATATACAAATCTGCAAATTCCTCCTGAATTGAAATGGTCCAGGACGATGGAGTATTCGAGCTATTGTACAATAAAATGGTGCTCGCTCTCAATTCCGATATCGGGTAAATTTTTAAACCGTCAACTAATTGCAAATGTAGTCTATCTAAATCGATGATTCCTTCATATTAAATGAGATCCAGTTTATCTTCTCGTAGCTCTAGTGCTCAGTAACTCGTCGTTTGCCTGAACATTCTATCTCAGAGCTATGTCGAAAATTTTAGTAAAGTCGCTCCTACGTCGATATAGTACTGTATATATGTAGCTGAACTTACCAATGAAAAAAACAACTATAAAAGATTGAGTTGTCTTCCGTAAAACTCCAAGAATCAAGTATCATAGCATTATACTGAAGTGAGACGATACACAGAAAAAAAAAATAAAAATAAAAACAATAATAATAACTAGAGAAGGATCTGCTGCAATATATATAGTGAAAAGGTCATACGAATAACAGATCAACGGATCCGCAAAAACGAAGAAACAAAACCACTTCATTACAGTTGAGAGACGGAAACAGACAAGTAAAACAATTCCACAAACCACTTCTTTTAAAAGAATAAAATAATTTCTACAATTAGTTAAGAATCGAATTCATTTAGTTACTGGAGATAAAAAACAATGCTTCAAGGCCAACTAGACACTAACATCACAATTCACAAGTATTTATCGGACGCCGCAGCATCACAAAAACATAGGATAGAAAAGCATAGGTAAAATGAAGGTACATTTAACGTCTTATAGAACGGTTAATGTGGTTAAGCGTTAAAAAAAACTTCAAAGTTCACATCAGGGCATAACTTTCTATATCTTAAAACATAATCTTGTCTATAGGACCTAACACCAAATTGAATTAGCAGAAACGGAAAATTAAAAGTTCCATTCATTGTAGTACGACTGCGACAATTGACTCGTGGCCTAACAGATAGCATATCTCGGGGCTCTAATCTGTGTAATAAACTTCGTTTAAGGATAATGATAACATTTGGAGCTTAAAAACCCCGAGAGACGCAATGTTCTGAGGTGAAAAAATGGAGTAACGCTGATAACGCTGATGTGCATCTTGGAACTTAATGAGATAATATTAATAGCAAGATTATCTTTTTAATATCTTCGGAAACAACAAAAGAAACCGAAGCATGCCAAACAGCTATGCGAACTACTTTCACTGAAGGGCTGTGAAATTTTTTTTGTACACAGTTATCACATTACAAAGATTCGATAGGAATCATTCACCAAATGACAAAAAAATCATGATAAATTCAAGAATTTTCTGAGAAATGAAACGTCTATAGAGGGATAATCATTAATTTATCAATGGAAATCACTCTGATAGAAAAGAAAGCGAAGTTAATAGCAAACACCTAGAATAGGACTGAAAAAAGAACAAATAAATTTGGAGCTCAAAGTTCAACGTTTGGTTTATTACTTAAAAGAGATTTTTGTAATGAAATAATGCCGACAAAGTGATGTAGAAGGTTTGCGTTACCTTAAAGAACCAAATAAGATTAAATTTATTGCCATATACAAAAAAAAGGAAAAAAAACTAATGACTATTGACTCAAGGACGGTATAGAAAAATCGTTTACAATTTTTAGAAGTCTAATACTTGCTTTACAAAGGTGCGATTGATATTTAGGATACTGATACCTATTTCGCCAAACAGAAAAAAAAACTGATAATTATCCCCACCGAAGCGTCGAATAAAATATTGTAATTGATCCTCTTATCTTCTAACTATGTTGTCGGCACAAAGACTTAAAATTTGTCAAGATGAGATCTAAGAACATTCAGCTGTTGTAGCATCGCTCGTTTTTGGGATAAGAACCTTCAGGCAAAACAGCGCAGTAGAAATACAGGAATATCGAAAAAATATGGAAGTTCATTATTAAAGTCATTTTTGCAATAAAAAGTAGAAAACCCATTTTACAACCCTATTCATTCAATATCTTTTATCTACATACCGAATGAGTTCAATCAACTGTAACTGTTGTAAATGGAAGAACAAATAACGATCATTGTCCAGTAGCTCGGGATGCAATTCATTAACCAAATGAGTAGCCTCTTGTATCCGTCCGTTTTGTACTGCCTCACGAATGGCTATTCGATCATCCAGTGAGCTCAACTCAACACTAGGCTCTAAACCAGCTTCAAGCTGGAACTTTTCAGCAGCCTCTTTAAATCCTTCTGTAAATTTAATTCAGATGAAAATTTTCCATAACCCACGTTTCCTTTGCATGCATAATTAATTACCTGTCACTAAGTAATTCATGATTAATTTGTTCATGTCTGATTGCTTGAATGGAAATTGCGATAAACGCATCAACCATTCTTCCTTTGTGATTCCTTCGGTCTTGTCGTTGTAGCTCATTTTTGCTCTTATTACAAATGGAACACTTCTTATATTGATTTATAATAACACTGCTTTAAAATTAAAAAAGAAAAGTATTTCTCTTGTTAAAAGTGTTCTTTTTATTTTTCTAGAAACTTATTGTAAACATTCGGCCAGACAACAAATGAAAATTTCTCTTCAAATTTCGATTTCATATTATTGACAATCATCAATTTATGTGAAGTTGCTTGTGGTTTTATATATTTCCAAATGAACGAATTCAATAGTACAATAACTCTTTTCCAAAATTAATAATACAATTTTTCATTTCTAATGAGTAATTTGATTAAATTTATTCTTCTTTAACTACTTACGTAACATTCAAAACCATTGTGATATTTAGTTACATATTTTGTGATTAATATAAAGTAATATGCTTTAAAATGCATTGCCATCTTTCTAACATTAATAACAAAAAAATTGTTTCGCATATTGTGAACGTGTCACATTTCAGTGTTAACAACATAATAAAAACTCGCTCGCAATTTGAAATTGAATTTGACATGTTTCCAACGAATAGAAAACTAGAGCTTTGCCAAAAATAAACAAGACAATTGCTTTAATATATTATTTAATACTTATGTGAAGCACAATGGAATTGAAGCCACAACGTTACAATCGACAAATAACTGTTCAAACTGATCGTCAGCCAGTGTATGATCATCCAAAATTAAGTGCCGTAATGTCGCACCTTAAATACGAGTTCGGCTCCTACAAATACACTGTTTACAGATGCGCTTCTAAGATTGTTACTTTACAAAAAGTTTTTTATAGTAAGCAATGCAACTGAAAAAAAAACAAGTATTTTAATCTCATTCATTTATTACAGCCTCTAATATACCGTACAAATTGATATTGGCCATCTTGGAACGATATAACATAACACAAGTTGACCGTAACTATATGGTTCCACCATTCCAGCTAACTTCGTTAATTCATGATATTTACTTTGCATGTGAAAAGTTGGGACATTTCACAAAATCGGTTTCATATAATTTAGAGACAGCAACTGGTGTCCTTTCAGATTTTTTTTGGAATATATTTGATCCGTGAGTGAAGTCGTTTATTTCTTTATAAAGTAATGGAATGTATTTTTATTTTATTTAGTCATCGCAGGCATTCTATATCTCCAATAGAAATTAAAGTAACATTCCTTTTGTTGTGTAAAATATACTCCTCTGAACAACTGGTGACCGAGTTTTTCCAACTAGTATGTGATCATAAGAGTTGCGTGACGAGGTTTTCCTTGGAATATCTTTTGCATATTTTGTCTAAAATTCTGACATACGTTGGAGAAGGGACTGCCTATGGAGAGCACAATATACCACATGTCTTGGAGCAGTGTTTCGCAAAGGTAAAAGATGCAGAAAAATCACAAAATATCGTGAATCAATAAGGTTTTTTTTTACATTTAACGTATGTTCTGGTTGAAGTTCCATTATGTTGTTGGGTTGGGTTAGCGGGTTGATGTGGTATCTGGAGCAGAAGACAACCTATACCTCATCACACTTAGGTCTGTGTAGTCCCATTGTGGTGAGCGAGCGGGGGAATTAGGAGAGAATAGAAATTGGATTGCGTTTGTTAGTTTTAGTTTCCGTTTTTTGTCTCGCTTTGGTTTTCGTTTAGTCCTTTGGCCATCTAAGCCTTGGCAATGCGCCCCCAGAAGATTGTGGACTGTAAGTAATCCAACAAGCATAGACAATTCAGTTCTACTTTTCAAGAGAATTTTTTCGAGATGTGCTGAGTTCCATAATTGTCTTGAAGTTTCACAGGTTAAAAGGTTTTTCCACCTTTCATTGACATTGATTTGTATCGTTCGCTCCACTTGCATTCTTAGAGTGCAGAGCGGCGGATTGTTACTTTGATTTGCCAGTTCCCTTTCAAGAGAGGATCCTTTTCGAACTAGCTCGAACATTGTCTGTTACTCCTTTGTCGACAGCCGCGATGTCCTTATTATATATGGTAATATACTCGTGGGATATTCCCTTTATTGCCATATCAAAGGGCGACGTGCACATCTCAAATTCAATTGATAGGAGAAGATCCCGACGCAGGTTCTTATCTCCATCTTTGATTCATTCGTGAAGATGGATATCAAATCTTCTACCATTTGGTGCCTGCCCCATGCCTCTCTGCTTGGGAAGATACTGGCAAATGGTATTTCGAAGTCACGATGTTGTATTATACATATATTCCGTATTGAAGCATAAATCCAATTTACTTGTAAGCCGATCACTTTTCGGTGCCTATTTTTGCCTGTGTACATTTAGGGTCAAGAGACCAAGCATATTTTATGGTCCCGCCAGAATGTAAAAAGATGTAAAAGTTCATCAACTCACCTATCTTTCTATCGCAATTAGTTTGTAGTAATTATTTTCTTAGTATTTGGTATCAATATCTCGCAACATTTCAGAATAAAATCAGACATGTATATTAGTTCAAATTAGAATTAAGTTCTTAATAATGTGCACCTAATTATTTTACAGTGTCAAAACCTAAACGGTATCAGCGAATACCAATTTACTTGCATGTGGTCAACTTCTCAAACAAGATTCTTAATTTACGCCAATCTAATTGCTCTCGTGAAACGCATAGAAGACACCGAAAAACTAATCCATAGCAACTCTTGTGCATCGTGTCAATCAGAGAAGATAATTGGCATCCGCTTCAAATGTCAAACATGTAAAAATCTTTCTCTTTGTTTAAAATGCTTTGCCACTGGTTTTGCATCAAATAAGCATGAAAGTGGTCACCGCATGTATGAAGTCTTTACGGAGGTAAGCGCAGCGCATTGAATTCATCCTATTTAAATTTGTGTATACTTAAGATTGCGTTTAGGACCTGCCACCAAAAAAATTTACTCACTATATCGCCAAGCTGTGTAACATATTTGCCCAAAGAACCCATGAAGATAGAACAGGTTTCTGTAATAACAACGAAACTAGTGCAGCCAATGAGACAGAACTTGTGACAATTGATACGAAAGTCTCCGACTCAACAGAAGTGCCACAGATCAAACGAGTACCGAGCAACAAAGAACTCTTTAAAAATGATCGTAAGTTGAATATCTGTGTGTTTGTACATTGATAGGTTGACGAAATGTGTCTTATAGAGTCGTTCATACATTCGTTCATGGGGTCATCATCAAGTTCATCATCACTACATCCATCTAGTAAGCTACAATCCATTATAGACAAACTACAACAGCAAAACGTGTAAGTGGCGCTATTTATTGGTAATAAAACAACGATACAATGTGTTTTCTTTTACATAAAGGAAAATTGAAATGCAACTCAAGTGCATACAGTCATCGACCACAACAGAGATATCAAACTTTCTGAATGCCCATCAACAGTTCCTTGTCGACATTATCAATGAAATGAGAAATTTTACAGTAAGTAAACGTTAGTCGCTCATATCTCTTAAATATTTATTCGCATCTCTCCATGCAGAATAGTGCCAGCTTCTCTTATCCGACATCAAGTACACCAAATCGTACAGCGTTTGCTAAAAAAACGGCCACTGACCTGCTGTCGCAAAATCTTTCACGGTCAAGTAAGTTTTGTTTAATTTTTCAAACAGTTGAAAAAACCTTGTTTTTTTTTATCATGCGTTGGGTTTGCAGTACATGGAGCTGATATAAATCGAAGCTATTTGGATGCAAATAAATCTGATTACTCAGTATCTGACATTAGTGGATGGTTCTATCAGAAAAAGATGTCCACACCTTATACGAAAACACCACTCACTGTTGTTACAGAAGATGTTAGTAGAGACACTGAGATGGTTAATTTTAAGTTGCTGCTGCATAAAGTGAAGGAAATAGTTGAGGATTCCTATAGTGATAATACAGAACTTGCTGAAGCGACTCAAAATTTGGAAAATGCTTTAGACAGTATTATTCTCGATGAAGAAAAGCGACTGCGAGACAGTTTGTAGAAAACTGTCATGTATGTATTTCTGTTGTTTTTCACCAATAGAATGTGTAAAATTAAATTTCATTTATTTCAGAAAATATTTTATTTACAATCCCAAAAAGATTATTATTTTTACAGAATTTCTATTATTTTTTTCAAATTAAAACATCGAACGTTTTTTTTTTTTTTAATTGTTGTTTGACTTATTTATTTCGGGAAGGTGAAAAGCCTTCTGCAAATTGACCTACGGGAGACTAATTATTTGCGAGCTGTCTATTTAGCTTTTCTACACTTGCGCGAATAATTTAAATTAAAAACGTATAAAAACGGATCGAAATCGCGTTCCAAAAGCTAACTCTCCGGTTCAGAATTAAAGCTGATCTATCGCCTGTGCATGCTATTTTTTAAGTGTATCTCGTTCAAGAACTAAAAAAGCATCCAGGAGATTTCACGCGACCACTTTGAGAGCGAAAAATTAATGTGATTACCGAATTCTTAATTGGAAATGTAGATGTTTCAGATTAGATGAATTGTGGAGCGAACGAACAAGCGAAAAATAAAATTGCGAGTCAAACTTTCAGATTAACGTTACAAATTTATTTCACCTTACTTCTGCGAGTACAATTCACTAGTGGCGAGGCAAAAAGGATTTTGCAACCATCTAACCCACCCATGCACACGCTATGCATTGTGCGTGTTAAATACAACAACAACATGGTGATGAGGTGATGAATAGTGCGATCTATGATTCGACCAACCTCATAATAATGAGGAATAACATACAGTTGAATACATAAAGAATATAACTAAAATTTTTTTTTTGTTTCAGTCTTGAACTGTAGATGTGATCCTTAGTTCGAATCTTTTTTTCGCAGAACAAAGCTCAGAAATGTTTTGATAGAATTACTCATGTGAACAGCGCAAACATTATGTGATTACTCATTGTTGTTTTTCTTTACGAAAAAATAGAGCACACTGTGCCGGCAATACATCCCTTCTTGTTGTCATTTTTGTCGCTTCAATTTCAATACTTTTAGACGCATTAGTGACAGTTATGCTGTATTCTGTCAATGGTGTTAATGTAATCAGAATCCGCAAATGTTTGCCAAATTTTTTTTTTTTAAATTGTAGGTAAACTAGTTTCGTATAATTTTCTGAAGTATGAAAAAGACAAAAGTATACATATTTACATATTTCAGTCATATGAGAGCGCTTCATCTTTTTTAAACAATTTTTTTTTACAACGTCATTATACCCAATCGGTTGAGTTTAGACGGTATGCATAAACTAGACTTGGCTCAATATACACATAGGTCGCCTACATAATAGGCGACCTTGAAATCGAAAAAAAAAACCGAGATGAGTATCGGTCTGAACTTTTTAAATTTTTCCTAGGATCTGGGTTCTAATCCTTAGGCACACCCTGCTTACCTGTAAACAGTATTCATAAGTTGTTTTTCCATATCTGCAATATCAACCGTGATTCTACCACAGATGCTATAGCTTACATAGATATTGCACGCCAAAGGAAAAGTCTAACCAGTTTTTAATTGCCTGTTTTTACTTCGAACTTCAAGTACTGAACAATTTGTATGAACAAAATGTATTATAAAACCTGATATTTGATGAAATTAGGATTCGTAAAAACCTCACATATAATATAAAAAATGATTTAATAGATGGTTTCGAAGACCTTGGTGTGGAAAGAAGTAGATTGTTTAATAGTTGAAAAAGTGTTTTAAACTATTTTGTGTCAGCAAACGGTGTAAATGGGGATAACCTAAGCGAAATTATAAAAAAACAATTTGAAAATCTGTCAAGAACTTGGTCTAAAGCTATGTGCTATTGTTTGCGACCAAGGGGCCAATAATAAAAAAGCTTATAAAATATTAGGTGTTTCTGAAGAAAACCCATTTATAATTTTTAATGATGAAAAAATATTTTGTTTTTATGATTTCCCTCATTTGTTAAAATCACTTCGTAATGTTCTATTGAAATCAGATCTACAAACTCCAGATGGTAAAGTGTTGATCAGAGAAATATCCAATTTGGAAGTTGACAACGTAGCTAAGACATGTTTAAAATTTAGAAGTTGTCGTATAGCACCAAATGCCTTCGAAAAAATGCATGTTCACCTTGCAACACAAATATTTAGCCGGACAACTGCGGCATCGATTCAAACTGCTTTTGAACTTAATTGCTTAAAAGAAAGCTCTAATAAAGCTGTAGCAACGAAAGAGTTCGTACTAAAAGTGAACAATGTATTTGACCACAGATGCTATAGTTTACATAGATATTGCACGCCGAAGGAAAAAATCTAACCTGTTTTTACTTCGAACTTCAAGTTCTGAACAATTTGTATGAACAAAATGTATTATAAAACCGAAGTCAATTCTTGGGATCAACACATCAACTGTACACATATTGTGTGTACAGCTGACGAGCAGGCATACGCCGCGCCGTGCAAATATGTCTGTGGTTTCTGTTTTCAACCCTTATCTTCATATATAAAACAACCACAGTTCACGGAGCTGCGCGGCGCGGGGAGTTCAGCTAGAGAATCCAGCTTATAATGAGTTGAAACAATTTTTGTCTTACTTGAAAGATATACAAAAATCAGTTAACCTTCCAAGAAACTTTTGTTTAAAAGGAATTACTTTGTCATGATATAAGCAATGGCCTATATGAGAACGTGGGTTATTTACTAACAAAGAGAATTCATCAAGACGTATTAGAAAATTTATTTTCTATAATTCGCGTCAAAGGTGGTTACAACACAAATCCGTCTGTTTACGAATTTAATGTTTTGATGTCGAAAATTCTCTCGTCAAATCTTATTAATTTTTCTCCTTTCAGTAACTGTGATGATGATGATGTAGAATTTTTAAACGTAGACTTATCCCAACTCAAATTAATATTCCAAAAACTCCTTCATTGCTTAAGGATCGTAAGAAAATCGTATGCGATGAAACTCTGTACGAAAAAGTCATTTGTGATATGGAAATCGAAACTAAAATCACATTAGAAACAACAGCAATGCGATATTTTACTGGATATCTTGCTTTTAAAATGCTTTTAAGGAACAAATGTTTAAATTGTTCCAAACTATTTTTAAAAACTGATGAAAAAATAACATGTCTTTCAGAATTTTTAATCTTTGCAAAAAATTATTCTCAAAGAAGTGATTTTGGAAGTCTGAAGGCACCAACTAATGAATTTTTTAACGTTTGTAAAGTTCACTTCAAAGTTTTTAATAGAATGTTCACAAGAAAGAAATATAAGAGAGACAATGGCCTTGAAATGCGTAAGGATAACAAATACTTTAGATCCGAAATGGTTTGAAGAAAAAAGTCCTTGCTATGAGCATTGCAAGGACCTTCTATACTTTGCTCTCCTCGTTCTATTACGGAAGCATTGTTCGTAGAAGATAGAAAAAAACATAGCATCCAAAAATCAGAAAATTCAAATTTTATCTGGAAGAAAACGTAAAACAAATATTCAATAAACACAACATTAAAGAGAGCGCATTCTGCTTTGACCTTCCTACGGTTCTCAAATATAATGTTTATTGTCAGTCAAATTTGATTTAAAAAAAATACGTTGCGAAAAACGGAAAACTTGAATCAGAACACGCAACTTGATAATACAAAACAATTAAGAGTAACATCATGTCTGAGTATGATTCACTCTAGTTCGATCGAACTGGGACGTACGGGTACGTCCCATTAAATGGAAATATGGTTAGATTTTTTCCTTCGGCGTGCAATATCTATGTAACCTATAGCATCTGTGATTCCACTACCACATTTATTTGCTAATCTCTACAGGTCTCTGTTCTCGAGCAGCATCTTTCCATATCCTTAGTGGCACAGTTCTTATGTTATTTATTTTAGCCCCGGAAAATACTCTTCTGTTTTTTTTTGTTTTGCTTATAGAGGGCATGCGCCGCTCTCGTCCAACTTCATCGGCAAGCACTAAAAACCAGGAATTTCATCTGGCTGTTCAATTGATGAAACCCATCACATCAGTTGTGAAATCGATGCAGATTGCCACTGATAAAATTTGTACTGTTCTGGTTAAGATTGAGTGGTATCCGTTCAACAGGTGTTCTATTGATTTGTTGCAACTAGGTAGTGGTCCGTTCATATAGTAGTCGCTTGAAATGTTCGCACACCTATACTACGGGAGGAGGACCCTGCATCGATTACAACATGATCATAAGGTGACCACCATGCTCCTTTGTAAATATTGAGGTGAGGAAATCGCGAGATAGGTGTAGAAATCTTCAATTAATACACTTAATATTAACAGATTTGTTAATGTGCACGTTACCTTTTTTAGTGTTAAACGATTTTAACGTCATTCTCAATTTTGTGAGTCAATTCCGATAAAAGGATTGATATGTAGTAATAGTTACAACACTGAGTATCACTAGCTTGATGCCGCTCAATGCCTAAATTAAAGGTAAGTACATTGGATGAGATCGATTACAATCTGAACGTTTCCGTCCATTAGAAAAGTCGACAGAACTCGCGAAAAAAATATGTTGAGCTTGACATATCGTATGCCGATTCACAAATTATATATTGCTCCTGCAAGCGCCCATTGTAGGAGTTTTCTGCTGTATGTATTCCAACCTGGTCAATCATATACGGGCACTTAGTTACATTAGGATATAATGGAAGGAGTACTTAGACAGGGTTAGACGATTCTGCCGTTCAAAGGTTTTCGGTCACTGTGTCTGATAGAGAAAGAATCGAGTGTGGCGTACTTGATTTTCAAGACTGGACCAGAGGATGTCGTTAACTGAGTTAACGACTAGCTAACTACATTATATTACAGGAAAATAAAACACTGACAACCTGGCCAGGGTAGATTCAGTAACAATCTACGTATTCCTTCAGACGGCGATTGCCTGCAGTTCATTATTTTTCAAATAAAAAAAATTAGGTTCCGGGATTATAACATACAATATCGTGCAAAATATAAGCAACCATATTTTTTCGTGCTTCGATCTCAAATTTTTTCATGGTTAATTCGAAAAGAAAATGAAACCAAACGTAAATTCCCAGCTTAGAGTGAATACATTTTAATACCAAAATTTGTAATAAAAATTAGTTCTTAAAGCCTAAATAACAAAAAAGGATTAGGATACACAGTGAAATTGCATGTGCAAAATATAAGCACTGTTTCAAGCAAAGGAGAACTTTCTAATGATGGTTTTGAAGATTTGGACGTAGAACTAAAGTCCAAAAACTGTAACTGATTGTACCAAGGCTATTTCAATATTTTCACCGATTGCCCAGTACAAACTTTTAATGACTTTTTATGTCGGACATAGTTGTCCTTCAAATTCTTCCATTTGAGTTTTGCAGTTTATTCTTCTATTATACATTATATTCTTGTAGATACTTAGCTACGGCTGATTCATACCAAACTATACAATATCGAATCGGACGTTCAACTGTTGGGAAGTATTGTAAGCCGGGTCTGTAGAGAATTATGGAATATCTTACGGCCAATATAAATGCCCATGCGCACAGAACAAACATTGGCAGCTACAGAAATTGGCATTAGGCAAGGCTGGAATTTTCTCAACTGTGTGGGTAGTATGTAGCATAGTGAATTTAATCATTTCTGCTACAAAAACTTTTTTTCCATTGTCTTGCTGGCTATTGTTGATCCGTTTTATAAGTTTATTATTGTGGATATTGAAAGTTATGGGCGCCACAGTGATAACAGAATATTTGAGAATGCTGCATTTTATAAAAAGTTTTTAAATGGAAAGCCATTTCTGCCCCCAGAAACATTACCAGGAACCGATGATCCTCACGTGCTTGTAGAGGATGGGTTACAAACATACTATATTTAATCCATCGTATTGCCAAAGTAATACCGTGAAAGATGAGAGAAAACAATTTTTAATAAAAGACTGCCGCGCACGACGAGTCGTGGAAAATACGTTTGGTATACTAGCACAAATGTGGCGAATATTTTTGGGGCCGATTAAATGTAATGTGGAAACCGCAGTGCACGTAGTGAAAGCAATATGTGCCTTTAATTATTATATAAAAACAAAACAGGGAACCATTACTATTACCGATACAGAAAACAGAAATGAGCCTATTCGTGCACTTACAATACAATACAAAATCCAACAAACCGAAGGTCCACTACTGCTGCATTTCAAACGCTTAAAAAATTGTTATCTTACTTATGAATTGAACAATAAAGGTACATACGAAAACAAATCACTTTTACCATTTTCATTCAAATCTTTCCCAATAGTTACCCATACATATTTCAGCCTTAAAACAATGGGAATATCCGAACAAATTCAATTAATTTTTCCATTGTTTCAGAAAAAAAAAAACAATATCAACGGTGCGTAGAAATGAATGATTTTTATCATATATTTTATTATAGTACACACTTCGCAACACGACGTTGAAAACGCATTCCTTATGACAGTTTTTATGCATTGGAACGCACTCTTATTTCACGGAGTCTTCAGCCAGAAGTCTACATTTGGCTTAATTTTCGTTTGCCAATTAACCATGGACAAGTTTGTATATAATATTTGTTGGCAGCAAAATATATTAGTTTGAGCACGCAGGACATACAGTCGGTATAACCTACAGAAACACATGAATTCGGATCTTTGTATATTTTTCAACATTCAGCTCACTACAATTTTCCGAGGAAACTTTTTCTCAATGTCTCAGGCGACGCGTGGTGCCTTGGAGGTATGTGACGGGTATGCATATTAGAAACGATAAAATATCCATGTAGACTGCTAATTTAAGGCGCTGTACAAATAAAAAAAATATAATAACTAGTACAACTGCTTGTAAAATGTAATATTCGTGTACATGTGTGTTTATTTTAAAATGATTTATGTGTACAATTTCCGATATTAGAGAGGTCAACATTCTTTATTTCATATGTCATATTTGCTTATATCCTAATATTATAATTTATTAAAATTTTAAATAACCAAGCCTTTCACGCACTAAGTATGTACATACATTCAAACCCATGCTTCTTTTTGTTATTGTCATGACTTGAAATGTCTAAATAAATCATCGGTTTTCAGTTGTTTTAAATGCAACTCATCTAGCAAGCTTGTTTTGTTCTTTTTGTCCCCGTTTATTCTTCTAGTCTTGTTGTATGAATATATTTCCAATGACAAATAACACTCATCGCGCAACGCTGCCTCAAACCGCAATAATTTTGTTGGTAAACTTTGTGTATCTCGGCAAATTTTTTTAATGCCGCATATTATCCCTAATTCCTTGCTAAGTAGGGCTAAAAACATTTTTGATTTCCCAAATGTTTTCGTGTAAAGACATACATTGGAGTTTAAATCACTAGTGTGGGTCATTGTAAGCAGAGTTCCATGCCACACAGAGTTCTTGTTTTTATTATAAAACAATGTTCTCTCCTCCATAGTACCAATATCTTGATCTTGCCCATCGACGTTCATCGTTTCAGTGCAGTTTTGATTAACAGAAATTCGAAAGAAATTCATTTCTTTACAAAGAAAATCCTCGAATGTCGCACAATTTGTAGTGTATTCTATACGAACTTCTATTTCATAAGAAGTGGCCATCACAGTTAGAAGATCCCGATGCAAATGAGATTGGTCGAAATTAATCATACTCGACGGGGATGAAAAAAAATATTGAAATGAAAGCGTTCTAACGAAAAATTTTTGGGAGAAGGTCCTTCCTGATATGACAACATCATAAAACACAAATAGCGGGGGCTCAGCATGCTTAAACTGAATCAGCTTGTTGAGTTGTAGCCTAAGGATCAGTACGCAGAATGCATCAGGTCGTAAATTTAAATTAGTACATCTGCTCCAAATACCGCTATCCTCTGTAACATCGTTTTTGAAATATGTTTGTATATTTTCCATATCCGAAAGGCCACTACTTAACTCGTATAACTCAAATGTATAATCAGAGTCTGCACAGCTAAGTAGCACCGCTCGGAGATTTCGTAGAGTTGTAAGACGAGTACTGCAATTGTTGATTAGAGGCACACCTACCACGATATCATCATCTGCGGTAAGCTTAAACCATGCGTCACCGTACCTAGAGATTATTTGCATTTCCTCCAGTTTTGGTGAACGTACAAAATTACAACCAAAGAGCTCCATGCTCTTTAACTTTGCAAATTCTTTTCTTGTGATTAATTTATGAACTAGTAACTCGGATTGCTTCATTTTGACTTTATCCAGAGTCCTTTTATAAACATCCGACCTAGGTATGGGTAAATGTACATTTTGGTTATCTTGGAAATTCGTCACCAAATTTTGTTTACCGTGAAGAAATGAGATGATCACTCGCACTTGATAATTGTTGCTCTTGCACATTTTATATGAATCGACATTTTCATATTCGGCTTGCAGTGTTAGTCTTTTTCGATTCTTTTTAATAATAACTAACAAATCCCAACATTTTAATAGGACATACAGTTGTTTATCCTCTCTATTTTGGTAAACATATTTACCGAACGATATTTCCTCAGCCGGGGAACTTATTGAACTTCCAAGAATATCACTAGTTTGACTTGGTGTTGCACTTTGTTCAGGTACAATTGATTCGAATTTATGGTAGACTCTAGATAAAACAGATTCCTGTAGATCTAGACTGTTAAGGATTTGTTTGTTATGGGTTTCGTAAAGATGTAGACTCTTGACGAGAGATAGGGTGGTACGTTCCTTTCGGGATTTGTAAAAATTAGCGGAGGAAACAAGGTGTTCCTTAATGAAGTAAGGAAGCTGTGATGACATTTTATGGTTGATTGTTTTGCATTTCGAATAATACAAATTATTTTACATTAAACTAAAATAAAGACGAACCTAAAATTCGAATGGTAAGCAAAACAATCTGTCAACTGTAAATTCAATTCACAATAGAAAGAATTTCAGGAAAAACCAGAACTTGAATGAGTGTATTCAGGATATGCATATTTGTGTTGCCTGGTTAATACATCAACTGAATCGCGTTCCTTTATGTATAGCTATTTACTAAAGATAAGAAATTCTTAGACATCTGTTCAGTAAATAATTGAATAAAACTAGGCGTACGTATATGATAAACATCAACCAATGTCTAAGGCAATGGAAAAATATTTTCAAACTTAAGGGCTGACCAGAATGTGAATCTGAAGCTTGAATCTTGAATCGCTGTCAAACGCAGATACACGTCAATCTCGAAGTTGGGTGCTTTTCAACTTCGAGATACAGATTCACACAGATACGCATTGTGTTGGCGCTTACGGCTATACATGTATTCAACTTTTGACAGTTCGATATCAGGTACAGATTCAATCTTCAGTTTCAGATTCTGTTCTGCTCTTTATGACTGTGTGCTATCATAGATTTCTTTAATCCAATTTTGAAAACCAACTTAAATACAGAGGTCATCTTCATTGACTTAAACAGATATGTTTGTAGACAATTGGGTATGATCACAACAGTCCTGTTTTCAACTCGACTTTTTATTCCGGTATCTTAAAGATTCTATAATTTTTTTTATCTTCGCAATGTTTAATCATAATAGAAAAATTAGTACGACCAAAACCACAACCATAACTGAGCAAAACTAATAGTACCCGGCGCCAAATTCGGATTACAAGCTCTGCCAAATAATAAAGAAAATTATTAGATAGATAGTAATTGTTCACATCAAATCAGTTGATAGATTGCAAGTCAAAGATAATTTGAGTTTGCAAAATCCTCGAGAGTGCCAATGTCTGGGCTTTTTAGCAAATAAAGCACCAGCGCTAGTGCAGTATTTAAAAGTAAACGTAAAAGTGTAAAATGCATGCCCTAACATCTATCATACAACGAAAAAGGAATGAAGGAAGTTTTGTTTTTTTATTTTAATAGTTTTTGACAAATTAAAAACACATTTCTTATCCTACGTACGAACATATTTGAATTAGTAAGCAATGTAGAGCTTTAAGTGAATCATAAGGGATAAAACATCGCACATACGTACGAGCTATGCGTCACTGAAAAAGGCACTGATTCTAACAGCGTAGAAAGTTACTGCATCAAGAGTGTCCGTGCATGAGAATGAGAAACGTTTTCTTCTGGTGAACGGTATATCCCTGGTTCAGTTTATTTAACACATACGAGTATGCACAAATGAAAACTACTTTTAGTATTAATATGTATCTCGGTTTTATTTGCTTAAGCTATGTTCAGCCGATTGCCAGATCTGATAATATTATCAGGTCTACCAATGTTGACAATAGCGACAATTTCATTGTCAAATGCTTGGCCGACAATATAATGTCTGACAACATTGTCAGGTTAAAATTGCCAGTTCACACGGTTGGTAGATGTTTGTTCAAAAATAAATTGGCGGATCTGTTGACAGGCATTGTCAGACAAATTAAGTGTTTGTTCAGAAATGTGAAGTAATAAAAAAATTTAATTGAAATGGAACAAAAAGATGCATTTGCAATTGTTTTGCCCGCGTGCGTGTTGGAAAGCAGCGATGAGGACGAATTGCCACACAAATTAATTCTAGACGCCGAGGACACCAGAGGCCTGGGATGCTCTTGCAACAAATTCAACGAACTGTGGCAACTTCCAAACTGCATTGGAGCAGTGGAAAGCATGTAGTAACGGACACACCACCCAATGCAGGCAGCATATTCTACAATTACAAACGCACACACAGCATTGTTTTGATGGGCATTGCCGATGCGAAATATAAACTTCTGTATTTTCGCCGATGATGGTGTGTTCAACCGATGAACATTTGGACAAGCGATGGATACTAATCAGCACACAAAGCACTATCCGATAGAAGATTGCCTCTTCCATATGTAGTCGGTGCAGACGATGCGTTCGCTTTGAGGCCGAACATATTGAAACCATACAGTCAACGCGGGCTCTTAATGGTATAGTGAATATTCCATTATCGATTAGTCACGTCTGCCGTATTATCGAAAATGTTTTCGGTATTATGTGTTCTACAACTACTTGATGATAACAAATAAAAAGAAGTATGCTACGAGCAATTCATTTGACCATTACAGTGATATCGGCGAACTTAGCCTAAGTGATTGGAAGGCAGTGAATTAGAGTGGCAGTATAAATTGCTTTACTAAAAAAAAAATTATTTGCATTTTCAATGAAATATTTATATTAAAAATACTTTGTGAACAAAAAGTGGTATTTTTTTTAATATTAATTATTTTGCTGTCGATGCCCTCTCACTGGCGGTTTCGCCACTGTTAGTACTATAGTTTCTGTTTCTGGCTACCTTGTAATGGACATCAGTTCATACTGCTCGAATGGTTGTTGTTGCGGCTGCTCCTTTCAAAACGAAGGCTATAATGCGGAAAAGGTAATGAAAACATATAAATATAATGAAACTGAAAATGCACTCATTATCAGAGCAGCATCGTCCGTTATGTCGTTGAATGCACGTCTCAGTATTAACTTTGCTAATGCAGCTTATTCCGGCGTTAAGTTTTGCAACTCAGAGGCCAGATACATAGTCGTAAAAGGCAGTGGATGGGTTTCTTGCGAACCAGTAGAACGAATGGAATCGCGAATCGCGACTGGTATCTGACGGAGATGGCGATGGTGCTAACGTGGTAATCCTGCGTTTGCGTCGTTGCCCAGATGTTAATGGTGACGGTGACACAAATTCACGCGTAATACACTCGCCAAGATTCAGTAAAAATATTTGCTCGTATCTCACAAACTGTGTCGCGTCTCGATTTCCTAAATCAGTTTTAAAATTTGTTCCTTGGACCATTCACTTTCAACTTTTTTTCGATAGGATTTTTGAATTTTTGGTTTTCTTTTTGCAGGTACTTCGCCGGTGACTGCGAGAGTGGTGAAACTTCAACCGACGGAAATGTTGGATCGTTTTCTACGTCGACATATTCATAATTTAGATCACTCATCTTCACAAAGAAATCCAACTCGAAAATCTAAAAATAAAATAGCACCCAAACTTCGTTTTGCTGGTTCTAATATGAGAAATAATTATCTAACAATGAAGAAATCGTCAGACGTTATAACCACAGCACATCTGACAACAGGAAATGAATCTGTAAATGTTGTAAACGTCTGACAATGGTACAATTGTGTGTTCAGACTATCGCCAGATACCTGACAATTACATTGTGAGATGGCGGTTTATTATAGTCAGAGAAAATTCCAAGTTCACACGGTTGTAAGACATTAGGGCAATTTTTTCACTGACAGATCTGCCAGTATTATCAGATGTGGCAATCGTCTGAGCATAGTAGCCTTACGAGTATTTATTTTTTTAATTTTTAATAAACTGACCACTGGTTAAATACAAAGTATCATTTTTCGCCACATTTTTTACTTTGTCATAAGTCATAACAAATTATATATACATTTCAAGAAATTTCTACGCTGAAGCGTGTCGACTTGAAATTATTATCCAAACAAAGTGTGGCAAGTGACTGGACGTTGCAACATTCAATAGGCCTGTTCGCGTACTGTCCAAAACTACGAACTACGATCACGTACTCATATTTTTCGTAGTTTTTCGCAGAATTGAGAGGGCAATTCATTTCCCCTCTTTTGTCCATTTTAGTCCAAGAAATTGTTAGGGTCAATTTTGTAAAACCTGTCAAACTGCTTCTTTTTTTTTTTGAAACTGTTGTTGGGTTTGTTTTTATTTTAAATGGAACCAATTTTTTACTTTGTTTCGCCAAAAAAGTAGCGAGATTTTAATAGAAAACTAATTAATATAATTAAAGTTTCACATGGAAAATTGTTTTTCTAAAGTGTTTAAAGACAAAGTATATTGAAAAGCAAGCAAATAAAATGAAAGTGCTCCCCATACTCCTTGTGGCATATACTCGTAGGTGGACAAAACAAAGATAAATTATCGGAAGAACTCATTCAGACGTGTCTAGGCTTAAAGTCTTCGCCCCGAAGTATAAGATTTTGAATAAAAAAAACTGCTAAATTCATTAAAACTTGGTTTTCTGTTTTGGAAAAAATCAAAATAAAGACAGTTGTTCTCAAACTCGCTTTTGTTCCCACTCCTCCGGATTTGACAGTTTTTACATATACCCAGTTTATCCGACAGTTCAATGTGCGTTGAAACAATTCGCATTGGTTCAATACGCGTAAAAATGCTGGTGTTTATATGAAATTATCCAAAATGAGCGAGAGAAAATTAAGAGAAGTTTAACAAACAGCTGGTTGAACTGACACTTAACACTAACACTGATACATTGTTCTTATTTCTTTGTCTTTCCAAATATTTCGTTTGCAATCCCACATTTTAAATACACAACTAATACCTCTCTGATGATGAAAGAATGACGAGAGCGCGAGAAAGTAAAATGTTCTATAAGCAAGAATGAACGTATGCGTGTTGAATATTTCAATGTGGTTTGAAGTGGTGTTTATATGAGCGTATTGAACCAATGCGGATTGCTTTAACGCACATTGAGCTGTCGGATAAATTGTTTAATAGTTAGTCCAAAACGTACGCGAACAGACCTAATAATTTAATTTCACGAAAACTGTACAACGATTTGCATTGACTTGACACATTTTTTCAAAAACCTTATATGTTTGCAATGTAATTTGCTGCAATCATTTCAACATTCATCATTTATTCTTGGAAATATAAATAAATTCGTCGAAAGGGAATACAAAAGAACGATTATTACTATTAAAAATATCAGAAGGTTGTTCATTACCTGACCAGGGGTAATACGTATGTAATATCAGCAGATGACGCTTTTGTATAGCAGAGGTATTTCACTACGTCATACTTATTTAGAGAAAATTGAAAAATAGAGACATATTACGGAGCTGGATTTCATGCAGCATTTACATGTTCTCTCCGTAATTCAACTGGTTGCCTATTTCATATCAGAGAATATCTGACTTAAGATTTACTAAAGTCTATGATGTAAAAATTTCTTCTAGTATGTTTTAGCTTATTCTAGTTGGACAGTAGAGGTAGGAATTCGGTTGATTTACGGTATAGAGCGCAATCCATGTTTCCCCATCTAAATGTTTGCGATATCAGTATGTTATAGGCGTGCATTTTTATGTGCCCAGGTTTTGTTGATTAATAGTCTTGTAAACCTAATCCTGCCAAACGCTATATTACAGCCTTTAACGAAATTAAAAGCTGGTGTCTTATCACAAGAGCCACTACCCCCATTTATTGCGATATTTTGATATTCAAGCCATTTCTTTGTATGTACTTTGAACAACCATCGTTTAGCAGAAATAATATAAGTTCAGAGCAACAAGGTTGTAAATCAAATTATTTCCCAGATGACCTCAACAACAATTTACATGCAAATGCACCAATGCATTTGTTAAAGTTTATATATTATATTTTGGTAACATAAAAGCCTTATTCTGCATCTGGATAAATTTTGGTATCTAAATACTTTAAAACGGCCTCAGATTTCCATGGTTCACTCTTCTTAATACGAGGGCGGGTCAATAAGTCCGTGACTTTTGGAATAAAACACAGATTTTTTGATAAAAAAATAATTTTATTTTTCAACGTAGTCTCCCTTGAGCTCTATACACTTTGTCCAACGCTTCTCCAATTTTTGTATCCCTTCCAAAAAAAATGATTTGTCGAGGTCCTCATAATAGGCCTTTGTTTGCGAGATGACTTCATCATTGGAGTCAAATCTTTTTCCACCAAGCCATTTCTTCAGGTTTGGGAACAAGAAGTAGTCGCTCGGAGCCAAATCTGGAGAATAGGGTGGATGAGGGAGCAATTCATAGCCCAATTTATGGATTTTTGCCATGGCAACTACACATGTGTGCACCCTTGCATTTTCTTGGTGGAAAAGAACTTTTTTCTTGGCCAAATGAGGTCGGTGTTTTTTCAAATCGTCATTGAATCGGTCCAATAAGTTGGCATAATATTCCCCATTGATTGTTCTTCCCTTTTGAAGGTAGTCAATGTGGATTATCCCGCGTGCATCCCAAAAAACAGTCGCCATAACTTTATTGGCTGACAAACCCACCTTGGCCTTCTTTGGCGCCGATTCACCCTTAGAAACCCACTGTTTTGACTGTTGTTTGTTCTCTGGTGTGTTGTGATGGATCCATGTTTCGTCCACGGTTACAAAACGGCGCAAAAACTCCTCCATATTGCGATTAAACAACGCCAAACCTTCCTGTGAAGTTGTTACACGATTGCGTTTGTGGTCGACTGTGAGCAAATGCGGCACCCATCTTGCGGAAAGCTTTCTCATCCCCAAGTGATCATTCAAAATTGAAACCACTGAGCCATGCGAGATCCCTACGGCTTCCACAATCTCTCGCACTTTCAATCTTCGGTCGGCCAACACCATATCGTGAATTTTTTCGATTGTTTCGGGTGTAGAGACCTCAACTGGGCGTCCAGGACGTTCGGCATCTTCAGTGCTTGTACGGCCACAACGAAATTCAGTAAACCACTTTTTTACCATTGAAATCGATGGTGCAGAGTCCCCATAGTATTTATCAAGCTTAGTCTTGGTCTCGGTAATGGTTTTTTTTCGCAAGAAATAATGCTTAATAAGCACACGAAATTCACTTTTTTCCATTTTCTCCTCAAATTAGTGAGTAGTCTGATAAAAATAGCTGTCAAACACAAACTAACGCAGCAAGTTTAAATTTTGACAGGAGTCAACTGACAGATGCCTGTTGACAGGCATGTTGTCAGAAATTCAAAAAGTCACGGACTTATTGACCCGCCCTTTGTCCGCATTATCGCTGGACATTCCAACTTTAAACTCTACGTTTTTTCAAACTAACAAAATTTTGCCTTTCTGGACACACTCCTTAGAACTGACACCTCTGGTCGTTGCTAGTGCCCTTCTATGAACTTGTTTGCCTACGTTCTATTTATTTATTTTTTTTTCAATACCGCGTTTGACATCTGTGATTGGCAAATTTCTGTCTCACCTGTCTGCTCAAAGTTGTGTACGAAAATTGTGGCGGCATAATCATTTGTGTAAAAATAGGGATCACGCATTTCTCGCAAAAATTTGTGAAATAAATTGTAATATTTGCATTTTATTAATTTTACACATAACAAAGTCATATTTAGATTAGGTTTATTAAGAAAACACAACAATACAAAACAAACAAAATTGAGTAACAGGCAACAGGGCTAAAACCGTGGTACATAACAGTGTGGGCATTCATTGTTTCATTGCTAAAATAGTTAATCTTTAGTCACTTACCCGGATGGTGTGTAGGAGTATTCATACTCAACATTGGACAATCACGCAACTTTGTGGCTTTTATTTTTTCTCTTAATATAAGACAAAAGTTAGTTTCATTCAGTAATCGAAAAAGAATTAATCAATAGCTAAATTGTTTGGTATTCATAAGGTTTCTAGGCATATTCATCTTTTAACAAACATTTGACAGGGTATAACATTTAGCCTAACAGAAACATGGTAAGTACATCTTCCATACTTAACACATTTGTAACTCATTCATAAAAAATTATTAAAAAGAAGAAAACGTAATTCTTTTGCTAAACATTGTACTAAATGAGCCGAAAAAACAGCGCAAAATAATAATGAAAAAAAATAAATAAATATGTGTGTAGGAAAAAAGCTTTTCTTTATAATTTCGCACGGTACACGCTGTTGTTATTTTCAGAGCTCTCCAGTAGTTACACGACGTGGAGCACAGAAAGCTAAAATACAAACGCGAGCTATGCTTAAGTCAGTCGAAGCACGACGCCCAAACGCAGCGCTTCTTGAAGCTAAGCGTAAAGCAAAAATACTAAAAATGCAGGAACAACACGAGGAAGCTGTAGTCAAAGATATTTTCCAAAATGTAAGTGTAGCGTGTTTTTCAGCTGTGGTTCGTAATGTTATTTTTCATTTGGTTATATAGGCAATGAATGCAATTAACCTTGTTCAAGGCTATACAGGCATCATATATGATGAATCGATGACGCAGCACCAATGCCTTTGGGACGAAAACCATCCAGAAAGGCCTGAGAGATTAATTAGAATCCTCGACAGGTAAAAAATAGTTTTTAACAGCCTACGCGTACTCGTATTTCTACACATTTTTAAGATTTCATTTTGTTATAAACCATTTAGCTCCATAGTCTTAGATAACCAAGTGTTATCACATTCTACTGAGCTTTATCTGTTGACTATTGGATTATCAATATCATAAATGCTATCAAGAACCCTCTCACTAATAAGAGTACATATACATATGTATTGTAGCACCAATTCATCGATGATAACTTTATAAATCTATTTTTTTTTACCCATTACATATTAATGTATAGCTATATATTATAGAGATCATTACTCCCAACGATTATGCAAATCTTTTTCCATCTGTACTATGAAAATTGCAAAAAACACCAGCTGTTTTTAGAGTGTTTTTTTCTAGATTTTTACAGTAAGCCAACAGATGTTATTGTTTCTTTGACCTGTTTCAACCTCGGCTAGAACTTGAGCTTTATTGCTTTTCGGACGAAATTTTCCAACGAACTCTGTTGAACATGGCGAAACAGCGGATTTGCTCAGACTTGAAATTTTTTTTTTAATGTGCTAACTTCCACGAAAGCTTTATTAGAATACGTTTTATCACCCCTGCTGAGATCCGTAACGTAATTATTTTGCCCATTAGCGAACAGAAGAGAAGTCGTTCTGAACTAGCTAGTTAATGTGCTTCTTCAACAGAAAATATTGTTCGACATTAAAAAGCAGCGCACTTTGTAAACTCCCTTGAATCTGCTGAGAGTCTTTTTTTATATTGTGGGGAAATCTTAAAAATATTAGCTTGTTCTCCTGAGTGCCAACGTTGCGCTTCTTCTATTTATTTTCGCTTTTTAATAAGTTTTGAGAGTACATCTTCTAATTCCCGATAAAACTGCTATGGCACGAGCGGTGCTGCCTTGCTGGTGGTTCAATTAAGATCAGTGTACCATTTTTTACTTATCGTTTTGTGTTTTTCCAGCATATATTAGATGGCAAACTATCTACGTTTGCTGTTTACGGCGGCAGTTCGTAAATAAGTGCCGCTCTTTTATAAAATTTAGTAAAGCTAGACTGTGAGAATTGCATAACACAAGTATATCTTTCTTCTGATGAGTTTGCTGTTCTGAAACCATTTCCTCCGTGACTGTATGCGTTGGTTGATTCGTCGATTTACGAACCAATAACACTTCCTCTCTTAATTTTCTATTTAAAAACTCATCGAAGCTCCGATTGATCACTGCCAACTTGCGAAACCATAATCCATGTTCAATAATCAGTTTTAGGCCGTTTGCCGGTCAGATGATGGCAGCTCATGTTATATCTCGAAACCAAAAAGTGGAATCGGAGCGTATATTAATCTAGCGAAAGCAAGATAGTTGATATTTGTAAGACATTTGACAGAGTTTGGTATCAGACTCTTTTGTCGGAAATGCATGCTTTTGGGATCGGCGACTCTCTTCTTCAATGGATTAGAAATTACCTTTCGGAACGTTCAAGTTGTCTTGGACGGTTTCAAATCTGATATTCACAAAATAAATGCTGGTGTGCCCCAGGGTTCCGTTCTGTCCCTTTTTTTTTGTCGTTGTTAACAATTTTTAAAGAGTTTTTTGATATTTACGAGTACATGAGTACTTAGTCATTTTCAACCGTTAGAGAGCATTCAACATTCTCTGACATCATCTTAGATGGACAGACGAGTTTTGCGGAGATGCCTAAGTTAGACATGTCTCATTATATTTCCTTTCTATACTCTTAACATTGTATAAAGACATTAAAGTGAACAACTTCGCAGTCGATCAGCATTGGATGATGATCATCAGGGCTGCTAAACAGTCTGCAGAAGTGGATAAGTATTTCAAAAATATCTAAATAAATAAAGTCAATAATAAATAATTTGATAGAATTAAGAGTCAGCTCTGGGAGCGTTGCAATGAAGATTTAGTGCATGCAGATAACACATTAGTTTACCTCGAATAAAAATATGCCGATGAATGCTTAACAAAACTACTAGGTGATATTAACCGAATAACAGTATTATTAAAAGTATATAAGAACAAGAACAGAGTTAAATTAATTACGAAGAAAAATTAATTTCCCCACTGCGATTAAAGTGTATAAAATCACACTTTGAATATTGCTCTACTATTTTCGACACGTGTTGGTAGGAAGACTTTAAAAACTTCAACATACATAGAAGAATGAGAAGTATGTATGCTGTATGGTATCCGAATTTTGATGTGATGTTCAAATCAGTCAATCTCTAAATAAATGCCGGACGTCCTTCTTTCGAAGAAATCTCAACAGATGGTTACTGTTAGAGGCACTCTTTGAGATAGAGAAAGAGTAGACATGTTGTTCTGAATAAAACATTTGACATCAAACTAATAGGTTTCCTCTTAGTATTCATATTTTTTTTTCTACAAAACCCTCAGATTGAATTACTGGTTCATTTTATTACCAAAAATACACGTTTTTTTAAATGTAATTCCCTTTAGTAGGCGTGTTTTATTCAAAAGTGCAGATCTACTTTTTCAAAAAACGCTCCAACTCACTTTTATACTCACTTTTACATAAAATTTCAAAGTTGGCAGACTCGATTTCAGTTTTACATTAAATTTCAGAAAATCTCGCGGCTACGTTCGCAGTGTTGGTTTCAAAGTTGCTTTGAGTGGCTTTCCATTGGGCGAATTCAATCGTACTTTAAATTTCATTTAATGCGTTTGCTTCAGTTTTATACAACATCCACAAAAGTGAAGGCACAGCTTCTATTAAAAAAAAATAACCACCAAAGCAAAAATTAAAATGAAAATTTGCATTTTTATGTAAACCAATATAATTCCAAAATTTTTGTTACGAATTTTACTGTATTGTTGCCAAAAATTCCGGAAATATTTTCGTTTTAAGGCAAGGACGAAAATCATTCCACAAAAGTGAAGGCACAGTTAATAAAAATATGGTCAAAGAATGTATTCCCATATTTTGGTTTTGTGGTTGCTCACAATTTTATTGGAATTACGCAGTATCGTTTAATGTGTTTATTTCTTGAAGGAAGCGTTTTTTTTTTTTGTTTTTTTTTTTATAGGAGCTGTGCCTTCACTTTTGTGGATGACTGTAAGAAAATTTTAGTTTTAAAGATTAAATTTTAAGCTATAAGGAAATTAATTAAATTAAATAAACCCAACCCAGTTAACCCAATAGAAATCAAAAGAAAAAGCATTTAGTTGCTTTTTCACAAACATTTTTCCTTAATATTTTCTCCGATAAACTGGAGCTTTGGTGGCATTTTGAAAGCAAGTAAGCACCTTCGCACACACTAATTTTAAAAAATGTCCAAGTTCCTTTTTGGGTAGAAGAAAAATAACTATTTTTTCCAAGTGTAAAAAGCCCAAAAGAACGTTCATTTGTGACTTGCTCTTTCAAAACATAAGTTGATCCACGAACACATCCCAAAATAGGGAGAAACGGCATGCTGCCAACCATCAGGAAACGTATAAATGTATATTGCGACATCTATAATTCTATTAACTAAATTATTCCCACTTTTGATTTTGTTTTTGTTTCGTGTGGAAAAGTGGCTATGCACTTTTGCATAAAACACGACTAGTGATGAAGATCACTTACCTTTAAGTAGAACTTGGAAAAGCCAAACAGCCAAAAAAGTGTTTGCTGAGTTCTTCCATCACATGTTTAAGAGCATTTTATTCGGTGCTGATAGGAAGCACTTGAAACATTAACATTTAAAAATGATCATTTATCTTGGGCTTCTCTAAAACTCTTCATCAATATTAAATCGCTAATATTTTTCCAAAAAATCATTTTGCAGATGCAAATCACTTGGTTTGATTGATCGGTGTCACCGAATTCCATCTCGCAAAGCTACGAAGGATGAAATACTTTTGAAGCATACTGAGGAACATTACAATTTGTTGCAGTCGACTGCACAGAATAAAGACGAACCTAAATTAGAAGAATTAAGCTCACATTTTGACTCCGTATACCTGCATCCTGTAAGAATTTCTATTGATATTTTAATAATTCCATTTTAATGTGGTGTCCTTATTTACAAAACAGTCAACATTCGATTTATCACTACTTGCCACTGGGTGTACCGTCGATTTAATTGAAAACATTGCCAATGGACATATACAAAATGGGATGGCAATAATCCGCCCACCGGGACATCACGCAATGAAGTCTGAATTCAATGGGTTGGTATTTGCTTGGCAAATAATAAAATTAAGTATCAAACTTATATTCAAAATCAAAAATCTTAGATATTGTTTCTTTAATAACGTTGCTATTGCTGCTCAGTATGCATTGGACTTGCTTAAGTTAAAGAGGATACTGATCGTCGATTGGGATATACATCATGGACAGGGAACTCAGCGTTTCTTTTACAATGATCCGAGGTTTCAATTAAATTATTTTCTAGTTTTTTGAAAAGGCTGATAATTCTACTTTACAATAGAGTACTCTATTTTTCTATTCATCGTTTTGAGCACGGGACATTTTGGCCAAATCTAAAGGAATCTGATTTTGATGCAATTGGTGAAGGCGTAGGACTCGGATATAATTTTAACGTGCCATTAAATCAGATAGGAATGTCGAACAGTGATTACTTGGCGATTTTCCAACAAATTCTGGCCCCAGTTGCAGTGGAATATCAACCAGAATTAATAATTGTATCCGCTGGCTATGATGCGGCTTTAGGTTGCCCGGAGGGCGAAATGGAAGTTACACCAGCATTTTACCCCCATCTACTTAACTCTTTGCTTAAATTAGCCCAGTCTCGAATAGCAGTGATTTTGGAAGGCGGTTATTGTCTAGAATCTTTGTCTGAGGGTGCAGCGCTAACATTGAGAACCTTGCTTGGTGATCCATGCCCACTACTAGCCGAAGATCTACAGCCACCATGTGAGAGTGTTCAAAATTCGATTTTAAATTGCATTTGTGCCCATCGACCTTACTGGAAGTGCCTTCAAATTCAACCGACTTACACGATGGAAGAGTTAAATAATGTGAATCCGCAGCCAGACTTACACAAAGTATGTCGGGTGTTTGTTGGGAGTCCGCCTTTACCAGAAAAATTTCCCACTAGAGATTGTTATCCCATCCAACCACCAGAGGCAATAGAAAAATTGGAGTCTCGGTTAAGTTTTCTTAAAGCAGGTAATATAAAAAAAGGTTCGGTTTAGATTTGCTGTTTATATATATGTATTCTATTCCAGCAACAAAACTCACATTTGCTCCTGTAAGAGTATGCTATGTGTACGACGATATCATGCTTGAGCATAGAAATATGTATGAAGATGGTCATCCGGAGCAGCCAAAGCGAATTAAAAACATTTATGACATGCACTTTGATTATGGTCTTCTTAAACGAATGGAAAAACTCCAGTCGCGTTATGCGACTACGGACGAAATATGCTTGGCTCATACCAGAGCTCATTTAAACACAATGCGTAGAACAGTTGAAAAAGAGCAGTTAGGAAGCATTGGAGAACAATATAATTCAGTGTATTTGCATCCAAAAACTTTTCAATGTGCCACATTGGCTGCGGGTTCGGTATTAGAAGTTGTGGATAGTGTTTTGAAGGGACAGTCACGCAGTGGAGTATGTATTGTTCGACCACCAGGGCATCATGCTGAATCGAATATCCCACATGGATTTTGCATCTTTAACAATATAGCAATAGCAGCTCACTATGCAATTCGAGATCATAACTTGAAAAGGTAAACCCATATATTGTCAAAGGCTTAGAATGGACAATCTCATAAAAGATTACTATTTCGTTAGAGTTCTAATTGTTGATTGGGATGTCCATCACGGGAACGGAACTCAACACATTTTCGAGAGCAATTCTAATGTTTTGTACATAAGCGTTCATAGATACGACAATGCCAGTTTCTTTCCTAAAAGTAAAGATGCTAATTTCGATGTCATCGGCAAGGGTGATGGTCAAGGTTTTAATGTGAATATCCCCTGGAATAAGGTAAGTCTTAGGTAAAGATATAATTCACAGATGATCTAAATGTTTTCAAATTCTATTTTAGAAGGGAATGGGAGATATGGAATATATGCTTGCCTTCCAACAGCTTATTATGCCAATCGCCTATGAGTTTAATCCTGAGCTTGTCCTGGTTTCCGCCGGATTTGATGCTGCAGTTGGCGATCCACTAGGTGGATGTAAAGTAACTCCGGAAGCTTATGGTCTATTCACTCACTGGCTCTCTGGATTGGCAAATGGACGTATCATTATATGCTTAGAAGGTGGCTATAATGTTAATTCTATTTCCTATGCTATGACAATGTGCACCAAGTCTTTACTTGGTGATCCACTGCCACCAATAAGCACTCCCAGTACTTCATCTAAACCAACTGTTGCCTATGCAAGTTGCATAGAGACAATACAATCCTGTTTAACTATACAACAACGTTATTGGAAGCACTTAAAGTTCAACAAAAAGCTACCAGAATGCCCTGGTGAAAATAACAACGAGGATTTTCTATCTGCTACTTTAAAAAATTTGAATATCACTTCGGATGATGTGCAAGGCGCTGCAGGTGGTTCCATATCCCAAGCGCCTACGCCACCTCCTCCATTACAGGAAGAAGACAAAAAAAATGATCAACCGGGTACGAGTAAACCAGCAGAGAAGGTAAAAACATTGATGGAGTTTGTTAGTGAAAATCTTGAGGTAACTTTAGAGATGAGAAATTTTTAAAGTAATTTCGTAAAAAGAGATTTTTATCAGGCACTACAAAATGAGGAGATGTTTGCAGTGGTACCGTTAAAGACGTGTCCGCATTTATGTAATTTGCGTCCACATGATGCCCCCAAATGTAAGGATAACAACAATAATTGAGCTATACATAGTAGGCTCTTAGTTTATGTTTTTTGTTTTTTTAATTCTTTTTTGTTCTATTCTTGATTAGTCAATGTAGGGTGAAATGAAGAGCATGATGTTTTTGTGTCTTGTAGAATTACCATAGGAAAACAACATCAGCTTTTACATTTTCTTTATTATTTCATGCTACATGATGTAGAAATATAGTAAACAACTACCGTATTTAGTTGTTCCAACTCTTTTTGCGCTTTTTCAACTGAAGTTTGTATGTATGTAATCGTATATGCAAAGGATGATAAATGTTGTCTTCAATGTTTCAACGCTTCGTGTTTCCGGAAACTTAGCGTTTAAGTCGAGAGAAAGAAAGTTTAAGCAAACTGTTAGCACATCTTTCAGCATGAATTGTACTTACATTTTTTATTATGTTGTAGTATCATTATTATTTATTATAAAGCCTATGCTCTACTTAGTTATGTTTTGTGTTTTTATTAGCACGGACCATAAGGCAAGTTCTGTGTCAATTAGGATCAGATAGTTTTTCTAGAGCTATTTTTAAATTTTTATATCAGAAATTCGGTACTAGTTTAATTTTTAAAGCAGGTGACATGAGTCCACCACTGGAGTCAGTTGTAACCAGAGGTGCTAAGACAGAATAGGTCGAAAAATGCGATAAGTCCCGATATGATCTTAGAAAAACCGGTTGTGGATTACTACATATGTATAAGTGAGCACTTGTAATGTTAAACCACGTTATTCATAGGCTAGTGCAACGTCAGATGAAAGTCGACGGTAGTCCTGAATTAGTTTTTATTATAGTATAGCTTTTAATTAATATCTGCATAGTTTGGTTGTAGTAAATGACTATTTTTTTGTTATTTTCTTGTTTTGTTTATGCCCTTCTTTTATACAAATTGTCTTTCTTTCTTTTGCAGTAATAGATACATCAGCTCCATGCAACGAATGCTCTTCCACTGTCGAAAACTGGATGTGCCTGATTTGCTATAAAATTCTATGCGGCCGCTATGTTATGGAACATATGTTATATCACAATCTAGACAGTAGTCATTCATTAGCATTAAGTTTTAGAGATTTATCGGTATGGTGTTATCCATGCGAATCCTATATTGACAATAGTAAATTACATGTGTACAAAAATCTAGCTCATCGTCACAAATTTGGCGTTGATATGGTGTGGTCTTATTCAGACAACAAGGCCACCAATCATAATATTGATGATGATGATGATGACGATGAAGATGATTGCGGTTATATTATATTGCAAGCTAAGTGATATTTTCTTCCACTATTAATTATTTTTAAATCAGAGTATTTAGTAGACAATATTTTGTTACCGTTATCTCGTTTTTTGGTAAAATACTCACCCTTATTCCGATTTGGCAATAGTTTAAATCGTAGGCTAAATGAGTAAGTATTGGAATATGTTCAGTATAAATCGGAAATTTCGGGTCGTTGTAAAACTAAATTTGTAAAATTTTATTCAACTCATCACAATGGTAGGCGGCGTTTAGATTTGCAATGATTAAATACCCTCTGAAAATTCTTATAGTTTGTTTTTTCCTGTCGAAATAAAAATTTAATTCTTACTTTTATGTTTATTTTATTCCTCTTACTAACTTGGCTTGGTACAAATTTATCTAACCAAAGATACTAATTACAGAAACCTTAACAATCTAATCAATGAACACTATAAGTTGATGTTAAGTATCTTTAATTCGATCAAATAGCTCACTAAAAGACGTTCTACTTTAAGACTCTCTTTCAAACCGTTATTTACTACGTAGTCATTATTATTATTTTTTTTTTAACAAAGGTTTTCAATGTCATTAATTATATTTAAATGTTGTCACTAGTTGGATTACACTTTTAATTAATTTTTTTAATTTTATTTTATTATTATTATTCTTTTGTTTTTTTCGTTTCGCTTTATTAACACATTTATTGTTTTGCACTGAAGACAATTAAGTTCATTTAAAGGCGGTTAAGAAAAACAAAAACTAAAATAAGACAAAGCTTAAGTTGCACAAAAACTTAGGCGAACAACAAGAAAGATTTAAATTCGGTTGATCTCATGTAAAAAACAAATTATTGAAGGTTTGAAAGTTTGAAGTAAAGCACAACGATCAACCGGCAACCAGCTTTTGGAGCAAGCGCTCTTAACTATTGTAATATCTTATTTATTTGTTAAATTAAATATATTGTAATTTTAACACTTTCTAAAAACTTAATTTATTTTACTGTGATATGTATAATATTATACATATGTACATAGCACTTCCGAACATACCCGTTTTTTGGTGAAGTGCGCACACTTTGAAACAGATAAAGGCAGCTAAAGACTCGCAATTTATACAGTTTTCTATCAGCTGGCTAATGACTATGCATTTGGATCATATCTAACTAACTCTGTACATAAGGTAGAATCATATTAAAACCGAATACCTGCATTCTCGCTTTTTCCGAACTCGAAAATCCAACTCCTGACATATATTTAGAAGGAGTCATTGTGCCGAAGTGTGAACAAATTTGAATATGTACTTAGGTTTTGCCCCCATGAAGGTTTTGTGGCGCGAAAACTACAATATTTTGTGAGAGGAAAAATCCTGTTTAAACTAAAGGACTTTTTACACGCAATATCCGTTTGTCTGGCTTTAACATACACATCGGAGCGATGGAAGAATGATGTACCAGCAGCATAAAGGATCTGCCAAAAAGTTTCCGTATTCGTGGAAATCTCCACATTAAGAAACCGATAGAAGAGGCTGAAAAATCAGCTGGTTAACCATCCACGAAGAAGATCATCGGAAAATTCGATCCAAGAAGCAACAGAGCCTCGATTTTCAGCCGAGGTCAGAAGAAGGACGCAAAAGAAGAATAAGTGACAGGGATCACTTTTGGCTCAATGGGCTTGTTAACCCTTTGCTTCCTAGTGGTTTCGCAGTGAAACCACACACTTAATATTTTTTTTCTATATTCCTAGTGATTTCATGGTAAAACTAAGTGTATTTCTACGAAATGTTATTCATTTCCTAAGTTTAAAAAAAATTTTCGGGTAATTTTCAGTGCGCTGTAAGTGATTTTTTGTACATTAACTTGATGGTTCGTGTCATTTGAAGTGGTTTTTATTTTGCAGTGTATTTGCAATATTTGTTCCAAAAAAGAGTTTCAAGAAGAAACAGGTTGCGCTATTCCTGCGAATTTAGAAACACTTCACAGCCTCACCGTACAAGGTGGTTCTGTTCTTGCTGCGAATTGTTATTATATTGTAACCTTTTTTCTTTGTTTTTTTTTTCTTAGTTTTCAACTGGTTACGTGGCGAAACCATTTCTAAAAACATTAATGAACGATTTAAAAAAGTTAAACAAATTTTTTTTTATTTAAATTCATTATTAATAAAACAGAGTTTATCTAAATTTCAAAGTTTTATAAAAATATTTTAAAAAATTTACACCTCTTAAAGAGGCTCATGATGCTCAAATGCACTCCCAAAAACGCACCATCTAGAGCGATCATCACGCTGGTGGCATTACCAGTACTATTTTTTTTTTTTAAGATGATACTGGAGCTCATGTTACCGTCGATCATTTCTTCGAAAATATGGACGATATGTGGTCCCAGCATGGACAATGACACCGGGCAAACATCAGTAGCCATTTCTTTGAAAATATGGACTATAGTATTTTCGGCAGTATAGCGCTGCATGCCAAAAAAAATTTACGCATACGGACATATATTTGTACATATGTACTCACACATATAAATTTTCTTAAAAACTGTCTAAAACATAAACACCTTAAAAGGTAAGAGAATATCAGCAAATTTTCGATTTTCGGGGTGAATGCAAGAAGTTAGGAAATTAAAAAGCTGGTTGGATGAATAACGATAATTATACATATATACAGCAAAACAAAATATCTGTAAAGAGGCATTGCAAAGAAAGATGAGAGTAACTTATCAGCGTTATGAGCAAAAAAGCAAATAGTCAAAGGCTTCTCAGAAGGAAGAACGAAGAGCACGAGAAACGCGCGATAGAATGCTTTCGTAAGCATTTCTAAATTTTGCCCTAGAAGTTAAATGTTTTTAAGAAGACAGGCTCGAACTGATCGGAACTGACATCCATAAAATTACGGTCGGAAGGGAAAGTGGCCAATGAATGAAATATCAGTATAGTCTGTAAGATATTGTAGAAAGGGAACGCGGTGTTTTCAGCATTGTCTGACGGATCTTATATAATGTAATATGTGAACGCCTAAAGCATTTCTTGAGCAATATAATTGACAGTTTTAAGCTGGAAAATCAATAAATTGCCACATATTGGGGTCTATCATCTTAACCGATCGGAACGGAATTTCCTCCGATTTTTACGAATTTTGTATCATAGTATCTGTTCCGATGACCTAATTGGACAAACCTCCGAAAACAAATTTTCTTGTGCTATGTGTGACTGCGAAGTGTCAAAATAACAGCAAAGCGTCTCAAATTCACGCGATGCTTGACATGATTATCTTTCCGATTGTCTCCGACGTCAAAACAAATGTGACAAAAGTTCCGCAAGCATGGGTACTCAAAAAGCTGATTGTATTTTCGCTTGAATTTCTTTTAAAACAAAACGAAATGAATATTTGCGTAAACGAATTTTTTTTTTGAAGCTGTAAGTAAATATTATGGAATAATCATCTGCGAGTACTTTCACAAAATGAAATAATTTGGCTTACGCTGCATCTGAAAGTTCGAAAATATTTGATACATTTTTCAAAAATCTTCTTTTTTCTTTGCTTAATGTTCTCTACTCATATCTTTCTGCTTCCAAAAATATCGCTACTGTATCCATGATTTTTTAACTATTTTGGAAATGTTTTATTTACACAAATTGAGACTCGGTACGAAAATTCTGGCGGATATTTTTTGTACTTCAACCCCTATATCAATTTCTAACAATTCCTTGGCTGGAACAAATTTGTTATAGAAATTTTTGTTTTCAAATACGTGTTGGGTTAAAATGTCGAGAAAAGATACGCGAGTTTCGAAATAAGTGCTTGTGAAGTGTTTAGATGGGATAGTTTAAATAGAATCGTGCTTTAAAAAATGTAAACAAAGCACTTGTTAAGCGCGAAAAGTAAATTTTTCTACAAGCTTGTACCGATTTTTCGAAAATATAAAAAGTCGAGTTACCTAGTTCTTGCGCTCAGATGATTGCGAAACAATCTAAATCTTTCCCTGTCTAGATCGTTAGAATCCAAAGTATTTAACTCTTCATTGAAAAGCTAAAGTATTCAGACATTGACATTAATGTGCATCTCTGTTCATTTACTTCTAAGGGCGAAGAACGTGTGTTTTGGTTCTTAGAATTTTCCTGAACTCTCAAACATTCTAAAAGTTCATCGGTCGATAGTAGCTCTTTATTAGATATGACAAAATCTTGCAATTCATTCTCAGATGTAACTGAAGACATCCATCTCAAGAATTTCTTTCTGAATTTGTTCAAGATCATCATTTTCAAAATCTGTAATTTTTATTTATTTTTTATTTTAATAAATTAACACTCAAGTGGACAAATAGGGCAGAGAGAGAAAGAAAGATTATGGGGCTCTGTGGTTATCTCGCTCCATGGGTGGCTTCCTAGATTTGATGGGGATACTAAATGATTAGTGTAATTGGACTTGTGTTCTAGGCAACCAATCATCTTACGTGAATTTAGTTGCCGGAGAAAAAGAATGTCTTTCGTTCGACTGTGCTATCGTCCTCCACATCAATTTAGAAGTTGAATTCCCTGGTTCTCTAAATCGTAAATAGTATGCTTTTTAAGTGGCGATGACTCCTTGGCCCACGGTCCATCTCGTCCCCCAACGGAGTGGTGTTTGGCGGCAGTGTTTTGGAGTTTTTGACTTATAAATAAGTAAAGGCTTGAGCTTGAAATATCCTTCTTCGTTTACTTATAAGAGCAATGTCAATCTTGTTTTTTTTTTTGCAATCTTAGATCCTGGAACTGCAGTCTTTTCTGGTATTAAATAGGCTTTTACACCATTCGTTTCACAAATCAATCTCTTCTCGCCAACTACCACCAACAATATCTACCTTCTGTAATATTTTGTAAAGCTTTTGGAAAATTGCCCTAATCAGTACTTGCAGTTAGACGGCTTTTAATCAGCGCATGAGCAATAGGACTTTTTTGGTTTAAATCCTCGATACACTGGATCCATAAGAATATTTTTTTTAGCATTTCTAAAGTGTGTGAACGAGTCTTTGTTGTTGCCACTAGACTTCTCGTACTTAATTCCGCTGCTCTAGAACGATTTTTTTACTTCGTTCTGTATCGTTGTTTTAATTGTTCTAGCTTTCTTACTTATTTGGATGGTACTACAGTTCGGAATGAACCTATGCCTCAACTCAAATCAACAGTTAGTTCAATCTTTAGCCAACTGCCTCCAGTTGCGCACTCGAAGTCATAGACGCTTTTTCAGCTTCCACTAAACGTTTTAATATCTCCATCTTCTTCTGCAGGGATATTGCATTTCAAGGTCTTTTTTATATTAGCACCATTTATAAAATTGCATTCTCAGCTTAATATAAGCGGTTCTAAGTAAGTAAGTAATCGGCATAAAATATCTATATGATGGTTTCCAAATTTGATAATTACAAACTGCGTTTTTTTTCTATTTTATCCTCATGATGCACACTTCACGAACCTCACGAACCCGTCGAAAGCAAAAATCCAACTGAAAATATCGAATAGGTAGATACAATTGCCCATGCAATTTATAATGCATCGGCTGAAATTCGAACCCAGACATCCCTTGCGTAGTAGCCAACCAACTTTATCACTGGTCTACCTTAGTCGTTGAAGGATACATAGCTTCCAAGGCTGAAACATTGTGCTTTGAAGATAAAGTATAAATGATGTTTAGGAAACAAAAAACCGATTTTCATATAAAAATATAGTTGTCAAGTTTATTGGCTTTAGCAGTATCAATTTTATTTTCTAAGTCGTACGAACGCTCCTGGTTCCGTGGTTTTACAAGATACGATTTTTTTCGACTTCTTTTTCGCATCCAGATTCATTTGTTTGTTTTTGCCTGCTTTCCTCTTTTGCGATTTCTTTGGAATAACGGGCTCTGGCACAGTATTATTATCGTCTTCTTCAACATCGTCATTATTTCCTTCAACGTCTTCTTCTTGCTCATCTGCATATTCAATCGTAACAATACCACGCTGTTGTGGAACCGGCGTTTCCGATTTAAGTTTTACGATATCTTTTTTGGTAGAAGGCTCGATTTTCTTTCCATAGTCACTTCCGAATTGATCCAAATCTAAAATTCCAATGCACGTAGGGCGACAGCCAATATTTGCAGACGCGACTTCAACAAGTTCTTGACCTGCTGCGTCTACAGTCCACATTTTTACTTCTCCAAAGCTTAAAATAAAGATTAGATAAAAACATTTCAAATACGTGAAAATACGATCAGTCCTTACCTAGACGCGCTAACTAAAATATTTTCTAAAATGCTCAGTGCCTTAACCCTAGATTTGTGTGCGTTTATAGTAATCGGATCTTTATTGTCTTCGATTGATACAAATATTAACGTACCATCTTCTAATCCGGCTAATAATAAAGAACCTGATACCCACGCTACACATATAGGCTTTGATTTGGTTTGTTGTGATTTATAAACATCGGCCTTTTTGATACACCATATTTCTAGGACTCTCTGTCCAGTTATAACAAAGTAATCACCTGTGGGTGACCATGATAAACAATCGGCACCACCCTTTAAGGATGGTCTACTTTTAAGATTTGTTTTATATGCCACCCGACCCTTAACTAGATTCCACGTTCGTAATATAAAATCTGAGCCCAATGAGAGGGCTAACTTTCCACTAGGATGACAGCTTATATGAGTGACAGCCGAACCACCGTGTGCTTTTTTCCAATTTGCTCCTACTTGCCATGTATTAAGACGTACAGCTACCATATGACCATCATCTCCAGCAGATAAAATGTGTGTGTCATCAGAGGTGAACGCGATTGAATTCACTGTTCCTTCGTGGTTGAGTAGTATCTTAAAGAAATCAGATTCGCAGTCATTCAACGAAAGACTATTCAGGTAACTTACTTGTGACTGTTTTCGAGTCTTCATATCATAAATAAATATGCGATCGTCAGTGCCTCCTGTTGCAATGAACTTTCCATGAACAGCTAGACATTTAATCGATCCCGTGTGTGATTTATCGGCAAAAGATTGTGCAAGGATTTGTACGTCATTCTAAAGAGAGATAAAAATAAAAGATGAAATTTTTTTTGTGAGGTTTGGTATCAATTCAAACCTTATAATCCAATTTGTAGCCAAGAAGAAACTCCTCGTATGTTCCAATAACGACTTCAACGTTTTTGGACATGGTTTCGGTTACCAAGTAAACACTGGAAATAAATTCCCTTATTCGTTCTATTATTTTTATTGAAAGAATGGCAACAAAACTAAATCTTGTGAACCCTTGTCGCTGAACACATGTGCGTAAAATAGTAAACAGAAATGTGCAAATGTCAAAAGTGAAAAGTGAGAAAAATGAAAAAATCAATTTCGAAAGCATCGACAATTGCTCGTTGGATATTTTTTACACGGTATCGTGACGTCAATGTGACCGAACCTTATGGTAAACTGTTCCATTGACACTCTTATCACTTTTTCAGAAGCAACATTTTGGTTCATTTCAGAAAAAAAATTTCCCTTCTGGATTTTATGTCAGAATGTACTGCAAATACTGCACTTATGCGCACTAAGCAAATTTTTTTTTCTGGTTTAAAATGGCCTAAAAAGCATAAATATATAATTTTAATTTTTTTTTAATAAAATTTTAATGTTTTTTTTTAATTCCACCCATGTTTATGTGACTTATACACCCGGGTTTTAAACCTGTTTTCTGAAATCTTCATAAACATGCACCACTGCTTGAAGCAACTCTTCTAAATTTTTTTTCGCAAATTCTTTCCTCCACTGGTATTCAACTATCCAATCAGCGTAATTATTAATTTACTCGGGGGTATTTAGCAGTATACTCGTAATATTTTCAGTCAATAAAAAAAAAGAAAATATCAAAAAAGACAAAATTAACTTCAAATTATTTTAACTTTGGGGCATATGGTAATACTCATAATATTTTTCAAGTCTCTCTGCACCCACCATCCATCCGCCTCTTCAACGACAGAAATCACTTAGCACAAGTGTCTATTGGTGCAGTGTACAGTACGGTACAGTGAGCACTTATAAATTTAAGGACTTTTCTAGTGAAAGTTAAAAACTTTAAAAATAAAAAAAAATAGAAAGAAAAGTTTCCTCACCAAAATTCTTTTACAGAACATCTTAGAATAATCCATATTAAATAAAATAAAAATAAAAAAATAAACATTGCTGAGCCAATAGTAGTATTGTGTGTTAAACCAGAATTTTGTTTTCGAACGAATTTACCTACAAATGCAGGTGACACTTCCATTTTTCACACACGTCATAATTAGATATTTACTTTCAAAACCGATTCCATCAATAATCCGAGCCCGATTTATGCGATCGAGTCGACTAAAATTGGACCTCTCGGGTCTTACGCTCAGCGAAGCCATTTCCGATACCTTTAAAACGCCTAATGAACGGCTGTATACAAACTGAATTCTTGCAGTTAAGCCTACATAATGCCTCCAACATTTAATTTTAATCGCTCTGTCTTACGCGATTAAACTTTGAATGCATTTGAACTTTCACCCACATAGGGGCACTGAGGCCTACAATAGTCTGAGTGGGTACAGTTTATTTGTGAGCAGTACAAAGCGTTGCAAGTGTTTGCTATCGAGTTAAGTTCGTTTATGGAAAAAATGGACCTTACATATTCAAAGCCCCGACTGTGAATCTAATTTCAGTTCTTTGGATCTCTAAATTTGTTTCATTTGTACCTTGTGGCTAAAATAAAGTACATTATTCCAAAAGCAACATCGTTAAATATCTACTTCTTCGTTCGGAGAAACTTATGTTTGCAGCATCGCTTTATTGACACCAGGAACGAAAATTCTGGCGGATATTTTTTGTACTTAAACAACTATGTCAGTTTCTGACTGTTCGCTGGCTGGAACAAATTCGTATGGGAAGCTAAAATTCGGTACGTAATAAGATTAATAAATTTGTTAAATAAATTTTTGTTTTCAAATACGTGTTGGGTTAAAATGTCGAGAAAAGATACGCGAGTTTCGAAATAAGTGCTTGTGAAGGTTTAGTTTAAATAGAATCGTGCTTTAAAAAATGTAAACAAAGCAATTGTGAAACGCGAAGAAATTGTTTTTCTTGTTATTTCTTTATTCAATATTAAGTCCATAATGAACAATATAAAGTATTTATTTAATATATTATTAAACAAGTCAATAAGACAGTGAAATGCAACTTAAAATTTTCATAGATTGAATCCTGTAAATGTTACAGCAATATTATTTCAAGGGGGATATTTCAGTTGGTGAAACTGAAAAGTTGGTGCAACATGGCTTGGTTCTTAAGTTGTAATTGAAGTAGAATCAAGTACAAGAGAGTAATTGCAACCAGCTCTCAATATTCTTAATAACAATAACATTATTATTCAATATTCATTATTCAATAACATTTCAACGTTATTCTTATCAGCCAAAAATAAATTCTTTAACTAATTTATTTATTTTGTTCCACACCGAAATTAAACTTTTGCTCCCGGCAATGAGCTGTCAAAAATCAGTTTAGCCGTTTAGGTAACCAAGGGGCGCTGAAAGCACTTTACCGAGTGTAATACGTAGGTATCTATTTAGTGTCTGTTCACATTGTCCGAAAGAGAGGGAACGCTTTTTATTGAAGTGGGAAGAAGAAGGGTTACTTCCACCGAAAATCCACTTTTTTCGTCGTTTTTTCAATATCGTTTCATTTCTGACATATTTTTTCATTTTAGTTTTGATCGTTGTTGAAAAAGGAAGTGTGAAGAATAGGGAAGAAGGTATATTTCAGGCGAACTGCTCAAATTTAAAAAATAAAAATGCTCCGATTCAAGTGTTCCACTTGTCAAAAAGTCTTTCAACCCCATGAAAATGTAAACAAGATGTTCATGGTGAAAACTTTCATCCCGTCGCCAATGTAAACAGGCACTTAGTTATGCTGTTTAAAAAAGTCAGCATTCGAACCTTCGGGAAAGCAGAGTACTTGAGACGTGCCTTGGCCGATTAGGTTGGCATTAATTCGAATGTTGAGTTAAAGGAACCATCCTTTTTCCCTTCTCATTTTGTATGACGTAATTAGTTTCCAGTATGATTTTACCATGCTCAGGACATTAGCTTAGGATTTGTAGAGCGAATTCGTATTCCTCTACCGGTGCATATTAGGCCGATGGTCGTTAACTAGGCTTTGATGTGAATTGTCATAAGAATTGACATTTGCACATCCAAAGCTGTTGCATTCGTTCGTTTTGGTAACCACCATAACAAGTGACGCACTTTTTCATCATCTTGTTGACTAAAGCAGAGGTATGATTACTAGAAGGTTAGCATTTCACATAGAGATTCGGAGATTGTCGTCTTCGTTTTTCTTTTTTGTATGATCGTCATAAGCAAATCAGTCACTTTCTAAGTTCCTTATTTTATTAGATTAGATTTATTAAATAATTTAATTGATAATTTTCATTAACATCGTCTTCTGACGGAAATAATAAAAGAAAGAAAAAATGTGATATGTTGCATAGCCAAAGAAGCGCACACGCATTACCAAAACCACTTGTATCTTATCCTGTCAATTGTACACATCCAAAAACAAAAATATTTTTGTTTTATAAAGGTTTTATTTATACAATGATCAGCAGTTGAGTGATTTCAAAATTGGTAGCCTAAAAATCTTTCCCAAGACGCATGTCGTTTGAAAGTTTGCACTTTGACAGCCACAAGTTTGGGGCTAGATCTGTACTCATTTATGGATGCTTGTGATGGTTTGTACATTTATAACTCTTACTTTATTTAAATAGACCATATGTTGAGAAGAACGTTTATTAAATGTTAACATTGCATTAAGTATATATGCTCCTCTAAGTAAAATGCTATTGCATTCTGATATAAGCCACTTTTTTGCTTAAACCTATTAGCACATCCCAATGACACTGCCCCTATGATTAATATATCGATAAATTCCATTAAACATGGCAGTGCCTCGACTATTTGCTCAGCGCCAGAATAGCTCAAAGTGACAGTCATCGGACTAGGGCAAATATCAAACAAGGACGGCTGTGAATTGTTTGTTGACTCAATAACGATGTGGAGCCTATTTCATTTTCATTTGAAATAAATTTTTACAAATACAATTATCCACTAATTGCAATTGCTTTTAAAATGAGTTCCTCTTGTGTTTTGGTTGTATTATCCCTATTTTGTCATACCATCCTTTCACAAAATGCTCCTAAAGGTAACATCATGATTTCACTGACAAAACGAGTTAATCCAGTTGTTTTAACTTCCACAAACAGTTGCTTATTTGGAGGCTGGAGACTTAGTCAAATTTACTCCGGATATTCACAGGATTGGATTTTTTCAGAGCGATTTTAGGATCTACTGCCATCGCGGGAATAGCAAGACAATCGGACGAATCTTCGAAACGATTCAACTACACCTGGACATAAAAAGCGATGATTTTACACAGTATGAAGGAGAAACTCCCGAAATCGTCAAATCTCATTATGAAGAACAGAAATCTATTTTCTCAATTAATTTGTTCACACAGAAAAAGACTCGTCGTAAGTTGAATCCTTTTATACAAGAGTGCATTGGCATTGATACACTTCAGCCGTACAGCGTGTGGTTGCAACTGATTCGTATAGACTTCTGGAAGATCATTCAAATGGCTGTGGGTCTCTTTATATTTGGTTTTGCAGCTAAGCTGAGTCAAAACTCAGTTTTCTACTACATCACAGGGGTACTTATTGGAATATGCACATCGTTTATGCTGCTTGTATATTTGGCGGGAAAATTGTTTCCCAAGCGACCAATGATGTATGGAGTTTTGGTTGGCGGTTGGGCCATTGGCATATACATAATACAGCGATTGTGGGAAAATATCCAATTAATTGTGATAACATATCAGGCATATGTTTTCTGGTATATTCTCATAACTGGAGGAATTAGTTTTGTGTTTTGCTACCGGCTTGGACCTCCAACAAACAAACGCAGCAAGGATCTCATCAAATGGAGTCTGCAGTTGGTTTCACTTTTACTCATCTATTTCTCCAGTCAATTTGAAGAGGCCTCAGCCGCCATAATTATTATTACATTTGTAACACACTACTTTCCTAGATCATGGCTGCGAAGAATTCGTCTAGCGTATCTACATCGTTTCCCACCCAAACCTCGTCTATTGACTAATGAAGAATACTACGAACAGGGTGTAAAAGAGACAACAAAAGGTCTTGATGAATTGCGAGCATATTGCAGCAGTCCAGAGTGCAAACAATGGCGCATGATAACTAAACTTAAAGATCCTATAAGATTTGCTTCATTCATTGAGGGTGATTCACATATTCGTGATGAAGAGATTCTTCAGTATGAAAGCTCCAGACAAAACTGCACAGATTCTGAACTTAGTGATGATGACGATGATGATGAAGTAGATTCTCCCAACTTAACAACACAGATTCGTTCTACTCAACAAGACGAAGAGGAAATTAGTGAAGATGAATGTGATACTAGATATCGTGCAACCTCCTCGTACCAATATGGCAACCGCTCTGCAACATCTATTAATACTCGCATTAACGGTGGACCGACGACCGTTTACAGGAACATCAGCAATGCAAAGACTTACAGTTTGCCATCTAGAGAAACATACGAAGTTTCAAGTGAAGATGAATACTAAAGACTTACTCTAACCTATGTGAAAGTTTTCTCCTTTTTATAAGTTGTCATGACATACCTCGAAAATTTGTCTGAAACATAGTTTTTCCGTTAATAAAAAAAGTACTTTAAGTTTTTCTGTTTCAACAAGTATGAGTTTATTGATTTTAAACAAAAAATTTGTACAAATCTCATAAAAAAAGTTTTTGCTATTTTGGCTTTACATCGTCAGTATTTACAATTTGCATGGGCAGTGGATTTTCATCGTAGTTTCGAAGATTTATTCGGTAAAAGAAGGATTTGCCGTATTCGAAGGAAGAAATCATAATTGCGCATGCGGGTGCAACCTTGGCTAATCGAGGTCCCAAGCCAGCGAATAATCCACGGAAGCCATGCGCTCGATAGACTTCATTTAGTCTCTGAAATGTTCCTTTCGTTGGAATGTCTTTTCGGGGGTTTTCTGAAATTACAACAGATAAGACGTTATGTTTATTTTTAAACTAGATAATTACATGCACGTGTAATATTATTTTATTTGCACGATTTAAAGGCAGTAAACTTTTCAATTTATGAATATACTATATGAGTTAGTGCATATAGGTTGTCAATTGGTGAGGAAATGTTGTAATCGTTACGTGTACCTCTGTCAACAACATTTCACGTTGGAGAGGTTAGTTTGGTTCGCACTTCGTCGTATTCTTGAAGATTTATTAGAGACCAATAAGTACATTAAACAAATTTAAATAAAAGTCTATGGCGTGTGATGTTTTCTCTATAATATACAGCAGGAGGTAAATGGTATGGTTTATGCTTTTATTGATATATGGTAAGTAGATGTACATCTAGGACCAAAGTCCGGCGTTACCGCAAGAGGAATTTCAGCAGATATGTACTCGTATAATCTTTGATATTTTGTGACTTTAAGATGTGACAACTATTTCTGTAGTTTTCAACTTTATCTTATTATCTTCCTTAGTCAAGAAGGAAACAGTTTTAATTGATCTCAACTCCTTAACCCCGAGTAGCTTTTCGGGATAGTTTTATAGATGAGCCAGGGTTTAAATGTTTGCTTACATGTATAGGTGAGAAGTCTAGAGCGTTGCGGTCCAAAAAAAAAAAAAACAAACAAGGCAATGGGCAAGCAAATGTCAATTTTTTGGCTGAAAGTTTATGCAAATGAAGTTTGTTTGTGTGAATATCTCTCGGTGATGCACCTCTTTATTTTTCATGCAGCACGGATTCAATATTTGATCAGAACATAATGGTTTTTATGTTTATACTCGTAGTCTCCTGCGTCGAACGTGTGTTCAAGTTGTTCTTCTATCCGTTCAATAATAGTTTTTGGTATTTGATATGTCTCTTTACACTTTATAAGACTTTGTTTATTGGGAAGAATGGGTTGTTTTCAATAACAATTTCTTGTCATTTTGTTGTTTTTAGGTGCCCTAAAAGCGATAGTTATTTCTCCTTTGCTGAGCATTGGTATGCCGACCTCCACCTCTACTATGACTACTTATAAGTACTTCTGCTGGTGTATGTTTGCTCTGCTTATGTACAATACAATACATATGTAGCTACCACGCACTTTTTTAGTATTAGTATTAGCATTATTTATTTCTTATTTCTTATAATTATTTACAAATTCAAATAACTTTCTAATAATAAGAAATTAGATTAGCATTCAGTATTTTAAATTAAAATAGAATTGAATGTCATCCATTACATCAATAAAATGGAAGTGAAAAATTATTTATGGGTGGGGTGACCTTTTTTTATAAAACTAACATTAATTCAAAATTCAAAAGGTTTCAAATCAAAAAACAGAAACTGATGGAAAAAAAATATATTTAAACCAAAACGTCGAAAGCAAGAGATTCAATTTGATTAAGATCGAATGTAAAGAGCTAAAATTTTACTCTCTTTAGAAAGGTAGCTCTAAATGATATCGTTCTAGTGGAAGCAGGAAGTTTATTAAACAAACGAGTAGATACAACAGTATAAAAATTACGAAATGCAGAGGTTCGAAAATAAGGAATGGAATTAATGCAAGACAAGTTTCCACGGAGATTGTGACTAGATATTAAACGAAAACTACGGTTACCGGACTTCATATAGGACATTTTCAACGCCTTAAAATAGAACAAATGACGAATAGGAAGGAAACTAGAATGTGTAGTTGGTTTACGACAAATTATTCTTATAACATATTTTTATAATATCAACAGTGATTGAATATTACTTAGATACACACCCCCCCAACAGACAAGCCCATACTGAAGTCTAGTTTGGAAGATACCATAGTATATAATCTTTAAAAGACTGATTGAACAAACGTTACGCATATAATAGAAATGACGAAGTGTGTATCGGAAGTAATTTTTTAAAATATTTATATGGTTAAAAAAGCTCATCCTAGAATCAAGGGTAAGTCCCAGATATTTGAACTCAACAATATTCTCTACAAGGAAACAATTATTACTACATTTTATATTACTATTATACGAGCAACAGGATAAATCAGACGAACACGAGCATGTTTACGGACAGTATCTTCTACACTCCTGTGAGTGAAAGTAAATATTAGTTTCGCAATTATAATTCGAGGAGAAACTGAAATACATTAATTTAGTCTTGGAGCTCAAAACTAAATTATGAGCAGAAAACCAATGCCTTAATAAATCAAGATCCCAGTTTATATCAGAGATCATGTCTAGAGCGCTATTCGAGCCATAAAAAAAGCCAATGTCATCTGCAAATGCAGTCGGCGAGCCTCTGAAATTAAGCGAAAATAATAAGTTTATAAAGACTAAGAACAGAATGGGACCTAAGACAGAATCTTGAGGAATACCTATATTTAAAAACATCTTTCCACTTCTAATACAGTCGATCTTGACCCGTTGTTAAGTTAGGACTCAAACCAATCCAGGATAAATCCACGAAAACCAGCATTCTCTAACTTTTTCAACAAAAGGTTGTGATCGACCATGTCAAAAGCTTTGGTGATGTCAATAAATAATCCTGCCGTAAATTTTTAGCATAAAGGTGAAATAATTTGGGAAAAGAATTGTAAAAGAGGACATCGGCAACTTTAAAATCCTCGGGGAAGATCCCTTTAAAAACACAAAGGTTATAAATAAAAGACAAGACATCAACCAAAAAACATGCAATCTTTTTAAGCGTTAAATTTGAGATACCATCACCACTACATGTATTAGAATTTGGTAAGGACCCTATAACTTTCAAAATCTCCGGAGGAGTAATGGGTTGAAAAACAAGTATTTCTTTCTATATTCTCAATAAAACCATGTAAGGGACGACAAATAGGGCAAACCGATTTCACAGGACTCGTTTGTAGTCTGGAGGCAATGTTGACAAAATAACAATTAAAGGCATTAGCCATAACGAGTTTGTCATGCACTTCAGAGTTTTCTAGTAATAAGAATTTGGGTTTTGAGACGTAGTTGATTTGTTTAGTAGGCTATTTACAGCTTGCCATTCGTATTTCATATTTATTCCGTATAGCGACACTACGATTATTTTGCTTTTAGATCAGTTTCTAAGACTCTTTCGAAAGCCTGACTTGCCTTTCTCGTCATCTTCAAAAAATGAAATTTAACAATTTTGCGGATATTAAATTTTTTATTTGTGGTTGTTGTTGCTAAGCTGATTATTTTCAGGTGATGTTACTATAATCAGGAGTTTGGCTGAGTGGATTATTTCATGCTGGCAAGATAGTTAAGTGGCGAAGACATTCGTTGGGGGCGTAAATTCGCTGACGTAACTATCTCATCAGCCTCGGTTTGAAAAAGTCATATAAAATCTCATTCCCTAGATCTCGCTGAATTGCGAAATGTGTTGGAATTCAAAATTAAATGGACAAAAGTCGTCTTCATATAATACATTTTTATCCGAGGCAATGATTTCTTTAGTAAAAGAAAACCAAACATCTGATGCGGTCCACACCGAACTGTCAGCGCTATTTTAATAATAGCTTATTTCACTTTTTTAAAGATATCTTGGCGAGTTGGTTGGTTAATAAGTAATAAGAGCTTTTGGAGTCAGAACGGAGCCATAGTAGATATCAAAATTGATAAAGATAATTTCACATTTGAACGCGTAAAAGACAACTTTAATTGAACATTCTTAATGGTAATTACTAGTCGATTGAAAATAAGATTGCACATATTATTGACTAAAGCTACCAACCTTCTGTCAAATTAACACTGTTCATTTCACCTTATATTTTTTAAGCTGAGGTTTTATCAGAGTATCAGCATCCCTAGAATAAATATATTACATACGTTCGACAGCGATTGAAGATTCTAGTGCGGTTGTGTATGATACGAAGCGCCAAGGACAAAGATTAATCTTTCTCCAAAGAGCTCCGATTGTTTTCTCAGCCTGAAAGATTCATAGCAGTTCAAGTTGCACAACTCACTTTTTTAGGGAATGATGCTTCTTATTCATAGAACTTTTTCATATTGCAAATTATTCACCTTAGTTATTCCTTTCTGCTTTTTTTTCTATGTTGCTATTTATTATAGTTCCTTCGTGCTTGAGTACTGTTACTGTACACTGTTAAACGGCTCTTCGTATTTCTATACTTTCAGATTCTTTTTCTTAGATGGATAATTTAGCCTCCTGGTTTTCGATTATTCGTCTGTCAATATTTTTGCTCTTAAGGAGCTCCGCCATTTTCATGGGTATACAACTGGTAAAAGCTTTGTAATTAATCTTAAGGCACTACTGAGATGGAATAATATCCTTTTCTAGTTTACTGCAAATTTTCACGTGAATAATTTTCAAAAAGATCCTGAGTATATGGCTCATCAAGCTTATTGTTCTGTATTCACTTCATTGGGCGCTTTTTTTCTTCTTTCGCTTTCATTGGAATTTTACCTGCGCCTACAGCTTTTCTGTTTCATTCACCACTATGGTGACCTCTTTTAGAATTTCAGGTCCAATCGCTCCATGATAGGGCTATATTTGTTCGCGTTCTTCCCAAAATAATTCCGCAATATGTTCATTCCACTTTTCTAGTTTTTCTTTCGAATTCGAATCTTTCTAACGAATCGAATAGATTCGTTCTTACTTTTTAGCAAGCCGAACTGCACCTTTATTGGAAAAGATGTTCCTATGGATAAGAAAAAATGTAAGGTACGCTCATTATTTCTTTCAGAAGGAAATAGTAAACCAATTATGTATGTTTTAAATTTGAGAAGTAAAAACAAGTCCTGGATGTTAGAGTTAGAGTTTTCTGCATAGGGAAAACGCATTGGTTCGTTGGTTGGATAGAGGTGGATTCTGCAGTAAAAATCTCAATACAACTTCTTTGGCTATGACCTTCTGTATACAAAGCCAACATCAAATAGAACTTTCATATGAGGATGCAAGACGCAATTTTGTGTACAACTGAATTCCAGATTGAACCAGAATTATACGGATATTAGAATGGAATTTGTTAATCCACATCACTTCAAAGTTTACATTTACAGCCTAGTATGTTCACTAAACACAAAAAAACACACAAGTACACAACAAAACTCATCGCACATACCTGTATAAAAAACCCTTTCGCCAAACTCTATCTGCTGGTAAGTCTTGATTAAGTCAAATGGCGTTGTCATCGTAGCTGCAACCTGAAAAACAAAAAGGAATCGTATAACAAAATCAAAGTTTTAAAGGGAATTGCTATAAGGTATCATGTACCATAATAGTTGTATAGAACACTTACCGACCCTGAAATAGCTCCAGCCATAAAACTAAAACCAAATGTTGGTTCAGTAACTTGATATCGTAATTTTAAGGACTCATAACACGTCCAGTAAATCGCTTTAAAACGAAAAATGAGTGACAAAGAATACGTTTACATTTCGGTCCATATATCATATACCATATTTCTTACCAGAAAAAGGTACGTCTCGATAAATTGTTGGAGGTAAGCCTTTCCAAAGAACTAGTACTCCATCTGATTTAATCATATTCCTAATACTACTTCCTAGCTCGCTGTAAGTCATTTTTTGTGATTGCATTTTTGTTCTTATCATTTCAATGGGACTAACAAAAGTCACAGCAAAAATACGACCTACAGCACCAGCGAATAAAGGTACATATATGGGCATACCCGTCGTTCCCATGTGTTTGTTGACAAAATCTTTAGTAATTCTTCTAATTTGTTCATATGAAACAAAATAGATTATGGTCGAGGGTAAAGCAGACACTAAAGTTGGTCCTAGTCCAGACCAAAGAGCTCTTACACCTTCTGATCGGCTTATTTTGAAAAAGGCATCCTAGCATTCAAAGCAAATTCATCACTTAACACATAAAAACGAAAATAAAATAAAACCTACAAAGGTTCCATTTAATGGAACATGATTTTTGATCTCTGGTTTCGGACCGCATGGACACAAATGATCCATTAGGCCGTTGCAGTACAGGAAACATTTATTTGAAAGTAGCAACTTCTGTTGCGTTTGAATACGGGTTTTGACAACGTCCAGCGGTGTCACTATTATTCATTCAACACACAAAAATCCATTAAACGAATTAAATAATTTTAACTGTATTATACTTATTAACGATGTTAGAATTCCTCCTGTACATGCTGATGCGATTTGTTGGTGTGGTCTTATTCTGTATCGAGGATCATCGAAATCTGCTTTCTGTTTTCCGGTATAAATTAGTCGCTGTGGAAGTGCTGCCATTTTACTTGTTCTTATTTACCTACACTAGATAGTCTATGAAAGCCTAGTAATAATTATCTAAAAATTATGCGCTCTATTGTGAAATTGCAAGTAGCAGTTTTCCCCGCTAAATAGTTTTCTTTTAATTTATTATACAAACAAAGTAAAAATTCTTATCAAATGCACTAGTTTTGACATTTTATCTGCCGGCGGGTGTGTTTGATTTGAAAATCGAAGTAATTAATATTCATCGAAATTAGTCTTAAAATATGTGAAATGAGACGATTATTCAATATAAATTATGGCATGTCAAAATTAGGATTTTAAGACGAAATTGTTGACATGTATGTAAATACATGCCTTGATTTTTTCTTGAAAATGTTTCTATACCACTGTTCGCTAGAGCTGGAAGGCGGTAAAATAGCGAGACACCAGCCTTTGAGTTATGTCCTTAATAAAGTGCTTAAATCGTTCTCATTGAAATTAGTAACCAAACAATCTATATATCAGCTAGATAATATTCCAATCGCAATTAAGTATTCTTAAATTCATTAGTTTTCCTAAGTTCAGTATAAATCGTATTTTGTATTTACACGTGCACGTATTTATGTACACACATACAATATGGTATGCACATTAACTTTCGTTATTTTTCCCCTTGCTTTTGTACTATTATATCTATTATCTATTGTACTATATCATATCTATTATCTATCTATCTACCGCTAGTTATATGTTGGAATATTTGCAGTCAGTCAGTTTTAGGCACGGGAACAAACAAATTGTTTTTAAAGCACGATCTCGCTTTCATTTAATAATTCTATATTAGTGCAATTGCACAAGACGTGCTCTTAAATATTTTGTTTTATTCTAACCGCGCGCCAACAGTCTTTATTTTGATTTTCTTTTTTCCGCAACAAAAAAATTAAAAAAAAAAAACAAATTCTAATGAATTTGGCAGTTTTTTATTTGAATTTTGATCTTCACGACGAAATTTATTTAAGTTATTAAAATAAAGTTATTAATCCAGACATGTCTGAATGTGTTAAGATGAATTCTTCCTATAATTTCCCTTTGTAATGACAATAACGACATTCGTATATGCCTGAAGGTGTTTGGTGAACATATTCTGTTCCGAGAGCAAGAACAATAGGCCACACGTTAAAGCCACTTGTATCTAATAAGTAAAACATGTATTAATTAAAAAATGTTATAACTATTACATCAAATAAATATACATACATACATACATACATTTGAGGAACATTTTAATTTAATTTGACTTTTGTCTGTAAATGCCTTCTAAAAATACTTTTCCATTGGAAACTTTAATTATTAATTAATCTTCTATTCAAATCTCACTTATTTTTGGCAAAACATAGTAAATAAAGTTTCCATTTCGAAATAAAAATAAACCCAATGACTGTTTCAAATAAAAAACAAGCAGTTTGACAATTTTTGCAAATTTGTCTCGAAATTTCTTGGACTAACATCAACAAAAGAGGGGAAATCAATTGCGAAAAACTACGAACGGATTTTGGACTGCTTTTCGTATGTATGGACGGTACGCGAACAGACTTATGGCGTTTTTGTTTGGGCAAGCAGACGGCTTTTTTTTGTAGTCCAATTTCGACTTTTATTTTTTAGATATATTTGCTTGCGAATCAATGAATGAATGAACACTCAGAATAATAAATTGGCCAAACACAGCCCATTGCACGGAAACAGAAATCTAATTTGACACGCAATACTATTTGACATTTATACATATTTCTATGGGTTAGTACATTTCGACATAAAATTCAGGAGAAAAATTTTGATTCTGAAATGAAAACAAGAAGCAAAATTTTGTTTCTGAAAAAATGATGAGAAAAAGTTGTATGTCATTTTTGTGCTCCGGAGCAAACGAAGACACCATTAATATGATTTTTATTTGTTTACTTATATGTACGAGTATAATAGTATATTTGTACGCATGTTATTATGTTAAAATATTTTCCAAGAAATCAGAAATTAGTATATATAAACAAAAAATTCGCTCCTGGTTACACTTCTGCTGTCATTTATAAAAAAAAACAATAACCAAAAGGAAGGCGAAAGACTATACTACACTCTTTGAAATAGAAAGAAATAACTCTATTGTTATCAAATTATCTACCTACGTTCCGAATTTTCACTAAAACTCCTAAAATCCCTCCGAATTAATCCATTCAAGTTTTGCCGGTCTCGTCGTCCTATTTCGCTGTTGCTAAAATTGAGAAATTTTTCGTTTATCAATCTTGAAAACATCCAAGATGTTTGTGAAAATTGTTTTGTTAGTCGCACTGTTATGCCCATCAGTAATTCTTAGTGAATCTGAAGAAAATTTCGCCATCGAGCTTACACCAGAGACTTTCGATAATGCGATTAAAGAAAACAACCATTTTGTGATGTTTTTCGCACCATGGTAAGTTTTGTTTAAGACTTAAAATCAAACTAATGCCACTTGAGTTAACAACGTCCAATTTATGACGTGTCGTTTGGGCTAGTCTAATCTGATGGGGTGGTAAAATTCGCTCGTTATTTGTAAAATATACGAAGTCTGATAAGAAAATCCCAATTTTGAGTATTTAAGACAAGAGCGCTTAGTGTTTCATTATTTTTTTTTTCATGAGAGTTGTCATGTACAATTATTTCATATGCTACTCCGGGGTGGGATTTGTTTTTTGTACATCCATCGGGATTCAATGGGATGTTAGAGTCGAGTCGTAATCTCCGTTCAAGATAACGTTAGGGCTGTCGAGTGCTTGTTTAATATTTTAAGAACTCGTGCGAAAGATTATTTGGTAGGCACGTAAATTCTAATACTTGTACTCTCATGATTTGAAATCTATCTGTTCGAAGAATTTGTCGTAGTTCTAGATAGTGGTGTAAGAAATTGCTGATGTGGATGATGTACTATGTGCGCATAGAAAGATCACTCCATTAAATTTATCTCCGTAATGACTGAATCAGAAGATCAGTCTGCTTAGGGGATGCTTACTTGCCAGATATTCAGATTGATAGTATCATTTCCGACTCGGCGTAAGCCAGCATTATGTCTTTAAGTATGTTAATCTGTCCTAATTCAGGTGCGATTTCGCGAACACTATTCGATTCCTTTTCTGTCTATTTGTTAGGATTGTTACTTTTCGCGATTTTCTACCAAAGGAATTTTTTCCCCTCCAATCGTCTACTTACCGTCTGAGATGAAATTGGCGCTCCTAATTCGCACTGAATTGCCGCAGTTGACTTGAAAGAAGTTGATGCAGTCGTTCTTTTTTGTTAATTGGCGTCGCCTTTGTCCTTCGTCTCCTAACTTATGTATAATGTTGCGTTCCACGTCCGAACAATGCTTTGGTAGTTCATTTTTTTGGCGTTTACTTCCTGACTTCAAGCTAAAATTTGATATTAAATAGGTATATTAAACTCAAAACAGAATACTTACAAATTTTATGAAAATTTTTTTTAAATATTTCAAATACTAATTTTTTGTCTTTTGTTCAACACGAGTGATAACGGCTTTTCGAATGTCCGTTATCTACGATCATTCGAAATAGTGTCAAATTTGGGATTTATTTTGAAGTTATATAATAGTTTATGGAGGGCTATCCCCAGCTGTGCTGTACTTGGAGACGCACATAATTCATAATTCGCCCCTTCATTTCATTCTTATCCATTAGGATTGCTTATGTTTGCCCTTGCAACTCAGACGCCTACTTACTTAACGAAAAATGAAGTCTTTAAATGTCGCTCCATCGATCATTAGCTCGTTCTTACATCGCAATTTGCGATAAGTCTTAACTTCGTGAATTATTTGTAAACTGAAGGCTGTTACATAGAAGATAATTGACAACATTCGGGTGTTCAAAACTAAGCCGAGCAAATATCATATTATAAATATAATATAAACTGAGTGGCATTTGGTGGTTGTAGCATTAATTATACTATTGACAGGGCACGTGAGAAAATTACACCAGGGCTAACACCTTTGTTATAGGAACGATCCTCGAGCACGAGATAGGCCGTCAGATAAAGAGGCAAAAGACCGGGACAGTAAAAAGGGATACAACAAGTGCCAGTAACTTCTGCAGATCTATCGCATTGATTAGGAATTCTCGTTCAGTGGTAAGACAAGCACCGTCTAAAAAGTTGTTAGGATCTTTTGGAAAACTTGTAAGCGTACTCGTAAAGTGTATTCATTCAAAATACTTCCTTGCTTTGTCTGAATTAAGTTAAAAGGCAAAATAAGTGTTCTGTATCGTATCGGGTTACCAAGGGCTATGTTAGAGATTTGCTTTGAAGAACCAGAAACCCAGTCTAAACTGCTTAATCCGTGTATGTACCGAGTGGCGTTGTTGAATGCAACATCAAGCTTTCTTCCGCTGGTATCATCGCAACGGTAATATACCTTACATCCATAAGTAAGTAATGTACAACAAATGTTTTGGTTAACATCATGCGTGTTTACTGAGGAGTAGGTATAACTCTGCGAGACCCGAAGTGTACAAAGTATACCATATACTTTTCCCACAGCGGCGTTGGTATGACAATTCCAAGTTGAGGTTTTGTTGAAAAGCATGCCAAGTTGTTTAACGATATCGTCCAACACTAGATAAGCGAAATAAGTAAGATAGTGATAAATGCAAGCAAAGCGATGGTCGCCAACTTCTAAAAGAAAATCGTAGTCGTTGTATGCGATGGTATTTCGAATAATAACCCCAGGATACAAAACTTTTAGAAAAAGTAATAAAATAGTAATACGCCAAGGACTTACATATCATATATCGAATCGAGCCAAGAACCTTGTGGGTGAGACAAATTCTCAGTTCAACGTTTGGCAATATTTTTATTATTTTTTATAAGTTTAACAGCTAATTTAAGATCAATAAAGCTATTTAGAATGATAACAAATGATGGCAATCGACATATTGACAGAATTTTATAATTGGCAAACCCAATCATGTACACTATTCGATGTTCATTTTTATTATCTGAATTTGTTTTTAATTTTGGTAACACATGGTGTTACAGTTTTTGGGTTCATAAATTGAGAAAGTTTTAAATATTCAATTGAATCCAGTTAAACCTAAAAGATCTTTTTTACAAAATAGTGCAATTAGTGATATCCTATTAAGGAAAAAATCAAATATGTTTATTGCTACTGCTACTATTGTTATTAGAAAAAAAAATACAGTCGAAGACGCAGTTATCTGGGAGCACAATCTTCAGCCAATTAATGTGTGGTTCTCAGTATTTCATGAGTTTTATCAATATTTTCACAATAAACGGTAGCCACTTAGAGGTAATTAAAAAAAAGCTAATTTAACAAAATTGATGTAGATAGTTTGCAAACGTTTCGGGCTTACAAATGATAATAAATTTTATCGCCAAATATGTAAAATAAACAATTCTTAATATAGCCCCTTGTTGAAGGTCGTAGTTGATAATATTGTGAAGCTGTATTTTATAGAATTAATATTGCATTTTGTCAATAGAAATATCAATTAAGATTGTTGGCTTTTTCTTATGTTTTATACGCACTACAAATTAACTAGCTTACTGTGTTGGCTTGCATTCAAGCGCATAATTAAAATTAAAAAAAATTCTGCTTAGTAGTAGTAGTAACTTAATTTATAGCCCTAGACAGGGTGTTTCCTTTAGAGGTAAAGAACTTTAAAGTGAAATAAAACACGTTAAAATTATGACAACAACGATGGCATTGGCTTTATTTTACATGCCATTATGATAATTTTATGCCATTATGGCTCGAATAAAGCTCAATCTCGAAGTCGAGTTTACGATCATTTTTTCGAGCTTCTGCCGCCATATGGTATATCAAAAATACTACACGTTATTCTTCAAAGTCGTTTTTCGGCATATACTTGCGACTTCACATATCCATACAGTACAGATCATAACCCAAAGGTGTTAAATTGCACGATCCATTACGTTGATTGATTTTTTGATTGCATTGACTTGAACGTACTGGCCAGAATTATTTTTAGAGGAATATGGAGCAATGGTAATTTCATGGTCTATAAAGAACTCCAAACATTGACTTTTTGTGGATATAACGGCGTCTAAAGAACGGCTTGTGGATCTTTTTCACTCTAAACGCGGCCGTTTTGCTGTTTACGTATCCATTCAACAATCGCTGAACCAAATCTTGTGAAAAAGACAATTGGGAGCAATTCTGTTTCCGACCCTTTGGCCAAACTTACAACTTACACGATAGTCAAGCGGGTTCAATTCTTGCACGAGCTGGATCTTGTAAGCTTTTGGTGAAATCTCCCATAAGATGGATCGTCACAGATTGAATTGCTATTGGTGATGGCGAATCGATTATCCCTATTGTCTTCCTTCTAATTTCTCTGCTACCTTCAACTGTCCTCTATCTATTCTTTTTGCTTGTATTTAGCATATCTTTCTACTCTCTCCTTTCTTCTTCTTACCCTTTACCTTATTATTGGCAATTTAATTGTAAGAAACTGTAAAATTAATTGTCGCTGGAAAAAATGTTGCCAGCTTAAAAAGAGAGAAAAAAAACCTTCAAAAAGAATACCCATTTTTTCGTTATCCCATCAGCTTTAACTGACCTCAAATCCTCCTATTGTGTACTTTACGTCATTCTTATATTTTGAATATACTTTTTTATATTTTTGTAGGTGCGGCCACTGTAAAAGGCTACATCCGTTATGGGAGCAACTAGCAGAGATAATGAATGTCAAAGAAGACGCTAAGGTAATTATCGGAAAGGTAGACTGTACACAACATCAAGAGTTGTGTGCAAAACATGAAGTTACAGGTAAACCATAAATTTAACAAAGTTAAATATCTAACTCTCGATATCTACGTTTTAGGTTATCCAACACTTCGGTTCTTTAAGCTGGGCGAATCAGAGTCGGTAAAGTTCAAAGGAACCCGCGACATGCCAGCAATGACAGAATTTATTCAACAACAATTGGGATCCGTAGGCGGCATTGATTGAGTGTTGTAAAAGTTTCTGTGAAATTTATTTGGATTATTTTAGGAAGATGAAATACACACCGACGATGAAGAAGTAGTAAATGAAGAGATACTAAAAGTCAACAAATTGGTTGAATTGACAGAAGAAAACTTTGCCAAGCATGTGTCCAGTGGCAATCATTTCGTTAAGTTCTATGCGCCGTGGTGTAGTCATTGTCAAGTAAGTTTTATTTCTTTCATTCAAATTCAGCAGAATGCAAGGTTTTTTTTTTAACAGCATTTAGCTCCGACATGGGATGAGCTAGCAAAGGCTCTCCAACATGAAAGTACTGTTCAAATTGCCAAAATCGATTGTACTGTATACCGCCCCATCTGTCAGGACTTTGATGTTAAAGGTTACCCCACGCTCCTATGGATTGAAGATGGAAAGAAAATTGAAAAATTCTCTGGGTCACGTAATCTCGAAGATTTGAAAGCGTATGTTGAAAAGATGTTGGGAGGTGCAGCTAAAAAGGTATTAGAAGAAGTTGCAGCTGAAAAGAAGGAAGTTGACGAGGGCACTGTTATTCAATTGACTGCTGATACTTTTGAAGGCACGGTCAACAGTGGAATCACATTTGTTAAGTTCTATGCACCATGGTGTGGGCATTGTCAAAAATTAAGCCCAGTGTGGGATCAGCTAGCAACAAAGACACATGACCAAAATACTGGGATTAAGATTGCAAAAGTCGACTGCACATTATCTGAGAATAAAGAACTCTGTCAAGAGCAGCAAGTAGAAGGTTATCCAACCTTGTTTGCCTACAAGAATGGAGAAAAGTTAAATGAGTATGAGGGTGGGCGCTCCCTTAGCGACTTGCATACATACATAATAAAACAAGTTGGTCACGATGAACTGTAAAAGTTTTTAACTTTTTCAACTTTAGCATAATTGAACCAAAACGCATTTTTTCACGTCTAACATTAACTGTGTGATATTTTGCTAATGAATGAGAGGTTCGTTAACTAATTTGTTTTCGATTTAGTTGTTTTTTTTTTTATTTTCACTTTTGGTTATTGTTTCAATTACGGTTTGTAGTATAAGACTTGCAAAGCGGTTAATTGTGTTTTGTGTTTATTTAAAACGTGTCGAACAAAGTAAAATAATAAAATTTTCTACTTCCATCAAACTATGATATGTATGTTGATTTATTGGCTTTACTTTTATTTTATCTTCCTGCATACAGAGGTGTGACATCGTCCGGAGCGAGAGGGCTTGCTGAGGCTAAAGTAGAAGACTTATGGGATTTTCAATCAAAATCTGGTGGATGTAGTTGAAAATTGATCCGTTTACAAAGGAAAACACGAAAGGAACAAAAGTTTGCAATCTGTTGTTGACAGATGGAACATTAAAAGGAAGACAGATACATTGTCTTAGTTATACCAATGGTCGATGTTTGGATTAAACGGAAACAAACATAGGTTTTTGACAGGCTGTTTCAAAGAGTATCTGTTTAACACGAAAATATTGCAAACTGTCCATATTGTGAAACTGCCTCGCAAAACACGGAACACGTTTCTTTTAATCGTCCTCGATAAGAAAGCGAGAAGATAGCTTTAGACAAATAATTTGAAGAGTGGATCAGTCAAAACATTTTTTGTTGACTAATGAATCAACAATCCATTGATTCTTATGAGCCAACACACAACAAAGCAGACGAAGCAAAAAAACAAAGTGGTTGTTTGACAAGTTGTTATTCAGGAACAAAATTTCGTTGTTCTTTTTTATCACTGGCGTTTATTTATTTGGGAGTTTGCGTTGAGAATGGACGTAGACGCAGAGAAGTTAGTACAATATATTTAATTGAGGCAAGAAGTCTAACATGAAATTAACAGGACAAAGATCATGCAAGCAAATAATCGAATGTTTCAATCTTTATTCTTTCGAAGTTTCTAAATGTATCAGGATATATACATGCATAGGCATTATAAGTCCTTAGTTCCGCCATCAGGATTTTAATAGTGTCCTCTAAATCTCCTTTTTGATTGTAAAGCTGAACCCACCACCCTCTATTTTATGCTTCTTATCTCTCACAAACTTCTATAAAATTATCTGAACCGTAACACATGTTCAACAACCCTAAAAACAAGTCGCAAATTCGGTTTTGTATTTTCCTAACGCACACCAAATGAAACAGAAAAGCGAAAAGATTTGTTTTATTATTTATTTATTTTGACTAAAAAAACGTTTTGGTTGATACGGTGTGTTTTCAGACTAAGAATCCGGCAACTTGCCTCATGCAAAAATTAATACTTGAGTCGATATACATATATATGTACAAGTGTCAATGTGACTGAGAGCAAGATTACAAGAAAGATTGATTTTAGAGCTTATCTTTTCTAGATACTTGATAGAAGAGCCTTTTTTTTATAATTGGCGCGCGCACAAGGGATTTTAAGTACCCTTAAGATGTTTGCACTTAGCACGGGCGATCTGAATAGTGCTGACGAAGGATAGAAGATGGGTATTTCTCACGCAGAGTTTCTTTATGTAAATAATTCCTTATAAAGCTAAGGAACTTTTAATATATCAACTAGTTGTGTTTGGCCACAAAGATGCGCTATTTTGATTCCAACAGAAGATTTTGAAACCAAACACAATCGATTGCTCGAAAACAAAAATCTGATTTGACTCACATTTGATGTCTATATTTATATGTGTTAGCACATTCTGACATAAAATCTAGAAGAGAGATTTTGCTGCTGAAATGAAAACCAGAAGCAAAATATTGGTTCAGAAAAAGTGAGAAGCAATCGAAAACGCCATTAATTTGATTGCAATCGGGGTTACGCGAACCTCTAATATAAAACAATGAAAAATGGCAAAAGAATATGTATTTTTCCATTCATTGCTCAGTGCTATGTGTCCAAATAAAAACGTTCTTGATCTATTGCTATCTATTTTTATTTTTCTCTAAATAAAAAAGAAATTTGCAACTGTGAACCATTAGCAACCAAAGACAACGTTACATTTAACATCTCGCTGTCACAATTGTCATTTCATTGTTGACGTTTTTTATCTGCTGCTGCTCTTGCAAAGATTTTTTCTAGGGTTCGTCAAAAAATTGTTTTAAATTTTAAATTTTTTAAAGAATTAAAACAATACTTGTCCTGGAAATCATGCCTCCTAAGTCACCACTTCGTTACCAACAGTTTTCATCATCCGACGAACTTGCTGCACAGTGAAAATCCAAAAGCAAACCCCATCCTAACATAATTTAGATATATATTTTCGAAATCTTTTGAAATGGAAATAGAACAAAATGAGCAACCTGTACCTGCCGAGGATCAAGTCAGTCAGGATTCTAGTGTGGTAAACGATTTTCTTTGTTATTCTTTCCTTCTTATTAACTCATATTGGTCGTCTAGATAGAGAACACCAATAGCATCCTGGAAAAAATTGCCAATCTTTATGCAGAGCAATTGATGTCTGACATTATTCTGGTAGTGGGTGGTAGTGAGTATCCAGCCCATCGGGTCATACTTTGCGCCAGTAGTGAGGTATTTCAGGTAATGCTTATGAATCCCGAATGGAATGAATGCCGTAAAAGAGTTATTGAACTGTACGAGGAGCCTTGCTGTGCTGCAGTCTTTCCACAATTCCTCAAGTATCTATATGTTGGCCAAATGAAAGCTACCCTACAGTCTGTGATGCCAGTGTTGGCTTTAGCTGATAAATATAACGTTAAGGTAAGCAGCATTGCCTTGAATCAAACATTTATTAATCGATTTGTTTGTTGTTAGGATTTAGTGCAATTGTGTGTAACTTTTATGCTAACACATACAGCTAAGGCAGCGACTCAGGGTTTTCTGGTTTCTTGGTTGCAGTACACTATTGCCTTTAGCCCTTATCACAAAGATCTCACGGAAGCACTAAAATGTTTTCTCAAATGGAACATAGAAATGGTCAGTGCGTCTAAGGATTTCGTTGAGCTTGACGTGCAAATCATGATTTTGCTTCTACAACAAAACGATATTGTCGTCACTAGCGAATATCATTTGTTTGACATTTTACAAAAGTGGTTATTACACCGCAGAGAAATGCTCGACAATGAGGAACATTTACTTACAGAGGAAAGAGAGACTATGTTCAATCAACTAATAGAATCGACTATGTCGCATATAAGATTTGCTATGATGACGCCTAGGGAATTGGCACATTTGCTGCTCCATCCCATACTTGCCTATCACAAAGAGTTTTTCGTAGAACGAATGGCCATTGGCATGAGCTATCATTCAGGTAAGTGTGAAACTGTGTTTCAGTGTTTCACCAACATTCGAATGTTTTTTTGTAGGCCAGGAAGATCGTGTGATAGAGGTGATAAGATCGAAATCAGGAAAACTGCAATTTACGCCACGTCTATACTCCAATGACTTGTGGAGCGTTAGTTTTAACATTAAGGATTTTCATCAAATTGCAGAATATACAAACTACGTCGCGTGTTTTTTTTCCCAAAGAAATCTGGCGGAACGGGAGGATGGTATGTTATATGCCAAATTAGGTATTTTGCTAAACCCTTTTGTTTTATGTTTTTTTTTTGTTGTTCATCAGATCAATCGATTACATGGGATGTCGAATTTTTTCCGCGTGGAGTTAAGTATAATAAAGCGAAAATGGTTTGGGGTGAAGATCTACCAGAGTTTTCCCTACGTACAGTACGATTACGGGTTACTTGCAAAGAAAACTGCCTTGGCGAAGAGAGATTTAAGGTAAAACTTTGTTGTTTTCATCCTTGAGCTACATTGAAATTGAACATTTTTGCAGGTGGCTGTCCTAATTAGTGGCATGCAACATGAAATAACTCACATTTTAACCGTGCACGAAAGAACTGAATACTTTACCGACCGAAGCCGCGTTCTCAATTTAGATAATCTGCTGCCATATGAAGAATTGACGATAGATTCCAAAAGGGTTAATCCCCATCTCATTGGGCCAAATCAAAATAATATCAGCATTCAAGTTATCATTGCACCAATGGGACCTTACACAAGCAGAGATTCACCGCCTTTTGATTTAAAGTAGTGAATGTAGGTGGCAGTTGATACACCATGTATATTTGTATGTTCTTTAGGATAAATATTAAGCATATACAATTTTAAGGTGTTCGTAGGATTTTCAAACCTAGTTATGTATGTGAATATTGAAGCAGTAAAATACATTGTTTTTATTAAAAAAAGATAATTCAAAGTTTCTTTAAACTGTGAAGTTGTAAACTGCAAATGGTAACCCTGAAATTGTTTTATTTTTTTAATATTCTTTCTTTAAATATCTGGTTAGAATGAATTACCTAGCACTCACGGCATATGCAATTTATTTTGTCCAATACAAAAATACCACATTTAATTAGCACCACCAAATCTCCATGAAGAACGGAATAAGTACAATGATTTTTTGATCAGCTTGTAAAATATTAGGATCCTTTCTGAGCCGCTGTCAGTCGAATAATTAGCTAAGAACATAGACTAAATGGAATGTGTTGGAATCAGAAAATGTGTGCATATTAAGTACTATAGAAAACAGAAGCATTGCCTAATGGACTGATTAAAGAAGAAATTTTAAGTTTTTAACTCGGAAGTGAACATATGTATAATAACAAACCCTATCATTGATAAATCTAAAAACGGCTATGTACGTCCTGACATATATTTATGTCCCCATAAAAAAGTGGATGGTGGTATCGGAGAAATCTTCTACAAGCTCTCTTCAAAATCCACGAACTCTACACACCAAGTCAAAATTGTTTTCAGCGGATTAAGAAGAAAATGAGGATACAATAATATAAGACATCATAGTCTATACGAAGCCACGAAATGAAGACACAAAAAAATTAACAAAACTCCATCTACTTGGTATACAATTAAAGTTAAGCGGATGCAGTTTCGGAGAAGGAAAAATCTAATAAAACCTGATTGAACGAACAAAACAGATAGTCAACGACGCTGCTCTTCTTCTTTTATTAATATGTAACGCGTATATATCTAACGTTACATACGAGGGGCGTTCAACATATTCTCGGTATCGGGGTGAAGCTGTGGTTGTATATATAAATTGACTTATTTATCAAGTAATACTATTATTTTAGTGCATTCATGTAAAATTTCATATAAATGTGATTATTAATTCGCGTTTTATCTCTAGTTAAACAGAATCATAATGGCAACTGAGACGATGATGGTGAAAATTGAGCATCGCGCTGTAATTAAATTTCTCACTAAGCAAGGAAAAAGTAAAAAAACTATTCATGAAGAGATGGTGGCTGTGTACCAGGGTTCCGCACCTTCATTATCAACTGTGCAAAAGTGGTCAAGTGAGTTCAAGAGAGGCAGAGAGAGCATTGAAGACGACCCCCGCTCCGGCGCCCCGGCTACTGCTTGTAAGGGAGAAAGCATCAAAGAAGTCGAAAAACTTGTTCTTGAGAATGCCCGAATAAAGGTGAAAATGATGGCAGAGATCACCAAGCTTTCAATTGGTACCATTTACACCATTCTTCATGACCATCTTAACCTTTCAAAGGTCAGTGCAAGGTGGGTGCCACGAATGCTCACAGCGCTCCGAAAAAAGTGAGAATCGCATGCTGTAGAGAGCTTTTGGAGATGTGTAGTGAGAACGCGGACGGTGTTATGGATCGAATTGTTACTGGGGAGGAAACATGGGTCCACCACTATGACCCTGAAAGCAAACAAGAGTCCATGCAGTGGCATAAAAAAGGAACAGACCCCCCGAAGAAGTTCAAAGTCACTCCGTCTGCCGGGAAGCTCATGGCCACAGTTTTTTGGGACTCAAAGGGAATCTTGCTCATTGAGTACAAAAAAAAGGTGAAACCATCAACGCCACATCCTACGCTTCCACTTTGCATAATTTGCGGGAGGAAATTAAAAAGAAAAGACGGGGTAAACTCGCAGCGGGTGTGTTGCTTCTTCATGACAACGCTCCTGTTCACACGGCGCGAGTTTCCAAGGCTGCTGCGCGAGATTGTGGTTTCGAAGAAATCCAACACCCACCCTATAGTCCAGACCTTGCCCCTAGTGATTATTTCCTGTTTCCGGATTTGAAAAAATGTCTTCGTGGAAAAAGATTTTCGGATGATGAAGAACTCAAGTCGGCAATAAATAGGTATTTTGCAGAGAAAGAGGAAATTTATTTTTTTGAGGGTTTAAAAAAGCTTATCTCAAGATGTAGCAAATGCATTGATGTTAGGGGAGATTATATTGAAAAATAAAAACAATTTAAATTGAATTCGCATTTTCCTTCATATCGATACCGAGAATATATTGAACGCCCCTCGTAGTTCTCTCACGTATCTGCATTGCTATTGCGCCGCTTGTGGGGTTCGCTAAATTTGCGAACCTTAGAACCATTCTCCACACCCCTGCAGATGCGCGTACTACTTAAGGAGCTCACACACCAGAGAGGTAAAACTGCTTATCCGTTCACACTGGCGGTATTTTGTATGCTGTATTCACCTTAAGTAGTTGCTCGTGTTTTTGTTTTTACTTCATCACGACACTATTTTGCTTTAATAAAAGTGAATACAGTGTAACCTTAATATAACGAACCTAAGTATAACGATTTCCTCGATTTAACGAATTCTTCGAAATCCCCTGGTACTGTGCGTAAGAGCTAATGCAAAATATACCTTTGCATTACAAATACATTTGTCAAAAACTTGTCAAATTTTCAATCTTTGCGAAATATAAAGTGAAATTATTTATTATTTACTTCTATATAACGAATCCTATAAATTATACACACTCAATTTCACAACAATTCATGTCTCGACCGGTTGCGGTATACCCTTGCCAGTGTGTGCATCTATATTTACCGCAATAGAATTACGTACCGTTATACCGTTACCGCTCTGGTGTGTGAGCTCCTTTGTAATATCACGTTTTGTTACAGCCGCTGACATTTGTAATGTTTTCATTTCCATCGCTGTCATTTTTTCTTTACATTTTTCGTACTTCGCACATTTTCCTGTCACAAAATACAGCGGAGTTTTCGCGCCGTTGAAGCAATCCCACACTGACTTGATGATTGACGGCAGAGCTGACGACGACGATGACTCCTTCTAAATATGTACATAGATGTCGTGAGTTGGATTTGCTGCTTCGGAAAAAGTGCAATGTACATATTCGACTTATTCGTAACGCGTTATCTTCTAGTGCCTTTCTTCAATTATTATAAGTTTTTGGAAGCTCAGTCACGTCGTTTTGCTATCGTTTTGCCTATCATAGCGCACTTCCGCACTTTGCTGTGTCAATAGAAAATTTTCCACAATGTGTAAAAGCAACGCACTCTGTTCACTGCCTTTGTGAATTCCAATTTAAAATTCGAATTCTCCGAATACTCCCGCATTTAGCACTCGTTTTAATGTCAACTTACATATCGCGTATCATTCTTACATACATATATGCCGTCCAAATAAGGTCTCTGAGAACCTTGTCGAATGCTTTCAAGTCGGTGAAGACGGTATCTTTCGAAGCTTCGCAATATATTCCCATCTTTGAATCGCGTCATATGTCGACCTTACTCCTACAAACCGTGATGGAGTTAAAATAATCCGTTGTCGACATTCGTTCGTATATTTTCATAGTTTGCGACATTAGTTTCACCGATTGGTAGTTGTTGCAATTTCTAGAGCCACCTTTGCTATTTAAACCCAAAATTTCCGATTATCGCCCACATTTCGGGAATATGTTATGCAGTCCGACTGCACGCCCATTCTCTTTACAATTTCGCGAACTTCATCTATCGTCTGTTCTTTAAGCGCGACTGCTGAGGGAATGGTACTTCGTTTAGTAACGCATTAAAATACTCCATCTATCTATTGGAAATCTAGTTATCCCCCGTTTGTAGGTTTAACTGATCATCATCAATATTGAATCTCTTGCCTCAATCTTAAAAATGTTTACCTGTGCCGCGACGTTCCACTTCTTCAACTTATTGTCCCCAATTTAAAGGTTATGAAGGTACCACTTTTTTTCATCCTTTTTCTGCAACGTTTATAGTTTACGAGTATAGCGCACTTTATTTTCTATTTACCGCGATTTTCGTTTCGTGATTGCACCACCACGTTTATTTCTGTGGAAAAAGCCTTTATGGTTCGAAATGGTGTGCCCTACGTGCAAACATCTTTTTCAATTATAAGGACAGAGCTATGTACAGCGATTTCGTTGGGAATCGAGAATGCCTCTAAATAGGTTACTTTAGGCGAAGTTAATAGGAGGCTAGCAAAAATATTTTGATATTAAAAATAAATTTAATATATGAGTATCGAAAAGTGCTATGAAAATTTGTTCAACAGTATGACTTAGGTCCTCAGAAATGCGAATCAGCCAGATTGGAAACAATCAACATATCTGATGATGACTCTATCCAGCCGAAAGTAGGAGTTCTTGGTCAAAGAGGCCAGCGATTGGGCACATTCTTGCGTTCTTTTATGGCTTTATCGAATGCGTAGACAAAGCCATATCAACTTTTAAATTAATCTTCACTAGGTTGCCACCGGAGAAACAGCTGTATGTCCTATAACTTAGATTCGGCCAGCAGTGCAACTATCAAGTTCCTAGCGTTGTGATGGCTTTATCTCCCAGTGGTGGTCTCCAGTAACTGTATAAGTAAATCGTTATGGTCTACGTGGTCATAGGCGTATACGAAAAATAAAAAATAAAAAAAATGTGACTAACCAGCCAACAGCCTCGGATAATAATGGATTCGCTGACCCTGAATAACTGAGAATGATCCTCGGATCTGCATGTGAAATGTTCGCATCCTGGGGGGATGCACCGGACGAAAAGAGGATCCTAAATTATGATAAGAAAATATGACATGAAGCCCTAACGATGATCCGCAAAAAGGGTAAATTCGCCAACATAAGCCACATATAAACTCCGTCGCGGTGACAGAGGAGAAATAGGACCTTTCCAAAGACTGCTTCTACAAGCTCCTCGACAAAACCTACGAGCAATGTCATAAGTACGACGTAAGAATCGTTCTTTGCGATTTTAGTGCCAAGCTGGGCAATTGGGTTATCTTTGGTAATACCGTGAGGAAGTATAGCCTCCACGTCACATCGGAAACAGGCATAGGGTTTTTGATTTTATGGCGGGGAGTAATGTAACTACATATAGTCAGCATACGGCTTCCACACCTTGATGTCGATATAGGGACCTGGCTGTCTTCTGATCAACTAAATTGGATCGAATTGCGATCAACGTAAGGCATTCCTCCAGTGATTTGGATGTCCCAACATTCGAGTAGCCCCAAAGCTACCGGATTTGTGAGGACGTTCAATGCCAAACGGCTACAATCGTAAGAGACTCCCATGGCGTTTACCGATTGAATTTCTCTTAAACTCTCTAGAAGTACGATGGGGCCAGCATCGAACAGAGAAGACCAGTGACATCACTGGCAAAGAAAGGTTCGATAAAGAATGCAGACAGGCAAAAATTAGAAAAATTATGGGTGCACATAGCCGTGCTGCAGAAAAGAACGAGAGGGGCTCACAAGCTTTACGAAGCGAAGGGAGGAACATAGACTCGAGCATAGTCTTCGAGCATAAGCTCAAATTCGGAATTTCCGAATTTCCCTGATAAGCTCATTTGACTATGCAGGATGACGATGGAGAATGCACTCTGCTGCGTAAAGATCGGTATTGAATAAACTGAGTCCTTCAATGTCAGAAAAGGACTTAAACAAGGAGATGCGCTGTCATGTGATTTTTTAAACATTGTTCTTGATAGAATTCTACGAAACTCACAAGTTAACTCCAGAGGCACAATTTTTCGGAAGTATGTTAAGTTACTGACTTATGTAGACGACATTGACATAATGGGAAGAACACAGCGAATTTTCAGTGGAGCGCTTCCGACTATTGAAGTAGAAGCAGCAAGGAAAGAAAAACTAAGTATGTATATGTTGCTAGCAAAGAGGGACCACAAAAACGAAGCCAAGAACAAAACGTCACGATAGGCAGCTACAACTTTGAGGTAATAATGGATTTTACCTTTCTCGGCTCCGAAGAAATCTTGAGAAGAATCAATCTTGCTAATCGCTGCTTCTTTAGGGTGAGAAGGCAATTGAGTATTAAAGCACTCTTTCGAGCAACCAAAAACACGTTATACGTAGTAGAGGATGACCTCATCTTTGTTGGCGCATACAAGTGGTAGATGATTTGAGCCAACATCGTATGCACATTTGGAATCAGTTAGCTAAGGATCGGGCTAACTGGAGAGGCTTGATAGTTAAGCCCAGGCGCCACCTAACTAAGTAATAAAGAAAAAGGCAACTTTTTTCTAGCCGAAGATCTGACGAGACTGCCAAATCTGGTAGCTAAAATTGAATATTAACTTGAGAGAAAGGAATCATGCTACTAACACTTGCGTAGTCGCCTGAGTCGGTTGCTTGGTAAACTCAGGTTTTTCATTCATTTTAAATGCATTTTTATTTTCAATTATTCATTAAATCTTACATGCTAGACCAAAAAAAACCGCTTAAAAATTTGCTTAAATAACTTAGAATTATCTTATTCTAACTTTCTTTCGACGTTTTGTACAGTACACATTTATTACTATTCCTATTACTTATTCCTGTATTTATTATTATTAAAACTACGAAAAAATGTTTTAACAGCAAAAAACTTAGTAAATGGAAAAGAAAAAGAATTTATATTGTTACAGAACTTAAAACCAAAACTTAACCTACTTAGCCTACTTAAACTATCTTATTGTATAATATATACAATTTTTTTTTATTTTTTTTTGTATAGTTCCCCCATTTTTTTATTTACCTTTGTTTTTTTAATTTTAATAACAATTTCTTTTTTCTTAGATCTACCCTAATCCTGCCTAACACTATGTAAGCCGACTACGACTAAAAAAAATTAGGTTGACCAATTTCACGTCCTAATGAAGCTACCTTGTAGTCGAGGAGTTTGGCGATGAAGCTTTTTCTCCTTTAACAGCCACCAAAATTGTTTGTGCTGCCAAACAACATCCTTCATGTAGCGACTCCCTACCGCCGTACTGAAATGGAGACGCTCCGCACTGCTGCGTGCGGAGTCGGGACGCGTAGTTGAGTAGCTTGTCCGCAGCTGTTCGAGCGACGAGAAAGATTAGCGGCACTGCTTATCTGTCCTGGATCAGAACTTTCATATTGAAGTAGAGAAACGCTTCTGAAGAGATAAAGCCATCAAAACGTACTCTCTCATGATACATATAATTGTGGTAGCAGGCCCCGGAGATCATGTTGTTCGATGAGGTCATTGCTCTTGCAATGTGCCTTCGAGTCAACTTATAAACGAAATTGTCCATTCTTATTAGGTTCGCCCTATTGTACAAAACTTCATTAGGATAGAATTTTATGTACTCTGTTTTTCTGTGGCTTTGGTACAAGTGTTCTTTAGTTCACTGAAATCTTGATAATTCTGTTCGTTTAACATTATATATGATATAGGAACTCTGGCTAATACGAAAATATGAAATTTGTAAATCTAGCTTTGGCAGGAGCTTGAGACGTCAGACTGTATTTACGGCGATAAAGAATTTGACGCTGGTATGATTGTGCAGAAGACAATCGCAACCCTAATGATCTTGCTCTAGATTATGGAAAATAGATGAAAATGGTAAAATATGTACATATCTGTATCGGTTCTGATTTTCCTCCATCCTTTAACCAAAGAGGACACACGATTTCTCAGAACAAAATCATGCGTCCAATACTAATTCTTTGGGTCACAAGTAATGATAACATCACAGAAATTGAAATTTCAAGATACAATATTATCTAGGAATTGAGCTTCGGCGCGCCTAAGTTCTCAGAGTGAGTCATTATATTCCGGGATGCAGACAAAAAATACGAATGCGATTCAATATCTCTGAAACAATAAACGACCTTATTGCTTTGTCTGAGCAAAAAAAGACTACATTGGGGTTTAAACGTGGAACCGCGCTTTCGCACGTTCGGTGCAACAGTGGAAAATAATTTTGGACTCCCCATTTGATTTTCAGTGCAAGGGCGTGTGATGAAAAGAATTATCACTGGATCGAGTGGAGTGTTACCACCTAAAACCCATGAATAATATATGTTATTTGTTGTATTGGGAAGCCACCAACAAGATTTTCATGTTTCACCACAAAGCCACCACAAAAAAGAACCAATACAAAAACCATGTGTGCTGAGACCGCCGGTGTCCTCATGGCAGCGAACGTGTTAAACACAAACCTTATTACAAAAAAAATAAAAACACACAAAAATATGCGAAATTAGCCACAAAATTAGAAAAAATTTTGACTTTTTGAATATTGCATATATGTATAAATTTTTTTAGTATGCGTTCCCTTATTTACAATATATAAAATTTGATCCCTCATTGTATCTAACCAAAACTCGTGTTAATTTGAAGGGACAGACCGAAATACTAAGATACATTTCACTATATTTTAAATTAAATAAATTGAAAATTACTTCGTTTTTAGTGTGATTCCAACTGAAGAATTTTAATTCAAACATCGAAACTGCCAGTTAGATAAAACGTAAGAGTATTAAATCACTCCTACACAAAGGGTGTGTTTACCAGAAATACTGTATTACGAGTATCAACAAAGATGATACGACATATTTGGTATGATGACTCGTTTACACCTCTGCCGATAAGTACTTTAAATCAGCAGTTAAAACAAAAATTAGATACTATGCAGACTTTAGCGACATAAATTGTTTTCGCGTCGTATTTGTCTTGTGAAATTTTCCTTACCTTTGAAATTTGAAATACTTAAGCTATTTAAAAAAAAAAAAAAAGAAGAGAAGATACTAGTAGATAACAGCGGCAGTTTCAATGGCAAACAAATTTGGTGTCATTATTTTTGCTCATCCGAAAATAATTAATAAACATTAAATAACTATTTTTTTAAAGGATCATAAAATTACGTAGAATGATTTACAGCTGAAAATATTCCTAAGGCAAGGAGCGTGGGGATTTTAAGTGGATTTAATATTGGTGAATTAGTGATACGTAATGTTTTCATCTTAAACTCAATACTTACTCTTAACACGAGTATATTCATTCATTCATTATTCATTTTCATATTCTAATGACTTGATAGTATCTCATCAAACATGTGCTCTTTTATAGACATTTGCAAGTCATTTATACTAACGATCGAAATGAAACATTAACTCGTGATTCATTTTAATTTACATAAAAAAAAAAACTTTTTGAGGTCAATGTGAACAGAATACATAAGCTAAAGATAAAGTAACGTAGTAGAAAAATTGTAGTTAAACTTCTAATTTTTTTTAATAACGCAACATTCGATACTCATTTTGGTTAATAAGAAAATATTGAATCCAAGCTGCTTTACATAGAAAATTAAAATTATTTTAGTTTGGATTTGATATTAATTTTTAATATATAAGACTTCTTTACTATTTTTTATTTTATTTTTTATTTTATATAACAAAATCTATTGGATATTTATATAAATATACATTAAAATATCTTACTCACGATTTTGTCTGCTCTAAAAAATATTAAAAAGAATAAATATTTGTTTGCTAAATTCTCTGTTTGTTTTATATGTAGAGTAAAAAGTACGAATTGGATTTTAGTGAACATTTGCAAATTATTTAATGTTCTTACCTACTATGTAGACTTAAATTAAATATTTTTTCTTCATCTTATCCATTATAATACTATAAAGCCTTATACAAGGGAGTGTGCACCAAAAAAGTAGTTTGTGTGTAGATTTTCAAAGACGGAGACACGCGTTTATTTGGTCGGACGCTATGAGAAATATTAAAAATAACATGGTACACGAACTTATTGTTATCTTATCATAGTGCGCGATCCATAAACTCCAAGAGATGTAGTGTCTCACATATATTATACGTGAGCACACGAAAGTTCAAATATGTGTTCTAGCATCTAATCGATATTGTTATCGTTATTGAGGGGATAATGAAGTTAAAAAAGTCTACGGCAGCAGGATACCAGCCATGGAAAGCCTGCGCCAACATTTCTTCAGGTGGTATCGCAAGTCTCGTATTGGTATCATTTCGCAAGGTTTCATTACTCACCTTGTAGAAAATTGCTTCAAAAAATCTCATAAACATTCGGAAATAATTAAAAAAAATATCTGAAGATTCCTTCAATTAAGAATGTTTCAGAAAAAATTAAATGAAATGGCTACCGCTGTTAAGAAGATGCACTCGAAACCTTTTCTTCTCTTATTTTTTTAATTTCAGTAACATTATTAACTTAACAAATGAAGGAATGTGGAATGTGTCGAATGTGGACAACGGCTTTCGGCTTTCATTTGGAATGTTTGGATCCTTAATACAAGGAGACGGCTTAAGTTGTTAAAGATATCACTGCCATTTAAGAAGTGCGATGGAATCAACAGGGCAGACCAAGGATATGAAACTGTACTATTGAGAGTAGAAACGACACCTTTTAAAAAATTGTTAGCAGAAACACTGATTATAATCCGCATCACAGATTAATTCGGCAAGACAAGTTCGATATGCGCTCAAAGGATTAGCTGAATTTTGTTAAAGATTCTTTCAATGAAATCCTCAACCGCATATACGAGCAATTCTCGAAGCGTTAAGGCTCTCTTTGGTGATCTTAACATCAAGTTAAGAAAGCAAAGCATCTTTGCGCTGATAAATAAAACCAACTATCACACTATATATTGGCCTCCTGTACTTTGAATGTTCTGTTGCTCCCAGGTGTCATTATTAATTCGTATCACTTACTTGTTATTATCGATTCATACCTCGAAAATTCCTATGGTGACATCATCAAACGCAGACAATCACTGGCGATATTGTCTGCGATTAGAAACTTGCAATCTTTACAAGGAAGCATCTGTTTTGATAAGGAGGGGCGAAAAGCGCTTGCATCGAAAAAAAGAGACTTTCAAAGCGGCGCCACTAAGAAGAAAAAGAGCTACTCGCAAACTATATGGGCAAGTAATATCGGTTTCTCGAAATAAAACAAATAAAAAGATAAAGAAGAAGAAGATGAATAAGAAATTGTTTATACGATTATTTTTGCCAGAAACCTTATGTCAAAAATCTGATAGGTCTTTATCAGTATGGTTTCAGCCCTGGTAAGTTCGCTCTCTGCTTCATTAAGGTTGGTTATGTCACCATTGAGATAATTGATTTAAAAAAAGAATTTCGATGAGGTTAGAAGCGTCAAATTCTTTGAAATCATACTTAAAATGATTTTGTGAATCTCACAAACGCTGACGACATTGTGTACTTTGTGAATTCAAACAACAAAGCAGCCGTAGAAATTACGCTGAAAATCACTTTGCAGTTTTTTTTGCTCAGGCTCAGGTCAACCTTAGACTGTAGCGCCATCTAAAGTAAGTAAAATAAGAATTAATCATTAGTAAAAACAAAAAATCATAAGTATGTATAATATTTAAGAACCACACTCGGTGGTAACAGTATCACAAAACAATTGCAATTGTATTAAGAACTATACTACCTCAAAGTCTGAAAATAAGTGTGCTGGCAGGACATTAAGACAAAGTCACATCGGTAGAGACAGAGAGGAATCAATGACGAATTATAGGAAGCATTTCGACAGTTGATCATTATAGTTGGTTAACAGCTGTGATTACAATTACTCGTGCGTAGGTATTGTTCCTTAATACAAATTGACCACACTTAGCGTCCGAATCATGTCTTGCGCTTGGTTTTTCTTATCGTTAATCGTCACGCCATACAATAGGGACACAATAAAATTTCTTAATTTCAAGTTTGCATTTGGGTTAGTTCTGTGATATGTGCAAAAAGTATTGTATTATACAAGACCGTAATCAAGTTAACAAACAAAACATTTGGATTCTTGGGGATAACATACTCAAACTGGCTATGGCAAGCAAAGTGTAGGTTAGAATTCACACATTTGATAAGGGATTTAAACCAAGTAAGAGTGCAAAACTAAGGCAAGCCTCTAATTTCAAAAGGTTGTCAAATTCCTTAAACAACATGATCATGCTTTAATATTGGGTCTCCAATATACCGACTTTGTTGTACCAGCCATGCAACGAATTTTTTCCCCTAGGAATTATCTCAGGTAGTGGAAGCATCTAGGAGGCAGTGTCTTAATTCAGAAAACCAAGTGAGTTAGAAAAGCAAGCCTGGATATAAGCTTACTTAAAATTACTCGTAAGTGTGTGGTGTTCACGAAAACACATACATAAGTTCACCTACATACATTCTCGTAGATCTAACAAAAATAAATTGCAAGTCGCAATAAAACTAAGCTTGATATGACCGATTTTAAATTCCAGGAGGAACCGAGTAGAAATCCGGTATCGTTTGTAATAATTCGTAAAACATACATAAATATGGGTAGATAGAGGGTTTGGAATTTTGGAATCCCTTTTAAATCATCTATGGATTAGATTACATATGTATGGTATGTGCATATTAAAATATCAAAGAATGCGGCGATTCGATCGGAATGGTTATGAGTCCCTCAACGAAAGAGAAGAGACAAAACTGTTCTAGGCTATTGGAAAGTGGATCCAGCAAGGAAAGACAGAGGGCAAATAATGCATGACCAACTGAAAACTGAAGTCATTTTAGTGATAGATTTAGACTCTGTGATGCGTACCTAACATTTAGACATTTAGACATTTAGCAACTGACCAATGTCAAAACGAATAAGACCAATTAAACTAAGCATACCTAACCTATTGTACATTGGTTGTTATGTTACACGTGTACAACTTCATAACTTGAATAAGTTTAAATTGTGGCAATTGAAAACTCATTCTGCACCATTTTCCTTTCAACTCGTACATTTTGTATTCAGTTGTCAAACAAATAAAGAAACATCTATCTAATAGCTTACTAAGTTAGTATTACGTATGTATGTACTTATATTATTTGCAAAAGCCACACGAGAGGGCGGATGATATCTTTGAGCCGTTAGCAAATAAATTTTGTTATGTGTACTCAAATTGCTATTATAAATTTTTTAGAATGGATGATAAAAGAGCTAAAAAGATAGCAAAACCGTTTAAATGAATATGCTTATAACAATATTACTGTAGTGTCATCCTCGCTCTTAAGACTGATATACCCTTAGATCCCAATTGTGAAATTAAAAAGTAATATTTAAGAAAAATTGAATCCTTTAGTAAATTATTTAGTACCTGATAAGTTATAAAAATTAAAAAAGAAACAAGAAATTAATTATATATTGTATATATATGAAATGGATAACCCAGCTTTTGTATTAGAGCTAGTCAGTGAATCTGGTGAGTGGAAATTTAAATTTATGCATGTGAATATATGAAGTGATTTAAAATACATCGTATTTGTGTTGATAATTATATTTTTAGTATCCTTTAAGAAACTGTTTCCGAAATCACTCGTTTATATAAATTTCATCTAAAAAGAATTTCGAAGAACATGATAAAGATTTGTTGCAATTTTCAGATGATAAGTAATTGCATTACAGTCAATCTCGGACAGCTTCATTGTGCTTTACATGTTACATGCAACAACTTAAATACTAAATTTCAAAACTACCAATTTAGCAGTTTTGCGGGAGAGTTTATTAAGTTGGAAGACAAGGATAGGTTGAATAGAGTTATCTTCGCGTAGTATTCTGGACAAGGGTTCCCGATATCCATAATTCATTCGGTGGGGATTTATATGTAACAGGAACTGATCTGAGTCAATGTTACCAGTTAAAAGCTGGTGAACAAAGAGTATCTTACCAGCTTCAGGACGTGTTATAAGTAGGTGTAAATCCATAATTGGAAGGTTGAAACTGTCAGTCCAGGAGAGAAATGGATAAACCTCCGCTGTACAGACTACTGTACGCTCAATATACAGGGTGATCCGGTTTGGGATACAGATAGTTTGGGATCTGATTCATTGGTTCATGTTTAAAAAAAAAAATTGTATGAGAGGGGGCGGTTTATCTTCAACACTCACTGAATTACAGGGCATTTAATAAAAGTTTCTTCAGAAAAATAGGTACCAACAATTATTTAGTTATAACTTCTAGTACATTAAACCTAGAACAACTAAGCTGGGCTCGTTTGATAGCCAATTAATTAGTGGTTAATTCATTTTTAAATACTATTACCATCCATGGCCTCACTTTCGAGATATTAGTCTTCAAACAAATTTTTGGGAAAATCGCATTTATATCGGAAAAGTGCGCTTCTAATTTTATTCTTGTTTTTTTATTATTTTGGTGCGCCATAATGTTACTTATAAATTCACCATACAAAGTCTTCACCTGGGTCTTACAGTTTTCCAGGTATACGATTAAATAAATTAATCGCCAATATGACTATATTTTATTATTACTAAAAAAATAATCTAAAATAAGTGCACTTTCGTTAAGTATTTTACATTATTGTCGATCATAATTTTTAGTTCTTTGTTTATTTGAAGTTTATCATTATTTTTAAGTAGATCTAAAGTTTGATTCAGCTGCTTGTCAAGGTTTTTGAATTCATTTTTATTGAGGGTAGCAGATTGCTCAAAAGTGTTCTTAAGATTTTTGGTGCTCTTAAGCAAGTCATTGCAACGAAATTGGTTTTGCACTTTTTTGGAGTTTGACTTATTTTTCGCATTGATGTTGTTAAACATTGAGAAATTGTTTTCATAGTTTTTGGCAATCAATTTGTGACTTGCTTAAACCGATACATCCTGACGTAACACACTTTGTACACCAGACACAGATATAATTCGCACCTTCTTTTGTAACCAGTAAATATTTACGTAATATTTATAAACAGTAAAATTTTTCGCCTATTCCTCTTTATCCTATAATTTTTTTTATTTTGAAGACACTACACAACTTGTAGAAACAAGTAGAACCTTAAATATCAAGGTCCGACCGGAGAGAACTAAGGGAGTCTAAGAACTAACTAAGCTATAGTTTGAAAAACGATAAAAAAATGTCTGAAAAAAAAACATTTTGTCTGCAAAATTTTAATTTTATTTTCCATATTAACTTTGGTATGTCATGTGCAAAGTGCAAATGATTGTTTTGAATGCACATCACACCTTGTATTTGCTGGATTGCTGCAATATCTAGTCTTTTTTCGCAGCTGCCTCATCAATTCTATGGTTCACGTCATGCAATGTTGTTATTTCGGATATTTCTTCTTCAATTGTCTCTATAAAAAAATCCATTCGGTTCAATTTCGGAGATCTTCAAGGCCACAGAATGGACCTCTCTCAGCATATGCATGAATTTTTGAATTCGCGATATAAACATTCTCTAAGTGCATGACCAGAGACGGCATCTTGCTAGTACATAATGTTCTGCAGGAGTATGTATCCTAGAAGTTTTGCTAACTCCTTTCTAAAAATTCGAAGTAACAATCTGAATTAACCGCCGAGAATGCCTGTCCACACATTGGTATTAAACTCGCGTTGAAAAACTCTCTGATTCGTGTACGGAGGGTTACTGTCTGCCAGAAGTGTAAATTAAGGAAATAAATATTTCTATTCTTCACCCGTTCATTATTATTATTATTATACCGCAAATGTTTTCGCAGAACTCCTAACGCTTCCCTGGGTCCATTTGTTTTAGTTCTTATACTGGTATGTGATGAAATAGTCGTAATGGATTTTAGGTCATCCCTCTCTTGCACGATGTCAAAGTTCCTATGAGTAGTTAAAACAAAACTTCGACAGGTTAGATCGTATCTTGGAAATTGTGACTTGAGAGGAAGAAGTATGGAATTTGCTTTATTTTCTAGTATGAGTTACATAATTATGTACATCACTAGCATAAACTACATTAACGGCATGTTATGAAACATTAAATTTTAAAGCAATTCAAAAAGTTAATCAATATTTTTTTAGTTACAAAACATGGTACGTTTTTGCATACATACTACGGGAATAACCACCGTGTGGCGCTTCCATTATTCCGATTTAAGTTCTGTTTTTTTTGTTAAGTTGGTAAATCTGTTGTTGACATTTCCTCTAAATCTTAGCGTCATAGCTTGACGTTACGTAGCCAAGAGTGCATCTATCACAGTGTGTGTTGGCGATTTTTTACAATTTTAGAAATGGATTTAAATTTGCAACAACGAACTTGTATACAATTTTGCTTAAAAAACTGATTTAATGGTGCGCTAACGTTGGAAATGTTGGAAAATTGTTTCGGCAACGATTCTGTAAAGAAAACGGTCGCTTATCAGTGGCACGAGCGGTTCAAAAGTGGTCGTGAGGCAATCGAAGATGATGAACGCAGTGGTAGACCATCGACATCGAAAACCGACGAAAACATTGATGGAGTAAAAGAAATGTTGGTCAATAACCGCAAATTAACCATCAGAAAGATAGCGGAGAACTTGAACATTGCCTATGGATCCGTCCAAGACATTTTGGTTAATGATTTGGGTTTCCGTTGTGTAGCAGCTGGTGCCAAAAGACCTCAATTTCATGCGAAAAAGAGACCGTATTGACGTCGCAAAAGAGATGATTTGCGAGGCTGAATCCGATCCCACATTCATCAAAAGGATCATTACTGGAGACGAGACATGGGTTTATGAGTACGAGACGCAATCCAGACATCAGGCAAGTGAATGGCGTTCACCAAATGAACCGAGACCAAAAAAACACGTCGTTTTCAGTCAAAAAAGGAGGCAATGCTCACGGTTTTCATGCATTACAACGGTGTAGTGCATCATGCATTTTTGCCAGAAGGCCAGACAGTAAACAAAGAGTATTATTTGGGCGTTATAAGACGTTTGCGTGAAGCAATTCGCCGAAAGAGACCAGAATTGTGGGCAGAAAACTCGTGGATTTTGCACCATGATAACGCACCGTCGCACATTGCCATCATTATTCGTAATTTTTTGACGAAAAATGCAACAAATACCATCCAACAGCCACCGAATTCACCTGATTTGCCTGCCTGTGACTTCTTTCTGTTCAATCGAGTTAAAAAAACACTACGTGGAATGCGTTTCAGCAGCCGAGAGGAAGTAATGGAAAAATCACAGGAAGCACTCATGGACATACCGAAAACCGAATATAAAAAATGTGTTGCAGTCGATGGGGATTACTTTGAAGGAGACAATATAGATTTAGATGAGTAAACTTTATTTTTAATTTTCTGAATTAAATTTTCCGGGAACATTTTGATGGTATATTATACTTGTGCATAAGAAATATAAAGATCATAACGCAACTAGTCCTACTTCTTTCCGCACGGACAAGTTTTCGAATGAGCTTACATTCAAAAGATAATCGTATCCTATTAACTTACATATACATACCTATAAATCCAGTAATCTTAGGTATTCCACTCTTATCACTAAATAAACAATTATGTATTATTTGAACGAAAAAAAAGGAAACACAATTATCATTTGCTTACAGCTAATCACTGTATTTATATTTATAACTTGTGTGGAATTGTTTACTATCTGAAAATAGCAATAAATATTTATCATGTTCTTCTACTTCTTCTTGAAAGATATGTACATATTTAGTAACTAAAGCCTTATGTGTTGTCCTAATTGTTAACAAACAGTGGTCGATTTTTTTATCATAATTCCTGGAAAATTAAGCTTTTCCTTAGGAAGTAACTTTCGAAACTATCCTCAAGATCAAAATGAGATCCCCTACAAAACGTAGGGGAATCTGATCAAAACCTGAATAGTTTGAGATATGAAAATCTCATGCAACGATATCTGAAGAAAATCAGAAAATAATAGGCCAATACTTGTTGGGACTTTCTTTTAAATTTCTATATCTATCTACATGTATGTATATATATATCGAGAAATGGATCCTTAATGCATTTTTACGAAAAGATTCGGTAGAGCAATTAGAGCACCACTAGAAATGGCTCTGTATAGTTCATATCTATAGATGTTGTCATATACGGTTTTGAAATCATGAAGAGGTGATGTGTATCGATTCGGAACTCCTGTGAATATTTGATCAATAATGGACTTTTCTGGCGTAAAACTACATTGAATTTTTTTTGTGATGTTGTGGAGACTTACTCCCGTGTAGTTGAAACAGTTTAGGTGATCTAATTGCTTTAGGATCAGACAAACCATGTCAGGGTTCCATTCGTCGGGCATACTTTCGTCGACCCAGATTTTGGAGACGATCCAATCATTACCTTCTGCTGCTCGGTAGTCAAGCCTCGGGTCTTTGCTTGGATATGGCATGTCCTAACTTCATCTTGGTCGGGTGGATGGAAATGTTGTCTGTCTTCGTTCGGGTTGAATGGTTCAATCTATCTGCGGTGGGATGTTGTTCGTCATCAGCGTTTAACAGCCTGCAGAAATAATCCTTACAAATTCTCAGCACCGACTGTGGTTCTACTGTGAGGTTTCTTTCTTCATCCCTGCAGATTTCTGTTCAGGATCTACAGCTTTGCTTATAATTTCTGGAGAGTATTGTGATTTAATATTATTTTCTGTTTTCACATGAATTAACGAGGAAATAAGTGGATCCGATGAGCCTGCAATCATGTTGAAAAAGTTTTCATTCTCCCGCATCCTTGAAATCTTTCACGTATTTTGATATCTATATTTGTTGTAGTCTTTATTTTTGGATTGTTGAGCTTCTTCTGACGATTTTCCAAATGGTAATGCGTAATTGATACTCATTATATACTTTGAATATGAAACAAAATTTTATGAAGAGTAGGTGTGAGTTGTTTTTCGGGATATTTCTGCCTTTTCTTGGCATACTCCCCAAACTTGACAGTGTTATCATTTTTCCTCCAATTTAAAACATTAAATTACAATTATTATGAGCTGTTACTTCTGATGCTTGAACAAATCTCCTCGAAGTATTTCCATCATTGGTATTTCCAAATCCTTGTTTTGGTCTATCCACATCGAGCAAAATATCATCGCGAAAATACTGTTCAATCTTTTGTTTTCCTTTTTGTTTTGCTTCCTTAATTCCAATAGATTCATCACTTCTCTCTTGTCCAAGGGTACTCGTATATGTAAGTTATAAAATAAATTCAATGGACCTGGTTCTTGAATATAATGCAGAGTTTCCATATTCGTTCCATTATTTTTTGATTCATCTTGATTGTTGAACTTTTTCTTGCATTCTTTTGTATATGGGAGATAACCGCATTTACTCGTACTTTGTATCTGCTATTTCATTTAATTGACTTTCCATCAATCATAGTTTTTCGTCGTTAACTTTATATACAGTAGAGTGAAGATTAGAATTTTGACTTTTGATATCGTTGACTGTACTTTTTAAGAGTGTTGACGTTCCTCTGCATGTTTGAACATTATGGGTCGGCAAAAATGAACTGATGATAGACGGGGGTTCCTCCAACGTTCACCAATTTAAATGCTATACTTCAATGGAACAACTGAGGCCATAAACATGTTTGTATCTGGTGTATTTGTGTTTTTCTTGTAGGCACTTTGTTCAGATTATCCATCACAGCCCCAATTACATCGTAATGTGAGAATTCTTGCAATTACAATGTAATGCAATTAATTCCCTATGATCTATCATGTCTTGAAGTTCCATTCTAGCTGATATATCCGTGATTTCGTAATTTCCTGGAATTGCCTCTTTTTTGGCAATTCTTATAATTTTGTAGGATGGAAGAACATCTACCTTGTGTTTTTTGAGGGAATTTCTCAAAATCTTATATTTTCCTTTTGACAGATCCGAATCCATAAACAAAGTTGATGCATTATCACTATTATACTTGAAAGCATCCTTTTATGGAATAGAAATGCTTTCTCTTATTCTTTTGACTTGCAGTGGACTTGCGACAGTGACTGGCTTTCATCTTTTCATGATCCTTATTATACTTTATTGCTAAGTTTAGAATTAGAAAGATCTTTAGTGGTTATGTTTTCGGTAACATTTATTAGTTTTTAATTTTTTCTAATACAAACGTTTGCTTTAAATTTCTAATTCTTTCGTAATCGTATTCGTAGTCCCTGAATTGGCATACAATGTCAATACATATTTTGGAATAAAACCAAATAAATATAAACGCTCAAATCTAAAACAAATTTTAAAAAAGAATCGATTTTTAGGTGACCTTAAAAATTAGTCAACTTTGACTGGCTTTGACTATTGATCCAAAAGAATTATTTTTTTTTGGATTACCGGACCTCCAAGCATTTGTTAATCCAGTGAATTTAAAAAATTTGCATTATACTCGTATATCCAATTTTTTGATCACGGAATATCTAGGGAAATGTTCAAGCATAGAAGGTAGCAACGCAGGACTTTGATGCGGATTCTTTTATGACATTATCTTCTAATAAAAAATGCTTTTAGAGCTCTTAGACTGGCTGAAGAGAACACTTACAGTGATGTGCAAGCCGAGGAGGATATAGCTCGTTTAGGAAAGCTCGAAGGAATTTTCAAAAAAAAAAAAAATATTTGTTTAAACATTTAGAGGAAATAGTTTACAAAAACTGTAAGGGGCGATTAAGTTACCGGGAAATAGGGATATGTGATCACATCCTATAGACAATAATTTCTATTTATCGAATAGTGTGAAATTAACTTAATGCTGATTAATAAAAGCATGTAATAAAAGGAAATAAACACAATTTTTTAAATTATCTTTTTCAGGTAAACCAAAAAATGATTTAAGACAAAGTGAAAAATTATACTCCTTCGAGGAAGCTGTTGCTCTAACCGGAACTGGAAAATACCATTACTTCCTGTTATTAGCATGTGGTTTTTGTTTTATGTCAGTGATGGTGGAGACGATGGGCATCAGTATAATTATGCCTTTAATGAAATGTGATCTCGAATCAACGGTAGGAGAGCAAGGAATTCTCGCTTCGTCCGGTTTCCTTGGTATTGTTCTCAGCTCCCATGCTATGGGATTTCTAGCAGATACCTGGGGACGGTCGAACACATTACGGACTGCGCTCGTGCTTGCTTTTATAACGACTGCGATATCAGCGTTTTCGATCAATATATGGATGTTGATTGTATTTAGATTTTTAAATGGGTTCTTTATTTCGGGCTGTCAAGCGTGCGTTTTCAGTTTTCTGGGAGAGTTTCATGGACGCCAGACGCGAGTTAGATATGTTACACTACTTTCAATGTTCATGCCTCTTGGATTGATGTTTTTACCGGGTAAAATACAAATCAATCAAATCATGGCAAAGGAATTTCATTTAATTTTTTAATTTTACTTTAGGCATAGCTATATGGATCCTCCCGTTGAAATTGGAAGCAACTGTTCTGGGTTTAAAATTCACATCTTGGCGATTATTGCTTTTGGCAAATTCTATTTTAACCTTACTGGCACTAGGAGGGCTTTTGTTGATACCGGAAAGTCCTAAATATGTTCTTATCCAAGGGAAGTTAGAGGAAGCATTGAAGACATTTCGAAAATTATTTAGATTCAACACTGGTAGGCCAGAAAGTGAGTATCCTGTAAAACAGATATATATTGAGATCTCTGGAGCTAGTTTAAAAAATGTACATGGAGTGAAGGATGCTATGAAATTGATCTGGAGTCAGACGGTTCCTTTGTTCTATAAAGAGCGAATATTGCATACCATAAATATTTGTTGCATTATGTTTGTAATTTATGGAGTTGCTCAGGGTACCTTCATGTGGTAAGAAATATAAGTAGATCGTTTGCAGATAGGTGAACTTATAACTAACTTTCTGTTGTAGGTTCCCAACCATGCTGGATAAATTGGTGGCTAAGACGGGTCAAGGATACTTGGTCTGCGAAATAATGTATATGTCAGGAGATGGCTCAGACAATTCGACACTTGCTGACCAATGTAACGGTTCAGTCAATACGGGAATGTTTGAGGTATTAGTGATAATTGGCGCTGCATTCACAGTTATATACCTGATATTCGCCTTAACAATTGACATAATTGGCAAGAAGAACTTATTAAGTGAGTTAAAGGAATCATTCTTTGTTAATTTATTTTTATGATATAATTTTCAATCCATTTTAGTGTTTTGGTTAATCATTGCTGCAGCATGCTGTTTGGCAATTCACTTTGTGAGCTCATTTATCTTGTCAGTGATATTGCTGACTCTAACTATTGGAGTCGGTAATTGTGGCGGTATTGTGAGCACGATATCAATAGAGTATTTCCCGACAAATATAAATGCTATGGCAATGTGCCTTATAATGATGGTTGGCCGCTTAGGGGCAGTAGCTGGAAGTAATTTCGTTGGACTATCTTTATTTACCGGATGCGATGCACTTTTTTATGTGTATGTTGGTATTATTGCCGCAATTGGATTCTTTTCAATGTTCTTGCCAGACAAAAGTGGCAGAACTAAAACTACAATTTTAGAACCAACTACGACCGAAGGTGTAAAGCAACAATCTGATGCGTAATACGAATATAAAATCGAAATATATGAGTTGTGTGTTGTTTTTGTTTCGTTTTGACAAATGGAAAATTCAAAACCTGACGAGACCGAGAGGACTAGGGGATTGACAGTCATGAAATTTTAGCGAGCCTGTTCATTAAATATTTTTGTTCCGCGTTTTGTTATTATCCAATTTTTTCGTTATAATCGTAGTTATCTATACTTGTCTTGTCTTGTGCATAGAATTATTTTCATGTGTTGATGTATGCCTCTACACATGTATGTTAAAGGTGTTCAGAGTAACATTTAGAGGAATTACAATCGAAAATTCACTACGAGTCACTGATCAGGAGCGCATCTGGCGTTCAAGGTCGAGCTGTATTTGAGAAGCGGTGAATCACTGGCTAGTGTACTTCGCGTGTACTTACTAGTACTTCAACCATTTGACGATTGAGCGACGGTGGATGCAAAAGTTCAGACAAAAAAGGACAATGGTCCCTCAGCGGCTGCCAATATTATCAGGGACGTCAGAACAAGTGGCAAAAGTTATAAATGAAATTAGAAGAAATCGCCTAAATTCATAAAGAAGATGTCGTCCACTTGCAGGGTCTAAGAAAACATTTGACAACAAAAAAAAGAAAAAAGAAACAACGTTAGGAATAGGTATGATTTACAAATGCTTTCAGAAAAAGATAAAGTTAATAAAGATTATGAATATTCGAATTAAAATAAAAACTAATATAAATAAATAATAAAAAAATAATAATAAGGAACACTCAGGTCACCAAAACAAAAAAAAATTGTTTGAACTTTTTATTTTTTACAATGATTACAATGATTATTTTCTAATTCTTTTTATTGAAAAATAACTAAACTCATCGATTATTTTTGAAAAACTTAGCTTTTGTATCTATGGCAATGATAATGAGTATACTCGTATGTGTAGAGAGAGCTGTGGGAGAAGATTTGACATTTTACTCACGTGGTTCATTAGTTAGTATGCGAATGTACCTTGCAGCGATATAACGTACAAATGACGTCAAGAGCTAAAAGATGTCGTAAATATCCCAAACTACTAGTACCAGCTATGAGAGCGGTTACTTCGTGTTCAAATCTGTAAGTTTCGAATCACACCTCATTAACCAAACGACTTACTTAGAGATCTGAACCTGCCCAAACCTAAAGCAGAAATTTTAGCTTCTCGATGGAAATAGTGGACTAACTTTAGAATAAGTGTTCAAAGAAATATTCGAAGACGGTCTTTGCTATTGTATTGATGTGAAGGGCTTGTTTAACGAAATCGGAATTCCATGCGTTCATTCTGGCTGGTGTCTTTTCATAGACAGTCCCACAAAATATTTAATAGCTGTCTTTCTCCACAATGGAAATAAATTTTCATCTACAATATACCTTTGGCTCATTCCGTGATGCTCAAAGAAAATTACGAAGGTGTGAAAATGGTGATTGAGAGGTTTTTTATTACTATACAGGGTGTCCTACTTTAGCAGTATAATCCTTTAAGAACATATTCCCGAAGTTCCAACGAACAAGAAATTGTATGGCTGGGGGGGGGGGGGGGTCTATTCTCACCCCATTTCAAGTTATAGCCCATGAAAGTGGGTGACCTCTAATTTGGAGGTGTAACCACTTTAAACGCTATAATTTTTAAACTAGTACAGGTACAAAAATAGTTTTGGACATTTTGGAAAGGTAGTAGTGCATACAAGTCTTAAATATTTTGGGTACATCTGTGCAGCAACAAAAAAGTTATTGACGAACGAAATTACCCCGCTGCTACTGTGACAAAGTGCTCCATCTTGTTGAAAGAACATCGCCCTTCTCTGAACAAGAAGAACATCTTCCAGGAGCTCCGGCAATCGTTTTCTAAGAAATTCCAGGTAGTAATGGGAATTAACTGTTTGTGGAAGAACGTGCGGGCCTACTAAAGTGTTTCCTATTAATCCAGCCCAAACATTTACGCTAAACCCCCACTTTAAAATAAACAACACATTTTGAAGAAGTTGCTTACAATAATTAAATTCTTACCTTTGAAAGGATGTTGTGCGTATTAAATGGGGATTGGAGTCTGAACAATGGTGCAAATTATGGTGGTTTGTAAACCCATCTCTTGTGAGCTGCGCTTCGTCAGTCCACAGAATGTTCTTGAGGAATTGCCCGTCTTCTGCATGATTGCGCAGTAGCCTTTGGCAAAATTCCACTATTCTTTGCGCATCACCTGTACCAGTGTACACCAGGAAAGGGTGTAATCTATTTCTCTGTAGAGTTCTGTGAATTCTGGTTCTGGGAAGTTCCAACTGCATAGCTAGTCTGCGGACACTGACTGAAGGCTGAACTCCCACAGCACGCAAAATCCCATCCTCAACTTCTGCCACCGCAGTGGTGGTCTGAACGTTCTTCTCTGTTTTTTTTTTTTTTTGGTGCAGTTGACCCGATATTAATGAGGCGCTGATACGTATCAGCGAATAGCCGGATGCACGATGTTCTACGATTTGGGTATAGTCGTTGGTACTCCAATCTTGCCAACGAAGCGTTTCCATTACAGGACTCGTATACAAACACTATTTCAGCGAATTTACGTTTTGAATACATTTTGTGGAGATCAACTTATTAATCGGCTGTTCACTTCCAGAGCAAAATGTCGATTGAAGATCAATTGCACCAAAATTGATCGCATTTGCAAAGCTGTGGTAAATGCCTACGAGCAATATGGCTGAGCAATGAAAATCAGGAATTATCATTTGAAAAATCAAAAGTGACCTTCGTTTGACCTTGAAAATGGGTCTCAAGGTCAAATTCGTGGTCACCATCTTATGTCCCCTTCAGAACCTTGTGACTTTTGTCTGAAACATTTTTCGCGATATTTCGTACATTTCGAGTAATTTTAATGTCTTAAGTTTTATGGCGCCCTCTAACGGGAAAAGAACGCATTTTTGAAAAAAGTGTTTCATGTAAAAGAATTGCAATTTTTCACGCAAGTTACGAATCTGTCAAAAAAATAGGGGTTCCCATTAAAAAATCAAAAGTGACCTTCGTTTGACCTTGAAAATGGGGCTCAAGGTCAAACTCGTGGTCACCATCTTATGTCCCCTACAGAATCTTGTGACTTTTGTCTGAAACATTTTTCGCGATATCGCGTATTTTTCGAGTAATTTGGATGTCTCAAGTTAAAAAACTCACCCAGTATATTGATGCCTCCATTTCATATAAAATTAGGCCTTATGTAGCAATTTATAAAAGCTCTTAATGAAGATTCTGAAGCTTTTCAATATTTAAAAAAATTGTTTCCTAAGTCATCCGAAGTCAAAGTGAAAGGTAGTAGTTTTGTCGGAATTATAGAAAATAATAGCAAGCAACGAATTATTACAGCTACTCAATACCCATGAAAGGCGAGCATGGGATAGCCTTAAAGTAGTGGTCTATGGTTTCCTAGGAAAAATTCAGCGGGCGCTAATTATAAAGAAAAGATGAAGAACTGTATTCAAGATGGCGGTTATAATCTTCTGTAGGTCATAATAGGTACTTACATGAATTGGAGGAAGGTTCATCAGTATGACTTCATAGAGCTGGGTTGTATATTTGCGTGGAAGCTTATTCCACCAAATAACTGAACCATAAAATTGGTCTTATAATAGCCGTGTAGATTCTGAGGATCCCCTGAAATGTACGTTATACTACCACAAAACAGACAGTAACAGCAGTCTACGTCCAAATATGTTTTGTGTAAACAAATTTGCAATTCAAGGTTATATCGAGATACATACTCGTAGCTTTATAGGAGGATCAGATGGCATCGCCTTTTATTTAGCACTAGATCAAACCGGAATTGATTGAGAGCCCATTTCTGATACACAAGTCGTCGATTATTGCTTTAGAGCAAACAGTCGCTATGAGCGATCTGACTCATAGCACAAATGTATTATCTACATAAACCTGAGCGTTAGTGTTAGAACTGTTAAGAACGTTGAAGAGTTAATCAACCAATATGTACTTTAGCAATGAAGACTGAACCCGCGTTAATTCACAAAACTAGTCGCTCGTCTGGGCCATGTTTTCTGGCCGAATTACGCATTTCGTCTAAAAATTGATTTGTCGATAGAAATGCCTAAAGTACACGTTCTTATCATTCACAATCACTTATGTCCTTTGACCACATCTCCCGCTTTGGTATGCATGTAGGCTATAATCGCAAAGTAGTTTTTAGCCTAGTTTAGTAGTTTTTAATACCTATGCCCTTCAGCAAGAAAACAGTCAAATTTAAAGCTGTTGGCATGCCATCAGTTATCCATACCAATTTCTGGTTATTAAAGAATCCAATGGGTAACCACTCTTCTTCACAGTTGACAGCAGGTGGGCTTTTTACCTTTAGAATTGCTGAAAGCCATCAAAGTGCAATCAGATAATAGCCCGGAATTATCCCTATACTTTTATCTAGTATTTACTATCGGATGCTTTCAACATAGATGGTAATTTATTTAGTTTTACCAGCAGGATAGGACTTATTACTACTTTGCTTTTGTAATGAAATATATCCAAAAGCAAACATTGTTTGTCAACAAGTTAGATGATAATATGAAACCCGGGAGATTATTGCCTCATACGTTGCAATTGTTACTGCTCAAGAATATAATCTAGGAACTAGCACCGCAAAATATAAATATAATAAGTCTCATTTTCTTTGAACCATAAAATTCTATAATCCCTGCTACAATACTTTCTTTGGTGGAGGCGTTAGCATCGAGTCATAGGGAATATAAGCGACACAACGACAAACCTTCTTTATTCGTTTTATAGCTTACCACTTCCCACAGTTAAATATTGATACTCGTACCATTGCATCTTAGCTTCATAGCTTGACATTTGCAAAAGTTACGTAGCCAAGAGTGCATCTATCACAGTGTGTGTTGGCGATTTTTTACAATTTCAGAAATGGATTTAAATTTGCAACAACGAACTTGTATAAAATTTTGCGTAAAAAACTGATTTAATGGTGCGCTAACGTTGGAAATGTTGGAAAATTGTTTCGGCAACGATTCTCTAAAGAAAACGGTCGTTTACCAGTGGCACGAGCGGTTCAAAAGTGGTCGTGAGTCAATCGAAGATGATGAACGCAGTGGCAGACCATCGATATCGAAAGCCGACGAAAACATTGATGGAGTAAAAGAAATGTTGGTCAATAACCGCACATTAACCATCAGAGAGATAGCGGAGTACTTGAACATTGCCTATGGATCCGTCCAAGACATTTTAGTTAAAGATTTGGGTTTCCGTCGTGTAGCAGCAAAGTTGGTGCCTACTCTTACTTGCTAGACAAAAGAATGCTTAAAAATTAGCTTAAATAACTTAAAATTATCTTATACTAACTTACCATGCTGGCACTCTAAGTTAAACCTAACACTTAAACTATGTCTTTCGACGAATCTTACAGTCTAATTTTATTTTTATTTTTACACTTATTAAAACTAAGAAAATAAATTTTAATTAAAGACACTTAGTGCCTGGACTGTTTTTTTTTATCTATAAAAATTAAAACTAAACCTACAAACTACTTAAAAAATAAATCTTAACCTACTTACGTCATACGTACATATATATATATATATATGCACAATATATAAATATATGCATATATATATTTTTTGTTTTTTTTTAATTTTTTTTTTTTATTATTTTGTTTTGCTTTTATAAAAAATCTAATTTAAACCTACCTAAAACTATGTAAGCCGGCCATGGCTAAAGAAATTAGGATGGCCTACCTTGCTTCACATGGAATTAACCATCACTGGAGGAGTTCGAAGCCTCCTCCCCTTCAACAATCCACCAAAATTGTTGGTGCTGCCGAGCAACATCCCTCATGTCGCGACTCTCTACCGCCCTACTGAACCAGAGACGTTCCGCACTGCCATGTGCGACGTCTCTGTCGTAGTTGAGTCGCCTGTCCGCAGCTGTTCGAGCGACGTGGAAGATTGGCGGCACTGCTAATCTGTTCTGGATCAGACCTTTGCTATCTAAATAGAGGAACGCTTCTGGAGAAATAAAGCCGTCAAAGCGAACTCTCTCGTGATACATATAATTGGTGTAGTAAACCCCGGAGATCAGGCTGTTCGATAAGGTCATTGCTCTTGCAACGTGCATTCGAGTCAACTTAATGACGAAATTGTCCTGTCTTATTAGGTTCGCCCTATTGTACAAGACCTCATTATAGTAGGATAGAATTTTATGTATTCAGACTCTGGTGTTCTGTATAAGCGAAGACAAGTCCTAAGACAACCCTCTCAAACACCCGAATCTTTTCCAATAAATTTGCTCTCACGTTGAACCACAGGGGACATCCAAATACAAGCATGGGCCTGATAAGGGCCACGTAGCAGATTATCTTCACCCTCGCATCGAGTTGGCTGTTATAAAACAGTTTCTTTGTAAGGGCAAAAGCACCTTTGGCTCTGGCCAGAACAACATCTATATGTTTATATACATATATTGATCTAGCCAGATCCCATGGTATCTGACCACATTTCGACAAGAAAGTGGCTGCCCGTGCTGCCCCACGATCGAGAACTTTCGCCAATTCTTTCTGGTATCCCTAGAGGCCCCAGACAAAGGCGTCCTAAACAGAATGATTTCCGACTTCTGGTGAAGTAAACCTATCAGATCACTAGTGTAAATGTTGAGCAGGATCGGCGAATTCACCGTACGCTGTTGCAGACCGTTCTTAATGTTAAATGTTCCAGCAGAAGTCACATCGTCATTCTTCACGATGAACTGTCTACTGGTATCTACATACGGTATCGAAGGCCTTCTCGAAGTCAGTCAGGCAGGCACCAGTGCACTGGTTCTTGCCTTTGTTCCATTGTATATCAGAAACCAGTTTAGACGCAGCATGAATTATATCATGCCCCGCCTTGAAACCGAATTGATTATCCGGAACTATATGTTTGTCCTCAACCCGCTTAGTCAGGACTCTATTGATCACCTTCTCGAAAACTTTACTGATGTTTGGAAGAAGACTGATCGAGCGGAAATTCGCCGGATTGGAAGTGTCTTTGGGATGTACCACCGCAGTTTTCCAACGCACTGGACAATGTGCATTATTCATTGCATTATTAAACAGGTTGGCATAAATATTCACCGCTTCAGAGGGAGATGTCGAAGCACAATGTTCGGTATTTCATAGGTTCCCACTGATTTCTTACTTCTAAGTGATTCGAAGATCGTTTGGAGCTCTTCCCTCGAAATGAACGGGGGTAATTCCCTATCGTTGGTGATGACATTATTTGCCATATTCTTGTCACTGAACTGGGTAAAACCCGAGCTCGCGAATCGCCAATTCACAATTTCATTTCGAAGGTAGAAATTGTGCACAAGGACTGGATTCTCCAGATCGTGGTTCGGGCCAATGATAACATTAACCTTGTACACTTCCTGGAAAGTCGCTCCTATAGCCTCTACCTGCTCATGCGGATCCTCGATCACAAAGAAGTTGTCATCATTAACAGCCTCATTTGGATCTATGCCCGCTGCTACCAGTATTTGTTCGTTGTTCGTCGTTCGGGCGATTTTAAGACATGGAAGGTCGTTCTGATTATTTCTCCGAAATATTTTATTTATTTGCGGGAGCATATTCGGATTGCTGGTGTTTACAGCCGGATATTTTATTGTTCCAATACAAACTTACAGATGCTCTGTAATTTTCCTTTATTAATGTTTGGAGGTTTTTAATCGACGACTTCAGTGTAATGATCTCCGGGTTATGTCTGTCAGTAAACTGTCTGTACAAGGTTTTTAGTCTTGATAGCAGTCTATTTTTATGTCGATGCAGTGCGTCAATAGTTGCGTTGTGGAATAAGTCTTCTTCGTCAGTGCGTTGGTACCGAAGTATCGTTTTGTCCATTGTTCGTTTGATTGCCTCGTCCATTAGTCTTAGATACCTGTCAATCTCCTCGTTTGACAGATTTCTGTTGGACGGTGGGTAGAGCGAATTCGAGGAGAGTGCTCTAGTCAGTGTTCTGGTGAAGTGTGTCCAACGCACCCTACTATAATTGTACGAATGCCTTTGAACAAACTCATCCAATTCCGCAATTTCGTTTGGAACAGCTATTTCGTTGGTTTGTAGTTTGTTGGTTAGTGCATGTCAGTTGTATTCGTGAGTCGAACAGCAGAAGATCCAATTAGGACCCGTGTCTGGGAAACGACGGACCATCCGTCGCCTTAAGCCTGAGTCGATACATTACACTGTTCTGACCCCACCAATTGAATAGTAGGTTCCCTCTAGTATTTGGTGTATTATTTCCCCAATCACAATGTTTTTCGTTAAAATCTCCGCCGATAATAAAATAGTTGTCTTCCAATTCCAGAATTCAGAAATCGAAAAAGTGTCTCAAGCTCTGAGATTTAGAATAAGGTGGATTGAGTTCAGTTCAGTTTTTTTTTCAGTTTTTATGCATTTTTATTTTTTACCTTAAATTACTCTTATATGCTAAACAAAAAACGCTTAAAAATTAGCTTAAATTACTTACAAATAATCTTATTCTAACTTACTGGCCCCATGTGGGCACTCTAAGTTAAACCTAACACTTAAACTATGTCTTTCGACGAATCTTACAGTCTTCTTTTATTTCTATTTTAACATTAATTAATACTAAAACTAAGAAAATAAATTTTAATCAAAAACTTAGTATATGGACATTTTTTAATTTTGTATAAAACTTAAAACTAAAGGCTACAAACTACCTAAAAATAAATCTTAATCTACTTAACCTACTTACATCTAACACAAACACAGACATACATAAATATATATATACATAATATGGATATACATAATATATAAATACATGTATATACAATATATATTTGTTTTTCATATTTTTTTTTTTGGTTTTTATATTTTTTTTTTTCTTAAAAATTAACTTAATCCTACCTAAAACTATGTAAGCCGGACATGGCTAAAAAAGAAAAAACCAAAAAAAAAAAAATTAGGCTGGCCCACTTTACTTCACATGAAGCTACATATCACTGAAGGAGTTTGACGACGAAGCATCCTCCCCTTCAACAAGCCACCAAAAGTTTTGGTGCTGCTGAGCAACATCCCTCATGTCGCGACTCCCTACCGCCCTACTGAACCGGAGACGCTCCGCACTGCCATGTGCGACGTCTCTGTCGTAGTTGGGTCGCCTGTCTGCAGCTGTTCGAGCAACGTGGAAGATTAGCGGCACCGCCAATCTGTCCTGGATCAGACCTTTGCTATCTAGATAGAGGAACGCTTCTGGAGGAATAAAGCCGTCAAAGCGAACTCTCTCGTGATACATATAATTGGGGTAGTAAGCCCCGGAGATCAGGTTGTTCGATGAGGTCATTGCTCTTGCAACGTGCCTTCGAGTCAACTTAATGACGAAATTGTCCACTCTTATTAGGTTCGCCCTATTGTATAAGACCTCATTAGGATAGAATTTTATGTACTGAGACTCTGGTGTTCTGTATAGGTGAAGACAAGTCCTAAGACAAGCCCTCTCAAACACCCGAATCTTTTCCAATAAACTTGCTCTCACGTTGAACCACACGGAACATCCAAATACAAGCATGGGCTTGATAAGGGCCATGTAGCAGATTACCTTCACCCTCGCATCGAGTTGGCTGTTATAAAACAGTCTCTTTGTAAGGGCAAAAGCACCTTTGGCTCTGGCCAGAGCAACCTCTATATGTTTGTTAAAATACAGAAATTGATCTAGCCAGATCCCAAGGTATCTGACTACATTTTGACAAGCAAGGGGCTACCCGTGCTGTCCCAAGGTGGATTGAGTAGCCTTAGGTGCATAAACAGACACCATGTACAACCGCTTTCCACTACGGAGAGGGATATACACGATGCATGCTTCCAGCACCTGGAACCTACGTACTACACGACTGTATACTCTTTTAAAACGTATACCTTTTCGCACGAAAATCGCAACGCCTCCTCCCTGAATGGAGTTGGGTCGGTTTCTCCGTACTATTTGTTTCTTCTGTGCTTCATTCTGTCTTTTGGTAAGCTTAGTTTCGCTAACCAAAAGCACATCGGGGGCTTGGACTTTAAGCAACTTAAATAGTGCGGCTCGTCGTTCGAACCTAATGAGTGAATTCACATTCACAGCAAGGACCTTCAGGGTTTGTCCGCCACGTAAGTACCCATTACGGCAAAAGGTGCGTTAGGCTAGGCAGCAGCGCGTATACTTGATCCACCCGCGCGGTCTGTTCAGTTAAATGACGTTGGAACTGAGCCATCTGCCCCTGAATAGAGCAGGATAGCTAGCAGGTCAGGCACTGGTTCCGGTGCTCTGGGCGCTGGGGCCTGAGAAGCCATCTTCGCTTGTTGTAGCGAAGCATTGTTTGCAGCTTGTCCTCCTTCGGGGTGTAGAAGAAGAACTCCGTCGTCGAATCCTTCAGTAAATTTTTGCTGTTGTTTTTTGGAATGCTCTTGCTCTTCTCTCTTCCTTCTAAGCATTTGCAGTTCCTTTATAGCAAGAACTCTTTGTTGCAGCATTTTGATGTTGCTCCGTAGAGACTCCATTTCTTCCTCTTCGTCTTCTGATTCGGTTGGAGTCAAGGAAGCGAAGGTGTTCTCTCTCAGATAGTGGCTTTCACCACCATCTGAGACATTTGGGTTGTCGTTAATAAATTGCCCGGTACGATTATTTGCTGCTGTCTATGACATTGAATGCGCCCCTTCCCTCACTCCGCCAAACAGTTTTTCAGCGGAAGTTGATAGGTTGGGACGTTGTACCAAGTTGGGGATTTGCCTTTGCTTCCTCCTTCCCTTAGTCTTTGGTTCTGACACTACTGGCTTGAACCACTTGATGCCTCACCCGATTTTTCAGCAGATCCCGCTATTTGCATAGCGGGTCGCTCTCCACAATTAATCACGTGATGTTTAACACGTAGTAACAGTTTAAATTAATTGTTTTATTTAATAACAAAAAGAAAAAAAAAATGTCCACTACACACGGAGTCGAACCCACGACTTACAACTCGTGCCAACACTGCCAATCTGCTAATTGCAGCCTATAGGAAACTACTCAAATGTCTCTTTCTACTGATTTTAGAATTTTTTTGATTTTACTATTCACTCGCAAGCCGAAACACGTCTATTTTCTACGGATATCAATGAACGACTGGCGTTATGAGACGTTTGCGTGAAGCAATTCGCCGAAAGAGACCAGAATTGTGGGTAAAAAACTCATGGATTTTGCACCATGATGACGCACCGTCGCACAGTGCCATCATTATTCGTAATTTTTTGACGAAAAATGCAACAAATACCATCCAACAGCCACCGAATTCACCTGATTTGGCTGCCTGTGACTTCTTTCTGTTCAATCGAGCTAAAAAACCACTACGGGGAACGCGTTTCAACAGCCGAGAGGAAGTAATGGAAAAATCGCAGGAAGCACTCATGGACATACTGAAAACCGAATATAAAAAATATTTCGAGGATTGAATAAATAAATAAATAAATAAATAAATCGTCTCTTATTTACATTCATATAGAAATGAAGTGGAAGAAATCCTTTGATGGTGCACATAATGATCTGAGTCATATCTCGACTTCATGGTTTCGATCAAAGTTCTGTACCCATAATGAGTGGGATCCTTTATTTTTTCCTTGATTCTTGCTCTCCTTGTGAGAATACGATTCGATTATCTGGATGTGGAGACGCATAAACGTATTCTCAATTTTTCTGAGTTGCCCCGTAATAGCTTGAGTTGTCTAAAAATCTTTAAAGTCACAGAGATTTAGCAAATAAAGAGATCATTTCATCTTTTATTTGATTTTCCTTTTCAACTAGGTCCCACAGTTGATTTCCTCAGTCTTTTTTCTCTGTGTCGCTCACATTTTTGCCCTTGTCAGCCTCCTCAATTTTCACTCTTACAGCTTATATGTAAGCCGACTTCCTCCCTTTAGGGTTTTACGGTTTTCATGGATTAACAGCGTTTGCTGGATGCACTTGCAGGACCTTTTTTATTCGGATATTGAGTGCAGGAAAGCCACTTCGAGGGCTACCAGGGCTGTATCCTCCGACTTCCGTCTGCCAGATAACGACTCTTGCTTACTGTAAAAGATGTGCCGTCATCATCCTGAGAATTTTTTGGACAAACTGGATCTCAAACGAACATTCCTAACATATATGAGAACAGGTAAAGAGCCTGAAGAAAAGACAACGATTTGGACGCGCCTTAACGCGCTATTGTAGTTAATATAATACATTGCGAATAACTGTATGCAATGGAATCTACTTAACAGCGTAGCATCTAACAGGGTCGTGGCGCCAGAAGATTTGAGGGGATATTCAGGCCATTTGGGAAAAGTTGAAAACAACTGAAGTGTTTCGCTTGTTTCAGTAATTAAGTAGTATTAGTGGCAATGTCGTTCTTGTGAAAGGTCCGGTGTTTAAGTTCTATGCCCCTGATGATTGGGTCATTAATATTACAGAAATCTATATATTCTATAAATAAAATACAAGGTATTCGTCTACTCAGTCTCATTATTAACCGAATCAACAGCCGTCCGATGATGACTTTTTGCACATTTTTAAAACTATTGTTGCATAAAGTTGACGTGGTCCGTTAAAGATCATTACAAGAGTAATGCAAAATTACTTTTTTTTTCAAAAAATTCAATGAATAAGTTTCACGTGATATGGGTAACTCAATTAATCTTTGAAAACGTGAATTCGAATACTTCATTGTATGTATTTACATATTTCCACATAAGTTTGGGTGTCAACAAACTCGATATTTGAATGCTGCATTAATTGGGCACAAAAAACTAATAAAATCTATGGATTTTTTTTTGATATCAAGACTCTGATTTTATTAAACGAAAACGAGATTTTTTTGAAGCAAGTTTGCCTTTTGACGAAAACTAGAATAACTCAAGTGAAAGATCATTAGATTGTATCAGATACAGTGGATTCTTACTGTGGATACTATGACGAAATCGAAGATTCATAAGATGTTGTATTTGTGAATCAGACACCGGTTCTGAAATCTAGGTGGAGCGTTACATTTTTGGCATGACAACAGGTGTCAAACTACAAGTCTCAAGGGCTACCTAATGAAATGAATGATATTATTTTTTTTTCTTTTATTTTTAAAGAAAGTGCCGAGTTCTACATATTTTTAAATGTTGGCCTAGTAAATATATGACTATACTGGAATGGCAGACGCTGTGCAAGCAAACAAAATTTTTAAAAAAAATATATCACTTTTGATCTTCAATAGCTTTTGACACATTTAAAGTACTCATAATTATGAGTTTAACGATACCCCATTTGTTGCCACCAGTTGAAAAGATATTATTTTCAAAAGGAGTCAAAACAGGGTATCTTAAGGCTTTGTTTAAAACGTCTGTATCTGGTATGGGATTCATTTCAGACACTCCCCGACATATAAGATTTTTTTCGCAAAATATTTTTCTGCTTTGATTCATTGGTTTTTTTTTTTAATCGGAAACTGTTATTGAATTTTCGTAAAAATGCAGAATGATGCGTATTTCAGCAATCAATATCTGGTCCACTTTTCAGAGCTGGACAAAATCTATTCCAAAGGCAACATACCCTATGAGAAAAAATATTGTAAACAACTATTTTATATAAAAAAAAGAAAAGAAAATAAAAATGCTAAAAATATGATAATAACCTAATCTGAATTCCATTTATTTTAAAAAGCTTAGTTAAACTATGCTATAAGGTGTGCTAGTGTAAATTGAAGAAAAATCAAATCGTTATGTCGCCAGTGCGTTCAAGCTCGTGCTCGAATTAAGGAGCGTTTCATTATTTGTGGTGTGTGATTCTGTGATTCAAATGGATAACGTTGCTTATGCAGATATGGACTTGGAGAAGGTTACACAAGTTCGTGGACTTGAGCTTAAAGGTAATTTAATTAAATAAAAAAACCGTAGACCAGTTAAATCGATTTTGTTAAAGGATACATTTTAATTAGTTATATGTAGTGTCTGTTTTCGAGAAGCCGTTTCCTACCGATTCTTAAAACTGCTAATTTAGAAATTATCCTGAAATTTGCATTTTGAAGAAATGTTTTTGGTGTATGTTTTGTTCCATTTTCCAGGTCTATTCAAATATGATAGTGTATTGAGATTATTTATTGTATTTCATCGCTTTCTTAAGTTGAGATATGATTTATTTAATCAGGTTTAATATTTCGAAAGCAAAATATTACTATATAATGATCAAATACGAAAAATTCCTAATCCTTTGTTTAATAATTTGTACCTTTCCCGAAGTTTTCCCCTATAGGTCTGTTGAATAATTTAGGTCTTCATTTCTTATTGAGTCAGAATATAGAGACATTTTTTTTTGTAAAAGCGCTGTTGGTTTTCTAAAATTGGGACGACTCTACGAGTATAACAAGTGCTGTTTTATTTCCCGTAGCTACGTCATTCCTGCTTTGTCTTCTCTTCAAAGATCCTTATATTTCGGCATCTTTACATAGCAAATTTTCCGTCCTAGATAAAAAGAAATACAGTCAGAAGTGGACTAAGGCATAATCTCCCCCACTTACTGTGTTATTTGCATTGTCATTTATTGCCCAGTAAAAGGGGGCCTATATTTTTTTTGCCGAAAAGTAGAGTGTTTTTTATGTTTTTAAGTTGTCAAACTTACCCCCGATAGAATCACTGTCTAGATGCCCTGATGAATTGCTTCTTCATGATATTAATACTATGAGCATTCAATTGGTCTACAAGAAAATTCACTTTTAATGTATGAAAATAAAAAATGGCGTTTTTCAAACAGCAACAATTCTTCATTATCAGAATGATTCATGACGGTTTTCTAGGCAGTTTTTGACTAGGTACATCCTGACGATCCAATTTTGGGCTATTTTCTCGAGTACTTGAGGTTCAGTGATAAATATTGGCTTCCAAGGTGTAAATAGTTTGAGGTTCATCAACATACACCAAAGATTTGACATTATAAAAGTTACCGAGTGGCGTCAAAACGCACGATTTCTGTGGTCCATTTCGCGATATAATGTTGTCGTTGAATCGTTGACTCAGTAATTCATTGGAAGTATGGCACTTGTAACTTGGCATTATCGTTTTCAATATATAAAAGATTTATTACTTGTGAGCAGCAAAGCAGTGGCAAACTGCTTGTAGCATACTGCCAATAAAAATATAGGATTTTAGAAGAAAATGTAGCATAAGACAAATTCCAGTTAATTTAATTTTTTATTTTTTAATTATTACACATAGCCGTAGGATATATACATTAGAAATTCATAACGAAAGTCAGTAAATAAATAAATTTAACACAAAAGTAAGAAATAAATTAATCCATAAATAATTTAAAAATAATTTCATTTAAATTGTATATCATATGATACAAAAATAATAAGAATTCATTAGAAAATAAGAGGTTATAAATACTAAATAAAAATATGGCCTAGGGACCAGACAGAAATTTTTTTTTATTTGCCGTCTACAAATTTAAAATTTAGGCACAACTTTATCGATTCGTCAGGTGGATCAAATATTGCCTAACCTTTCAATTGCTCTTTAGCCAGTAAAATTGATTCTACGGTATCTGTACTTAACCTATTTCTCATATCGTCTTTTATTATGCTTAATTCGGAAAACTTTCGTTCAGTACAAGCACTGCTGTGGGGAAGACAACACAAATTTAGCATATAAATAGCTAGTTCAAAAAACATTAGGTTACCTAATAAATTTTTTTGGTTTTTTAATGCAACCCATAAAGCTACAATATCAGATTTGTCAACTTTCAAATTTGTAAGCAGATCTGTTGCTCCGATTAACAAAATGTAGCATAATGAGTGAAAGATGTAGTATGTAGCGGGGTACTCGAAAGTGTAGCAGTTTTGCTACTTACGTAGCAAACGTGACAACGCTGCTTGTGAACAATAACATTTTTGCAGCTCCTTCTGATATTTCACTTGCCTTAGAAATGTACGAGTAACAAGCGGGTCTTATGTTACTTAAGTTTTGATATATGGCCATACGGGTGTAGATACGTAAAATCTGGTATCGTAAAGCTTGATGTTTTTAACAGTACACGTGTTCAAAACGTTTTGACATACGCATGTTATGTGGGTTTCTTTTACAGAGACTTGAGAAATTCATCTCAGCCAAAAAATGGAATTACATCGTGAACATTTTCGTGCGATGATTTTTTTATGATTTTTGACGTGGGTTAACTCAACAATAGTGTGCGGATCAACTCGCTTCGCCTTTTGATGATGAAGCACCATCCCGCATCACCGTGTTTCGCTAGTTTTCTGAATTCAATCGTGGTCGTCGTTTATGTGCTAGAAAATATCGATTTTGTTTTCTGAATTGATATTGCAAAATCGTCATGTGACTTATCGTGAAATTGAGGCATGCTTGGGCATTAAATCCACTTGAATATATTTAATATTGCATGAACACTTGGCAGACAAAAAGATTTCTTCTCGTTAAATACCGCATAATTTGACAATCCTTCAAAAAAAGGCTCGTATTGGTTCAAAGAAATGTTGAAAAAATTCGATGATAAACGATCATATAAACGATCATAATAGGCCACGAGTCATGGATATATGCATATGAGTTTGAAACTAAACCGTATGGGTATTTCAAGACGAGCCAAATATAAAAAAAAATGTTCGCGCACTAAGCACTTCCAAACAAATGATCGTCTGTTTCTTCGGAAAAACCAGACATGTCGGAATGGTACATAACCATTTGTCTTTGTGTTTGGAGAAATAAGGAAAAGCAACCTTCGAACATGGATCAATCTTCACCACGACAATGTGAGCATGTAAGTTTTAACAAGTCTCTTTATGATCACTAACAACATCGTATTGATGAGTCATCCGCCCTGATTTTTTTCCGCTTATCAAAAATAAATTCCAAGTTTAACGTTTTTCGACGCCTGAAGAAGCTTTTGATGCGTTTAAAACGTATGTCTTGGCGAGTTACCTCGGTCGGAATGGAAAAGGTGGTTCAACAATTAGTTGAAAGTGATTTGAAAGTCTTGAAAGTCTATTGATCTTCACGGAAACTATTTTGGAAAACAATGAAGCCATTTTTGATGATAAATATTTGTCTTCATTTGTTTTTGTCGAAACTTAAGTATAGCAAGCGTATGCTCTGCATACATTTTGGTATCGATCTCACTTATTCCTTAATTCCTTAATTCCTGTGCTTCTTCCGAAAGTTCTCTAATTAGCACAATTTGATGCATAATGAGATGTCCACCATGGGCTAGAATTTCGTGAAGAGTTGTTGTCAGGAGCTTTCTTTTCTTCTGAGGATACGAAGTTGTTTTTTAGGAAATTCGTCCAATTTATCCGTATTAATGGATTTCTTAGATGCCAATGCATTTAAACTCACTTGCAGTCTTTCAATAATTTCTTCATTTTCTCGGGCTAGAGATGATGTCACTTTTGGTATTTCGATAAATTTTAGTGAAGCATTTCCGTCATATGTATTACGAAATCCTTGCTTGGCGTATAAACAAGTAACCCGAGTTGTTCTCGAGATTTTATACTATATCCGCTTTTTCTTTTTTCTGGATTCCTTCGTATCGGTAGTGTCGCCCCTTTTTTGGTGGAAGCCATAAGCTTGTTATAAAATGAACTATATATATTTTATTCTAGCATTTGTTCAGTCCTCTTCTTTTCGAACGTTTTTTTTTGTGACCTCTTGCAAATTGTGCATAATAACGTTGATTTTATTTTTAATCAATCCCTTAATAAAAACTTTGCCCTCTATCATTGTCAGAAGGAATTCATGCCAAACTGTTACATATTTTTAGTCGTTGATGGTAACTGCTGTAAAACTTAGGTTTTTGATTTCGTTCTTTATAGTACTGTTTGTTGTTTGAATAAAATACGAAGACTCTTTAGTGTACTTAAACAAGACCGGTTTGCAAAAAATGACCAGATGATAGTTTGGATTCTCTAATGTTCTTTTGAAGTAATTTTTTAGTTATATCCACTTGGTCTAGAAGATCCATCGCATCCCCATTTATTTAACATATTAAGATTTGTTGGTAAAGATTGTAAATTCTGATGTTCCATGCTATGTAAAATCCACTTTTCTCTTGAAGATTCACTTTAATAATTATAAAATTGAATGCCAAGAGGGTGTGACTACTCTTAAAATCGACAGAGGACGTGTTAAGTTTTTCGGAAAATTGGATAGAGCGAGAGAGAGAAAGAGGTTTGTGCTGAGTGGTTATTTCGCTCCAACATAAATTATTAGCGTAAATTGACTTGATGTTGTATTTAGGCAACCACTCATCTCACAAGATTTTAGTTGCCTGAAAATAGTCTTTCGGTCACGGCTGGTATTGAACCCCGAATCGTCCGATTGGGAAGCCAATACACTACCACTTGAGCCACGACAATATATATTTTTAAAACGTAAGTGTGTTCATATAAATAAAAGTTAAGGTCGCAAGATGTTGCAACTGCAATTTTGCATTTGAGTTAACATATGGTTATGGCTTGAGATACTCTTCAGGTCTATTCGGGATATAGCGATACTTTTGTGTCGCTCAATTCAAATCGCAAAACTTATAAAAATATGTATTTTTGTTTTGGGTATTTGTGTACAGTATTAGGAGATTTTTTTGTTTGATATTTTAATATATTTTAAAAACAAAACAAATAAGTTGCGAAAAAAAAACAGACAATAATGAGTGTGTTAGCTGGCTTTATTAGCAGAAATAAAAAAAACAACAGCCAGCCTATATTGTTAGAACTCGTGTTTTTATATGGTGAATTCATTGAAATATCACCGTTTCGAGTAGATCACACGATCGGATAGTAACAGATGTTATGTACATAGGAAAGTTTGTTTGGTATAAATTTAACTACTACACTTGTGTTAAAAAATTAATGTACAGATCGGAACAGTTCGGCAATCCTTATCGTGTAATCGACTCGATTACATTATTCTGAAACTAATACATGTGTTATACATTATACATTGGTATATTAATACAATGATTTGTTTAATATTTCCATTTGACATAGCTTATTTAATTCATTACTTATCGAACACTTATTTTTATGGTATTTTTTTTTTTGTGATCCATTTATTTAAACATATTCATTAACTCTTCGGTATAAGCGATATATGTTGTACAAACTAAATTAATTTTTTTTTCACAATATCGGTTAACAATATTTCCAATTTACTTTTAATCTAATTATGATATTAATCTAATTTTATCTTAATTAAAAACAGAAAATTGGTCTGTATTATGAATTGGGAATTATATACTTCACTTTAATTCAGTCGGCATCTTCTTTGCGGTCAATAATTTCATCTTCATCACACTCGCGGCTAGATTCCATTAGAAATGGTCTCATATTTGTATGGCAATCTAGATAGCTGCATGTTTTCAATATCTGTGATAAGGTATCGATCATTAGGAAGAATCTTTTTAACTAAATAAGGACCTCGATACCTAGCAAAGAGCTTTTTTTACTAATACTCCAGGTATTTGATGTGTTCTTAATAATAATAATAATAATAATAATAATAATAATCGCCTTCGTTGTACATTTTTGGTTTCTTATGACGCTTATTATAATAGTCCTTATTATATTGTTGATTCCTTTCGATATTCCTTTCAGCCCTAGCTCTTAGATTGATCTGGCTTCCCACACTTTTGTCTAAAAACTCCATTACTCTATCACAAAATTCACCTTTTTGGTTTGTACCGAATAATAATATGTAGACTTGGAGAAAAACCTGTACTCCTATTAAAAGTATTGTTTAATGCGAATTCAACTTGTCCCAACCACTTATTGCACTAACATCACGCTCTTTTGCTATATACTATCAACTTGACCGTTTGATTGAGGACTATGCGTAGCGATTTTTATGTGTTCAATATTATTTTCTTTCAGGAAGTCACTAAATTCTTTCGATGAAAAACAAGTTCCTCCGTCTGAAATTATTCTGTTTGGTCTTGAGTAATTTTCGAAAAATCATTTCAAACAAACCAGAGCTTCTTTGCTCTTAGTTGTTTTCACTGGATATAGTTTGGCGAATTTAGAAAAGCCATCTATTACCACAAGAATATGTTTGTTTCCTGATTTGAAACATGATAATGGGCCAAGGTCATCAATATGAAGCGTGTCAAAGGGGACATCTCTTTTGGGAATAGGATGCAATAGTCCTTGAGACTTACCCGAGTCAGGTGAGAAATATAGGCTTTTCCAATAAAGACTTGACAACTTTTTTTTTTAAATAAAACGCAAACCATTTGAGATATTCCAAAAACTTTATTATCGGCTTGAAGTACAATCAAAACATTTATGAATAGAACTCAACTTAGTTCATATGGCCACCGCGGTCACGTTTGCAGCAGTCGATACGTTGGACCCAATATTCAACGACTCGGCCACACATTTCGGCCGAAACGGCCGCTATTTCGCGTTCGTGTTGGCTTTGAACTCTTCCAACATCGTCGGCGTGTTGGCATAAACCAATGACTTAACGTAGCCCCACAGAAAATAGTCAAGCGGTGTTAAATCGCACGAGCGAGGCGGCCAATCGTCTGCCCCATTTCTTGAGATAACACGATCACCATACTTATTCTTCAATAAATCGATTGTAGCGTGTGCTGTGTGGCTTGTAGCATCATCCTGTTGAAATTAAATGTTGTCCAAGTCCATATTTTCCAATTCGGGCCAAAAATAATCGGTGATCATGGCGCGATAACGCTGACCATTCACAGTAACATGACGATCGTTATCGTCGACGAAGGAATATGGCCCAATAACGCCGCCGGCATGCAAACTGCACCAAACAGTTATTTTTTGTGGATGAAGTGGTGATTCATGAAACACATGTGGATTTTCTCCCGACCAATAACGCATATTTTACTTATTGACGACCCCATTGAGCCAAAAATGAGCTTCGTCACTGAAGATGATTTTGCGATGAAATTCATCATCTTGGCGCATCTTCTCTAGAACTCAATCGGAGAACGTACGTTGTTTTAAATGTCCATCGGCTTCAATTCTTGAGTCAGCTTGATCTTGTATGGGTGTAAACCATGATCCTTACGCAAAATACGCCATAATGTGGTCTGAGCGATGCCCAATTCTTGAGAACGCCGTGGAATTGACTGATTTACATCGTTTGCTACGGACGCCTGAACGTCAGCGATATTTTCGACACTTCGACCAACCCGTTGTCTCACTGACACGGCAATATCGCACAACGAATATGTAGACTCATATTTTTGCATCATACTTCTACTAGGGCGAGAATTACGACCGAAAATTGGAGTTAACGCTCTTAAAGTTGCAGTCACCGACTCCGAATTTCGGTAGAAAATTTTTATAATTTGCAGAAGTTGCTCGTTCATCTACTTTACCATGATGAAAATGTTGAGTTTACTGAATAAATTGACAGTGACAGTATGATGATTAGTGAAAGAGTGCGTTCACAAATTAAATTCAAAGTTGTCAAGTCTATTGGAAAACCCTATATGTATTTCAGGCAATATTTAATATAACTTTTAATTTTTCCTTTCATTTTGGTATTTTTTAGATAGATGCTCAAAACATTTGTCCACCCCTAAATGGCACGTGGCCTCATGATGAGTTCGTATCATATGATCCTCCATATGGGATGGTACATAAAAAAGAACTTTATTTTTTGTTTTGCGATAGATTAACCCATTTATCATTTCAAAAAATGCACTTTCATTTTGTTCTAAATCTGATGCAATCGAAATTATTTTCGGGTCTTGTTTCTGTGAACGGGCTAGCACAAACTCAAAAGTCTCATATTTTACGTGAATAACATTAAATGATCTGCTTAAAGCATCAACGTGCGACATTCGATCACATTTTCTATGTTCTACTTTATAATCAAAACTTTGGTGTTCCAATGCCCAATGGGAAATACGCGGATTAAAAGATTTCTTTTGCAAAGTTAATGTCAAGGATTGCCAACCGTTATTTTAAATGGTATACCGATTAGGTAAATCTTAAATCTGCGTGGAGCATATAGTGTGTTTCTGATTCAAAGCAATGGAATTTACTTTCACTTTCAGTAGAGCGTTTAGAAAAATAGGAAACCGGATGAAACTTATTGTCGCGATTCACGATTAATACCGTCACTTAGTAAACTATCTTTTTTTTTTTTTTATAATTTACGCGCGCCTAAGCGGGCTGAAAGATAGAAGGAGGAGAAAGGAAAATTGTTTTTGTAGTGGTTTGAAACTCAGGTGTGTTTGGTTTCTACGTTTGATCTCCAGGGGTGAGATTCCGAATAGGACAGAGAGTTTTACTTCACTCAGAGTGATTCGAGGTATATCACAGTATTTTTCTTTTCTGTGCTTGAAACTCTACAACAGCCAAATCTACGTGTCAGTGTTATGCCTTCACACGCAGAATTTTTCTGTCTGAGTTCCAATTACACAATGAAAAACTGACTTACCATGGGCAGGATTCGAGTGAGAAGCGTTTGCTACTACCACTACACCACGGCCAGCCCAGTATTTTTTTAAGTTCTAACTTATGCATGTAAGGCAATCTCCTAGGCGAACAATAGGAAGGTATTTATTTTGATAAAACTATTTTCATCTCAAAATCTGACCGAAGTAAGTTATTTTTTATAGGTGAAACGGAAGGTTCTATCATTTCCGTAATTTGTTTTTGTATATCCAAAGGTATATTCTCATTTATTTTCATTTGTAACTTACAGTTTTCCTAATATACGAGTATATCGATGTTTAGAATTTGGTGAATTACCTCGATGTTGTTTGGAATGTGATGAGTGACTGCAATGTTGACCGCAAAGTGATCCTTAAAATTTTCTATGAAATCGTTCGATACATCTTCTTTTTTCAGCACCAGACCAATTTTTTGAAGAAAGGTAGAAGGTAGAAGGTTTCTACCCCAGATAATAGGATAGATCATTGAAAAATCTTCTACAACAAACAATTTAAAATCAATAAACGTATTGTCATATTTAATTTTCAAAAAATACTTATCAAAATCTGAAGCGGACTACCATTAACTCCACAATATTTGTTACCCTCAATATCACATTTCGTAACCATGGATGTTGCACGGAGCTGATTGGACTAACTGAATCGAGTAATGTCCACAAGACTGTTGATATTTCCATCTGAACCGAATTTAACTTATAATCGATCCACTTCTCAAACCCATTGACAAGATTTTTTGCGGCTTGCTCCTCGAATGTATTTATTATATTATGGTATATCGTTTATTATAATGTATCAACAGCGATGGTTTGATTTGTCGGAAAAGTCTTTCTGCCGTGTTTTTCAAAATGTGGTTGAAGCATTATCATAGGTTTTGTTTTTGTGCAACTAGTAGAGATGTGTCCTAGTTCTCCGCACTTGTACGAGTAGCAAGCCACATTGGTTTTTCCACTTTTGAATTGTGCACGCACAGTATTATTTAGCTGAGCCACAACTGGCTTGGAACTATCAAACCTTTTGTGAGTTTTGAACACGCTGAATCTTTTCTTGTTAGCTGTTTCATTATTCACTGTTTTGTCCACATAGTCATGGTGATTCAAGTTATTAAATTCTTCATATTTTCTTAAAGCCTAAAAGTGGCTTTAAGATTGTTATTTGCACAGTACTATATAATATTGTTTTATTTATTGCACTCTCGGGAATACCATTTATTATAAATTTCACAATGTCGTCTTACTCTATTAAACAATGTGCTGCGATCTCCTGCATGTTTAGGAAGTACTATTGCATTGTCTAATCTCTACATTTTCACCAGCTTCGTGGTTCATCGTAATTATCCGCTTTTGTTACCACTTTCGGGAATCCGTTTTGTAAACTAGATTTGAGTACTAGCTAACTCTTGAAGTTAAAAACTGTTAACAAACAGTCGTACCTCTGAGTAATCGCTTGGCATAGAAGAATTTCGTCTTGTCGTCTAAGCCAACTAAACCACCTCAAACTGTTCAATCCAACGGGTGACTTGGAATTGAGTTATCGACATTGCTGAAGTTGTAACGCGTTGATGAACTTGTTCTAGGTCCTTCTTCTTCTAAATTCAACTCACGGAGTTGTTGCTTCTCCTCCTTTTTTTTACATACGCTTTTCAGTTTCTTTAGCTCTTCATCCAGTTCATTTTCCTCAATGACATAAGATTCTCCTCATGCATGATCGTTTGATTGTACTTCGTCAACTGATGGAGTATTTTCACCACGCATAAGGTCGATTAATTCCGCACTGGAATACTCAGCCACTGCTTCCTGGATGCTGATTTTCAGCTCTGCTTTCTTGCCATTTGAAGGAAGCTTTAAGCACCTTAATACATTTTTAAGTACAGTCACGGTAGCTGATTCTAGGAACTGTACCCACTCCTCCGGCATTATAACACTATTGGCAAAATATCTTTGTTTTCCCACTAAATAGAATCGTCCACCAATTCAATCACCATATGGGGAAAAACAGATTTTTTCAAGAAAAAAAAAAAAAAAAAAAACACTTGTCGCCGAAGATCGATCGCTTACACTTGTTATTGTAAAACTGGTTAAATTTTTTGTTTGTTTGGTGCATGATCCCACTTCTGAAATTTGTGAGGGGACTTACTAGTGAGAAAAAAAGCAGACAATAATGAGTGTCTTAGCTGGTTTTTTTTAGAAGAAATCAAAAAAACAAGAGCGTGCCTATATTGTTAGAACTCGTGTTTTTATATGGTGAATTCATTGGAATATCACCGTTTTGAGCAGATCACACGATCGGATGGTAACAGATGTAATATACGCAGGAAAGATTATTTGGTATAAATTGAACTTGTGCTAACAAATTACTATGGAATAATTGCTTACCGTACATACGAGTATAATAGAACTACGCCTTTTTTTATTGCATAAAACGAAATTGATCGATTTTGCAGATTTTTTTACATCAAAAAATTTATCAGAAAAATCGTTCTGTGACTGTTTCCAAAGAAATATAAAACAAACTAGTTCAAATGGGTGCGATCACTGGGTTAAAGAGAATTTGTAGTATTCTCCAATAGTTTTTCATATTTCATATCCTTTTACAATTTATTACAAGTTATTCCGAAAATGGTCAAAAACCAGGTTAAGCTTGAAAGGTTTTGGTAACGCTAAGGGTTTGTCTCCCTTTTCCGTCCAGGAAGAAAGATTTTAATACATACTTGAAGTGAATCGGACTAAATTTACAGGACTTTAGTTAAAAGCTTCAATTAATGATCTAATTTCTATATATAGGGTTTTCCAATAAGGACTTGGCAACTTTTTTTTAAAATAAAACGCAAACCACGAGATATTTCAAAAACTTTATTATCGGCTTGAAGTACAATCAAAACATTTATGAATGGAACTCGACTTCGTTCATATGGCCACCGCGGTCACGTTTGCAGCAGTCGATACGTTGAATCCAATTTTTAACGACTCGGCCACACATTTCGGCCGAAACGGCCGCTATTTCGCGTTCAATGTTGGCTTTGAGCTCTTCCAACGTCGTCGGCGTGTTGGCATAAACCAATGACTTAACGTAGCCCCACAGAAAACAGTCAAGCGGCGTTAAATTGCACGAACAAGGCGGCCAATCAACTGGCCCATTTCTTGAGATAACACGATCACCATACTTATTCTTCAATAAATCGATTGTAGCGTGTGCTGTGTGGCTTGTGGCATCATCCTGTTGAAACCACATGTCGTCCAAGTCCATATCTTCCAATTCGGGCCAAAAATAATCGGTGATCATGGCGCAATAACGCTGACCATTCACAGTAACATGACGTTCGTTATCGTCGACGAAAAAATATGGCCCAATAACGCCGCCGGCATGCAAACCGCACCAAACAGTTATTTTTTGTGGATGAAGTGGTGATTCATGAAGCACATGTGGATTTTCCCCGACCAATAACGCATATTTTGCTTATTGAGGAACCCATTGAGCCAAAAATGAGCTTCGTCACTGAAGATGATTTCGCGATAAAGTTCATCATCTTGGCGCATCTTCTCCAGAACCCAATCGGAGAACGTATTGGCTTCAATTCTTGAGTTGATCAGCTTGATCTTGAAGCGGTGTTATACTATACGGTTTTCGTATTTAAAGTGAGCATCTAAGAAAATGGCAGTTAAATTTGAGTTGTCACGTTATATAGTCGACTGTCACAAGCGGAATTAATATTCCAAGACTTTTCACTTCCTGAATAATTAACATGCATACTTTATGTACAGTTTATGAGATATTGTAAGCCGATATACCCAGTGACCTTAATTATTCCAATAATTACATTTTTATCAAAAAAGTATCTTTTGCTTTTTAATTAGTATATAGGTATATACTCATACATGTGTGTAAATAATATAATGGGACTTGTTGTTAAAGTTTTGATATTCAGTTTGACATAATCACAAGCTAGGCGCTGTAAGAAAACGTGTTTCGAAAGTAATTTCAGTTGTTCTTTGTGTCTGACCCAATTTGGACGGTGATAAAGTCCTCAGATGTTTTTAGAATGCTTTTCAAAAATTTCGAAACGCCAAACGGATTTAGGTAAGGAGTTGAATTGTAAGTGCTATAAATTTTTCATTATTATTGTTATATTATAACTTTATTGGTACATAAATAAATTACATGATAAAAAAATAATTAAAACAAGTAAAGTGCTAGCTACTAGGGTCTTAAAGATAAAAGGAAGTTTAACATTATAAACGGATTTTATTTTAATGTCGGAAATAAACGTTAACAGTTGTTGAAGTTCTCTTCTAGAGATGGTTTTTGTGAATTTATGTTTTTCACATTGCAGTAAATGTTTTACTTACTTCACAGAATTCACAAAGTGGAGCGGATTCTTTGGTAATTAAATGCCTGTGAGTTATGTTGGTGTGTCCCATTCTGAGCCTAATGTACATTTTGATCATTCAAGTTAGTAAATGTGAAGTGCTAATTTTGCTTTTGTATTTGCGTTTTCATTACCAATGATATTTGCGTGTCACGGTGTCCAGGCTAGTCTTGGGTTACTTCCTTTGGTAATAAGTTTGCCACTGGTGTATGCAACAGTGTAAGAGTAGTAGCAGGCAGATTGTTTATTTTCGCAGATTCGACTGCTTTTAATATTGTAAATGCTTCTGCTATATAGCTAGATCAGGCGAAATGAAGCAATCCTTTACTGATATATCACCCATTTCATTGATAACAGCAAAAGGAAGTTCTGTTGTTTGACTTCGAAGCATCAGTGAACAAAATTTGGCATCCTAGCCTTTCGTATATTTCTCTTATTTCTAGAAACATTGTTTTGTAAGACTTCGATTCTGGTGAATGCTTTCGAATAATCTGAGATGTTAGAAACTATAGAGTCTTGGGCAAATTCCACGGAGAAAACTTAGTCTTCGAGTTGATTTGTACGGTGATTGGTATGTTAAGCAACTCGGCTCATTTCAGATGTTGAGATGAGATACATAGATGATTTTCAGTATTTGCCAATGATTGGTAGGCCATAGTTGATTTTTGGGAGAATTATCGATTGAACAATATCAACAATAGTATAGGGTTTTCCAATAAGGACTTGACAACTTTTTTTTTAAATAAAACGCAAACCATTTGAGATATTTCAAAAACTTTATTATCGGCTTGAACTATAATCAAAACATTTATGAATGGAACTCGACTTCGTTCATATGGCCACCGCGGGCACATTTGCAGCGGTCGATTCGTTGGACCCAATTTTCAACGACTCGGCCGAAACGTGTTTTCAGCCGTTTTTGGAACAAACGGCTCTGAGCTCTTCCAACGTCGTCGGCGAGTTGGCATAAACCAATGACTTAACGTAGCCCCACAGAAAATAGTCAAGCGGCGTTATCGTTAATCGCACGAATGAGGCGGCCAATCGACTGGCCCATTTCTAGAGATAACACGCTCACCATACTTACTCTTCAATAAATCGATTGTAGCGTGTACTGTGTGCTTGACAGTGACAGTTTGATGATTAGTGAAAGAGTGCGTTCACAAATTAAATTCAAAGTTGTCAAGTCCCTATTGGAAAACCCTTTATTTCGTTTAATACGTAGTCGGTGTATGTACTTCAGTTTGTTTTGCAACATTAGTTATTGAATTGTGTCTTTGTGTTTTTCAGTTTTCTTTTGATTAAAGAAATGTATGTGAGATTGTAAGATTTGTAATTAGTCTTGTTAACCGTGGTTTTTGGGCTTTAGAATAAAAGGATTGTGAACCAGATGTTTCAGTAATGAATCTCCTTTTATGAAGCATGCCGTTCTTGTTCTACTTAAAGAAAAAATAATTCAATTTTGTTATGAAGTTAAGGACAGGTCTGAAATTGTAGGTTGTACCGTACTTATGGTTCTACAATAAATTTGTTGCAATTCCTTGATTATTCAGATAATTCTGGGCCGATTTTTTCTTCAAATTTTCGTTAAAAGTGTGTTATGTTAATAGATTTTGATTAGTATTGCAAACATTTCGAAAGCGTCCTCTATTTTGAAGAATAAATTAATTGTAGTTTGTGTATGATTTTTTTGATAACTTACAAAGTCATTGGCTGTTTTTGGTGTAAATATAATGACCGCGATTCGCATCATTGGATAAATAATTCAAATCTATAGCACTTTTGAGTATTGTCTGCGATCTATCACCTACGGACATACATCCTCTGTCTTACACTCACAAATATATGTGTGTATACCACCTTGATCAAAAAGGAATTTATTTAGAAAATTAAAAATTCAAGTTTATTCATCTAAATCTATATTGTCCCCTTCAAAGTAATCCCCATCGACTGCAACACACTTATGCCAGCGCTTGATCCAATCTTACACTACGCAAACCCAAATCATTAACTAAAATGTCTTGGACGGATCCATAGGCAATGTTCAAGTCCTCCGCTATCTTTCTGATGGTTAATTTGCGGCTATTGATCAACATTTATCTTACTCCATCAATGTTTTCGTCGGTTTTCGATGTCGATGGTCTGCCACTGCGTTCATCATCTTCGATTGACTCACGATCACTTTTGAACCGCTCTTGCCGCTGGTAAATGACCGTTTTCTTTAGAGAATCGTTGCCGAAACACTTTTCCAACATTTCCAAAGTTTGCGCACCATTAAATCCGTTTTTTACGCAAATTTTAATACAAGTTCGTTGTTGCAAATTTAAATCCATTTCTAAAATTGTAAAAAGTCGCGCCAACACACACATATATAGACGTACTCTTGGCTACGTAACGTTTGCAAATGTCAAGCTTGACGCTAAGATTTAAAGGGAATGTCAACAACAGATGTACCAACTTAACAAAAAAAAAACAGAATTTCCATCGGAACAATGGCAGCGCCACATGTATGTATATGCCACATGTATGTGTATGTGTATACATATTAGAGTGTCCCTTATATTTCAAAGTGAATATTTTCTAACGCATACGCTCTAATTTTTTTTCAATTGACTTGAAAATAAAATTTTATCTTATTTGAATCGCAGTAACGCGAATTATATGTTCATACAATTTACGAGGATGACCCCCATTTTCGTTCTATTTGTCATTTGTTTGCGTTTTATCGAATAGTTAACGTGCATAATAGTAAAGTTTCAACATGTCAGTGGAACAAAGAAGTATTAAAAAAAGTATTTTCTTGGTTGGTGAGATAAATCACCAAATAACAGATGCAAAGTTACCGTCTAATCGCCAAGTTCTCTCAGTTCTTTTCTTTAATATTCTCGAAGTAAAATTGACTGTGAATGAAAGTGCAAATCTTGTTATGCGGCAGTGCATTATATTTTGGGAAAAGGCAAGAATACCCGCCGGAGCTGTACCTAACTGTGTGAAAAAACTTCTGGATTTTTACCAAGTTTTGAGGGAGCTGCAAAAAAAATGTAAAAAAACCACAAGAAGCATCGCGAGGAGAAATATCAAAAAGATTTAGATAATTTGTTTGATATCGCACACGCCGGTGCTCTAGAAAAGATCAAAATATAGGAAGACAACATTTTTCTAAAAAAAAACAAAGAGAGTCAGGGCGTTCGGGTTGTTTAGCGGGTTTTGACAAAAAGTCAGCTGAGAAAGAAGAACGAGTAAGGCAGAGAAAACTAAAAGCAGAGGAAAAAAGACTAAAGTATTACCTAGATGGGAACTCAGTACACCGCGTGCTGTTGACAAAAAACGCCACATGGGCATAGTACGCCGGCGTAAAATACCGGACTTTACAAATTCATTTTTATCGATCCCTTGAAAAATAAATAAATAAGACTAAAGTATTTGACTGCTAAGAACTTCTCGACTTTACACAATGGCCCACCTCAAGATATTCACGAACAGTCTATCAGTTCTGACGAAAGTTTGGATGAGTATTTGCCCTCCACTTCGCAAACGCAACCCGTGAGTTCGCTGTCTACCACAAAAAGAGGAAGAACGTGTTTTATTACCCCTAAATTATTTGCTGCTTTAGATAGGTATCAACTAAGTGTAAGGGATTCTGTTTACATACTTCAGGCTGTAGTAGAAGATTTTACAATCAACAAGTCTTCTATTCAACGAATTCGGACCCAAATGGAAAGATCAAAATAGATCAAATCTGATTTTCAGAACAACGTGCCTGAAATTGTGACCGTTCATTGGGATGGAAAACTGTTGCCAAGTTTAAATGTGACGGGTTCAAAAGAAGAACGCCTGCCAATTCTGATTTCATTCGGAGAAAAAGAACATATTTTTTTAGCAGTGCCCAAACTCGAAAGTTCTACTGGCATAGACCAAGCTCAAGCTATTTTGAATGCGCTTTCTGATTGGGACCTCAAAGATAAGGTACAGATTATGCGCTTCAATACAACGGCCTCTAATACGAGGGTTGTCTGAAACGTTTCCGACCGCAACGTAAAGATAGCGGCACTCGTCAACAAAAGCTGTGAATGCTAGTTGTGCATCTTTTGACAGTTACTTACCGAAGTTTCAGTCATTTTGGATGCGCAGTTTTAGTTGACAGTCGTTTGAGTGAGTTGATGTGAGTGTTTTTTGTGAAAATGGAAAAAATTGAGTATCGAGCTGTTATTAAATTCTTGTTTTTGAAAGGCAATACGTCTACGCAAATCAAAATGAGTTGGACTCTGTGTATGGGGACTCTGCACCATCATTTACCACAATGAAATTTTGGGCCGCTGAATGTAAACGTGGCCGTAAGAGCTTGGGAGATGATGAACGTTCCGGACGTAGAAAAACTGCAATCACTGACGATAACATTGCTAAAGTTCACCAAATGGTGTTAGACGACCGCCGAATTAAAGTGAGAGAGATACGAGTAGTAGAGGTTATGAAAATGTCCAAAGAATGTGTTTGTTATATATTAAATCAAGTTTTAGGCATGAGAAAACTGTCCGCGCGTTGGGTGCCACGTTTGCTTACGTTAGATCAAAAACCTGTTCGAATGAGCATTTCCAACGCTCTGTTGGCGCAGTTTAGGCGCAATAAATCTAAGTTTGGCGCCGATTAATTACTGCAGATGAAACTTGGATACATCATTATATGTACGCCCGAAACAAAAATTTAGTCAAAACAGTGGACTGCAAAGGGCGAGCGGGCTCCAAAAAAAACAAAAACTGTTTTTTTCGGCTGGGAAAGTGATGGCGACTATTTTTTGGGATAGTGAAGGAGTTATCTTAATCGACTATCTTCAAAAAGGAAAAAACCATTACAGGAGCATACTACGCATCATTACCTGTCAAGCTGAAGGCAGAAATTGCTGAAAAACGGCCACATTTTCAGAAAAAGAAAATACTGTTTCACCAAGACAACGCGCCGTCTAACACCTCAGCGGTTGCCATGCCGAAAACCTATGAATTACGGTTTGAACTGCTTGACAATCCGTCTTATTCACCAGATCTAGCCCCCAAGCAAATTCTTTTTGTTCACTCATCTAAAACGGCGCTCGGACAGAGATTTCCGTCAAATTAGGAGGCAATCACCTTCGTGACCAATTATTTTGCAGAGAAAAACGCCAAGTACTATTTGTACGGGTTAGAGAGATGGGAGCATCGCTGGGAGAAGTGTGCAGAGTTACAAGGAGACTATGTAGAGAAATAAAAAAAAAATATGAGAAAAAATGTTTTGTATCATTGTACGGTCTTTTCAGATAAACCCTCGTACATGTCGCTTAAATGGGGCTTGTGTGCTCTTGGAGCAAAAAATAGAAAGAGAATTGTTACTCTTTGATTGCCGTCATCATATATATGAACTGGTTTTGAGATAAGTGTTTGATTCAAAGATCCGCCAAGTTACCAGGAGTCCGGATATCCCCTTGTTTAAAAAAAATCAGAGACAATTGGAAGACCGCTGATGCAACTGCTATCGAAACATGGTCTGATTTCGCAAAGAAATATTTCTGTGAGACGGTCATTAACGAATTAATTAACTATTATAAAAAAGAATTACTGAAACCAATTATATGTGACGATTATTGGGAAGTGATTGAACTTTTTATTGTTTTTTTGGGAGGAGACAATGAAAACAAATTTAAAATCAGACCTCCTGGCGCAATGCATCAGGCACGATGGGTGAAAACAGCTATTTACGCTTTAAAGATATGTTTGCTGCAATCCCAGTATAAAATGTGTGTTAAAAACAAGCTAGCACTGCCAGATGTTTGATTATTTATTTCAACAGCTTATTTGAAGCCCTGACAGTAAAAGTCCCGAATCAAGATTTATGCTTCTTAAAAACATTGAAAAACTATGAAACTGTCGACAAGGTGATTTCTAAAGCAGCTCTGACCAAGTTCAGTCAATGTTTATGGTATTTATCAGAAGAAATAGCTTTATTTTCACTATTTGATGATGAAGTTGATACACAATCCAAAGCTAATATTGTATCGAATTTACAAAGAGAAAGTTTATATGATTTTGGGAAGAGATATGTTCCGCCAAAGGAAGAAATATCTGCCTCATTTTACGGTGAGTTGAATAAGTGTTTTTCATTCAATCCCTAGAAAAACTGTTAATTTTGTTAATAAACAATTTTTCTTATTGTTGCAGAAAAATGTTTGAGCGGTTTCGTGACCATAAAGAGCACAGATTTGTTATCGCGGTTAAAAATTGATAACGCCTTTCTCCAAGAAGACGTCTCCTCCTGGGATCAAATTTCTTCTTTTCGGGTAGCTAAACAAAAGGTTATGCACTTGAAGGCAGTCAATGACACAGCAGAGAGAGGTGTAAAGCTCATGGAAGATTTTCTCGGTTTAACTACTGCTGACAAAGAACAAGAAACATACTATTTGTTAAGGATAGGGACGAACTATTTCAACAATAGCAAGCTGAGGTTCAATTCGGATATACTACAAAGTCACTGCTAGAGTCGCACAGAGATCATTTCTAGGACCACTATTATGGAACAAAATGTATGACTAACCCTGCCCAGGAAAGTTACGATAATTGGGTTCGCCGACTACATTGCCGTCGCACAGTGGTTCATCTAATAAATCTAATAAATAATAATATGACAATATTTCAGAATAAAACCAATAATAAATATTTATTATTCATTACAAGAACAATTAAGACTATTTTTTAACTCTACCTAAAGTGTAAAGTAAAGCACCGGAAATAGTGCACAGATTTATCACACAAAATGAAAAAGAAATAATTTTTTTGAAAGGTTAAGAAAAAACAAATTTTTTAAAATCGGTTTTTACGTGACCTTAAAAATTACTCAACTTTGACTGGCTCTACAAACAAAAGTATTGATCCAAAAGAAATAATTTTTTCGATTATCAGAGCTCTAAACATTTGTTAATTCTGAGATTTTAAAAATTTTGCATTAAATGGTAGACTCACCCGAAATTTTTTATGCAAGCACTTTTGTCTAAATGAGTCACTGTGCATTGTGACAGTAGCTAAACAGATTCATGAAGTGGAATCAGTCACAAATGAAGCAATCGCTCTTATAAAAGATCGGCTCAACTTCGCAGGATTGGAGATGACCAATCATAAAACTGACTTTTGTACGCCACTCGTGTCTGGATAGAGGTACTAAGCACGAAAGAGTCTAAAAGGAGACTATCGTCAAAATACAGAATAGGGAAAATTAGCAGTTTTCGAACAATCTCAGAAGAAGCCGCCTTTGTTACTTTGTTATAGCTAGAATGGTCCCCATTGACATCTTTGCAGACGAGACGTTCGGAATATACAATAGAAAATCTTGAGCGGTCAACAACTATTTGGCAGGCCCGTTGGACTAATACAACAAAACTCAGAGGGCCGTTTAAATTAATTCCGACAATCCAAGACTGGGAAAACACAGCGACTGTAACTACTAAATAAAGCAGTTCCTATCTTGTCACGGTGGCTATAGGAAATATCTACAGCACTTCGGGCATGATAGCTCAGCTTTTTGCCCAGACTGCCCATATCAGGAGAAAGAAATAGAGCATGCGAATGATCGAAAGAATAAAACGCGCAGATACAGCAAATATAGAATATTTATCATAGGTTGCTTACCACTTTCGTGACGTAGAGTGTAGGGTGTGGTTTAATTCGTTGGCGTATTCCTGGAATCGAGACACTGGTAGTCCGGGCTACTATATTTTTTTAAAAACTGTCGAAACACATTAAATTGTAGACACCTTAAAGCGTAAAGATATCACCAAATTTTTATTTTTGATTTTCGAGGTGAATGCAAGAACTTCCCTATGAGGAAGTTAATAAAATTATTCATAGTGCTCACAACATGGAAGGAACTATTACTTTTTTACAATACTTCCAGTTCAGTAACCCATCAGTTGTTGAAGGTTTGTACCTATATATTATTGTATTTTAGTTCTAGTACGATTCATTAATAAATTATCCATTAGGAGCACGATTGGGACAGAAGAACCCTAAAATATAGCGTAGTCACTTGAATATTCGCAGTTTTCAAGTGATTTTTGGAGTCCATTCTTTAGATGCTCTACCATTCGACCTTGAAGCCAAACAGCGGTGAGAGAATTTTGGACAAATATCTCGGATTATTCCCTTATATACCCAATATACTCAGCAATTGGAGGCAAATGACCGTCCGCTTCGATATCACTTCACAGTTTGGGCCCTACACCAGCCTGAATAGGACGTCGATTTTGGCCGAAAAATCTTTTTGTCTGAAGAAGCGCATTTTCATCTTGGCAGCTGAAATAGCCCGAGCTATTTGTGAGATAGAACCAGAAACAGTCAACAAAGTTTTGGAGGTAAATTGGGTCGACTATTGCGAAGCCAGCGGAGGCAGTCACATGAATGAAATTGTATCCCACGACTAATCGGAATGTTCGGTCTTTCCAATAAACCCACAACATTGTTTATATTATTATTTTTGAAAAGAAACTTGTATTTTGATCACCCTGTACTTGTCAGGAGAGCTCTGTGAATCTCGAGTTCTTTGCACAAATGAGAGCAGTATTTCAGCAAATGATCTTGGAGCTGCTCGTCCTACCACCTTGCACTTTTTCATTTCGATCGCATAACTATTCTCATCTTTGATTGTGGCTTTGAGGCATATCTGGGCGTTTGTTGCTTCTTGAAAAATCTAATTTCAGTGCATACCGTGATTTCCAAAAATAATGTTAAATGTCGTAGCGAAATGCTGCTTCCAGAAGACACTACCTTTATGGTTGTGGATCTCAACTGGTAAGTCATGTGAGCCACCAGACCTATTTTCTTAGCATTCAGGCAGCTGAAGCGAAGGGCTGATTCTCCCACTTTTGTGAAAGTTTCGGACTTGTAAGATTGAGAAATTAAAACTACTCAGAACTCTCGTTTTCTGCACTTGACCGTCTTTATTTTTATTTTTTATTTTGTTTATTTTTACCTTAGTTCTTTTTCCATGTAGCCCTAGTTTTGCTCCGTGGAGCTTAAATTGGATTACTTTTGGGGGATGACTTATATGGCTGTCCTGAAGCTGACAACCTCTTTTGCGACACTGTACATATATGTACCTATGTATACATAGTGCATTTGCTAAGGCATACTATTTATTTCTGGAATATTGTGGTTGGACAGGCGAATTTGTATCTGGCTGCTGCAATTGATTGGATATTGAATGTAGGTTTTTTGAACAGACAGCAGATTCTTTCTAGAAAGGTATAAGACTTCTTCTTGATAGAATTTTTAGTCATATCGGTGGTAAATTAAACCAATATTGTACTATAAGATGTGGCATCGATGTCAATTTGGGTCGTAATAAAATTTGAGAGTGATCTACATATTTACGAAGCAGGCCAGAGCGTCATTGTAACATGGAAAGTAAGTAATCACGACGACAAATGCCCAAAATTGCGTAGCCTTGATTGTGGTTAGTACGTTTTGCCATTTTACGACGAATAGATTAACGCCAGATTGGGCAAACGCGTGCAAATTGTGCAAATTTATTTTGAAAAGCATGGTTCGGTTCGCCAAACTTATCGAGCTCTACGTCCATTTTACGGTCGACACAATCGTCCGTCTGAGAAAGTTATTCGGAATACGATGAATGGTTTTCGCACCACGTACACTCTAGTGGATAATACGCATCCCCAAGTACGAAAAACAGTGCGAAGAGAAGAAGTTTTTGCGTTGTGGGGCGCAGTGTTGAGGAGAATCCCAATGAGTCGATTTGCCATCGTGCATAGCAATTGCAGCCGGCAAAGAATATCCCGTTTGGCTTGTATGAATTTTGTAATGACAGTTGTTTTGTGTGCTCGTTAGTAATCGTCAACAACGTGTTGTTTTTAATTCTTGGTTGGAAAAACCGGCAAAGAAGCTCTTGAAATGTAAAAAACGGCCTACAAGGATTATGCTATGGGAAAACTCAAGTGTTTACGTGGTCTTACAGTTTCAAAAGAGATGAAATGTAAATTGATGAAAAACCTTGCTCTGGTTATCCTCCCACGGAAGGAAGGAAGGAGTGATTTGGAGTTCAGTTCAGCTATTTTTTTAACGGGAGATTAGGGAATGAAAAGGGAGGCTGCCAAATTTGTGTCTCAACTGCTGAATCAAATCAAGGTCGCGTGGAAGTATGCTGTTTTGAAAGAAGAGTTCCGAAATGATCGAAACCAAGGTCATGTCACCGGTGACGAATCATGGTGCTGCAGTTACGGTCCTGAAAAAAGTAACAATCAAACAAGTGGAAGACCTTAAGTCCGCTTCTTGCTCAAAAAACTCGTCCAGCGAAATCAAACGCTGATTTATGTTTTCGATGTGAGAGGAGTCGCCCATCCAGAGTTTGTTCCACGCGGCCAGACTATCTACCTTGAAGTTTTGAGAAGATTGCGCAACGGTTTGCAGCGGAAGGACAGTGATTAGTGGCATTCTGACGACTGATTTTCCCGCCAAGATAACATGCCTGTTCACATTGCTCTCTCTGTGATCCAATTTTTGGTCAAAAATGGCATCACTCCTGTGCTCCATCTCCTCTATACAAACGATCTTGCCTCCTGCGACGTTTTTCTTATTTCGCCGAATGAAAAGAGACACGAAAGGGAAGCGTTTTGCCAACCTTACTGAGATGAAGAAAAAACGACAGAATTTGAAGAAATGTTTTGGACAGTGGAATAAAAGATTAGACTTGATTTGCGGCCCGGGTCAATCCCGGACAGATTTATTAAGGCTTATTGCATGCATATTCTTAAAACTAACAATTTCATTTAAAACTAAAGATAAAAACTAAAGGGTGGGAGCGATTAAAGAAAGTTAGGACGTGAGGCATAGGTGGAAATAAGAATGTTCTTGAGGGTGAGTTTGTTGAGATGGTAGTCGAAGAGAGGCAGAACATCGTTAACTTCACGAAGCATTCTGGACACTGGCTCCAGGTGTCCGTAATTCATTCTGTGAAGATTTAGCCGGAAAAGTAGCACAAACCTAAGATTGCGTGGGTTGGTGTAAAAAGAAATAAGTTGAAGTAAAGAAGAACAATCGATATTACAAACTAAAATTTGATGAATAAATTGTATAAGTTATAACCTGACACTTATTGACGTTAAGCTCAAGGAAATTCTTCTGATGCCAAATACAAAATCTTTCTAGATCTTCTTGCAGCGGTAGGCTGCCTGAGGTAGATGATATATATTTAAAGATTTTCATATCATCTGCGTAAACAGATATGTATGAATTCTAGTAATGCAATCAAACTCATTAATGGTCATTATAAATAATAAGTGACCAAGGTGGCTGCTTTGAGGGACACCTGAAGAGGCTTTAATTGGGTCAGAAACTATGGACCTAAATAGAACATAGTAATATCGTTCATTTAAATGGGATTGAACCCATGTTATAAAGCTTATTTGGAAACCAAGAGCCTTTAATTTTAGAAGGATAATATCATGAGAGATTCTATCAAAGGCTTTGCGAAGTCGGTGGCAATCACATCAAATTCATTTCCAGATTCTAGCGTACATAAAGTGCTGGATACGAATTCCGTTAGGTTGGTGTTTATATTGTAGATCTACCTTTGAGAAATCCATGCTGGTTTTGTGAAACAATAGATTTACAATGGAAAAGCATTATGTCATATATGATGCCCTCGAAAAGCTTAGGTATGCACGGCTGCTTAGGAATTGGTCGAAAGCTGGAAATATCATCTTTTTGACCTTTTTTATGCAGGGAAATAATAAAAGGCTTTGTCCAGGTTGAGGGAAATAATCCCTGTGTGATAAAAAGCTGAAAGAGAGCTGTAAGTTAGGTGCATTTCACATTTCTTTAAAAATATAGGGAGAAGATCATTAGGTCCTGCAGAATAATCGTTTTTGAAGTTTATTATTTTATCTTTAACTTGCTCTAAAGCTATAGACACAGATTTCAAAGTTGTTTGTGGGCAGATATTTCAGCAGGAAAAGTAACTGAGGAGCTTATTCAGTTTTCCGTAGTTAGCCCTATGAAAATGAAAACTGTTGGAATACGCAGAGGAAATGAGATTAAGGCCATTGTCATACGTCAACATAAGAGAAAAGAGAGGGTGGTAACTATCCAAATTAAAGAGAAGATGTCTACTTTCTAAAACCACACCGTTATCTGTATCATCTGTCTGCCAATGTTATTGGTGACAACATTTAATTGATACAGGCCAGAGTAACTTAGGCCGTCGATGAAAAGATTTTCTTTACCAGAGGTGGGATTTGTTGCAGTAAAAAAGGACTGGTCCGTCTGAGTCCATAGCAACTTTGGGGGATTAGAATCGCCTAAAAAAATAACAACGTCGTTGGGATCAGCAGCATTAAAAATAGGAGTACAATCGCTTGCATCAACAGCTAGCTGGTAACCTTGAATTGGTTGAGAGGGGCGAATATAACAGCAAAAAATATATAGGTTGCGCTTGTAAATAGGAATTCTAGCGCAAAAGAAATCAAAGAATGTAGTGGAAAATTTTTTAAAGGGTCTAGACTCGAGACGAGAGTGTATAGATAGAGGTACACCACGGTCATATAAATTCTCCTCTTTATCAAGACCATCTTCATGATGTAAGTCGATGTCTTGAGAAAATAATTCAGTATTTTTAATATTAGGAGTGAGATTGGTTTCTGTGAGGGCAACAATGTCGTAGGGCAGAATCTGCGAATTAAGATATATAGCAGAAATCTTAGTTCGTAATCCTCATTACGTTGTGATAATACAGGGACAGATATTTGTGGAGGCTTCGGCAAAGAATTGAGTGGTGGGTTAGGAGCGAAGGTAGTTTTTGGAACTAAACCGTGTTCTCTGGAGGTGTAGTATGCATTTGGATCTTACGTGAGACGCAAAAGAAGAGAGATCATTAGCCACGTCATCAGGAGTCATATCTAATTGGTCATGAAAACGTATAAAAAGTTTCAGCACATCATTATGATTAGTGGGGAGGCCTTCTTGCAGAATGGCAACCGTTGCATTGGTTTTCGTTATACCGTGCGTCGATACAGATAGAGTCTGGCTCATCATGTATGTAGGTAGGCGAGATATAAACGAACATTATCATATAATCTGCGGTCTCTTAATCGAGAGACAATATACCGGCCATCTTCCTCTGAATCCATAAGGTGCTTGGTTAACTTTGCCCTTGGAGGAAGTATGGGGTCTAAAAATAAGGTGGTGTGGTGGGAGGGATTTAAAATATGGGAGCGAATAAAGTTAGGGTATGCCGTTTTTGTTTGAGTGGAATGAGATGTTGTTGGGTTTTTTAAGTGACTGGGAGGAGGATCAAGATAAAAGATACACGTTTGGGAATTGGGTTGGACAGGGTGGGTGGAAGAACGTTTTGTATATACACGATTGGCAGCATGAAGTAAAGAAGGAGTGGAGAAAGGAAATGCTCTAACTTGAAAACTCCAGTTTGTATCAGGAGCTTGTTTGTTAGGAGTTGGGTTTTTTTTTTTTTTTTTGTAAGAGTTAAACTTCGGTATAGGGTTGGACTTAAAATTAACATGGTTCCGTTTTCTAGATTTAGTGGAATTTGAATTACTGGACTTAATGGTAGCATCCTTGCGATGTTTGTTGTTTCCTGTATTCGGTTTTAATATTTCCATAGTTATTCCACCCAAATTGATGACGTCGGAAGCAGGGTTGATAAACATCCATTCATATTTTAACGGGATGCTTACCTTGAAGGTGTTGGTGGAGATCTTACGGCTGTTAATGACATCAATTTTAAATTTTGATTTGAAGAGATTAGTAAGAATCGAGGTGTTGTATGATGCAGTCGGTAGGGACTCATTTGGCACATGATATTTATCAGCAACTGATCATTATTTGGCGAAGAGGGAGCGCTGCCTATGGATGTATGGGACAAGTGTATTAGTGTTGAAGGTTTTTGTTTTGAAATTAAATGCATAAACTTAAACAATTAGTTCGGTTTATTGGGTCTGTTCCAGGTTAACAATTTCGGTAGCTGGTTATTATTTCACTATTGTGTTCAGTAGATTTTTATCTATATTTAACATTTGTGAAAAATATTTTAATAATAAATTTTAATTTTATTAATAGGTAATTTAAAAATAAACTTATTAACCTATTCAATGATTTTTCTCAGATGTTAATCAAAAATTGCCAGAGCCCCATATTAACTGTGTGAGAGTTTTTACCTATGAAGAGGCCATATCGATTGCCGAATGTGGAAAATTTCAATATTTTCTAGAGTTAATATGTGGCTTTTGTCTAATGATGCATGCAATGGAGACTCAGTCTGTCAGCATAGCATTGCCGTTCATACAACGAGACTTAGGAGCAAGTGTTTCCGAACAAGGTTACCTGGTTTCTGCTGGGTATTTGGGAATCGTGCTAAGCTCACATCTGATGGGTTTTCTTGCAGACACTTGGGGCCGTATACGAGTATTACGGACGTCCCTTATCCTTAGCATACTAACGTCGTTATGTTCAGCTTTTTCGATTAATACTTGGATGCTCATAATATTTCGTTTTTTAAACGGGCTAGCAATTTGTGGTATTGAAGCATGTGCCTTTACCTTTGTTGGAGAATTCCATGGCGATAAGAGCAGGACTAAGTTTGTTACATTCATGAGTACATTCTCACGTCTAGCCCGTATGGCAATGCCAGGTAAATAAAGCTTAACCATATAAAATGAATTTTAAATACAAAGGTATGCATTTTTAGCTGTTGGGTTGGTCGTTCTACCACTTCAATTGAATGCAACACTATTTGACATGGAATTCAAATCATGGCGACTGATGTTCTTGGGCAATATATCACTAAGTGTGTTATCATTTCTGTGCCTTCTTATGATACCAGAGAGTCCCAAGTTTTTACTAATTCAAGGCCATCAGAAGAAATCGCTAAGAATTCTATCTAAAATATTTGCGAGAAATACTGGGAAGCCCAGTAGTGAGTATCCAGTACAGAAGATCAGTGCAGAAACAGAAGGTGCCACATTTAGTGGGTTGTCTGGTGTTAAAGAAGCGGCCAATTTAGTATGGACTCAAACTATCCAAATGTTTTACAAAGAACGCGTTCTTCATACCATAAACTTTGGAATGGTGCTGTTTCTATTATGCTTCACATCACAGGGGATGTACATGTGGTAAGTCAGATAAAACTTTCCAAGTGTCTACGCAAATCGTATCCGTAATTTTCATCTCCAATAGGTATACTACTATCTTAACTCAGATGTCAGCTAATGCTGGAAGTGGACTCACAACTTGTGAAGTTATGAACTTGTCAACAATGAATTCTACGATCGTTTCAGAAGACCTCGAAATTGAGGTGGTTGATGTCGGTTTATATAACATTATGATATTGGCCGGCAGTATTTTTGTAATCAATATCGTGTTTTACTCTTTGGTTATTAATTATGTTGGAAAGAAGAATCTTATACGTAAGTTGTAATATTTACTGCTACATCATTATACAAGTAGATTCAGTGTAAATTTATTTAAAAAATATTGCAGTTGCATCGATTGGGATCACCATTTGCAGTTGCTTGGCCATTAACTGGGTAACATCTTTTGCATTAGCCGTATTTGTGTTTACTCTTATTTGTGCGGCGGTTAATTGCTTTAGCATTTTCACAGCTATAGTAACTGAATACTATCCAACGAATATTAACGTAATGGCGTTGTGCCTTCTTGTAATGATGGACCAATTAGGATCAGTTTGCGGAAGTAACTTTATAGGATTCATGCTGTATCGACATTGCAATTTGCTATTTTATGTAAGTGTCGGTGTGTTTATTGTGATTATGATTCTCTCAACACTCCTACCCACCGTCGGCTATGACAAAACTAAGAAAGAAAGAAAATTATATTTATAATAAAAGCTAGTCCTAAATACAAAAAATGTATTTTCTTTTAAATCAATGAATCAATATTGTGGACGAGACCTAATCTTTCTATTCAAATTCTTGTTTACTGTCAGAGCAGAGAGAGAGGGAGGTAGCTACGTTATCTTTCTAGCTGCGACCGCCGCTGGTAGAAGGAGAAACTTTTACATAAGTAAATGTTTTTGTTTTCAGACGTCTTTATTATTATTTTTTTTTCTGTTTATACAGTGTATAACCAGAAAGTCGAACCCAGAGCTTAAGACCTCAGGTCTAAAGTAGATAAACACTGTGTTAAATTTGAATCAGAAAAATTTTGAAAATTAAATTTTCATTGACCACTCACAACGCACAGATTTTTGATCCAAGTAACAGCGGTTCTTCTGGCTGGATCTCCTCTGTATCTATGAAGGATTTATGAAGCTTGAAGATTGCATTGAAGCTTGAAGATTGAAACAGAGCAAACATTTAACTTCGTATTTCAAATAATGAGTAAAACAAAACTGAGTTTGAATGAGGTACTTGTCGAGAATTTTTAGTCTGAAAAATGCCTAATGGGACTATCAAACGCTAGGCTCAAACTATAGATAATCCACAGTTGTGACATAACTACGTCAAGATACATTAAAAAATCACTATCCAATTATCTGTATAATATATCGAAGAAATATGCTTTCGAAGATTAAAAAGGGTACTCAAATCGAAAGAGATCGACGGGATGAGAGATGAGAGAACTAGAATTCACGCTCAGGTATTTGTTCCGTGTTTGTTTGAAAAAAATTCGAATCGACCTACTCGCTTTGGTAAGTCATGACCACTTCATTCCCAAGAGCTAGAGATTTTGCGAACGTCACTGAGGCGTATTTTGCTTGATTATACGTCCGTATAAGATCGACCTACTCACTCTGGTAAGTCATAACCACCTCATTCTCAAGAGCTAGAGATTTTGCGAACGTCGCTGAGGCGTATTCGAGATCCAAATTACTATCGAGTTGCTCGAATTTTAACTGATCGACCTCTATTAAAGATGGAAGAAAATCTGAATTTTATCGAAAAATCATCTTCAGAGATGAAGCAAATTGTTAGTTAAATAGCAAAAAATTGTCGCCTTTAGTGACGCGAGCAGTCGGAGTGTTCCAACAGCAACAATTGTATACAAAAAAATTGACTGAACTGCTTTTCATTCCGAAGGTATCATTGGGCCGTATTTATTTTGAGATGTTAACGATGAGTCGGTTACAATCAATGGAGACTGCTATTGCTCCACGTTTAAACATTTTGTTTTGAGAAAAATTAGAATTGGGGGACTTGGACGATAGGTAGTTTCAACGAATTGGTACCGCTCGCCGCACAGACCGTGATACAATTGATACAATTGACATATTGAAAAAGAAGTTCGGTGGTCGTATTTTCTTTTCATTAAGTCTCTGGAAAGAAACTTTAAACGACTTTGAGGTCAACATTCGACGGATAATCGTCGGAATTATGGGAGGAAGTCATTGCAAATTGGGTCCAGCACATCCACTAATGACATGGATCCCGACTAAAACATTCGAAAGATGTCATATCACCGGAATTTATTCAGAAAATTAAAAATAAAGTTTATTCATCTAAATCTGTATTGTCCCCTTCAAAGTGATCCCCATCGACTGCAACACACTTATGCCAGCGCTTGATCTAATCCTCAAAACATTCTTTATATTCCGTTTTCTGTATGTCCATCAGTGGTTCCGATTTTTCCATTACTTCCTCTCGGCTGCTGAAACGCGTTCCCCGTAGTGATTTTTTAACTCGATTGAACAGAAAGAAGTCGCAGGCAGCCAAATCAGGTGAATTCGGTGGCTGTTAGATGATATTTGCTGCATTTTTCGTCAAAAAATTACGAATAATGATGGCAATGTGCGACGGTGCGTTATCATGGTGCAAAATCCACGAGTTTTCTGCCCACAATTCTGGTCTCTTTCGGCGAATTGCTTCACGCAAACGTCTTATAACGCCCAAATAATACTCTTTGTTTACTGTCTGGCCTTCTGGCAAAAATACATGATGCACTACACCGTTGTAATCCATAAAAACCGTGAGCATTGCCTCCTTTTTTGACTGAAAACGACGTGTTTTTTTTGGTCTCGGTTCATTTGGTGAACGCCATTCACTTGCCTGATGTCTGGATTGCGTCTCGTCTCCAGTAATGATACTTTTGATGAATGTGGGATCGGATTCAGCCTCGCAAATCATCTCTTTTGCAACATCAGCTTGTGAAAAACTCTTTCAGATCAAATATTCGAGATTGTCGATCTGACGTACATATCGGAAAACTCCGCTGAGATCTTATGAAAGCTCAATCTGAAAGCTGTCGTCAATCTTATCGATACTCTCCTTTAGCTCATTTACTGTGCCTACTTTCCTGTGAAAAACAGATCTGCAGAGAGTGTAAAATTGTTTAAAAATGATTTGAGATTGTTTTTTTTAGTAAAGAAAAGTAAAGGTGGTGATCTCAATTGTGAGCAAAGAAGCTGGGGGTGCAATAGGGCAAATTCCTGGGGAAATATTCTCAAGGAACTTTCAAACTATTTTCCGTTTTTCGTTTTGTTTCCATCAAGTCCATCTTATATTTCATGTAGTTCGGGTGGTGTCCCATCTGTTTATGATTTATTTATAACAAATGTTGCTTTGAAAATACATATTGTTCTCTTAATTACAAAAAAGCCAACTGGAAAATGTTCAAACAATACACCTGTTGATTTAGAAAATACATTGTATAAGGGAATATAGACACATATATTAAGGTGTTCTCAGAAAGCATTTTGCATTCTGCAAATCTAAGTATACCTAGGGTTAATAATAAAAACAATAGCGCATACTTAAAAATTCCAGACTATATTCTTTCATATATTCGAATCAGAAATTCCCATAGGTGTTCGTGAGTTCGGCAGAGAAATCGCCAGTCCTTTCACTATGCAATGATAAAGTATTTCAATAAAATGATCTCTGATGAAATCCAATGCTACAGAAACAGAAAATGGGGGAAAACTCTGAGTACTCTAGAAAAAAATTCCAAACCTTTTTGGAATATATTGCATATAGTTAAAAATAAAAACAACCCTATTCCCAGTCTTATAATTGATGGTCAAGTTTACCACAAGGACAAGTTTCTAATTTCATTAAAAACCACAATTTGTCTCAAAATATCGGTAATGCAGTAACAAGTGCCTTGGTCTTTGGTCCATCAGGCTGTCACAACAAAATGTAAGTTTGTCTGATGTAGAGTATGTTTCTCTGGAAAATGTTAAAGATGTTAAAGCTTATGTTAAAGCTTAAAAATTAAGAAAAGCGATGGCATTGACGGTATAAAAAATATATATTTAAAAAAATTGTCGATTTCAGCAATAACATTTTTAACATTTCTTATAAACTCGTGCCTAAAATTACAAATCTTTCCGGATTGTTGGAAAATAGCTAACTTGATTCATATTTCCAAACCGTATAAGCCATTGGAAGATCCGCTTAGTTACCGACCCATAAGCTTGCTTAGCAGAATAAGCAAAGTTCTGGAAAGGCTCCTCAAAAACAAACTGTTATCAGTCATTGAGAGCCAATGTATTTTTCCTAATGAACAATTTGGTTTTAGAAGTCAGCATAGCACGTTGCACCAAGCAAACAGAATTTGTCAGTACATTAAGAATAAAAGACTTATTGGTGAATCAACTGGTTTAGTCCTTTTGGACATCGAAAAGGCATTCGATTCAAAATGCTTTCGTTTGGTTTCCCTGTATATCTCGTCAAAATTGTACAAAGTTTTCACATAGACTTGGTCTCAACATGGAGACAAATTTACAAAATGCGATAGAAATATTATAACATTATTACACAAAATGGAAAATTTAAGTCAAAACAGGTAAGTTTGAAGCAAACTTTTTTACACGAAAAAATAAACTTGTTATCTTGCGTGTATTCGCCTTCAAGTGAGAGGTCAAGTATTACAATGGGAATCACATATCAATTATTTGAGAATCTATTTGAATAAAAGGTTAACATTCAAGGAACACTTTGCACAAACCAGTAGAAAAATTCAAATTTGAATAGAAATGTTATGTCCTATTATTAACAGAAGATCGAATTTAAATTTTGAAAACAAAATAATAATATACAAAGTAATATTTCAGGCAATTCTGCTTTATGGATGCCAGGTTTGGGGAGATTGATATTGCACAGTCATAAAAAAAATCTTCAACGTGTACAGAACAAAATTTAAAATTCTTAAGATGATGCTTAATCTACCTCGTTCCTACTCCATTAGGGTCCTGCATAAGTTATCAAATGTTGAAATGATTTCCGTAAGAACTTACAAATTAAAAACATCTTTTGCTAGGAATGTTGTTTTATATGATAATCCTATAATAAGAAACTCAATCAGCGAAACGTGATAGTGTTTAATTCTTTGCTTCTTTTGAGCTTTTGGTTTTGTTTTCTTTATTTATTTATAAATTAATTAATTAATTTATATATATACCTATTTATTATTTATTTATTTTTTTATTTATTTATTCATTTATTTATTAAATTATTTATTTATTATTAAATTAATTATTTATTTATTTATTTTTACATAAAGGTTTTATTCGTTTTTTCCTTTGTTTTTCTAAATATTTTCCAACTGTAATCGTTACAGAAAAATGTAAAATTTTATAATAGCAGAAAGATAATTTTGTATATCGAATTGTGCGAAATAAAAATACTACTACTACTAAAAACAAATATTAATGGCAAACTAAAATACCTCATTCTCATACAAAAATAAACTCCCATAGCTACAAAATTATTACCTAAAGAGGATGAAAATTCGAAATTTCAATAATGCACAAGAAGACAGCAGTTAAAAGGTCTATCAAATATTCCAGATGACAGTAGTACTCACATATTATGATGACACACGTTTTTGGAATTCCATTCAACATGCCAAGTGCAGGGTATATATAAAATTTCGATGATCTGCAATACATATGGCCGAAGACAACCGAACACTGCATTCCAACACGACGACACATTCTGTAAAAACATTGGAAATTCGCATTTGATTAAAAAGATTTTTTAAAAAATCGTTCTTTCATAAGTCCCAGTTAGCTAAAAACAAATACTCTAAATGTACTCAATTTCTGGTCAATCTTTATCATATTGATAGTACATATAGTATAGCAGAATATAAAGTAAAAGTGTAAATAAATTTAAAGCTCATGTAAATCCTTACAAAATTTTACTTTTAAATATTCTTTTGTAAATAAGACTTGTTTTCGCGGAAAACTTAACAATTGTAACTGAAAATTCGTAGTTCATTTCACGTAGAGCATGCCATTAAAAATTCATTTTCTGAGGTTTTGGAATTCTAAACCTCACCTTGTTAGTGAGCCCAAGGTGGACATCAGCACTGGGACTGCTTAGAAACGCTTGCAGAAAACTTTTCAACTTAGCAAAAAGCACAAGAAAAGTGACTAACTGGGACTCATAATAAAGAATCCCTCAAGTAATACAATACAAAAAATAACTGAGGAAGTGCAAAGCGACAATCTTGGAGGTCATCAATCACGGACACCTCTGAGGCATCGCGGCTATGAAAAATCCTCTTAACAAATCCTAAGATACCTAGCTGTTTGAAAAAAACCGACGGCTTTTGGACAACCTCAAGTGCTGAATCGCTTAACCTGCTACTAGACACCCACTTTCCAGGCAACTGCCAATTCGCGGCCAGTAACAACCCAAACAGGCTTACTGCAACCGGGACCAAAATTCATGGTCTGATCACAAGAGACAAACTGCTCTGGGCGCTGCATAGCTTCTGCTGCCGAGCTACAGAGGTCCTCAGATATTATTTTGTCTACGCTAGAATATATTATGAGGAGCTGTGTAGAATGGATCCACATTCCACTGTCATAGAGAGAAGTCAATGTAGTTTTTATTCCCAAAGCCGGAAAATGTTCTCATGTTGTCTTAAAGGACCTCAGACCTATAAGTCTATCATCTTTCCTTCTGAAAACTTTAGAACGACTGATTGATATTCATATACGAGCTAGAATTGATCCAAGACTTCTGTCAACGGCTCAACATTTTTTTTTTAAAGAACTTAACACTCAAGTTTCAACATTTAATGGGGAGACTAAATTATTAGTGTAATTGGACTTGTTATTGTATTATAGGCAACCACGTGAATTACGTTGCCTGAAAAAAAGAATGTCTTTCGGGCAAGTATGGGACACCGAACCTTCCGATTTGGAAGCCAATACACTACCACTTAACTCACGGCCACCCATGTCTACTGTAAAGGAAACTCGGTGGAAACGGTTCCGCATTCACTGACTAGCCACATCGAAAGATCCCTATAACATAAAGAGTACACATTGGTTGCTTTCTTAGACATAGAGGTTGCCTCTGACAACGTTAACACATCCGCAATCACGACTGATAGACGACTCCCTTGGAGAGTTGATCAGTCTTATGCTAAACAACAGGGTAATCAACTACAAACTGGGTGTGACTTCTGCTAAAAAATAGCAGGGTAATTGCCTATGCGGATGACGTTGACGTCTCAGGTAAGCATCTTAATACAATTAAAGAACTCCTTCAGCTAAATCTTAACAGATTAACCCATTGGGCAGATCGCTGTGGATTGGGAGTAAACCCCATAAAACTGATATCTTCATCTTTTCCAGGAAATACAAAATTACAGTTATAGACCCTTTCTCAATAAACGGTACCAGTTTAGTATTTGCCCATACAGCAAAATATTTGGGTCTCATTTTTGACAGGAATCTAAATTGGAAACTTAACACTCAAGTCAGAGTCAATAAAGTAAAGCTACGATTGCTTTATTCTCTTGCAAGTAGCTGCGACTGCAGCTATTCGCCTTAAAGCGACTAAACAGTGGACAAATAATTCATTTGGCCACGCCAACATTCTTAATACATTAGGATTGCTTACACAGAACATCGATTACACCATACCTAAACATCGGTTTGACAAAGACTTCTATGTAAGCTTCGCCTTTAGATCTTTCTGGGAGGAAGATGTTTTCATGGAGAACGAGTCAATCCAATCTACACAGATGAATCTAAAACTGATAGCGGGGTTGGCGGTAGTGTTTTCTCAGGTAAGCTAAATCTGAGCCTCTCTTTCCGTCTTCCAAATCACTGTAGCGTGTTCCAGGCGGAAATTTTGGTGATTAAAGAAGCTCTGTCCTGGCTGAAGAAAAACGTGATATCTGCAAAGGATATCGCACCTTTTCGGATAGTCAGGTAGCTATCAAGTCCCTGGACTCGGTCTCATTAAATTCTAAAACCGCCCTTGCATGCCGATTATCTCTTATGTAGATGACAGAGCAGTTCAACCTTCACCTTTGCTGGGTGCCGGCCACAGAGACATTCCAGGGAACTGTAGGGCCGATGAACTCGCTAAAATTTGAACCACTCTACCTATTCTACAGGAAAAGGTAGCATAGGTATACCAATTGCTACATGCAAATTAATATTAAAGCTGGATGCCAATAAAAAAACAGATCTTAGGCGGGCTGTTACACCAACATGTCTAGCGACTAAACAGATCTGGCGAAATCTAGATCTAAATCGCTCTAATAGTCTGATCCTTCTAAATAGGAAATATCTCAGCGCCATCATAGGTATAATCACCGAACACTGCCGATATTTCTATGCTATCAGTTTCTTAATGTGGCCACTTCCACGGATACGCGTACTTCTTATAAGATCATGTTTTGTTACACCCACTGACATCCGTAACATGTTCATTTCCGTCGCTGTCATTTTTCCTTTATATTTTTCGAACATCGTCCCACATTGCGATTCATATGTATGTTAAAACTGGACGAACGACTGTCGTATATAACAAGGTAGATGATTCACTTGGGAAGTTGATCAGTTTTCAATGCTAATCAATAGTAGGATTATCAACTCCAAACTGGGTGGTGCTACTTCTAAAAGATGGTACCCCGCAAGGCGGCGCCCTTTCCCCCCTTCTCTGGAACTTAGTGACCTATGAACTGCTGAAATACCTGTAAACGGGTGGTAGCAGGTGGTGGTCTCAGCAAAGCATCGCAACATCATTAACGAACTCTTACTCCAAAATCTTAACAGATTAACCTGTTGGACGGGCTGTTGTGAATAGGGAGTACACCCGCACAAAATTGATCTTATCCTCTTTTCCGGGAAATATAAAAGCTTAGTCTTTTCCGATACATCGACAGGAAACTAAACTGGTAACCTAATATTCAAGAAGGAGTAAGGAAATTTACAATAGCTTTATTCTCTTTCAAAAAAGGCATTCGGAACAAATGGGTACTTCAACCTCGCATTATCCACTGGCTATACTTTTCGGTTATGAGACCACCTACGGGGTGCACGGTCTTAGACAATCCGGCCAACCGTAATAAACTAAGTAAACCCCAAAAGACAGCATGTCTGTGTATAAGCGGAGACCTACGCTCTGCTCCCTCAGCGGCACTATATATTCTGTTTCACTTGACACTCCTCGATATTTTCAGCAGGCAAGTGAGTGCTAATGCAGCTATTCGCCTTAAAGCGACTATACAGTGGACAAATAAACTTCCAGCGAACATCTTACACATTATGTCCGAACATTGATTTGACATAGACTTTTATGTAGGCATTCGCTCCAGATTTTTCTGGGAGGAAGACGCTCTACGAACGACAAGTCAATCCATTTCCACATATATGGATTCAAGGCTAATAGTGGGGTTGGTGGCAGTATCTTCTCAGATAAGCTTAACTTAGATTCTCCTTCCGCATACCAAATTACTGTAGCGTGTTTTTTAATTTTAGTACTCGAATTAGCCCTGTCCTGGCTAAAGAATAACGAGATATCTATAAGTGATATACGCATTTTTTCGGATAGTCAGACCGCTATCAAATCCCTATATTCAGCCTCACAAAATTCTAAAACCGCTCTTGACTGCCGATAATCTCTAAGGGCGATGATGGGGCAGTTCAACATCCACCTATGTTGAAAATGTATCATCATAAAACTGGATGCTATTAGAAGAACAAACCATAGGTGGACTGATGGGTAGACATGTCTAGTGACTAAACAAATCTCAAACTGGATCTGATGTTTGATCTCTCAAAATAAGAAACATATCAGCGATATCATAATTGTCATCATGTCTTATAGGAATGCATACTCAAAGGCTTGGCGTTTTTACAAACGACTTCTGAAGAAGCTGCATGAACGAGGAGGAGAAGGAGACATACTCTGTATATGCCCAGCTTTCTCACAAAGAGATTTAAGCGATCTAAGCAATATAGGCGTTAACGCTACGTCAGACGCTCAAATTGGTTCTAAGAGTAGATAACAGATCCACGTGGCATCACAATGGGCCAATAGGGTGCCGTTAAATAACGCACAGCGAAATAAGGCAGACATTTCAAAATCCGATAATGGGAAATAAAGTTGTACATTGTTTGCCAAAGAAATCCAAATTTCAGAGAGAAGGCAAGAGAATTAGCAAAGCCTACTTTAACATAATCAATATTTATTCATTGTAGCTCGACGTGCAGTACGTGAACTTTGAGTGACAAACATCGAATAAATATAATGGAAAAAAACAATTTATGGTTTAGCCGCTACCGCGATTTTGTCACTCCGCTATACTCTTAGTTAACATCAGTCATGCAGGCGCCTATGTTTTAAAGGTACTCGTACCTGCTTTTATTGATAAATAACAATTTTGATAACTGGGACTTATTTCGCGGCACCTTTGTGAATACGTGCTCACGGTAAATTTTCTAGTGCGGAAATATGAAAGCAAGCACTTCTGTCGAAATGTGTGTATAAATTCAAATCGTTATAAGGCCGACTCGGCTCTTATTTCACGGCAAGTGGGTTGGTTTTTTCAAAAGCCACTGTAAATCTAACTGGTTCGGATAAATTGCAATGCATATATTCGGTCTTAGTACGATTGATTCGAAGCCCATTACCTCTAGCGCCTTTCTTCAGTTATTAGGGAAGGACCGTCAAGTCGTTGCCTATAATAGCGCTATCATCGGCAAAAAGAAGAAAGCAATGGACTTTGTACACTGCATTGGTGTATTCCTATGAATTATCCGATTATTCGCGCTGTACATTTAGCTTTCGTTTTAACGTGGTCATACCATACATACTATATTGCGTATCATGGTAGCGCAGTCCAGAATGCTGAATGCTTTTTTCAAGTCGATGAAGATCCGTCGAAGCTTTGCGATGTTTTTCCATCATTTTCCGTAACCTTTGAATCATGCCATATGGCCACCTTCCTCTCACTTGGTAATATGGATATTGCATTGTTTGGAATTCTCTTGCATATGAGTGTTTTCATAGTATGCGACATTAGTTTCACCAATCGGTAGTTATTACAATTTCTTGGGTAGCCTTTTTCATTCTATAGTGGATCAGGAAAACTCTCTTTCATTGGTAAGGCATTCGAATATCTCTCATAATTTTATTGAATAAAATATCGAAGTATTTAAGTCCAAGATTTCCAGCAATTTTCACTCACACTTCGGAGGGTTGTTATCCAGCTCATTCTTTTTACAACTTCGCTAACTTCGCCTTCCATAAAATCTGCCGGATACTCTTCATGTGCGACAGCTGAGGGAATGGTACTGCGCGTCAAAGTACCCCATTAGTAGGTTTCCCTGTTCATCTGCAATATACTCGTATTTCGGCGAAGGAATCATTTACTCGTGGTTCAACGTTGCACTTTTTCTACTCCTTGTCTCTCCTTAAACATTCTGAAGATAGCTCTTCTATTTCAATGGTCACAAATACTCTGTCGACAATTGTATTCGTTCTATCATGTCAATTTCGTTGTCATTACAAGTAACTGCATAGATTTCTGAGAAATGGTACCTTTGGAGTTGGACATTCTGCTGGTCAGTCTACAACGTCGAAGGACATTATCTATTGTAATAGTTAAGTAATGTAGCATTGGGGAATCTTAATTTGATGAATTTTCATAAACAACTTTCATCAACCCCCTAGGGGTCGCCAAGAGTTCTTTCGGGGGTCGCGGTCGTTAGCCGGTTAGATTAATAAACAAAAATCCTATGCTAAAAACAAAAATAAAATAAAACACAACATTTTTTAGTGCGACTGATTATTTAAAAAAAAACGTTGAAATCTTGAATTAATCTTTGACACTTTTACGATTAAATCATTTTCAAAACTTATCCTGTTTCTCTTCTTAGTTTTAATGTTAAACATTGAAGAGAATCTGACTTCACACAGGTATGAAGTGGCGAATGGCAATAACATCCTCAAAGCCTGGTTTGCCAGCTCAGGATACTCTCATCTTCCCTTTATCCAGAAATTGTCAATAGTTTTTAAATTGAAGCTAAATCTATAAGATTTTCTTTCATCTTCACCGATGCTAAATCGGCAATTTCGACTGACATATTCAAATAAGGATTTAATATCCATGTTTATCCATTTCCACTTTCAGAATCCAGTTCTGGAAAGTAAATTAATAGTTTCTTCTCTAAATTATGCAAACTCTGTATCAAGAAATGAATATGAGAGCTTACTGATATAAATTCATCTGATGAAATTTCTTCGAGGATCTTTTGAATGCAGGGAAAATAATCAAAAAATTTTGTTTGTAAAGACTCTAACCACAAACGAAGTTTTGCGAGGAATCGTCTGATTTTGTCTTTTGCAGTAATAATGCTTTCTTCTCTCCCTTGGAGGTTCTTGTTCGAGATGTTTAAGTAGTCAAAAAGATCAGCGAGAAATGATAATTTTCAAAGCCAGGTGGGATCAGAAAAATGAGTCGAATTTCCAGATTTTGAATCTTGTAAGAACATCAATAAATCAGCTTTTAATTCCAGAACTCGTGTCAATACCTTTCCTTTTGACAGCCATCTAACCTCTGTGTGATAAAGGAGATTTTGATGGAGTGAACATTTCGTCATATATGATCCAAAACAGACGACTTTGCAAGGCCTTGCATTTAATAGAGTTCACAACTCTGATCACATCTTTAAGCACATCATTTAATTCAGAAGGTAACACCTTGGACGCAAGAACTTGTCGATGAAGAAAGCAGTGTGTCCATGAAACGATTAGCATTATGAATTTTAATTTTGCAATGAGTCCAAAGCTTTTTGCAAGTCAAAGCCTTAGCACCATCGCTACAAATAGCAAAACATATTGTCCAATCAATCTCGTAGTTGCGACAGCTTTCTAAAAACATGACGTACAAACACTGGCCAGTAGTATTAGCAGGAAGAGCTTAACAAAATAAAAGTTCTTCTTCAATGTTTTCCTCTGCTTCAAAATGAACAAATACCACAAACTGTGCACAGTCTGAAACATCAGTAGATTTATCCAGTTGCAGGCAAAATAAGATTCTCAGCAATTGTAAGAGCTTTCCCTGCTTTGGCGACTCGGTATGCTACTTGATAGCTCGCTAACAACGCTTTCTTATTGGAACTCGACAACTAAAACAAATGTTAAAACAAAAATGATATATCCGACAAACAAAACAGTAAATTAAAAACACAATTCATGCACTGGTGATCGCTATAATAAGGCCATACATTTTGCAATCGATTTTCACTATTTATACCTCTGTTGGAAATTTTGTACCCGGAAACTTTTACTACCTGGGAACAGGTACATATTTTCTCAACAGGAAGTCATAGAATTAAAAAGTAAATCAAAAATGACCGTTGGAATTTCCCAAGATCAGTCAATGAACTACTTCAAATGCGTATAAAAAGATGCGCCACTAGGATGAGGCCACATGCGAAATCTTCCAAAGAAAGCAAAAAATTAATAAATTGTTTATATTTTATGGTTTTAAAGCATTTAATTATTACGTTTTTCTACATTAATAATGAGACGGTTTGGAATAGAATCATATAGTTTTTTTTTTTTTTAATAATCAAGAGAAATTTGGGCCCAGTCATAACGAATAGCTGCGATTAAAGTGTCCTTGTCTTCAAATTATCTGCCATTCGATTATGTTTAAGTCCGGTGAATAGGGCGGCCATGGCAAAAGTTCCACGTCTTCTGATTGAATCCAACTTCTAACAACCCTGAAAGTGTGGTTGGGGCATTGTCTTCTTAGAATATCAAGGCAGGGGTCCGAAAATGTTTTTCACTTTTGGAAATGACCGTTACAGCAAACGTTTGTAGATGTTTCGGTTCATTGTTGTGGACAAAAACTCCAACTCGATTGTGCCATAGTAGGTAGTAGCTCCCCACACCAATATATCTGATGTACGGCTGTGATGTCTTGCCAAAATAAGCTCCTCCTTTCTTAGATCATGGAAATAAAAGTTGTAACCATCGGGGCCATCAAGGTTACAATTTTTTTCATCCGAAAAGACAACGCGTTTCCATTCACTGCTCCAAGCGACATGTTCTCCTGCAAAATTCATTCGATGCTCCTTGTGTACTTGTGGCAAGTTTTCAGGTTCAGGAGGCAACAGGTTTGTAGCAAAATAGATCAAATATGAAAGAAAGCGTAGGTATATTTTTTGCGAAATTAAGCCGGTTAGTACATATGTACATACCCTAATACCTATGTACCTAAGTATGTATTTATATCGTGATTACGTTCAAACAAAAACAATTATTATTTTTGATCCAAAAATAATAAAGGGCATTGTAAGAGGTTATTTTCCCCTTAGTAAAATAAAGAAAATTTTCTTCAAACAAATTTTATTTTTCTTAAACAACTCAAACACAATAAAATACCAACGACCCTCCTAGGAAAACCTTAGAGTAGTCAAATGGAAGTAGATCTTGTCTGAATGATCTCTTCAGTAATTCTACAGTCTTTATATACGAAATTGTAAGAGCTTTTTAGAAGTTTATTCAATATATTGTGAAAGCTTTTTGTTAACTGTATACAGTGTGTGAACAAAAATATAGTCACTTAAAATAAAAATAAAAATATATAATTCATAGGCAATTAAAAAATCAAAGTACAAATTCATGGAAAAATGAAAACGATAAACAAAATGTTTCAGCATTCAAATAAGACTTTTTTACCTGAACCACAGTACTTTGTTGCTGGTTAAGAGAATTCAATTTTCGTTCGAAAATTTCTAACGGCTTATCTGCTTCTTTGGAATGTTTAGTTGAGAGATGTCGCATAAGCTTTGATGGTTTCATACTTTCAGCAGATGAAACTTTACAACAAATAACACATTGAGGCTTATTATTTAAAACTGTGAAACCATAATATTTAAGATAATTTTCGTCATAAAGTCTATTTTCTTTTTTCATTGTTTCGTTGCTTTTCCCGCTTCCACTTGCACCGGATGTGCAAGGCTGCAACGGTCTTTTAAGAAACTTGTCCATAATCACCCGTAAACAAGACAACACAACACTTAATAAATAAGACAACACAACTTGATAAATAAGTACTCGCAGTTAAGAATTCAAAAAACACTGTATTACTGCAAAGCCTGCTACAATTTTTTTTTTGGCAACACGGGAGAAAATTTCATCGCGAATAAGTAAAATCTTATGTAATTAGACCGGGTTTGGAAGGAGTTCAGTGTATGTAGCTTTTTAAATAACTGACGCATTTTAATGTGGTTTTCGCCAAAATGTTTTTACTAACAAAGGGGTCGCGTACTCAAAAAGTTCGAAAAACACTGAACTAATTTGAATGTGTTCGGCGCCTTTCAAATCCATATGCTTGAAATTTTGCATTTATTACTGAAAACGTCGTACAGCAACGCGTCAGCGATAGTTGACCTTAACTACGGATGATATAAAGATCTTATTCTATTTGCAACACTTTCAACACCATATAGTCGATCTAAGTCCCTACATTGTGAATAGTTTCCTGTTTGGGTCTTTGGCTGAGAATATGGAAAACATCAACTCAACATCCCGCTGTCAGACAGACTAGACCAATCAACTAAGACGATGACAACTAAATAAAACTTGCGCCCACCTGGCTAACACAAAGTAAGGATAACAATATCTAAGCTTAAATCCAACAAAGCTACTGGACTTGACGGCTTACCAACCGAGTTATTACAAAGCTGCAAGAAGTGAATTTGTGGAGAGCATACAAAAATTTATTTCTCAGATCTGGTCAGAAGATTGTATGCCACAGCATCGTTTGCCTGATCCACAAAACAGGAGATCCCCTTAACTGTAAGTCTCCTCAACATTGCGCACAAGATCTTATCTGCTATATTGTGTGACAATCCGGAAGATCCTGGAAGAAACCTAAGAAATCCAAATCGAAACCCATCATCTTTCTATGATAGCATTTATAGAGTCGATCTATAAAGAGTCATGGCTTGTTGTGACATCAGAGCGAATGGGCACCAATGCTCCGGCCCACAGATTCTTCGAGTTTAACCTACAGGGACAACACAGTAGAGGAATGCCTCACCGCATACAAGCGGAATTAGACCTCAACCGTCTTGGAGTGGGCAATTAGAGGCAGTTAGCTAATGATTGGGATAACTGTTAGTTGAAGATCAGGTTCATCCCGAGAGAATATTTAAAAGCACAATATACCACCTTATCCAGCAGCGGTTTTTTAGGCTTAAGGACTGAAACGAATACAATTTGGAAACTTCAAAGTAAAAAAAAAACTATTTTCATAATTCATTTTCATAATAAATTCATTCACAATTACAAAAAATAAAAAAAAAATTATTTGGGTTCCCATTCTTTCCTCAACTTCTTTCGAATGTCCTTCATAAGGCTGGCGACAGTTACATCCGTGATCTTTTTGGACGCTCTTTTCCATTTAGCACTAAAATCTTTTACGTCCTTTGCACACTGCTCACTTTTCCTCAATTTAGCTTTGACTAAAGCTCAATACCTTTCAATGAGACGGCACTGTGGAACATTGGGTGGATTCATGGCCTTTGGGACAAAGTCGACATTTTTAGCAACAAGAAAGCTCAACGTCGCTCTAAAATTAAAAAGTAGGCCGTTTCTATTTGAATTTTTTTTTGGCCACATCATATGCATGTAAATTCACTGTAACATTTTCGGCAGTGGTATACGGTGGCTTTGAGCATAAATTGCGCCTCAATTTTGTGTATTTGTGTTCCAAACTTTTTTTTGGGTATCACACACCCCAGTTTGCAGTTCGTGTGAGTGTTTTGAATTTTTTTAAATAAAAATAATATCATTTTATAATTGTCTTTCTTAGTGAAATATACAAAATTTTGTGAAAAAAACGAAAAGCTGTTTTTAAATAAGGAAATTTAAGCTTTAGGTTTGTTTAGTCATAAGATAAAAGTTTGTTTTATAAATCAGTCATATTTTTACAGCGAAAATGGCATTTATACGGGACGAAGAAATCGAAGGGCTTCTGTTGGACGCTGACAGTTTGCTGGAAAGTGATGAAAAATTGGACTTATTCGCCGATGGTGATTCGGACAACGATCCTGATTACCTACAAGAGCATTCTGATTCAGAGAGTGCTCAGAGCGCAGAAGAGGAAGATGAAATACCTTCTCCTTTTCCACCGAAAAAAAAACTGGCGGGAATCAAAGGAAAATCGGGCTACAATTGGAGCACAGTCCCACCCGAAAAACGTGGTAGGCATCAGATACGTAATTTAGTAAGCCACTTCCCAGGTCCAAAGGGGGCAGCTAAAAATATTACAACCCGCATTGAAGCTTGGAACTTACTATTTTCTGAGGAAATTTTGCTGAAAGTGGCGACTCACACAATCGAGCAAATAGTACGGTTTTCAGTTTATAATAAAAATCCACAGCCGTACCATGGACCTACAGACATAATTGAATTAAAAGCATTCATTGGATTGCTGTATCTGAGTGGTTAACGAAAGCTGCCAAGTTACACCTCAACGAATTGTGGTCAGCGAGATTCGGTGTTTCTCTATTCAGAGCAACAATGTCTCAGCATCGATTTGAATTTATTGCCACGTGCTTACGCTTTGATGATAAAACAACTAGAGCTGGGCGTAAAGTGGATAACAAATTTGCGCCCATTCGTGAAATATGGGAAATATTTATTACCAATTGTAAATCGCTGTATACACCATTCGAATATTGCACAATTGATGAAAAATTTATGGACTACAGAGGCAACTGTCCATTCCGCATATATATGGCGTCGAAACCAGATAAATACTGGTTGAAATTTGTTATGATAAATGACTCACGTACATGGTACGAGTAAATGATAAATGCAATTCTCTACGTTGGCAAAGTCGAAGTTGAAGCAAATGAGTCAGTACCTTCATATTATGTAAGAAAATTGTCAGAGAGTATCCATCGAACTGGAAGAAACATTACTGTGAACAACTGGTTCTCTTCTGTGCCGCTATTTCATATATGATGTTGACAGAATACAATTTGACGATGTTGGGAACTCTTAGAAAAAACAAAAGGGAGATTCCAGCTGAATTGTTGGCTCTAAAAGAAGAAGGTCATTCAAGATTTGTATTTGATGAAAACAAGACTTTAGTTTCGTTTGTTCCAAAAAAGAAGAAGATAGTTTTACTCCTCTCGACAAACCATTACACATATGATGTGGATGAAACATCGGGTAAGCCACAAATGATTCTGGACTATAACAGTACCAAAGGAGGAACTGATACGTTCGATAAGCTTTGCCATTCATACACAAAATCCAGACCTACCCGTCGTTGGCCTATGCGGGTTTTCTGTGGAATGCTGGATCACGGTGGAATAAATGCAATGGTACTGCACACACTCGTACAACCACTCCAAAAAATTCCCAGAAAAGAGTTTTTGTATAAACTTGTTTTTAGAATTGTTGAGCCACAACTAAGGCAAAGGGTCCGAGTGCTAACTCTCAGACGAGGATTAAAACAAATCGTAGAAGGTATTTTAACCAATGAAGGTATTTTAACCAACAACCCTGGAAAAATATGTTCGATGCAATATGTGTGACAGGAAGAAAGATAGGAAAACAAAAAAAGCTTGTGCGGCATGTCATCAGCCCATGTGTGAGGAGCATCGGTCATCACTTTGTGTGGAATGCACACAAAAGGATTAAAAATTCAAATTTAATTCTTAACATATTTAAGCATTCCGCTAACCATTGGTTTTAACTTTAAAAGTTCAAAACGCTAAGGAAGAAGAAAAATGTCTTTATGAAGAACTAATATGTTTATTAATTCTTTTTTTAAGCTGTTATTTTTTTTTAAAAATAAACATTTTATTTAACCTTAATTTTTAAATTGTTTTTCATGACTTATAATGTTTTTTTTTTTCTTAAGGATTTTTTTTTTGCTGCGATAAGAAAAATGAATCATAAATACTTTATTTTGAATTAATAAAAAAAAAAAATTATTTTTAAATAAAACTTGGGAGGAACTTGTTAGAAAAAAACAAGTTGGAGGACGGAAGGTTAAGAAAGGAATTAACCGTTTTTTTAGGCATTCGTTAATGTACACTTCTCCGTTAATTGTTCCCGTTGTAATAAACGATGAGCTTCTGTGTCCACATTGGCAAATGGTCTGCCAAACGAGAAATTTTGACCCGAATTTTTCCATCCTAATCGATGTTGTTGATTGCGGAAGAATCTCAGCTTCAAACGAGTTGTAAAACTGCGCACCTGGAAGAGTAGTAAAGTCGGCTTTGACATAAGTTTCGTCATCCAAAACGATCAACTCGTACAGCTTTCGGGCTCGTGTTTTTATGACTTGTTTTTGCTTTTCAGTAACTATTGTATTGTACTGGGATTTTTTGTTTTTAGACCGTTACGTTTTTTAGATCTTGGTACCATTGTTTGGTTGGTATTACATTTCCGAGCAACAGCTCTGGATGACATAGTCCGGTTTTTTACGATGGTACCCACTATTTTCCTGTCCAAATTTGTATCATGTGCTCCACTTTTAGCTCCACTTTTCTGTTTTCGCTTAACTGTCAACGTCTCAAAATATCGTTTAATAACAGAATCCACTGTACTGCGTGCTATGTTTAAATTTTTTGCGATGAAATGGTTAGGACGCGAACAATTTTCGAGCCGTTTGTAGATGACCTTCTTACGGCGTTCTTCTTGACTCATATTTTATAGATATTTTAAACCGCATCGAACTAAAATCAGTAACAAACTGAAACTAGAGAATATACAGGCTAATTTGGGTACAAAATGGGATTGCAATTTTTACGCATTGGAAGTATAGCCCGTATTAAAATTTACAGATTTTATTCGTTTCAGTCCTTATCAGTTTAACAATATAAAAAGCCTAAGCTTCAGTGTAAATCCACCAAGGAAAGGCAACGGTGCCGCGGAAATTCAAACTTCCTCAAACCTGGATGTGACCACGGTAGACAGATAGAGGTGGGGTTTCTTGGTATGTGCTAATTTGATCATTCTCAGGAGTTGTGAAAATCTTGGCTAGTGTTGGTTAGATACAGAGATAGTGGAACAGAGTTTAATATTTGCTTAAATGATCTGAAAAAATACAATAATATAGTTTGATTATGATTCGCGTAGATGTTGCGGATTTTGAGGAAGTGCATTATATGGTATATGCATTATATGGCTGCAAAGATATCAGACATTTTAAACTTGACATAACACGCTCAAAAATGTCTATTATCTGTGTAAAGTGTGGTCATCAAAACATCAATCTCAACGGTTACCCTCTAAAATTGTGTTTTTTTTTTGTTTTTAGATGTAAGTCTCTCAGAGTTGAGATTAAATTTGTCTTATATTCCTCTAAGTAAACAATACCTTGGTCAAATGAATCTTATGAGATATACTTTGTATCTAAGTTTTTATGGTCTTGTACATATCAGTTTGTGTTAAATTATTAATTAACAAAATAAACTGAAATGGGAACGCCGAGCTTGCTTAGTGCACTTTTCTTAAAAAAAAAGAAAAGAAAAGAGATTGAGAATCAATTCTTTGTGGAGCTTTTTTGGGGGTTTTTAAATTTTTCGTTTGGTGCCTTAAGTATGAAACATTGTTCGATATTCTAAATATAAAATTTTCTCCGCTGTTGTTGAGCACTTCCTCTTGAGGGAGCACTTGTACTCGTAATTCTGATTGATAAATTATCTGAAAACGTGTTTTTATACAAACAAGACACACGCTTATGATAATTCCAGTGAAAAACGATCGTCTGACGCTAAGTGATAGAGAACAATCAGAAAAAAATAAATAAAATAAATCCATTAAAAGCTTTCCCATCTGGCTGGGCGCATCTGAAATCCAATATTTTGGGGATTTTTTTTTGTGATACCTACTGCCGTCTTCAGAGCTTTTACCAAAGCTGATCTCAACCGAAGAGGTGTTAAGCTATACGGTTTTCGTATTTAAAGTGAGCATCTAAGAAAATGGCAGTTAAATTTGAGTTGTCACGTTATATAGTCGACTGTCACACGCAGAAATAATATTCCAAGACTTTTCACTTCCTGAATAATTAACATGCATACTTTGTGTACAGTTTTTGAGATATTGTAAGCCGACATACCCAGTGACCTTAATTATTCCAATAATTACATTTTTATCAAAAGAGTATCTTTTGCTTTTAAATTAGTATATAGGTATATACTCATACATGTGTGTAAATAATATAACGGGACTTGTTGTATAAGTTTTGATATTCAGTTTGACATAATCACAAGCTTGGCGCTGTAAAAAAACGTGTTTCGAAAGTAATTTCAGTTGTTCTTTGTGTCTGACCCAATTTGGACGGTGATAAGTTCTCAGATGTTTTTAGAATGCTTTTCAAAAATTTCGAAACGCCAAACGGATTTAGGTAAGGAGTTGAATTTTAATTGCTATCAATTTTTCATTATTATTGTTATATTATAACTTTATTGGTACATAAATAAATTACATGATAAAAAAATAATTAAACCAAGTAAGGCGCTAGCTACCAGGGTTTTCAAGATAAAAGGAATTTTTAACATTATAAACGGATTTTATTTTAATGTCGGAAATAAGCGTTAACAGTTGTTGAAGTTCTCTTCTAGAGATGGTTTTTTTGATTGAATTTATATTTTTCACATTGCAGCCGGTGTGTTGGAGTAAATGTTTTACTTACTTCACGGAATTCACAAAGTGGATTTGGGTCTTTGGTGATTAAATGCTTGTGAGTTATTTTGGTATGTCCGATTCTGAGCCTAATGTACATTTTGATCATTCAAGTTAGTAAATGTGAAGTGCTAATTTTGCTTTTGTATTTGCGTTTTCATTACCAATGATATTTGCGTGTCACGGTGTCCAGGCTAGTCTTGGGTTACTTCCTTTGGTAATAAGTTTGCCACTGGTGTATGCAACAGTGTAAGAGTAGTAGCAGGCAGATTTTTTATTTTTTTATTTTTAGCAGATTGGACTGCTTTTAATATTGCAAATGCTTCTGCTATATAGATAGATCAGGCGAAATGAAGTAATCCTTTACTGATATATCACCCAATTCATTGATAACAGCAAAAGGAAGCTCTGTTGTTTGACTTCGAAGCATCAGTGAATAAAATTTGGCATCCTAGCCTTTCGTATATTTCTCTTATTTCTAGAAACATTGTTTTGTAGACTTCGATTCTGGTGAATGCTTTCGAATAATCTGAGATGTTAGAAACTACAGAGTTTTGGGGCAATTCCACGGAGGAAAGTTAGTCTTCGAGTTGATTTGTACGGTGATTGGTATGGTAAGGAACTCGGCTCATTTCAGTGATCTGTTAAGAGCTGAGGGGATTTTTGGTGAGTTAATTCATCACTCCATCATTTAAATAGGGAAGCCGGACTTCTGTCAAAATATTTTTTATGGAAGTTATAGGGAAGGCTCTCAAACTGGTCAAAACTGCAGTATGGCATGGTTTTGAGATGAGATACATAGATGATTTTCAGTATTTGCCAATCATTGGTAGGCCATAGTTGATTTTTGAGAGAATTATTGATTGAACAATATCAACAATAGTATAGGGTTTTCCAATAAGGACTTGACAACTTTTTTTTTTAAATAAAACGTAAACCATTTGAGATATTACAAAAACTTTATTATCGGCTTGAAATACAATCAAAACATTTATGAATAAACTCGATTTCGTTCATATGGCCACCGCGGGCACGTTTGCAGCGGTCGATTCGTTGAACCCAATTTTCAACGACTCGGCCACACATTTCGGCCGAAACGACCGCTATTTCGCGTTCAATGTTGGCTCTGAGCTCTTCCAACGTCGTCGGCGTGTTGGCATAGCCCCAGAGAAAATAGTCAAGCGGCGTTAAATCGCACGAACGAGGCGGCCAATCCACTGGCCCATTTCTTGAGATAACACGCTCACCATACTTACTCTTCAATAAATCGATTGTAGCGTGTGCTGTGTGGGTTGTGGCATCATCCTGTTGAAACCAAATGTCGTCCAAGTCCATATTTTCCAATTCGGGCCAAAAATAATCGGTGATCATGGCGCGATAACGCTGACCATTCACAGTAACGTGACGATCGTTATCGTCGACGAAAAAATATGGTCCAATAACGCTGCTGGTATGCAAACCGCACCAAACAGTTTTTTTTTTGTGAATGAAGTGGTGATTCATGAAGCACATGTGAATTTTCACCCGACCAATAACGCATATTTTGCTTAATGACGAACCCATTAAGCCAAAAATGAGTTTCGTCACTGAAGATGATTTTGCGATGAAATTCATCATCTTGGCGCATATTCTCCAGAACCCAATCGGAGAACATACGTCGCTTCAAATGGTCCATCGGCTTCAATTCTTGAGTCAGCTTGATCTTGTATGGGTATAAACCAAGATCCTTACGCAAAATACGCCATAATGTGGTCTGAGCGATGCCCAATTCTTGAGAACTCTGTGGAATTGACTGATTTGGATCGTTTGCTACGGACGCCTGAACGGCAGCCATATTTTCGATACTTCGACCAACCCGTTGTCTCACTGACACGGCAACATCACACAACGAATATGTAGACTCAAATTTTTGCACTAAACTTGTTATTGCCTGTCTACTAGGGCGAGAATTACGACCAAAAATTGGCGTTAACGCTCTTAAAGTTGCAGTCACAGATTCCGAATTTCGGTAGAAAATTTTTATAATTTGCAGACGTTGGTCGTTAGTGTACTTTACCATGATGAAAATGTTGAGCTTACTGAATAAATTGACAGTGACAGTTTGATGATTAGTGAAAGAGTGCGTTCATAAATTAAATTCAAAGTTGTCAAGTCCCTATTGGAAAACCCTTTATTTCTCTTATTTCTAGAAACATTGTTTTGTAGACTTCGATTCTGGTGAATGCTTTCGAATAATCTGAGATGTTAGAAACTATAGAGTATTGGGAAAATTCCACGGAGAAAAGTTAGTCTTCGATTTGATTTGTACGGTGATTGGTATGTTAAGGAACTCGGCTCATTTCAGTGATCTGTTAAGAGCTGAGGGGATTTTTGGTGAGTTAATTCATCACTCCATCATTTAAATAGGGAAGCCGGACTTCTATCAAAATATTTTTTATGGAAGTTGTAGGGAAGGCTCTCAAACTGGTCAAAACTGCAGTATGGCATGGTGTTGAGATGAGATACATAGATGATTTTCAGTATTTGCCAATGATTGGTAGGCCCATAGATGAACTAACCTACATAGAGGGCAAACTTTCCAGATATTCGAAAATCAAAACCGGTTTTCTACTGATCGTCCCTAACCGCGTGACTCTGTCTGTGAATACCTGTGAATTGTGATCAATGGCAATTTCCCTCCTTTTTTATACAAACCACGCCCATTTTAACCACAAAACGTCATCCACATTACACACACTCGTGCAAATCGCTCTTATTCTAGCAATTTTACTTGTAAATTGCTCTCATTCTAGGAAATTTTGACAAAGTTATAGAGATGCAAAAGTGTTTTAATTCACTTACAGTGTGTCTGTGCGAAAGTTAAGGGTTTGCAAAAGGATTAGTAGAGTTTGACATCTAGGTTAGTTTATCTATGGGTAGGCCATAGTTGATTTTTGAGAGAATTATCGATTGAACAATATCAACAATAGTATTTACCTTACAGTTGTTAGTTTTTGAGGACAGGTTCTTAACTAAATTAACCCTGATAGTGAGGCTTGTTCTTATGTATAAGAAACAACAATGATCCTAGAAACAACAATATAATCTGAATCAAATATGTATATCTAATTTGATTCTATGAGTATGGGTTTATTTACTAATAAATTTTCCAATAGTGATACCTTTTAAGCTGTGTCGTAATTTGTATAATTCCTTGCCATTTATATTCAGTATAGTTTGAAAAATCATCATTAATGGTTCCGTACCATTCAAACTCATTTTGAAAACCTGTCTTCAATTGGCAAAAAATATACAATACAAATATTATATAATGTGATCTTGCTGTTCGTTGCGTTGTGAATAAATTTCGTACTTCCTACATACGCTACATACCGTGGTGGCCGTGGTCGCTTCTCACTCGGAGGGTCAAGCTTCGAATCCTGCCCATGACAAGTTTTTCAAGTTTCCATTTGTGTAATTGGAACTTAGTCAGAAAAATTCCTCATAACGCTGACACGTAGATTTGGCTGTTGTTGAGTTTAAAGCACAAAAAAAAACAAGTGTGAATCATAACCACTCTGAGTTAAGAAAAAACTTTCCGTCCTTTTCGGACTCTCCCACTCCTGGAGAGCTAATATCGAAACCAAATACAGCTGAGTTTCAAACCACTTTCCTTTCTCATCCTTCTATCTTTAATTTATAAAAAAAAAAAAAACGCTATACGTGACGCAAGTCAACAACGTCGAACATTATGTGTGTACAAAAGAAATTGTAGCCGTTGCGAATGAAAGGGTGCCGAAAGATTCGGAGTTGTCGAATCGATGTCGATTGTTTGACACTTTCGCCTTGTGGAAAATTTTGCGAAAAGATTTTGGACGATATCCATGCAAGATCCAGCTGGTATTTAAATTAAATCCACGAGACCATAGATTGCGACAGAATTTCGCAGATAATGTACCTGGACAGTTGATCCTAGTTTTAATCGAAAATGATGGTTCTCAGTTTTCGGTCTATGAATTTCTGAACAACCAAAATTGTAAAAAGATATTGATGAGTCATTACCCCCACAAAATCGCAAAGTTTGGTGTGATATTCATGCTAGTGGTACCATTAGCCCTTGTTTTTCTCAAAAATGGAGCTGGAGCTCGCGTTACAGACAATTGTTCATGTAAGCAGGCAATAATCGGTGATTATTTCTTCGAAACTATGAACGACATTGATCCAGATAATATGTGGTTCTAATCAGATGGCGTTAAGTGCCATACCGTCCATGAAACCATTGTATTACTGAGGATTGGTTTTAATGACAGTATTATATCAGGAAGTGAACTAGTTATTGGCCACCGAGAGCATGCGATTCGATACCACTGGATTATCTCTTATGGGGCTATGTAAGGTCTCTGGTGTATGCTGGTAAACCGCAAACTATTGCTAATTGAATAAGATAATTACTGTTGAGCGTGGATGTAAATCAAATGCATAGATTCTTACACATTTCTATGATACATATTCCAATTTTGTGTTCCTTATTTAAAAATAAGAAATATAATTTAAATCAAGCTGTTTTTTTCCAGATAACAAGGCACTTGTATTTGGTATGGTTTAAGTGGAGATCTTTCTTCTTTTGTGAACACTAGGTGGTTCTGCTTAAATTGCTGTTCATTTATTTGCCACATTTAGATGGATCTGATTGTATATGTATAAATTGAAAAGCTTTTGGCTATTTGAACGAGATCATCAATAAACCGTCGTTAGCAAAAGTGGTCCAAGTATACCATCTTGATCAAAATGTTCCCGGGATAACCATCGCGTGGCGCTCCCATTGTTCCGATTTGATTTCTGTTTTTTTTTTTTTTTTGTTAAGTTGGTACATCTGTTGTTGACATTCCCTCTAAATCTCAGAATCATAGCTTGACATTTGCAAGTTACGTAGCCAAGAGTACATCTATCCATGTGTGTGTTGGCGATTTGTTACAATTTTAAAAATGGATGCAACAACGAACTTGTATTACATTTTGCGTAAAAAACGTATTTCGGCAACGATTCTCTAAAGAAAACGTCGTTTACCAGTGGTACGAGCGGTTCAAAAGTGGTCGTGAGTCAATCGAAGATGATGAACGCAGTGGCAGACCATCGACATCGAAAACCGACGGAAACATTGATGGAGTAAAAGAAATGTTGGTCAATAACCACAAATTAACCATCAGAGAGATAGCGGAGGATCCGTCCAAGACATTTTGGTTAATGATTTGGGTTTCCGTCGTGTAGCAGCAAAGTTGGTGCCAAAAGACCTCAATTTCATGTAAAAAAAGAGACCGTGTTGACCATCATTATTCGTATTTTTTTGACGAAAAATGCAACAAATACCATCCAACAGCCACCGAATTCACCTGATTTGGCTCCCTGTGACTTCTTTCTGTTCAATCGAGTTAAAAAACCACTACTGGGAACGCGTTTCAGCAGCCGAGAGGAAGTAATGGAAAAACCGCAGAAAGCACTGTTGGACATACCGAAAACCGAATATAAAAAATGTTTCGAGGATTGGATCAAGCGCTGGCATAAGTGTGTTGCAGTCGATGGGGGTTACTTTGAAGGGGACAATATAGATTTAGATGAAACTTGTATTTTTAATTTTCTGAATAACTTTTGGTAGATCCGTGTGGCACTTCTAAAGTATAAGTGCACCAGAAATGATGGCATATTTTTATTCATCGATTGCCTTTATCATCTCCTACCTTTAGAAAAGCTGACTGATGAAGGAGTAACCTCACATAATTTTTTTTTTGAGTAATGAACACTAGTTTCAGACCAATGGATGTTGATGGGTGTCACTTTGGCGACTTTTCATATATCCCAGGCAATAATAGTTGTGTTCAACTGTCTATCAGTGCAGACTGTGCAGCAGAATTATTTGGATGAAAACAGGATGAATTTCGTGGAAGTAGTATGAGTCAAACAACATCAGCTCCATACACTCTTTGGAATTTAAATCTGCCCTCGAAATCAATATTTGAATTGGTTGTGTAAGAAACGTTGTGAGACAACGTGAACTTTTATTAATTCCTCATTTAAGGCATTGGAATTGAAGTTTTTGAAACACCACCTTTACGAATGTTTTTTTCAAAGTATTATTGGAGTTAGAATCTTTTCAAATTGTTTCGAGTTACGGCTATTTTTTTCTTTCCTGACTTAAAAGCAGTTCTAGGAATTTTAGATGTAGTGTAAAAATCAGAAAGTCCAAAACGCTTCCAACCTTTGTTCTTTCTTTATTGTTATTTCTTATTGTTCGTAGCTTTATTTTGTGAAGTGAAACATGCGGTTAATGCACATTGACAGTATTTTTAACAAATTTGGGCTAATCTTTGCTTAGACACGTGTGAAACTGTCATGTCATGTTTCACCGAAAGTGGAACCAAAGTGCACATCAATCTGGTGAAAGTAAGATGGTTGCACTTGATATTTCTAAGGCATCAGGCTCTTTTATCGAAAATGCGTTCACTTGAGATCGACGAATTTCTTCTTCAATGAATTAGAAATTACCTTCCGGAACGTTTAATTCACATAGCCTTCGATGGTTACAGGTCTGATATTCACAAAAAAGAAATACTGGCGTACCCCAGGGCTCCGTTCTGTCTACGACACTCTTTTTAGTGTTCATCAGTGATCTCTTGACTGCTATTTCTAATTTAATATATTCTTTTCCTGATGACAGTACTCTCTGCTTTTCATATTCGATCCTGCTCTTCGGTAGGATCAGAAACGGCAGCGTATGATAAGCTCATTAAATTCCGATATTAATAGCACAACTAATTGGGGAACTACATCAGAGTGGAATATAATATTTTTAAGACTCAATGCTTCCTGCTGTCATTAAAACGAAATTTAAACACCCAGCCATTATCCATGAATGGCACTTACATTGTCGAAACTTTCCATTCTTAGTATGTGTGTCAATGGCAACCCACATTGGAATGACCACTTATTTGATGTCGCCAAAAATGCTGCGAAATGTCTAGCCATATAAGAAATATTTCACCCGGTCTGAATTGGTTTCAATATATAAGGCATTCATCCAGCTGATTACATCTGGTCAGGTGGCCCTAAGACCTCCTTCCGCTTGCTAGATACTATCCAAAACCTTGCTATAAAACCCATTGGTGTCGCTAATGTCTCCTGTCTCACCGTATTCTATAGCTAGATTCACCACCAGTACTCCATCGAAATTGCCAGTAGCATTCCGCTCCTCAAACCGTAACACCCGGCTCGCTGTGAATGGTCATCAGTTCCGTTCATCCCACTTTCGACGTACTCTGAATGAAATGTCGTGATTCTTTCCTCATCTCACTTATGGAATGTCTGGAATGTATGGAATCTTTATTTCCTAGTCAATATAACTCGCAAACAATATAACTTGCAAACCAACGCAAATCGGCATCTGTCTTTTTTCCTTCCCCAACTCACCTTCGCCCGCGCTGTGTGCAAACATCTACCGCGTGCCAAGTACGAGTATACTATAAAAAAAATTCAGATTTTGTGACTTGGACCAAATATACTAGCAGCAACACCATTATTACCCATGGGTATGCAACATTAGCCCTTTAGTAAAAATTGATTGCTCAGTTTTGCAGTCGATACGATTCGGGACCGAAATCTCAAATTACCTACTAAAGAGAAGAATGCGAGCCATGAAGTCGACTACCGTGTTTTCTCAATAACATAAGATTCGAGAAAATTACCATGTGGCCTGATTGTTTACTCCGTTCTCCGTTGTTCCCCGCCTGGTGAAAGAGTCTTATCAAGTTGGAATTGCGCATTGCTAATTTTTTTTTTATAAATATGCGTAAATGTGGTTAAAACTCTCTTGGAATCGCGAACTGGATTCTTCCGAAGCCGACACATGTTAATTAATTAAGTGTAGGTGGTAATACAACATATAACAGCAACATTAGAGGAACCTATAATTAGTTCGGTTTATTAGTAAAATCACCATCGCACACCAGTCAAGTATGTATTTTAAAGCTTTATGCATACGTTCGCACACCTTGCGAACTACAATGACTACTAGGTCATCAGCATATCTAATGACTATGTATTCAAAGTTGTTGATTTCATTGAGTAAGTCATCTATGTCCACAAATCATAAAAAGTAAATATTAATATCAGTGTGGAAAGTGTTCATAGTTTTGTTTTCCGATTCGAACGCCTCTAGTTTTTGATTAGAGCACCTTCAATGGATCGGCCTTTTTTATTGAAATTTAGTAGTATGATGTGCAACAAATTCTCTATTGTGTGTGTTTTTTTTTTTTAAACTACACCAAGCTAATCGGACGATAGGGTTTGTTACCCAGCTTAGGAACATAAACCATGCTTACTCAGACCACGAAGGACATATTTTCTATTGAAGTTTGCTCTAAATAAAAGCGGGGAGAATCTATTTGGCCTGAAGCCTAAAATAGTTGGCGATCTTAAAATCTAAAAAAATGTGTTGGAAATCGATCTGGAACGCTTAGCTTTTTACTTTTCAGATTTAGTTGGTGGGTGACTTTTTCGGCTTGAAAGCATATTGATTAGTACCGATCAGTTGGTTGAAAAAAGGCTTTCGCGGTTTACTAAATGTTGCAGACAGAATTTTATAGGCGATACTTAGAAGACTGTGCTGCTATATTTGACAAAGTTAAGAGGGTTTGCATTTATATCGATCGGCTCAATTATATTGCCATTCGTCGACTAAATTCAGCTTTTTAAAGTCAGTGCTTCTGATAGTGCAGTATTTCTGATAGTCTGTTGTCAGTTTTGGCGCTTTTCTATTGCAATTTATGGCGTTGGCATTGGACTTTTCGTAAGGTTAAGTGATATACGAGTATGTATAATTGGGGAAATTGCTTGCGGCATCTTGTTATTGTTTTCATCGGTTTTGTGTTTTAGCCGTAAGAAATGAGAACGCTTTAGGCATTTTTGTGGACCACAAGATTTGCACTTCATCTAAGATATTCGAGATGCGCCTTTAATCTATAGCAATATGGTCCATCCAGATATTGGCATCCAGATTATGTGAAGGTCGCCATGTTGCTCTTTGAATTTTAAAGTGCTGACATCGATTTCCCAATATGTCGTGCACCCAATTAGGCTAGGTCCGATGGCAGACATGTAGCCATGTACAATAGGAGCTGCCCTCCTTGTCTGTTTTGTTTGTTTTTAACATCTAAAATCGTTTAAAATGTCTTTACAAACCTATGTGGGGGCATATTCATTATTCACAGTCCCGTTTATTAGTTAATTAAATAAATAATTACTTTCTCTAATATTGCGCAGGAGGAGAAAACAAAAGTTTTTACAACAAAAAGAAACCAAACCTCTAGGATTACATGCCTGCCAAAGTAGCATCAATATCGGAAGTCTTGGATTAAAATGGCTGGCGAATTTATTGTCATTAAGAAAATATCGCACGCTCATATCGCGTGCAATAAAAATTTGCAAATCAAACCATTTGATAATACAACAAAGTGCAATTTCATTGTATTTAAAGCGGCTTTGCGGGAGACAAATGCACATGCACATCATCTATATACGACTTTGGGTCAATAAGTTCCTAAAAACCTAAATAAGGAACACTTTTTTCGTCAAGAAAAGTTTTGTTTTTCAACATAATCTTCTTTTAGCTCGATACACTTCGTTCAGGGTTTCTCCAATTTTTTGATACACCCAAATAATACGATTTCGCGATGCACTCAAAATAGGCGTTTGTTTCACCGATGACCTCTTCATTTAATCCAAATCTCTTACCGCCGAGCCATTCCTTCATGTTTGGTAACAGCGGGCTAAATCTGGATAATATGCTGGATGAGGAGCAATTCGTAATCTAATTGCGACTGCGGACTTGTTCGCCGTTGCGTTGTCCTGATGGAAGATAACTTCTTTCCTCGTCAAATGCCGTCGTTTTTGCTTCAAGCTGTCGTCGACTCGATCCAACAGCTCTGCATAATAGGCGCGGGTAATCATTTTAGCCTTTTCAAAGTAGTCGCAATGTGAATGACACCGCGTGCATCCCAAAAAACTGTTGTTATGACCTTGTTGGCCGACAGTCGCACCTTGGCCTTCTTCGGCTTCGCTTCAACAGGAGCAGTCCACTGTCACAGCTATTCCTTGAGCTCTGGTGGATGGCTGTAATCGATGGTGAAGAGTACCCATAATAATTTTTAAGCTTTTACTTGGTTTACTGATGTTTTTTTTGCGCAAAAAGTAGTGCTTAATGAGCACACGAAATTCACTTTTGTCCTTGTAGGCGTCTGTTTGCAATGCCTGTCTGAAAATTTAGGTGCGTTCTATTTCTTGACAAGCAAAATGGATATGAGGTGGCAAGGTCATCTGTTTTAATTGTCAGGGACTTTTATTAACTCACCCTCTACATGTATCTGCAGAAGGTCGAAAACTCGTATTAAAAAGTCCCGTCCTGAAAGCGATTCAGTGCGAAATTCTAGCCGAGGACATAGTGTCCTTATATCACTATGATAAATAAAATTATAGAAATCTTTTGATTCAATTGAACATTTATAATATGTTGCAAATATCGAACAATAGATTTTTCAAATTTGATGTCTAGTTTGCTCTACCCCCATCTCTTAGATATGGATTCACAATAATTTTTAATTTTTCAATTCAACTCTCAAGTGTGGCTACGTCGTGGTTGGTATTTGTGAGAATAGCATTCCATAACTATCAAGGTGGTTCTTTGTATCATACAGGGTGTGGCGGATTCAAATAGTTAAAAAAAAAATGCACAGAAAACCAAGCAAAGTATAAATTTTATTATTCGTGAATAGTATTGTATAATTATTTATTTTTAAATTAACGAGGCGTACAAATTACATTATTTAAGCGGTGATTTCCATTATCGATATGCTGATTGATTTCAAATTTATAGACTTAAACTACATTATGTGTATTACTCACGAATAATAATATCTTTTTCTTGTTTCTACCTTGGCTTTGTTTTGATAGACGTATCACATGGGGGACTCTTTTCTGTCGCCTCCGGCACATTGTCTTTGGAAAGCTTTAAGAATGTTTTAGTAGCTATTTCGCATAAATCCAAAGTTGTATTCCATATGCTGATACCGGTTCAGAAACTTGTTTATGAATAGTCTTATTATGTATACTAAACGTTCCTTACCGTTTAATACCTTACCTCATACGTGTTTCTATTCGTATATTTTTTTTTTTTTGAGTATGATACTTCATATCGAATTGATAAAAGTAGGTTCGTAAGATCACAATTTTTTAGATTGAGAAACAATCTAAAATGGTAGTCTGCCACATCAGAAGACTCACTTAATCTAGAGAAGACACTTTCTAACATCATATTATGAAGAATCTCAATGACCGCACACCTAAAGTACAGACAAGAAGATCATGAAGATCCGATTATATAAGGCTTGCTTAAAAATCGAATCGTTTGGCATTTTAAGCATAGCCGAGGAGCCTGCTGACCATTGCTTATGACTTTCTCCAAGATATCACCAAGATCGTTGAAAGGGAAATTAAGTCTATTGGCATGCCAATGAAGTATTGGGCTATTATGATGCTCCTAGTATGCCGATATATGGTCGCTTTACATATAAGAGACTCTTTATCCAGTTTTGGCCGAATATTTCTGGTCAAATTGCAGGTTGTCTCAACCAGCTGGATCATGTATTTACATGTAACGAGTGGCAACGTTCCAACCCAAAGAGTATGCAATTGCTGCTGGGGGTGGCGACGCCATAGACAATGATATCATTTTAGGTGATGTGCACAAGTGGAAGCGGACCACAACCATCTTGCATTGCGTAACTGGAGGCGGTTAGCCAAAAAGCGCATTTGATGGATGTCCGTTGGTTGAGGCCCAGGTCCATTTTGGGCTGTAGAGCTGTCTATATTAAGTATGTATGTAAGATAAGTATTCCTATAACTTATGAGAGTGAAAGGATGTTGTTAAGTTTATCGGTGTCACAGTTTCCCTGAATTTTTTGGTGATCAGGTACCTACCAAATATGCATTATTTAGTGTCTGGCAATCTCGTTGAGAGCTAGGAGCTAGTTTTTAGCTACATGCAACTTCGTCAAATCTGAGTTTAGTGATGATGCTGTCAATGTAGATATCAATAGTAAATATCACATTGAACTTTACCCAAGAGAGACTTTTTAATTTAGTACACATTTGGGAGGCGAGTTGCAAGTCGCAGTGCTAGTTGTTTAAATAATAGAACGCCATCCTGCCTTTAATCTGTTTAAGAGCTTCAGCAAAACAATACCTATGTACTCAACCCTTGTTAGAGGTACGAGTATCTTTCAGACAGCTAGCAATAAGAGTAGCTTATTGCTTACCAAAGGTGAAAAAGTATAATTAGTGAAGGGATGGCGATATACTCGTATGTATCTCAGAGCACCACTGATACATAAGAAGGCCGATCTTTGTAACTTTCCCAGTGATATATTGTTTATCTGTTTTTCTAGGGCTGGCCACCAGACTGCTAAATTAGGTTTGACAACTAAAGCGTAGAATCAATGAGTAATTTGGAGCCGAAGTCACAACTTCTTTCTATGGCGTTTTTGGATTTGAATATCAAATTTCAATAGGTCTCCTATAGTATCCAGATGTTTGCCAGTAATACCGACTGCGTTCTCATTTGCAATCAACTTGAAATTATGAAAAGGAAAGGCTTGTAAAGTATCGCTTATATTGTACAATCTATAAACATTTCTCTCCCAGAAGTCTAAGTTGTTTGCTGATTATCATGTTCCATAGAATGGAAAAGAGAACAGCACCTGCTTCGATTGACATTTCTCTGAACTAAAGATCCTTGAAGAGCTGTAATGATGTTTCTTCTTGTGAGAAGATGATTTATTTTTTATTTATATTATATTTTATGCTGCTGTTATCGCTTCTGACTTGATATTTTTTGACTTAATGCCCAGGAAGGTCACTATAGGAATAAAAGTATTTTCGATTAGACATAAGATTATTACTAAGTGTGGGGCGGTTTCAAGTGATTTAACATTGCAGTGTGCTTGTTGAAATAGCAAGTGCATCAGGAACCTTCTTCCTGCTTTGGAAATAAAAACCACATTGATTTTCATTCATAACCTGATGTGTAAGATTATATGCATATACCGGCAGGAAAGATGCCATCTGGTCTTGGAGAATTAAATGGATGAATGTTTTTAATCTTCATTCTGTTGACAAGACTATTCTGGTTTATGTGGGGTGTCGCTATATAAGTGATGGTAGTTTTACGAAAACATCCCAGAAAATGAGATTCCAGTGGAAGGTCAATCATTGTGAGCCACCTGGTCTAGCCACATAGTGGTTGGGTTAAAAGCGAGAACTTTACAAAGTCTCGAGGCAAAAGGTGATTCCTATATATCTTTCGTGAATGTAGGAAAAGCTGACTTTTTGTAATCGATATATCCCCAAAGACTTCAATTACCTCTCATCGTGTTGTAATAAGAAAAACCACCTCGAACCCTTTATTACCTAGTCCAGCCATAAGTTCTGTTACATTTTAAAAGTACAATAAAAAAAGTCTATTAAATCTTTTACCATGAAATGTATTTCTTACATTAGTTCACAATATATTTATAAGTTTGAAGAAAAGAAGTTTTACTCAAAATGGCCGCCTTAAGCTTTGACGAAGGCTTTTAAACGTTGTGGCCATTGTTCTATAGCGGCACGCACTGTCTCGATGGTAATCGACGACGCTGTTGTTATTAAAGCTGCCTTAAGGCTGTCAAAATTTCAATGGGGAGTCTTACAGACCATGCCTCTTCAGTGGATTTAAATCTGGACTTCCTGATGGCCAGTCTGCAGCAGCGATAAAATCCGGAATATTGCATCTAAGCCACTCTTACTTTGGCCTTGTGTGCCGAAGCAGAGTCTTATTTGGAAGAGCCATCTTTCCACGTTTAAAAGGGTATTTGTTAAGCCCTTGACAACACCCTAGTCCTGGTACAATTTTGCACATTTTTTCACACCTTGATGGGATAACCCCCAACAAACCATTACAGAAGCGGGATGGTGTCCGCGCTGAACCCTCTGAACAAAATTTGTTGCTTCTTTAGATGAAGTTGTCATTCTGTGTTTTATATACTTATTCTATGGTACAAATTTTTTTATCAGTAAATAAAATATTTTCAGGTTCATTAACGGCGTGCCACTGTAACAATTTTTTGCTTCATTCGAGTCTTATTTTTTTCAGGATGGGAGTTAAGAGATGTCCCGTTACTCGACGATAGGCGATGGAGATGGAGATCATCTTGAACAAGCCTTGACATGGATCTAGCGGATATATCCAATTCTCTGGACATTATCTTTTGTTTCCGAAGAGGATTTCTGCGAATTCGTTCACGCACAGCTTTAACTTTCGCACTCGTTCGAGCGACGCGTGGACGACCACTTCTTGGTCTGTCATCTACATCTGAAAGTTCACTAAAATGTTTTATAGCCCGATAAATACACATTTTCGATATACCAAGTGGTTTGAGAAGTTCGAAAATTTGGTTTGAATTTTTTCCACATTTATGCAAAGCGACACTATTTTCTTTGATTCGCCACTCCATATTAACTGATCAAAAGCTTAAAACAAAATATCTTCTATTCTTTACTTATATTTACACGTGTTAGGAAAAAAATAGTCAACGGGATTATTCCTATTGAAAATTATGAGCAAGGGGTAATAGAAATCTTGTAACAGAATTTATGGCTAGACTAGATACAAAGATACTTACCTATAGTAAAATAATAAAAAAGCAACGCAACCCTGATATTGATATCTTTGCTCGCCCAGAAAGTGTTATGTGAATTTGTGTAACATCCCAGATTGCTACTTGTTCAGCAATGAGTTTGTCCAGCACATCTAGAGAAACAGACTTCGCAATATCACAGACCGAAAACATTTGTAGTGGCTTCTCAAGCCCTACTCTAACATAGTATAGAATTACAATATCTAATGAATTAATTAACGAAGCTCGTCGCGAATATCCAGGATCTTGATCTGTTTTTGAGAAAAATGTGGATAAAGATTTTATTCTGAATTCATGAACCTTGTTTTCTACTGCCTGGAGTTTTGATTCAAAAAAATTTCCCCAAACGATTTTTGGATTTGATTTGAATTTTTTGACAGTTACTTACCGAAGTTTCATTCATTTTAGACGCGCAGTTTTGAGTTGATAGTCGTTTGAGTGAGTCAATGTGAGTGTTTTTTGTGAAAATGAAAAAAATTGAGTATCGAGCTGTTATTAAAATCTTGTTTTTAAAAGGCAATACGCCTACGCAAATAAAAAATGAGTTGGACTCTGTATATGGGGACTCTGCACCATCATTTACCACAGTGAAAATTTGGGCCGCTGAATGTAAACGTGGCCGTAAGAGCTTGGGAGATGATGAACGTTCCGGACGTAGAAAAACTGCAATCACTAAGGATAACATTGCTAAAGTACACCAAATGTTGTTAGACGACTGCCGAATTAAAGTGAGAGAGATAGTAAAGGTTATGAAAATGTCCAAAGAACGTGTTTGTTACATATTAAATCAAGTCTTAGGCATGAGAAAACTGTCCGCGCGTTGGGTGCCACGTTTGCTTACGTTAGATCAAAAACCTGTTCGAATGAGCATTTCCAACGCTTTGTTGGCGCAATTTAGGCGCAATAAATCCGAGTTTTGGCGCCGATTAATTATTGCAGACGAAACTTGGATATACCATTATATGTACGACCGAAACAAAAATTTTGTCAAAACAGTGGACTGCAAAGGGCGAGCGGGCTCCAAAAAAACAAAAACTGTTTTTTCGGTTGGGAAAGTGATGACGACTGTTTTTTGGGATAGTGAAGGAATTATCTTAATCGATTATCTTCAAAAAGGAAACAAACCATTACAGGAGCATACTACGCATCATTACTTGCCAAGCTGAAGGCAGAAATTGCGGAAAAACGGCCACATTTGCAGAAAAAGAAAATCCTGTTTTACGAAGACAACGCGCCGTCTCACACCTCAGCGGTTGTCATGGCGAAAATCCACGAATTACGGTTAGAACTACTTGACCATCCACCTTATTCACCAGATCTAGCCCCAAGCAACTTCTTTTTGTTCCCTCATTTAAAAACTGCGCACGGAGGACAGAGATTTGCATCAAATGAACAGTTATTTTGCAGAGAAAAACGCCAAGTACTCTTTGGACGGGTTAGAGAGATGGGAGCATCGTTGGGAGAAGTGTGTAGAGTTACAAGAAGACTATGTAGAAAAATAAAAATAAAATTTGAGAAAAAATGTCTTGAGGTCGGAAACTTTTCAGACAACCCTCATAATCTCGGCCAACTAGGGATGTGAATCCTACTGACAGCTTCGTGTCTAACCCCTACCTATACCTATTCCAGTCGTGAAATGGCTAGTCTATATAGTAGAAGTATAAGGATTTTTATATGCATACGCAAAAGTTTGACATAATACCTGGATGAAAAAGTTCCCGGACTAACCACTGTGTGGCGCTCCCATTGTTCCGATTTGAGTTCTGGTTTTTTGTTAAGTTGGAAAATCTGTTGTTGACATTCCCTCTAAATCTTAGCGTCATAGCTTGACTTTGCAAAAGTTACGTAGCCAAGAGTACATCTATCTATGCGTGTATTGGCGATTTTTTAAAAATTTGCGTAAAAAACGGATTTAACGGTGCGCGAACGTTGGAAATGTTGGAAATGTGTTTCGGCAACGATTCTCTATAGAAAACGGTTATTTACAAGTGGCACGAGCGGTTCAAAAGTGGTCGTGAGTCAATCGAAGATGATGAACGCAGTGGCAGACCATCGACATCGAAAACCGACGAAAACATTGATGGAGTAAAAGAAATGTTTGTCAATAACCGCAAATTAACCATCAGAGAGATAGCGGAGGACTTGAACATTGCCTATGGATCCGTCCAAGACATTTTAGTTAATGATTTGGGTTTCCATCGTGTAGCAGAAAAGTTGGTGCCAAAAGACCTCAATTTCATGCAAAAAAAGACCGTGTTGACGTCGCAAAAGAGGTGATTTGCGAGGCTGAATCCGATCCCACATTCATCAAAAGGATCATTACTAACTATATTGGAGACGAGATGTGGGTTTATGAGTACGACACGCAATCCAGACATCAGGCAAGTGAATGGCGTTCACCAAATGAGCCGAGACCAAAATAACCACGTCGTTTTCATGTATTACAACGGTGTAGTGCATCATGAATTTTTGCCAGAAGGCCAGACAGTAAATAAAGAGTATTATTTGGGCGTCATGAGATGTTTGCGTGAAGCAATTCCCCGAAAGAGACCAGAATTGTGGGCAGAAAACTCGTGGATTTTGCACCATGATAACGCACCGTGACACAGTGCCATCATTATTCGTAATTTTTTGACGAAAAATGCAACAAATATCATCCACCAGCCACCGAATTCACCTGGTTTGGCTCCCTGTGACTTCTTTCTGTTCAATCGAGTTAAAAAACCACTACTGGGAACGCGTTTCAGTAGCCGAGAGGAAGTAATGGAAAAATCGCAGGAAGCACTGATGGACATACCGAAAACCGAATATAAAAAAAAATGTTTTGAGGATTGGATCAAGCTCTGGCATAAGTGTGTTGCACTTTGAAGGGGACAATATAGATTTAGATGAATAAACTTGTATTTTTAATTTTCTGAATAAATTCTAGGTATTACTAGGTAGATTTAGGTTATTGCTGTTCTTTCCTTACTCTGCCGATTCTTCTTTACGTCATCCAAGTCCCACGAGCAGCGGATAATGCTGGCCTATGTGCATAGATATCTAATAAATGGAGGTAAGGATATATACATATAACCCAGTGGGCGCCTGGTATACGAATACTCCCTTAACGAACTATTTGATTGGGCTTTCAGCCACCATGATTATTATTAACACGGGTTGTAATGTATGACGCTTGGTGAGACGGTTAGGGAAAGGAAAGGGATAAAAGTTGGGTAGGAGCACTCATCCAGCAGGCACCGTGTCTTTTCAACATATACGAGTAGTCTATTTAGTGCATTGTTAATAGTAAATATATACACACATTTAGTAAATAGTGCATTGTATTTTCACTCAGAAGAAGTTATGAGAAGGAGCTTCCTCGACTACACCTTCCAGAGAGTTTTCATCCAATCCGATCTTTCACAGTCTACAATCTGTCAACGCAAATGGGTTTAAATATCTTTCGAAGATTTTTTAAATGGCGGAGGATGTCCTCATCCGTATTCGGCAGATAAAACGTCAACTCTTGTATGTAGCAGGACTACAAAGATTAAGGTTTAATATATCAGTTCGTATAGGGTTATAGTACACAGTTACTATTTTACTCCAAATAAATAGAGATTGACAAGTTTCATTCATCGTTCGAGTTCAGGAGAAATAGCGCTGCCAGTCTATATAAACTACATTATTATCTTAAAATTTAACATACCGGTTGCAAAGTTTTGTTCTGTTTGTCGTCGACTGTTTCTGCCCAATTACAATATAAATGCAGCGGTAAAAATGGTTGATAGATGGTTGTACGCATTTACACAATACGTAAAGTTTGTGTGAACTTTTACGAGATGTTGAGGACAGGCAGTTTAGAGTGGATATTCTTTTTGTTTGGGACGCATTTCGAAAGGTTTTTTTTTATGAAAACTAAATAAAAACTATCGAAATGAACAACCACCTCTTTAGTCAGCTTTAAAGATTAGTTGTCTGCTCGAGCAGTTATCACCACTCAAACATTTTCATGTTCAGGTGAAGGGATTTGCTGTCGATCTTAAACTACGTTGGATAGTTGATTCTGTTTCAGATTCTCAGCACCAGCTGGAATCCCATTACTTAATGCCAGGTCTTATATCTGCAGGTTTGTGTTCGGCTTTGTCTCATTAGCATGTCATTTTTATGTTCCGGTACAAGTTTTGAAAATTATTTCTATACAAACACAAGCCAATGGGGTAGATTGAGAGCTTTTCCAGATTTCTACTTCTATATTTTGGAAAACTCGGGAGAAACTTCTATCGAGGGATTTTGAGAGTTGTAGGAGTCTTTTATTGCAACAGTTTTTTTTTATATTTTTATTATTTTTTGTTATTTTTGTTATATTACGCCCTGTATATGGTGCTTTCCACGTATAAATGCGGAGAAGAGTATACGAGCGGAGAGAAGAAAAGACTCTTGTTTTAATGTTATAATGATTTTTTTTTATTTAAATTTATATATATGTAGTTAAAGGCCCCCTATGTAACCAAGGGCTGCAACCTTTACTGTTTGGAGTATGTCTTAATCTCTCTCTTTGTTCTTCCCAACCACTGCCGTTTATATTAAATATTATCCAAAATTCTGCTTGTCTACTTACGCAATAGCTTCAGCACAAAATAATTCCCACGATGCATTTTTCATTTATTGATAAGATTTCCGATTTAATTGGCCCAAGTGTCCCAGTTAGTTACCCTTTCGTGTTATCGTCCATGATCGTTCGTACTATCGGTCGGTAATTTGATCCTTTTTTGCGTACAACGGCTTGTTGTTATTGTTGAGTCGGCATTTTGGCTTTGACCTACATAACGCACTTCGGGGTGAATGCATTGGAGTGTTTACAAGTGTTTCGCTTGTGGCAGCGTATGGGAATTACTTATTCTGGACTTTGTGTCACGATTATGGGTATGAGTTATAATGTAATTGTTGCTATTGGAAGATGCTAGTGTTGCTCATGGGGTGGGAATATAGTAGTGTAGCGGAGTACTACAAGCCGCTACAGGGCTATCTGACTTAATTTTGGCTCCTATGAACATTTGTAAACGCTAAATACAGGATACCATACATTCGCCTGCACATGAAGCCTCTTTAATGGTTTTGGCAGAAATTGCCACGAGAAATAAACAGATAACTACACAGTAAAACTTTACGAAGTTGTGAAAAACGATGGATCCGTAAACCGAATATAGGTATGCTGTGAGACAAAATAATTAGTAACTACCCAATATGCTATTAAATGGATTATATCCTAAGAAGAGTCTTTAAAAATGAGAAGAGACCTAGAAAGGTGATTTCGAAAACTGCTTCTCGGCTGGAATGTTTGTCGAATAATGTTGAAGTTTTAGTTTTAGTTTTATATGCATTTTATTTTCTTAATCACTAACTCTTACATACTAACAAAAAATGCTTAAATGCTAGCTTACAATTACTTAATAATCTTATACTAACTTACTGGCCCCACACAGGCACTCTAAGCTACTCTAAATTCTTATAACTATGTCTTTCGACTTCATTTACATTTTGCTTAGAACTATTTACGAGTATTTTGTATACTTAAAGCTAAGAAAAAAAATTTGTTAACAAAATTTAGCATATGGACTTTTTTTTTTTAATAAAAACTTATTATCTTACTTAAAATAAACCTTAGCCTACCTAACCTAAATGTACAATACACACATAAACACACATAGGCGTTATACACAATCATATACATATATCAGTATACACCTTTGTATACACTGATATATGTATATGTTTCTTAAATGCTAACCTAAACCTATGCAAGCTGGCCACCGCTATTCGCAGAGCAAACAAATTGGTCAGCTCTGCCTCTTAGTGAGGCTGGTCCGTAATTGACGGAAACGACGACACAACATCTTCCCCATCATTCAACCACCAGAAATGCTGGTGCTGCCGAACGACATCCCTCTTATCGCGATTCCCCACCGCCCTACTGAACCTGAGGCGATCCACACTGCCGTGTGCGACGTCTCTGTTGTAGTTGAGTCGCCTGTCCCCAGCTGTCCGAGCTACATGGAAGATTAACGGGACCGCTGATCTATCCTGGATCAACCCTATCTGATCAAGGTAGAGGAATGCTTCCGGTGGAACGAAGCCGTCACAGCGCACACTCTCGTGGTAAAGGTAATTGGGGTAGTAAGCCCCAGATATCAAGTTATTTGTCAAGGTCAATGCTCTTGCAATGCGCCTTCGAGTCAGCTTAATTGCGAAGTAGTCCACTCGTATTAGGTTCGCCCTCTTGTAAAGGACCTCATTAGGATAAAATTTCTTGTACTCCGACTCTGGTGTTCTGTACAAGCGAAGACAAGCCCTAAGGCAAGCCCTCTCAAACACCCGAATCTTTTCCATTAAGCTTGCTCGTACATTGAACCACACGGGACAACCAAATACCAGCATAGGCCTGATAAGGGCCATGTAGCAGATTACCTTTACCCCCGTATCGAGTTGGCTGCTATAAAACAGCCTCTTTGTAAGGGCAAAAGCACCTTTAGCTCTGGCCAGAGCAGCATCTACATTTTTGCCAAAATACAGAAACTGATCTAGCCAGATTCCAAGGTATCTGACTACATTTCGACAGGCAAGAGGCCGCCCGTGTTGTCCAATGATCGAGAACTTCCGCCAATTTTTTCTGGTATCCCTAGAGGCTCCAGACAACAGCGTCCTAAAGAGAATGGTTTCCGACTTCTGAAAGTTGATTTTCAACTTCCAGTCATCGCAAAATCGTCTTATCTTATCGAAGTCACGCTGTAAGAGAGTATTATTGACCTCGATTTTTGGACCTGTTCTGTACGCTACCAAATCGTCTGCGTACGCAATAGTATGGGGAAGTGAACCTATCAAGTCGCTTGTATAAATGTTGAATAGGATCGGCGAATTGACCGCACCTTGCTGAAGACCATTTTTAATTTGAAATACTCGTATTCCAACAGAAGTCACATCACCATTTTTCACGATGAACTGTCTGTTGGTTGGAATATTATAAAGAATGTACAAGAGTGGTTTACTGATCCCAGCCTAGTCAGCTTATAGAAAAGACCCTCTAACCATACGGTGTCGAAGGCCTTCTCCAAGTCAACAAGGCAGGCACCAGTACATTGTTTTTTGCCTTTATTCCATTGGATATCGGACACCAGCTTAGACGCGGCATGTGAGATATCATGTCCCGCCTTAAAACCGAATTTATTATCCGGAATTATATGTTTGTCCTCAACCCACCTAGACAGAGCTCTATTGATTACTTTTTCAAAAACCTTACTGATATTCGGAAGGAGACTTATCGACCGGAGATTCGCCGGATTGGATATATCCTTCCCCTTTTTGGGGATAGGTTGAACCACCGCCGTTTTCCAATGCGCTGGATAATGTGCATTATTCATTGCATTATTAAACAGGGTGGTGTAGATGTCCACCGCTTCTAGAGGAAGATGTCGAAGCACGATATTCGGAATACCATCGGTCCCCACTGATTCCTTAGCTCTGATTGTGTCGAAGATCTCATGGAGTCCTTCCCTCGAAATGAATGGGGGTAGGCCACCCTCTCTGGCAATGACGTTATTTGCCATATTTTCGTCGCTAAACCGGGTGAAACCAGAGCCCTCGGATCGCCAGTTCTCTATTTCATTTCGAACGCAGAAGTCGTGCACAAAGACGCGACTGTCCAGGTCGTAATTAGGGCCAGTGGTATCAGTGGCCTTGTATACTTCCTGGAAAGTCGCCCCTATGGCCTCAAACTTCTCCTGTGGATCCTCGATCACAAAAAAGTCGTCATCATCAGCGGCCTCATTTGGATCAATACCTGCTATTGTCAGTAACCGTTCGTTGTCTGTTGTCCGGGCTATTTTAAGACACTGAAGGTCGTTCTGATTTTTTCTCCGAAATAGTTTATTTATTTGCGAAAACATATTCGGGTTGCTGGTGTTTACAGCCCGAACCTTGTTGTTCCAATACAAACTTACAGAAATTCTGTAATTTTCTTTTATTAGCGTTTGAATATTTTTAATCGACGACTTCAGTGTCCTAATCTCCGGGTCTCGTCGGTCAGTTAACTGTCTGTACAAGTTTTTAAGTCTGGTCAGAAGTCTACTTTTCTGTCGGTGCAGTGCGTCAATAGGAAGATTGCGGAATAGGTCTTCGTTAGTCGTACGTCGATACCGCGGTATTGTAGTGTCGATAGTTTATTTAATTGTCTCGTCCATTTGCTTTAGGTAATTGTCGATCTCCTCGTTTGACAAATTCCTATTGGACGGTGGGTGGAGCGTGTTCGAGGAGAGCGCTCTTGTCAAAGTTGAGGAGAAGCGTGTCCATCGGGTCTTACTGTAGTTGTAAGAATATCTTTAGACAAACTCCTCCAATTCCGCAATTTCGTTGGGAACCGTAATTTCGGTGCTAAAACCGCAATGGGCACTGTCATACACGAATGTGCGCAGACAGTTTAGCGTTTATAAATTCGTACCTGTCAGTCGTATGCGTTCATCGTACAGCAGTAGATCCAAATAAGACCCGCCTCTGGGAAACGACGGGTTATCCGTCGCTTTAAGACCGAGTCTGTACACGACATCGTGCTGACACGACCAATCGAGTATTAGGTTCCCTCTAGTATTTGGCAAATTATTTCCCCAATCTCTGTGTCTAGCGTTGAAATCCCCGCCGATTATAAAATAATTCTCCCCCGATTCCAGCCTCAGAAGTCGAATAAGCGTGTCGAGCTCTGTAATGAATAGGGTGGATTGTGAATCGTCAGGTGCATAAACAGAGGCCAAGTACAGCCGCTTTCCACTGCGGAGCGGGATGTAAACGACGACTGCCTCCAACACCCGGAACCTGCGCAACACGCCCTTGTACACTCTGTGAAATTTTATACCTCCTTTAATGAAGATCGCGACACCGCCTCCACGTTTGTATCTGGGCTGGTTTCTTCTTCTAAGAATATAATTATTGTATTCCAGTTTGTGCTTATCGGTTAGCTTGGTTTCGCTAGCGAAAAGCACATCAGGAGTTTGGTCTTGTAACAATTTAAACATCGCGGCTCTTCGTTCTATCCTAATTAGTGAATTAACATTCACCGCAAGGACCTTCAAAGTTCTCTCCACCATGTGCGTACCCATTACGGTATGTGTTGCGTTAGGCCCGGCAGCAGCGCGTAGATCTGATCCACCCGCCTGGCCTGTTCTTTTACTTGCTGCTGCAGGTGAGACATCTGCCCTTGGATTGCGAGCAAGATGGCCAGCATGTTAGGTGCAGCTTCCGTTGTTCTCAGCATTGGCGCTGGAGAAGCAACAGTCGCTTGCTGTACCGTAGCCCCCCCACCTGACGCCATTTGGGCGTAGGAGATTTGGGACGTGACGGCTGGTGTTTGAAACCTAACAGTTGAACGTTTGACCTCCACCTTCAGCTGCCGAGCCAGTTTTGCTTTTTTAATGTCAGCGAACTTAGGACAACCCCGATAGTTTGCGGTGTGTCCCACGTTCCCACATAATACGCACGAGAGTTGCGTCCTATCGGATGCTCCGTCCCTACCACACTGTCCCTAGAGCACACTCCTCGGAGCTGTGGTTCTTAGCGCACTTTACGCATCGAGGCTGCATTTGGCAGTTCGACGCGGCGTGCCCGAACCTCTGGCAGTGAACGCATTGTATAACGCCTTCGCTCCTTTTTAATTGTTCCCACTGAACCACCTGGTAGTCTAGGACATTGATACTCCTTAGACTATCCAGACGGCTTTCGGGACTGAGCTGCACCAGGAAGAACGGCAAACCCCGTTTCTCCCGCCTGGCTCTAGCTGTGGTAAATGGCTTTACCCCCACAAACTTGAGTCCTTCGCACTCCTTCTCTTTGAGCAGCGCCAGGATCTCCTCAGGATCAGTAGACGGTTCCAACCCCTTCAGCAGCATAGATTGCCGCTTTTCACACTTCGGTGTGAATGAGAAGTGCTCCGTCGTCGTTTCCTTTAGGAGCTCTTTCACTTTCGCGTAGCCCTCCACTGTATTACAGTGGATGGCATGGCGATCGTTCCCCAATCCCATAATTTTAAAATTATTAACAATGACCAACTTACACAGGTCCTTGGTTTCATTTACCTCTAATTTGTATGTGTTGATAGGAGGCACCTTCTCCTTCTTCTTCTTCTGCTGCTGCTGCTGCTGCTGCTGCTACTGTTGTTGTTGTTGTTGTTATTATTGTTGTTGTTGTTGCTGCTGCTGCTGCTGTTTTTGTGGCTGCTGTTGTCTTTGCTGATGCCGTTGTTGTGGCTGCTCTTGTTGTTGTTGTTGGTGTTGTTGCTGGGTCTGCTTTTGAGCAAGCAGCGTCTGCTGTTGTTGCTGGGATTTCTCTTCTTCTTCCCTTTTCCTTCTTATCATTTGCTTTCCTTTGATGGCAAGTACCCTTTCTTGTAGCATTTTTATGCTGCTACTTATGGCCTTCATCTCCTCCTCTTCATCTTCAGATTCGCTCTGTTCCAATGAAAAGAAGCTGTTCCCTTCCCTCGCTCCTGCAAGCAGTTTTACAGAGGAAGTTGGTTGGGAGGGACGTTGGACTAAGTTTGAAGTTGGCCTAAGCTTCCTCCTTCTCTTAGCCGTTGGAGTTTGGCTTGAATCGCTTGAGGCCTCGCCTGATACGTCCGCAGGTCCCGCTATTGGAATAGCGGACCGCCCTCCACAATCCATCACGTGTGTTTGTTCTCTTTTTTTTTACACTTCACTTATTATTATTATTTCAGTAAAAAATAAAAACAATGTCTCCCGTTGGGAATCGAACTCAAGCCTCCGAATCGTCACACCAGGTATGATGTCGTCCGAGTGTCATTTTCATTTTCATTTTATATGCATTTTTATTTTTGGAATTCATTTACACTTACAAGCTAGACAAAAAATGCTTAAATATTAGCTGAAATAACTTACAAATAATCTTATTCTATCTTACTGGCCCCATGCGGGCACTCTAAGTTAAACATAATACTTAATCTATGTCTTTCGACGTTTCTTACAGACTATTTTTATTTTTGTTTTACATTTATTAAAACTAAAACTAAGAAAATAAACTTTAAGTAGAAAAACTTAGTATATGGACTTTTTGGTTATACTATAAAACTTAAAACTAAACGTATAAACTATTTACAACTATATGTTAACCTACTTAATCCTACTTAAACTATCTAATCCTATACCATATTTTAGAGGGTGTTACCCACCTCTGTTCTAATAATTTTTTTTTCTTTTTGTCTTTTTTATTTTTTTTTTGTGATTTTTATTTTTATTTTTTTTCTTAAAACTACCCTAATTCTACCTAAAACTATGTAAGCCGGTCACGGCTAAAAAAAAATATGCAGAAGACCGACTTTGCTCCCTATGGAGCTACGTAGGACTGGAGGAATTCGACGACAAGACTTCCCCTCCTTCATCTAGCCACCAGAATTGTTGGTGCTGCCGAGCAACATCCCTTATGTCGCGACTCCCTACCGACCTACTGAACCGGAGGCGCTCCGCACTGCCATGTGCGACGTCTCTGTCGTAGTTGAGTCGCCTGTCCGCAGCTGTTCGAGCAACGTGGAAGATTAGCGGCACCGCCAATCTGTCCTGGATCAGACCTTTCATATCTAGGTAGAGGAACGCTTCTGGGGGAACAAAGCCATCAAAGCGAACTCTCTCATGATACATGTAATTGGGGTAGAAAGCCCCGGAGATCAGGTTGTTCGATGAGGTCATTGCTCTTGCAATGTGCCTTCGAGTCAACTTAATGACGAAATTGTCCACTCTTATCAGGTTCGCCCTATTGTACAAGACCTCATTAGGATAGAATTTTATGTACTCAGACTCTGGTGTTCTGTATAAGCGAAGACAAGTCCTAAGACAAGCCCTCTCAAACACCCGAATCTTTTCCAATAAACTTGCTCTCACGTTGAACCACACGGGACATCCAAATACAAGCATGGGCCTGATAAGGGCCATGTAGCAGATTACCTTCACCCTCGCATCGAGTTGGCTGTTATAAAACAGTCTCTTTGTAAGGGCAAAAGCACCTTTGGCTCTGGCCAGAGCAACCTCTATATGTTTGTTAAAATACAGAAATTGATCTAGCCAGATCCCAAGGTATCTGACTACATTTCGAGAAGCAAGTGGCTGCCCATGCTGCCCCACGATCGAGAACTTTCGCCAATTCTTTCTGGTATCCCTAGAGGCCCCAGACAAAGGCGTCCTAAACAAAATGGTTTCCGACTTCTGAAAATTGATTTTCAACTTCCAGTCATCGCAATATCGCTTAATTTTATCGAAGTCACGTTGCAAGAGTATATTAATAACCTCAATCTTTGAACCTGATCTGTACGCGATTAAGTCGTCTGCGTACGCTATGGCATGGTGAAGTGAACCTATCAGATCACTCGTGTAAATGTTGAATAGGATCGGCGAATTTACCGCACCTTGTTGCAGACCGTTTTTAATGTTAAATGTTCCAGCAGAAGTCACATCGCCATTCTTCACGATGAACTGTCTACTGGAGAACACATCAAAAAGAATATACAGCAATGGTTTACTAATGCCCAACCTGTCCAGCTTGAAAAAGAGTCCCTCTAACCATACGGTATCGAAGGCCTTTTCCAAGTCAATCAGACAGGCACCAGTGAACTGATTCTTGCCTTTGTTCCATTGAATATCAGATTTTTTTGAGATTTTTGCGAATGTTTTTATAACGATGTATGGGGTAAAGCTTAACAAACTGTATTAATGAGGTTGAAAAGCCCCCGTATGCAATCGCTGACAAAATTGCCAACATGTTCGATAATGTTGTTAAAAATAGTTGCGACGGTGCGTGCCGTGAAATAAATTCATCACGAGAGTACCACCATAACCCAAACGATCCTCCGTTCTATCGCCCTATTTGTTTTCTTAACACGGTTGGAAAAATTTTTGAGCGGATCACATACAAAAGACTCTTCCTAGCAATTGAAACAGCAGGAGGTTCACCCTGAACAATAATACGGTTTTTGGAAATTATAGTCAATAGTGGACTCAATCACAGCGCAATACAGAGCAGGCGCTGGAAAGGATGCACTACGAAATATTGCACCATCATAACTCAAGAAGCTGCCTACTATGGAACACTATGTACTATGAAATCTTACGCCTACTTATTGCAAGCGAAGCATCAATTATTGAATTTGCTGATGAGATTGCCTGGTGGTTGTATTAAAACCGCTAGAAGAAGTCCAGTTCTACAACAGCGAAACAAATGTAAGGAGTGCAGTACGCCACGGAGGCATCCATCCGTGATGCAGGAGTAGACGGCAGTGGCACACTCGCGATTGCTCGGCTCTAACCCGTCCGAATACGTTGATACTTGCCGTTATACCCCGTGCACCTCAATATTTTTGGTTCGTGCCAAAATTATCAAAAAAGGAAAATAAAACAAGAATAATTAAGAAGAAAGTTACTATACTTTATATTGACTAAACGTACGGACTTATAAGAAAGGGGGACAGATAGACGAAAGAAAAAAAGAGGGAAGGAAAAAGGAAGATCGAAATTTGACTGTCACCATCACTGTGCACTTACGCGCTTAAAACTAATTAAACCTACACTATCCTAATCCCTACATACCGATATTTATTTAATTTAACGAATCATAACTAAACCTAAAGCACATCACTTCTCACCCACCAGTCTTAATTTGTGTCTACCGTGTTCTTATTACACACCGGTATCACCTTTGTAATGTGTAGGTGTAATGGAGGATGGGGTTAGCTCATAGAGGTTTGACTATTTGTCTTTCAAAATTTCTTAGGTTTTTGTGGTTTGGTGTTTGGGCATTGTTTTTTTTTTGTTAGTTTTTTGATGTGGAGACATTTTTTTCTAAACTCTTAAATTCGCTTAACGATATAAATATGTAAATATGATCGATAATTATATTTTACAAATCGAAAGATTTTGCACGCCGACTGTGTCGAACCAAACTTAGAAATTCAACGAACTTTTCAGTACCGGGTCTTTGCGTCTTCACCACTATATAATATACAGGGTGTGCCAGTTTAGGTTTTCGTCCTGACATCTGAAGATTCCTGCCATCTTTTATGGCAATTTATAGGCCGTCAAATTGAGGAACCTCTGATTTCGAGGTAAAACTCCTTAAAAGGCCGTAGCTTTCTAACGGATTCAGCTTAAGAAGCCGTTGTGAATATTTTTGAAAGAGAATTTCAGTGTGCATAAAATACTAAAATTTCATCCAGATGAACGCCAGCCAAAATTTATGGCATTTTGGCTAACATTTTGAAAAATCGTTTTACCAATTTTATCGGAGAAATGCATTTATCTCGAAATTTTCAACTTTTTTTTATCTAAATTTTTGTCTTCTCTTCATTATCTACGATTTTTATGTAAGACTTTTCCACGTACGAACAACGGAAGTTATTGCAAACCACTATTTTATTCAAACAAATGGGTTACAAAATAAATAGTGTGTTCAAATAGGTTGTACCACATGAAATGTCCGATTTTTCACTTAGTTTTAAATTAGAGGCTGTCGAGTGAACATCTGTACAAAAACAGTGATTTTTTTTATAAGGTAAAGTGGTATGTGTGTTTGATATTTGCGACTTTTAGGGCCCGTTGCAAGTAGAGTTGTTTTTTTCTAGAAATTTTTATATCATGCTGTCGACGGTTCAAATTCGTACTCTTTTCCTTTACGAGTTCAAACTGGGACATAATACGTCTCTGGCAGCCAAAAACATAAGTGACGCATTTGAGAATATAGCCGTGAACGAACGCACCATTCGACGTTGGTTTGGTAAGTTCCGCTCGGGAGATCTAAGCCTCGAAAACGAACCGCGCGGGAAACCGGAAACGGTAATTGACGACGCCATTTTACGGGAAGCGGTGGATGCAGACCCAACAAAAATGGTGCGGGGCATTGCACACAACACGGGAGTATGCCCTATGGCAATAAGTCGACACCTATCTCAAATAGGAAAAGTGAAAAAAAACTCGACAAGTGGGTACCCCATGAATTGAACGAGGCCCAAAAACTACGCCGTTTAGAAACCTGTGCATCACTGAGTCTAAGACATCGAAATGCACCATTCTTGCACCGTGTAATCACATGTGATGAAAAGTGGTTTTGTATGACAACCGTAAAAGATCTGGGCAGTGGTTGGATGCAGACGAAAACCCAAAGCACACCCCTAAACTTGGTCTTCACTCAGAAAAGTTTATGGTGACAATCTGGTGGACATCGAAAGGACCAATCCACTTTTCATTTCTTCAACCAGGGAAAACGTTAAATGCAGTCAAATATTGTGAGAAAATCGACATAATGCATACGAAATTGTTCCGATCCTGTTGCATGACAATGCTAGACCCCATACCTCACACGTTACGGTGCAAAAGCTGCTACATTTGGGATTCGAAATTCTGCGACACCGTACTCTCCTGATATTTCTCAATGGTTCATATTTTGACTAAATAAAATTTTATAAAAAAGAAATATTGACTTTTCATTTTTTTACAAAAAAATCGGACATTTCATGTGGTACAAACTAATAAAAAAAAATTGACTAAGAGCTGTAAGTTAACAAACAAAGTTGGAGAATTAAGCCAACGGTAAATTTTCCGCTATTTGGTGGAATGTTTTCGTTTAATTCTGTGACAACTTTTGAAATGTGCCGATGTTACTTTATTTGCTGATTAAGAGTGAACGAGTAAAGTATTTAGCAAATGTTTAAGAAAAAATGTTTTCGATTCGCGAATACGCCGATATAATTTTCGTTTACGGTTTCTGTAATGGGGATGCAACATTAGCTAGATTAGAGTACCAACGGCGATATCCTAGACGGAGGATCCCTTCAACGCCAACTTTTATCAATGCTTTTCACCGCCTTTCAACCGTCGGCTCAGCATATGGGTTAAGAAGAGAGAGATTGTCTAATATAACAGCAGCAGAAGAGGAAGAAAGAATTTTAAATTCTGTAAGAATGCAGCCATCTATTAGCGCCAGAAGGCTTGCAGCACAGTTGTAAGCTCCAAGAACTACAATCCATAAAGTTCTACAAGCCAACCGCGTTTACCCCTTTTATTATACGCCCGTACAGAAACTTTTGCCAGGGGACTTCCAAAAAAGGATTGAATTTTTCCAATGGCTGCTGCATCAACAAGATGAGAATGAGCAGTTTATTCAAAAAATTGTATGGACTTACGAAGTCCAGTTTACAAAAATGGGAATTACCAACCAACGGAATTCCCACTATTGGGCAGTGTCTAATAGTCACTTAACACGAACAATATCTTCTCAAAGGTAAAGATTCAGTTGAAATGCAGATGTTTCTCTTAACTGTATACTATTTTACAGAAGGTTTAGCGGCATATTGGGTAGTATTTTAATCGGCCCATTCATACTTCCACATGTCTTAAATTCATCATTTAGAATTTTTGAGAGACCAGTTGCCGGAACTCCTGGAAAATGTTCCTCTTACTCAGAGGCAAAAAATGGTTTTCCAACACGATTGAGCTCCTTGCTATTGTAGCAAAAACGTAACTTCGTTTTTAAATCAAAAATTTAATGGACGGTGGATTGGTCGAATTGGCCCTTTTCCTTAGCTACCTAGATCTCCTGACCTAACGCCAATGGATTTTTTTTTTCTGGGAAGCCATAAAAGAAGGTTTATTTGACTGAGATTTCAAGTCGGGAATAGCTCCAAGAGAGAATAAATACAGTGGAGTGGAGTTAAGAGCCATTTTACAAAACGCGCTAGAACGTGCATCCAAAGACACGGGCAACATTTTGAAAATTTACTATAAAAGCGTTTTGAAATCTTAAAGCGTAACGGTCCTTTTTAGGACTACAAAAACTATTTAAAGGGATATTAAATTTATTTTGTGACCCATTTGCCCGAATAAAATAGTGGTTTGCAATAACTTTCGTTGTTCCTAGGTGGAAAAGTCATAAATAAAAATCGTAAATAATGAAGAGAAGACAAAAGTTTTGATAAAAAAAAGTAGAAAATTTCGAGATAAATGCATTTTTCTGATAAAATTGGTCCAACGATTTTTTAAAATGTTAGCTTTAAAATGCCATAATTTTGGCTGGCGTTCATCGAACTCGACGAAATGTTAGTATTTTATGTACACTGAAATTCTCTTTCAAAACTGTGCACAATGGTTTCTTAAGCTGAATCCGTTAGAAAGCAAGAAAGAAAGAAAAAACGGCCTTTTAAGAAGTTTTACCTCGAAATCAGAGGTTCCTCACTTTAACGGCCCGTAACTTGGAGACGGAAATGGACCCCCCCGGCATACAATTTTTTATTTGCCATAACTTCAGGAATCTTCAGCTATCAGGACGAAAACCTAAACTGGGACACCCTGTAGACGAGTATCACTTTTCACTCCACTGTCGAAAAATAAGCTCGTCAAACGTCCTTGCCACTATCTATCTGTGACACAAATTAAACAACAGCTAGTCCATATCGAAAGGTAATCAGCTGATTGAAGCTAAATGTCACTGACCTTCTTACTTTATTCTTTGCTTTACCTTCGTACGTGATCTCCCATGTCTTTCATTTTCATTTTGGTTTCCTATCTCAGTTTCTCCTTTTTTTTTATTCCCCACATTAATTTTTGACTCTCAACTGTGGGTTCCTGCCCAAATTTATATTTAAACTAACTTCTACACGATCTACTCGTACCTTCTTAGCCAGGTTTTCCACCTCCTCCACCTGAATTTAAAATTGTCACCACAACTCTCTCTCTAAGGCAAAAGGAACATATCCACCATTAGAACAAGAGCGCAGGGTGAGAGTTAGTCTACTAAAAAGAAAGTGCAGTGAGGGAATACGAAAATAGAGAGACGTTTGATACACCCAGGTTTTGTTGTGAGATGGGAAAGAAAGGTCCAATTAATAGATTGTATGGGGAAAATGTCTGTTTTTGAAAATTAGTCAATTTATTGGAATTGGTACAGTGAGGGGGCACAAATAGAACACCACAATTATAATACATTTTTATGCTCGTACATTTTTGTATTGCTTAAAAAGGTTGATTCTACACAATCGCAACTGTACGTCGCAGGTTAACTAACAATGGTTTGAAACTCGCTATTCATAAAACTGAAGCTGTGCTTATTACAAGTAAGCAAATTACTCTAGTGCACTGAGAGTTGCCAGTGCGTTTCGCATGATGCTAAAATATACTTGTCGTATCTTCAATGCTTCCTGTTGTCCCGAGTCATAAATGCCCGGGTAAACGACGAAATAAGGGAATTCGAAAGAACCCGTAATATCGCAACCTGATAACAGCAATGGAACATATTCCTAAAAGGAAAATGGGCATATCACCTTATGCCAAGGATCGATGTCTGGATTAATTGGAATCACGGTGAAACAAATTTCTGTTTGACTCAGTTTTTGACTGGACATGGTTAACATACATATCTGTTGAAACACAAAATGAAAACATCGCAAACGGGAAAAATCGGAGAGTACGGTGGATGCGGAAGAATTTTAAATCCTAATTGCAACAGTGTTTGCACCGTTACTTGTGAGTTATGGGGTCTTTTGTCATGCAAAAGGATCGGACCTTGTCTATTGACCAACGCAGGCTGCTTTTCAGCCAATTTGGCATGCAATATGTCGATTTCCTCACAACATTTGACACCGTTTATCGTTTTTCCTGGTTGAATAAATGAAAAGTGGATTGGTCCTTTCGATGTCCACCAAATTGTCACCATAACCTTTTTTGGATGAAGATCGGGCTTGGAGGTGGGTTTTTGTTTTTCATCTGCATCCAACCACTGCCCAGATCTTTTACGATTATCATACAGTATCCACTTTTCATCACAGGTGACTATGCAGCGCAAAAACGGTTCAGTTTGGTTTTTTAATGTAAGTGATGCGCAGATTTTCAGGCGCCGTAGTTTTTGGGATTCGTTCAGTTCATGGGGCACCCACTCACGAACCCTAAAATTCTCACACGTCAAGCACATGTACCACTTTATTTTATAAAAAAAGAAAATTTAACGTTCTGGCACAAGTGTTCACTAGAGAACTTCTTATTTCCCACCGAGAGAAAATTTCATGTGGTACAACCCAATATATAGACCTAAATTTACAGATTTCTTCACGAAATCGGTATGGGACTTTTATCTTATCTAGGACTTTCAGTTATTTTTGTAGTTTACATGATTATAATCAAGATCTTGTAGTGCAATTCCATAGATAGGGAAGGGAATTAAAAAAAAAAAATACATCTCTTTTGATTTACTGTTTAGAAACCCTTGATGATATTTGAATCAGTTATTCAGGAATGATAGGTCTTCATTCATCCGCTGTAGTAGGTCATTTGCCCAGGGACCAGCATAAGAAAGGGCCAAACTATTGGCGAAGGAAACAATATTACTATATTAAGAGGTAGCTTAAACATAGAGTTTAGATAAATTATGGAAAGTAGAGGGTCGGATACTGAACAGTGTATGACTCCAGCTCCAATGCAAGGTAGCCCCTCACTGAGAGTTGAATTAACTGGAACATGTTATCTTCTATTACTGATATGATGATAACCAACAATCAACTCTATAACCAAACTTCTGCCACACTTTTAATAATATTTTATGATTGACAGGATTAAATACATTGCTTATGTCAAGAAACAAACAAATAATTTTTATCTATAGTATCGTAAATATTGTCAAGGAAATATACTATTGCCTCTCCAGTTGACTTTCCATTTTGAAAGCCAAATCTAAGTGCGTCCATAAGCTTATATTTATTAATACATTTCACCATTCTAGGACTTATGATTGTCTCGAAAATTTTTAACGGAAAACTACTCTCAGTTTCGATCTATAACCGTAATTGTTTGGATCACATTTGTTGCCTGACGATGTCGTCAAAAATGCTGCGAAATGTTTAGATTTCCTCAAGCGATGTAAGAAATATGTTACTTATTCCCTTTCTGATCTATCCACAATATACAATATAAGGCATTTATCCGCCCGAAATTGTAGTACAATGCCCACATCTGGTCGGGTGCACCCAAAACATCTCTGCACCTGCTGGATAGGTGATAAAACTCATAGGTGATTCTAATATCACTCAGACAAAGGGCACTCTCGAAGACCGATGTAATGTCTCGTGTCTCACTCTGTTTTATCGCTATTTCCACCACCAGTGCTCCATAGAATTCGCCAGTAGTATTCCGCCCCTTCAAACAGTTCAAGCTCACTTTCGGACGTACTCTAAAATACCGTGATTCGTTCCTAAGCCGTACAACTCGCTTATGGAATGCCCTGCCTAGTTCTGTATTTCCTAGTCATTATAACCTTTAAACATTTAAAACCAACGTCGATACCTCTCTTTCTTCTTCTTCGACCACGCTCTGTGAATGCATTTTAAGGGTACTTAAATCCCTTGAGCGCGCACAAATTATATATAAAATTATAGACGTCTTAAAACACTTTGAGAAGGTACCAATCTCTACAGGACTGCTGTGTTTTAAGGAGCGATATCACATTTATTACTCCAGATTCAGTGCAATGCTAAAGAAAAATTATGATAACATTTGCGTTTCCGGAATATATTCTTGCGATAAGCCTGCTGAAACTGGTTGGACACTGCTCCAGGTAGACCGTTGTCCATCTCTATATTATCGAAGAAGGTAGTATAACGATCAATTAGATTAAGACTTTTAATAAGTTTTATGATGTAGGAAATCCTACTTCAGGTTAAAGTCTCCTCTGAGACTTGCCTCCTGTGACGTATAAACGATTCAGTAAATTCAAACTTACGGCTGTGTGTACAAATGTCTTGTATTCTTGAATTTAGTTAAGACCTAAGTGATTAATAGAACCGTTCTCGTCCCGGGTCTTGGCGAAAATTAAGGAGTTTTCGCCAAATTATGCCAAATTATGCAGCGCTGTTTGATCGGAACAATTGATGGTGCAGTTTTATTACTGGTAAGTCAGGTCAATCAGCTTTCTTATTGTTATTTATTATGTCCAGAACTTACGGTGAATGAAAGATCTTAATTAATGCAAGGTGCGGATTGTTTAAGGATGAAGAGGTTTTAGTCGATGAGAGTCCCACATTCAAATAGTGACTAAAAGAATGGGGGCCTTTCGCATTAGTTCCCTCTTGTGGTCTGGGCCTTTGTGAATACTAACTACGAAGATGACATCTTGATACGAAGATTGTAGTTTGCTTCAATTGATAAGTGTGATATTCAATGTAATAGTTTGGACCCAATCAACTAATGTGGTACAGTAGAAAAATGAGAATAAAAAAGATCAATATTTAATTCATTTGCTTAGAGAAAGTTTTAAACATTTCTAAATGCAAAGTTTTTCATAATTCATATCCAAAAAGTTCCCTCTTAATTGTAGATTTTTTTATAATTTCAGAAGTACCTCCACAATGTTCCGAAACACCCGATGACAATGGTAAGATTTTTACTTACGAAGAGGCGATATCACTCGCCAAGTCCGGAAAATTTCAATATTTCCTAGAACTGATATGTGGGTTTTGCTTAATGATGCATGCATTGGAATGTCACTCGGTCGGTATTGTCTTACCGTTTGTACAAAGAGATTTGGGAGCAACTGTATCGGAGCAAGGATACCTGGTCTCAGCTGGGTTTTTGGGTATCGTGCTCAGTTCACATCCGATGGGATTTCTTGCAGATACCTGGGGCCGTGTTCGTGTTCTTCGTACATCACTTGTACTTAGTGTACTTACATCTTTATGTTCAGCTTTTTCAATCACTACTTGGATGCTGATCGTGTTTCGATTTCTTAATGGATTGGCGATTTGTGGCATTGAAGCCTGCATCTATAGTTTTGTCGGAGAATTCCATGGTGATAAGACTAGAGCGAAATATGTAGCACTGCTAAGTACGTTTTCACGATTAGGACGCATGGTGATGCCAGGTAAAATTAAAGATTATTGTAACTAACCTGAACTATTTAGAAAAATGAATCTTTTCAGCTGTTGGACTTGCTGTTCTTCCTCTGCAACTAAATATTACACTATTTGGTAGAGAATTCGCTTCATGGCGTTTAACATTTTTGGGAAATATAATATTGAGTATCGTGTCGGTATTCGGACTTCTTTTGATACCTGAGAGTCCGAAATTTCTACTGATTCAAGGCCATAAAAACGAATCCCTTAGGATTCTGAGAAAGATATTTGCGAGAAATACTGGCAAACCTATCAGTGAGTATCCAGTCCAACAAATAAGTATAGAAACTAAAGGGGCAACGTTTAGCGGGGTGTCTGGTATTAAGGAAGCAGCTAACTTGATCTGGTTTCAGACAATTCAAATGTTCCACAAAACACGCGTCTTGCATACTCTAAACTTTGGTGTAATACTATTCTTTTTGTGCTTTATTTCGCAGGGCATGTACATGTGGTAGGTTCAAATTAATTCGAATATATCTTCTCTATACATATCTACAGATTCATTTCCTTTCGATAGGTATGCAACTATCTTAACTCAGTTGTCGGAAAATGCAGGAAGTGGATACACTACTTGTGAAATAATGAATCTGGCAACACTTTATCAAACAAATGTAACAGTGACTACAACACTTGAGAATAACGTTGACGTCGTCTTATATAGAACAATGATCTTGGCTGCTAGTATATTTGTAATCAATGTCACGCTTTTATCATTGGTAATTAATTTTGTCGGAAAGAAGAATCTTATACGTAAGTAATTTTCAATTAGATCATTTAACAGTATAAGTGATTACTCTGCTTCATTTTTTCATTTGGAATTTTCAATTGCAGTTGCATCGATCGCTGTTACTATTTTGAGTTGCTTGGCAATTAATTGGGTGACCTCGTTTGCATTGTCAGTAGTGCTGTTTACTGTAATATGTTCGGCAGTGAATATTTTCAGTATTTATACGGCCACAGCGACAGAATATTATCCAACAAATATTAATGCCATGGCTTTGTGTTTGCTGGTGATGATGGACCAACTTGGTGCATTCACAGGTAGCAATTTTATCGGATTCATGCTTTACAGTCATTGCAATTTGTTGTTTTATGTATGCATTGCTGTGTTTGTATTTATTGGAACTTTCTCAATGTTCCTGCCAACCGTTGGTTTGGACAAGACTAGAAAAGAAACCAAATTGGAGAATAAAAGTTAGTCGAAAAGAAAGGTGTTAATTTTATTTCAACGGTGGCTTTGAAACAAGATATAAAATTGCTTCCTGACATTGTCGGTAGTGCATACCACATATCGTTTCTCGATAATTGACACTAAATCTAAGTAGTTAAAACCCTGAAAGACTAGTCTAGAAGTACTGCACTTATTTAAAATTTTATTCTAAAAATGCTACAGATTTTGGGAAGGAAACATACACTTGTGCCATTAACGAAATGCAACAGGCAACTGTCAACAGGAATGGTACTGTACTATTTTTTCCAAGTTCGTCAGTCCGTTCTAATAAAAGTTGCATTATGCGAAAGCACAATGCATCTACAACTTTGAATTTAAGTTTTTCGCGGCTTGCATAAGCAACTGGTACTAAGCTGAGGAGTCCACGAGATATACTCCGAAGCAGTATGCATATTTTGCATAATTAAAACCAACAAAGGATCAAAATAACTAGAGACTGGGTTTCTTCTACAATATAAAGCAATGTTACGAGTATTTATTAGTCTCTCTCTCAGCACTCAGATGTCATAAAAGTATCAGCTGTTCTAATCACAGTTCCAATTTGAAATATTATAAAGGATTTTCCAATAGGGACTTGACAACTTTGAATTTAATTTGTGAACGCACTCTTTCACTAATCATCAAACTGTCACTGTTAATTTATTCAGTAATCTCAACATTTTCATCATGGCAAAGTACACTAACGACCAACGTCTGCAAATTATAAAAATTTTCTACCGAAATTCGGAATCGGTGACTGCAACTTTAAGAGCGTTAACGCCAATTTTCGGTCGTAATTCTCGCCCTAGTAGACAGGCAATAACAAGTTTAGTGCAAAAATTTGAGTCTACATATTCGTTGTGTGATGTTGCCGTGTCAGTGAGACAACGGGTTGGTCGCAGTGTCGAAAATATGGCTGCCGTTCAGGCGTAAGTAGCAAACGATCCAAATCAGTCAATTCCACGGCGTTCTCAAGAATTGGGCATCGCTCAGACCACATTATGGCGTATTTTGCGTAAGAATCTTGGTTTACACCCATACAAGATCAAGCTGACTCAAGAATTGAAGCCGATGGACCATTTGAAGCGACGTACGTTCTCCGATTGGGTTCTGGAAAAGATGCGCCAAGATGATGAATTTCATCGCAAAATCATCTTCAGTGACGAAGCTCATTTTTGGCTCAATGGGTTCGTCAATAAGCAAAATATGCGTTATTGGTCAGGTGAAAATCCACATGTGCTTCATGAATCACCACTTCATCGACAAAAAATAACTGTTTGGTGCGGTTTGCATGCCGGCGGCGTTATTGGCCCATATTTTTTCGTCGACGATAACGATCGTCACGTTACTGTGAATGGTCAGCCTGAATTGGAAGATATGGACTTGGACGACATGTGGTTTCAACAGGATGGTGTCACAAGCACAGCACACGCTACAATCGATTTATTGAAGAGTAAGTATGGTGAACCTGTTATCTCCAGACATGTGCCAGTCGATTGGCCGCCTCGTTCGTGCGATTTAACGCCGCTTGACCATTTTCTGTGGGGCTACGTTAAGTCATTGGTTTATGCCAACACGCCGACGACGTTGGAAGAGCTCAGAGCTAATATTGAACGCGAAATAGTGGCCGTTTCGGCCGAGATGTGTGGCCGAGTCGTGAAAAATTGGGTCCAACGAATCGACCGCTGCAAACGTGCCCGCGGTGGCCATATGAACGAAGTGAAGTTCCATTCATAAATGCTTTGATTGTACTTCAAGCCGATAATAAAGTTTTTGAAATATCTCATGGTTTGCGTTTTATTTAAAAAAAATGTTGTCAAGTCCTTATTGGAAAACCCTATACTTGGTAACCATTTAATGTGAGTTTCTCGAATCCACTTGAATCTACTCGAATTCGATGTCCATAGTACGTCTTCTGATGCCAGACCTTCGACGAAGAAGGTTGTTTGAACCTATACTAAAATAACTTTTTGCAAAAAAAAACAATACAGCTCAAAAGCTATAGAATTTCTCGGAAAGAGAGAGTTATTATTGGCGACCACGCAGAATGCATAAAGAACAACTATTTTTGGATCATCTGGTAGAATGTTAGGGCACTTTAAAAGAGTGTGGAGAACTGAAAAACAAAAGAACTAAATAAACTATTGTATCACCCAAATTGACCACACTGTGATTGTTTTAAGGTACTTTTAGTTTTCAGATGACCAAAATTAACTCGGATCAGTATTTTGTTGTACCCAAGAAACAAATGTCGGTATCCAGAACAGCTCAATAGCAACGAAAAACTGACCTTGTATCACAAGATATCTTAGCAAGTTATTCCACAATACATAACCCATGCGCTGATGCCATGGGCAACAGATATCCTAAATTTCAGACGACCAACACAATAAAACACCAGGTTTGCCGAAGAATGCTAGTTTGAACGCAGTTCAGCTAGATGCGTTTAAAACACCGGTGCAAAATAAGACCAGATTTAGCCTGATGTTTTACAAAAAAAGACAACGGGAAGGATATAGACTTTTCTAAAACAAGAAGAAACTTATCATGTAAGATATTAAAATGCAATGGAGGATAAACGATATATGAAAAACAGAATGTTAAAAAAATCAAGCCACGGCAAAATATCCATTTTCATATACTGAGATAAAAGTGTATGTGATTTACTCGTAGAAGAATCATAGCCAGTGCTGATGGTCCGCGATGCAGACCAACCCATCCTTGCGAACTCGACCTGCTTACCACGACTTTAACTTCAAGCGCAACGCATAACATTACACCTAGATTCAATTGCAATAAAATATCCTGAGTATTGAATCGCTAGAACGAAGTTGTAAATTGATACTTATGTTGTTGTTGTAGTTGTCGTATCGATAGTCTCATCGCTTTAATTAGGCACCGTCGAGTTCTTTGACCTTTTAAACCATTCTATCATAGTACAGATTTAAGTATAACGATATAGTACAAGCCTGCAAGCTGGGTTTGAAGCCCAGCACGAAGGCAATCAAATGGGTAAGTAGTTAAGTATATCATACACAACGCTGGGTTCCTAGACACAGCAGCATAGTTTGGTATATCTGCCGTGAGAAAGAAATTAGCAATCCTTGTCGAAAAAGGTAAACTCTATGACAAAAATAGAAGCAATAGCATAAACTGTCGGACCTCATCTACAGAACTAACATCGATAGTTTTAATTAATACTGCTTTTCGTACACATGCTGGTAGGCTGGATTTTCTTACCGCATTTTTTGAAAGTGATATTTTGAGGCATGCTTTGATTGTCTTTCGCAGTTCCTCCAGTTTGCTCTTTTCTAATTTTCTTAACTCTATGTTGAACTTGCCTATTATGGACCTGTACTTCTGCGGTTGTTCTGGTTGCTTGTTCCATAATGGTTTGCACTTCATAATTATTTCTGAAAGATGATGTAATGGTCCCATTGAGTTGACATTATACCTCATATATTTGTCGAAGAGACTTGTTTTGAGAGCTGTGTACATTAATTAACTTTAATACTGGTCAACAAAGTCTAAAACCTTTTCTTGCATATTCATGTTTTCTATACTCGTAGCCCGGGAATACTACAATAGATGAAAACAAGATATTGTCAATTTCGCATCGTTGCCCGAACGTAACCCAGATACCCTTAGTACGATGCAGACTGCCCTACAGTATTTTAAAGGAGATCAGATTCTACGACTGTTGGTTGGTTAGTTGGAACTTTGGTCTACTGAAAGAAGTCTTAAGGAACTTTTTCTCTGATTTTAATTTCAGCCAGTGATATATATTGCGGCGGTAGTGAGCTCATATTTTTTTTTCTAGGAGCAATAGAATAACAGTATTGTTGTTAGTTTCATTTTTCAGCCTTTCATGGACACCGCTGGAGCCGATGGCGAGGTTTGCTAGTATTTGCTTGGAGCTGTCTAGAATAAGCATCTCCTTCCCGAAATGGTAGGTGATTTTAAATCATTCGTTTATGACAAAGGCCATATGGATGAGGTCTTTCTTCTTCTCTTGACTTTTGAGTAACTGTACCTCAGTCATTTTCCTGTGGCTTTGCTTGAGCACACAAATAGGAACCATTCTACTTTGGTAATTAACACGATCTATTATTTAGGATGACATATTGAATGTTTGCGGAGTAGATTCTCTTCGTTTTTGACATCGATCGGAAAAAAACCTCGAATCACATACTCGTATGCTAAAACACTGTCCGTTTTTTAATCGATTACCGAGGTAGGAATCCCTAGAGTTGTCTTCCTTCAAATTTTATTTAAACGTCTCCAGTCCGGCATTATTATCAGCAAGTCCTAGATCTGAACACAAAGGATGAATTCCGCAGCGAAAGATTAGCCCTTGGGTGGCCAGTAACGTTGACTTTTCAAACAGCTTAAGGAGTGAAGTTGAAGGTGGTCACGCCTGGCCAATTGGTGGAACTTGTCAATTGAGATCAAAGCTATTTGTTAATATTGAATTGAAGCGCCATTTCACTATTTAAGTATGAGGGTTGTCTGAAAAGTTTCCGATCGCAGCGTAAAGATAGCGGCACTCGTTAATAAAAGCTAGTGAATGCTAGTTGTGCATCTTTTGAGAGTTACGTACCAAAGTTTCAGTCATTGTGGACTCGCAGTTTTTAGTTGACAGTCGTTTGAGTGAGTCGGTATGAGTGTTTTTTGTGAAAATGGAAAAAAATTGAGTATCGAGCTATTATTAAATCCTGGTTTTTGAAAGGCAATACGCCTACGCAATTCAAAAATTAGTTTTACTCTATGTGTGGGGACTCTGCACCATCATTTACCACAGTGAAATTTTGAGCGGCTGAATTTAAACGTGGCCGTAAGAGCTTGGGAGATGATGAACGTTTGGGATGTCCAAAAACAGCAACCACTGACGATAACTTCGCTAAAGTACACTAAATGTTGTTAGACGACCGCCGAATTAAAGTGAGAGAGATAGTGGAGGTTATGAAAATGTCCAAAGAACATGTTTGTTACATATTAAATCAAGGCATGAGATTGCTGTCCGCGCGTTGGGTGCCGCATTTGCTTACGTTAGACCAAAAACGTGTTCTCACACCTCAGCGGTTGCCATGGCGAAAATCCATGAATTACGGTTTGAACTGTTTGACCATCCGCCTTATTCACCAGATCTAGCCCCAAGCGACTTCTTCAAATGAGGAGGCAATCACCTTCGTGAACAATTATTTTGCAGAGAAAAACGCCAAGTACTATGTGGACGGGCTAGAGAGATGGAAGCATTGATGTGAGAAGTGTCTAGAGTTACAAAGAGACTGTGTAGAAAAATAAAAAAAAATTCAGAAAAAATGTCTTGTATCATTGTTCGGACGGAAACTATTCAGACAACCCTCGTAAGTAAGAGGTCCTAAGAATGACTGAGAAGTTCAAAGATTTTAATTATTCAATAAGTCAAACTAAATTAAAAGCTTGTCTTTGGGAGAAAATTACAAAAAGGTAGCAGATTATAGAAAGTTCTTATGAGTAGAGAATTTTTTTGTGTTTGATACTCATAGGTAGCCTCAATAAGATTCCATAAGTATATGGAAGTCGTGTACCTCAAAAAATTGATGTGCCTTGAGCACTGGCACCTTGGTTGATCTTATCAAAGCAGCGTAGATGCAGAAGATGCTCGTCGATTACACTGTCAAAAACCAGAAATTTGCTTCTAAGTTGACAGCTTTGTTAAAGAAACTGATTAGCCAATAAGCCCAATAGCAATATGCAACCTCTATTCACCCTCCTATTGACCCCAGTCAGCACCTGCAGCCAAAATATGGTTCATTAGCATGAGTGTACTAAGTTACGCATTGCATTGCCTAGGGCACCTTCAATGTCGATGAAAATGTCCAACACTCTCTTATCAAGAGCTTCATCGACCAGTCTGATGGTTTTCGAAATATTTCTTATAGGAAGCACTTTATGAATAGTCTTTGTTCTTCGATCTATAAAGATTCCAGTCAAATGATTAGCCCATAGACCATATTTTCGAATCTAATTGAATCCGATAAAGATTCAACTACATGGGAAAAAAAGGGGAAAACGGGCTACCTCGGGTAGGTAACGCCTATTTTCACAGGTCAAAAGAAAAAAAAATATAGGTAATGTTTCTGGAAAAAAAGAAAAAAATAATATAAAAAGAAGGCAAAATTATTTGCATAAACAGTTTATAGTTTTAAACCGAGATGTTAACGTTCAATTTATAATATCATCGATGATGACCTTTTCAACACAAGTATACTAAGACGTGGTTCATGTATATGGTTTCTGTAACGGTCACGGTCAACGAGCGAGATTGGAATATCTGTAACGATACCCTGATAGGACTCCCCTAAATTTCAGGACGTTTATTGGAACATTTTCCAGGTTGAGAGACACAGGAACAACGCGGAATTTGTCGAAAGGCTCACATTCTGCTTTATCAGAAAGCGTTCGCAGCTATAAAAACGTTTTACATTACTTAAGAAACCATCCAAATACCAGTGTTTGATAATATTGTAATGTAATTTAATATTCAATCCCATGTCCCACGCATAACGTAAAATGAATTTGTAAATGACCAACATAATTATTTTTGTTTTTGTATGAACCATTGTATCATAGACTATCCATATTCTTGCTCTGTTAATTGGTCTCTTTAATCGCTAAATGCTTTATTACTTGCTCTCTCAATACTTGTATATCACTTTGTATAACACTTTGCACTAAACAAATGGTGTAATAAAGATATCTCGGTGACTTGGATTTCGACCAGAAAGGAGATAACTATAATCAAACAAATTAAATAAAACATTCAATTTATCATTGGCTTTAACAAAATTCTTTCGTCGGCTTTCTTTTTGGATTCGGATTTTTGATTCAATTAATCGAAATTCACAAACAACCAGTCTTAGGCTACTAAGTAGATATTTTAATCCCAGCAAAGACTTACATCCGGAGAATTCTGCATTCTGAAGGCATGCATGTATTCCATCATATACCAGTATAGGAGCTACAAACCGGGGACTCAGAGAAGCGTTTGGAATTCTGCAATTACATTCTGGAAAAACACTTTGCGGAAGATAACTTTATTGGCCGGATTCTATGGGCGTATGAGTCCCAATTTATCAATCGATGGAATCGATGGTGCCCCGGACATATATGGCCATGCAGTTACAGAGTGTTGTGTATGAAAATTAGGTGATAGAACAGGATGGACCGATTCTGTGGACTCCAAAGTCCCAGACTTAACCCCAATGGACATATATTTATGCGAATGTATAAAGGACATTGATTATTCATTAGAAATATCAGCATTGGATGATTTGAACCATAGGATTGACGAGGCGGCTGCGAGAGTCAGAGAAGGATTCGAAAGAATGTAGATTGTTAAAACCTTTAAAAGGCGAGCTCTGGCGTGCAAACAAAGCAATGATTTTGGCTTTGGACAATTGATATGATACAAGGTTTGATGAAAAAAATAAAAATAAAAATGTGCAATCAATATTTGTAATCTTTTTCCTAACATTTTTAACAATTTCGTTCGTATCTTGAAAAGTACTAACTGTTTTTTGTTTGTAAATGCTAGGTAAACGTTTCAAAGCAAAAAGTGGGGGTTAATTATTGTACATAATTTTTCAATAAAAAATGTGACCAACTTAAAATTTTAAGTTGTTTAAAAAAAATTACTTGTTACACCATTTGTTATGCACAAATTACAAATATATTATTTTCAATAGGAGTCAACCTCTCTTGTTTAAAAACTCTCTATCTCGGTGGGGATGAATTTTTTTTCTCAAAATATGTCAAGGAATCTCCCCTTAACGTGGCTTCAGCGGCCCTTATTTCTTCAAAAATGAAGCTGGAGTACAAGTTACTGTTAATACACACTGGTACAATACGATGACATTAATGTGGAATAACTATAGTTCCAACAGGATGGTGCTCCACTCCATACTACCAAGTGAAATATGGCTTTATTGAAAACACGATTTGGCAAGTCAAGTCAGTTAAAGAAATGGACCCATCAATTGGCCACTAAGATTGAGATTGGCCACGCCGTTATATTAATTTCTTTAGAATGTGCTTTGTACGAGGCATCTGTGGTGGACATACAGATGCCCGAAAGTAAAAGGGTGTTTATTTAAGAGGTTTGGTTTTTAAATTGGCAACACTGTTTCTACTGATTGTCAATTTGACAGTTGAAAGTTGACTTGTGATTAGTACGTTTTGCCATTTTACGATGAATAGATTAGCGCCAGATTGTGCAAACGAGTGCAAATTGTGCAAACTTATTTTGAAAACCATGGTTCGGTTCGCTAAACTTATCGTGCTCTACGTCCATTTTACGGTTGACATAATCATCCATAATCATTATTCGGAACACGATGAATCGTTTTCGCACCACGTACACTCTAGTGGATAATATGCATCCCCAAAGACGACAAACAGTGCGAAGAGAAGAAGTTATTGCCGTTGTGGAACGCAGTGTTGAGAAGAATCCGAAGGAGTCGATTCGATATCGTGCACAGCAATTGCAGCTATGTCCATCCACTTTGTGGAAGATTTTACGGAAAGATGTTGGCTTAAAAGCGTATAAGATCCAGCTTGTGCAAGAGTTGAAACCGCGTGACTATTATACAGCGTCATAGGTTCGGTGAATGGGCCGAAAACATGATTCAGCTGGATCCTCATTTTCAACGCAAAGTTTTGTTCTCTGATGAGACCCAGTTTTGGTTAATTGGATATATAAATAAGCAAAATTGCCATATTTGGAGTGGAGAAAACCCAGAAGCCTTCATCGAGACGCCTTACAACCATTAAAACTCACTGTTTGGTGTGCTTTATGGGCTGGTGGAATCATCTTTAAGGACGATGCCGGCCAGAATGTTACCGTCAATGGAGAGCGCTATAGAAACATGATTTCTGACTTCTTCGTTCCTCAGTTGAATGGCATTTACGTGACAGAGCTTTGGTTTATGCAAGATGGCACAACATGCCACACGGCGCGCGACACCCTCAATTTGTTGCAGGATACATTTGCTGAGCGCATGATTTCGCGCAATGGACCTGTGAACTGGTCTCCACAATCCTGTGATCTCAATACTTTAGACTACTTTGTTTGGGGGTATGTGAAGTCACTAATCTATGGACGGTTTGGAAGTCAACATTCGCCGTGTTATTGAATGTTGCTCCATAAAGTTGTCGAAATTTGGACTTCACGATTGCACTTCAGTCAGAATGGCATAAAATTATCTATTAAATGAAGCTAATATTATAGGCATTAACATTATCTTCAAGTGTTTTATTTCATATTGAATTTGTATACCTCTAAAAAAACCCACCCTTTCATTTTTAGATATTACTATAAATAGCGTGAAATAACCTTTCGAATCAGTCGTCGACTAACCGCGGTATAGTCAACAGCTATCAGCGAGTTGTTATTAACTGATCAATAGCGTACGCGCGCAAAACAAAAAAAAGTCCCGCTACTACGCAAGCAAACATTTATTTTATTTTTTCTCTTTGTTCTTTTAAACGTCACCCCTAAATCTAGAGTGTTATAAATACTATAACGTTATAATGGCCCTCGGGGGCCACGTGCCTACGAGAAACCGGTTCGGGAGGCTTGATATTGAGGTTCTATCTGAACCCACTCAAAAAAGAAAAAAGAAAAACCAGTATCTCCAATCTGACATATTTAATCTTCCAGTTTCGACATCTAACCTTTTATCATTATTGCCGCGAGTGATGAAACGAAACCCTTAACCTCATTCAGTGTCTTTCTACTCAAAAAAGCTGTCGATGGCATAAGTACCGGTTATGGAGATGGCAGAGCAGTTCAACATTCAGCTTTGCTGGGTGCCGGGCCATAGAGACATTCCAGGGAACTGCAGAGCCGATGAACTCGCCGAAATTGGAACCACTCTACCTATTCTACCGGAAAAGGGTGCAAACTAACATTAAAGTTGGATGCCAATAAAAGAACAGACCTTAGGTGGACTGCTCGGCAAATATGTCTAGCGACCAAGCAGATCTGGCCAAAGCTGGATCTGAATCGCTCTAAGTGTCTGGTCCATAAAAGATGTCATCACTGGACACTGCCTCATAGGCAAGCACGCAACAAGGCTTGGCGCTTTTACAAATGATTTCTGTAGAAGCTGCATGGACGAGGAAGAGGAGGAGACAATCCTCCACCTACTCTGTACATGTCCAACTCTCTCCCAGAGAAGAAAGCTTCATCTAGGAGCTGGGTCAATAGGCCTAAGTGGGTTGGTATTTCCAACAGCCACTCTTACCTAACCTAACCCAAACTATGCTTCCTAAAATTCAATGCAATGAAGGATTCCAATAAAAGACCACCTAAGCTAAATAAGAAACTTGAGAAGCCAACAAGATCTTAAATCCTTGGTGTATTGAACGATGACACACCATATCAACTGGTTTTAAGTGTTTTGTTTTCTACCAACAACCATTATAAAATTTACATTGTACCAGTCCCACAATGCATTGTACATTTTATTGTCTTTACAAAGTCACCCAAAATATTCAGCTATCCAAATTTATAGATTGATAAACTTATGGCCCACGTTCAAACCATATCAACAAAACGCAGATAGAAATTTACTCGTAGTGGTAACTGTTAGTACATAGTTCACCTCGTGAATCAATGTACAATGAACGAACAAATAAAACAAGTAAAAGCATTCGATATAACAACAACTAGTCAGATAGCAAACGGAAGCTTTTAGAATAGGACGTAGTTTTAGCCATAGATGTAGTCAATTCCAGTTCTTTTTATACGGTGAGGCTGTACATTGTCGTTAGATAGCCGGCGCTCATTCTGGACGAACTCGTGACGGTTGATAAAACATTTTATGGTCGTGGCAATAAAAAAACAGATGACTCGATAATGGGAGTAAATTTACTCCCATAAATGGTGGGTAGCTATCGGTTGAGAAATGTTTGTTTATTTCCCAGACTTTAAATCTATGATATACGGCAGACATACTCGTACATAGGTGTGACTGCAGAATTGCATTTTTGAAAAAGATTTATTCTGTTTGTTGTGTGGAATAAAACAGGAGATAAATGCTGTTTTTTTTTTAAAAAAAAAGGTTTTTGTTTAAATAAAACCCAAAGAAATTAACTTAATGTGCCATGTAATATTTGAAAATAGTATTGGGCATATGTCCACCACGGCTGTCTCGTACAAAGCGCATTTTAAAGGTCCAATTTTCGACTACTCTTTCGAGCAATTGGGTGCCTATATCGCCTATTACTCGAATAATGTTTTGCTCCAAAGCATCAATCATTGCTGGTTCATCGACATAAACTAGTGACTTCACGTAGCCTCCCGGAAAATAATCCAATAGTGTCAAATCGATCAATCTTGCCGGCCAACTGATGGGTCCATTTCTTGAAATGACCCTATTACCAACTCGTGTTTTCAATAAAGCCACATTTCCCTTGCTAATATGGAGTGGAGCACCATCCTGTTCGAACATTAATGTTATTCCACATTAATGTCATGAAAATATGGGAACAAATAATAGTTTATCATCGTATTGTACCGGTGTCTATTAACAGTAACTTGTGCTTCGGCCTCATTTTTGAAGAAATAAGGGCCATTGGTGCCACTGGATGTAATGCCATCTGGTGCAGTTCTTGACAATTTTCCTCGCTCCAAGTAATGCAATTCTACTTGTTTAAGTAGCCGTTCAACCTGGAGTGAGCCTCATTACAGAACAAAATTGTACGGAAAAAAACTGAGTCAACATCCGACGCAATAAATGGTCACGCAGCTTTTGCTCTTGCACCAATTGGGTCCTATAAGCCTTGAGGCCAAGATCTTTGCGCAGAATTTTCGAGATAATGGATGGATATATTCGGGTCCTCTTCAACACAAGCTTCCACATCTGCGATATTTTTTTCCGAACTCATTGCTCTTGTTAGTGTGTGAGTATTCCATAGCTCGAATGGTGTGCGAGATTTTTCAATTATTAAATAAATAACACGTTACGGCCAATGATGTTTATCGTAACTTTCACGAAATGCTCTATAACCTTCGCTAACCGAGCTTCGATTTTGGAAATAAATTTTACCGATTTTTTTTTTAATTTTATAATTACTTTTGCTTACATATGTAGTATAATATGTTGTGATAACAAAAGAAAAAAAATATATAATAGCGCGGACAATGCAGAAAGTGCAGCATCAACTGGCTTGAGAATACGAGTATACAAAGGGAAAGGACAAGAGAAAGAAAGGAAACGGATAACCATACTGATCTCAGTCTATGGCGCTGGAAAATAAGAATTACAAAAAAATAAATATAAAATAAAAATAAATATGAAAACGAAAAAAAAAAGTTCAATTCTTTTACAAATCGAATGAAGCAAACCGTTGATACACAGGCAAATCGATTTGCAGGACAATAATTTAGTAATTGTTCATAAATACAAACTAATATGTAGGTTACAAACTTATTTTTACATTGTTACAGTTGCGAGTAACACTTGCCCCCGGTTGCATTGATATTGTTGCGCCTTGCGTTTATCGCAAGGTGACATAAATTCGATGTCAAAAGACATTGAGCGTGCCATTAACGTTAGTGAATTTGCAGTCATTTGAAGTTTCACAGGATCTGTTACTCCCTCAACATCAAGTAAAAGTTTTTCGGGGACATTATCGAAGACCCCAACGGAAGCTACTAGAATCACATCACCTTCCTTCACTTGGCATCTAAGGGTATCTGCTGATTCGGGACTATCATTCAGCACATTATGTTCATGGCCAGGTGTTGGAAGTGACAATTGAAAAGGTGTATTAAAATAATGTGATTGTTCCTCAGATTTATGTACGATTTCACCATGAAGCCACTATCTTCAATATTTGCCGTATATACGATGCTGTTTTCTCGATTTAGTACTAACACACACGCTGTGTGTTAGTACTACCTACCTAAAATAGGTTTCTTTTGCTCCAGTAATTGAAAGTAACCATGGACTAGACGTTCGCAGTTCTTCATTAGGAACGAGGAAAATTCACCAGGATCAACACCATAACTTCGCTAACCGCCTACACCATCGGCAACGCCCAAAACATCTGCATTCGTTGTGGATGTCTTGAACCAAGAATCTTCGCCATACTTGCCCGGCTTGTATTTGGATGTTACGAAATCTTTTTGGGAATCTAGAGACAACAGAAATAAGATGTGGTCGAGGTTTGGTGGCCGCAATAGGTTCTAATAACTTGGAAACATTTCTAATAACGTAACGCCCGAGATATCAACCTTGTTGACTGATTTCAATTTGAGAGTAACTGAAAGAGATTTACTCTCTTACTGAAAACTAGAATGTAAGAAGTATATGTTAGCAGAAGTTAAGTTAGTCTAATGTGTGACGAATAAATGAATAGACATGAAGTCAGACATTGTAATTGATTGCCCCGTCACGAGCTTTACTAAATTTTAAAGAAAAATACAAAAACCCAAAGAAAAATCACTGTGAACAGCACAAAATCAATCGGTCGTTGTAGCAGTTGATGTGAAGAGCAACAAAATCCGTGTCAAAGTCACTGAGGGGAAATTTGTTGACATTTTTACTGCGGATTGCGAGAGAGCAAAATCTTCATTGAGAGTGGAATTTGTATTTTTGGTGGAAATTGGCTCCGAATTAAATAACCGACTATCCGAAGGAAGTGATGTTCTAGGCTTTAACAACAAATCGTTCCTGTGTATGGAGTAGCATATCGGGTAAATGGCGTACGCACTCTTTTGTCGAAATGTTACATGTAGCTTTGATGCAGCGCTCAATTTGCTTGTTGGCATAAACCTTAGACTTCACAAAAAAATACCAAACAAAACAGTTCAATGGCATTACATCGCATGATCAGGACGGTAAATTCTGATCACCAAAATGGGATATTGCACGACCAGGAAATGCAGTTTCTTGGGCTGTATGGCACGTGGCACCGTCTTGTTGAAACCACATGTCATCCACATCCATATCATGCAATTTACGCACAAAAATTTAATTATCACGTCGCGATAGTTACTACCGTTAACTGTTATTGCCTGATCAGCCGCATTTTCAAAGAAGAATAATCCGAAGATGAATTCAGGCTTCAATCTGCACCAAACATTGACACATTATGGATGCACTTGCTTCTGATCAATAATCCGTGGATTTTCTAAACCACAAATTTGACAATAAACAAAGCCATCCAGATGAAAAAGAGACTCATTTCTGAGGGTTTGAATTGCGAACTGTAGCTGTCGAACATTCATTATTCTCTAAATATTGTTCAACAATGAAAACGCGTTACTCTTTCATGTAGCACTTCATTCTTAATAATCCTGAACTGTCTGCTGATACGGTGTCTTTTTTTTCGTTGGCAATACCTTACTTCACAAATAGCGCAAAATTCAAATCTATACATACAGGGTGTCCCAAAAATCAACGTCAAGCGGGAAACGGGTGATAGGTCAAGTTATATCGGTTATCACAAAATTATAGAAAAAAACTAAGTCATATACTTTTAAAATTAATGGCACTCAAAAAAAAATCGAGAAATCTGACACCCTGGGACGATCTTTCAAGTGCTGTGTCCGCAAATCTTTACTTTTCTTCGATTTTTTTTGGTCACGTAACTCTGAGTAACTCTTTTGTAAATTACGGTCCAAAATTGAAACATAACTATACCGGTTTTAACTAAAAATATTTCCATGTATCTGAAAATCATTAATCACCAAACTTGAACTGACTGTACTGACAAAAAAATGTACTATGCCATTTTGGCAAGTAACTTTAGAAGATGGCGCATTTAGTCTGGATTCTATCCAGACGCATGGCGCATTTCTATCGGAAAAGTGTAGCATAGGTATACCAATCGCTACGTGTAAATTAATATTAAGGCTAGATGAAAATAAAATAACAGACCTTAGGCGGACTGTTGCACCAACATGTCTAGGGACCAAACAGATCTGTCCCTAACTCTGATACAGTCATGTCGCACAGTGCTTAAGGCACTAGGCAGTCAGAACCGGGTAAGACTGTACTGGATGCCAGGACGGTATTAAAGGAAATGAACAAGTGGACGAGTTTGAAATAAAAGGAAGGCTACTCGACAGTAGTGAGGTTGCCAACATCAAACCACCCCTTTGCATAGTGAGGGGCACTATCGAGGAAAAAATCACAAAGACTACCGACCTAAGGTGGTCAAGTCTTGAAGGACACAGGGTATCCAAGGCTCTTTGGCTGCTTTTTGACAGCAAAAGTTCTAGGAAGTAAATAAAATTAAACAGGGATAAGCTTAGGACATTAATAGGAATCTTGACAGGACACTGCCTCTTGCGACAACACGGATATTACTATCAGATTCTGTGGTGATCTGCTAGCTGTTGAGGACATAACACACATATTGTGTGAATGCAAGGCAATATCGCGTAGTGGCGTAGTGGAAGAAAATTTTTAGGGAAATACTTTTTCGAAAACCTAGAGGAAATAGATGGCACGCACTTCAAATGCCGTCGTGGCTTTTGCAGGAAAACTGAGTGTTTCACCAGGGCGATTGTTTAAGTTTTTGCCATTTGAAGACATATTCAACTGGTTCCACAGGGATCGCGATGGGCCCGTTTTGGTGTCTGGTGTCCTTGTGATGGCATATCCACCATAACCCTGTTTAACTAAACTAACCTATCCTAGCGAGGTCCTGAATGAACTTTCTATAATAGCCTACTAACCCATGAAAAGATTTTATTTGTTTCTGAGTGTGAGGGACGGGAAATCGCTTTATTGAGTCAATCTCTTTTCAAGATTTGGCATTACTGCTTTGGGTGTTACAATGTACATCAGGAATTCTATACTGCCTTGTCGCAATCAAGAAAATACTTTTTTCTGCTCCTCATAGGATGCAGAGAACAAACTTATGCCATCAATGTAGATAAGACATATTCTTCCCTTGAATAACTTTGATACTTAAGTTACGAGTATTTACGTCATTAAAATTATTATAGTATTCGACTTTAATTGGTTGTGCTAAGAACAGTTTCTGTTCTTGATTTGACATACGAGTATTTCTAACCACTAAGTTATTGTTTTAGTTGGTCGATCTATAAGTATGTACACGTACCTTTCGAACTTCTAAGACGTTTACCTACAATCGTAGGTCGAATGTAAATGGCTCCGTTTTTTACATCTACAGGCAAATTAGTTACAATTTTCGAATTCGGGTGTACGTATAGTTCGGTTTATATTTAATTGGAATTGTAGACTTGTTTGTCGCAAAGATTTTATCTCTTAGATTAACTTTAGCATTTATGGTTTTCATTGTCTCTTTGTTGTTTTTGATTATAGTGCAACCTGTAAGTGAGTACTGAATATCGTCGCATTTGTTTTTTATCCTTTTATTCATTTTATTAGAAAATTTTAGCTCTCATAAGAAGTTGGCTACATCTTGACATAGGATGTAAAACGCGCTCATTTTATACTGACACATTAAGGCCGGTCCAGACGCTACGTTTTGCACAACCTTTTGTCTGCGCTGTCTTAAGACGGAATAAAAACGTTGCAATTTTTAGAGCGTCTACATGGTGCAGAGATATCTGTATATTTCGCTCAGTTTTGTGTGATATCATCATGGAGGAGGTACTACTCTGGTCAATTTTGACAAGCTGTCTTGTAAAAAAAAAAACAAATTGGAACGTCTGGGAAGTACCTGGCGTTCAAAGTGGTCGCGGAAGTGGCTTCTAAAGAGACAGCACTTTTCCCATATTAGATTACTGCGTGAATTACGTGATGAACCTAATGGTTGGCGGAACTACTTGAGAATGGACATAGACACGTATACTTATTTATTGGAATTAGTGACACCGCATATGATATGAAAGAAAAGAAAATACTTGTAGGAGAACAGCAATATCACCACAATATCCGCACAGGTCACGGATATCTATGCTCTCTAGCTCAGTTATCGCTGCAACTGTACCGTCTTCGCGCCGGATTCAAAACTGCGCACTTTTACTATCTACACGCAAAGTTTTATCCGCAGCGTGTTGAACTGCGCAGACTAAAGGTTGTGCAAAACGTAGCGTCTGGACCAGCCTTTATGCAGATGCCAACTACATAATAGGAACTTATCTCAGCTCAAATCGTATGAATTTTATCTCTAACTGTAAATATCTGGCATTTCAATTCAACGAAGTTGAATGGGTTTTGAGTATTCTTTCCTCTCTACGTAAAGCAACTTGACAATGAATATGCTAATTTAAGATTCCTAATGTGCTGACTTTTTTTTCACATGTGTGTTTATTATATTTAAATATAAGTTAACGATGTCGTTGGAGGCAATTATTAATTCAAATCTAAATACGGACTATTATTAAGCAAATTCCTGAAATCATGGAAATAAACTACGAAAACACTGCCATTTGGTATATAAACAAATATGTTGCACAAATGTAATCATACCTCAGTGAGTAACATACATACATATGTATGTGAATGTAAATACGATTGAAACAGAAAATTTCTACCCAAAGCAATAAGTATGTATTATACATGTACGCATATTTTAAAGTATGAAGTTCAAGGTTCAATGATTATGTTTGAAGTAGGCACACGCCATGTCTGTGGTAAGTGTTAAGAGCGCGTGTTCACATAAGAATATGCAAACGGATTCACTGTTACAGATACCTTATCGTAGATGCGGTATACCCCTGCGTAACCTCTCTTTAAATAATCTGATGATCAAGCCTCAACATCTACCCGAACAGCTAACCGCTACAAACTCTCTCTGATTATATCTGGTGCGTTTGTACTCGTATTCGTATTCGTATCTAAGTATCTAGTGTTATAATGATTAGGCTAGTCATGCCATGGTGTAGATTGTTTTCCAAGTCTGGTCATGAATTGCCAATCGATGAATGAATATTGCCCCGTCGATTTACTGGGACATTATGACGACATGGTCTTTTTGTTGTGAACACGATCGCTTTAGCAGTTAACTCTAATGGTGTTACTATGCCTTTAAGTCAGGAGCATTCGTACATTGTTTGGGTTTCAGTAGTGAGTACGAATAGGTATAAATCATGGGAAATGAAGAGCTTGGAATTTTAAAAGCCAAAACAAAGCAAAAGGAGTACCTATATTGTGATGTGGATGAGGTCAGTAAAATAGGTGGAACAAATGTACAATAGAACTTAAGTGGTATTGAGGATAGGAGGTGAGAAATTATAATGCAGTTGGAAATAATGGTGCCAATCATGATATAAGTACTTTAAGATAGATTCTTTCAAAGTTTGAAATGAGTCTGTGAGAGACTTTTTAATATGCGAAATAAATTGGTCAAGTAATAAATTAGGCCAGCAAAAGAGAAGAAGTATGTTTATTCCTTCTATTGGTAGCCAGCCATCTTAAGAGCTATAATATTGTATTATAATAAGGAGTTTTGCAAAATTGTTTTCAATCTTTTTGAAGAACCGCTTATTAAAGGCTGGTCTTCATGCTTATATCCAAACAAATAATTTCGCTTCTGATCCAGAGTGGGTAGTATTTAGTGAAAATCTCAGTGAAAGGAGAAACTTTGAAGATTAGCGAACAATCAGTTTATGAACGATGCTATCATATTCAATGCGGACGACTTCTACTGCATCCACTCCAGAGCATTGGACGCTTGTATATTTTCTCCATTCCTCATCGTTTTTGATGCTGTTTCTTTTGAAAATACGCTGGCAGTGGTGAAACTCACTAATAGTCTTTCTATCTTTAGTATTTTGTATTACTTTACTATTGTATAGTACTGGTGCATCATTCCATCACCATGAAGATATGATCAATGCTGGATATAAGAATATTCAACCAACGTCGGCATCCGCAGTTCGACATAGAGCGAATAACTTTACTAAGGCATTTGGTGAATTTCGAGGGCAATTTCGGATAAAGGGTCCTAGTAAAAGAATCAGACCTTCGATAGTCGGAATTGCGGCGCCATACAACTTTTGGCCTAAAAGTTAATCAGGCTAGGAACTCTGCAAATATTCCTCAAATAGGCAAGACTAATTATAGTCGGCAATCAGTTTGCCTATTTGAATTATTTCTATTTCAGATCACAGTGTACAGAGAGGAAGTTTAAAGTCCTGATGACTTTTGATAAATAAAAGCTAGGAGGTTATTAAATATGGATCGATACATACTCGCACAACATGTTGAAATTGTGAAAATTCACTACAAAAACAGTGAAAATATCGTGGAAACGTTTCGTAAAGTTCGTACTACTTTTGGTCATCATCAAACGTCTTCCCGAACAGATACAGTAAATTTAATCACAATTTCACCGTCTCGGATAGGTTAGTGATGTGAAGACTCCAAAGCGTCTTCGTCCGGTAAGTTGAACTGAAAATATCGCCGCCGTAAGTGAGAGTGTGTCTTGAGAACCCAGTTGTGTTCATTTCGAAACAATCACAGGAATTGGGCCTATCGGCAACCACTTTGCACAGCATTTTGCACAATGATCTCGATCTACATGGACATGGGCAACACTGACATTAGGTGCAGCTGACACAAGAATTGAAGCCAGAAGATCACGCCGCACAATGCTGTATGTATTTTCTCTAATTGGATACTGGAAATGAATGAAGAAGATCATGATTTTTACACAAAATTATTCCGAGTGATGAGCCTCACTTTCATTTGGCTGGGTACGTAAACAAACAAAATCATCTGAGGCTCCGAAAACCCAAGAAAAATAATAGAATAGTTTGGTGCTGTTTTTTTTGGGCTGGTGGTGTCGTTGGGCCATATGTTTTTCGAAGATGATGCTGGTGCGGCTGTTTAAGTGAATGGATTGCGTTACCAAACGATGTTGACTGACTGTTTTTTGCTAGAAAATTATGCTATGGAAATGGGGACTTCATTTATATAAAATTCTATAAGCCATCGCATTCTATATTGAATCGCGTCTAACCTTCAACCTCCTGAATCTCAATAACGAAGTGGACGAATGTATGTCAAAAATAAAATTGAGTGACGAGTTTATTCCCACCTATGTGGATTGGACATGTGAACAAAAAAAATGTGCGGTTCTGAGGCACTAAAAATCCGCGAGTAATGCACGAAGAGCTATTGCATCTACTTAAAGTCCAAACGTTCACTGAGGATGGTGAGTGCTACAGAGTCATGATCAATGCATTTTTCATTCATTAATTGGATGAACTGGGATCGGAGAACATGTTATTCCAGCAGGGCGGAGCAATGGTGCATACTGTACGAGCCACAGCCGACATTTTAAAGCAGGAGTTCACCCGATTTGGACTCTCTAGACTCTATGGGGTTATTTAAAGTCACAGGTTTATGAGAACATCCGTCAAGAAGTGAATAACCTATCGCCCGAAGTTCTGAAGAAAACCATCTAAAGTGCCTTAAAAAAAGATCAAATTGTAATCAACAATGGCAGTGGTCATTTAAGCGCATATATACGCATTTATTTTTTTTTATTCTATTCCAAAGATAGAGCATAGGAAAATAGGATCATACATTATGAACCACCTTGTATGATATAATCAGTGTAGTCGGGAGATCTTGCAAAAAGGCCAATATATTTTTGAATACCTCGTTAGTGAGGCCAAGAGTTCGCTGATGCTTTCACATTCGAGTGATTCAATTGTTTCTCTTTTGGCCTATTTTTAGTATCTCGACAGGAAATTAAGACTTTACTGTTTTTTTAATGGATTTTCCGACGACTTTCGTGGCAATACCAGCTGATTTGCTTAGACTGAAATTTCTCTACTATCGGTTTTTTTTTTAATGTGGAGTCTTCCGCGGATGCACGTACGTCTTATAAGATCATGTTTTGTGTTAACAGTCGTAACATTTTCATTTATATTGCGATGCATATGTTAACCAAAGATATAGTAAAACTTAAGGGTTGCTTGTCCCAAAATACAGCGAAGTTTTCTCGCTATTTAAGTTACCTCACACTGACATTATGTGCGGCATCATCATCGCAATTGACTGCCATTGAATCTTGACAAATAACAAAAAACTATAAATATGGGTAGTATGTAGTATGATCCATTTTGGATTTGAAAGTCGTCTCTAGCGAGCTGAAGGGTGTCCAAGAATTTGCAAATTTTCGCCATTTGCACGGTATGTGTTGCCATTAAAGAAAAGAGACAGCATTGAGCGCTAAAAGAAAGAACAACGCGTTTCCAATGTTGAGCAATATTTTCAAAATAATGAAGCCTTGGCAGCTATTTTCGTACGAAATATGGTCAGAATAGTAATTTAACTTCATGAATCATGAAGTGATTAATTCAAAAATTCAGGGAGACAAGTCGTTCAATACAAAATATCGAAGCAGTTCGTGAGAGTGTTGCTGAGAGTTCAGAAACATCAATTCGGCACCGTGGTCAAGAATTGGACATTCCGAGAAGCTCTCTATAGCGTATTCTCACGAAACATCATGTTCATTTGTTGAATTATAAGCATTATGCCAACAAGCCCACGACCCCCCAAGCCTTGAAGAAGGAAATTGAGCGCTGTATCAATGAAATTCAGCCACATACTCGTATATGCAAAACTGCGCTGGAAAATTTCGACAAAAGCGTGGGTAAGGGGCTAAGTCCTAGCAAAAACCGAGGAGCCCGTTTACTCGACATGCTATACCTATATGTAGATACGAGTACTTTGTGAATTAATAAAAGAGTTACAATTTTAATTTCTTAACAAAGCTCACCCATCTGTCTTCTTCGATGCCGGATCATTTGAGCAGGGCGCACAGATCGGAATTCATAAAATCTGCGACATTACATCATTGAACTTCTTAATCGTGAAATTACGTAAATTTCCAACGAAACCGTTAAATTGTTTGTCAAATTCTTTCATTTCTACTGCAAATGATTCAAATCCAAAGCGAAAAGCATTTTGTTGAAAGAGAAAAGTATCTTCTTCGTGATTCTCAAACTTTTAAATACGACTACCCAATTTTAAATGAATTGACTGCCTGTACCTACCAAATTTACAGTATAGTACTGTTATATGGATTTTGCTAACTATTACAACATTCCTTCACCGGATTAACCTGACACCCAGTTAATGCATAAAAAACACGTGTTTTGCGAAAATTCCTTTAAAAATTCCACTCACGTTGTTTTATTAATTTTTTTTATTTTTATTTTAATTTCTACTCTGCACATCGTCCCAACAACAAGATTTCGCGGGATGAAATAGTTTTGAAATGAATATGTGATGACTTGGGCTGCACATACATACATACATGCATACAAACAAACAAACATTCACCCTAACCGTATTGCCAAGTAAGCATGCAGGCAGCCAGGCACAGGTATCATGGCAAACAACGTGTCTAGGACCACTTCGAAGAATAAACGTTCCAGTCAAAACGATAAAACCCACAGAAAAGAAGAAAAGTGGAAAAGCGGTTAAGTAAATGAAAGACACACACCAGACCCAGCGAACAAACATGTAATAAGCTTGGAAAAAAGCGACACGAACGATTGAAATAAAAGAAAACAAAAATAAATATGCAAGCAAAAAAGAAGTAAAATATAGCGGTTCAGTTATTTACAAAAAGAAGAAAAACCATCAAGATGAAGACACAAAAAGAAGAACAACAAACACTTGAGAAGACGACGGGCAACAATTCAACACAGAAAAAACCATGGCCACGATATCAGAGACACGATGGCATGAGTGCAGGGGGAGGTTGTGGACTAAAAAGCCAAACGGACACAAGAAGTAGAAATACTTGTAAAGCGGTTTATATGAATGATGGTGATAAACGCTGAAGAAGAAAGACAACAACAACCAACGACGACAACAACTACGGCCATGGCCGCTGCTTTGACTGTGTGAAGAAAAAGAAGAAATGCCTTTCTACGTGATCACCTGTTCTGCTGGACTTCGACACTGGCATTGTCGGTTACTCTAAGCTAAGCCTTTGAAACCGAAAGAGATTCACTCAGTTTTTGAGATTTTGAGATGTGCTTTCAAATCAGATTTGAGTTCTTTTTCCACCTGAAAGTGAGTGTTGCTGCTTGCATATTTTCCATTCTGTTAAATAAAATACATTTTCTAAGAAACTTTCCAATAGGAAAGTTGTTTTTGAATGGTAGGCTGTTTCGACCGGAATAATTAAACCTGAGAAAAGTATTTCAAAAACGGGCTATCTATGGACAGCCAGTTTGTCCGTATATACCTGTAAGTATTCAGTATGAAATTAGATATTTTTCATTATAAATATTCCAGAAGCTGGCGTAGCATATAAGTCACCATATTTCTGATATTACTACCACTGATGAGCTGCTGCTCAAAGCTTAATACAGAATTTGACTTAAGGTTTTAGTTGCACTCCTGTTTCAATGCAGAACTTTCTTATGGTACCTATGTATTTTTTCTCGTCCAATTCAATTTAAGCATAAAATAATATAGAGAGATATCCTACGTTGATCACAACTTAATCAATTTATCTGGCGTCAGCTTGTTTAGGTGATTCTTGCCTTGTGGATACTGCGTTTCTCTTATATAAAAAGTCTTGAGCCATATCGGAGTCTACCAGAGTTTCTGCAAGGAGTTAATGGCTGCAAAATACAATATATTCAAGATTATCGGTCTATACTTAACTTTAGAATAAATCATAGAACCGGGTTTTTGATCGTTAGCTGAGAAATATTTCTGACGATATTAATGCAACGTTTAATAATATGATTAAGGAAAGGCTCTTGCGCCAAAACGTTCATCTGATAGAAGGTCGATGTAGAATTCTCGCTGCTTCGTGGACGCTTAATTCTAAAATTTCCCTAAAATAGGGAATATTCTTCTCATACAGACAGACACGTAAGCCCCTTTTTTCTGAGGTCAATAAAGCGCCAACAAATCCTGAAATAGCTCATAAAATATCCCATGATACGATAGCTACATATGTTATGTAGGTACTTCATGACTGGAAGTATGATTTGTTTTTAGAAATAGTTGCATTCGATAAAAGTCTCTCCAATAAATTCAATAAAATCTACGCCAATCTGGCAAAAACAAGATACCCATACGAATATTACAAATTTAACAGAGTTTAGTATGATTCTCTTTTTTCAAGAATACATGTATTTGGAATCTATAAATCTCCTTTTGAGTAGATTAGAAATCATCTTATGGAATGTTAAATTCAAGTTGTTTTGGATGACATCAAATCTGATGTTCACAAGATTAATGTTGATGTGCCCTAGCGCTCCATCTGCCTGTGACACTGATTTTAATTTTCATTAATAATCTATTGTCTGATTCTCATTGTGCACAATATTCCATTGCTGCTGACGAAAATACTATCTACTTAACGGTAGCGTATGTTAAGCTCAGCTATTTCCGATATTATTTATTGAGCGGAATTCAATGCTTCCATATGCTGTCTTCAGAAACGTGAACAACGCTTAAGATTGCTGGGTACATAGGGCGGTTATTGATTGTAATTTGCTTTTTTACAGCAATAGAAGCGTAGTATCTGACGTATTGGACATCTATCTATTAGCGAATATATTATTAGCTTTTTGGAAAAGCTCTCTGACGACATGTGTAACTCGAGCATACAACACAGCGAATACGAATCACTAATTTTGTGGATAAGGGCAACATTGGTGAATTGGGCCCTGATTGCAGATTCTGACTGCGGCCAAATATGATAGTGGGAAGAAACAAGGATTATTTGTAAGATAGCTTCCTGCTAATGCTTCTCAATAACGGCTAGGCCTAAGCATATGCAGATAGTGTACCTATACTATTTTTAGGGATATACCTAGAGACTTTGTGTCAGTCTTCTCAAAACTAAGGTTATTCTCTTTTCGAAACGAAGCAGACTGATCGAACTCATCTAGTGCTTTAAGGCATTCCCATCCATTTCTCCAACGAAGGTGTGAATTAAGGTGTCATACTAAATATCTTACTTATTTGGTCTAAATATCTCATAGTCATAAATAAATAGTCATAACGCCAATACCATGGACTTGTTTTTAACTTCTCACCCTGATAAGTTGATGTGCTTTGAACTCTAGGCTTGTCGGACCATTGTGTCATATCAGCTAATTTCTTGTACGCTGACCAGTTGCAGTTAGAGAAAAAATTCCCAAAAGAACCTTATGGCAATACGAGAATGCCAATTGGAGCAGACTTAATAGATTCTCTAGAAATTTTAACTGGTCTTTATGTCTCCTCGATAACAACGTGGATGTCGCTGCTTACATAAACACAGACGAGATTCTCTTTGGAATGCGATCCTTTATACCTCATTGAATTAAGACTACCAGACCAAAAGAAAATGCATGGTACGACTCGAGCTGTAAAGAGGCTGTCAGGGTTAGAGAAATGTTTTTTTCGATCCTTCAAGGCCAACCCGACAGAGAAAAGCCGATAAAATTTCAAACGAGCCAGGAATGACTGCAACGTCTTTCTAAGCGTGCGAAATTCCAATATGACCAAAAACTGAGGCAAAAATTACTACAATGTGCCAAAGGTAGTTCGGTCGTTCGTCAAAAACATCAAAAATTCTTCTTCAACCTCCATCCCAACGCTCATTTACAATGACATTCCAGCTGCCAGCTCTTTGACCAGGCCAATCTGCTTGCTGCTCACTTTGTGGCCAGATCAACACTTCCCGAATGTAGTTTGTCTCCGCCTATACCTAAATATGTTGAATCATCAATGGGAGGAGTCCACTTTCACACTCGTATAGTAGCAAGACCATTTAAATATCTTAACATATACAAATTCGCTGATACAGATGGTATATCTCCCCTTCTTCTGAAGAGGTGTTTTTTCCATTCTGGCAAAACCACGGCGTAAGCTTTTCCATCGATCCTGCTCTTTAGGAATCTTTCCGAGAAGATGGAAAACAGAATTTGTGCAGCCCGTCCCTAAAAAAGGCGAATCTTCTTCTCTTTCTTCCTACAAACCCATAGAATCGTCCTTTCTTTCCAAAGTCATGAAAACGGTGATAAACAGTCAGCTCATAAAATATCTCGAAACACGAAAACTTGTTAATGATCGTGCGGCAGTACGGTTTTCGTACATCAATCTGGCGAAAGCAAGATAGTTGCACATGACACCGGACTCACGTCGGCTGTAGAACGGAAACGGCAGCGTATGCTAAGCTCATTAAATTCCGATATAAATAGCATTACCAATTGGGGAACAATCAACAGAGTGGAATTTAATGCTTCCAAAACACAATGCTGTCTGTTGTGGTTAAAGCGAAACCCAAACACCTTGCTCTATCGCTGTTTTCACAACCAGTGCTCCATTGAAATTGTCAGTAACATTCCGCTCTTTTAAACCTTTAACTGTAACACCCGCCTTGCTATGAATGCTCATCATTTTACCCTCAAGTCCACTTTCGGACGTACATTAAAATATCGTGAGTCTTTTCGAAGCCGTAAATCTCGCTTATAGAAGCCGAGTTCTTTATTTACTGACCATTATAACCTCGCGCTGTGTGCGCACTTATTAAAAAAAAAATCTCACGTCGACAACCTCCAAAACGCTGTCAACTTTCTGGCAGCATAGATATAATGGATCTTTTGGACTTGTAACCAAGAAGGGTCCTTTGGTTCTACACAGCTATGATAAGACCAATCATATCAAATGCGCTAGTGGTCTGATTGAACAAGCTTTTACGAAAGAGCTTAACACACAAGTGGGTATGACTACACTTATGATGCCAAAACATGTGTTAAGTTTTTCAGAAAATGGGACAGAAAGAGAAAGCAAGATGTTTGAGCTGAGTGTCTATTTCGCTCCATATGGGTGGCATCCAAAAATCACGAGATTTTAGTTGCCTGAAGAAAAGTTTTTCGGTCACGGCTGGTATTGAACCCTGAACCGTCCGATTGGGAAACCAATACACTACCACTTGAGCCACGGCTTAAGGCCTTACTGTCTTCTTAGTCAGTTCTTTTAGACTTCTCTGAATGCAGTCCGTAGCTATTGGATTTACAATTTGATTATAGGAAATTAAATCACGAATGAACCTGCTAGGAAAGGTTTGGAGGAGAATTTCTCAGGACCCGAACCTGCCTGAGTCTAGGGTTAGGGCTTCCATTAACAGTTGCTTTGTTTCGATAAAAAAAAAAACTTGCCCTGGAGAAAAATTCCTTCCTTGTGATTCTTATAGATTATAAGAACTTGAACTTCGTTTTTAATGTGATTTAAACGAATAAATACAAGATTCTGAAAATTTTTAAGGGCATATCTACTCGTATTTGACTGCAAAGTTATCCGAAATCGTGATAAGATATAGTTTCAAAATGAGGGAAATTAAACATCGCGAAATCAAAGTGCTATGCTCGCAGTCTCAACCTCATTACGATGTTGATATGTTGATATGTACGAGTATGTTTTATGTATGTAATATCGGTTTTTATTTCAAATTTTTTTGTTGCTTTATTTTCGATTAACTTTTACCAATTGTCACTCACGCATCAGCCATATACAATATAACATTTCAAACAATCCAAATAAAACATGTCAGCATGATATGCCCTTACAAACGAATACTTCTCCATAATTATGATTGTTACAACATTACAGCTATGTCGTAGAATTAATTAAGTTTTTTGAAAATTTGAAATACTCCGTTCCTACGGAATCTCAGTCAACTGCAACTCGGGGTATCTAAATACACATTGCCACACCAAATATAGTGTCAAATGCTTACCGCAACATACGAGTACTCCTAGTCATGGACAAGGTGAATATGAAAAAAAAAAAAAAACAAAAAAAACTCAAAGACCATCTTCAACACTTTTCTCGTACAACAAGAGTCATCATCATGATCGTCAAAGATGTGTAACACAATCAGATACAAGTATCCGTACTCAAGTGCTTGTACGAATATATTTAAGAATTACGACAAAGAAATGGTTCAAAACGAAATCAGAAATCAGAAATAAGCTCACCGAGAGAGGAGGTAATTCAAGATAACCCCTTTCGACTCGAATTTGAGCGGAAACCGAGTGTATCTGGTTGGTGTTGTTGAGAAGATCTAGAATACCGCTTTTGGTTAGAGCTAAGATTTGTGCACTTTCGGTCAGATATTTTGCGTTTGTCGTTCATACGGCTAGCACGTGTCTATCGTGGGTTTATAAATTGCGATCGGTAGATGTTTGTTGTTTTTTTTTTTTAAGTTTTTATTTTTCGGTTGTAAAGTTATTGTTTTAATGTCTAAAAAAGCATGCAAAGTACTTGTCGTCTATATTGAGCTTGAGATACAATTTTTTTGGTTACTAAATTGAAAGTGTTGTCAATTTATTCCTTTTCTTTTGGTAAAAAAGGATTACTGATTTGTCTTTTTTTGTTTTTTAAACCAGCCAACACAGATTTTGATAGTGTGTCTGATGGTGAAAGTACATAATACGTTCTCGACTACATACAGAACAGCTTTCGGTTATGACAAAAGGAATTTGAGAAATGTCATAATTTTGTTGATTTGACCTTTTCATGCTTTCTACCAGTGACAATTATAAGTAATAATAAGTATTATTTGACTTGCTCGTAATAACAGTAGTACACCACCCAAGTCGTTCGAAATTGTGGAAATCGTTCTGATTATTCTGATGTTTGATCTCTTAGCTTCATACTTAGCACAATGATCGTTCGTCAGTGGTTTATTTTTGTTATTTTTTCACTTGTGTACCTACAGATCGGTGCCTAGTGCCTATATCTACTGTGTATTTGCCACTGATCTACTGGTCTATATTTGATGATACGCTTCAAAAAAAAAAAAAAAAAAAAAAAAAAAAAAAAAAAAAAAAAAAAAAACACACACTAATAATTGTAATTTGAATTAATAGAAAAGTAAATTATATTGTAGATCAGTAGATAGATCTGTTAACCCGCCTTTTTCTTGTCTGGTCGTTTTCTGTGATTCTACACGCAGTAGTCGTACGTACTCTTATTCGTATTCAACTGTGTATAATCGTAAGCTTAGTGAAATTACATTATCGCTTATGGTATCGCATCGCATGATGAGCAGCAGTGCACTTTTCTGAAGTCAATTAAAAGAGAATTCAGATAATTTAGTATCTTTTGGATACGCTTGATTACCAGTGGTTCTTTTAGAAGTCGGCGAAGTGTGAAGGATGATGAGTGTGCCATGGTGCGGTCGGTGTACGAATAGTATGATTCGGTGTGGTGTCTGATTTCACAAAGTTTTCTCAACTCAACGACTGTCGGTTGTTCCCTCATCTCCACATCAGTATTGGCGGCGGACAGTATTGAGTGATGTTCCATCGTTATTTCATCGTTAGCTGTTTTGTTTTTTCTTTACAACTACTTCTATCAGATACAGTTGTTGAAACAACAGATTGGAAGAGAGTTTTTTTTTTTTTTTAATTTTATTTCTGTTGAGAAGCTTGAGTTTGGTTTGATTGGATTATATGGCATAGTGTGTGATCTATTAGTGGTAACTGTTAATTCAATTAGGTTAGGTTAGGTTTTATTGCTAAGTGCAATGTCATTATGGATTCATTAAATTGTTGGCTTTTAAAATTGGTATTTTCTACAATTTATATTAATTTTGAATGAAGTTATTCTTTGCTGTTATGATAAAGGAGAAACAAATCTAGTAATGCCATGGAAATAATACAAATTTATTTTTAAACGAATTTTCTTTCTTAGAGAATTATTTAAAAATTTACAACATTACTGACATTATCGAACTGTCGAATTTAATACCAAAATTTATTTAAATCCTTATATCTACAGTGGATGAGATCTAGAACTGTTCCTATTAGTTCTGAATAAAATATTTAAAAATCAATAAAAGAGATTAAAAAAAAAAGGAAAATCCAAAGTGCCTATAGATTTACTGTGTTGTTATAAATCTGAAAAAAATAAACAAGCTCAACGTAAAAATAAAAGAATTTCAAACCGCAAACCAATTGGATAATCATTACAATACATTTCTTCAAGTCAAAGGTGAGTACTTTGTTATAATCTTTCTAATTCGTACTAGCTTTATATATGTAGGCACCTATTATACATAGTAAATAATAAAATACCACAGAAAGATCTTTTAAATAAAATGTTTCGGATATTTTACCATCTGTCAAGGCACTAAAATGTGATGTCAGTTTTTGACAAATGACAAGTAACAGCTACGACATTATTAAAAATGGAACGATACATGCTTCAACAACGCATTGATGTCAATGTGATTCAGTTAAAATTCGACACAAAAACGATGAAAATTTCTCTCAAATAGTTAGGTTAGGTTAGGTTAAACAATGGTATGATGACTATGCCATCAGACACCAAAACGGGCCCATCGCGATCCCTATGGAACCAGTTGAATTTGTCTTCAAATGGCAAAAAAAATTAAAAAACTGTCTTAGCAATTGCTAATTTTTTCCCAAAAATTTGATCTAGTTGGCTACTTCTATAGCTTGAAAACTTAGGTTTTAATTGAGCATATCGGTAACAACACTCCAGCGAATTTTCATAAAGACTTGGATCATGAAGCCTATGAGGTTCATTTAACGCAAGAACTTAAGCGTGTTGATCATCAGCGGTGTCTCATCTTTGTCAATCTCTTAGAAAATACATGGAATTGATAAAGAATTTAATTGGGAAATCATTTTGGGCAATGAGGCACATTTCAATGTTCAACGCTATGTTATCCGGTCTGACTGCATGGCTTCGGTTAATTTTTTTTTCACTACTTCGCTAACTTCAGTTTCCGTAAAATCTGCCGTTTCATCTTTGTGTGCCACAGCAGAGAGAATGATCCTGAAATCTATTGATCTATCTATTGCAAATCTCGTTGTTTCTCGCTAGTAGGTTTCCCTGTTCATCGCCAATTGTATATCGCTAATTGAAGATCTTGCTAGATTTTTCTCTTTTCTGCCGCAATACTGAGTAGAGTTTTTGCACTGCTCTTACATTTTTCTTCGATTTTACTCCACATATTTTGTGCAATTAGTTCTTCTTCTCGGCTTATGGCATTTTGGAGCTATTTTTGTAAATTTTAGCGCCTAAAGCTGGCCTCTTTCCTTGTTTAAATTGTGTCAGCTCAATTTTTCGACTGATACTGGTTTCCGTTGGTTGTTCTTTGCTTTACTGCTTATTCCTTTGCAGATGGTTCGATAAAGATCACTTTAGAACGCTGTGTTGCGTTATTCCAACAAGAAGGTAATCTATTTGTGTTTGGTGTCCACCGCTGCAATGTGTAACCAATAGGCCGTGTGATTTGAATGAGTTTTACAACATATCGGTTAGAATAAAAATTGTATTATATTTGAAATAATTGTTTTTTTGATAAATCAAAACGAAACCTCTTCATGAAAACGAAAATTGTTTATCTGTTCAAAATTAATTCAAAAAACCCTTATTTGTTCTACTTCAGCTTAGACTACATATGTAAATGTCGCTTTCATACTAATTTTTCGTTGACAATAGTTACTATTCTGTTTTTATCTTGGAAAAACTATTGTAGCATGGGACGGATGCAGTAGTGCCAAAATCATCTAAATTGTGACACTTGTTTCGAAAACCATTACACCTTGAAACGAGCTTATTTTGTGATGATGATCTTCCTTTAGAGTCAAATGAACCTTGTTTAGAATATGTTGACCTAACCAACAATAACTAAGTACTGGTTTTCTTTCTCACTTTCTGGAACAACTTGGCCTGGATAATCAGGACCAGTTGACACAAATTCCTGAGTAATTTGAAGACCTATATCTTTCGTAAGACTACATAAAACATTTAAAGAATGGAGGTCTATCATACTTGGAACTGAAAAAAGGTAAATTCATAGGAAATTCATTCACAGCTTCATATTGAAATTGTGATTTTAAAAAAAAATTAATGGCTGAAGTAACTATTAAAATGCCGAAGGCAAATTATCAATGAGGGCCATATGCTATAAACGAGAAGAAATGAAAATTAATTTTTTAAATGTTCAAGTGAAAGTCGATTTATTGAATCCCATACTAAGGTAAGACAATGGACTTTTCCTCTACCTAAACATATGTATATTTTAGTGGGACTTCTACACCAAACACAATCGTGGTGATTACGGGTCTCCCTTTCCTTTTTTGGAGAAATGTGCATTTTCTGATCAGCTATACTGGTTTTATGTAAATGCAAATTACTTTTTAACTTGAGATTGAATGCCCTTGCTCTATTTTAAACCATCTCTGCGCATATTTAAAATTTAAACAACTTTAACATTGCGCAGTTAAATTAAATTTCAATATTAAATTAAATATTGAAAACTTAATGAACAAATATTATCTTAAAATAAATTATTAAGAACAAGTGGAGAAAGAAAAACAAAATAAAAGAAGTTTGTATAGTTTGTATAGAAAGGATAGAGAGGAAATTAGAAGAACAAATAGAATTATTATTCAAGAAATCATGCTTTAATAGGCCAATGAATCGGTAATTGGAACTTGTGTAATATTTAAATAGGTCTTTTTTAAAAACATTTTTCTGTGTTCATCGTTTGGATGTGTATAGGGAGACTGTGGCAGTGGCTCACAGCATGAATAAAGAATTTACGACTGCTATTCAAAAATTTGTATCTAGAAGGTATTAAATTAATGATTCTCTGAGAGTGGACAAACTTGATTTTTGTGAACAAGTAACTCGGTGATCCAGAGTAAATAATTCCATGCAATGCAATAACAGTTAGTTCGGTATTTTAAGGGTGCATCCAGTGAACACCCAGCTACTCGTATTTGCTTGATAAAGGCCGATATGTGATCATACCTTTTCATATTAAATATGTATGGCACAGTGGTTGAATGCAGCATTTAATTTTCTCAAGGATGAAGAATCTAAACTTGCAAAAATTTCACAATCATACATATATATGATATATATGATCATATATATGATAGGCAGAACGAAAGACTGAATGAGTTTCATTTTGACCGTGATATGTTAGGTAGGTACCGTTTTGTTAGGGTCAATCCTTTAAGAACGCCATATATTTTTTGAGACAACGTAAATAGTTCATATGCTCGGTCCAGTTAAGGTCTATGTTGAAGTAAATTCTCAATTTTTTTATTTTGGTAACAGGCTCAATGAGAGCATTATTAATAAAAACAGGCAAATTCACAACATCTTTATCTTCACAACAAAGCATTTTGGTCTTTGACGAGTTAAAACTGGGTAGATTTAGGTAGTTTCTTATATAACTGCACATCATTCGCATAGATGTGATAACCGCAGTAGATTATCTTTTTATAAATATCATTTATGAACATCGTGAGCAAAAGAGGGCCAAGGACAGATCCTTGGGGCACCGACAATGCTACCAACCTTTACTATCAAAAACGAATTGATTTTTTTATTTTGTATAAAAGAATGTCATGGTTTACCTACAATGGTCTCATCAACCCATTGAAAGGAAAAAGAACGCAGTGTTCCTTGTTCTGCTTGGAGGCCGTCAAAAAATGAAAAGTCAATCTGGTTACTGTTTTGTGGTGCACTGTTGGTAAACTTTAAGGTCAATATTGATGCAGTCAGATTCACTTTTGTTAATGCTGATTTGCTTTTGGTAAAGGATTACCAAAACGCTGTATTTGATTTGTTGGAGCTAAACCTAGCTTGATAATACTTATTTTTGCTTTTACTAATCAGGCAGGGAACACCGTTTCGCACTTGTCGGAATTCATTATTTATTATACCTATATGTGGACATACCTATTTAATTTATTGAGCGAACCAAGGAATGCTAGGTTTTTTGTATTTCTCTTTTTACAATAGGTCCATGTTTGTCGGAAATATAGTTAATTTTGTTTTTGAGTCAAAAAAATTGGAAATTTATGTCAGATATGCAGTATATAGGTGACCAATTAAGGTTATTAGAGACATTAAACAATTTAAGGACATCAATGGATGAAAACTGACGAAATTGTGCAAAGACATCATCTGATCTAGGACGAACAATATTTAAATAAAAGTATAATCATGCCACGTTATGGGCATCTTGGTGAATGAAGAAAGGGTTCATTATTCAGCTTTTCGAATGCAAATTGTTGCTGATCTTTGCTATTTAAAGTTTAAACATTCTAGAATATGATTTAATGGTGATTGCTTTACTTCTGTGGAGGCAGGAACTTATTGCGTTATTAAAATTTTGTTGTACATAATTGCCAAGAGGAAACCCATCCTTATCCTTGGCTTAAACCTATATATATATATATATATATATATATATATATATATATATATATATATATATATATATATATATATATGTGTAACTAAAAAAATTCAATAAAACTACGCCTTGCTCACAAGGATTCTTGCCTAAATTTTTGAACAGACGAGCCCAGGTAGCAAAACCGCTGTTGTGGCTTGTTCCCTGGTTAGGCGCACATATATACATACTATTGTTATTGAAAATGGGCTGTGATAATATAATCCTGAATAGCTGGTTCTACGCAAGCAAATGCGCTTCTATGTTCTTTGATGAGGTCTAGTCTACTGATAGCGATGGGAATGGCGTATATTCAAAGAAAAAATTGCTAGTCCTCCTATAGCTATAGTCTGGTCTAAAGCGCAGGCAAGTGGAAGCGCCATCTGTAGCGATAACCTTAATGAAAGTGAATTTAGCATTGGTTCTACGATCGCATGTACAAATGTATACCATATAGGATTAAAAACTAATTATTATCAATGTAGGTAGATCAAAGGATTTATTTTTGACGTTTCTGAAATGACTTTTTCAATTTTGGTGTCTTTCAGCAGAAAATACTGGATAGATGGTACTACCCTGTTGCTAAGAACTAAAATGTGCTAGTTGTAACTGATATCTTGCACTTATTGTGAAGATGATGACGATACTGTAGAAGATTTCCAATGTAAGTGTCCGGCTTACGCTCGCTTAGTCTGCAGGTATTAGGTTCTGATGTAGCGGCTGCTAGAAGTATTGACAATTTATTATATACATAATTCAAGTAACCTTATATAAAGCTTATTTGCTGCAGTGTCCTACCTGTCAATCATGGGTGACACTTCTGCAAAAATAAATACAATGACCTCCTTACTTTCGGTTTTATTGTAATATTCATGGAAACCTTCTCGTCACTAAGAAGACTTTCTTTTGTAGTTCAGTTCAGAGAATAATAACTAATAATAGATTTCTTATTAAATTTTTTATTTATTTAATTTATTCGTAGCATTTTGAAAAAAATTGATGAAATATTAAAACGAATCCTTTCAAAATCCTCCCCCCATTTGAACCAACTCCAAAATAAAAAATTTTACTCACTTTTTCCAGTTTATCAGCTTTTCTTTGTGTGTCAAGTTTGAATACTAATCTTACTGCTTAAACTACATTATCCAAATGAGAAAATTTACAACAGAACCCGTAAATAAATTTGGGGGGGGGAAAAAAACTTTCTAATATTTACTGTAAGATGACCTTACAAGAACGCAAGGAAAATTTAAATAATTTCTTTGGTTAATATTCCACTTTATAAACACGTCAAAATCTATTGGCGATAACATTTTTATGCATCTACAACATCAAAGCACCATCGTCAACTACTTTCCATAGAATATCTCTTTCATTCTCTTCAATTGGGATCTATACTACAGCAACGATGCCGATTCAGATGTCGATCCAGAAGGCTATAACGTACGATACTACGAATATAGTCGTACAGTCGTATTGTTGTGCTGTTGCAGTGTGTGATTTCAAAATCAAAGCATTCAGATTAACCGAAAATATCATACTATTGACCGACAATAAGCTGATGAAAAATGGAACACCGCATCATCGAAATCCACACGACAAACTATTTTACAACAACAATCAAGAAAAGAACAACAAATCAGCTAAATCATGATCTTTTTCTTTTGCTTTTGCATCGATCTACGAGTACGGTATACGGTCTACAGTTTACGTTTTACGGTTTACGGTCTACGTAACGCACATGTATAATAGTAGGTACTTGTATCAAAGAAACAGCATCCGGGCGAATTATTTGTTGTTGTTTTACTACAATCTACGTGAAGACGAATAAGATGAGGAAAAACGAACGAAAAATTCTTTGCAAAAGCAAAAATTCTCTTCTTTTTTTTTTAAGTTGCAGTGTCGGCTCTTTGACAAATCCAGTTTTTTGGATGTATTTTTTTTATCTGAAATCAAAACTCAAAAGTTGTCCTGCAGTTTAAGGTATCTAAGAACTGACATGCAGGAATTTGTATATCTCCAAGTTGCCCCCAGAAAATGTATCTAAATACGAGTTCCGCAGATAGCCTGGATAAATGTACGTAAAGTCGATGCGTATGGTCGGTACGATCTGTGCGAGATGATCGATTCCATGAATGAAATGATCGATGTTCAATGATTCAAATAATATTTTTTTTTTTTCTCGTGTGATTTATTATGCAAAGTACGAGTACATGTGATTGTGTTGGTGAATCCAAAACGTACATAGATACGCACTTCTGAGAGGGTACTTGGTTCTCAAGCTTGTTGACTTGTGCTTGGCATTACCAGTAATTGGCAGTCTGTTCCGATTTCAAAGCTCAGTTATGCCAAATGTATTGCCGTTCTTTGATCTGTAGATAATCAGAGTAGAGTTCTCCATAGTGTACAAGTATTTTGGGTATAGTGCCACATGAGTATTGTAAGATTTACACCTAACACATCTTTGCTGCGCACAGAGATTGGAAACTTATCAGGTTGACTAGCCTAATAAAGACCTGTTTTGAATATCTAAATGTGTATCTAATTGAATTTCGAGTTTAGTCAGGTAAATCTGAAATAAATATCGTACATTGTACTTCTTTTTTTTTTTAATTTCAGTGTACGGTGTGCACATCTTGTGAACTTAACCCCGGTGTAAGAGGAATATCTAGGTTTTGGGGAACTCTTCTTCGTTGACGATGACAATTTATGCAAGATGGACTTTCTGTGGAATTAATTTTGGTTTTTTCGTGGCCAACTTACAAATTTGTCACCCAGTTTCTTCTACGAAAAAAGTCGAATAAGAAACTGGGAATACATACATATATGTAAATATACGAATACGGTATATATATATGTATATGGTAATATTATCATGCAGAGTATTCTTACCGCAACTGACACAGTTGACAGTTGCAGTTGGTGGTTAACGCTAGAATTTTGAATTCAAGTGCTTGCGCACCTTACGAGTAATGTGCTTGGGATGCCAATGGCTTTTCTAAAATTGGAACAGCACTTAGAAAGCATTACTTTCAATCTTTTTCGTATGTTGTTTAACCTAAATTTTTGGTGTAGAAATTTTGAGTACCTAACTAAGTCTCCCCAAACATTTTCCTTTGCTGTTTCTGACTTAAATCCTAAGATTTTAGATTCAATATGAGGAGAAAATATCAGTTTTTTTTTTATATGCAACATTTTCTCCGTGATTCTCATGTTTTCAGGAGGTTCACGAATTTTATTTCACTTTTCCAAGTCGTACATGTATTCTTACCTCGCAAATATATTATGTAAAAATTTTGACTGTTTTTTTTTTTGTCATCTGATGAAATTTTGAGAAGTTTAATTCCCCAAATTAAGGTAATAAAACAATTTTGTCTAGAATAACTAGAACTTTTACTTTTTTCCTAAGTCCCGTAGCAGTTGCTCTACTTTTTGTGATAAAAATAACTAAGCCAAAGTTATTAGCATTTCTGTTTGCATATACATGTGTGTGTGGGTTGTCAACAACAACCTTCAATTATGGATCACTGAAGCAGAAATTTCTGGTAACAAGAAACTACACGAATTTTCCCCTTATTAGATAAAAAAAAATTATTAAGAAAGAAACAAAGTTTCTGAAAGTTGTGCGGTATCTTTGCTCTGTGTACTAATGCGTTTCTTCTACTCTTTGGTGCTAAGTTCTTAGTAGGCCTTTGGGGCTGTATAATTGACAATGTATTTTGTTTTTCGGTAATATGGAGAATATTAACGCAAGTTGTTAAAGTAATATAAATATAGTATGAAGGTCTCTGAAGAAGATCCTGTGGATTCACAAAAATATGACATGAGGCTAGAATCTTGAATTGAGAGTCTTCAATTTCAAAGTTAAAAAGGTTTTATTACTTGTGTGTTTATTTGATGGAATGCTGCGAATAAAACTAATCATATGACCTAGATCTTCCAATGCAAATATTATCTCGAGATCAGAACATTATCAGGATCAGCCAATTAAGACACTGAAGAAAAAAAAAACCCCATAGGGAGGCCATTAAACTCAACAAATAGCAAAAAATAAATTAAATCTCAAAACTCGATTTATTATCCGTCTGCATTTATGGTGGAAATAGGTATATTTTTTATTTATAATCAACGGGTGATTCTTCGAGTGTCAGGCAGTAGAGTTTGCGTTGGGAAGATTCAATTCGTGGGATATAACTCTCGCAGTGCTCGAAATGTGGTCTAACAAAAGCCATATAAAAAAGATTTTGCGACATACTGGTCAGAGAATTCTTTAGGCTATCGTTTGATGGAGCCGAGCCTGGGGTAAACTAATCTTATAATGAAGTATACATGGATACGGAAATTAAGTTCAGCTACGCAAATTTCGCATTAAGGTGATTGAAACAACAGTTTGGCGTAATAAAAGGTATCTTAGGAGAGACAGTCCAAAAAAAGCAAGGTAACACTCGAGGTGAATTTAAGTTCAGGTAAGCACGAGCAATAGTAGCCGTTTTAATTTCATACTTTTAAGTGGGATTCAATCCACGAAATCAGCCCTTATCGGAAAGCAAGTGCTTTGAAAAGAAATCAAAACATGTACAAAATTTTATTGAAAGTTTTGGTAAACCTCATGACTTTTTCGTTTACTTGTTCGCAAACAATACGCTTCTTTGAACGGATTGGAAAGGCTTAATTCACTGAGTTTTATTTATGTTACAGGTCAAACATTTATTTAAGTCACACGTTGCAATGGGATCTTGGGAAATGAGATCGCCGATCAACTTGCTGGACGAGACTCAGAGGAGATTTTTTTTAATTATTGTATTTTATGAGTAACACTCCTACTTGCTTCCAAATGTTTCTGGATATCTGCAAGATGTCACTGCCCTCTCTGCTGTCGCTCTACTTATTGACGTACTAAGTACTTTGCAATCCAGAAAATACAAACTCAATTGGATTGAAAGTTTAAAAGATACAAAATATTGTACGAGGGCGGGTCAATAAGCCCGTGACTTTTTGAATTTCTGACCTCTTTACTGAAACAGCAACACTGCTCCTGTCAACAGGCATCCGTCAGTTGACTCCTGTCAAAATTTAAACTTGCTGCGTCAGTTAGTTTGTGTTTGACAGCTATTTTTATCAGACTACTCACTAATTTGAGGAGAAAATGGAAAAAAGTGAATTTCGTGTGCTTATTAAGCATTATTTCTTGCGAAAAAAAACCATTACCGAGACCAAGGCTAATAAATACTGATAAATACTATGGGGACTCTGCACCATCGATTTCAATGGTAAAAAAGTGGTTTACTGAATTTCGTTGTGGCCGTACAAGCACTGAAGATGCCGAACGTCCTGGACGCCCAGTTGAGGTCTCTACACCCGAAACAATCGAAAAAATTCACGATATGGTGTTGGCCGACCGAAGATTGAAAGTGCGAGAGATTGTGGAAGCCGTAGGGATCTCGCATGGCTCAGTGGTTTCAATTTTGAATGATCGCTTGGGCATGAGAAAGCTTTCCGCAAGATGGGTGCCGCGTTTGCTCACAGTCGACCACAAACGCAATCGTGTAACAACTTCACAGGAAGGTTTGGCGTTGTTTAATCGCAATATGGAGGAGTTTTTGCGCCGTTTTGTAACCGTGGACGAAACATGGATCCATCACAACACACCAGAGAACAAACAACAGTCAAAACAGTGGGTTTCTAAGGGTGAATCGGCGCCAAAGAAGGCCAAGGTGGGTTTGTCAGCCAATAAAGTTGTGGCGACTGTTTTTTGGGATGCACGCGGGATAATCCACATTGACTACCTTCAAAAGGGAAGAACAATCAATGGGGAATATTATGCCAACTTATTGGACCGATTCAATGACGATTTGAAAAAAAAACCGACCTCATTTGGCCAAGAAAAAAGTTCTTTTCCACCAAGACAACGCAAGGGTGCACACATGTGCAGTTGCCATGGCAAAAATCCATGAATTGGGCTATGAATTGCTCCCTCATCCACCCTATTCTCCAGATTTGGCTCCGAGCGACTACTTCTTGTTCCCAAACCTGAAGAAATGGCTTGGTGGAAAAAGATTTGACTCCAATGAAGTCATCTCGCAAACAAAGGCCTATTTTGAGGACCTCGACAAATCATTTTTTTTTGGAAGGGATAACAAAATTGGAGAAGCGTTGAAAAATATAATTATTTTTTTATCAAAAAATCTGTGTTTTATCCCAAAAGTCACGGACTTATTGACCCGCCCTCGTATCATAAACTACAGAGCCTAGCAATGGCTTTAGATATTATGTAAGTTTCTTTGCAGAGTTAATGATGGTAAGGAAACATGAGTATTCTTTGCAAATGTTAAAGTTGCAATGACAAATTAAGATATTTTCAAAAATAAGAGCATCTTTTCGATATGGTAATGATTTTTGATCTACTTTGTGTTTCTTCGCACCAATTTCTGTTCTGACTATTCCAACTACCTTGGAACTTACCTCCAATTCACATAGCGCTATAACTGCCTCTGACAAGGCAGCGCCTTGACCAATGATACCAACGATCCTAAGCGTATTTATTATTTCTTTATATAACCTACCAGTCCGTATACTATTGCCAACTACTCTGCAACATTTTTTAACCATTTTCCTAATTTCTTTCTCTCCCTTTCAATATTGTGATCGTGTTCCTATCGAAGAGAGTTACAAAAAAGTTCCCAAAGTTCGAAAGACCACTTTTATAATCCTGATTCACAACAAGGGATCAAAGAACAAAGTTACTGATTATCGTCACATTGCTAAACTTACTCACATACCCAAAATGTACGAAATTATTTTATAAGGCGCCCTAAGCTTTCAGTGCAAGTCTCTTATATTCCCCCAGTTAGCATGGATTTCTGAAAGGTAGATCAACTACTAAAAATTAAATTCGTATTCTTTACCGTTTCAGTCCTCTTAGAAGTTCCCTCTTATTTAAAATCGAGATCCGATACGAGGGTCGCAATCGAATTCGAATGGGGGAGATCTCGCATTCGGACATCGTACGTCTGTTTAAAATGATACGTCAAAACGCAACGAACAATTGTCAAGTGAAGTGCTACTTAATCATGCAAAAAATAACCCGAAAAAAAAAATTTAGCTGTCACGCATTGCGAGATGCAAGAGTTTTCCAGATTTTCGAAATTGACTGCGAGGCTTGCTGCGAGACTCGCATTATTATAAACAAACACATTGAAGTACATGTTACGGAAATATTTTTGACAGTTCATGAGCTCTCTTTTTCGAACAACGTATCGGTTCGCGGAGCATTATAAATGGGGCTTTATTCGTTGTGCCATAACCTTGAAAATATTCGCTCGTTTGCGTGTGCATCGATGTTGCACTTCTTCTATTGCTTGTCGGCTGGTTGTAGGTGGTGGGTCCACATCTTCAAATTCCCGATACAATGCTTCTACTGTTACAGTTTTTGTTATATTGTTCTTTTTGCGCTTTGTTCTTCAGAGCCCAGAGCTCGTCTCTACTGGAATGTAGCAAAGAGTTCACAGGGTCCACAAGTTACCTCACCGTCAATGGCCATTTGCGGTTTGTCTGTGAAACTTTTGGTTATGTGAAATTTTGCTCACTCAAAATTGTAACAGTCTATGCTGCTATATGAACGTTTTTAGTTACATTGAAAATGTTTGTGCTTGAGTTTTAAAGTGATGATGATTGACCCTGTAATATATTTCAATTTATTTGGAATTCAAAATAGTTTCACAAGATTTCTTAATTTCTCGTCAGCTGCCGGAAACAAGAGAGCTAACCGAACCCAATGTCCAAGTGACAACTCTTTAAGCTTGTGTTAAGATCTGTTTGATTTTGTTTAAATACATTACATTACTTGTTTGATTTTGTTTAAATACATTACATTACTTTCCCCAACTTAACTTAGATACATGAACTTAACTTAGATATATATATTTTATTCTTTAACAGAAGTCAGATTATTTTTAATATCTTCAAATTTCTTTTTTAATCTATCCGAATGTCTTGGTAAGAATTTTGTTTCCATTTTTATGTTTTCAGATATTTTCGGTCTAGGAATTCTAGAACTAAAGAAGTTATGTTTGGAATTTGTAATTTTCTTAAGCTGGTTCATATGAGCAATTTTTACAACATTATTTACCTTGATTAGGTATCTTAAGTTACTTATTTTTTTCATTATTTGACACTTTAACCATTTTACTATACTTTTGAATGGATTTTTATATAATGCAAAATCCTTTTCTCTAAATGAATTATTACAAACATAATTTTTTGAATGATTTTGGATGATTTTTTCTTTGGATTTTCTTTTGAATAATTCTTTTCTTTCTTTATTAAAATTCATTTGTCTTTTTGGATTTATAAAATCTAAAGAAGTTTTTGGCTTATATCAAAATATGTGTTCGCTAGGACTTAAGGAATTTGACGAGTTGGGTGTATTTCTGTAGTTCGCTAAAAACAATTTAATTCGATTTTCAATAGTCAATTTTGATTCTTTTGATAGTAAAAACTTTTTCAACACTTTTTTAATGATCTGTACTGATCTTTCAGCCTGACCATTGCTTTGGGGATGGTAAGCTGGACTAAAGGACAATTTGATATCATTATTCATGCAAATTTTTTTAAATTCATACGACGCAAAGGGTGTGCCATTATCAACAACTATTTCACCGGGCAATCCGTACTTACAAATAAAACTTGTTAAGACATTTATTAAAGCTTTCGTGGTCATACTATTCATGTGTTCTATTTCAATAAATTTGCTAAAAGCATCTACGTTTATAAGGTATTTTTTTCCCTGGAAGTGAAAAAAGTCAAGATGGATACGTTCAAAAGGGAATGTAGATTTTGGCCACTTAGTTTCTACTTTTTCTTTGGGTATGTTTGAGGTTTGCATGCATGTCATACAATTGTTTACAAAATCTTCGATGTCTTCATCGATCCTCGGCCACCATACATATGATCGAGCCGCTTTTTTCATTAACACCATCCCATTGTGATTATTGTGCAGCACACTTAGTACTTCCCCTATCAGGTTTTTTGGAATTACCACTCTAATGCCATAAAAAAGAACATCATCTTCAATTGTCAGAAGATTTTCTTTCATTTTATATGGATTTAGTGTTGACTTGACTTCCTTAGGCCAGCCGTACTTTAGAAACTTTTTGACTTGTCGAAGATCAACATTTTCTTTCTGAGCCTCTTTTATTTGAGATAACTTCAAAGGTAAATCATCGAAAAAATTAATTGAATTGATAGAAAGTGTTTTTACTTTAGTACTTAAATTTAGTGGTAATCGTGAGAGAGCGTCGACATTTGCCATGTTTTTACTTGAACGATACACAATTTTATACTGGAAAAGAGACAAATAAATTGACCAACGTTGTAGTCTGGCTGCCGCTACCGCAGATGTGCCCTTACAGGGACTAAATATTTCTTTTATGCCTTTGTTATCGGTATAGAGAATAAATTCTTTACCATACAAGTATTTAAAAAACTTCTTCAGACTGAAAATGACAGCTAAACCCTCCCGATGAAGTTGCGAATAATTTCGCTCAGCAGGAGACAAAGTTGAACTCACAAACATTATTGGACGCTCTTCTCCATTTACTAAATGGGACATCCCCAGCAACCCCATAAGGACTTGCGTCAGTGGCCACTATAATGGGTTTATTGGGGTCAAACAACTCCAACTTATTATGTTTTAGAAAAAGCTGCTTCGATTTTTCAAAAACTTGGTTACATATTGAAGTCCATTCGAATTTTGTATTGGCCTTCAACAATTTGTACAATTCATTTAAGTGACCCGATAACCCTGGCACAAAACGACGATAAAAATTTATCAACCCTAAATATGCTTGTAACTCCAATTTCGTTTTAGGACACGGCGCACTCTGAATCGCTTCTATTTTCTCTGGGTTTGGCTGAATTTTGTTGTAAGAAATAATATGCCCTAGATACTCAACAGAGTTCTGAAGAAATTTACATTTTCCGAGATTTGCTTTAATGTTATAATTTTCCAACCGTGTTAATATCTGCATAAGACGGCTTTTACAGATATCTTTAGTATCACCACCTACGATGATATCGTCTAGATAACTAAAAGTTTTGTCAATACCGTTTATAATTTGATCAACTACAGCTTAAAAAATAGCAGGTGCACTCGCTACGCCAAATGGCAAGCGTAAATATCGAAAAAGACCCTTGTGTGTGTTAATCGTCAAAAATTCTTGAGACTCTTTAGAAACTTCCAACTGTTGGTATGCTCCCTTCAAGTCGACTACACAAAAGTATTGACAGTTACTCAAACTGCTAAAAATTTCCTCACTATTTCCCAAAGGATAATGTTCCATTTCAATGAACTTATTTATGGTTACTTTGCAATCAATGCAAATGCGCACTGAACCATCTGGTTTGGGAACAATAACAATGGGTGAAGCCCAATTACTGTGTTTTACAGGCACTATTATTTTGTTTTTAACAAGGTTCTCTAACTCGGAAGCTACTTTGTCTTGGAGGCGAAAAGGAACTGAATAGGCTTTATGAAATATCGGAACACACGCTTTTAAAACATTATCAGTTTTAAACCCTCTTATTGGTTCAGATAAATCGATATTATGAACGCATGCAAACTTGTTTTTAATTTCAGAAATGATATCAAATTGTTCTTTTTCCTAATTACCTGAACGCTGACTTCAGACGATAAAATATTTGAACGCCAACTTGGTTGTAAGACATCCAATGCGTTTCTGCCAAGCAATGGTAGAAACTTTCTATTTGTTGATACGATAATTAAATCCAACTCGTGCAAATTCCCTGCATGTTCCAGTGTTACAATAATTCTTCCACATACTTTAAGTTCTTGATCTGTAATAGTTACTAAACGTAAATTGCATGCCTTAAAATTACTTATTTTTAACTTATCTTTACAATCCTTTTCTGCAATTAAAGAAACTCCACTTCCACTATCCACTTCAAAAACCATGTGAATGTTGTTTACTTTTCCCTGCCACTCTAACTTCTTACTTGTTTCCAAATTGTTTACACTTATTATTTGATGTACTAGACTTTTACTCTTTAGACTGCGCTGCCTACAAACTGCACTAGTATGTCCCACCTTCTCGCAGATAAAGCACTTCCAACTAGCTGCTGGACACTGACTTTGATCGTGGGGGGGGGGGTGATGGTTTGCCACACCGTCTGCAGCGATTTGTCTTTTGATGCTCTGAATGGAACTTGTTTGTTTTACTTCTGTTGTTTTGATTCTGACGATCTGGTTTACTTGTGTGTATACTGGTACTCGGTGCGGATTTTACTCTGTTGACTTCACTAGGGTGTATGGATAGTTGTTCTCGGCGTGACATTTCTATGTTAAGAGCGGCTTCACAGCATTTCTCAAAATTTCCTCTGTCATCACTCAAGAGCGACTGCTGGATTTTCTCATTTGAAAGTCCAACAATAAACTTATCAATAAGCGCATCTTCAAGCGCTTGACTCCGTAACACAGCACAATTTTCCACTGAATCCTTAATGTAGTCCCCAAATTTGCATGTTTCAGCAAGCGATCTCAGTTTAAGAATAAAATCGCTTATACATTCTCCTGGCTCCTGCTTTGCCTTGCTAAATTTAAATCTTTCAGCTCTTTTGTTTAGTTTGGGTGCGTAGTGACCTTCAAGCAAAATCATAAGCTCTAAGAACGTCTTTTTACTAGGTTTTTCGGGCGCTGTTAGAGACTTACATACTTTATAAAGTTCTTCTCCCATACATGCGATAAATGTAGCTATTTTCTTGTTTTCGGGGACTTCATTTGCACAAAAGAATTGCTCCACGCGGTCTCTGTATGCCGTAAAATCTTCTCCTGGTGAATATTCACTTATATTTCCAATATACGCCATAGTTTTTTTTTCCCACAACACTAATTTTTGACTTTAAGAATTGTTTTTTTACACTTTTACTATCTGAGCTTTCCTCTTCTGTGCTACTCATATTACACTCAATATTATGTTTCTCCTCGTCGCCAATTTGTAATATATTTCAATTTATTTGGAATTCAAAATAGTTTCACAAAATTTCTTAATTACATAAAGATTTATTTTAAGTTGTGTTACAATTGAGTGTCGCGGGAAAGACATCCTTTCTCGTCAGCTGCCGGAAACAAGAGAGCTAACCGAACCCAATGTCCAAGTGACAACTCTTTAAGCTTGTGTTAAGATCTGTTTGATTTTGTTTAAATACATTACATTACTTGTTTGATTTTGTTTAAATACATTACAGACCCAAATACATATAGAATCGACATATCTAGAAACACAACGATCAACACTTTTTTACATTCTGGCCTAACATTTCTCCCAATAGAGGTGTCACCATCCTTTGGAAAATGTCTGATGCTGATTTATTTAAAATTTTAGAATGCCTATTTGAAGAAGATATTGCCCAGTTTTCTTTTTCCTTAGAACGGTAATTCCACATATACGAGTACATTCGTTTACCCAAAACTTGTATAAAAATTGATTTGTGCTTAGACGAGTAAAGATCAATTATTTGTTACTGCTCGAAGATTGAAAGTGGAACTTCAGAGAATTGCTGTTTATCTGGTTTCCAAAATGAAATAAATGAACAATAATATAGATGATTTTTTACTTTCTCAGTTACTCTGTTTATTTTTATTTTTTTTATCGCAAAAAGAGCTTTCTCTTATATAATTGCAATTAGATATAATACTTTCTTCACAAATGATTACTTTGTAAGCAAAGTGCCTTATATCGTAGAAAGTGAACCACTTCCGGCTTTCTTACGGTACATACACCATACGTATGTAGTATTGAACCGATACAATGGTTTTTTTTTTTCAATTTTTAATAAATTTTCACAACATCTTGGCAACATTCTATTGGCTGGAATCGCTTTTGTGAAAAGTGAGTTATTTCTAAGACGAGATATGTAGGAGTATGTCTATGAGTATCAACACATTTCCGTGGAGAGAAATTAAGAAACATCAATTCGAACTGATTTGCATATTTCAATGAATATGCTGGGAAATCATCACCACAATAAACTATCATACAATATTATTAATAGTAAAAAAAAACGGATACGAGCATATTCTTATACATAAAAAAAAAATCAAAGATGGTATTTTTGCGATGCATTCTGTGCCGGATATTTGTGCATGAGTCGAAACTCTAGAAGTACATTACATATACATACATATACGTATATGTACATACTCGTGCAGGTATCCATAGAGAATACATATGTCAGTCGAATAACAGTGTAAATTTACGTCAAGTTGCATCGAACCATGCAACCTTGTTGCCTCTTTCATGGTCATTAACTATGCACGGTAGGCTGGAAGCAGGCATACAAGTACTTGTACTCGTACTCATCGGTAGCCAACGTGCGCCGCAATTTCAAAACAGCAAAAAAAATTAAAACAAATCCGTCTAGAAAGAAGAAGAAAAGTATCTAGATATTAATCCAATGAGGCACATTTAAAATTTCTCAAGGGGACGTGACACCTTACTCAGGCTACGAATAGCTTAAGGATGTAAACTAAGCAGGACATATACGCATTAAAACTTCTTGTATATAATACATTATTTCCTAAATGGCCTTTGTGTTTAAGAAGCATCGAGGTGACCCATTTTTCTTTAAGTACAATAAATCGTATGCATGTTATACGGAACTTTAAATGGAACTCAGTTCACGCTACATTGTCGTTTTCCTATGAGACGGACCTATGAGCACAAATTTGTGCCAAATTTCAGAACATTGTACTTAGGAGATAGGGGCTTGACACTCAACTAACATTTGGTATTCTTATTAAATGTTGACTTCGTTGTAGGACTTGATATTTGCCATCTGGAATATGAGAAATAATGGGGATTGATGATTGGCTATGGGGGTTTCACATTGTTTGCTTATCAGAAAGTTGTAACTTTTCAACCTAATCCATTTTTAGTATTACTCCCATGTTCAGATCAACATGCATTAAATTGTACGAGAAATCAAACAGAATTTGTTCAATCAGTCCTGAAGGCTTTGAAGTATTTAAGTCAGGTTTGAGGGTAATTACAGTATGAGGCGATGGCAGATAAGCCAAACAGCACGGCGCCGTGATTTTATCACAACAATTGACAAGAGCTTCGGTTGTATCTCTAAATTTAAAGAAATACTGTACTAAATCTTTGATATTGTTTAGCAATAGTTGGTCCAACTTGTGGTAACTTGCTCCATTAAAAGAAAATAGGCAAAAGTTTCAGTCTTTTTTACATATAAACAGTTGCGATATGTGATCCTTAACAATTCAGTGACTCAAGCTAAGAAATATTCTTTCAGTTTTCCTAGCTTCGGCTTTGATTTTAATTAAGATGAGAGTGTGCTATACAGGAGTGGTAATAAAGGGGCCGGGCAGACTTCTCTTATTTGCATATAAGTTGTCAATTTCTCGATTGATCCGTATAATTCTTGCCAACAGCATAGGTGGTGTCTATTTGACAACATTGCCAAGCTTGAATTGTGTTAGGCGCTCAACGACTATGTATCGCATTGTGGTCAATGGGGAGAGAATACTATGGAGAGATGTGTGCCTTTATAAGAGTTCCTTGAGCTCGATTCCAGAATTGAATTTGAGAAACTTGTACGAGCAGTCTTTATTAGCGAAAATATTTAGATCATTCATACATCACCTTTTTTTTAGATCTTTTTAGTTTTTATTAAATAATCCCGGAATGAAAAACGCTCACAATTGATTCCCTATGTTATAGCTTGTTTCCTTAGGTGTCTGCTTGAGCCTCGAAGGGATAACGTTAGGCTACATAAGTTATTGGTATTTTAGTTGTAGTTTCATAGTAGCTTTGAGTACTATTCAAGATGTTGGCCCAGTTTGATCTAGGTGTTTATTTTTATTCATACTACTCCACAGAATGGTATGCGACCTGCTCATGTGTAGAGATTTTCCTTGCTTCGGAGTTCACATTACTGTAAGGACATGTTTCGGTTCTTATGTCTAAAGCGTTAGCCTTACATAGAGATTTTTGTACAAGTTTGGATTGGAAAACATGGAAAACTAATGGATCAAGCTTGACAATATGATATTTACATTATCTGTCGAATTGTATACTAATTATATACAGGATGTCCAAGTTTAGGTTTTTATCCCAATAGCTGAAGATTCTTGAAGTTATAGCAAACAAAAAATTCTATTGCAGAGGGGGGTCTATTATCATCCCCCTCCAAATTATATTTCGTTCAAGTGAGGAACCTCTGATTTCGAGGTAAAACTTCTTAAAAGACCGTAGCTTTCTATCGGATTCAGCTTAAGAAACTATTGTGCACATTCTTGAAAAATAATTCCAGTGTGCATAAAATACTAAAATTTCGTCAAGTTCGATGAATGCCAGTCAAAATTATCTACGATTTTTATGTATTACTTTTTCACCTACGGACAACGGAAGTTATTGCAAACCACTATTTTATTTTATTCAGGCAAATGGGTCACAAAATAAATTTAATATCCTAAACCTAAACTGGGATACCCTGTATAAGCTATACACGGTGGTCCGATTTGGCATACAAATATTTTAAGATCTGATTTATCGATTCCTGTTATGAAAAAAATCGTATGGGATAGAGGGCTCTATCTTCAATAACCACTGGTGTTTAAAAAAGTTCCTTCAGAGAAGTAGGTACCTACAATTATTTAGTTATAACGTCTAGTGTAGTTGGGCTCGTTTGATACCCAATTGAGTAATGATTAATTCATATTTAAACACTATAACCATCCATGCGTTCATTTTCAAGATATTGGTCTTCAAACACAAAATTTTTAATTTTTGTTATTTTGAAGCGCCATAATGCTATAATGTTTTTACAATGTTTTTACCTGGGGCTTACAATTTTAAGGTAAAAGTTTTAATAAATTAGTCTCCAATATTATTATTTTTTATTATTACTAAAAAAATACTCTAAAACAAGTGCAGCCAATAGTCTGAGTCGATGTCTGCTATCGTATTCTGTGGACAGGACGTACTTATTGTCAAATAGAAGCTGTATTTATTGACTTGGCATTGAAAAGTCAATAAATCGTTAATTCTTATCATTGCTATTAACGAATCCGTGAGATGCTACCACGCATCTGATCTCTGAGCTGTTGCTGCCTTTCTATGAGGTAGAGATCTCAATCACGATTATTTGGCGTAAAGTTGATGGGGACGCCAAGTCATTTTCGCTTTAAAGTGATATTCCTAAAGGAGAATAATACTATCTGATGGTCACATTCCTTACTATACTCAAAGAATGTTAGTCATTACATTGAGGCCGACATCACAGGGCTACAAATTATCATAATTCTAATAAGAGATTTTAAAAGATAGATCCGTAAGACACTTAGGGTAACACCAAATAAAAGCCCGAAGATCAAGCGAATAAATTGTATTCTTAAATCGATTTCATTGATTAGCTACAAATTGTTCTTTCATTCAAATATCCGAACTTGTTATCCAACTAATTTTCCACCTGCGTCACTCCATTAATAGTCTACTCGTATAACCCACATTCAACATTCGGCAACCTTGTATAAAAGTTCATCAATCACGATCGTGAACAGCTGACCGCTTTTCAGAAATTTCAGGAAACCAAACTGAAGAGAACAAATTATTTTTATAACCACAAATTGTAACTGCAAATAGTCGATTTGTTATAATACAATAAAGCGTTTGTGGAGCGCAGGGTATTTAACCTTTATTAGACGTAAATTACAGATGCGTACCACTCATACTCACTTTTAGCTGGTCGAGATTGCGGCCGTTTGAAAACCGTTTAATTTACACCAAGAGCCATCTTCGGATGCATTTTATTCTCCATGATAATCTTCTTGGAATTTCTATTCGGATGAAAACAGACATCTGAGGTTCCCAAAACCCATCAAAACAACTCTATTCTCCATGGTTATCAAGTCTTTGTGCGATCCGTTCCATAAGTCTGCAAATGTAACATCATCAACCTCAGCATCAGCCGCTACGGCAGCAAGGTGTATCCGACAATCGCGACCTTTATTTTCTTCACTTTCGTGAGGCCGGTAATTTAGTGCGATCATCACCGTGCGTCGTGCTGTGCGTTATGAGATACATTTCATCGTCATTAATTACAGAATAACCGCCTTAAAGAGGCGTCGTGTTGCGCGGCAAGTGCCAGGGAGTGAGTAGCTACTCATTGACGAACTTGAAAACTGAAGAACACGAAATCGAGGTGGAACCATCTAAGTACTTATACATATATGTACTCGTATACATATAGATCATAAAACTTGAAAAAGATCTCTGTCTGAGACTGACATCGATACTTTTGTAATGAGAGATTGATCAACCTTTAGATACAAATAGTCTAACACAACACAAAGACTACACTTGACGTAGACTTTAAAGATCGTGCAACAACTAAGCGAATGCAACGTCATGGTTAATGCATTTTTTGCTACTGCTGTTGTTGCTTCCATCGTTGTTGTTGGTTGCAATTTATTTTTTTTAATTATGCTAGCGTTCTTAACGTATGTGATGATAAACGATCATTAAATCTTCATGATTAACAGGAACGGTGTGGTTTTGCGGTTATGATTTATCTACAGTAAATCATCGTACAATTAGATTTAAAATTCAGTAAAACACTAAATTAGCCGGCAACGTTATAAGCAACGTTAGCAAGATCGGAAAAAAATAACCGAAACAGATGCAGAAACAGACGTAATAAGAAAGAAATTTTATGAAATTGCAGATGGAAAGATGCGCGACAATCAACTCTTTTTTTTTTTTTTAAGTAATTATCTCGGAAGTGAAAATTTTCTGCCGTTTTAACTTATTTTTTAACTAATTTAGATGTCAGTGAATGAATTTATTATTTCTGTCGGCTAAATAGAGTTGAAAGATGCAAGTTTAAGTGGTCATAAATGAGGAGCTATGATCGAGATGTTGTACAACCGAGCATACAAGTAGCTGTCACAAGTAGCGCTATTAAATAGTTTCGACCTCAATAACAAATGACCTATTGACCGAGTTATGTGAGATTTCCGATGTACGAGTATGTAGAGTTCTTGCTTTTTAAAGCTAGATGTCTCTACACTTTTTTAATACTGCTCCATGTAGCAATCGATTTTCTAGACGGATTGTAATTTGCGATTTCTGTGATTGCTTAGCTTTGCTTTGATATGTTAAGACTAAATGCAGTTGCTCAACCACCATCTGATCGACAAATGCAACTAATCTGCCCCGCTCCGCAGTGGAAAGCGGCTGTACTTGGCCTCTGTTTATGCACCTGAGACTTCACAATCCACCCTATTCATTACAGAGCTCGACACGCTTTTACGACTTCTGAGGCTGGAATTACAAACGCTAAACTGTCTGTGCACGTTCGTGTATGAAAGTGACCATTGCGGTTTTAGCACCGAAATTACAGTTCCCAACGAAATTGCGGAATTGGAGGAGTTTGTCCAAAGATATTCTTACAACTATAGTAAGACTCGATGGACACGCTTCTCCGCAACCTTGAAAAGAGCGCTCTCCTCGAACACGCTCCACCCACCGTATAATAGGAATTTGTCAAACGAGGAGATCGACAATTACCTAAAGCAAATGTACGAGACAATTAAATTAAACAATTAAACTATGGACACTACAATACCGCGGTATCGACGCACGACTAACGAAGACCTGTTCCGCAACCCTCCTATTGACGCACTGCACCGACAGAAAAGTAGACTTCTGACAAGACTTAAAAACTTGTACAGACAGTTAACTGACCAACGAGACCCGGAGATTAGGACACTGAAGTCGTCGATTAAAAATATTCAAACGCTAATAAAAGAAAATTACAGAATTTCTGTAAGTTTGTATTGGAACAACAAGGTTCGGGCTGTAAATACCAGCAACCCGAATATGTTTCCGCAAATAAATAAACTATTTCGGAGAAAAAATCAGAACGACCTTCAGTGTCTTAAAATAGCCCGGACAACAGACAACGAACGGTTACTGACAATAGCAGGTATTGATCCAAATGAGGCCGCTGATGATGACGACTTTTTTGTGATCGAGGATCCACAGGAGAAGGTTGAGGCCATAGGGGCGACTTTCCAGGAAGTATACAAGGCCACTGATACCACTGGCCCTAATTACGACCTGGACAGTCGCGTCTTTGTGCTCGACTTCTGCGTTCGAAATGAAATAGAGAACTGGCGATCCGAGGGCTCTGGTTTCACCCGGTTTAGCGACGAAAATATGGCAAATAATGTCATTGCCAGAGAGGGTGGCCTACCCCCATTCATTTCGAGGGAAGGACTCCATGAGATCTTCGACACAATCAGAGCTAAGGAATCAGTGGGGACCGATGGTATTCCGAATATCGTGCTTCGACATCTTCCTCTAGAAGCGGTGGACATCTACACCACCCTGTTTAATAATGCAATGAATAATGCACATTATCCAGCGCATTGGAAAACGGCGGTGGTTCAACCTATCCCCAAAAAGGGGAAGGATATATCCAATCCGGCGAATCTCCGGTCGATAAGTCTCCTTCCGAATATCAGTAAGGTTTTTGAAAAAGTAATCAATAGAGCTCTGTCTAGGTGGGTTGAGGACAAACATATAATTCCGGATAATAAATTCGGTTTTAAGGCGGGACATGATATCTCACATGCCGCGTCTAAGCTGGTGTCCGATATCCAATGGAATAAAGGCAAAAAATAATGTACTGGTGCCTGCCTTGTTGACTTGGAGAAGGCTTTCGACACCGTATGGTTAGAGGGTCTTTTCTATAAGCTGACTAGGCTGGGATCAGTAAACCACTCTTGTACATTCTTTATAATATTCCAACCAACAGACAGTTCATCGTGAAAAATGGTGATGTGACTTCTGTTGGAATACGAGTATTTCAAATTAAAAATGGTCTTCAGCAAGGTGCGGTCAATTCGCCGATCCTATTCAACATTTATACAAACGACTTGATAGGTTCACTTCAACCCTTCCTATTGCGTACGCAGACGATTTGGTAGCGTACAGAACAGGTCCAAAAATCGAGGTCAATAATACTCTCTTACAGCGTGACTTCGATAAGATAAGACGATTTTGCGATGACTGGAAGTTGAAAATCAACTTTCAGAAGTCGGAAACCATTCTCTTTAGGACGCCGTTGTCTGGAGCCTCTAGGGATACCAGAAAAAATTGGCGTAAGTTCTCGATCATTGGACAACACGGGCGGCCTCTTGTCTGTCGAAATGTAGTTAGATACCTTGGAATCTGGCTAGATCAGTTTCTGTATTTTGGCAAAAATGTAGATGCTGCTCTGGCCAGAGCTAAAGGTGCTTTTGCCCTTACAAAGAGGCTGTTTTATAGCAGCCAACTCGATACGGGGGTGAAGGTAATCTGCTACATGGCCCTTATCAAGCCTATGCTGGTATTTGGTTGTCCCGTGTGGTTCAATGTACGAGCAAGCTTAATGGAAAAGATTCGGGTGTTTGAGACGGCTTGCCTTCGCTTGTACAGAACACCAGAGTCGGAGTACAAGAAATTTTATCCTAATGAGGTCCTTTATAACAGGGCGAACCTAATACGAGTGGACAACTTCGTAATTAAGCTGACTCGAAGGCACATTGCAAGAGCAATGACCTCGACGAATAACCTGATATCTGGGGCTTACTACCCCAATTACCTTTACCACGAGAGTGTGCGCTGTGACGGCTTCGTTCCACCGGAAGCATTCCTCTACCTTGATCAGATAGGGTTTATCCAGGATAGATCAGCGGTCCCGTTAATCTTCCATGTAGCTCGGACAGCTGGGGACAGGCGACTCAACTACAACAGAGACGTCGCACACGGCAGTGTGGATCGTCTCAGGTTCAGTACGGCGGTGGGGAATCGCGATAGGAGGGATGTCGTTCGGCAGCACCAGCATTTCTGGTGGTTGAATGATGGGGAAGATGTTTTGTCGTCGTTTCCGTCAATTACGGGCCAGCCTCACTAATGAGGCAGAGCTGACCAATATATTTGCTTTGTTAATAGCGGTGGCCAGGTTACATAGGTTTAGGTTAGCATTTAAGTAATATATACATATGGTAGTATATACAAAGATATATACTAATATATGTATATTATTGTGTATAATGTCTATGTGTGCGGATGTGTGTTTTGTGTATGTAGGTTAAGTAGTCTAAGGTTTATTTTAAGTTAGATATTAAGTTTTTATAAAAAAACAAAAAAAAAGTCCATATGCTAAGTTTTTTTCTTAACGAATATTTTTTCTTAGCCTTAAGTATAGAAAACAAATATTAGTAAAACAAATGTAAATAAAGTCGAAAGACATAGCTATAAGAATTTAGAGTAGCTTAGAGTGCCTGTGTGGGGCCATTAAGTTAGTATAAGATTGTTAAGTAATTTTAAGCTAGCATTTAAGCATTTTTTGTTAGTATGTAAGAGTTAGTGATTAAGGAAATAAAATGCTTTAAAACTGAAAAAAACTGAAACTGCAACTAACCTTGCCGCCAAAACTAGAGTGGTCCAAATATAAAGGTTCACATTTTGCTCCTTCTATAATATATTTTTAAGGTCAATGCATTTTCCCAAACGAGAATACAAACGGATACACTCGAGAAGTATATACTTGTAGAGGAGAATCTTCTATACGAGTAAGTAAGGAACCTAAGAACCTGGGGAGGAGCTTATTTTGAAAAACGGCTACACTTATGTTTTTTTTACGTCCGAATTTAGAAGTGGGCTTATATTGTAATACGGTAACCTCCCTCAATGACTCCAATGAATGAGTTTTGAGATTCCCTAAAGGTTGGACTCATCACTATCAGCTGTAATTCGTCGCTGAATCAGTTGTCAATAATACAGCATTTATTTAAAATAACAAGTAGTCAACTCAAATCACTCTATCAAGTATGCTTAGCAGATACGCAGCTTAGAAGTCGTATCGAAAGCATTTATGTATATTAAACCATAGATGCATGGAATACTGAATTTGATTTCATATGAGACCGAACTGGGACCACCTTACCGAGCATAAATCTATCGAAACTCCACGTTAACTCAAAATAAGGTAGGAGGTAGGGTAGTGTCCGACTGAAAACTACTGGCTTCCGTAAAAACATTTTTAAGAAGAGATTAGCTACACTATACTCGAAAACAAAAAGTCAAAAAGTCTGATGGGACCTGCATCAAACTAAAAGCAGACATTTTGAATTTATGTTCGAAATTTGTTTTCCATGTCATGTCAGAACAAAACCGATTCACAACAAGCGGTTCTTATTGGAGCCGTGAATTAGCTGAAAAATTTGTATTTTACATATGTAGACCATATACATATGAAATTTTGAAAATTATTTGATCCTAACTCAACTCGAGGTCGTGTGGACCTGATGGTATGTCTAATTTTGTTCTTGAAAATATGTTTCTTAGTTGATGTATTGGCTTTTATTTATAATCGTTGCGAGTTTGATGGTGTCTTTCCTGAAGATCTTAAGCGTGCCGACGTTATTCCTTTACATAAAACAGGTCCAACTACAGAAATTGGTAACTATAGTCCCATCTCACTTCTTTCGGTTTTTAGTAAAATTTTTGAAAAACTTATGAAAAAACTTATGAATAATGAGTTTCTTAGATAATACTAGGTTTTTCAACCCTGCACAATTTGGTTTTCTAAAAGGCAAATAGATAGAAACTGCTCTATTACAGTTTTGTTGTCAAATAATGTCTCGCCTAGACGGGCAAAAAATGTATGGCTGGATTATTTATTGATATACTCGTAACTAAGGCATTCGACATGGTCAACCACAATATTTTACTTAGAAAACTGGAAAAGGCTGAATTTCGGGACTTCATGATCCAATGGCTTAGGTCATACCTTTAAAACAGGTCACAAAGAGTAAAACTTGACGAGGTAAAGAGTGGAGTTAAATATTTTAACTTAGGCGTTCCTCAAGGCTCAGTTTTAGGTACAATTTTGTTCCTCGTCTATATCAATTCTGTTTTTGCTCTAAGTTTCAAGGGTTCACTAACTGCTCTTGCTAACGACATTGGCTTCACTTATAGTGGGATCTTAGTCTATTGAGACTCTGGTTTACTGAACCAGCTCAAAAACCATTCTAAGATAATGGTTTTTACTTTATCCTTTTCGTATAGTTTTGACGTAAATGTTTATTTCCACGCTTCTGAGTGTAATAGATTCAAACTCTCCAACTGCTATTGTTCGTCTGGTTTTTCGTCTCACTCCTTTTCTTATAATCAAACTTGTATTAATAAATGTTTCCTAGTTGAGAGTGTTAATGAATTTAGATATTGTATTTGGGACTAACCTTAGATTCTAGATTGCGTTTTGCTAACCACATTTATACATTGAAAACTTACTTCCGATGCACCCTTCGTCACTTTTATTATTTGAGTAACGTATGTTCAAACAAGCATTTGAAGATAATTTATTATGGCATTTTCCATTCCAAGTTACAATATGGTATTGCTTGTTAGGGTCGGGCGTGTATCGCAATAGGATACAACTTCTGTTGATTTTACAGAAATATTTTCTGAGAAAAATCTGTCGTTAATCTAGTCGACATTCTAGTTTTCCTTTGTTTTGTGCCATAAAAATTCTTCCGATCCGTCATTCGTATTATTTTAAGGTTTTAAAATTATCCTTTTTAATGTCTGGCAATCGTAATTTTCGTTTCCACTTTGCCTCAGATGAAGCTATCTATCACTGGAGGCATTCGACGACGAAGCATCCTCCCCTTCAACTAGCCACCAAAATTGCTGGTGCTGCTGAGCAACATCCCTCATGTCGCGACTTCCTACTGACCTACTAAACCGGAGACGCTCCGCACTGCCATGTGCGACGTCTCTGTCGTAGTTAAGTCGCCTGTCCGCAGCTGTTCGAGCGACGTGGAAGATTAACGGCACCGCCAATCTGTCCTGGATCAGACCTTTACTATCTGGATAGAGGAACGCTTCTGGAGGAATAAAGCCGTCAAAGCGAACTCTCTCATATAATTTATAATATGATACATATACTTGGGGTAGTAAGCCCCAGATATCAGGTTGTTCGATGAGGTCATTGCTCTTGCAACGTGCCTTCGAGTCAACTTAATGACGAAATTGTCCACTCTTATTAGGTTCGCCCTATTGTATAAGACCTCATTAGGATAGAATTTTATGTACTCAGACTCTGGTGTTCTGTATAAGCGAAGACAAGTCCTAAGACAAACCCTCTCAAACACCCGAATTTTTTCCAATAAACTTGCTCTCACGTTGAACCACACGGGACATCCAAATACAAGCATGGGCCTGATAAGGGCCATGTATCAGATTACCTTCACCCTCGCATCGAGTTGGCTGTTATAAAACAGTCTCTTTGTAAGGGCAAAAGCACCTTTGGCTCTGGCCAGAGCAACATCTATATGTTTGTTAAAATACAGAAATTGATCTAGACTGATCCCAAGGTATCTGACTATATTTCGACAAGCAAGTGGCTGCCCGTGCTGCCCCACGATCGAGAACTTTCGCCAATTCTTTCTGGTATCCCTAGAGGCCCCAGACAAAGGCGTCCTAAACGGAATGGTTTCCGACTTCTGAAAGTTGATTTTCAACTTCCAGTCATCGCAATATCGCTTAATTTTGTCGAAGTCACGCTGCAAAAATATATTAATGACCTCAATTTTTGGACCTGATCTGTACGCGTTATGTCGTCTGCGTACGCTATGGCATGGGGAAGTGAACCTATCAGATCACTCGTGTAAATGTTGAACAGGATCGGCGAATTCACCGTACCCTGTTGCAGACCGTTGTTCTTAATGTTAAATGTTCCAGCAGAAGTCACATCGCCCTTCTTCACGTTGAACTGTCTACTGGAGAGCATATCAAAAAGAATATACAGCAGTGGTTTACTAATGCCCAACCTGTCCAGCTTGAAAAAGAGTCCTTATAACCATACGGTATCGAAGGTCTTCTCGAAGTCAGTCAGAATTGATTATCCGGAATTATATGTTTGTCCTCAACCTACTTAGTCACGACTCTATTAATCACTTTCTCGAAAACCTTACTGATGTTTGGAAGAAGACTAATCGAGCGGAGATTCGCCGGATTCGCAGTTTTCCAATGCGCTGGATAATGTGCATTATTCATTGCATTATTAAACAGGGTGGTATAAATGTCCACCGCTACTAGTGGGAGATGTCGAAGCACAATGTTCGGTATTTCATCGGTTCCAACTGATTTCTTACTTCTAAGTGATTCGAAGATCGTTTGGAGCTCTTCCTTCGAAATGAACGGGGGTAGTACCCTATTGTTGGTGATGGCATTATTTGCCATATTCTCGTCACTGAACTGGGTGAAACCCGAGCTCTCGAATCGCCAATTCACAATTTCATTTCGAAGGTAGGAATTCTGCAGTCGATTCTCCAGATCGTGGTTCGGGCCAATGATAACATTCGCTCCTATAGCCTCTACCTACTCCTGCGGATCCTCGATCACAAAGCAGTTGTCATCATCAACGGCCTCATTTGGATCGATGCTGCTATAAGTATGTTCTCGTTGTCCGTCGTTCGGTCGATTTTAAGACACGGAAGGTCGTTTTGATCTTTTCTCCGAAATATTATATTTATTTGCGGTAACATATTCGGGTTGCTTGTGTTTACAACTGAGGTATCGTTTTGTCCATTGTTCGTTTAATTGTCTCGTCCATTAGTTTTAGATACCTGTCAATCTCCTCGTTTGACAGATTGGACGATGTTAGACGATGGGTAGAGCGAATTCGAGGAGAGTGCTCTCGTCATGGTTCTAGTGAAGTGTGTCCAACGCACCCTACTATAATTGTAGGAATGCCTTTGGACAAACTCATCTAATTCCGCGATTTCATTTCATTTCAACAGTTATTTCGGTGCTAAGACTGCAATGATCACTGTCATACACGAAAGTGTGTAGACAGTTTGTAGTTTGTTGGTTAGTGCATGTCAGTTGTATTCGTGAATCGAACAGCAGAAGATCCAAATAGGACCCGTGTCTGGGAAACGACGGACTATCCGTCGCCTTAAATATAAGTCAGTAGTCAGCAATAGATGCGGTTAGGCTCAAGAGACGATTTTCTTAAACTTTGACTTAGGAGCCTTTATTTTGGTTTAGGATTTCTTTTGACAATTGGATTCATCTTAAGAACAACTGTAGAAGGCATAAATATGCAAGATATACAATGCAAACTGAAATTTTGATCATTGCCTAATGGCAGACATGGTTTACACAAATTTAACAGGAGCTTTCAAGAAGCTCGTAGAAATTTTCCTTTGTAGCTTTGTGTCTCCTTTTTTTCCTCTCTAAGTATGGGTGTATAACGTGTATAAACGTCATAGTCTTTAATGGACCTACATTTTACCTGGCCGACTCTATTTGGATACCAGTGGGCTTACGGTAATTATTCAATTGCATGTAGCCTATCCAATTATCCAAAGTTTATTGTCATTGAAAAATTGTATTAGGTTATTAGCAATTAGTCCATCTTTATTCCAGGATTTTGGTTGCTTTACAAATTGACTACATAGTGACTGTTGGCCAGAATATCATCATCGGAAGTTACAAACGTCTCTCCAAACGTCTTTCCCATTTGTACAGTTCTTATCAAACTGAATTCTGTATCCTCCAGTCCACAATGCCTGTCCATTTACTACCAAAATGTAAGAGGTTTGCGCTCGAAAATCGCGTCGGTACATCTCAATTCTCAAAAGTTTCTCTATGACCTAATTGCTCTTACTGAAACAAATCTAATTTCTAACATCTAATTTCCCCCAAATCTAATTTGCTCCAAATCTAATTTCCTCCAAATTTCAACGTTTTTCGAAAAGATGGATTTGAAAGAGCTGATAATCCCTATGGCCGAGGTGTTTTATTAGCAATCCGGAACTGCTTTCACGCAACTCCTATCGATATTCTCCACACTGATAACTTTGAGTTAGTATGTGTCAACATTACGCTCCCCAAACGATGTTTTTACGTACTTTGTTGCTACATTCACCCATCTCAACCAATTGAGTCTTATTAACCTGTAGTTCACGCAGTTGATTTTTTGACTGATGATGCACAACCTGAAGATTGCATTGTTCTAGTAGGAAATTTCAACCTCCCTCACCTTATATGGGAGCCTTCCGAAGTTTCGTCTCATTTTGTCTCTCTTAGTTCGACCTCTGAAATAGAAATATTGATGGTGGACTGCCTAACCAACTCAAGTCTACATCAGATTAGTGGAATACCTAATACAATGAATAGACAACTCGACCTTGTCTTCACATCCGATTCAGATAACTGTGTCGTTTATAGGAGTGATCATCTTCTTTCTACCCTAGACCGCCTTCATCCCCCCTTGTCAATTATATACTCATATGAAAATGGCAACACATGTGTCGATTCGTTAAATTCATTTTCATTTAACTTCCGAAGAACCGACTTTAACAAACTTAAAAACCTCATCAGCTACATTAACTTTGACTTTATTGCTGAGACAACTAACATTGATCTTGCCCTATCAACGTTCTATTCGTTAATTTTCTCCTGCTGTGCCCAATCGATTCCGTATACCTTCCGAAGGGGCTGAATATCAGCTCCTCCCTGTACAATAAGGAGTTGCATTCTCTCCGTAATAACAAAAACAAGTTGTGGCACAAATTCTTAAGAACTCGATCTGATTCCGACTACAGTAATTATCGATTGGTAGACAATCGCTTTTCTGAACTTTGTGAGTCTCTTTACCTTGAGTACCGCATGCAATTCAGCTTAGTCTCAGACCCTAAACGCTTCCACCAGTTTGTTAGTACCAAAAGAAAGTCAGACGGCTACGCAACTATTCTTAAACTTCTTAGTGAATCTTCTGCCGACCCAAAAACCATTGCAAATTTCTTTGCCTCTCATTTTAATAAATCCTTTTCTAAGAAAACAGCTGAACCCGATCCTAGTTACTTTATCCTGAAACTATCCTGAGACGTCATCCATTTCACTAAATATAACAACAACTTTGGTATCTGAAAACATTACCAAACTTAAAGATGATTTTTCGTCCGGCCCTGATGGCCTTCCGGCTATTGTAATAAAAGAGTGTGTTACCCATCTCGGTCCTCCTCTTGCTGCCCTATTTAACTTGTCTGTCTCAACAGGTACTTTCCCTTTCTTATAGAAGGAATCTTACATCATCCCTATTCATAAAAAATGCAAAATATAGCATTCACTCCCAATCCCCGTAATCTAAGATCTGTCCCACTCTTCCTGTTCCAAACTCATCGCACCAATATGCCACCCCTTAACTTCTCCCCCGTCCACCATTTTTCCTCGCCCCATTAGGTTAAGTATATATTTGTTAATTGTTAAGTCTAGCTTTAAGTTTCAAGCTTAGTAAAGTTGTCCGGGGTAGACCCGGGCCAATAATAATAAGTTGTGCGGGGTAGATCCGGACCAATAATAATACAACTTCGAGGTAGCTAGGAATTTCATCTACCTTGGCTCAGCAATGACATCATCTACATCATCTACAGTTAGAAGCAGCAATGACATCAGATGAAGTCCTTAACTACAGAGCCTCCTTTTGTAAGACCAGACTGGCCCTTATCATCCCAACGTTTTTCGAATATATTGAGTTCGAATCATACTCCTATTGGCCATGTTACTTCAGATGTATACACAGTTGTTGGCTTCATTTTGAGCCCTTATATCCTGCTACGGGAAGGAGAGCCTTAATATTAACACTTTAGTTCTTCTTTATCATTTTCTATATGTTACACGAGGCTCAATAATCCGTGTAGATCCGTTTGCGAAAAATCGAACGATCTATTATTATTTATGGACGAGCTCTGTTGAAAAAGTTATAATCTAGCAAAAAACTTGACATTGGTTCATCTCATCTTAATGGCATGTGGAAGTTTAAAGAAATTCGCAATCCATGTGGAGCGTTCAAATAAAAATAGTAAAAAGATTTGCTTTATACTCTACTCGTACGAGTACATATAATTGATGCCTCATATGTCACAACAACCTCACAAGAGCGTGGTGAGTCACAATTTGTGAGGTTTTCGTATTCTAACAAAAACCTCACAAGCTGTAAACATCACAAGAACTGTGAAAATTGTGATGTCCAATTAGCAGCTCACAAGCCGATCACAAGAGAAAAATAAAGGATAACATATTTTTAAATTTGAATAACAAATGCAGGAAGAAGTTTTAATTTTGCTGCTTGTGAGTGAAATAAACAAAAAAGACGAAAGGTAAAACAATATATTTGTTTCTTTTTGGGCAGTGTACAAATGTAGTAAACATTTCAATTCTTTTAGATTACAGCGTAGAATTTGTTGGAAAGGAATGATGCTTTCTCATTAAATGACACCTGTTTCAACAATTTTTTCCGTATTCCGAAGACATTGTGTAGGGATATCATAGAAGAGCTGCGTGTTTACGATGACCAATCAAGTAGTTTGCGCTTTCATATTCGAGTAATTTCATTGCTAAAAATCCAATATATACATGTAGTATCTATACCTTTTCTTACAATAGTTCCTTTCAATATTGAATATTCTCGGAAATGGCTTAAATGGCAAATATGCAGAAGAAATAATTATACCATTGCATTAAGTTAATCTTCGGTTTCCCGGTGTATGCAATACATTTGTAAACTAATACTGCGGGTCAAGGGAAATGTGATACAATTTCCTACAACAAATGAAGATATGCACAAAAAATGGTTATACAATAATGGAAATGCATAATTCATTTCTTTTTTTTAAGGCTTTACCAAAAGTTTCACACAATTTTCACACAGGAACAATTGGAGCAATCGATTGTGCCCACATAGCAATTTTTGGACATGACAATGAATTCACCACACCGTGGTAACTATTCTTGGGTGTTTTCATGTGAGGTGTTGGGCAGAATACCAAACAGCTGATCGCTCACAAGAAACCTCACAAGAGAAGCATCACAATTTTCGCATCACTGACATCGTGAATGAAGTTCAATTGATCCGAGCTGATAAAAGGAGAAGTATTTCAGATTGACCACCTTTCGAAATTAGATTTATACAAGGAGATTCGCGGGGGAAAACGAATGTGTTATTTGTCCACAACATTATCATGCTGTAAATGTTGCTGGAGCACGTTATTTTTTAATCTCCAAACTGCCAAATGTCAAATGAGTGACACTTTATTAAAGGCGTCGATTGAATATTCATATGCAGAACAAATTAACTACTTTTCGGAAGTAGTTAAGAGCTTTGGAAGGAACAAGAAAAAAAACATGAAAATTTTGCAAATTCCACTTGATATTCATGATACCACAGCTATGCAACAATCCATTCTCCCATATCTATTATTCATCATTCTATTCACATTTCTTCTTCTTCACCAGCATGCCCGTCATTAGCACAAAATTTGACCGATATTTCATCCTCTAGCTTATTTGCATATTTTCTCCATTTACAAGATTATTTGGCCGTACGCCAAACAAGACAACTGTCAGTCACTCAGGGCCGGTATTGGCATTAGGCGTGGCACGTGGTAATTACTATCCGGGCAACTGACAAGTTAGTCAGTCTAAAACAAAACCAAGAAATAAGCCTCTAAAATTTGACACATGGATACATACATAGATACTTAACTACTCAGATAAGCTGCTTAGAATCTCTAACTGTGTCTGTATGATACATATTTGTAAGTGATCACAATGGAGCCATTGTAAGACTTTCACATTTCTTTTGGGGTCCCCAATAATGACGATGATGACGGGAAACTTCTGTGGGAGTATCTACCGAACCATAGATCCGACTTCCCATAAATTGAAAAATATCCCAGAATTGGTGTTCAGTAATTGCTGAAATATGTCATATTGGAGATATGTACATTCGTATGGGTCGATATTTATAGGCCCATGCGGTTTCTATCTGTAAATTCGGTCTGCGCAATATTTTCATACGGAATTTATTAGCTCAACAAGATTCGGACTCATGATTTCGAGCCCAAATAGAGTCAGACAGTAAGCCCATCATCAGGGCTAGGGAAAATTCTGTTTGAAATTTCAAAACTGGCGATACAGGGTGACCAAAGATATATTTAATAATGACTCTGAATCTGAGACAAAATTAAGCGAGTGTTCCTAATTGTTTTTTATTTTTTATTTCTTTCTGAAAAGAATAATTGACTCATTAATATATGAATGACGGTGGAAATGAGTTTCTCTTTCTTTTACAGAGAAATATCTCTAGTCTGGGCTGGGCTAAATGGGTATACTCTTATCTTTTTTATTGGTTTGTACAATATTGACCTCTGGATGCTCAGTTTTATGACCGTTAATTGTTTTCCCAATCGGGAACATGAAAAGAACAAATACTCAAAATAAATGGCGAAAGTGAGTGAAATCATTAATTGAAAGATAATCGTACTTGCGAAATAAATTAAAGTGAAAATAGGAACAAACATCGGTATAAACGAACTATCTACGGGGTAATGGTGTACGAGTACGAGTAAACAAGAAGAAGAGAAAACCAATTCGTTGATTCTGTTTACCAATTTAAAAGCGGCAAAAAATATGTAATTCAGAAGAGAAAATTAGAAAATGCCATGAATACGATGAGGGGATTCCTTGGCAAATATACGTACGAATATTCTTAATTAACTGCACAAATATGAACGAAAACAATGAGTTCATTCAGAGCAGAGTATTCGTTTTCGTATTTGTATTCGTTTCTTACGGTAGATTCTATGATAAGGTCTTGCCACACAGAATCATCATCTTGTGTACATGACTTTGAATCATTTGGGTCAGGATTGCAATTGGGTTCAGTGGAGTTGCAGAGTTTAATGATTTCTCATGGAGATGCATGGAGCAACTATGATACAATAGAATATCTGTCGGCAGAATTGCAGATACAAACGAAAGATGGTTTACAATCGGTATAACAAAATCTTTGAAAATACGAGAAATATGCTTATCTTTCTTTTAAACTGGGTGAATCAGTCAGACAATGTACGGCAGAACTGTAGGCTTATGGATTAGATTCGTGCTGATGAGCCGGATTCGGATGATGAATTCTCAAATTTTGTGCAATATGAACAGGTTTTGACCATCAGAAGGTGTTTTGTTGCCTCTTCTTTAATAGGAGAAGGACAGGAATTGGATATATTGTCTCTTCAATGAAGTTATATTTTTAAACATAAATCATAAGAGCGTATGATTTTGGTAATTTGGAATGACAAAATTGTTACCTAGCATGACTGCTATTCTTCAAATCTCAACTTATGAGTATGCTATCTGGAACATCGTACAAATTGATTATATTCGCAAAACACAATCCTTTTGCTTATTGGGTTATCTCGTGAACTGGCTGCTTAGTTTGGGTTCGTGCTTAGCTAGATTGCAAACTCTTTGGAGGTACTTCACATTTCACATGGCAGAGTTTTACCTACTAGCAAATTATTACTGGAATTTTTTCGAGGATTCAATTTGTCGGTCTTGATAGCTTAGATGAAAATTAGGACTTTTTATTGACTAAAGATTTTTGTTGCAGTCATGATCTGGTATCTTGACCTGAATATCACCACCTCCTTGCGATATCTGTTGTGAACTAATGGTCAAGTTTTTGAAATAGAGATGGTAGTAGATGGACCATTATTGAACAATGTCAATGTTCAGATCCCTTAATATGCCTGCGGGTTTTATGTCGGATTAACAGCTCTACAACAGTAAAAAATTTTTGTATAGACAAACTGCCAACTAGTCATTAATGAATGCAATTTGGACAACTTAATAAGCAAAGTGGCTGATGCCCGATTCCTTATACAGTTAAAATCGAATCTCAAAACTCCTTCTAAGTGATCGAAGAAGTTGCCAAGACAACTACCAACTAACTCCTTCTTGACTGATACTACATTCGAGTAAGTATATAAATACATGCTATACACTAATGCATATTTTATGAAGAATATTTCTGTCGAAGCATTCAAATAATTTTTCGATATCGTCACATCGCAACACAACAGAACGGGAATAAAGAGTCATCCAAGTTATCCGGATCTGCTTTTTTGGCTTTCGAGGCTTTAAGGGTATAGTCATAATCGGACAGTAGGTAAATTACTTAAATAATCTGATAGTATTGTTACAGCTATCGATGTTCCAAAATAATAAGAAGAGTTCGCTTTATATCGTCAGCATGATCTGAATATCTGTCACTAAATTTGAATTTCCGTTTGTCCAGCAACCGGTTACAATTTTCAAAGAATTTTCGGGTATTATCAATCTGTTATTCAGTAAATCTTGGTATGCTGCATCTTTCACTTCAGTATCTTCACGATAATCTTGCCCTGATACTCGTATATTGGCAATTTAAGGTGAATATGAGAGTTGTCTTTGAACCCAGAGGTGTATGAACTTGGTCAGAACACTAAAAGAATAACAAGATCAATTCTTGTTTTAATCGGGGGCAGCTCCGTGATCTTGTTCATATCGAGATGTCTAAGCCTGCTGCTTCTAACTATCATGTTTCTGCTAGTTATATACATAGATTAATTTTTTCGATCGTAAGACTCAGGAATGCCATTATCGCGTTGCACTATTTGAAGTTTAAGTAGGTTTTACAGAACGTATTTTTATAACTAGAAATCAGTAATTAATAAACTGCTGACATACCTGGAAGCGGGTGCTAGCAGTGTGATTGTCTATGCGGATGACGTTGCTATAGCTATCTCAGGTAAGCATCTCAATACCATTAAAGAAATCCTTCAAGTAAATCTCAATAGATTAACCCGTTATGCAAATCGCTGTGGATTGGGAATAAACCCCCATAAAACTGATCTTGTCCTCTTTTCCAGTAAATACAAAATTCCAATTATATAAACGGTACCAGTCTAGTACCAGCAAAATACCTGGGTCTCATTTTTGACAGGAAACTAAACTGGAAACCTAACATTCAAGAAAGAGTCAATAAAGCTCCAATAGCTTTATTCTCTTACAATAAATGGGGCCTTCAACCTCGTATAACCCGCTGGCTATACATCTCGGTCATAAGACCGATACTTACTTACGGGGTTGTCGTCTGGTGAACGGCCTTAGAAAATGCAGTCAACTGCAGTAAACTAAGCAAAGTCCTAAGAACAGCATGTCTATGGATAAGCGGAGCATTGCGGTCTACTCCCTCTGCGGCATTAAACATTCTGTTTCATTTGACACCACTCAATATTCGCTGAAGAAAAACGTGATATCTGCAAAGGTTATCCGATTCTTTTCGGATAGTCAGACCGCTATTAAGTCCCTGGACTCGGTCTCATTTAAATCTAAAACCGCCCATGAATGCCGATCATCTCTTAAGAAGTGGCAGAGCAATTCAACCTTCATCTTTGCTGGGTGCCGGGCCACAGAAACATTCCAGGGAACTGTAAGTCCGATGAACTCGCCAAAATCGGAAGCACTCTACCTATTCCATCGGAAAAGGGTAGCATAGGTTTACCAATCGCTACGACTGTTGGACCAACATGTCTAGCGACCACGTAGATCTGGCCAAAGTTTTATCTGAATCGGTTTAAGTGTCTGATCCTTCTAAATAGGAAACATCTCAGTGCCATAATAGGTGTCATTACTGGACACTGCCTCATAAGTAAGCACGCAAGTAGTCTTGGCGCTTTTACATATGATTTCTGTAGAAGCTGCATGGACAAGGAAGAGGAGGAGACAATCCTCCACCTACTCTGTACATGTCCAGCTCTCTCCCAGAGAAGAAAGCTTCATTTAGGAGCATTCTTCTACAACGACTAAAAAAAATATAGACGTAAACAGTCTCCTACGCTTCATCATAACCTCAAACTGGTTCCATTAGTCCCATCATAGATCCACGTGGCATCACAATGGGCCAGTAGGCCTAAGTGGGTTGGTATTTCCAACAGCCACTCTTACCTACTCTACTTACCTACTTTTAAAACAACCTTGTCCTGTCTATTACTTGTTCTATAATATGGTGCATTCAGCCTTACAATTCATTTGGGTACCGACATTCTAGCTGCGTGAAATCATTGTAAATAATAAGTTTCGGGATATTTTTGATATTTGGTATTTGATGTTTTCACGAATTATGAGGACTATATCAGATAACGATGTTAAGGCTCTAAATTTGATAATATGGAGTAAATGAATTACGGCCTTTGTTAAGAGAGGCAAAAGTATCTTCTATTAGGTTTTCACGTTATGAAAACTTGTATGTGCGAGGACTTCTCTTAAGTTTTCTATTGTTCTCCAAGCGCTTCATTTGCTATATACTCGTAGGTCGTATCCGGAAATGTGACTCAACGAAAAACTTCTGAAGGAAATCTAGGATTTTCTTTAGAAAATATTTTCAATTGTTCCTTAGCTACTCGTAATTGCAGCGTAGTTCGTTAAGGCGTATCTCTGCCTACCCCTTCCGTCTTGATGGAATTTCTGTTTCTTTTGCTTGCTACTAACCTGCGCAGGAACATAGCTCCATCCTCCTAAAAATAAAAACCTTCTTGTCCTTCCGTAAAAATGCATCTGCAATAAATTGACCATGCATATAGGTAGAATATATTTGGGGTTAGAAGGAAGAAGGATGTACGTCAACCTCTTATAACTACCTTATACTAAAATTCTTCAAGAAATTCAGTAATTTTCAGTCTACCTATTCCCAGATTTAAGCCACAACCACTGTAAACAACTTCAGCAACTTCACCATCACATAAATCTACCAGCGTAATTCCTACTGGATACTGGTGCATCGTGTTTGGATTTCACTCCAGAATGCACAGTCGCATGCGCAAGGTGTTACATATTTCGAATAACTTCAAAGTTATCATTGATGACGTTGCGACATGCATTCCAGAACACTACCAACACCATCTCATAGTGGCCAACAACTACTACTACCACAAATTGTCAGTCGACTTGAAAACAACTCCTTACAGGCCAGATTATGAATGGGCATGGACGATTATGATGATGATGATGATACGAATAGCGAAGATAATGACGAGCACCAAACGCACATCTTCGAAAGAGAGAAATTCTTTCGAAATTTTCATCATTTCGGGATTTGAGATCGAGTTCGCCCCAAAGAATTTCCAGGAATTTGTTCTCCATCCTGGGCTTGGTCTGAGCCTTCGTTTGTGGCTGTGCTGGCACACTGTATGCCCAGACTTGTTTATCTGTTCGTACGTCGTCGGTCGTCGTTTTGCGGTTTCGGAATTGTTGGTTATTTATGTTCCATTCCTTTTTGTGGCGTTTTTCTCGCGGATTTCGTTTTCTGTGGAGGTTATGATTGTGATGAAGAGTGATTGTATTGGTGGTGGTACGTATCCGTAGTGTTTTGGCAATCGCCAACATCACGCACAATTTTGAGGAGAAAGATCAGAGGGAAATTTTGGAGCTGAGGACAGAGAGTGCAACAAGTGAACGGATGTGAACGGCTTTGATGGGAATAATAATGAAAGAATTTGAAACCAGTAGTGAACCTGTTCACCGGATCATGTTCGTTATTTGTGAACTGTGTGTGGATAAATACTTGAGTTTTGCTGTTGAATCAATTTCATTGAGGGCGTACGATTACAGCAGCACGTACTAAACTCTAACTGAAGTTTAAGTCAATTTAAATGCGGTAATTTGTATGAAATTTAAATTTACTATACTGAAATTAGATAATATGACACTAACTTTGTCCCTAAAACGTACACCGAATCTGTTGCATTGTTTTAGAAGAAACAAGAGGTCTTTCATTATATCGATCTGATCATCCAAACTAGGATCTCAAGATTCTCAAAGCCTGTACAAGGAAACGCGCGAAATTTAAGAATTGTCTTTTAAGCACCCAAAGGATAGAACAGTGATCAGAGATCTCCAAATAAGCTGTTCTAGTAGATCACGACGTAATGCAGAAGGTACACTCATGCACTTTCAACGGGAAAGACAATATGTGCATGCAAGAGTTGCAGTCTCGATAATAATAAAAAAAGATAAGTAACTTAAAAATCTAATAATTTTAAGAAAGGCTGAAAACAGGCGCACAGTAGAAAAAGTCCTCTCTGTGATCAAATCGCTTGACGTTAGAATCATAATAGTTGATACACTTGTTTGAGTTTACTTATATCATAATTGTTCGCTATAGTTGGAAGACGCATTTCAGACATCTTTTCGACTTTAGGTTAGTCGTTGATCATTGAGTTTCTACAGAAATCTAATCTATCAGCCGTTGATATAAGTTATAAGTGTAACACTTATAAAAGTAATTTGTACATTTTGAGAGCTGCCTCTAAAACCTCCTAAGATAGGAGTATGGGATTGATTTAGGACTTCTAAATGTTAGGCGGTTAGGTTATAATGACTAAGGCATAAAGAGTTCTGCAGGCCATTCCAAAATCGCGATATTTCAGAGTACGTCCGAAAGTAGGGTAGACTGATGAGCATTCATAGCGAGACAGGTGTTAGGGTTGAAGATTTGAGGGAAAGGAATAAGCTGCAGCCAATAACGATAGAGTACTGGTGGTAAAAATAACGATGAATAAGATAAGGTCGTCCGTGTTGGAGGGTGAGAATTTTTATCACACGGTTTTAAATCTTATCTAGCAAGTGCAGAGCGGACTTAGAAGTACTTGACCGAATGACAGAATTGAAATCCAATTTTGGATTGATAAATGCCTTAGATATTGTGGCCTAAATAAGACATTTCACAGAAGCTTTTAGCGACATCGAAAGATCCTCAAGTCTTTCTGCCAAAGTCGGTATAGCATAACCAGTTTCCTACCTTAACAAATATAAAGTCACATAGATGTCTTTATGTCCGTCTCTGCCTTTCCAACTAATTAGACGTGCCCTTTTTTTTTTTTGAAATATGAAATAAATTATTTAATTTATTAATTGGGTTGCACTCCGATTACCGACGTTATCAGACTACCGTTCACTGCTACTTATAAGCAATAAGCAATTTTCCGTTGGAAAATTTATTTTTTATTTTCCGCTTTCATTTTGACTCACAGTACAACTGATCTAACCCACATTGAATATGTCTGCGGTAAGCTTGATTGTGCAATGAATGCGCACCTGCTTATTTGGTAGCCTCTGCTGTAAATCGTATCATGTTCTTTGTGCCGGTTTGAAGAAAAGATCGATTATACATCTCAAAGATTGTGGAAAATATTTCCGCTTTTTTTAGATCTCTCCGTTCTACATAATGCTAGTGACTCCTTAAGCGAAGTTCGCACAGAAAATAATATATGTTTGAAAAAATTGAGAACCAGTTTTGGAAGATTGACGACGCCATCATCTCTTCCTCCACTGACGCTTTGAGTTCTCATTAGTGTGTTCTTTATTGCTCCTGCCCTGGACCCACTTTTAACTAACTTTAAGAAGTAAATTATGTGAACAATGACGTTACAGCATCCCATTTACTTATCGGCAACATTGCTATATCAGATATCAGATCTCTCCATAAAACTACTCCTCAATATAGCGCAATAAACAGCTCGTCTCGGCTAGCTGAAATATTTGAGAATACTGTAATCATACCTCAAGAAACTCGTTTGCCATCACCTCGCTCTCTATCACCAACATGATTAGCCGAAATTCTGAACCGACAATCTCTCGATGTGGTACTTCCTGGACTACTTCGGAGTAGATGAATCGAATTGAAAAACTAAATATCTGCAGTCGAAGGTGCATTAAATCACATCGACACAAACTGGCTTCTTTAAGCACAAATTTAAAATCGCTATTTTCAACTGCCAAAAAATCTCCCCGGCCAAAACGTCAAAGTCTTTTCGCTTCAAATTTGATAATCCAACGAAATATAAGTGGCTTTTTTGAAACCCGTCCTCAGAAGTCATTAAATTTGGCGAATTGAATCTACAATAAGCAAAGTAATTGAAAATCAGAATAGAACTAAAGAGCACCACAAGCCAAGTGTTAATCTTAATTCTAAGTCTAGTATTAAACCTAAAAATAAGCCTAGTCATAAATCGACTGCTAACTCAAATCTCAATCACAAATTGCTGCCAACTTGTCTGAAAATTTCGTCTCTTATCCGAATCCCGTCTCTTGTCCGATCCCATATCCTCAATCTTTCCCCGTTCACGTCAGTTGACGACCTCAACTCGCTTCTATAAATTCTGCACCTCCAATTTTAGACCCTAATTACTAAGCAACTAGCCGATTTCGGTGACGAAGGCCGCTACATTCTTTCCCAAAATGTTCACATGTACGTCGCTTATTTGATCGATAAGCCCGACTCTATCTTCATCGATGGCACAAGTCGAACAAATATTATGGTTTTAATCCAACTACAGAGACTACTGTTTACTATCTATCTGTTTACTTCACAATTATAGCATCTTCCGATAGGGTGATGACTTTTGCGCTACTTTGTATATACTATAGTACTCTGTTGTTACATTAGCCTCGCGAATGGTTACGTGGCTACCAGCTACCAGCTTGAGACTAATGTGGTTGATTCTCTTTTCGATATCGTTGAATCCTGTGTTGATATTATAGTTCTTGGCGATTTTAATCTTCCTTATCTCCTATGGACTCAGTCTGTGTCAGATAAGGAAGTACTCTTTAATGACTTCCCAACTCAGGCCTTTTTCAAATAAATGTTATTTTTAACAAACTTGGGTAACCAACTAGACCTGATTTTTACATCTGATACTATAAATTGTGTTGCTCGTGAGTGCATCATCCCCTGCTTGTTATTTTCTCATATAACATCAATAATACCCCATCAGAAACCTCCCTCCAGATCTTTGTATCATCTATGATAAAATCTTCTTTTATTGCAAATCTGTCGTTGCACCGAACCAACATCAATTTCTTAAATGCAGATCAACCACTACTAATCTTATTGAGTTCGTTTCTAGTACATTGTGTGCCCTAGAGCAACGGAAATATTACCACTGAGTTTAGGCCTTTGATAAAATCGCACATAAGTTAATTCTTTTCAAACTCAATGCGCTTGGTTTTCAACCTGGGCTGATTTCTTTATTCGAATCCGACTTAGAAGTACGATATTACTTGGTCCATTTTCGTTCTCGTTTGTCTGAACCAATTAAAGCCACTTCTGGTGTTCCACAAGGCAGTCACCTTGGTACAATAATTTTCATTTTGACTATTAATGATGTTGTAAATATTATAAAGAACACCCATATGTATGTAATATGTATGTCTGTCTATGCCGATGATATGATATAGAAGTTTCCAAATTTTCTGATTCTCAACAAAACAATCTTAATAGGTTCTCCATATGGTGTCACAAAAACTTCCTTGAGCTTAGCATAAAGCAATGCCAATCCATCTCATACTCCCGGAAGCGTTCAAAACTTCCTGACCGTACTTACTATATCAACCCAAACTGTAGCTTCGGTCACTTCAATACAGGACTTGGGTTGGATCGATTTTGAAAAACGATAAATTAACATAACAGTATATCTTAGTATCAGTTGGAAATGCCCATTATTCCGCCAAGATCCGTACCCATATTTCGGCACTTTAAATTATGAATGAGTGGATGGACTATACCACAACATGTCAAAAGAATTCTTATCTAGCCGCATACTCGTCAATAGATGGCGTGTATTAAGCAAATAGACGAACTGACGGTTCGAAGAATGTTTGATTCTATAAAATATGACTGCACAATAGAGATAGACCATAATTCAAGTTTGAAAAAATCTTTACCAAATTCTAGAAGTATTTGTTCCCTTATTTTTTCTGGAAGGCTATACTTCTCCTATTTCAATTGGAAGAATGTTTCGCTGAACTGTTTCGCTACTTCTTTAACAGATGAACGACGGTAAACTGCTATTTTAGGCCTTGAGCAAATTAATTTCAAGGATTTGACTGCATATTGGCTGTTTGAAAAAATACGGATATTAAGAGTCTCTTTCTATTTATCATACGTTCAGAGTTGACAATGCACTTGCACTGACGTTGCCATAAGCGCCTTCTAAAAGGGTTACTCCGTATGGTATAGGGAAAACAATGGTACTATCGTATGCAGGGCCGTTAAATTTGTAATAAGCATATTGAGACGCAGACAGAAGTCAAATATCAATTTTTGTGCTCCTGTGAATATCAATCAGTCCAGAATCCAGAGTTCCTTCGGACTCATTATACATGAGAATATTTCCAAGCCTTGGGTTTGAAAACAGAGGGATGACATTATGACTATGCTGGCCGGTCCTGCGGATTTGTGTGATTTGAAGTTATGTATCGCTCAAAGTAGTTCGTCTATAATAATCAGAATGACATATTTAGTTTGATTTTGTTAATCCCGTGTAAGCTTTTTTGGAAAATGATGTCTGGCAGCAAAGAAAAAATGTGATAATTCTACTTTTTACACTTTTCACAAGTAAACTGGATCTGGGGTTACTTTCATCTGCTGCTTATAGTGAGTAGTATTCCAAAGTCTTGAATGGACGATCCCAGTTTTGAATGACAAAGTTCTTGAATCTATCCTATCTTTAGAAATTCGGAGAAGAAGGACGCCAAAATCCTTTACTGATTATCCAAGATTATTACTACTATAAAGCATCATTACTGCTTCCATTAAGATACTCGTATTAGATGGAAAAGTTCGACTTGGTGTGAGTTCACGATTCTCTAGAGTCATCCTCTTCTTTGCAATGAAAGTAACTGATATTCCGGAGTCTGGGAGGGCAGTACAACTGCTCATAATATTCTTTTTTGAGACTCTTATGGTGCACACCTTCCTTCGCTAAAGGGAAAAGAGACTCCTGATCACAATAACTATTTATACTCGTAATAATAAAAAATAAGACTTTTCGATTCTTTCTATTGTATTTGTAAGTCGGAAACGGGGGTTTTCTATGTTTGATTATGTTGGATTATTTTGGTTGTGGGGGAGAGCTCAGTTGAAATACAGGAGCGTATTCCTGGTTTGTTCGGATCGGATGCCTTTCTCAGCTGCAACTTCGAGCATCGGACAAATTTTCCCCCTCTGATCGATACAAGGGATAAACTGTACATGGACTTGATGCCATCTATCATCTCATATTATTGGAAATAGTCCAATACTGTCGCTTATGATTCTCAGCAACTTGCTTTTCTGTCGAGAATCTGATGAAAGCTTATATCGATCTCTGTGATTAGGGCATACTTTGAATAAAGCGCAGGGGATACAGTATAGAAAAGGTCTTTGGTTTAGGGACTCGTTTTTAACTTTCTGGAGAATCTTTGACCTTATGTAGCGCCTACGACTGTGTAAGTTTTAATCTTGGAAAGAAGAAAGATTTTACGTAATATATGTATTTTATAAAAAATAAAACAATACGAATTATTTTTTGTTAATGATCCTAAAAACTCGGCAATTTATCAAAACTTCAGTGCGCACGATTTGTTTTTAAATAGAAAATCATATTATTGTAGCATTAAGAGGAGGGAGATTCATCAAATCGTATAGGAAAACTACCACGAGTCCGAGGGAGATCGTTCTCTGGAGTTTGGTGAAAGCATAAAGGATATAACTGGTCTTATCATGGCCGTATGGAATCAAAGCATCCTCCCTAGTTATACTAAGTAAATGAATATTAAGTAAAAATACCTCTCATATTGGCAACCAACTACTGCAATGTGTGTCTGAGTTGCTTTAAAGTCACCGGCTTGTTAATGTATTAGAAAGTTTTTCGCGCCTTTTTTTTTTCTTGTTCCGTTGAAACAGAGCTATAATACATCTTCGAAATAGAGTAATCAGACAAGGAAATAGTCCATTATACTCCTTGTAAGTTCATTTCAATTGAACTTCTCAGTCTTTTGAAGAAAGACTAGTAAGCTTTTCGGCGATACTAAAGTGCCTACAATACCAACAGCCGTCACGTTAATGCCAAGTACCTGCAGCCTGATAAGAGCGTAAGGCGCACTTTCATAGAGGGAGGGCTCCGCGGTGCCGTCATCACTTTCACAGCAAGCGTCGCTAGATGGTGTATCACTTATTCCCAGCTACAGTAAACAACCCGCAGTCCTACTGACCTCCTAGAGACGTCGGGAAGCACTCGCTTGGTCTGCCTGCAACCTGCGGAATCATGCCATCTGCAGTTGTGCTCATATGAAACCCAACTGTCAATGGAAGCCGAGGGCGCAGACAGACCCAACGTAGGTTCGGGTCCTGAAAAACTCTCCTCTGAACTTTGCCTGGCGAGTTCATCGCCGATGAACTGCGTTCAGTGATTTTTCGCATTCTTGAACTAACTTGGAAGCCACAAGAAGGTTCATCAAGGCTCTAAGTGCAACTTCGCTGTGGCTACGGATGCAAATGCTTCACCTCTCCACCGGCTTTTCACAATACAGTTCGTTGCAATCAGGATTGCGTATATCTCCGCTTGGAAGACAGATGCAAGTTTTCCTAACGAGAAGTGAAATCTAACGTTGTCGTCTTTCAGAAAGATACCGGCGCCACATCCTATATCGGTTTTGGAGACGTCCGTGAAGACTGCATTTCTTTACTGGCTCAAATTTTGGCCGAAACCAGTACTGGGCACAGGTAAAGTCGATTTCGTATTTTTTTCACAGCAGAAGTTCTGATGTTATTATTGCATCAGACTGCATGCCAATAAGGCAGGAAGATTCATCAATTCGTCTAGAGCGGAGCTAGCTGATACAGACAGTTACTTGGAGTCTGGTAAAGGCAACAATCACGTGTGAGCATATTCCACCAGACAACCGACGCATAGCCGGCCTTATCATAGCCCTGTAGATCTAGAGGACCCTTTTCAGTAACAAGCCTCATGTCTTGCCGATATCAAAAGGCCGACAGTCCATAGAAGTTTGTTGTCCAGGATGACACCCAATTACTTAACTCCTTTGGAAGATTTGATGGTGATGCCTTTAAGCACTAAATGAGTCCGACCAGACAGCTTCCTGCTTCTCTTAAAGAGAATAACACCAGTTTTGCAGTTTTGCGTGGATTGACTGAAAGCTCATTACTAGAACATTACAGTGTAGATAGAACATCGCCATGAGGGCAACCTCTGTTTACAACTCCCATCGCGTATTGGTCGCATTCAACATCGCCAACCAATGTCTTATTCACCAGAACTGGTTTTATTCACAAAACTAGTGGTTCGTCTACCCCGTATTGTCTGGCCATGTTACACATGCTGTCATAAGTTATGTTATCGAAAACAACCTCAATGCCGGTAAAAATGCCCAGCGCATATTCCTTCTTTTCGAGTGCACCTTCAATTCTGCCTACCGGATTTTGAAACAACCCCTTGCAAGCTTGGTGCATCTCAGACAGAGGATGCATTCGCAAAACAGTTTTGCGCACATGGAGCTTAACCATTTACGGCTTAGAGGATAGTAAAAGGTATATCACCACTAACCCAGTTCGAGGGCTTGAGCCCTAGCTTTGGTTCGTTGGATACAACAAATCTTTTATTGGTCCCGCACTTTATGTAAAACTTTTGACACGGATGACAATGAGAAAGTACTCGTCAATGTAGTGAATGAAAAATGGAGATGCACATATACGAGTAGTATTCGGTGTAATGTCATTTTGTGTAGTAAAACATTTGTCGTAAAATGACAGCTGCTTTTGTCACAACTCTTAGGCTAGCTTTAGCCGTTTTTTATAGAGGAAATCTGTTTGTATACGGTATTAAGTACAGAAGTCTGCAATGAAATTTATTGATTTAGACATTTCGAAGACCTTTGTTAACATGTAACCATTCACTCAATCACGCTGTTGTAAATATGAAGTTCTGAAGCAGATGCACAAGGATTTATGCGTAAATCTTTCATAATTCTTTTAGAATTTCAAAACATGCGGAGTGAAATAATAAGAAGGCGAATTAAAAAAACGATTACATATATATAAATTCTTTAATTATCTATTCCATTAAAAAAAAAAGAAAAAAAAACTCCAATACTTGTTTATATCACAGTGCAACACCATAAAGCAGATGAGAACCAAAATGAAATCAATGTAAAACTAATTAATACATAATCGCCATATAGAAATTAATTTACTATATAAAGTGCTCATCAGGCTACCAACTTAACCATAAGTTGCATGATTTAACATCAATGGAAATTCCAGTTGCAGGACGCGCACGGGACGTACAACTCCTACCAATCTATACAGCAAATACGAGTACAACTGAATACCTGGTGATTCTAACTGCCATCACAGTCATTGTAGCTAGCTAGCTAGCCTAACCATCTCGGAGTAGTCCAACAGGCTGAATGCAATAATTCCCATTTTAGTTATATTCATATTCCCGTTCCCGTTTTCAAATGCGGTTATGTGACTGCGCTCCAAATCGGGACACATCTCTATCCACACTAGATGGTTGGCCAAACGTTTCTGACGTCCAACTGACTGTCCCGATGAAGCGTTGGCTTTCTGTTTGTCTGATTTTTTATTTTCTATTTTTTCATTTAGAATCTATCTGCCTGTCTGTCTGTTTGTTTATCTGTTTGCTATCTATCATTAGTCTATTTAATATGCACTTAACAACACCAAGAAATCCAATAATGCATTCCATTACCATCTTTTCTGTGTTGCTGTTAACATTACAGTGCCCAATCTGAGTACGAGTAGTAAGTACGGAGCTAGAATTTTTCTGCTTTTCATTCCCCTACATTTACCCCTTTACATCATTGGTTCGGATTGGATTTTTTGTTCGTTCTATATCTCCAAATGGATAGATTCCAGTGAATTCATTTGTCCATAATTCTACATATTCTTGTATAACTCTATTGGTAATAGCCAGTAACTGCTGATACATACACAATGCATGCGAGATCTGTACGTGACAATTTTACTATATGTCATGGTAAACTGATGATTTCATTTGAAAAATGGGAGACGAGCCATTTTTTTTTTTTGTGAGGGAAAACGACATTTTGTTTGTTTGTCATTAAATTGTGAATTACATAAGTGACCAATACTAATGCAATTTTGGGTACGGAAGGTTTGTGATACTGAGAATGAAATAGACTACCTACTATTCTGGTTTAATAGATAAGTCGCTAAAGGAAACTGGCAGATATTTTTAATTCCGATATTTGCCATTTTCTGCATAAAGAGTAGTGATGCCAACAAATATTTTGTCTACTTTTCGGTATATTGGCTATTAATCTAATCTAGAATTCTGCGCCACGCTGCTACCGACTGCAGCTAGTTTTGATTAATTAATATAAGTAGTTGGTCGACCAACTTTCGAAATAAGGGAAATACCTCTCGTGCCTGATGGGTCGATGCGTGACAAGGTCTGGTCATTTGCTTTATTTTTTTTTTATTCTTTAAGTTTGCGACCTTTAGCACATGGAACAGGAAATCCTTTCAACTATCGACAAACTCTTGACGTCTTGAACTTCAGCTTTATTGGAATTATTTCACTTTTCATTATTTATTATTATTTGTATAATAATAGTCAAAAATACTTACTTATCTACTTTAGTGACGCTACCAGGAGGACAAACAGCAACAAAAGTGATCCGTTTTACATCCAGCTTTCGAACATCTCAATACGGCATCGAAAAAAGAATTGGCGGCTTACTAACATAGTTCTGCAGTAAAAATGAGAAAAATGTGGTGAAACAAAGGAAATCGCCTAAATACGTAGATTTGTTTTTGGAAAAACACTTTTTTGTTCGATTGCTGTTAACATGGCTAGGGCCGGGAAGTATAGTATACACTGGGAAGCCAGACAATGCGGTGATCCAACATTTACACCACAAAAAATGTACTTGTTATAAAAGGAAACAAGACTAGGATGTCAAAGGACAATGAGTTAAAGGTATTCTCATGAAACATATGTTACATCTCACATATATGTAATTGCAACCCTGCGTTTCAGTATTGCTGTGACATGGGCATGTGATATCCACCACAGTTGTCAAAAAATATTATCATACATATGTTAGGATGCGGCTGAAAAAATACAGTTGGCCATTTTAAGCCAAAAAATTATCATCCGGCTGTGATTTGCATCTAGGGCAGTTTCAACAAATTAAGCACCACAAACACAGGTCTCTACCTATAAAGCTGAATATTCTACCAAAGAGGATTTCTACGACTTCTTAGACAGAGTCTACGGAGCATGTTAAAATCGGTTAAGTGAACCTGTTATAAGTAGTAATAGTAACATGTTAAAAAAAAAAAAAAAAAACAACTTGTAACTTGGTCGGATGTTCGAATCGCAACCACGCGATGATTGATGCAAGACATGGATCCAAAATCTTCGATGTGCAATCAATATTGACTATGACCATTCTTAATCGCAGCTCAATACAGAGTTTGAATGACAAAATGCTACGCCAACTTTTAAAAGGAGGCTTACCACTGGACGATTTAAACACATGCGGGCACAATACCTCACCATTAACAAAGAAGTAGCTGAAAATACCATGGGCTAGAAACCATCATTATCTAGAAACCCACGGTATATTAACGACTGCACAAAGAAGAAATAAACAACAGAACAGAGAAGGCATGTAACAATCTTTAAAATTCACATCTCTCAGCACCAGCTATAGGTTCTAAATTGGGACGTAAGTTCTTCATATCCATGGTATTAGATGTCACGTCATGAATTGCGGTAAGTTTGATGCAAAAGGCCTCAACGGATTTGCAAATTATTTAAACCTTCCTTTTCTCCAGCAATGCCTTCGGTGGTTCTAATATTTTGGAAGTATTGCTTCAGCTAAGCATAGAAAAACGGAAACCAAGATGTAAGCAGTTGTCCATGATATGGAAAAGTATTCCATAATAAGCATAAAGACTAAAGCACGAGTTGTCTAATTTAAATGTTAAATCCATTCTGCTTTCAGCATCTGGAGAAATCACAACCAACAAGGCGTTGGTTTAATATATTTGTAGTAGAAGATGTTAGCCTTGAAAATAAGCCAAAAGCGGCCATGAGGCAACGACGAGCTAATAGTTTTGCTGGAAACCGCTGTAATTTATACTGTTAGACATATTGTTTAACTATTGAAGAGTTACTCGGCATTTGAAAGCGATTGCTGAAAGAAACAAGCTGGATGAATGGATTCCATATGGCAAAATATTATAGACCAAAACGCGTACCAAAGCCAAGTCTTCACTCTCAGAAGAGTGAAGTGTATTATATTTCCTCAAATCTGATAAACAATAAATGCAAAGGAGTACAGCTTGGAACTGCAACATACTCGTATGCATGAGAAATTGGTGGTGAGACAGCCTGCGTTCCCAATAGACAAGGGGTTAGTTATACTGCACCATGAAACCGCAATGCCACATATATCACATACAAATATCAAAGTTGCATCAATTGCAACTTTATACCATCCATCTTATTCACACGACCCTGACCAACGGGTTTAATGGCTTTAATACATTATTATGTTGTAGTACTTCATCCCCAAGAATGTAACGAAAGCAAAGCTAAAATCAAAAGACAAGTTGTTTTATTAAAAAAAAAAAAGGATAATCATGTACTGTAAAAGTTTGACCGCTGAGATGTGAGACTTTCCTGTATTGACGACGGTTCTAAAATGTTTGCTATTCCTTGAATAACTCAGATAATTCTGGCCCGATTTTTTTTTTTCAAATTTTCATTAAATGTGTGCTATGTGATTAGTACGAGTACAATACTTACTACTATAAAAATTTCGAAAGAATCCTCTATTTTTAGAAAAAAATTAATTATATATTGCATATTTTTTTTTTTTTTTTTTTTAATAACTTAAGAAGTCGTCGGCGGATTTTAATCAAAAACTATTGGCGGCGATTTGGTACGAGTATGAAGATGTACCAAATTTTCATTTTCGATTTTCGGAGTGAATGCAAGAACTTTCCTATCAGAAAGTAAATAAGGGTATTTATTGTAGGCATTTTGGAGGCAGGACATAAGAATTTAAGTAGGTATGTATTTATAAAATATGATTGATATCACTACCTGGCTGCGGTTATTGAATTTAGCAGGAAAGCTCTCACATTTTGTAGGCGAAGCTGAAGAAGCAGCATATCTGATGACGATTAAATAACGATACTTACACTTTTATACATATGTCTAAACCCAATGTCGGCTTAATAGACCCAAAGATATCACCTTGCATCAGAATAAGAGTAATGCACACATTATATATCATAGTTTGGCCCTTCAATTTGATGCTACGCATACTGACTAGGAAATGGCCTTTAGGCTATTAAACCATTAGTCATGTTCACTGAATTCTAGACAAGGCAACTATTGTTCGAATGAGAGTATTTAGGCTTATTCGGTTTAAGATCCACTTATGTTACTAACACTTTAGTTTAGAAATCTCACCTGCATTTGTGTATCCATAGTAGAGCATTTCTGTTTTAAATTAATAAAATAGCAGCCTAGTTTGTGTATGACAAAACAATAATTGTGAATAACTCTACTTTGCTGCAATAATCTTCCTGGCTTTAAGATATCTTTTACTCATTCTTTTGAAACAAACTTGCAAACAAATCAGTTACTGAGGATTATTATTCACAGAACCACAAATTGATCCTATTAAGTGTAAATAAAACTAGTACTTGTTGGAAGGCGCAAATATATACGAGTATGTCTACAAAGACTGTATGACTGGAGAAATCAATTTACTGATAAGTTAACTCTAATCCGACAAGTATAAATGTACACCATGACCGATCTCCTTGCTTAATAGTTATATTCGTAGATAGGAGATGCTCATATCCTGCATCTGTGCTTCAGTCAACCTTTGGCATTTCATGGAAAACTTGTTAGGCTTCAAGTTGCAATTCGCAACACTGTTTCCGTTTTCGGTTTAAGTATTACGTATTATTATTTTTTTTTATTATTTTTTTCATTAGAACGAATGATAATAACTTAAGTGCTCACAGAAATGCTGATGATTATCATGATGGTTGATGGTGATCGTTTCGATCATGATGATGACAAAGACAACGACCCATCACCGATGTTGACGCGCTGATGATCGTATAATACGTTGCATTGTACTGTGCGTTGGTTGTATTTGCCCTTGCTATAACTTTTTGTTATCCGTATGTCCAGCCATAGACAGAATCGTTAAGACAGACGGACTAAGTAATTACAAAAAATCTCTTTAAGATACTCGTAGACTTTAGAACAAAAATTGCTCCAGAGAACGTACTCTCGTACAAGAAGTGCGACAACATCTTTTCGCTGTCACCGTGCACTGTTCCTGGTGCTATTTCATAGTTTGCTACGAGTATGTATTACGAATTCGGTTGGTATACATATCTATGGTTTTCATAGTGCTACTTGTGCAGCTGTGGTAAAACTCGTTAACTCCAGAACTCCAGAAGTGAAAAAATCCAGAAAGTGTGTACAGAGTGGATTGTGCGGTATCTTCTATGATTGGGCCAGGTGAAGGGGTAAACGAAGCATTTGCTATACGACTAGTAAGCAACTCTAAAACGACAGAATTATCGAAATCGGAATGCGAAAGACATAACATGATGAGTTGCTTGGCATCATAAAAACGCGCAATAAAATGCGTGTGTGTGTGCACAAGAGGTTGGGCAAGGGTACGCAGATATAAAACGCGGATCACAGCTGGAATGTAGATATGAGCACTTCTGAATATTACTGGCTTCGGATATGATTGTATTACTGGATTTGCGATATGCTTTTTGTAGCCGCAGATCAAGAGGATAACGTATCCAAACCCTGTCATGCATCACTCATCGATAGATAGTTACTTTTTCTAATTCTCAGAATAAGTACGATCACGTTTTCGTCTGTTTTTTTTCTTTTTTTTTTTTTTTTTTTTTTCTTTAATGCTTAACACATATTGAATCCATTAACTAAGAGTGACATTTCTTTTTTCGTTCTCACAGTGAGTGATAAAACTGGCGAGCACATGCAATTGAAAGATGATATTATGATAAATTGATACCATGTACGAATCGATTACATGATTTTCAACATTTGTTCCGATGAGATAGTAATGTTTGTTGGTCAGGACACTGATCTTGATTGCAAGATTTTTTATTTGAAGTGATTGAAACCTCGCTCATCGTATGAAGTGAAGCAAGTTTCTTGCTAGAAGTTGATGACCTTTGTTTGACTATTTGTTCTATTTTTGGTCAAAAATAAATAAAAGCGGATTTTTCTTTTAAAACCACGCATCCGAACTGGTTTTGAGACATTGCTGAACGACTAGTTTCATAATTTTTGTAAAGTTCTCGGTTGAGCTCATAACAATATTCGTGACCTGTGACGTGTGGAAACCTGAATTCTTAACTTTAATACCCCTCAGTTTTAATGATCGTAACAACTACAATACAGTCTGGAAGGCGTGAACTTATTATTACAAAGGCTGTTCACGCTAACCCAATTATTCACATTATCCAATCATTTTTAAATATCGAGTAAATATGCTTGGGCAATGCTTCCGTTTATATTTGTATTTATTGGGTCGGCCAATATGTTCCCTCAGTTTTTTTTAGGTGCAATTAAAGATTAAATATGTATTTATTGTTATGAATAACTTCAATCAGTTATATGTACAATGTACATACATATATGCAGTATGCACAATAGTGCATACAAGAATTGGCGAAGAATTGTTTGAGGAAACTTAGACATTTCGCAGCAATTTTAGCTGCACCAAATATTGTATGTGGTTATTCCAACGTAGGTTGTCATTGACACACATACCGAGAATGGAAAGTTTTTTGGTTTAATTGCAAGTGTCAAACATTGATAATGGCTGAGTATTTAAATTTCGCTCTAGTGGCAGCAAACAGCATTGTGTTTTGGAAGCATTAAAAGCATTGATAGTTCCCCAATTGGTTATGCTGTTAATATCGAAATTTAACAGCAGCCGTTCCCCTTCTACAGCCGAAGAGCTGAGGGACGTGAATTCGGGAACGAATATGAAAAGCAGAGAGTACTGTCTTCAGCAAACGAATATATTGGATTAGAAGTAGCAAGAGATTATTAACGAAAATTAAAAAGAGTGTCGGAGACAGAATGAAGCCCTGTGGCACACCAGCATTAATTTTGTGAATGTCAGACTTGAAACCCTACGAAAACCGTACTGCCGGCCATTTAGAAGTTTTCGTGTTTCGAGATATTTCATGAGCTGACTGTTTATTAGCGCAAAATTGTCAGCAAGCAAAATTGGTCTTATTCAAATATTGAATGTTATTATAAATGAGTCATGGGATGGAGGACGGGCAGAATTTCTAATATTTTTTGTCGTATTGAAATTTCACACGCTTCAGAAAGACATTGCAACCATTCCTGGCTCGTTTGAACTTTTTTCGGTTTTTCTCTGTCGGGTTGGTCTTGAAGGACTGAAAAACCATTTCCCTAACCCTGACAGCCTCTTTACAGTTCGAGTCATATAAATCCTTTTCCTATGGTTTGATACTCTTCATTCGGTGAGGGATAAAGGATCTCATTCCAAAGAGAATAGTGTCTGTGATCATATCAGCAGCGGCATCCACGTCATTATCGAGGAGACATATGACCGAGTTATCCTCGTGCACAGCATAAATATTGCTACGTGTTTGTGCAGCGTTTTTCCCTTTCCGAATATGAAAGAGCATAATATGCCGAAAGTACTCCTTGTTTGACTCCATTTTCAAAAGTGCACCAAATGCGTACAACACCGTCGATCGCGATGAACTTTCTTTCACATAAAAACAGCAAGCTCCTCAAAGCAACATGCATGCAACATGCGGCGTCATTTAATGTTAACGGGAACACTAACGATAAACAGAGAGGGACACAAGACAAACTTTTTTCAGAGAGTGAGTACGGTTTTTATCGCCTAGTTTCTGGATTGATACTTTAAGAGCCTGTACTTGCAAGACGAAAACTTTGAAGTATAAATGATCAGCAGCAGCCTTTCATACCTTATATAAAAATGTAAACGAGCAGATATGCTTTTTAGACCGTAACGTCAACTTCCTGTTTAATTTGCACGTTCCTTTAAAAATATGTGTGGTGAAGCATACGGCTCCATCTTGGCTGAATGGCGACATCTCTGCTTTGATGTCACAACGAGATGCTACCTACAGTCAGTGGAGAGGATACAAGTTGGAACATTTTCACCGATCTTATCGTAGACTTCGAAATCAAGTGGTCGGAATGATAAGATTGGCAAAAATGCACTTTTATGAAGAAAACCTGGGTTCTTGAGTTTCTAGCAATTTGGAAAAACCTGCGGGAAATCGGTATTGGAAGGCAATCTGATATCGTGGATTGCGATATTCTCAACAAGAAGTTCACCTCAATGCCACAGTCCTCTGGTATCGCAATCGCCAATAGCTCATTAACTGAAGATGAATCAACTTATTTTAGTAGCACTTTCAACTTTATAAGATTACAAGAGGAAGACATTGTTGAGGCAATTCTGTCAATAAAATCGAATGCTATTGGCCTTGACTTAATACATCCAAAATTTATAAAACTGTTACTTCCGCATATTTTGCGCTTCATAGCACACATTTTTAATAGTATATTGACTACTTCCGAGTTTCCTTTGGAATGGAAGAAAGCTAAAATTATCAGTATTCCTAAAAAAATCATAGGTATAGAGACAGAGTTCCGACCAATAGCCATACTACCGTTCTTTTCAAAGGTTTTTGAAAAAGCAGTTCTCAAGCAAATACAAAATTAATTAATATACAACAATCTGTTAAGCACCTGCCAGTCAGGTTTTCGACCACAACGAAGTTGCAAATCCGTCTTACTCCTAGTAACTGATGAAATAAGAACTGCAATAGACAGCGATCACATAGCGCTTTGAACTCTCTTTAACTTTTCCAAGACATTCGGCACTGTCAATCACTCAATGTTATGTAAAAAGCTACAAAACTCTTATGGGTTTATTTTCGAGTCCTGTAAGTTCATCTTCTCGTATCTTAGTGGGAGATAACAACGCGTTGTCGCAAATGGTCGCTCATTCAGCTTTATGGACGTTTTGGCCCAATCCTCTTTTATAAGCTCATTGATATAAAAACACTGTCTAATTCATCTATACGCTGATGATGTACAACTTTTAATTAGTCGACCCTTCTCTGAAGAAAATAAAGCAGTTAATTTAATGAACGAACACTTGTTTCTTATATCCAGCTGGTCAAAAAAAACAACCTATACCTAAACCCTGCCAAGTCGAAAACCCTGCCCATCTTTCGTAAAGCATTGGATGTATCAGTTTTAAACTCATTGAAGCTAGAGAAGGAAACCATTGACTATGTCAGCTCCGCCCGAAACTTAGGAATGATTTTCAATTCAATAGTACACTAACTTGGCACGACCATTTAAACAGTGCTATCGGAAAAGTTTAGGGAAGCCTTCGTCTTCTTCGGGTAACTCAAAGGTTCATTCCTAAAAAACATAAACTATTACAGGCAAAAGCTCTTTAACTTCCCGTTTTACTGTATGGATGCGAAGTTTTCTGTAATTTGGACTATGCGACCAGCCGCAGACTAAATGTATATAATGTATAATATATAACAATATTGCCTGCTTTGTATTCAACTTACGCCGATATGACCATATAACACCTTGATAAAAAAAAAGTGATTGGAATAACCACTGTGTGTCGCTCCCATTGTTCTGATTTGAGTTCTTTTTTTTTTTTGTTAAGTTGGTAAATCTGTTGTTGTCATTCCCTCTAAATCTTAGTATCATAGTTTGACATTTCCTAAAGTTACGTAGCCAAGAGTACATCTATCTCTATGTGTGTTGGCGACTTTTTACAATTTTAGAAATGGATTTAAATTTGCAGCAACGAACTTTTATTAAATTTTGTGTAAAAAACGGATTTAATGGTGCGCGAACGTTGGAAATGTTGGAAAAGTGTTTCGGCAACGATTCTCTAAAGAAAACGGTCCTTTGAACGGGCGGTTCAAAAGTGGTCGTGAGTCAATTGAAGATGATGAAAGCAGTGGTTGACCATCGAAATCGAAAACCGGCGAAAACATTGATGGAGTAAAAGAAATGTTGATCAATAGCCGCAAATTAACCATCAGAAAGATAGCGGATGACTTGAACATTGCCTATGGATCCGTCCAAGACATTTTGGTTAATGATTTGGGTTTCCGTCGTGTAGCAGCAAAGTTAGTGCCAAAATACCTCAATTTCATGCAAAAAGAGATCGTGTTGACGTCGGAAAAGAGGTGATTTGCGAAGCTGAATCCGATCCCACATTCATCAAAAGGATCATTACTGGAGACGAAACTTGGGTTTATGAGTACGACACGCAATCCAGACATCAGGCAAGTGAATGGGGTCTACCAAATGAGCCGAGACCAAAAAAACCACGTCGTTTTCAGTCAAAAAGAAGGCAATGCTCACGGTTTTCATGGATTATAACGGTGTAGTGCATCATTAATTTTTGCTGAAGGCCATTATTTGGGCGTTATGAGACGTTTGCGTGAAGTAATTCGCCGAAAGAGACCAGAATTGTGGGCAGAAAACTCGTGGATTTTGCACCATGGTAACGTACCGTCGCACAGTGCCATAATTATTCGTAATTTTATGACGCAACAAATATCATCCAACAGGTGAATTCGGTTCACCTGATTTGGCTGCCTTTCTTTCAGTTCAATCGAGTTAAAAAGCCACTACGGGAAACGCGTTTCAGCAGCCGAGAGGAAGTAATGGAAAAATCGCAGGAAGCACTGCTGGAGATACCGAAAAAAATTATGGATGAATAAACTTGTATTTTTAATTTTCTGAATAACCGGGAACTTTTTGATCAATGCGGTATCTTTTTTCTCAATACAAGTCTGCGGTACCAGTCTAAAAAATTTACTGAAATTTCGTTCTCTAAGCTACATGCATCAAATCATTCAAACACAACAACCTGATTACCTTCATAGTATGCTGAATTTCCCCCAATCAACAAGGTCTTTCGCACTTATACCACCTCGATTTAAATATCTTAACACTCAACGTTAATTTTTTAATCATGTTGTACGCATTTGGAACGCCCTGCCAAAGGCGATGAGAGGAATCAGAAGCACAAGAAGTTTTAAACGTGTTCTTTTCACTTATTTGCCAAATCATTGAATGTTTAGTAAGTAATATACATACATGTTTCATAAATTTATATAAAGGCTTACAATAATTTATAAGACTTACGTCCTACTTTGTTAGCAATTTTTAAATAATAAAATACAAATACATGTTAAGTACTGGAATCACAGTATAAACACATGTCAACGCATCTTTATACCCTAACAATTTTAATTTGCATTTTGAAGTTTTCGGAATAGATTTTCTTAATCTATATATTTTGAGATACAAATAATATCTTCTGCTTCGTATAACTTCCGATCTGCATTGTTAAGACTATTGCCATTGTCAGTCTCATCTATTCTTCTATAGGTAGGTCGTGGTTTCTTAGTAGTGAATTCTTCTGAATCAGATAATTCCCGTTCATCACACTTTCAGCTATTTTAACTGGTTGTTTAACCTGCTTCGGCACATTTCCATCAACCTATTCATATATTTTATCAGAACATCCTACGCGGTTAATATCATCAGCAGAAGTATGGTCAGAAACGCCTTTTTCTCTTTACCCACTTTGGAGCATACATATGTTACGTGTCCTTGGCTTTCAGATATTGACCAGGTTCAATGACTTATTTCGAAATATTTCTTATTGGGGTCACCTTGCGTCTTTTAGCATCTGCGCCATCAGCTGTTTACTTACTTATTTAGACAATTTTTAAATCCGGGGTGTACCTTGACCTGCAGTTAACGTGGTCTTCGACTCACCGCTAAGATTGTTGGAGTCGAAATCTACTCGTGCGCATAGGTCAAGGTCTTCTTCAACTTTCTTGTCCATACGAATAGGAATTGAATACTCCTTGAAGCGATTTGTTGGTTTGCATTCACTGTCCCAAGTGACTAATGAAGAAATCATTTGCTAGTATATCACCTTGTCCAAAAACTACTTTTGTATCAAAGGTCTAGGTGAGATTGGTTCTGAAGCTAATGGGACAGCGTCTGATCTCCATCGCTGCTCTACAAAATTCAGCGAGTTTGGCTGTGGTGCCAAAACTACATATGGCTCTGTATGCCTCGTCACTGGGGATATCGTAGTAGAAGTTCCTACTTTCTTTGCTCATGGTCCGTGCCAGCCACTTACGGCCTTCATTGAAACGCTTCATTGGCGAGTTTTGTATATATATCAACAGATTTTTCATTAATTAAAGAATTCGTTGAAGTGGTCAGGTGAAACCCAGAACGATAACTGTAGCATTTCTGACTATGGCTACAACGGTCGTAACGAACAATACTCACCACCAGAAGAAGACTTAGACAAGAAAACTTAAGTTAAATGGATTATGCGAATGGTTGATCTGAATCCAATTTCCCAAAATGATATACGCTTATGTCCTCGAAAAATAGACAAAATTGATTACCCACATTTTACATTTTTCATTTTCGATAAAGTCAGCGCGGGAAAAGAAAATTTAGGGAGGAAGAAAAGAGAGGTACCGATGTACATTGTAAAATATTTCTTACATCGTTTGGGGAAACCTAGACATTTCGCAGCACTTTTGGCGACATCGAATATGTGGTCATTCCAACGTAAACTATCACATACCGAGAATGGAAAGTTTTTCGTTTTCGACGATGCAAGTGCCATTCATGGATAATGGCTGGGTGTTTAAATTTCGCTTTAACGACAGCAGACAGTATTGTGTTTTGGAAGCATTAAATTCCACCTGTTGATAGTTCCCCAATTGGATATGCTGTTGATATCGGAATTTAATGAGCTTAGCATACGCTGCCGTTCTCGTTCTACAGCCGAAGAGCAGGGCCGTGAGTCCAGGAACGAATATGAAAAGCAGAGAGTACTGTCATCAGCAAAGGAATATATTGGATTAGAAGTAGCAGACAAGAGATCATTAATGAAAATTATAAAGAGTGTCGGAGACAGAACAGAGCCCTGAGGCACACCAGCATTTATTTTGTGAAGGAGAGAGTCGTCGATCCCAAATGCACGCATTTTCGACAAAAGAGCCTGATGCCAAACTCTATTAAATGCCTTAGAAATCACCAGTGGATCTGTTGCTAAGAAAACCATATTGCCGGTCATTGAAAAGTTTTCGTGTTTCGAGATATTTCATGATCATATTTCATGAGGAGAGAGAAGATGATTCGCCTTTTTTAGGGACGGGCTGAAAAATGCTGTTTTCCATCTACTCGGGAAGAGTCCTAAAGAGTAGGATTGATGAAAAAGCTTACGCAGTGGTTTTGCCAGCGAGGAAGAACACCTTTTCAGAAGAAGGGGAGATATACCATCTGTATCAGCAGATTTATGTATGTTGAGATCTTTAAGTACTATTGCTACTACACGAGTGCGAAACTAGATTCGTCCCATTGAAGATTCGACGCACTCAAGTGTAGGCGGAGACAAAGCACAGTCTGGGAGTGTTGAGCTGGCCGCAAAGTGTGCAGCAAGCAGATTGGCCTTATCAAAAGAGCTGACAGCAGGAATGTCATTGTAAATGAGTGTTGGGATGGAGCATGAGGCGGAATTTCTAATGTTTTTGACGAACGACCAACAATTTTTACTGCCTTTGGGACATTGCAGTATTTTTTGCCTCAGTTTTTGGTCGTATTGGATTTTCGCTCGCTTCAGGAAGGCGTTGCAGTCATTTCTGGCTCGTTTGAACTTTTTCGGTTTTCCTCTGTCGAGTTGGTTTTGTAGGACCGAAAAAACATTTCTCTAACCCTGACGGCCTCTTTACAGCTCGAGTCGTACCATGCCTATTTTTTTTTGGTTTACAAAGAGAATGGTGTCTGTAATCATATCAGCAGCGACATCCACGTCGTTATCGAGGAAACATAACGACCAGTTAAAATTCCTAAAGAAGCTGTTAAGACCGCTCCAGTTGGCTTTCTCGTATTGCCATACGGTTCTTTTATGAATTTTTTTCTTTAACTGTGTGGTCGGTGTACGAGAAATTAGCTGATATGACACAATGGTCCGACGAGCCTAGTGGGGGGAGCACGGTATGACTATCAACATCTGGTATTCGCGTGGGCTCATTTACAAGCTGCGTTAGGTTGTTGTCCTTCGGGTGTTGTCTGCCCAGAATGTCGAAGCCACCCAAAGTTGAATATATTGAAATCGCCCGCAATAACTATTTCAGTTTGAGAATACAGGGATACAATTCTTTGAATGGAGTCAGACAGCGCATCAAACTCGTTAAAAGTTGAATGGCTGTCCAGTTTGGGGTTTCTGTAAATAAAGCAGTAGTGGATAATTTGCTTGCGGAAATGGAATTTTAACCACATGAAGTTGAATTCCGGATTGGAACATGGATCACTTTATGGTGGAGTTTGGTAAGCTACATCTGTACGCACATAAATGGCGAGACCGCGGTGAGAGAGAAATAATGGAACTAGTTCGTAGCCAGGTAGCTTCAGTTCTGAATGATCTGAGAGGTGTGGGCGGGGATCTACCTGTATTTCACTAAGTGCCAAAACAGTTGGTCTGTACTTACAGACGTGGACGTACGCAGAAAAGTAATTACTTTTTAGCTCGCGTATATTGGCTATGTCTACCCTAAAAAACACAAACACCGACGATACTAAGCAAGGCTGCGAAGTGAAAATTCGTAGATCATCTTTAGTAGCTCAGTTGGAGTACATTGCCTGTGCAACTTCTGAGAACAGACTGGAGCTAGATTTTGTGGCGAAGGAAATACAGCCTTACACTCATGCGTTTAACAAATTTTGTGTCTCAAACCATGATCGACAGGCCGGTAACAAGTATAATCATATTTTAATCTACACAAAACTCCAGTATTCCTGAATGAATATCGTTGTATCCTAGATATGAATGCGGATATCCTGGACGCCAAGCACAAAATACCAGCGACGATATTGTCACCAAGTTATTAGTGACGCCGAAGCTTATGTGGATTATGTGGTATCATATGCCCCCACTATAAGGTCATACAAGTATTGCAGAGCAGCGCTGCAGATACGGGCAAGAGCTGTTTATCAACTTTTCATGCAAAGAAAGTGATAAGAACACCGGCTGCTTCGGAAGAACCTTTTCACACTTTTCTTTATATCAATGTAGTCGCATTTTATACCATAGCTATCACTTTTCACCCCTAATCATCATAAAGGCTGCGCCTTTCGATGATAACGTCACTTTTCTTCAAAAAAAAAGATGTTATCAGAAACTTCCTTGATCACGTCGGAATTATAGACTCATCAATTTACGAGGGGCGTTCAATATATTCTCGGTATCGATATGAAGGAAAATACGAATTCAATTTAAATTGTCTTTATTTTTCAACATAATCTCCCCTAACATCAATGCATTTGTTACATCTTGAGATAAGCTTTTTTAAACCCTCCAAAAAATAAATTTCCTCTTTCTCTGCGAAATACTCATTTATTGCCGACTTTAGTTCTTCATCATCCGAAAATCTTTTTCCACGAAGACATTTTTTCAAATCCGGAAACAGGAAATAATCACTAGGAGCAAGGTCTGGACTATAGGGTGGGTGTTGGATTTCGTCGAAACCACAATCTCGCGCAGCAGCCTTGGAAACTCGCGCCGTGTGAACAGGAGCGTTGTCATGAAGAAGCAACACACCCGCTGCGAGTTTACCCCGTCTTTTCTTTTTAATTTCCTCCCGCCAATTATGCAAAGTGGAAGCGTAGGATGTGGCGTTGATGGTTTCACCTTTTTTTTTTGTACTCAATGAGCAAGATTCCCTTTGAGTCCCAAAAAACTGTGGCCATGAGCTTCCCGGCAGACGGAGTGATTTTGAACTTCTTCGGGAGGTCTGTTCCTTTTTTATGCCACTGCATGGACTCTTGTTTGCTTTCAGGGTCATAGTGGTGGACCCATGTTTCGTCCCCAGTAACAATTCGATCCATAACACCGTCCGCGTTCTCACTACACATCTCCAAAAGCTCTCTACAGCATGCGATTCTCACTTTTTTCTGAGGCGCTGTGAGCATTCGTGGCACCCACCTTGCACTGACCTTTGAAAGGTTAAGATGGTCATGAAGAATGGTGTGAATGGTACCAATTGAAAGCTTGGTGATCTCTGCCATCATTTTCACCTTTATTCGGGCATCCTCAAGAACAAGTTTTTCGACTTCTTTGATGCTTTCTCCCGTACAAGCAGTAGCCGGGGCGCCGGAGCGGGGGTCGTCTTTAATGCTCTCTCTGCCTCTCTTGAACTCACTTGACCACTTTTGCACAGTTGATAATGAAGGTGCGGAACCCTGGTAAACAGCCACCATCTCTTCATGAATAGTTTTTTGACTTTTTCCTTGCTTAGTGAGAAATTTAATTACAGCGCGATGCTCAATTTTCACCATCATCGTCTCAGTTGCCATTATGATTCTGTTTAACTAGAGATAAAACGCGAATTAATAATCACATTTATTTGAAATTTTACATGAATGCACTAAAATAATAGTATTACTTGATAAATAAGTCAAATTATATACACAACCACAGCTGCACCCCGATACCGAGAATATGTTGAACGCCCCTCGTAGTGTAGGAACTACACCCGGCCAAAGCCTGGCTCATTCTTATATGCAGTTGTTGTATATACTCAACGGCGATGTTATTGGCTACTTCAGTTGTATACCAATCAATTTATCATATTATTTTTGGAAAATAGAAGATAGGCAGATAACCCATAATCTTTTCGGAAAATAATAGGCACTCTTCCCTTCAAAGTACGAAACACTTTGCAGAGCAGCATAACTCCACAAATTCAAAAAAGACGCTTTTAACTGCTAATAGCACGGGATAACTGATTAAGGCCACAAACAATTTGTTAATGTTAAGAATTTTTTTCTTTACAAATGAGCGAAATATAATTTTTGAAATTTGACTGTAAATAAGTAATTAAGCTTTATATTGATTTAAGTTTAGAATGATAAATATAAATCAAATATAAATATCTTTTTGAATTTTTAATTTCAGATTGAACAAAGAAAATACAGCTCCAGGATGTGGAGCCCACAGAAAGGTCCTACACGACTGTGGGACCTTTGTCTTAGTCATATTTTTATTTTACATTTAATGGTAAGTGATTGTTTTTTTGTACATATCATGTCATATGATATAACTTAAAGAAAAGTGAACATACTTAACACTTACCTAGTTTATATAACAGCTTAAAGCGCATCCGGTTTTAAGTCGTATAGATGCAATGCGCATTGAGTCAATGCGCTCTAAGCAGTCATATAAACTAGGTAACTTACTCCTATGTATGTCATCATATATCGAATTTTTCTTAAAATAAACCTGCCGACTCTCAAATTATTTTCCAAAGCTGTTTCAAGCAATGAAAAAGATACTGGGAATTATATCTCGAATCACTCTGAGTGAAGAAAAACTCTCCGTCCTATTCGGACTCCCACCCCTGGAGAGCAAACATAGAAACCAAACACACCTGAGTTTCAAACCACTACAAAAACAATTTTACTTTCTCCTCCTTCTATCTTTCCGCCCGCGCCCTGGCAACAGTAAAAGGATATCAACCCCTTAGGCGCGCGTAAATTATAAAAAAAAAAAAAAAAAATATGAAGATTAATCAAACAAACATCTATTTCTAATACTAAGCCTAATAGCGCATTCATTAATCCCGGCCGTCTAGAGAGTGGTTGGAGATAGATTCCTAAGATGTGCTGATGTTTGCGTGTCTATAATCTCGTGTACAATTACTTGTCAGCACTACTGTGACTACTGTTATGATTTTGATATTAATTGATAATTTACGGTTGGCAGGCAATCTACTCAAGGTTGTGGCTTGTATCAATTCGACTTTTCAAAATTTAAATGTTACGTTTCGTATTATGAACATCGCACTTATAAAAATTCTTCAGTCGACTTTTGCGAGATTGGAAGTCGATTAGTTCGTATCTGCGGCTAACATCAAAAAGAGCTAACATCACAAGTGCATGCTAGATAAGCATCGAACAACAATCTAAACAAATCTAACTTGGGTACAGCTAGTTTTATTGAAACTGGTATTCTATGAATGAAATATAAAATTGAAATTAAAAACTTATACTACTTATATAGTCACGATGATTTCATGCATTGATTTTAAAACCTTTCGCCGATCGGTTTGATGACTAGTTCATGAATCTGAAATAAAGAAAAACACAGTTGAGTCCTTATTGCCTGTTAAAAAAATCATCACATCTAACCTGAACTCCTGGAGGAGTTTGAATGCAGTACAAAACAGCATCTGATATATCTTCAGATCTTAGTCTAGGCATTTCTTTTAAATTTAAATCAGCCCTCCATTCTTCAGGAATTATCTCCGTTTCAACAGCACCAGGACTTATACTCTGCAAAAGAATAAATCAATTTTAAGGAAAAAAAAAAAAAACAATACTTACAGTAACTTTAATTCTTGTATTGCTGTCAAGTAGTTCTTGTCGATACACCTCTGTCATAGCTGTAATAGCATGTTTCGATGGCGCGTACATATTAAAAGTCATACCTGGGATAACCGGCACTTTATGGCCAGCAACGCTATTAATAATAACCACATGACCGTCAACATCCCTGTTTTTCATAGTTTTGAAAGCCTCTCTGGTACAGTAAGCAACTCCCATGACATTTGTTTGCAAAATTGCCTGTAGATCAGCTGTATTGCCTTCATCAAGTAAATGCATTGGGCGGACAATACCAGCATTATTGACAAGCACGTCCACACCACCGAATCTATCTTCGATCCGCGAAAAAGCTTTTATAACTTCGGTCTCCTTTGTAACATCACATTTAAGTGTATGTAATCTTTCTTTAGCTTCTTCTGGTAGTTCCTCACGAAGATCTGCCACAAGATCTTCACGACGGGCTAAACCGATTACAATCATTCCAGCTTTAGCCAGATCTTTTGCGCAAGCCGCACCAATCCCCGAGCTAGCTCCAGTCACAACAGCAATCTTTTTATGCCACCGCTCCATTGTTCTCGGTACGTTGATGTCCGTATGTTGATTCCAATTCGAGGTGTCAACTCAAACTAAAGGCACTTCGAATTGTCACTTAAATTATAAAAGTATCTCTCGGATGTCAACACGTGACTTTGGTTGTACGAGTACTCATTTTTATTGTGTATTCTGAAAAATTATTCAATTGAGTGATAGGCCTTTTAATAAGATGGGCACAATTAACCTTGGCCGCTATCGTTAGAATATATTAAGAATGCAAATGGTGTCCGCTGTACGGTACCGTATTGGTTATGACTCGTACTGGCTCTTAATAGACTCTTGAACTGGCGATTGTGGTTTAGAGATGATTATTTACTCAATTATGTAGAAGTCGTTGTTTACAATTAAAGGTACATATATGAGAAAGTATTATCTGTCTTTAGATACACAATAGGGTTACCGCTAATAGTTGCGAAAAAAATATAGAGACGTCCCAAAGCTGATAGAAACCAAAGTTCAATGTGATTAGAACAACAGCTTTGCTACGATGAAAGTATAAATTTCTACTTAAGAAGAGGACTGCACTGAGGCTTTATTTCGTGTTATTGGTATTAAAAACAGATGAGTTTGAGCTGTTTTGAGATGGTTATAAATCAACGGTCTTCCTACATGCTAAAACCTAAATATGCGCAATGACATTGTTCTCATTGGTCTAAGCGAGCAGTGACTGATTATTATCCACATCGCTAGTCCAATTATAACATACGAATAACCAAGCACAATATTCCCAAAATTCCTAAAAATAAAAATTTTGATTTTTGAAATCCTTTGTTGTTAGTATGTATCTCAGAAATAGTCGACTATTGAGTGCGTACTTATATTTGGTCATAAACTCGAATACAATTAAAATATGTAAATGGTTTTACAATTAACACGAAACTATTACGATGGCAACCCTGATAAGAAATTGTTTGCCATTTCACAAAAGAGGAAGTTCTGCTACCGATAGACCACACACAGTTGCGATTGGGTTTTCCTGCTCAATTGCTGATCTATGTAAGGAAAGGTATAATGATTATTTTTGATGAATTATCATATAAAGTGAAGTTTATAGAGTTAGAAAATATATTGGCGCCATTTATTAACTTTCAACAAGCGAATACTATTTATAAAAAAAAAAGAAAAGAAATGTATTTTCATAACGAAGCAGAGAGCGATCACCAGATCACAGTTTTTGAAGTCTGGGTTCAATTCCGAACCGCCTGTTTTACACCGTAAAACAGAAGGAATACGTTTCTAAGTCATATTTCCACCATATGAAAGTTAAAAGCTATTCCTTTGAGAAATTCTCAAAGAGTAGAGGACTATTTGCTTATCGAACTTATGCGCCATCAGAAATGTTAAAGCAACTGCCTTTCGTGTTAAGGTCGACTCCGAGCAAGATATAATGTTGGAAGAGGATGCAAACTATTCAATCTAACGATTAACTAAAGTAGTTCTCCAGATCAATTGCATCATTAGCAATATTCCGGAAAATCTGATTGAAAAAATCTTATCCTAAAAACCCCGAAGAAGAAATTGAGGCCAGTCTAGTCATGCTTCATCTATGCCATTCAAACAGTATTGGATCCAATAGCTATTGTAAATATCGTTCGTCCCTGTTTGATGCTATGGAGCTAGTAAAAGACTTCAGCATGATCCTAAATAACATGCTGCTGAAATACTTCTTCAACAGAAACTTCCTTCGCCCGAAAGCGACCAACGAGACTGTTCTATACATTCTAACAATGTGTTAAGGACAATTTCGTTTGAAAAAGAAATCAATTGACAGGGATGTCGTCGGTTCTGATTACCTCGCTTAAATTTTCCCAGTGAAGATATTCATCTTTCTGACTGCTAGGGATAAAGAATTTTTATCATTGGAATTTGGAGTGACCTCGTCGAGGCTTTATTAACGTCTTCATCTTTGAAGAAGATACATCATTTTAAATGGTCAAAAACCCACACGTCTATACAATATATGGGTATGTATAGTGTTTTGTGGTTTATTTGTTCCCTCTAGAAGCTTAGTATTAAAAATTGAAGTCATTAATCGTATGTTATTTAAATGTTCTCCACGGAATGGCTCGCGTTTTTGAATGCGCTGAACCCAATTTTCCATGACTTTTTCGGATAATTCGGCCGATGTTCCAGCAATTCCTCGTCGAATGTTCTCGTCCAAGTTGTCATGTGGCTACGCAAAGATAGGCTTGGATGATTTTTTTGGAAAATCTGGATCTTTTACCATTTCATTAAAGAATAATCAGTGAATGTTCGTTGTGCACAACGGCCATTTACCTTAAGGTCTTAGGTCAATACGATCGTATATGGACCTATAGACTGGTGATTTCATAAAATATGTCACAGGAACGTTCCAGTGAACGTCAATCTCTTGGGAACGGCGCGGAATCGATTTATTACGGATCTCACTTACCGACTCACGTGCAGGTACATAATTCTCTACACTTTTGTCATATCGCTGTCTCATCGGAACCACAAAATTATAAAGTGAATAAACCGATTCGATTTTGTTCACTAAACACTTATTGGGACGATTATAACGACCGGATTTAACGCACGTAACTTAAACGTATTGTATTCGTAATTGACTGCGAATTTTGAAAATAATTTCGATGATTTGTAAACATTGTTGTTGAAGCTCATACGAGTACTTCTCCATGATTAAAAGGTTGACAAACTGGAACAAACACCATTCAACTTGAACGGCGAAAGCCAAAAGATCTGTCCGCCTGACCAAAATCAAGTGAGGATAGCAATATCCAAGCTTAAAAAGAAAAACGTTGCTGGACGGGACGACCTACCTGCCGAGCTATTTAAGGCAGCAGGAGATGACTTGGTAGAGAGCAACCATCAACTCATTGGTACCAATATTTGGTAGGCAGAAAGCAATGAAACCTTAACACAGTTTTTCCGATCCACAATAAAGAAGACGGTTTTAGTTGGGCCAATTATAGAGGCAACAGTTTCCTTATCATCGCATATAAGGTCTTATCTGCCGTCTTGTATGAATCTTGTATGAATATTGGTCTCTGTCATCTGTTTTAAGTCCGGTAAGTCGACAATCGACCAAATTTTCACTCTCCAGATCCAGATCCTGGAAAAAACTCAACAAGTCCATATCGATTTTAAGGCCGAATATGACAGTGTCTATGGAGACAATATGTGGTATACAGAGCCATGTCTAGCCATGCTATCCCTCCATCGTCAAATGGCGCAGAATGACGATGGAGAATGCTCGCTGCTCCGCAAAGGTCGGAAACAATCTGAAACGAAATGCGCTCTCGTGTAACTTTTTCAACTTCATACCTGAGAAAACACCAGAGGCACAATTTTCCAAAGGTTTGTACAACTACTTGTATACGCTGATGACATTAACATCATTCCCAGAACACAGCGAGCTGTCACTTTGCGTTTGCAAATCAGAAGAATCAAAAACAGACTTAATTGTGAATGAGGGCAAAACTAAGTATGTGCTGTCAGTGGAAAAATCAGACAAAACGTCACAATAGAAAGAACTTTGAGGTAGTTAGGGGCTTTGTAAGCCTCAGCTCTACTATTAAATCTGATAATGACTGTTTCTTCGGCCTTAGAAGGCAAATGAGTAATAAGGCTTTGCCAAGAAGCACTAACGAGACCCTATATAAGACCCACTCCTGTTATATAGTGCAGAATCATGGACGTTAGCGAAAGCGGGTAAAGATATCATTGGCCGTTGCGAATGAGCACAACAGTTCCAGCCGTTGAGGAAGACTTAGGTTTATGTGGCGCAAGTGAAGGGGTACCTCTTCCAACTTGAATTGCGAAACTGGAGACATTTAGCCACAGACCGCGATAATTTACCGCCTATTTCGAGGTTGATGTTGGCAAATATATACATATAAGGCAAACAACTCGCCCTGGGAGGGGTGCATCCCTGGTGTCTTCTAAACTTTGTGATTTGTATGAAATATACCAGCATCAAAAGTAGACTCCATTTTTGACCAACAAGTGAGTCATTCAGTTTCCAGTTGTGCATAGGGCATGCAGGTGATCCCTTTATGTACTCTTCTTGTTTTTCGATGACCAAATGAGCATTAATGCATTGCATTGTGAAGTAAAAATGTGCAATGAAGTGAGCCCGTTTAAGGCCTCTAGGGCCGAGGCATGCTTATCTTTCAATGTAATTTAAACTTGTGTCATATATTAAATTGTGCAAGGACTTAAAGGCGGATGCTGGTTAAATAAGAATGTAAGAAATGCTTGTAGAGAGCCTAATGGGTCACCTAGTCGTATACTTAATTTTGACGTACATTGAGATTGCTTGTTCCTATATGTATGTTGTAATAAGATTCTTCAAGGCAGATGCAGTAATTAGGCAAGAAAAAGCCTTCTGACCAGTCAGCTTGCTTCAGTTATTCAAAAACTGAAAACAAAATAACCGCTCTCCTTAAAAGTGTGTCAGCATGGCTTCTGAGTTATACAGATAGCATGGTTCGATCAAAAATCGGTGGCCAATTGCATTCCTTTTACCTCATCTACAAAAGAAGTAGTTTTATTGCAAGAACTAGTGCTGCTCAATTTGAAATTTACCTGTATAGATATATGCACAAGATCAACACATTGTCTGAATAAATACAACACATTAGTACGATTTAATTAATAACATGAAGTTCCATTAAGGGTTAGTTATATTATGGTAAAAGGATAATTGTTGCGAATTTACAAGTTGTACAGGGAAAATTTTAATAAATTTGTTGTTCAGCTAGTTGACTAATCACGATTTTTACTTCTTTTTTTTCGAAAAAGCCCACGATCCATTCAAGTATACTGCTGCCTTCTACTCTAAGAACGAAAAAAAAACTGTAAAACAATCGGAGACAACTACAATACAATGTATTATAAATTATAGTAAATCTGAAACCATAAAAGCAGCTTTAATATGACTAAAAGTCATGACAACATTATTGATTAATGTTAGGACCTACATTATTCGCTTGATCCTTAAAACGAAGATTCAGTCTGCATTGTGCTCTTGGATGAAACAGTATTGTCGACGTGTTTTGGCTTTTTGGATTACATGTGGTACAGTTTATGGAGCTTGTGGTTTATTTGCCCCTCCATTTTTCCTCCTCGCATATGTTACTAAAAAACGATAAGAGTTTTCAATCCGTTTGTTTTACCAAATAGCCCACTGGAGTGCCATTCGTGGTTCTCCAAGATTGGTCAACTATGTCGAAATTATTGTTGTCAATGGTGCTTCATGCTTCATTGTATGTTAACAATATTTCACTGGTTTGCACCTCCTCTTTTGAAGGCCAACTTGTGTCAGCTGCTTTCGGTTTGCGGTAAATACCTCAATAAGGGCACGCTAGAAGCGATCGATGATGTCAAGGTCATCTATTGCCTTCCATGTTTCACCTTCTTGACTGAAGAAGTCACACGATAAGGTGAGCGTCTGGCAAAAGAAAAGTATATTCACGTTAACAACGCCACGTGTATGAAAGGAATATAATACGACGACATTATGAAATTGAAAGCATATGAAAACACTATTCCTGCAAAGCGCAGGGGTGATCCTGGTGCCAACTAAAATATTCGTGCCAGAGCTCGACGGTTTCCAAATTGCAACCTAGAACGGTGGCGGCACAATTATAGGCAAAAGTTTCATACTAAAAATCGGATTACGGTAACGTAAAATCAATATAAAGTGGCGAAATGTCGGAAATAGGGCCTGATAATGCCATAAACCAAGAACAAAAACTAAGGGCACAAGCTATGTACATATGTGAAACATCGAAGAAAAATACCAGAGCAGTTCGGAAACTTTGCGTGGTATTTCAAAAGTCCAGGTCCACATAAATAAGGAAACGTGGTGATGGAAGTGGAACCATAGCGAAACCAATAAAGTGCATTTTGAACAAGAACGTTGCAAAAAAGTGACGAAAAAAGCGTTAGTAAAACCACGTGTGATACAAGTATAGGGATTGTACGGGGAATTAGAAGAGATACCTTCACATTCTTTAAGCAGGTGACACACAGTAGGAGAAATGCAACTTCGAAGCAGGGGTAAACGACCTAATATTCTTAAGTTGCGTCCCAAGTAGAACAAACTCTCAAGACATTCAATCGTCGAAGTATGTTGAAGATGAGCAGGGACAACGAAATTTGCAATAAATGAAAAGACTACTTTAACACGTTGCTTCGGCTGTAGGGAACGAAGAATAAACCGCAGATTTTAACGAAGTCGAAACTAACTAAGCTGTGAAAGGAATGAAACTTGGGCGTGCATTCGGACCGGATAACATACCCTCCGAACTGGAAGTGAATATCGGAAATCTTGAGTTTAAATGGCTCCTGGTTTTATTCAATGAAATTATGAGGGGCGATCGAGTGTCTAACAATGTGGAGAGCTTTCTGGCTCCACTGTATAAAGGCAAAGTTGAAGTTGCAAGAAATTGTAACAACTACCGATCGGTGAAACTAAAGTCGCATGCAATGAAAGTATACAAACGAGTTCTAGGTAATCGACAACGGAATATTATTAAACTCTGTGGCAGTCAATGCGGCTGTTTGAGAGGCTGGTCGACATATGACTCAATTCAAATTTTACGAATAATGTTAGAAAAACATCGCAAAGCTTCAAAGGATCTGCATATCGTCTTTATCAACTTGTTCGAATATTTGTATTGCCGTCTGTTCGAAGCAGGAAACCCAACTTCTGACATCTATTTAGAAGGAGTCATCATGTCAAAGTGTGAGAGCCTCCAAACGAGGCTCAAGTTCAAAGAAGAGGATAAAAGAAAAATAATTGCATCACTCGAATGCAAAAACACCAGCACACTCTGGCCTCACTAATGAGGTGATTCAAAAGAGATTGGCAGGTAGAATGGTTTTAAGGCTTGCAAATTTGTCCAATCGCACAAACAACGCAGTAACAATGCAGATACGTGAAAGAAATATGTAACATTAGATGTAATTAAACGCGTTACATACTCGTACATACTCGTAGATATTTCGACGTTAAGTAAAAGGAGAACTGGCACTCTTTTAAACTTCAGACATTAGAGATGTACATTCTCCAACAGTAGTTGGATTGTTGTTGTCCGAACGCTCACTATTGAAGTTAGATTAAGAGGATTACAGAGACTGGTACTTCTATACTTGAAGTACCCTAATATGAGTACATATTTGAAAAGATACACAATTGTGCGTTTGTGATTTCATACCACCTCTCTAGTACAACAAGATTTAGTTGAAACTATGTGCACTACAAACATGTTATACACTTTTCTCTTTGCTACCTATATGTACATATGTACCTTGCTTCTGGCCATAATCTGATTTGTTATATTTCTCCTCAAACATATTCGGTTGGATTAAAATAAGAAGTTGCTTATCAACTCGTATCCTGAAATCTCTGTCATCCTACACAATTTCGATACGGTTATCTGTAGAAACATACTCGTATAACTTTAGCCAGATACTAATTCGCCCACGCATCTTCCAATAATCATCAATTATACAAATCTGGAGAATGTCACATTTTAAATGCCCATGATATACAAGACACTCTCTCTCCACAAAAGATTTCTTTCTCTCGATCATGTATATCTGTATGTATTTTTAGTGTGTGTGTGTTAGAGTCGTAGTATAAACATTTTAACAACCTTGCGTTGCGGAAGTAGTAAAAGTTTTCACCGTGGAAATGTATTAAGTGAAATTGCTTAGCAATTGCGCGACAAAGTGGTGTGTCCAGTTATCACTTTATAATGATGCTGCATGCCAACGAGAGAGCCTTGACTTAAACTTGCCTCAAAGACCGATGCTAAATGTCTGGATCCAAGATAAGAGATGCACCATGAGATGCACTTCTTGATTTTGGATTGTTTTTTCTCTCCGGTGGTTTTTTATTTTTTGAGAAATCAGTTAAAAATTTCACTATTCAAAACTAGTCCTAACAAGCCAACTTGCCTAGAGAAGTGGACTTTGAATAGCGAATCGGCTATGGCGTAGCATGGTAGTTTAACAGCAGCAGCAGCAATCTTTCGAATGGATTCTGGCATCGGCATCCAAGACTTGTTGTGAACAGTAAAGACATTCGATAGTAATTGCGTCTTACCAGTGTTAAATTGTGGCACACTTTGTTAATCACTTTATTCTCTTTGGACGAGTTTCGGGGCGGCTTTGGCTCTATTGCAAAAGCAAAAAGTAAAATAAAATATGAATTTGTGTTTTAAATGCTTGATGGATGGATGAGCAGAAAATCGAAATGAAAATGTGCATAACTGTAATTGAATTTTCACAAAACATTAGTCATTAGTGAGGCTTAAATGACAGCGGGAATAATGGTGCATTCATGCAAGTGTGAGATAGATTAAACATGAGCGAATAATTTATGTATATATTAAATATATGCTCGTATACATATGTTATATAGCGTTTCTATTTGTACGAGTATGTGTATGTGTATGGCATGATATTTCATATTGGATCATCCAAAATATACTCTCTTAAGATGGTCCTCTTATTGTTGGAAAGGGCAGGTATTGCAGTAAAAGTGTTTGATGGGTCCTTTTTATTTTTTATTTCTACAAATCTGGTAGCTTTTTTCATTCTTTGGGCATAGCTGCCTAGGTTAGAGTGTTCTGTAATGGCTCTTGCTAATTAAGAGATATTACAAACGGACTCCTGAGTTTTGTTTGTTTTCCTTTAACTGAAAGAAAGAATCTGATTTATTGGGGTACACTTTTGATTTAGGATATCCCTACAAGAAAAGTCCACTAGGGTCCAATTAGACTGTGTGGAGGTATATTTGAGACTCATTTCCTGGATATTGATGTTGCTCCGTCCTTCTGACGGTGCAGCCCAAACTGTAACCGTAGGTGAATGTAGAGTTTTCGGGTTTGATGTAATCCAATACCGGCAGTTCTGATGATTTACGAAATAAATATTTTTGAATTCTGATAAACGCTCAGTTATATGCTTAATGAATTGAAGCCGCTGACTGGCATCTTGGAGCTTTAATTTGTGCACCAATTGATTTTTGTACGGTTGCTGTTTTAAATATTTGCATAAAGTGCGGTGTAATGATGATGATATGCTTACGAACTAGTAGGTTCGAATTATCACTAATGGACTAATTTACGTTCCATACTTTTTCTTCAGTTCTCGGCAACTTAAGTCTGCAGGACTTAAATTTATAAGTTATTTAATCGATTCCTTCGAACACATTTCCTGATGAGGAGAAGATTTGGCACATCAGTTATGTTATACAAACCACGAATCATTTTTTTTTTTTAACTCGCTCACGCATAATGCTTGGTCCGCTTCCGAGAAACGCTAAATAACGGCTGTATTCCGCCTCTCAAGTTTGTTTTGTTCATACCGTGCGCCAATCAATTCGGAATTTTATTTTAGGACACCTTGTACAAGCCGGACAATTGCAGTGGAAATGTTCTGATGATTTTCATTCATCGCCACCCTTACAACAAAAATGACAAACGATGCTTAGCACGTGTACTAAATGGACGTTGTTTGATTATGTAAATTTAGGAACGTTATTACGAACTCAATAAGTAGATCGTAGAACGGATAGTTACTTTTTTCTGCTTTTCACTCTGATCTAAATTGGAGTATTTGGTCAGACGCCCCTAACACCTCTTTCCACTTTCAAGATAAATTTCAACACCTGCCTCGCTACGAGTTTTCATCAGTTTACCCTCAAGCCCACTTCCGCATGTATTGTACTCCGAAATATCGTGATTTATTCCTAAGCCATATAATTTGGCCATGGAGCTCTTTATTTACTAGTCATTATAAACTGCAAACATTGAAAACCAAAGTACATCGGTATTTTTTTCCCCCTATTTTCCCTAATTTTGAAGATATTTTTTTCTCGCAACTGATGCTTGCTTAAATCCAATAGCATCAGCGCTAATTTAGGTCTGCTCGTACATACCTCGAGGGATTTAATATTAAATCATTCAGCACAGTACAAAACTTTCTGACCTCTCTAGCATTCACGGTCTCCGATATGACTCACTGTAGTTGATATCATATAAGTGCATACTAACGGACGGAGAACATCATCAACATAATGAGGAAAAAGAGTATGGCAAGACGTCCAGCACCAATCAAATCGCAGATCAGGCTGGCTGCCTCGGCGTTTTTTCTTGTGTTGCCGCATAATGCCCTATTTATAACAGTTCGTTGTACTGAAGGCCCAACTCGCACCGATATATTATAAAACATAAAGTCTTTGTACGTGATTACTCGTATCAATCTTAAAAGAAAGGATATAATACTCGTACAATTGTTTCACATCCTACTGTCTCGGCTAGCCGCTAGCAAATATGTTAACGTCAAATCCAGACTTCTTGAAGTGTACGGTGAGAGCGAAGAAAAAGTCCTAATCGGAGGCTTCAGCCTCTGAGACACACAAGAGTCCCACTTTATACGGTGCATCTGTAAATGTAAGTTGTTCATGGGGTGGCCGTGGTGTAGTGGTAGCAGCAAACGCTTCTCACTCGGAGGGTCCAGGTCGGAATCCTGCCCATGGCAAGTCATTTTCATTCAAACAGAACAATTCTCCGTGTGAAAGCATAACACTGACACGTAGATTTGGCTGTTGTAGAGTTTCAAGCACAGAAAAGAAAAATACTGTGATATACCTCGGACCACTCTGAGTGAAGAAAAACTCTCCGTCTTATTCGGACTCCCACCCCTGGAGAGCAAACATAGAAACCAAACACACCTGAGTTTCAAACCACTACAAAAACAATTTTCCTTTCTCCTCCTTCTATCTTTCCGCCCGCGCCCGGGCAATAGTAGAAGGGTATCTAACCCCTTAAGCGCGCGTAAATTATAAAAAAAAAGAAGTATTGACATACTTGACATACTATTTACAAGTTGCAAGAAAAATGAAACAGCATAGTGCATAAAAACACTGCTAACCAGATTTTAGATAGCATCCTGAGCTAGTTTTAGGTTTCTTCTTTCTCCTACTCACATTCAATTTGATTCCACGACAAGCTGAGACCAGGTTTTAAGATCCTGGTGTGTCTTTGTTTTAACGACAGCCCCGCACATCGTCCTTTTTGATGCGGTACGAGGGGCGTTCAACATATTCTCGGTATCGGGGTGAAGCTGTGGTTGTATATATAAATTGACTTATTTATCAAGTAACACTATTATTTTAGTGCATTCATGTAAAATTTCAAATAAATGTGATTATTAATTCGCGTTTTATCTCTAGTTAAACAGAATCATAATGGCAACTGAGACGATGATGGTGAAAATTGAGCATCGCGCTGTAATTAAATTTCTCACTAAGCAAGGAAAAAGTCAAAAAACTATTCATGAAGAGATGGTAGCTGTTTACCAGGGTTCCGCACCTTCATTATCAACTGTGCAAAAGTGGTCAAGTGAGTTCAAGAGAGGCATCATTGAAGACGACCCCCGCTCCGGCGCCCCGGCTACTGCTTGTACGGGAGAAAGCATCAAAGAAGTCGAAAAACTTGTTCTTGAGGATGCCCGAATAAAGGTGAAAATGATGGCAGAGATCACCAAGCTTTCAATTGGTACCATTTACACCATTCTTCATGACCATCTTAACCTTTCAAAGGTCAGTGCAAGGTGGGTGCTGCGAATGCTCACAGCGACTCAGAAAAAAGTGAGAATCGCATGCTGTAGAGAGCTTTTGGAGATGTGTAGTGAGAACGCGGACGGTGTTATGGATCGAATTGTTACTGGGGACGAAACATGGGTCCACCACTATGACCCTGAAAGCAAACAAGAGTCCATGCAGTGGCATAAAAGAGGAACAGACCTCCCGAAGAAGTTCAAAATCACTCCGTCTGCCGGGAAGCTCATGGCCACAGTTTTTTGGGACTCAAAGGGAATCTTGCTCATTGAGTACAAAAAAAAAAGGTGAAACCATCAACGCCACATCCTACGCTTCCACTTTGCATAATTTGCGGGAGGAAATTAAAAAGAAAAGACGGGGTAAACTCGCAGCGGGTGTGTTGCTTCTTCAAGACAACGCTCCTGTTCACACGGCGCGAGTTTCCAAGGCTGCTGCGCGAGATTGTGGTTTCGAAGAAATCCAACACCCACCCTATAGTCCAGACCTTGCCCTGGTGATTATTTCCTGTTTCCAGATTTGAAAAAATGTCTCCGTGGAAAAAGATTTTCGGATGATGAAGAACTCAAGTCGGCAATAAATGGGTATTTTGCAGAGAAAGAGGAAATTTATTTTTTGGAGGGTTTAAAAAAGCTTATCTCAAGATGTAACAAATGCATTGATGTTAGGGGAGATTATACTGAAAAATAAAAACAATTTAAATTGAATTCGCATTTTCCTTCATATCGATACCGAGAATATATTGAACGCCCCTCGTAGATGGTGAGACTTCACCATGATGCAATCATCACGCTGACGGCTTCTGCCTCATTAGCGAGTTTTTGATGCGTTTAGGGATGTCAAAGGCAATTTGTTCAGAAAACCGTATGGTTTTAGCAAATTTTAGTGAATACTGTGTATTAAAGCACCTTCAGTAAGGAGGTATATAAAGCCGGACAGAATTCGGTAATCACGCACCATTAAACACACAACATAAGTATAGGGTCTTCCAATAGGGACTTCCAAACTTTGACAGTTGATAGCGGCCATATTGTTGAAGCTACATATGTCAAATTGTCTGTCATTTATTTAGTCTGTTTTACCAAATCACCATGGACGGAAATAGCGTTTAACAACACGTTCAAATGATAAAATTGTTTTATCAAAATGGGTGTTCTGTTCGGGTAACGTTCCATGCGCTTCGCCCATTTTACGGTCGCCATAATCGTCTTACCGTGAGTACTATTCACAGTGAGGTGGATAAATTTGAGCACTCAGGTTCAGTAAATGATAAACCAATACCCGTACGTCGACGAAACGCAAGATCTGCCGAAAACATCGCCACTGTCCATGAGAGTGTGCAAGAGAATCCGAGACAGTCGATTTCGCGTCGCTCACAAGAGCTCGGCCTTACGCAGACCACAGCTTGGCGAATTTTGAGTCGTGATTTTGAGCTGAAGGTAAACGACCATAGACAACAACGTGTGTTCGCTGAATGGGCTCTGGAGCAGTTGGAAACTGACTCTAATTTTCCTGGAAAAATCATCTTCAGCGATGAGATCCATTTCTGGATGATTCCAATTCCCATGAGATCCAAGAGCGTCCAATGCATTACGAAAAAGTCACGGTTTTGTGTGGATTTTAGGCTGGCGGCGTCATCGGTCCATATTTCTTTGAGAATGACGTTGGTCAGGTTTCACTGTCAACGGCGAGTGCTATAGGTCAATGATTACCAACTTTTTTTTGATCTGAATTAGATGATATGGACACCAACGACATGTGGTTTCAACAGGACGTGCATACAGCTCACGCCACATTGGAAACTCTGCACGAATGCCTCGTGGTCATTGTCATGGAGGTGATGTGAACTGGGCACCGAAATCATGCGATTTGACTCCGTTAGACTTTTTCTTGTGGGGTTTTCTGAAGGCGCAGGTCTATGCGAATAAGCCACAAACCACAATGGTCCTCAACGCCAACATAACCCGCGCCATCGGTCAAATTCAGCTTGATTTATGCGCCAGAGTCATGGATAATTGGACATTTCGGATGCGCCCCACCCAGAGAAGCCGCGACGGGCATTTGAACAATGTTATATTCCATACATAATGGCATCGATAGGCCTTTCAAACGAATAAAAAAATTAGATGATATCTCACAGACACTTTGTTTTATTTAAATTTATAGATAGGAAGCGCTTAATGAACGACCCTTTATAAGCATAATAAAGCATCAGCCAATAGGCATTTGCATTGTGGAAGGCAATAAAGAATGTATTCCTGGTCAGGATCTCGCATTCCGATTTAGAACATAGTATGTCTAGTTTTTACTGTGGCACTCTAAATCCCAATTACGGCAGACAAAATGTATTCTCTTCGTCCTCCATATCAGTTTCTACCAAAGAAAATGATTTTCTTCATCGTACCTCGAAACCTTGTAAGTATTCGGTTACTAAATACGTTTCTATGATATTGAACTACTATGCATCCACATCGCAATAGGTGAATTTCCTCTCACTCTGTCTCTTAATTACCTATCTCTTTAGCTGTAGGCTTCACGTTCCAGAATCGGAAGCAGGAACCTTGCCGTTCACTCTCTTCTACGAGTATTTTCGAAAAATTACCCAGACGGCATATCAAGCAGTTCAATTCAAGGATTCATTAAAAGGCAAGGAACCTCTAGTGACTGTTTCTCGAGGTTTTTTTTATTTATCATTTGGCGGTCTAGCTGAATTGCAAACTACACTTGAAATTGTAGCCAATCGTAAATGTTAAGCTCCCAGTTCATTTGTTGTACCAGTCAAAAAAATTATACAATTTCTTTTGTGCTGCATCTATCGATCCGACCAATTAATATAAGTTTCAGGCAATTGTGTTCAACAATAGTTCTAAGTAGAAACGAAGTTTTGAATACTTCCTAGTCTCAATTTTTTGTTTAACCGTGTGTCTTTCCCCTGTTGATTGCATGTTTTCTATAGCGACTTTATAACACGAAAACTCAACATCATTTAAATGATTTATTAATTTTCTATTCTTATGAGGTTGTTCCACGATGTGTTCCCTCACGCTAACGAATTCTAGTGTGTGAATACCCTCTCCGACAACTCCGACAACTCCTACAACGCATCACTACCGCAGGTACTCATGTGCATACACCCAAAGTGATTACTACAGACCACAATTTTACTATAAGCACTTGGACAAATGCGTATCCGAACGCCAGCCATCCAGCTAACAGCTACAAATAAGATGCATCTGCACAGTGTAAGACTTCCAACAGTTTCAAACAAATATCAGGGTGAACTTTACGTCTCCTGGTCAAGACTAAGAAATGATAATGACATTTTTTATGATTTAAGTGCCACTAACTAGTTTTACCGCAATCGACGTATAGGCATAGATACCCGCGTCGACGTTCGAGCTCATCCAGACAGTCGTGACGGGATATACGTCTACTACAGCGCACATCCACATCGAAATACAAGTCGAAGTATGTATTGTAGCAACTTTTCAAATCGAAAAACAGAAAACAGAAAGCAGAAAACACAAAAACCTGGTAGCACTGCGGACTCCTAAGGTAGCTCTGGCTCTGACTCTTATTCTAGCAGTGGGGCTTAGAGCTAGTGTACAACGGTTGTACGGAATTCTTGAATGAGTTTTTCCAAGAAAAATCTAACTGCAGTCGATTTTCCTCACATTATGGTGTGTATTGAGAATGCAAACGGTTTTGCGCATTTCTGCAAAAGTACAATTGATTGCAGCAACTGCAGCAGCTAAAGCGTCGGCTTAAGCAACATCAACACCACCATTATCATGGTACCTCGGTTCCAACTTCAGTTTTAACACAAGCACCAACACAGTGCTAATGCGTTATTGTGGCTTGAATCTACCACACACTCACTTATGTAGCTTGGCGTAGTCAAATGTTGAATACGATTGCTAGTTACGGATTCCATAGAGGTAGCGCGCAATATTCACTGCGCAGTGTACTTGTATTCAGCTGCTAATTATTTGAATGCAATTAAAGCTGAAGAGGAACACAGCATTACCTATCTACTGCTACTTGTGTTTTTTTGTGAGCACTGCCATTGTACGTATACGATGTCCTAACATCCCTGGTGCTAACTGCTGCGACTGCTGCAACTTACTGCAACTGCGCAACTTGGCGTGCTACTACGGACATGTGTGTATGTACTCGGATGCGAGTCTAGTCAAAGATGGAAGACGCTAAATTCTTTTGTGGTGTTTTCTGCTAGATTCTGTAACCTTAATTTGGAGCAAAAAAGTGGAAAACATTTATACGAGTTTGTCACACATTTTAAATAACAGCTGCGGTGTCTATAAATGACGCTGGTCGCTTTGCCATGCCTAGCTTGTTGTATGGTGAGCGGAAATTGTAGTCACAACTGAATAGAACTGTTGTGGTATTTAATAGCATTTTTCAAAGTTTTTATTTGTAAGAAAAAATTCACAAGTATATGTACCTAAATGTATTCAAATGCAAATGGAAAATACGTTTTTCATTTTAGAGGAACTAGAAGTGAAGCAAGTTCTGTTTACTTCAGCAAGAAACTTGAACAAATATGAAAATGTAAGCTTCTGCGCAACAAAACATAAGTTTATAAGGTATTGAACCTCTGATGCTCTACTAGTAAAATATTCATTCAGCCCTTAGTGCAAACCACTTATTCTTGATGTAACCAGAACTTTCATCCACCTGATCAAAAAGGAATTCTGGTAGGAGTATTCAAGCTAACACTCAACAAGGCATGCGATGGATCACAGCAATTGCAAGCAGTTGGAACTGAATTTTGTAAACCTAAACACCAACTCTAACTAATTTTCAAATGCACATACGGGTATGTACATATGTGTGTCCTGAGAATCAGATCATTCTTAGATCGCTAGGAGATCTTATTAACTGCAATGACAATGGCTCATTAGCCTACTCAGCATCGCATTAATTCTGTAGTAACGTATAGATTTCCGGGGGTGATTAGCAAGTTCTGTGGGGCTTTCTGCGATTACCGCTTCTGCTCTCGTTAGTTATTCATTTGTTCTTAGATCGATTTACACCTCTGAACCGTTCGGTTTATAATGAACTGGGGGATTTTGATGCTTAATTCCTCTATTTAATGAACTGGCCTCGATAAAATGCAGCATGCTTCGTAGCTGAAAAGTTTTTACATTAAAGGTCTACCAGCAGTCTCAAACTTTTTACAAGAGTGTTGTTTTTTTTTCACTATAGAAAGTGATGTTCTTTTAAGTATTCAATTTTGATATAAAACATCTTAAAAACCAAAAGAAAAAATGGTGAAATGTATAATAACTTCGCAAAATCGGAATTAATATTCAATTTGAGTTAAAGAAATTTTTCTTTGGTTTTGAGAAATTTCAAGACTACGATTTCTAGTAAATATGACTTCATTTTTCTTTTTCTTTCTAAAGGGTGATTCTTTTAAAGGTATTTTTTTAAAACAATAGAAAAGAATCAAAAGATTCAATTTTATCGGGTAATTTTTATTATCATATTATAAGTTATCGCTGTTTTTTTTTTGATGAAAATGCAGCTTTATTGTGAAAAAATGGTTACAAATGAATCATTCAAAGTATTGCCCATCGCTAGCTACACCTTTTTCCCATCTTTATGACAGAGCTCGAATACCGTTATGGTAAAGTGTTCATCTTTTGAGGCTATCCACGATTCAAGAAATTTTTTGATGTCTTCATATGAGCGGAATTGCTGATCAACCAGACCATGAGCCATCAAACGGAATAAGCAATAATCGGATGGTGCAATATCTGGGAATTATAGCGGGTGGGGTAGGACTTCCCATTTGAGCGCTTTCAGGTAGGTTTTAACGGGTTTAGCAACGTGAGGCCGAGCGTTGTCATTCTCTAGAATCACTTTTTCGTGCCTGTGCTCGTATTGTGGCTGTTTTTCGCGCAGTGCTCGCCTCGATCACATCAATTGAAGCCGATACCGTTCCCCAGTAATAGTTTCGTTGGGTTTCAACAGTTCATAATAAATAACACCGACCTGATCCCACCAAATACACAGCATAACCTTCGCAGCGTGAATATTCGGCCGAGCCGACGACGTAGAAGCATGACCGGGCAGTCCCCATGACTTTCTTCCATTTGAGTTGCTGTAATGAATCCATTTTTTATCACCCGTCACGATGGGATGAAGAAAACCCTTCCTTTTTTGCCGCTGGAGCAGTTGTTCACAGGCGAAAAAACGGCGCTCAACATTATTTGATTTCAAATCATAAGGAACCCAAGTTCCTTGTTTTTGAATCATTCTCAACGCACGCACTCGCTTGGAAATGGCTTGACTGGTAACTTCTAATGATGAAGCCAGAGCTCTTCTTGCGTTTGGCACGGATCCTCATCGAGCAATGCCTCCAATTCAGCATCTTCGAAGGATTTTGGCCTTCCATCACGTGGACAGTCGTCAACATCGAAATCACCGTCTCTGAAACCATGGAACCAGTGACAGCACGTTTTTCCATTTAGAGCAGCATCTCCGTAAGCTTTTTGGAACTCTCGATGCGCTTCAGCCGCCGTTTTCTTCGAATGAAAGAAGAAAATCAACACTTCTCGCAAATGACGATTATTTGGCACAAAATCAGACATTTTCACACAACCAAAAGTATATGACGCCAAAACAAAATCAGTAATGTGTCAAAACGGTTTGTTTACCATATATCTAAGCTTGGTTCATGATGCTTTGGATATGCCAAAATCGACCAGCACTTACTGCTGGAGCCATTTATTGACAAACAGCGAGAACCATTCTTTACATTTATTTTTTGAAGATTATTACTTTAAAATGTTGGCCGTAACTGCGCCTAACATGGTCCATTCTGAAGTTACAAATTTCGATAACGCGTTCGAGCATTACGAATGATGTTTGACCAACGACTCGAGTAATGTTGCCCTCAAATTCCTCAATCGTAGCCGGGTTATCCATGTAGACTTCTTACGTTACGTAGCCCGAAGGAAAAAGTCTAGACGTGTGATGTCACATGATCTAGGCGGTCCCCTCACCGGTACAAAGAGTGAAATTAACTACTCACGAATCGTTCTTACAATAAAGGGGCTGTGTGGTAAGTGGCGCCGTCTTCTTGGAACCAAATATCGTCGAGAGCACGGGCTTCCACTTCAGGCATAAAATAGTCCATTATTATGACGCGGTGCTGGGCTCCATTCACAGTTGCTTTCCAGTCGGCCTCAGTTTTTAAGAATTATGGACCCATAGTTCCACCAGCCCATAAACCACACCAAAATGTAATGGCAGCACCTGAACCTCTTCAGGTTGATCCGCATCCTAAATATGGCGATTTTGCTCATTGAGCCTAAAATATTGGTCGAAAACCGTGGATCTTCCTGAAGTTTTTCAAGAGCTCAACGACTGAAACGGTGAAGGTCGGACCGCTTCAGTTCTTGAACGAATTGAATTTCGTAGGCTTTTAAACCAAGAGCCTCAATTGCTGCATACGACAAGCCAACCTGTTGAGAGCGGCACCGAATCGATTCATCACGGTCATCGCGTACACTCCCCGCAACAGCCACCATATGTTCTTCACTACATACTAGATGTAATCTATTTGGTAGCGTATTATCCAATAATGAAAAATTGATTTCAAACTTTTCGATGGTATACCGAATTTTGCTTTCGGTAGACCAATTATGTGGCCCATAAGTTGCTCTAAGCGCACGAAACACACTCGTAGAAAGCTGATTTTCATAATACAGCTAAATAATTTGTAGACGCTGTGCCGAGTTAAGTCTTCCCGTGATGAAATGTCAAACAATACTGAGCAAAAATACCATATCAGTGTGACACGACGCGACGCATGCGTGATGTTTCATAAAATCCCCACTGAAAAAAGTACCTCTAAAAAAATTCATTCGTATAAAATGCGAAAAGAAGAGGGACAAACCTTGTGGAGCCAAAAACTGAATTGCTTGTTTATTGCTACAGGTTCTTCCTTCCAGGTAATCAGTTAACCAGGACGATAATTTCCTTCTTATTCCGGCTTTTTGGATAGCTTCGATCAGTCTGCTATAGTCCAGTATATCAAAAGCTTTGCTGAAGTCGATGTGAAGTGATGTCGCTTGCTTAAACTGCTGTTGACCAAGTTCGCAGCGTCCCCAAGAATCTGGTTAGTGGTTCTACCTTTTTGGAAGCCATATTGTAGTTTGCATACTAATTTATGCTTTCCGATAAAACCGCGAATTCGATCTGCAAGTGTTTGGTTCATGATCTTTTCAATGAATGTCAGGCAGGATGCCAATAGGACGATAATTTCTTAGCTGGCTCATACTACGAGTACCTCCTTTACAAAGTGTGTCCCAAAATTCAAGCTAATGGGGAGACTAGATTCTTAGTGTAAATTGACCTGACGTTGTACAACATTTATCTCACGAGATTTTAGTTGCTTGAAAAAAAGTCTGTCGGTTATGGCTGGTATTGAACCCCGAACTGTCCGATTGGGAGCCAATACAATACCAGTTGAGCCGCATCCACCTTTTTTTAATTAAAAATTGTGGATTTTTCATTGATTCATACAGTATAAAGTATAGGGTTATATATAGAAAAGCATATCGGGAAAATGACCTCTACGTCTTTGCTGGCATATAAGCACCCTTTAGTCGGAATTTCCCATTACAGTCTTGCATAAATGTGCCGGAATTTCGTTGATACAGCGCTCAATTTACTTTTCGTGGGCTGGCTGGTATAAACTTTAGACTTCAAAAAACCCAAAAGAAAAAAAGTCCAACGGCGTTAAATCGCATGATCTAGGCGGCCAATTCTAATCACCAAAACGAGAAATTATACGACCAGTTTCTTGGGCTGTATGGCATTAGGCACCGTGTTGTTGAAACCACATGTGGTTCACATCCATATCATGCAATTTAGGCACAACCAATTTAAATGTCATATCTCGATAGCGACCACCATTTACTGTTATTGGTACCTTGTGGAAGCATTTGTTGCTCAACTATTAAGACCACAATTTTGACAATGAGCCTCATCGCTGAAGGTGATTTTCTTTGAAAAATCAGCATCCACTTGTTGTAGTTCCATAACAACAACATAATTTAACGAATTCTCTTCGCTGTAACGTGCACAGTAGGCTTCAGTTCTTGAGTCAATTGTACTTTGTATGCATGAAGGTGCAAATCTTTCTTGAGAATACGTTGTAGATATCTTATCGAAATGTTCAACTGTTCACCACGGAGCCGAATTGATATTTCTGAGCTCCGAGTAACACTGTCACAAACTGCTTCGATGTTCTGTACTGAACGAATAATCAATAATTGATCCAATCTCCCTGAATTTTTGAATTAATCTATTAACAGTTGATGAAATTAAATCACTATTCCAACCATATTTTGTACGAAAATTGCGAACTGTAGCGGCTAAAATATTATTAAAATATTGTTCAACAATGAAAACGCGTTGTTCTTTCTTGTGTCCCTCAAATTTTTAATAAACCTGTACTGTTAGCTGTCATGCTGACACTCTTTAAATTGGTCTAACTAGTGTTTACCTAAGGTTCTTTTTAGATACTGTTATAATGGGAGCAAAAGTGTTCATAATTGACTTAAGATCTATCGCCCATATACCATCTGTACCAGCAGCCTTCTGGACATTTAGGCAATGTAATATTTTCTTTATTTCCGAGCACTGAACATCTCCAAAATAAAGGGCGTTTCAACAAGAAGTATATGATTTCTTTTTTGAATAAAACGAACAATTCTTGAGATACATCTGAAACCTTTATTGCTTTATAAAGTAAGTAGACACATGGGTATTATTTATGGAATACAATGACCGCCTCGGTTCTGCTTGCAGACTCTCATCCTTTTCTCGAGATTTTCAATCACTCTTTCACATAATTGAGGCTCTATCTCGACGATGGCGGCTTTAATGTTTGCTTTCAGAGTTTGAATTGCTTGCGGATGGTTTACGTAGATCTTGCTTTAAATTAGCACCAAAGGGGAAAGGCTAACGATGTTAAGTCGCACGATTGCCAATGGGTGTCTCTGAAACGCGAAGTTACGCTGTCAGGAAACTTCGTGCGCAACAACTCAATTTTTTCTTGAGTTGTATGGTACGTAGCACCATCCTGTTAAAAGTAGATGTCGTCCATATCAATATCCTTGAGCTCCAACCTGAACAATTTTTTTATCATATCTCCATTGACCGTAATGGCTTTTCCTTCCTCATTTTCGAAAAAGTACGGTCCTATGACACCTTAAGTATATACTCGTACACCACACCATACAGTTGCTCGTTCTGGATACATTGACATCTCTGGAATCACCCGTGCCAGTTCGGTGCCCCAGATCCAGCAATTTTGATTATTGACGTAGCCGCCAATATGGAGATGGACCTCATCTGAAAACCCGATTTTCTTGCAAAAAATAAATGTCCGCATGCATGTTTTCCAGGACCCAATCCGAGAACGTACAACGCAGTGCTGCTGGTGGTCGGCCGGGGTTATTTCTTGCGTTAATTGGACCTCTCGTAGGCATGGACAGTCGAATCTTTAGTCAAAATTCGACGCAGTGTGGCTGTGGAGAGGTGAAAACAAGGATTTGGATTTGTTCTTTCACTGTGCAGCGTTCCATGGTAAATTTCACAAATTTGTAGATGACATCAGTTGTAAAATAATAGGCCTATCAAATCCGACATCTCTTGTTGAAACAGCTGTCACATTGATTCTCGAAGTACTGAATTTCTGTAAGCGTTCATTGATGTATGCCATAAAATGCCTGCCGCAAGGTTTGTGAATTTATCTATTAACGCATCTGTGTTTGTACTGCGTGCAAAGTTTTTTCGAATGGTGTCATCTATATTAAATGCGGGTTTTTAATTCCAAAAGTCTCATTTATTCACGCCCACGTTTTTTTCGAATCGCCTCTTGTGTGTTAAAATTTTTCTTCGTAGAATTGATGCTTGATTTTAGAGATTTTTTTATTCACCTGGTTGCTCAGTTTCTTGTACTCGATCTCATATGTAATATTTGCACGGTTGTTCTCCCACCTTTGATAACGTATATCTCGTTCCCTGCCTTGCTCAATGATGTCCCTTCATATTTCATTAATTTTTTTCACCAATGTGTTAAAAAGTGTATCTGGTTGCATCTGATCTGATTTAAAGTCTCCGTCTTTTTGACAACGAACAGTGCTCTATCATTATCGACTTGGTACTTTTTTTTGGTTGCAAATTCCATATACAGGGTGTCCCAGTATAGGTTTTCGTCCTGATAGCTGAAGATTCCTGAAGTTATGACGAAAAAAAATTTTATGGCAGGGGCGGGAAAACTCCAAGAGTTCTTCAAGCCAACCGCGTTTACCCCTTTCATTATACGCCCGCACAGAAACTTTTGCCTGGGGACTTCCAAAAAAGGATTGAATTTTGCCAATGGCTGCTGCATCTACAAGATGAGAATGAGCATTTTATTCAAAAAATGTTATGGACTGACGAAGTCAAGTTTATGAGAATGGGCATTACAAACCAACGAAATTCCCACTATTGGGCAGTGTCTAATCCTCACTTAACACGAACAACATCTTCTCAAAGGTTAAGATAAATATCTTTCTCTCTCTTTCTATCCAATTTTCTGAAAAACTTAACACGTGCTCCTGCATTTTAAGAGTAGTCATACCCTCTTGAGTGTTAAGTTAAAAAAAAAAAAAAAAGTGATTCAGTTGAAATACAGATGTTTTTCTTAACCGTATACCATTTTACAGAAGGTTTAGCGTGAATGTCTTGGCCGGCATATTGAGTAGTACTTTAATCGGGCCATTCATACTTCCACATGTTCTAAATTCAACATTCTATTTAGAATTTTTGGGAGACCAGTTGCCGGAACTCCTGGAAAATGTTGCTCTTACTCAGAGACAAAGAATGGTTTTCCAACACGATGGAGCTCCTTGCTATTGTAGCAAGTACTTTAATCGGGCCATTCATACTTCCACATGTCCTAAATTCAACATTCTATTTAGCATTTTTGAGAGACCAATTACTGGAACTCCTGGAAAATGTTGCTCTTACTCAAAGGCAAAGAATGGTTTTCCAACACGATTTAGCTCCTTGCTATTGTAGACATTATTCGTTTTTAAATCAAAAATTTAATGGACGGTGGATTGGTCGAATTGGTCCTTTTCCTTAGCCACCTAGATCTCCTGACCTAACGCCAATGGATTTTTTTTTCTGGGAAGCCATAAAAGAGGGTTTATTTGACAGAGATTTCAAGTCTGGAAGAGTCCCAAGAGAGAATAAATACAGTGGCAGAGGAGCTAAGAGGCATTTTACCAAACATTAATTTGCAGTCTGAAATCATCAAACGCGCTAGAACGTGCATCCAAAGGCATGGGCAACATTTCGAAAATTTACTATAAAAGCGTTCTGAAATCTTAAAGCGTAACGGTCCTTTTTAGGACCATGAAAACTATTTAAAGGGATATTAAATTTTTTTTTTCACCTATTTGTCTGAATAAAATAGTGGCTTGCAATAACTTCTGTTGTTCGTAGGTCATACATAAAAATCGTAGATAATGAAGAGAAGACAAAAGTGTTGATAAAAAAACCTAAAAGTTGAAAATTTCAAGATAAACGCATTTTTCTGATGAAATTGGTCCAACGATTTTTCAAAATGTTAGCTTTAAGGTGCCATAATTTTGGCTGGCGTTCATCGAACTCGACAAGTATTTCAGTATTTTACGCACACTGAAATTCTCTTTCAAAAATGTCCACACCGGTTTTTTAAACTGAATCCGTTAGAAAGCTACGGCCTTTTAAGAAGTTTTACCTCGAAATCAGAGGTTCCTCACTTTAACGGCCCATAACTTGGAGGCGGAAATGGACCGCCTGCCATACAATTTTTTGTTTGCCATAACTTCAGGAATCTTCAGCTATCAGGACGAAAAAGTAAACTGGGACATTCTGTATTGTAAGATGCTGTAATGATCGGATATGTCATTTTCTACTATAGCCGAAAACGATTTTGTATCGGGTAAATTAACTAAAATCTACAGCTACAATAGCTTTGGTCAAATCGACGCTAGTAACTCTTTTCTTTTCTTATTATACAGGCCATTTGCTAATTTACTGCACAATATTTCCTTCTTCCTCATTACCATATTTCCCAATTCATCGCTACTGCTATCGATTACCACTTTTATGAAGCACATTTTTTCCAAGGCCAAATCGATGGTCTGAAAATGCTTCGTTTTCCTCTACTCCGATTAGCAATCTGATATAATGTATTGTATGAATGTATGTACGAGTATAAGCATATTTCGGAGTATCATATATCTCATAGGCATATGGATCGATATCCGTACATAGTAAGGGTTATTCAGATGGTTTGTTCTTCTACTGTTAAATGGCTACTTTATACACCTTAGGATAACAGAGGTTAGGATTTTGTATGTACCCTCTTTTGGGGTGCTTTTCCAGTCTTTATTTTATTTTTTTTTTTGTCTCATGTCCGAGGTTAAATTTTGAAGGTTTTTAAGCATTTTTTTTTTGCGGAAAATGAAATACAATCTCCTTATGATAATCATATGTTATTATTAATACAAAAATATTTTTGTTAAATAAAAAAAAAATATTTTAACGTCATTTTGGTAAAATAGGTTTCTTCAAAAAAAAAAAAGTAGGTGGCTGGCCCCCTTGATTGCTCCTTTTGTAATCATCTGAATTCAAAATTCCAAAAAGATTATTATTCAGTAGGGTTGTCATTCTGTCCCGTTGTAAATTTAAAAGTTTTGAGTGAAAAATAACAAAATGGCGGCCCTGTAAATTTTTTTTTTAAACTCTACTGTTTTTTTCGGTTTAAAATCGAGATGAAAAAATTGAATAAAAACCTAATCTAATTCTGGTACTGGACAAAACCATTCATGTGAAGAATATTGTATTAAAATTTCAGCCGAATCGGTCCAATAGGTTTTTTTTTTAATCATCTAAGCCGACGGATAAAAAGTAGTTTCGAGAAAACGCGTTTAAAGTTTGGTATAATCCCCGTAGCTGCAGGGTACGCTCTCCCCTATTATTTACTTTAAGTTTAAAATGAGTTAGTGTATCGGTCTAAAATTTTCACAGTATACCATATTCTCAACTTATTAAACAATTGGAAAATATGCAAAAAAAAAAACCGATTTTTTGAAGATCGAACATGGGACTACCCCCTTAAGAAGATATTTGAAATATTTAGGTTTATCTAGCGTCCTTAAACAAAATAATTTTATCGCTATTGCAATTATCGACAACTGTGTCACATCTAATGTCACAATTATGTTTGCTATTGCTTTATTAAAAGGAAATTACTGACTAACAATATTCAATTGCACTGTATGAATTTTAATCAAATTTTATTACCTCGTTAAGCAGTTTCGCACACATTCTCAGAAGCCGGAGTCAATGAATCCAATGACATTCGTGTTTTAATTGATAAAGACCAGGTCCGCTGTTGGTAGTGCTATTAGATAATTTATCTGGTAGTAAGAAGTATGTCTCTGCCTACAGTAGAAATTTTATAATTTGTATATGTCGTTTGGTGATCCATCTCTCGGCAGTGTCAACGTTTGGGTTTCATATAGTGCCATAATGACATCAGAACAGTATTATAGTCCGTAAAGCTTGTCAATGTTTTGAATAAAAACTTAGCTCAGTATTAGAAAGGTTGAAAGCTCATACATATTCGTAGCGCAGCAGTGAATGTTTAACGTATTCGCTTAGGGGTCTTAGATTGTGAATATTATTGTACCATTAAAAACAATATGACTCTTATTTTTTGACAGAAGTTCTTGCTACTCAGAACTTGATTATCTACTGTTAGCTTCTTTGCCGCTCAACCAAAACTTATTTCGAGGGTGTTCGACGAGCCCCAAACTTTCGTTCACCATTGGTGAACTCAGAACAGGTACACTGAAGCAACAAGTCATTGTATTATATTTTTATATTCAATAGTATGATATTAATACTACAGGTTTAAAAGAAGTAGTTCTTTTCCTTAGAAAAATGTTATAAATGTGCAATTTTAGCAAGGCCAACACAGCGACAAAAGTCACCAGACACGGAAACCTTTCAAGAGGAATTTCGGTCAATTTTCCTCATATTCCTCTAATCGACATCTTCTTCTATTTGAGAAAGAGATTGAAGGCGCAAGAATTGGAAGTACTATATAGATATTGTAGTATTACATTTCTGACTTACTTCACTGAAAACTTACCTCAAATATAAATTAAGTCTGCAGATATCCCTCTTGATGCTTTTGATATGTTAATTTTTGAGACTTACATTTTGCAACTCTCCAGACTATGTTAGAATATAATTCAGTATTATTGCCTACTCCTCCGTAGCGACCCAGCCAACTTTCTATAATTTTTTTCAGCTTCACATACTCATCAATATATCACAGAATATTTTCGGAGACCACTGAATTTGTGTGGTTGTCTGGTCTATGGATTTAATCATAACCTGATACTGGAATGCTAAACTCTTTACTGAATCATGCACAAATAACAGCATCGGACTGTATAACCTAATAACAGGTAACGTAATACTAGTATATTGCCTCACGGATTAATAGCATGGGTCTCTACCTGATATATATTGTAGTTGCCTTTCGGCATTTTCAATCAGGCGCACTCAGTTTCCAATTTGTCACGCAGCGCTTTCTTGTATCTACAATTGCTTAATACCTCAACCAAGATTTTGGTCTAATTTTATGTCTCGACCTTGATTCGAAGTCTTTTCTAACTGTTTTCATTCATTCTGCCGGAGTCAGCCCTCCATCGGCTGCTCAGTTTATGAATATTATATTGCTGTCTTCCTTCTTGACTATACTCGTGTACTGACTCGAGTATTAATGGAAAGTGAAGATCTTGATAGCCCGTTCTTGTCAATTTTTCTTGTTGCAACAGTACATGACGCTCAACTGTACCCTCGTTATATGAGCCCGAGGTATTGTATTTTTTCCTTATTTATTTTATTTTTTACTTACTGGTTACCACCAAGTTCCGCACATTTAATATTCAGCCATTTACAATAGCTGTCTGCGAAATCTCTTCTGGAACTAATGCTCCCACCCCACAATTATTTCAATCACAATAATATCTTCTATTGCCTTGCAATTTGTGGCATTCAATTTTTAGTGTTCATCCTTCTTAGAGAAAGCTACGAGTATTTGCTCCTTAGAGAATGTGCGCAAGGCCCATATTAAAATTCCAGAAATATGTAAGTGAGTATGCATTGCCTACTCGTACACCACTTTTTTTTATATAATCGGCGCGCACTCAAGGGATTTTGAGTACCATTAAAATGTTTGCATACAGCGCGGGCGAAGTAAAATTTTGGAAGAAAGAAAGCGAGGTACCGATGTACGTTGCTCTTCAATGTTTGCAAGTTATTATGACTAGGAAATAAAGAGCTCAGCAAGTCATTCCATAAGCGAGTTGTACGGCTTAGGAACGAATCATAATATTTCAGAGTACGTCTGGATGAGGGCTTGATGGTATACTGATGAGCATTCATAGTAGACGGGTTTTACTGTTGAAAGTTTAAAAGGGCACAATTCTGCTGGCAATTTCGATGGAGCAGTGGTGGTGAAAATAGCGATATAACAAAGTGATAAATAATAGAGATGTAGATGGAGTAGATGTGAACATTGTACTCCAGTTTTGGGTGGATGAATGCCTTATATAAATATTAAGGCCAGATTAGAGGGGGTGAAATATTTCTTATATCACTTGAGGAAACCTAGATGTTTCGCAGCATTTTTGGCGACATCAAATATGTGGTCATTCCAACGTAAGTTTTCATTGACACACAATACCGAGAATGGAAAGTTTTTCGGTTTCGACGATGCAAGTGCCATTCATGGATAATGGCCAGGTGTTTAAATTTCGGTTTAACGAAAGCAGACAGCATTATGTTTTTGGTTCCCCATTTGGTAATGCTGTTAATATCAGAATTTAATTAGCTTTGCATACGCTGCTTTTCCCGTTCTACAGCCGAAGACCTGGGACGTTAGTCTGGGAACGAATATGAAAAGCAGAGACTGTCGTCAGGAACTGTATCAAATGCCTTAGAAATATCAAGTGCAACTAGGTTAATGTAAGCTTTGGTTCCACTTTTCGGTGAGACCATCAAATACCATCAAATCGCCAGTGGACCTTTTGCTACGAAAATCGAACCGCCAGTCATTGGAAAGTTTTCCTGTTCCGGTCAACAATTTTCACTACTTTTGGGACATTTTAATATCTTTTGTTTCAGTTTTTGATCGTATTGAAATTGTACATGCTTAAGAAAGACGTTGCAGTCAATTCCCAGCACGTTTGAACTTTTTTCGGTTTTCATCTGTGGGTTCGGTCTTGAAGGACCGAAAAAGCATTTATCTAACCCTGACATCCTCTACACAGCTCGAGTTCAGCCATGCCTTTTCTTTTGGATAAGGGATCTCATTCCAAAGGGAATAGTGCCTGTGATCATATGAGCAGAGTCGTTATCGAGGAAAAATAACGACCAGTTAAAATTCTTAAAGAAGTTATTAAGTTTGTGCCAATTGGCTGTCCTTCTCGTACGGTTCTTTTTGGAATCTTGTAGGAATCTTTTGCCCTTCTTGGAAGGGAGTCGTCTCTGTCCCAGGTTGTCCAAGTCTTGGCATCTGAACACGTGCGTGTTTAAGAGAATTCCTATGTTTTGACGCATAATCTTATTTCCACTTTGCCCAAGGGCAAGGATGTTGAATCTTGTGTTACATTCCAGAAACTCGTAGCTTTAAGCCTTCCCTTCGTCTTCATTTTATATATATTGCCCTAAATTACACAATTGATTATTTTATGGTAATTTTATTTAATCTTTTGACTTTTCTTTTATTTACAGTTTAGTATAGTTTTAGCTGGTAATGAAATATGGCCGTTAGAAAGGCCGGACGGTATGCCAAACATAGTTTCCTTAGAAGTAATGTGCGGGAAGGATCACATGGACGTTCATCTAACATTTTCACACCCATTCGAGGGCATCGTCAGTTCTAAAGGTAAAATATTCAAATATCCTCTACTTGCATTTTAAATTGATTTTCAAAAATATTTTTTGTAGGACAACACAGCGATCCCAGATGTGTATATGTACCTCCATCGACGGGCAAAACTTTCTTCTCCTTCAGAATATCATACTCCAGATGCGGCACTAAGCCCGATTTACATGGGCAATTTTACGAGAACACGGTAAGTCTCTAATTAATCCAACTGACGATTAATATCAATCAAATTGAAATGAAATGGAATTCGTGCATCATAAAATCAAACAATTACATTGCAGGTGGTCGTTCAGTACGACAAAGATCTACTCGAGGTTTGGGATGAGGCAAAACGTCTTCGATGCGAATGGTTTAATGATTACGAGAAGACGGCATCAAAACCGCCGATGGTAATTGCTGACTTAGATGTAATTCAACTCGATTTTCGAGGTGAGTACGAGCAATCGGCAGATGATTTTTTTGTGTCGGTGGCGATGACGTCCGCCAAAAGCCCATTTCTATGTCAAAGCAGCTTGTGTCCAGGTGATATGATTCGATCGATGGGAATCATCTTTCAAGCCTGTCATCTATCTGGCCTACAACAGGTCGACATGAACTGGAACTTGTTGTCCCACAACGCCCCACTCCATGCGCTTGATCATGATGAATCTCGGTTCATATTATTTTGTTCGAGTACTCAACGTATGTTACGTACTCGTTTATGAGATGAGATGGGATGAGATGAGTGTGACGTTGTTGGATTATAAATTCCATAATTATAAGTTGCATCATAATTACACAACAATTATATTAAGGTTTATTACTTTGCTCTTAATAGGCGATAACGTTGATTGCTGGATGGAAATACAACATGGCAAAGGACCATGGGCGCCTCCGGTTAGTGGCATCGTGCCGTTGGGATCCACACTTACACTTGTTGTGGCCATCAATGATTATCGCGGTAAGATAATTTTTATCAGCTAGTTTTACATGGTTCTTAATGTGTGTAATCAAATTGCGAATTACTAATGAATGCGTACGATGTTGGACGATCTATGACTAGGAGTGCTACTTAAAAAGACATATACGAGTATACCTATATATGTATAGTAAAATTTACTAAGATCCTAAGACATTAGCCGTTCGCCAGATGTGAATAGGTATAAGTATCTGGGTCGCGGAATTACGCAATAAAGCTTTGTTGATTGATGTTAATTACCAGCAATTAGATTTACTCAGGAGTGTCTTCTATGGTGAAACTGAAAGTTGTGCCGTTCTCGGCTTCCGGATGGTAATATTTAAGTGATATTAGAGTATAATGGATGCGCGTCATACAGATATGTTTAAGTACCTATAAGTTTTATGAAACTTTTATTATTATCATGCTGAGGTATTTATGTGTGGCTTTGACATTGATTAACATTCTTTTAATTTCCCCCCCCCCCCCCCCCCCCCCCTTTAAAAAAGTCCTGTCTAGAACTATACGCATACCAAATTTGCTAGGTATCCGTAGATTGGATATAGAGATTTTGGGACGCAAACAAGCGAAGTAACTTTTATGTTCCACAGAGTGCTTCAGTTTAATAGAGGAAAACCTAGAAAAATGCCTAACACCTAGTTTTTTCTGTGTGATGCGGCATGTTGTAACTGCTTATGCTGAAAGTCCAGAGAACACGAGACGGGCACTCAGAACAAAGCCACAAATAAATAATTGTTCCAGTTGTTCCCTTCGTATGTGGTTATTATACTACAATTGTGTGAGGTTCGTCGTTGTATCTAAAGCGACGTTATTCATCTTTTGTGATCAGTAGAAGCAAAAAGGAAAATATTTTCATTTTCTATCTAAACTAGTTATCAACGATAGTTCAAATGATCTTTCTAAAATTATGAAAAGCAGAATATATGGGCTACAGATCTAATTCAGTGTTAAACGGCTATAACACAGTCAATATACTATATATTTATTTTCAGTCAAGTGCAAAGCATTTCTTCAAAATATTCAGCTGTTATTTTATCCATCGACACTGTTTCACTTTCCGAATTTTCGTACGAATGCAATAAAATTTGTCGAAACTAGAATTTGGCTAAGTTTATTCCTGTACTACATTCGACCGACTGACTTTTACTATCATTAGTCTGTTTTTATCAAGTGGCTCCTCGAACTTTTGCTCCCATCCCAAAAATATTTGAATAACAATGGCGTCTCCCTTTCATCCTCGTATACGAGACCTACATAAAGATACCAAATGAACCATCTATTACCGACACCTCTTAGTCCCTTTCTTTGAAGGTGGTTATTTATGTCCTAGGTTGTCCAAGTCTCGTTATCTGCACGCATGTGTGCTTCAGAGAGTTTCCATGCTTTAATCCTTAGCCATATTTAGTGGGTTTTTGACTGGCTGCTCATTCCTGTACTACATACATTCGGATATTGAAAAACACATCTCTAACACATCATTCAACACTCAACCCCAATTCAGTTGAGCTTTCGAGTAAACCAAAAGCGCAACACGACTTTTGTGAAAACAATTGCTAACAAAAGATTTACCCTATTCAAATGCTTTTAACATTGTTAACCGTGAGACTCTATAAAGATTTATTTAAAAAGATCGGTGTGTCTCATTAGCCGTATTTCTAAGGTATATATACGAGTAACTTATCAAGAAGGTTTAGGTTTCAAGTATTGTAAAAAAAAGTGCTCCACTCTTTTGAAGTCATCGCGCTTTCAGAATGACATACCGCAAAAACTGAAATGGTTTGCTTATGAAAAAGTATCACACTCTGCCGCCATTCGAAATCGGCGAAAAATCAGACTTTGCTGTTTATAGTGCATAAAATGACAAGACTAACGAGGCAGTGACTAAGAGAATCCCAGAGAACTATAGACTATCGCGCTAACAATTTAAACACTTCTTTTTTTAATGACCTTACAGGCAGCAGCACAGAGGTTACAATGATCGTCAATCCATACATTATTTTAAATAACAATTTGCGTGAAATGACGTGGTACACATTGGTCAGAAAAAAATGGTTTGATTGACCATGATTCTGATAGTACTGGCTGATTCTACAAAAAAAAATATATATTCTGAAGTTCGAAAACTCGACAATTCTGAATATTTGCAACCTACGCATCTATATATCTACATTAACCCCATTCAACTTTGACTAAGGTAAATGACTCACTCTCCACTGTAAGCCATCAACTTCTCCGGCTTCGCAAGCTTTGACGATACTGGGACAGAGAGAGAAAGAAAGATTTTTGGGCTCAGTGGTTATTTCGCTTCATCGGTGGCATCCAACATTTAATGGGGAGACTAAATTATTAGTGTAATTGGACTTGTTATTGTATTACAGGCAACCATTCGTCTTACGAGAATTAAGTTGCCTGAAAAAAGGAATGTCTTTCGGGCGAGACTGGGATTCGAACACCGAACCTTCTGATTTGGAAGCCAACACACTACCACTTGAGCCACGGCCACCCACTATGAATAGCGCTGGTATGAATAGCGCTCATTTCTATTGCTAGAAGTGTGTATTTGGAAGTCTTCTTTGCATACGTTGACTGTAAGTTTCAGTTTAACGTTATTGCCACATCAAAGATTTCTATTCGTCGGGCTGCCTTATGGAATCAGATAATGTCCGGCCTGTTGGCTAAAATATGTTAATCGGTTGTTATAGGTCTATCCCAGTATAACTTAAAATCCGCATTTTCTAATACAGGAGGCAGATGGTATTTGTAGTACGGGATGTAGTGTTAGGCCTGGCCACTGTTTAGATCCAATTGAAGATGAACCTGCTTGGCTACATTGTTTTGTCTGAGAGTTTAGTCGTGTTGGGCTAATACACTGCATCCTGAGACTATGTATTCTATGGTCTCTCGCTGGCACCTGTCCTATACTGTTTCTTTGAGATTGAACTTGTGGTAATTCCTTGTTTTCACGACTTTGTTTTGAATTGCCATTACGAAGCCTTCGGTTTCCGCAAATAACTTTCCCTGCATGAGTAAGGTATATTGATCAATGTGATCAAGCTGCAGATCATGCATAGGAAACCCATGCATATTATTATTATTATTATGGTGGGTCGTACCTGACTTGAAATTGTATGACATTGAAAAGCAACGTACCTTGTACACTGTGTGCTCCAACTTTAACTTTGAATTCTCCGGTTATCGCAGCTTTCGCGCTTTTTCAGTATATAATCAAGTGCCTTTCTTGCTTAGAAAATACCGTATTTAGTATAGTAAGGCAGTGTAATTTACATGAGCTAAGTATATCTTCTTCCTTCAATTAACATTATATCTACATACGAATCTAAATTATCCATGTAACCACTTATGCAGATACATATGTACATCTCCAAGCATTTTAGGAAAACACTCCGCATGATTCTGCGAACAAACGGTAGTTATCTTATCTCTATGTGTCTTAAGCTTTTCAACTAAATAATTATCGTTTTATTTATCATATTATCTACCACCTTTATTATTAGTATATTGATTTCGGTAAGACGAGCTTTCCCTTGAGGCGGATTTTCTTGATTGGCTTTGGTAAGACACATTCTATCCTATGCGTTGCTTGTTTGTTTTGTTTGTTGAAATAAAAATGTTGCAATACAGTTATTTCCGGTGTTACCCTACATTGTGTCCTATTATACTTAAGTTTGTTCTTCCCTTGACTGTAGGAAAAAGTTCACTAGCAATTTGATAGCATATCTCACAATAAACTAAAGTCTACATAAACTGGCCAAAGCAGGAGTTAATTGCTCTTGATATTTTTTAGCCATTTGACAAATATAGGCTCCAGTCTCTTCGAATAACCTTGTGAAAGAAACATTCAATTCAAGTCGTCCTGGATGGTTTCAAATCTGATATTCATAAAACAAATGATGATAATCCGCAGGGTTCCGTTCTGTATCCAACACTATTTACAACATTCATTGATCATCTTTCGCCTGCTTCTGTTAGAATACATTACAAGTAATACTTAACATCTTTTCGTCTGTCTTTTATATATGTATACGGAGTGCGTTACTAATATCTATTCGAGTGGCTTCTCGTCAGAGAGGATTAATCGAATAGCGTTCAAACTCATAAGAGCCCCACATGCTGTGTTTTTTATACCTCTCGTTACCATCTACCTTTTTAAATTTAAATCAGCTAGACCCAATTACGGACTAGGATTAATCTAGAATATTTTGCTAAGCTCTGTAATTCTTAATCATTGAAACCTACAAGCCTTTAAAACCAAATGCAAAATGACCGATTATTCTCAACTCCCTAATGATTCCTTGCCAACAAACATTACAAATTTTTCCCTGAGCGCATGTCAATTTTAAAGGAATATTATATTAAGTAGCCAATAAAGAATTTGGCCATAATTGGTGATATGTTACTTCTATAATCTAAGACAGTTCTTAAATGTTCCTAGTGCAGGAGCTACCTTTCGTTTTTGTATTACTTTTTCTTAATGGCGCTTATGCCATTCTTCTATAATCGGTAGTTAAGACCGGTTGACATCGGATTCAATTGGTCTGCTACCAAAATTGCTGATCGGCTTCATCACTTGCTTCTGATAATCGCTCACTGCTCCTGATTGGATTTTTAACTTGAAGGGAAGAATTTGTACTATTAAATCTTTTACGTTCTTCATCCTGTATGCACTAATTCGAAAATTACACACACAAAAACTGTATAAATTATGCTTTATCGACAAAATTACAGTTAACTAACATTTACATCTTTTTTTAGGTGAATTCGACATGCGAGTTAAATCTTGTGTTGCATCCGATGGTTCAGGTCATATTATAAAGCTCTCCGATGAATTCGGTTGCGTGTTGCGTCCCAAGATGATATCGCGGTTCCTGAAAGCCCGAGCTCCAGACGAGCGTGCCACTGTTATAACATATGCCTTCTTCCATGCTTTCAAATTTCCAGATGCTTTAAGTGTTCATATCAAATGCAAAGTTGAAATCTGTCGTCATGGATGCCTGGATCACTGTCAACTCAATGGCAATGTCCACGAGAGGAAAGATATAATAAGCACTGAAACCGAAGATGATAATAATGCTGTTGGCAGTAGTAATGATCTACATCAAGTTGTTAATGCCGATCCGGAACGTGATCATGATATTTTCTACGATGACATCATTCATAATCGCAAACAGTTGTCATCGATCAATAATGGCATTGCGAATATTTTAGACAACTTCAAATTGAATGAAAAGACCAACAATGCAAATTTAGAGCCACGCCCGGTACACGAAGAAGAAGACGAAGCTGATTTAGACTCGTTATTCGAGAATGATGACGACGCTGAGAAGGAGCAATATATGGAACTGAAAAAGGCTGGAAAATTCCCACAAGGACCAAGACACTTTGAAGCGCAGAATCGAATGGGTGTACCTGTAGCTGGACCGCGTTCGCTAGAACCCAAGACTGATGAAGATCTAAGGCCTGTATACAAGGCTACCAACAAACCAGATGAATTAGAAGATGAAACTATTCAAAATGTCACCGATGCTCCTAATGGGTCAGACAAAAAAGAACGACGACGGCGATCCATTGTAGTTTCCGATCGTAAAGCGAGAAGCGCTGATGTCGGTGTGAGTGGATTATATGAAGTGATTTCTGAAGCCGATTTAGCTTTCAGTCCAGATACCAAACAAGAAGCTGTAACAGTTTTCCAAGGGAAAATCTCCGAAGAAGTTGTCTATGGAATTTGTATGCCTGTTCCAGGATTTAGTATTCTTTTCATTGTTGTCATTTCGGCCACAATAGTTTCAGCGCTTATCGCTGGTTCACTTCTTTACCGGTATCAATTGCAAAAGGAAGCCCTGGAGAAACAAACCCCCCTACCACTCGGTTCGTTGGCTTCATGGATGACACTGCGACTATTCCGAATGCGACATGAAGTGCAACCGAATCAGTCACAAGGTGCGACGGCAGCTGTTGTCCATGAAACTCCACAATAAATTTCTCGAGGGTGTGTTCTTCTTCCCAACACGAGAATGGACTGATTTCAACAATATTTTAATTTTTTTTTTTTAATTTAACTTGGAAACAAATTTTTTTTTTTCGTTAATTTTATTATTTTTTTTATAATTTATTTTATTTCGGGCGAAAATGCAATAAGAATTGTGTGCTTTCATTTATTCTAAACATTAAATTTTTGTTCTCTTCTATTTCCCAATTGTCCGCCTCCTTTTATTAGACAGAAAACAGTTCTCTCAAAAGCTATTGTTCACATGTCCTTGGTAAACTCCCCTATGGAGTAGAACGTTTGTGAAAACTGTCCCTACAAGATTGTCGTGACAAGTTTTGGTGCTTGCTTGGTGCATTTTTTTTTTCAATATATTTATATTAATCTAAACTATGAACTATATAAAAAGACAAGTAAAAAGTAATTTTTGTTTTTAAGAATAAAAAAAAAACTGAAAATTTGGGAAATTTGTTTCGAATTTGCTACAAAAACAAATATTTAAGCTATTAGTAAAATTCACAAAAAAAAAACTTGGAAAAATAATTAGTTGTGTAAGACAAAAAGTATTTATTTTAAATGTACTTAGATAATTCGAAAAAAATTCGAAACTCAATGTTCATCGGTGAATATCTATTAATAAAATGGAAACAATACAAACATTGCGAAAAAAAAAGATTAGCAACATAATTTTTCATAATTAAGTTAAAACATTTATTTATTTTAATTAAAACCTTATTTAACTACGAGAGACAAAAGTGAAATTAAATAAACTATTTAATTTTAGTTGTACTAAACTAAAATAAAAACATACAAATAATCTGCCAATTTATTTTTTTTAGAGTTTTAGATCTTAAACTGGCAACACTGTTTCTACAGATTGTTAATTTGAGAGATGGGGGTTGATTTGTGGTTAGTACGTTTTGCCATTAAAGCCAGAACAACGCGTGCAAATTGTGCAAACTTGTTTTGAAAACCGTGATTCGCTTCGCCAAACTTATCGTGCTCTACGTTCATTTTACGGTCGACATAACCGTCCATCTGAGCAAGCTATTTGGAACACGATGAATCGTTTTCGCACCACGTACACCCTAGTGGATAATATGCATCCCAAAGATGGCAAACAGTGCGAACAGGAGTATGTAGTTATTGCCGTTGTGGAGCGTACTGTTGAAGAGAATTCGATCCACTTTTACGGGAAAATCGCGACTTAAAATCTTATGTATGAGATCCAGCTTATGGAAGAGTTGACCGCGTGACCATTATACGCGTCGTAGGTTCGGTGAATATGCCGAAAACATGATTCAGCTTGATCCTCATTTTCAACTCAAAATTTTGTTCTCCGATGAGGCCCATTTTTGGTTAAGTGGATATGTAAACAAGCAAAATTCCCGAATTTGGATATAAATTGACACCATCAATTTATTGCGGGAAACATTTGCTGAGCTCATAATTTCGCGTAATGGACCTGCTAACTGGCGTCCACGATCCTATGATCTCACAGGTTTATATTACTTTCTTTGGGGCTATGTGAAGTCACTAGTCTATGTCGATAAACCAGAGACATTAAACGATTTAGGAAGTCAACATTCGAAGTGTTATTACTGATATACGGCCCCAGGTTGCTCGATAAAGTTGTCGAAAATTGGCCTTCAGGTTTGCACTTCATTGGAGCTAGCTGTGACGCGTATATACCAGACGTCATATTTAAACACTAATGGCATAAAATTATCTATTAATTAAAGCTAATATCATAGACATTAACATTAGCTTCATGTGTTTTATTTCATATTTCATTTGTACACCTCAAAAAAAAAAAACAGTCTCTATATATATTTTTTTTAAAAGAACTTAACACTCATGAATACACTTATAATGCCACAGCATATTCTAAGTTTTTTTGAGAGTGGGATAGAAAGAGAAAGAAAGATTTTTGGGCTCAGTGGTTATTTCGCTCCATGGGTGGCATTAAACATTTAATGGGGAGACTAAATTCTTAGTGAAAGTTTTCCTGTTGTTAATTTCTAGTCCACTACTCATCTTACTTGATTTTTGTTAACTGAAAATATGAATGTCTTTCGGGAGTGGTTGGGATTCGAACACTGAACCTTCTAATTTGGAAGACTTTGAATACCTCGGCAGGTAAGTCGTAAGGTCGAGCAGCCTTGTTCAATTTAAGCTCAATATATCAGCACCGACTGTGATTCTACTACTAGGTTTACTCCTTTATCTCTACATCTCACGAGTCTTTTTGCCTTGACAAGTTCTTTTTACCTGTTTGTAAAACGTCGCTTTATTACTCCTGGAGTACAAACTTTCAATATCTTCGATCGTGTGCTTCTCGTGCTCTTTTCTTCTTTTTTTGCGAAGCCGATGTTATTCCCGTCTCGTTCGCTGGTAGAGCTCAGAAACGGCTCTCGTACTTTGCTCCGGCGCCGCTTTGTACGCTTCTTCTTGAGCTGCATGGGCTGCCAGCATTCATTATCAAACCAGGGATTTCTTGTGGTGGTCGGGTGACACCCAGCGCATAAGTTGTGGCATCTTGGCAGGGGTGGCCGTGGTGTAGTGGTACTAGCAATCGCTTCTCACTCGGAGGGGTCTAGGTTCGAATACTGCCCATGAACAAGTCTTTCAAGTTTTGCAGTTGTGTAATTGGAACTCAGACAGAAAAATTCTGCGTGCGAAGGCATAACACTGACACGTAGATTTGGCTGTTGTAGAGTTTCAAGCACAAAAAATTACTGCGAATTATAACCTTCCACTCTGACTGAAGAAAAAACTCTCCGTCCTATTCGGACTCTCACCACTGGAGAGCAAATACCGAAACCAAACACACCTGAGTTTCAAACCACTACAAAACAATTTTCCTTTCTATCTTTCCGCACGCACAGTAAAAGGGTATCTAACCCCTTAGGCGCGTAAATTATAAAAAAAAAAAAAAAAAAAAAAAATGTTGACAACGTTGTCAGTCGTTCACTGATTTTCATCGCGACAAGAAGTGCTTCAGCTTGCAAGCAAAATTAAACAGTTAAAAAAAGTATAGATTAGTGCATAGACATAGCGTATGTTAGGCCCCAAGTAGTTTAGTGCAAGTGCTCCACAGTCACGGTACCACAGGTAGTGGGTTCAAATCCAGATATCCACGAATCGTTTTTCTTTTACGCAGCACAGACTACTAACCCAGCACAGGGACCAATAAGGAAAACAGCAAAGAGGAGGAGGAAGCTAAATCGCACTCCCAGCCCTGCAAAGCGCTCTGTCCTATCTACCTCAACGGAAAAGATGCCGGATGATGTAAATAAAGGGGTTACGACATCAAAATCAGTGTACGATGTGAGAAAGGACCGCTACATAGGAGGAAGCAACAGTTTCGTCATACCGGCAGCCTCAGATTCAGACGACGAAGAAGAACAGGTCGAGTCGCTGAATAGTAGCATCAAAATACTAGAACAACAAATAGTTGATATAAATGCCAAACAAATGGCAAGGAGAGAAAGGGAGCAGCAAAATCCCTACCAACAACAACACGGGCAAATGGAGCAATCCGGAACAACAACAACCGCACAGACCGCCGAAACAAAAACAGCAACCTAAACCTCAGTTGCAACAACAACAACAGCAGAAACAGCTACAACAAAAGCAGCAACAACCGCAGAGACAACAGTAACAACAACACCAAGAACAGAAACAAAAACAAAAGGTGCCACCAATCAATCCTGAAGGTGTCAGGATGGAATTGCAAGACACCATCCAGTTATGTAAGTCGGCCATAGGCAATAGTTTTTTTATTAAGAGATTAAGCATGGATAGGCATGCGATTCACTGCAACTCAGTGGAGCGCTATAATAAGATAAAACAATTACTAAAGGACACGACAGCGTAGTCGTCCACTGATCCGGAGGAACTCCTCGCACTGCTCAAATAGAAGGAGTGCGCCGAGCACAAATTCGTGGGGGTTAAGCCATTCGTCACAGCTAGAGCCAAAAGGGAAAAGCGCAAGCTACCATTCTTCCTGGTTCAGCTGACTCCCAATAGTAAGCTCCATCAAAGTCCTGGGCTACCAGATTGTGTCATAGGAAAGATTAAATCGAAGCGACAACATTTTACAATGTGTTCGCTGCCAAAAGTTCGGACACGCCGCGTCGAATTGCGAAATGCAGTCTCGATGCGTGAAGTGTAGAAAGAATACGCTCTGGGTAAGGACGGAGCTTCAAAAAAAGCCAACTCTCTTGTGCCTTATGTAGGAACACGGGACAAACCGAAATTATCGGGGTTGTCCCAAATTCTAATGCATCAAAAGAGTAAATCTGGCTCTGCAGCAGAAAGTGGAATTTAAACGTCCACCCGTGCATATACAAACTCCAGCCGTTACTCCCCATTTTACCAACGCACAAATGGCGGCAGGTAGGGGAAATACGGTACAACAAGCGAAGGTTGCTTCTCAGACCCCAGCGCCCAGAGCACCGGAACCAGTACCTGACATGCTAGCTATCTTGCTCTCTATCCAGGGGCAGATGGCTCAGCTTCAAAGTCATATAACTGAACAGGTGGATAAAATACACGCGCTGCTGCCTGACCTAATGCACCTTTTGTCGTAATTGGTTCGTACGTGGCTGAGCAGACACTGAAGGTCCTTGCAGTGAATGTTAATTCTCTAATTAGGTTAGAACGACGAGCCGCACTATTTAAGTTGCTTAAAGACCAAGCACCTGATGTACTTTTGGTTAGCGAAACTAAACTTACCAAAAGACATAAAATGGAGCACATCAGATTCAAAATAGTACGGAGAAACCGACCCAACTCCATTCAGGGAGGAGGCGTTGCGATATTCGTTTTAAAAGGGTATACAGTCCTGTCGTACGTAGGTTCCAGGTGCTAGAAGCATGCATCGTGTATATCCCTTTTCGTAGTGAAAAGCAGTTGTACATGGTGTCTGTCTATGCACCTAAGGCTACTCAATCCACTTTATTCATCTCAGAGCTCGAGAAACTTTTTCGATTCCGATAATAAAATAGGACAACTATTTTATTATCGGAGGAGATTTCAACTCCAAACGTAGTGATTGGGGAAATAATACACCAAATACTAGAGGCAACCTACTATTCAATTGGTGGGTTCAGCACAGTATAATGTATCGACTCGGGCTTAAGGCGACAGATAGTCCGTCGTTTCCCAGACACGGGTCCTATTTGGATCTTCTGCTGTTCGACTCACGAATACAACTGACATGCACTAACCAACAAACTACAAACTGTCTACGCACTTACGTGTATGACAGTGACCATTGCGGTGTCAGCACCGAAATAACTATTCCCAACGAAATTGCGGAATTAGATGAGTTTGTGCAAAAGCATTCCTACAATTATAGTAGGGTGCTTTGGACACACTTCACCAGAACCATGACGAGAGCACTCTCCTCGAATTCGCTCTACCCATCGTCTAACAAAGTCCAATCTGTCAAACGAGGAGATTGACAGGTATCTAAAACTAATGGACGAGACAATTAAACGAACAATGGACAAAACGATACCTCGGTATCAACACACTGACGACGAAGACTTATTCCGCAACGCAACTATTGACGCACTGCACCGACATAAAAGTAGGCTGCTGTCAATGCTAAAAACCTTGTACAGACGGTTTACTGATAGACATAACCCGGAGATTATGACGCCGAAGTCGTCGATCAAAAACCTCCAAGTATTAACGAAAGAAAATTACAGAGCATCTGTAACAACAAAATTCGGGCTGCAAACACCAGCAACCCGAATTTGTTCCCGCAAATAAATATAATATTTCGGAGAAAAGATCAAAACGACCTTCCGTGTCTTAAAATCGCCCGAACGACGGACAACGAGAACATACTTATAGCAGCATCGATCCAAATGACGCCGTTGATGATGAGAACTTCTTTGTGATCGAGGATCCGCAGGAGTAGGTAGAGGCTATAGGAGCGACTCTCCAGGAAGTGTACAAGGCGAATGTTATCATTGGCCCGAACCACGATCTGTAGAACCGACTGCACAATTTCTGCCTTCGAAATGAAATTGTGAATTGGCGATTCGAGAGCTCGGGTTTCACCCAGTTCAGTGACGAGAAATAATGTCATCACCAGCGATAGGGTACTAGCCCCGTTCATTTCGAAGGAAGAGCTCCAAACTATCTTCGAATCGCTTAGAAGTAAGAAATCAGTTGGAACCAATAAAATACAGAACATTGTGCTTCGACATCTCCCTCTAGAAGCGGTGAACATTTATATCACCCTGTTTAATAATGCAGTGAATAATGCACATTGTCCAGCGCATTAGAAAACTGCGGTGGTACATCCCGTCCCCAAAAGGGATAAAGATACTTCCAATCCGGCGAATCTCCGCTCGATTAGTCTTCTTCCAAACATCAGTAAGGTTTTCGAGAAATAGAGTCAATAGAGTCCTACCTAAGTGGGTTGAGGACAAACATATAGTTCCGGATAATCAATTCGGTTTCAAGACGGGGCATGATATCATTCATGCTGCGTCTAAACTGGTTTCTGATATCCAATGGAACAAAGGCAAAAAACAATGCACTGGTGCCTGCCTGATTGACTTGGAGAAGGCCTTCGATACCGTATGGTTAGAGGGACTTTTTTCAAGCTGGACAGGTTGAGCATTAGTAAACCACTGCTGTATATTGCTCTCCAGTAGACAGTTCATCGTGAAGAAGGGCGATGCGACTTCAGCTGGAACATTTAACATTAAGAACGGTCTGCAACAGGGTGCGGTGAATTCGCCGATCCTGTTCAACATTTACACGAGTGATCTGATACGTTCACTTCACCATGCCATAGCGTACTCAGACGACATAATCGCGTACAGATCAGGTCCAAAAATTGAGGTCATTAATATATTTTTGCAGCGTGACTTCGACAAAATTAAGCGATATTGCGATGACTGGAAGTTGAAAATCAACTTTCAGAAGTCGGAAACCATTCCGTTTAGGACGCCTTTGTCTGGGGCCTCTAGGGATACCAGAAAGAATTGGCGAAAATTCTCGATCGTGAGGCAGCACTTGTCGAAATGTGGTCAGATACCTCGGGATCTGGCTAGATCAATATCTGTATTTTAGCAAAAATATAGATGTTGCTCTGGCCAGAGCCAAAGGTGCTTTTGCCCTTGCAAAGAGACTGTTTTATAACAGCCAACTCGATGCGAGAGTGAAGGTGATCTGCTACATGGCCCTTATCAGGCCCATGCTTGTGTTTGGATGTCCCGTGTGATTCAACGTGAGAGAAAATTGATTGGAAAAGATTCGGGTGTTTGAGAGGGCTTGTCTTAGGACTTGTCTTCGCTTATACAGAACACCAGAGTCTGAATACATAAAATTCTATCCTAATGAGGTCTTGTACAATAGGGCGAACCTAATAAGAGTGGACAATTTTGTCATTAAGTTGACTCGAAGGCACGTTGCAAGAGCAATGGCCTCATCGAACAACCTGATCTCCGGGACTTACTACCCCAATTATATGTATCACGAGAGTGTGCGCTTTGACGGCTTTATTCCTCCAGAAGCGTTCCTATATTTAGATAGCAAAGGTATGATCCAGGACAGATTGGCGGTGCCCCTAATCTTCCACGTCGCTCGAACAGCTGAGTACAGGTGACTCAACTACGACAGAGATGTCGCACATGGCAGTGCGATTTATTTTTAGGCAATTTGTAGGCTTTTAGTTTTAAGTTTTATAAAATATTAAAAAATGTCCATTTACTAAGTTTTTGCTTAAAATCTATTTTCTTAGTTTTAGTATTAATAAATGTAAAAATAAAAATAAAATGTAAGATACGTCGAAAGACATAGTTTAAGTTTAACTTAGAGTGCTCGCATGGATCCAGTAGGTTAGTATAAGATAGTTTTAAGTTATTTAAGCTAATTCTTAAGCATTTTTTGTCTAGCATATAAGAGTAATTCAAGGTATATAAATAAAAATGCATATAAACTGAAACTGAACTGTTGGCAACGTTGTTACTGGCCTTGGGTATTTGATGCTGGCGCCATAGGAATTGTTGAGAGATTTCGAGATACGTGTTTGGCGAAGATTCTGACCGTCTCTTGTGAGTGTTGCTTTGTTTCATCGCTGTGTAAATCCGCCTTCGTACCTTGACTACAACAGTGTGAAATCCAGGTCAATATTATCTACAATATTACAGAAGGTTCGGGTGTTCAGGACACTGGAGGACATGCTTTACATCGATCGCAAAATGATCAATTTGGTTTAGCGTTTCATAGTCCGGGGACGACCAAGTCCTCGTGTGTATATTGAAATGAGAAAACGGTGTGTTTGCCATAGTGATATTTCGTCCCACCACAAAGTCTGAGTCCGTTGCCAGACGTGGTGTCGTCCTGCCCTCAGATGTCCTCATTTCCTATCCTGGTCCGGCGTTCAATCCCGACTGGCGCTCGAAAGTCAAATATTTTTGCAGGCAACTATTATAGAATCGTGTGAGGTGTTTAGTTTTAGTTTTCAGAGTATTCATATTCATGTCTTACAAAGTTAAACCCAAAGTAAATGTTGAACTAGTTTTTTATTGAATTTCCATTAAGTAGTATTTTTAGTTCTTTAGTTACAGGTTTTGTATCAATAAAAGCCAGGCTACATTGTTCAGTGAACAGAGACGGTGGGAGTAAAGTGAGTTCACTCCTGTGCTTGACGGAGGGATTTAAAAAAAGCCAGATGGTATGGAGTGAACTTTAAATCAAAGGCTCTCTATGTACTACATTACTTGTTTGGTTCTCGGGAGCGTAGTGATTCGAGGCAAAGCAAGACATTCGTTCGTTCTGTCTCAGAAGAGAAATAAAGAAAAAAAACAACAAAACAAGCAAGCTTTTGTTTTTAATTAAATAATTGATAAATTATAATTATCGTTTCATCCCATATGTATTGGAGTTAGTCGGATTGCTAAACTGTATCTCCAGGATTAGAACAGTATCTTCTGGTGCTTTTATCACTGTCCCATATACTGTTAACGATAAAATGCAATAACCAGCAGTTTACCTCTCTCCGTGATTATATTGTCGAACTCAGATCCGAATTTCGGCACTGTTATAAATATATAAAACTTTAATCACTCTTATGTAACATTGGACAAAGTTCGTAGTGAATTAAAATGGTTTGCGTATGGTACAACTGCACTGTGCAATCAAATCAATGAAGTGCTTGTAGAAAATAAGTCTGCGGTGAAAACCTTAGCTCTCTCCTCTCCCCTTTTAGTGTTGAAGTGTTAACAATTATTAGTACAAACCAGAGTATATAATCATCCTTCAACCAACTCAAGTGCGCTACTTCCTCACCTGTGCAAAACTATGTTCAATTAACATAGATGTTAAAAAGATCCAACAGACTCTGTGTGATCAGTTCAATTATTTTGAGAAGAATTATTTAAATCCGTCGCCAGAAGTGTTGAAAGAATTAGACGATCGTGTTTAAACATTAAACATTAAAGACGACTCCCCAGCAACAAAAGTTGCAGTAGAAAAAATAATCGAAGAGCTAAAATATACCACAATTAAGCTCGATTCTATGCCTTGCGGCTCCATACTTTCAATTGACAACAACTCAATACTGTAAGTTTTTCATTTGTGTAATTGGAACTCAGTCAGAGAGCTAATATCGAAACCAAATATACCTGAGTTTCATACCACTACAGCACAACAATGTTTTCCTTTCTCCTCCTTCTATCTTTCCGCCCGCACCAAGGCAACAGTAAACGGGAATCATTCATAACCACTTAGGCGCGCGTAAATTATAAAAAAAACGGTGAACACAAAAATACAGGGCTCGTTTACCTACTTTTTGAGGAACACACTCAAAAACCGTAATACTACTTGGGTAAACAAATATTTCGAGAAAACATGCGTTCACCGTTTAAAGTGAGAAGATAAGTTCCAAATGCTTCAAAGTTTACATTCTTTGTAAAATTGACAGGATGAAATCGTTTAAATGGACCAATATACTATAAAACATTAAGCCCGAGTGAAGTGTCCGAAAATGTAAAAGCAAAGTGCTAAGCTTAAACTAAACCCCAATCAAATTCTTCCTCTCTAAATTCCAATCACGATTTAAAGTGAAGTGTTCCTTTAGCAAGTAACCAAATGAATATATAAAATACAAATCCTTCCAATTTACCCTTCCTTCGTTTTCATGGGATTTTCAATATCCCTCCCTCTGATGTCATAAATTATCTCTCTACACATTTTTCACCTTCGACGAAGTCGCTCCAGTTTCGAAAACTGCGAGGTCTCCACACCTCTCTCTCTATTACCAAAAGGTATGAAGATTGCGCTCTAAGATCTGCACCATATTCCTTAATTCAAAGAAGTTTCTCTACGATATTTTTGCCCTTACTGAAACAAATCTACATTCCAACATCAAAAATATTGAAATGTTCACTTCAGATTTTGAAGTTCTTCATAACGACGGCGCTTAATAACAGAAATAAATCTTATGGTCGTGGCGTTTTGTTGGCAATTCATATTAGCCTTGACCCTAAACCTATCAAAACCTCTCTTCCAGGATTGTTAGAATACGTTTATGCAAAAATAACAGTCTTCAAGAGAAAGTTTTTTGTAATATGCTTCTCTTCCCAATCAATTCAAAGTTGGTATTATCCAGAGATATGGTAATAGTCGTGGTTTTGGGGGATTTCAACTTGCAATGTGTACGCTCTGATAACGAGACTCATTTTCTTTCTACTAAGCCTATTTCAGATAAAAAAAAAAAGAAATAATTTTTTTCGATTGCATCTCTAAATCCGCCTTTTTGTTTTAACTAAGTGGCGTTACTGACAACTTAGGCAAGCAACGTGATTTTGTTTTCTCGTCCGATGCCGATAATCTTAAAAATGTCCAATATTATACATCGGCTCTGCCAGCCACTCTACCACGACTACTTAAACCAAATGCAATCTGAGCTTACTCGTATCCCTAATTCTAAACGCTTTCTCCACTTCATAAATACCAAATGAAAGTCTGATAATTACTCAGCTACCCTGAGCTTTTCAATCGAATCCTCGGAGAACCCTGAAGAAATCTCAAACATATTTTCTAAATTCTATAGCCAATGGTTTGCTACGCGTGTTGAAAAACCTGATATAAATTTTTTTTTGTCCATACATAAGTAGCTGTGCCCAAACTTCAGTTACTTCAGTTGATATTAATATTGAACATGTAGTGGAGAAAATAAATTTGCCCAAAGACCAAAAAAATATGCACACATCTCGGCCAAACTTCTGTCAACTCCCTTTTAGCCATCTATCATACAAAATATATTTCCATCATTTTGAAAGAGATCCTACATAATTCCCATGCATAAAAAGGGTCCCAAAAGTTACATTTCTAATTACCATTCCATCGATAAATTTTCTTGTATACCCAAACTATTTGAGAGCAATATTTATGACCCGATATTCTTCTACTACAAACCTATTTTCTCTCCTTATCAGAACGGTTTTCTAAAAGAAAGACGCACAACTACCAATTTAATGAGATTCGTTTCTACTACTCCCTGTGGCCTGTGCATTGGAAGACAGAAAGGAAATCGATGTAATTGCTACGGATTTTAGCAAAGTCTTCAACAAAATTTCGCACGAAGTAATAAGCTCTCGGCTTCCGAACGGGGCACATCTTGTGGATGGATTTAAAAAAGCGTCAATATAACGTTTTTTTAGATGTTCTGTTTCAGATCCCAATGTAGGCACATCTGGTGTTCCTCAAGGAAGTCACCTCGCCCCCCTGATATTTATTGACTATTGGCAATCAATGATGCAGATTTCATTATTAAAGAGTCGCGCATTTCCATATATGCAGATGATATGAAAGTCTATAAACACAGCTCAATACCCTCTGACTCTCAAGCTTTTTAACATGTTGCGTAACAAATGTGGCAGTAGCTCAAGTAGTATTGTATTGGCTTCCCAATCGGACGGTTCAGAGTTCAATACCAGCCGTTCTCGAAAGACTTTTTTTCGTCGAACTAAAATCTGGTGGATGAATGGTTGCCTAAATATAACATCAAGTCAATTTACGATAATAATTTAGTCTCTCCATTAAATATTAAATGCCACCCATATGGAGCGAAATAACCACTAAGCCCAAACATCTCTCTCTCTCTCTCTATTCAATTTTCCGAAAAACTTAACACGGCATTTTAAGAGGAGTAGTCACACCCTCTTGTGTGTTAAATTCTTACGTATGCCACTACCTCCAAGGACCTATTTCATTGGCAATAAATGAATACCCTCTGTCACCTTATTACGCGATTTAGGTGTTATGTTCGACAAAGAACTTAATTTCCCGACGAATATTGATAATATTATTACCAAAAGCTAATTCTTCACTGGGATTCGTTAAGCGATGGTCCAAGGAATTTTTCAACCCTTACGTCACTAAATCCTTATACCTTACATTCTTTAGGCCCATACTAGAATATGCAAGCCAAGTTTGATCCTCTTACCACGATAGCCACTCTAGGAGAATTGAAGCTGTTCAACGTAGATTCATTTGACTTGCTTTACGTAGACTGCTATCTATAATTTGATTCCATTGCTTTTCCCGTGGTTTTTAAGTCGTGTATTAATGTTAATTTTAAGTTCAATTATTAAACGCACCTAAGTGCGTAGAAGTGCGGAAAATTGCTTTTGAATGAAGAAAAATAAACGGCTTGATCTTTAAAATTGAACATTGGTAATTACAATTCAAACTTAAAGTTCGTACATTGAATTTTCAAAATAAAATCGTAGATTTAAATGTGAGACAACTGTAGATTGAAAAGAGAGAATCATTATAAAAGCTGGGGCAAAAGTAATGTTAGAAATGAAAAAATTGGGCTCTGTTTTCACGAAAAATTTATTTGCTGGTATAAAATTGATGACATTAAGTTGAAAAATGTTATCGATCCAAAGACCACCTCCTGAGTTGATGCAAATTTGTTCTCGTTTTACGGCGTTTTGAATTGTTGCTCGAAAAACATCTGGCTCCAAACTGGTGATTTCTTTTTCAGTGTTGACTTTCAAGACTTGCGGGATTTGTGGTTTGCAGTAGTAAACGCGAGAATTCAAAAAGCCCCAAAGGAAGAAGTCTGACGCAGTTAGATTTGGGTACTCAAATCACCAAATCACACGGCCTGGAAATTGGTGATTCAAAATCTCCATCGTTGCCCGAGCTGTGTGAGGGGTTGTTCCGCTCTGCTGGAACCAGCAATGCTCGAGACCCAATTCAGCAATTTGCGGCAGAAGAACTCGTTTAACATCTGTCTGTAGCGCTCACCAGTTACGATTACGGTGGTGCCATCGGCGTCCTCAAAATAATAAGGGCCAATCACTCTTTCAATCCAAATGCCGCTCCATAGAGTCACTTTGCGGGAATGCAATGGCCCTTCGTGCATTTCATGTGGATTCTCTGTGCCTCAGAAACTGAATATCGTTTAATCACAAACAACTTAGTTGGAAATGATTTTGGATACGAAATCATCCTCTTCTTGCACCAGCTTTAAAAGAGCGTGGGAGTAAGTTTACGTCAATTCACGGTCAGCAGGCAGCAATTGGTGAACGGTTTGCCCTTTATAAGGGAACATCTTCAGCTCTTTCAACAAAATTCGACGCAACGAACGCCAGCTGATTCCAAATTGTTCGCGCACATGGTGCAGGACGACGGGAAAAACGACGACGAAATTCACACTGCGTTAAAACAGAAGACCGGAAAGTGATCAAATAAGCGGTAACAATAATTCCGCGTTCTTCAGGTGTGTTGTCAATTAATTACCTACCTGTCTACCAAATAAATGTCAAAGCACAATAACACCTTACACCATTTGCAAAAATTATGTCACATTCACATCGTGAACACGCAACGTATATTGTATAATAATTGTCCATGCGAAAAACATGGATTTTGTACGAGTAGATCCATCTTTATTTGTCCTTGCGATTTACGAGTATTCACGATCATCGTAAATGCTAAACCTATGGGAAATTGTAAACGTTTGAACTGAATTGGTGCGACGCACACTGGCCGATTTACAGTAAGTGAAAAAAAAGTCATACAATATTAAAAAAAAATACAGGTAGTCAACCACCCAAATTACGAGAAACAAGAAAAAAAATTCTTTAATTCCGTTACTTTATCAATGGGAAGCAACTCAATGGAATGCATAAAGCTTTGCTAGCTCTAGATTTTGCTTTTCGCGCCTTAACAGGTGTTTATAAAGTGTTATAGTGAAATGAAAGTGAGATAATTATTTGTAGCAAATATGTCAAGGTATGGTGTTGGTAAATATTTTTAAATTCAGAGTATTTTAATTAAAAAATAAGTAAGGCTCTGTCACTATGAACTAAATGTGGTGGTACATTTTTTTGTAGTGACGAGCTAACTTTTTTTTTATTCTTGGTCCGTAACAAAAAAGTGCGATAAAGTGACATCGTGAAACTTTTTTCATTTGAAGATTGGATTATTACGAGTACCTTTAAAATAATGCTTAAGTACCGAAACTCAGCGCAACATTTTTTTTTCTTCTTCTACAGGTATCAATCCGCCCTTTTCAGGGCGACCATTCCCTTTACGTCAAGAAGTTTTTTTTTGTTCTTTCAGAGTGAAAACCTTTTTAAGTCATCAGTAATAGTTTGTGCAAGTGCTGTTTTGCAGTACGTAATGTGAAAAAGTCAATAACCGTTCTTGATGAAGCTGCTCATAAAAAATACCTCGAATACAGTAAAACTTTTGAATCACACCTTTTCAAAAAGTATAAAGAAAAAAAAATGTCACCAGAACGATTTTTAAAAGCCGAAAAGTTTTGGCTTCAAAAAGAGATCCTAATTCCATTGCCTGAAATTCATGTGCCAATAACTTCTAGACAAGGAAGACTGGGAAAGGAATTATAGGAATGTGGAAACAGAGTTAAAAATGAAAAATTCGAAACCTTATGGAAAGATCGGCGGAAGAATTATCACTTGCTGTTGAGTCTAAGCTTAGAATAAAAGCAAAGCGTTCTAAAGCTGAAGTCGTAAAAGAAGTTGTCGAGTGTTCTCCCAAAACGCTTAAAAAGCTTAAGAAAACCAGAACTCCGAATGCGATCATATACACCAGAAGAAGCCCTAGCCCTTATAACCGATTTAAAACTGATCAAAACACCAATATAACTTCAAAATGCGCAAAATTAAGAAATGTTAATATTTACCCAACCTACGATACTATTTTAGAAGTAAAACAAAAGTGTTATCCAACAAGTAATTTTTTGACTATAACCAAAACCTTATGTGAAGTTAAACTACAGCCATTGTTAGACTTGACACTATAATGTTTGTCTGCTGCACCCCTTGAAACTTTTGAGAACCAGTTCGAAAACGGTGATACTTTAGTATGTCCGTGGAAATGGGGCTCTGATGGTAATGGAGGGCACTCGCGTTATTAGCAAAACTTTTTGGTAAATCCTGAGGCAAGGGATACTGATATTGTACTAACATGCATAGTACCTTTAGAAATAAGTAAAATTGGTTCTGGGACTGAAAATATCTGGATAAATTCAAGAACATCTTCTCCAAGATACTGCCGAATTCGCCAATGAAGTATGGAAGCCGAAATGAATTGTCTAGAAGCCACAAGGGTAAGCTTTAACGACAAAACTGTTCTAGTTAATCACACTTTGTTCAAAACAATGGTAGAAGGCAAAACATGTAATGCTGTTATGGAGAATAGGGCTACCTCAGATTGCTATATATGCAATGCATCTCCTACGGACATGAACAATATTGAATTCTTTTTACGAAAACCTTCTGACACCACTGCCTATTCATATGGCTTACAACGTCTTCATGCACACATTAGATTTATGGAAGCACTGCTAAATGTATCTTACAAAATTGAAAATCAAAGCCGGCAGGCAAGAGGAGTTAAGAATAGAAAAGAATTATTGCAAATTGAGAATCTTAGTGGATTTTCCAAAACAAGGTGGGAGAGATACCAATGACGGCAACCCGACCCGAACATTTTTTAAGGATCCAGCAAAAACTGCTGAAATAATAGGCTTAGACCCGAAACTGGTCAAATGTGTTTCAATTGTTTTAAAGACATTAACTTCAGGTTTGAAAATTGATACCAATAAATTCCGTACTTACTGTTTGGACACAGTAAAATTATTTGTTTTGAAAGTTTTCCAATCACTATCAGACAGCTTTCGGAAGATGACTTAGAAGCCCGTCAAAAAAATTATAAAAATTTTTCGAAGCGCGTTTTCAATATAATTCAAAATATATGCCAAAATGTGCTCCATACCATGTTGATATCTTCTGATCCAAAGATAGGGGAGTTGCGACATCTACAATACCAACCCAACAACACAAGATACCACCCCCTCAAGTCATGGAAATGATTTTAAATTGATTTATAAAAAACATTTCCAATGAAACATAATAAAAAAATTAAATCCGAATTAAGTCCAGCTAACGACCCTAAAGTCTGGGTGCATTTAACTTTCGAGGGCGTTGTTCTGCCATTCAGTTTTGCATCGTGTGTGCATCGACCAATATTTGATTATGTTTATATAAATAATACAATTAATATGTATAACAAAACTGTATTTGGTTTTTATGTCTTTAATTAATATTCGGCAAACCGTTTTACAATTCACAAATTTTGAAAAATATTTTAAATTTCACAAATGGATACTTTAATTATCTGAAAATGAAACGTTTTTATTGTATTAAATGTTTGCTGAGTGTCATATTGTGTAAGTATGAAATAACTTGACTAAAGCGGCACCTATCGAATCCTAGCATAGTTATGAATCATCGTCTTGATAAAACAAATACAGAATATCGTGGAAATATGAACTCAATCGGTCAAGTCGTTAAGAAGCTGCACGATCACTGACACACGCACCAACGATTATATGTGGTCCGATTTGGGATACAGATATTTTGGGTTCTGATTCGTCGGTTCATGTTATGAAAAAAGTCGTATGGGATAGAGGACTCTATCTTCAATACCCACTGGTTTTTAAAAAAGTTCATTCAGAGAAGTAGGTACGAAAAATTATTTAGTTATAACATCTAGTGTATTAAACCTCGACAAACCAAGCTGGAATCGTTTGACACCCAATTGATTAATGATTAATTCATATTTAAACTCTATTACCATCCATGCGTTCATTTTCGAAATATTGGTCTTCAAACACAAAATATTTTTAATTTTTTTAATACATTATTGGGAAAATCGTATTTATCTTGGAAAAGTGTGGATATAAACCACAAAAACGGTTTTCACCACATTTGTAAACAAATGTGTTCAAAATCGTGGGTACAAAATCCTACTTTAACTATCTGAATGTGATGTGTATGGTTCAGGTAGAAAATTTAGGCAGAAAAAGCCCATGTAATTCATAAATTTCAATCTCCATGCATGGATGAAGTCATTTTGTCTAGAGTGGCCTTAAACTTTTGACCTGCAGTGTATGTGTAGGGCAAGAGGGTAATAGGTTCTGTTCTGACAATCTGTATCAATGTCAGTAGTTATGAACAATCCTTGTATTGTATGTCTCCTAAAGGAGACAGGGTCGAAAAAATCTAAAAAAATTTTTGTTGTAAATTCGTTAATAATAAACCTACAAAAATAATCCCACAAAATTTCATAATGATCGGAGTTTTAGAGGCGGAGTTATAAGCATTCATAGTGCGCATTACGACTGCTGAACTACGCGCGGAGAGGGCTATAAGAGAGGGTAGAATGCTTCGAAGCCTCTTTTAAGGCTGCAGAAGATGTAGAATGACTACTGTATTGCCCTGGAATCGATGACTCGGTGTGAGTGTACAAAAAAGTTTTACTGTAGTAAAATTCATGTTACATATGAAAAATCAACAATCAAAACTTTAAATACGATTTTTTCAGAATCGTGTGGTGAATACGATTTCTCAAAATCTATGCATCGATCGACACCAATTTTTTTCTGCTTTTTTGTTATGATAATATCTTGTGCTAGCACGAAGGATTTTCATTTATTGTGGGAAATTTTTTTTTTAGACCGAAAAAGCCGAAAATTGAGATCTTCGAAAACGTAAGTTTATGTAAAAACTGCCGCCATTTCTCCAAAAATCATAATATTGACAAATTCTTCGTTCAAGCAAAAGCCAATAGAATATAAGTACTAACCAAATCTTTTTCAAATTTTGATTTTGATTTTGTAGAGGGAAAATTCGTCCTCTCGATGAAACTTGTGAAAATTGGTTTTGATTTATGTGAAAAGACCAAAACTTGGTCGAAGACACACGAATAAACTTAAACCTCCAATCACTTACGAAAGGCCAAGTCTTGGTCGAAACGTATGAGTGATTCCTTTTAATCGGAGCGTAAACTTGTAAAAGCTGTTCTCTAAATAAAACACTAACAACGGTTTACGTGGATTTTTCACAATATAATAAAATTTTATTCTTCTATTAGAGCAATTTGGTACTTGAAGTGAGTGTGAATTATATGATGCGACACAAATAAAAGTTGAGAGTTGCCACATCATTATATTTTGTTTGGTACATAAATTTAAATGTTGTCACATCATTATTTTTTATTTGGTACATAAATTTAAATGTTAATTAAAACTGAAATAATGTTAAATAATTCACAAAACAATTAATAATTTATTTATAACAAAATAATAAAATAATAGCTGTGCTACAATCTCCCCCTCTGGACATGAAGTCGTCTCGACGATTGTACAGGTCAGCGTCGGTTGGAAGGCCGTCCCCTCCTTCTTATGGGTCGTATTGGCTTATTTATTGTGGATGCGTCCTTCGCTCGGAATGGAGTTAGCGCAGACACATGATAGGTTCCAAGAGGTACATCTAACTTATCCGCTTCAGCAATTTGGAAAAGTGTTTCGCTGAATCGCCGTATAATGATATATGGACCATCTCGCCTAGGTGCAAATTTGGATGTTATTGTTTTGCCTGCGTTACTAAGAACGTGTGTTGTAATTAGGACTTCATCCCCGAGTTTATATTCTGGAGCCTTTTGGCGCCTTCGATTAGCGTACTGCACATGTTTGTTTTTGTTGTCATCTTCTAACTTGGATACTGTTTCCAAGATGTTGGGTAGTTCTCTTAGGACAGGAAGTATTGTAGAGTCGAAATTCGGATCATCAATGCTGCTACTGAGATCATGGGAGATATGTATTGGTGCTTGCAGCTCGCGTCCAAAAGTAATATAAGCTGCTGTTTGTCCAGTTGTAGAACAGACTGCAGAATTCATCGCGAAACGAATGGATGATAGGTGTTGTGACCATGTGTCATGTTGATTTTCAACGAGGATCGCCAACTGTGTTTTTAGGTCACGGTTCTTGCGTTCCACCATGTTGGGCTGTGGATGATATACCGGTGTAAGCATCTGATCTATTCCGAGACGTGTAGTTAAATACTGCATTATTGCAGCGATAAATTGTGGACCATTGTCGCTAATTACTCTTCTTGGGATTCCGTATCGTAGGAAGATTTCGTGTAACAAAACATTTGAACATTTTTCCGCTGTTGCTTCAATAAGAGGGAAAAGTTCTACCCATCTGCTAGTTGTGTCTTCTACTACAAATATCCATTTGTTGCCATTGCTGACAGGTAATGGTCCAAAAAGGTCTATAGAGAGTGCCTCGAATCTTTGATTGCTTGCTGTGGTTTTGTAAAGTCCCATTGGTCGTAGATTACTTGGCTTATATCGCTGACACTTGTCACACTCTTTGACATATTTCTGAACCGTAGAGTACATCTTATCCCAATAGAATTTTGAACTTATCCTTGATAAGGTTTTGTCAACTCCGTAGTGTCCAGCAGTAGGGGAATCATGAAGGGCTTTCATGATTGTTTCTATTTCTTGGTCTGGAACTACTAGCGCTGCTTCTTCAGTATCTGTATACTTGTATAATACACCATGAGTCACAATGTATCCCTCATTGGCATATTTTTCACCTTCAGTACCATCGGTGCCCTCAAGTGCTTCTAAAATAATTTTAATTTTATCATCTTTTAGTTGTTCTTGACGAATTTCTTGGCTTCCACGGGTTGGAATCGCGACTTCTGTGTAGCATATGTCACAGGATTCAATTGGCGGGCGTGATAATGTATCGGCTACACTATTCGTTCTCCCTGAAATATACTTTATTTGAATATTGTATGGCTGAAGTTGTAACGCCCATCGTGCCAAGCGCCCAGTAGGTGACTTGATCATCATTAGCCACCTTAATGGCTGGTGGTCCGTTAAAAGGGTTAAGTCTGCGCCTTCAATATAGCCGCGAAATTTATTGGTCGCCCAGACGATCGCTAGTGCTTCTCTCTCTGTCGTCGAATAGTTCTGTTCTGCTGATGTCAATAAGCGACTAGCATATTCTATTGGGTGCTCGTCAGGGCCCTCCCCCTGGACTAAAACTGCTCCCAATGCATAACTGCTGGCGTCTGTCTTCAAAAGGTATGGCTTTGTTGAGTCGGCTTGACTTAGAATAGGTGCAGTCACCAAGAGATTCTTGAGTTTTTGCAATGACTCGTCTTCCAATGCACTCCACCTGAATACAGCTGATTTTTTTGTAAGACTGCTTATTGGTTTCGAAACTTTAGCGAAATCAGGTATAAAGCGTCTATACCATGAGCAGGTTTGTAGAAACGTGAGAACTTGCTTCACGTTTTTTGGCTGTTGCATATTAAGTATGGCTGACACTTTTTCAGGATCCGTTTTTATCCCATCTATCGTAATAATGTGTCCCAGAAACTTAACTTCTTCGCAACAGAAATTACATTTTCCTAGATTTACCCGCAAGCCGAACTGCTTAAGCCGGTTGAAAACTTTATCTAAATCATTAATATGCTCTATTAACGTTGATGAGCAAACAATTAGATCATCTAGGTAAGCCTGGACCACTGTGTCATCTAAACCAGATCGGACTTGGTCCATCAGGCGTTGAAATGTAGCGGGTGCGTTCCGTAATCCGAATGGCATCCTATTAAAACGAAAGGTACCAAACGGCGACGTGAAGGCTGTCTTATCCTTATCCGATGGGTTTACTCCGATTTGCCAATATCCAGCTTGAAGGTCAATCGTAGACATGTATGGCGTGGATTTGGCTGCATGGAGCAAGTCATCTATCCGAGGAAGAGGATACCTATCTGGTGTGGTGATGGTATTGATTTGTCTGTAATCAACACACACCCTGATGTCACCATTCTTTTTGGGAACCAACACTACAGGTGAGGCCCATGGTGAATCGCACGGTTCAATGATTTTCTGCAAAAGCATTTTCTGTAACTCAGCTTTAAGCTGTTCCTTCCTCACAGGTGATAGACGATATGGAGGGGAAGCTACTGGTTGATGAGATCCGGTTTCAATGGAATGAACTACACCACGAACAGTTATCTCGTCCTCCCATTTAAAAATATTGTCGTGCTTCTGTAATAAATCATCTAATTGTCCCTCATCCTTCTTTATAATACTGGTCAAGTTTATGCCCAACTTATAGGGTGGCCCAAACAGTCTGTCATTTAGCCGGTCTTCCTCTTCATTAGAGAAATCGAGGAATACGTTTCGTATCCGATTGTTACCTGGTTGTCCTTGGTCGTAGACATGTAGTGGTAAGGAATCCTCAAATACTTCGTATATTTCTTCTGCAGAATATTTCTTCATAGGTGGCAATGGCATGGGTTTTTTATACCTTGGTGCGTTATCAATCAGCTTATTTATTTTTTGTACTATCGCCGGATCGTAAATTGGAGAGACTGGGCTGATTTCACCGTATGCAAAATTCGGTGTTGTTGCAATTTCTGTATATTTAAAGAAAGGAACACTAAATTCGGGTTGATCGGCAAAATACCATATGTTCTTGGCTGGGTTGATTATAATACCAGAGCTTTCTAAATAATCGATTCCCAATAACGTGATATTGTCATTGGCTTCTGACAACACACTAATGCTTATTTTGGTTTGTCGGCGGCCTATTTTCATATAAGTGGTTGTCGTCAAGATATCTTGGGTTCTGAGAATACCATCTGCCAGTCTAATTTCCGCTTTCATTTTCCGAAAGTCGTGATTTTCCTTTCTTAGCTGGGCACTCAGCCTGTTGCTGGCAATACTCGTTTTGGCTGCCGTATCTAAGTAAGCAACATGTTTAATACCGCCAAATTCTACTACCACTGCTGGTATGTTACCTCCCTCGCTAATTCTCAAGTCTAAGGCATTAATGCTGGCTCCACTTCCAGAGCTGATGCCTTTAGAGCATTTTGGACAATTTCTTTTTATATAGCCTATGGTTCCACATCCAAAGCAAACTAGCGGATTTTCCGGACCTCTATTATTAGGCCCTAGTGGTCGTTGCTGCTTGGACTGCTCGCTGCTATTAAATTTACGGCAATTTTCTTTCATATGTCCTACAAAATGACAGAAGCTACATCTTATAACTTCCTTCTTCGCTACTGGGTGGAGTCTTTCGTATTCTCTTGCGAGGGCTATGAGTTGGGTAAATGTTTTAAACTCGCCCCTCCTAACACCCTTCTTGATATTATCATGTAGCAGGCTGTATATAATGTCTATACAGTGTACCTCTGGTATGGGTGGTTGGGGAATTTCGGCCAATAATGCTCTTTTTGCACTGATAAATTGGTCCGTTGATTCACCCAGTTTTTGTTTTTTTTCAAACAATAGCTCAAATATAATGTACACTGGTCGTCGTGGAGCGTATTGGTCTCTCATCATTTCGATGGCATTTGACCAAGTAGTCATTTCCGTATGGATGCCTTTCCACCATGTCGCTGCTTCATTCTTTAGAAGCAAGGGAAGCTCTATCAATGCATCTTCATCGGTGATGCGGCGAACCCTTTTAAAAATTTCAACGTTCGTTATAAAATTTTCGAAACGTTGGGCGTCAAATTCGCCATTAAACCGCTCCGTGCAATCGCACAACGTCTCTTTAAACCGCTGGGTTCCTTCGGGAATACGGTGTTCCATGTCCGTTGTATTTGCTTGTTCGTTGGTCGTCATCCTGCTGGTAGTACCTGTTCTTGTATTTGCCGCTGGACCGTCAAACATTTCCTCCAGTCTTCTTGATCTACCCCCCGAGCCTTGCCTGTCAGAGGTCTTACTGCTGCTTAGTAGGTCTTCTTGCTCTTCCACGTACGTTCCAACAGAGCCTTGCCTATCAGAGGTCTTACTGCTGCTGCTGGTGCTATCTCCTGTGCTGAGCCTTGCCTAAACGCCAAAACGGAATATCCGTTTACCCGCGACCGCGACTCACGTTATCGGTTTCACTGACTCGCGTTATCGGTTTCACTGACTTGCGTGAATTGCCGATAAATCCGTGGGGAACTCGAGCCTCACGTTGGGCGTCAATTGTAGAGGGAAAATTCGTCCTCTCGATGAAACTTGTGAAAATTGGTTTTGATTTATGTGAAAAGACCAAAACTTGGTCGAAGACACACGAATAAACTTAAACCTCCAATCACTTACGAAAGGCCAAGTCTTGGTCGAAACGTATGAGTGATTCCTTTTAATCGGAGCGTAAACTTGTAAAAGCTGTTCTCTAAATAAAACACTAACAACGGTTTACGTGGATTTTTCACAATATAATAAAATTTTATTCTTCTATTAGAGTAATTTGGTACTTGAAGTGAGTGTGAATTATATGATGCGACACAAATAAAAGTTGAGAGTTGCCACATCATTATATTTTGTTTGGTACATAAATTTAAATGTTGTCACATCATTATTTTTTATTTGGTACATAAATTTAAATGTTAATTAAAACTGAAATAATGTTAAATAATTCACAAAACAATTAATAATTTATTTATAACAAAATAATAAAATAATAGCTGTGCTACAATTTGAATTTTGATATGCGGATATCATGTCCACCGTCACTGATGCTCAAAAGAAGGCGCTTCCGGAAAAAAGCTGCAGCTCCGTCATTTTGAAATATTTTTCTATGAAGAAATTTATACAAGTATTCAATTTCCTATGTGTAAAACCAATTACTAGTCCTGCAGTGTTTCAAAATCCACTCTTTCTCTCATACCACAAAACTAATCTCCTTCTCTTTCTTTTCTCTTCTCATCGCCACCTTTCCTACCTAGGTTTACTCGTAAGTAAAATATTATTAAAGCTATTAAGTGCTTAAAAATAAAAAAAATAATATGCTAAATATTTTATTTCAATATATTGTACACAGTGAAATAAAATTCCACTTAAAGCTAATTAGTTTTCATAGTCATTCGAAAGCATATGCTATTTTGTAACTAAATTTGTTTCAGTTTGAATGAGGGATTACCGATTGAAGCTGACAGCTTTTAACTATGATACAGAATAGTTATGGTTGAACTCCCTTTCTACTTGCTCGAGTCACCCAAGTCGAGGTCCTTCTTCAGAGGTGGATCCGAAGATATTCATATAGCTATAATCTATGAATACTGACAAACCTCCTTAAAATCAACAAAAAGGTGGTGTGTATCAATCTAAATTTCAAAAGTTTTCTCAAAAATCTACCGTAGTAATCTGTGGTGGACATTCTGATAAAAACCACATTGATACGAGTATGTGTATATGCTAGTAAATGCAAAAAAAAGTACAATAAAAAAGGAACTCTGAACAATTCAAATTAGTGTATATTTGTATATTTTTTTCATCTTGACTTCTTGATGATCCAAACGAGAAAAAGAGTGATATCAAAACAAAAATCAATTATTTGGAGATTGAATATTTAAGTGGACTGTAACTACTCGTTGTTTAGAAAATAGCATGGGAAGAATACATAGAGTAATATATACAATGTTTGGCTCAGTTCTATTGTATATAGCATGAATAATAACTAAAACAAATAATCAATTCATTAATTTATCGCGTAAAGTTAAAATGAAGTTAAATGATAGAATAAAGTATTCAGAAACAATATGAACCAATCATGTTGTTAGCAAAGTGCTTTAGATACTCACAATATAGCAGATAAAACCGTGCATGCTATGTTGAGGAGACTTATACGAGTACCTCTGTAGTTGGCAGTTTAAAATGTTTCCTTTCTTAACGACTTTCTTATGTATCCGATAATGATCAGCTTCCAATAATCGGTCATACTTTCAATTCTACATATTTTTCAGATGAATTTATTTATGTTCCATATTAAGCCATTTCCCACGATTTAACACAGCTTGGCGGGTAGCCCGTCAGTTCATTTGGACTAGTCTAGATATGGCTATCTTTACTTTGTACAGGTCGGCTGAACTCGATTGGGTATCATCCTCCAAATTGAATGGTTCATACTGCCTGACCACGGAATTTTAATTTTTGTCTGGTACTAAGTTACTTCATACATATCCTCGACACAGAAACTAATGTTATCCTGTGCGGAAAATCGAATTTGGCAAGAATGCCAAAAGTAGATATGACCCTATATTTCTATTAATTTTGGCTACCAGGAACTTTCGGTCATGTATAATAATGGAGCTGTATATTACTTTGGTGGCAAAATATTCAATTTGGTTAAGGGTATCATTTGTGAATGGTGAGATGTGGATGTGAATGTTGAATAGTGTGCTAAATTCGTTTTCGGGGGTCTTATCTTAATGGCTATGCTTTTGCTCCCAAGTGTGTTCTCCTTTTCTGACTTGCCGTTACCATGGACAATATTGGAGTCACATTTAATTTATTGCTAAGCTTGGACCTTAGAAATTCTTGCAAATTCACTCTCTAACGATAAATATCACAGCTTTGGCCCACTTCGGAAGCCGCCATAGGTTAAAGGTCTTAAAGGACTCCCAGCAATATTTCTCAAAAAATGCGCCTCCAATCTTTCGCACTCACTTTCCTCCCTATTTCATTTGTCCCTCACACAAAGGGAATTCCCCCAAGTTTGGAAGACCTCTTTCATAACTCCGGTTCACAAAAAGGGTTCAAAGAATGAAGTAACCAACTAGCGTCCCATTGTTAAGCTTTCTCACATACCGAAAATGTTCGAAAATTTTTTATATGAAGTTCTAAGCTTTCAGTACAGGTCACTTATATCACCCAGTCAGCACGGACTTCTAAAAGGTAGATCAACTACTACAAACTTAGTTGAATTTGTATCCTTTGCACTTTCAGCCCTAGAAAATGGCAACGAAATTGACGTCATTGCTACAAATTTCGTTAAGGCCTTCGATAAAATATCATATCAACCGATCCCTTTCAAATCGTCTTCCTTCGGTTTTGACCCCATATTGTTAAAATGGATATCTTCTTATCTGGAGAACCGTTATTACAGCGTTCGCTTTAGGTCAGTCTTCTGAACCCCGTTTTTAGCCACTTCTGGTGTCCCAAATAACAGCCATCTAGGTCCCCTCTTTTTTATTTTAACTATAAACGATCTCGAGAGGATTATAGAACACTGCTCCCCATCCATTTACGCCAAGTTCTACAACACTATTTCTTCACCCCAAGACTCTATACTCCTTCAAGAAGGCCTCGATAGGTTTTCCACCCACCTGGTGTCTAAAAAATTGCTTTGAGCTTAATGTCTCCAAATGCCAATCTATTACTTTGTCTCGTAAGTCCAATCAATCCCCCTCTCGACTTTATTTTCTGCATGGCCAACCTGTACCCCAGGTTCAATCTCTTCGCGATCTTGGAATTTTATACGATAGAGAGTTAAACTTCCTTTCGCATATTGATGAGATAATCCTTAAAGCCAACTCATCGCTCGGTTTTATCAAACAAACCGGTTGGTGATGACACATAGTCAATAACGACCAGATCACCCTCAGAGTATATTTTCGGCTTCTGATGTTTTGCGTCAAACCTCTGCTTCCATTTCTGCTTCTCCTTAGTCATGTTGTCGAGCGCCAGCTGCTTCTGATAATCCACATAGACAGCTTCCCCAGAATCATCTTGAATTGCCTGAATAATACGATTTGTTGTCACATCACGTGGATTATAGTTAAAGACCAATTGGTTCGGGCTGAACTTTGTTGCTGCGTTCATTTGTGAGCTTAGATTCAATTGCAGGGAAGACAACGCTTCGTCCCAATCCTTATCGTTTTGAACCGAACATTTGAGAGACTCCAGCAAAGTTTTGCTTACTCGTTCGGCTTATCCGTTGGCTCTTGGACACCTCACCGCTGTTTTCACATGATGCACCTCATGGTTCTTCGCAAAGTTCTCGAATTCTTGCGAGGTATACGCAGTGACCCGGTCAGTGGTGATTTTCAGTGGACTGCCATACACCGTCATTAAATCAACTAAGACGTTGACAACTGGTTTAGTCTTGGTGTTACGAAGAGCTTTCAGTACAGTGTATTTACTGAAACTGCAGACAATTACAAGAATATAGCTGTTGCCCCGCTTGCTTCTTTGGAAAGGACCCAAGTGATCCATGTGCAGACTTCGGAAAGGAATAGGCAACACCTCGCCAATGTATAGTTGTCCCTCTGTCTTACCGCCTTTCGCTTTATTCAAACAGCCCTCCGGACATGCTTGTATGTAGGATTTTACGTATCTTCTCATGCGTGCGAACCAAAAGTCCTTCGAGAGCCGCGCTAGAGTTTTCTCGACACCAAAATGCCCAGATTCGTCATGACATAATCTTGTTACTCGCCACCTGATTGCTTTTGGTATCACCAGTCTAGTTTGCCCGTCTACTTTACGAAGCAGTCGTCCTGTATGTAATGTATAGTCCTTTCTCAGCTGGTCAGCATTCAGCAATCCTTCTCCTCTCAAAGTTTTGACTATTTCTTGCAGGTTTACATCTTGCATTTGCATCGCCAGTATGCAATCGTCATTCTGGATGGAAATCCTGAATACTTTTTCGGCAACCGTGTCAAGTGGTTCTGGTGGAAGAACAGGAACTCGGCTCATGCTATCGACATGCATAATCTTGGTTCCAGACCTGTGAACACATTGGAAGTCAAATTCTTGAGGTTTTAGCCACCATCTGGATATCCCATCTGTAATGACATTGAAATTATTACCAAGAAGCCTTTCGAAACCTTTGCAATAACTCAACAATGGCAAGCACTTCCAATCCGTCACTAGAATATCGTCCCTCGGCTTCGCTGCATTGTCGACTATAGTAGAATACTGGCTTTAAGTCTTCTTCATACTGGAACAGAACACTTGACAGTCCTACGGAGCTGGCATCCGTATGAACTTCAGGTGGACGGTTGGCATCATACAGTGATCGCTCTCTTCAATTCATTGTATGCCTCTTCTTGCCGTGGTCCCCATTCAAATGTAGCTTGCTTTTTCAGGAGCTCTGTTAAAGGAGTCGCGATTAGAATCTACTTCCTGACAAATTTTCTAAAAAATCCTGTGATTCCTAGGAATTGTCTCACTCCCGTTGCTATTTTTGGCGTCGGAAAGTCTTCGATACATTTCGTCTTCTCGTTACGTTGTGTTCGTACAATCCTCATGCGTCAAGATCGCGGTGAATTTCCTTGATTCTTCTTCTAAAGAGATCTGGTAATATCCCGACGTCATATCAAGAGTTGAGAAGTGGGTGTTTCCAGCAAGACGAAACAGCCTCAACGATAGGCATCAAATATTGCTTTTTAACGGTCACAGCATTAAGCCTTTTAGTCCACACACATCCTGCTTTCCCCATTTGATTTTTTTACTAGGAGTACCGAAGCTGCATGAGGCAATGAAATCGGACTTATGACGCCGTTCTCCTGTAGATTCTGCAGTATCTCAGAAAGTTCAGCACGCTGTGAGAAAGGGACTTGGTAACGTTTCCCAATTATCGGATTTTCGGTCTTGACCTTGATGTTTATTTTCGTAGTGTTACATCATCCCAGACCAGACAAATTCTCTGAAAAACTGCTTTTAAATTCATCAATATGCAGTTCATTTCCTATCGTAAATGAATGGTCCTCGGTTGCATGAAGTATAAGCACCCCAGATTCGACCACTATAGAATGAACATCCTTACAGAGCACGTCACGTCCCAGTAGTATCTCATAAAGGAGTATTCTGTCCGGGACAATGTACAGTGTGACATATGTTACGATTGTCCATTACGATGCATATTATGATTTTTCCTGCAACTTCAATTTCGGATCCTCCGAAACCAATCAGGCGCTTTCTTGCTGGATATCGTTTAATGTCCTGAACTTGAGATTCTTGAATGAGAGAGACATCGCTGCCCGTATCTGCAAATACTGAGTACTCCTTTTCCTCTAGCTTAATTTTTAACATCACTGGAGGCACGAATTCTTCTGATGACGATGTAAATTCGATCTTAGAAATGCTCGCCTTAGTGGACATCTGACAATTTTTCGCTTCGTGACCCGGCTTCGAGCATTGTTGGCAACGAACTTTACGTTAAGGTTTTGGGCATTTCGCAGCTATGTGGCCAAACTCGTTGCAGTTGAAACATTTCACGCCCTTGCGACCATTGTTGTTCAGGACCTCAAGTTGACAAATTCTCCAGCGAATGTAACAAGTCGTTGCATGATTGGAGATTCATGGCAAGTAGCGCGCGTGTAAGTGAGATATCGTTAATTCCATAGACAATGTAAGAAATCAAAGAAGGTTCGTCTAACTTACCTCGACGTCCAACGTTCAGCATTGTGTAGAGGTATTCCCTCAGAGATTCGTTTGTTCTACGCCTACGTTTTGACAATTCTCTATGCACCTCAGCCACATTAACGAAACAAGGAAAATCCGCTGCTAGAGCCTTCGTGAATTGTGACCACGTGCTAAAAACCGGCTGCGCATCGGCTCATTCTTTAGGTACCTCCCGAGTTTGTGTTGCACTGCAAGTAATACCGCTTCTTCGCTCCAAGAGTACAATTGCCGCATCTGTTCTACTTTATCGATGAACTGGTTTGACGTTATATTCTCTTTAAGGGGGTTGAAATCTGGAAGCACTCCAACTATATCCTGAATTCGATTGGATTGATGCCATTGCCCGATGTTCCCGTTTGTATTCCGTGTTGGTGTAGTTTGTCTTGAAGATACGGAGACCAGAGAAGCTGATGATGTAGTTAGTTCTTCTTCTGCTTCCTGCTCATCGTTTACATCATTGACTGTGGAGTTGGCGGCCTGTTCTGTCGTCGGCGCTCGTTCTCGCTCCTTTTGAATCATGTCGCTGCTGGTACCTGCGCGTTGTACCTTCGCTAGTTCATTCCTCTCAAGATTTGCAGCTATCGCGCTCACAGAGTTTGCCAAATTCGCAACTATGTCCCGCAGGTCGTCTATCCTCCTTTGGAAATCTGGAACTTCTTCTTCATCGAATTCGTCATTGCTGATTTCATCTGATCCGAAAGCTTCCATTAATTTTGCTACTTTTGCAGCTTTATTTCCAGCCACTTGCAAATTCTGGTTTCTCAGCAAACGATTTAACTATGCCACTTTTAATGAATTTAATTTGAGCATGATGTATTCTCCTTGACTGCCTGATCAACACTACTCGTTTCCTTTGTTCTTGTATCTTTGAAAAAGATAAGAATACAAGAAACAATGGAAAAAAAAGATAAAGGGGGTAGGATATTGCGGAGAACCTGAGAAACACGTCCGTCTTCAACGACTCCCTGACATAAGTATACTTAGTTTTCCAAGGTATAAGGCCTTTGCATGAGTTAGGTATGAAAAGTGAACTTACTCCATGCCCACACACACTACCGGATGATTTGCCGAGAAAATTGAAACCGGATCATTATGCAGCCTAACCCCAATCTCAAAATATTTAAACTGCACCACATGTAGTTACCACCATGAGAAGGTAGAGTTGGCTGTCATCCCTAGAAGTGCTGTTATCTTGCCAACGACAGTTGGTGGCCTTGCTCTCAAATACTTTTTTGTTGGGGAGGCAACATGCAATTTCTCAAAGCCTATGGTTAGTAGTGAGATACATATTGAAAAGCCTTAGCGTAGTTTGTGACTGTTTCTGGTGGGAAAAGAAGCGCCTCGTTTCGAGTGTTTACCTCAGCTTGGATCATTGGACACTTCTCAGTAGAACGCCAGATTGCTATTCTTGGAGCAGATCTAAAATAGTAAGGGGAAGCGTTCATCTACACACATACATGTTGAACCATGCCAAAAATGTCTTAACTATGACATTTTCAAAAACATATTCGTTTCTACTACGGCACTCAACAATTTTCAAAAAAAAAAAAAAAAAAGTTACTAAAAGAAGCAAACAAAACAATTCATATAATTTGCAATATATTTTATCTCTACAACAAATTGTAATACATTTTCGTTTCTTAAAATAAGTATTCAATACATTTTCGTTTTTTTTTTTTTTTAATAAATAAATTAAATAAATATTATTTCATTCTATTTAATTAAAATCGAAAGAAAGAGTGAGGTATGTCTTGAAAGTTAAACAATAGCTAAAGAAAAATATAAGGACAAAACCAAGAAATTATTTATTTCAAAAAAAAATCAAGTCTTCTTTTTAAGAAATTTAATAAATAAAATTGACGCAGCCAATAAAAAATACTAAGCAACGGTCAAATTACAATAAAACCTCTTTAAAGGCTCTATCGAATTCATATTTTCAATTTTTCATTGTAGAAATAATAGTCAAACTTACGGTCTAGGTTTCAAAATAAATACTTAAAAACTAAATATAAATAAAAAAAATTGTACTTAAACTTAAAATATAAAGTGAAATGACTAATTGAAATAATATGCTTGATTTTCGAAACGAAAAGCTGTTTAAAAAAAAAAAAAATAGAACACTAGAGACTCAGAAATAACCTCAGCATAAGATTTCCCAATAAAATTTCATACTCAAGTTTTTGATGAAACAATTTTCCATTCCTTTTAAATAAATTCTGTTTATAAAAAAAAATAAATAAATAAATATTCTGGTAGAGTTGTACTAAAGAAAAAGAGAGAACACTCGTTTCAACACAATTTCTATGTAAAATAAAACAAATACGCGAAAAGGCGAAGAAGATTTTACATAAAATTATGTTCATAGCACCTCGTTGAAATGGTTTGACTTGGACAAAAGGACCAAATATAATTTCCTACAGTACAATGATCATTATTATCTATAATATATGTATAACACTAACTAGATCGTTCATGAGAGAGTACGATTTTTTGGCACAGTGTTTTGACCCCGGATGATATGGGATAGAGTAGCTGTCAGTTGGGGATTCGTGAAAGCTACGGTGCGTTCCTTTTTTGACATCGAAAATGGACGTAACCGGACGTAGAGAACAGCTGACATAAGGCAGGAAGCAACTAAAATGCTAAGTAGAATGATTAAAGTTATCGCAAAGCCAGGCGTTGTCATGCAGATAAGTCCATCATCTCTGGCCGGAAAGACCATTGTTGTCGGTTGGTTTTCGGTCGTTGTGTTGGTATTCTCTTCTATGGCAAATGTTAGATCACCGGAAGATACAACTTTAATAATTCGATTTAGACCGATTTCCTGTTCGGGATCTATGGCTCTAGTACGTCGTACTCGGCGTTCATCTCGTCGTTTACTAATGACTCCGGCAATATGGTAAGAGTCCAATGCCAATGGAGGTGGAGGCCCATATTGGGATTCAGGACCGACTTGAAGATGATGCACTTCTTGGAGATTGGGATCAGAACACTGGTCTGGACATTGGTATCTGCAAATTTGAATGGTACACTGAAAGTGAACTTCCATTGAATCGGGGAACTTGAATGCTTGGAAATGAGCATATGAAAGCACTGATGCACTGGCACCGAAGTTCTTAATCTTTGTAAATCTGGACATTAGTTTTGGCCTAGTAACACAACCTCGCTGATCGACTAACTGAATTGGTGCACGTTTTCCATCATGCGCTACGCAATTTCTCACCAGCATATCGAACTTTGCATCATCGTCCTTAATAGCCAACACCATAGTCATAGTTTGTCCAATTTTAACAAGACCCGATACTTCTGACGCCCATGGTCCTTTACCAACTTGAATTTGCATCCAACAGCCGACATTGTCACCAGCAAAATCAGCTCTAACCACGTCGAGCATATCCACAGGGAACGGCCTAAATGTGACACTTTTCTCGTATTGATCATGCCAAGTGCAACGGAGTTTTCTTGCCTGATCCCATACTTCCTGCACCTGCGGATCGTACTGTAGAACAATAATATTTTCAAAATACGTTCCCGATCCCGATTCGTGCCCATATCCATAAAGTCCGTTCTCAGTGTTACCAGATGTTCCACATTCATGTAAACCAATATCAAATGTTGCCGAGCTACGACCTAGGCCAGCAGGTAGATGAACACAATTGATGTTGCTGTAGTGACCCTTAGAGAATACAATCCCATAGAAAGGTTTATCAAACTGAACAAAGACCTTCATTCCGTTTTTCTCACACTTGACATCAAGTGAAATTATCTTTGGCATATCCTGACCAGGTGAAGCCCATATTTCATTATTATTCGATGCGCTGATACTCAAGTCTGGTAGGCTTTGTGGTCTCAGCGGTAAGGGTGGTGGTGGACCTTGATAAGAAAGCTGTTGCGGCGGTGGTGGTCCAAATGGCTGGCTCAAAGCCAATTGTATGTTACCTACGGGTTTAGAGATAATTAAGATGTTATTCATGTCTCATAACAATGTTCATTACCTCTTCCTGGGTTGTTTTGCATGTTGTGTTGATAATGCACCTTTGGATTATTATCCTGATCAGATTCTTGAGCCACTTGATCGACATCGTTTTCACTGTCAGATGTTTCATCGCCAGGGATAGCCTTAACTACATCAACTTCTTCAGCCAAAGCGATCTAAAAGTAGAAAAATGCAACATTAATTTGTTATAAATGTATATGAGGAGATTGAAGAAGTTGTAATTGTATCACAAGGGCATAATTATATGTATAGGTTATCTGTATAAACTATCATTGAAGCATATTCAGTTTAAAGTAAGTCCACTTCGTGCTCCAGTAAAATTCAATGCTCAACTCATTCATTACCACTTCGCTGGTCTTCATAATTCCAGTCTGGTCATATGAGGAGATGTTACAATGGATTTCCAAAAGGCGGAATACTGGGAGCTATAGTGTGGAAGTATTCCATAAGCTTGAGTCTAAAAATCATTTGTTTTTGATTAAGATTAAAGTATACTTAAAGAAGGGCTACCACGATTGAGATATTTATAGGTGTAAATAATTTTAGTCATTATTTATTGCATAAGATATAAGATTTTCCACTTATGGCCATCAGCTAAGCCTTGGGATATAAAGTCTGAGTTTTTTTTTTAGGATTCCACCTACTTCAAAAGATTGTATAGAGCCACCCTTTCATAATGGATATCAGTTTTGTTGACGATTTATTGGAGTAAGTAAGTAAGAGAATGATAGAGATTCTCATAGACAGATATTTTGGATTGGATGCTTGCCGTTGTCTTTCCTGTATTTCGGTGTACCGCCTGAGTGTGAATCCACAACTTTTGCATAGTAGCCCTCAAACTAACAACCAATACATCACAATTGTACCATCAGACATCATTCTATGACTAGTTCTTCCATGATTGCATTAACCTTGGATGAGTGGAAAACCCCAAAACGAGCTTTTCGGCCTCTGTACTAGGTCCCAGCAACTAAGACGACTTCGACTGTAGTGCGAATAAAGAGAAATCTTTAGATAAATGACGCAGACAAAAGGAAACCATGCATAATCTTCAATAGAAAGAAGTAAACAGTCAACTTGCTGTTCTCAACTGGAGACGACTAGATAAAAATCGAGCCAATTGCAGAGCTTCGTTCGCTGACTGTCAGGTCAGTATTTAGATATCGAACATAAGCACCACCTAGGCCACTAACTAAAACCAATTTTTCGTTCTTTCAGGATTAAAATGAGCTTAGAATCAGTTCTTAGCAACAATAACCGAACGGATTTGGAAATTAGACTCAGAAGATTAGTGATGTGCAGAATTGGTCTTGATCTTACAGCCCTCCACACGCTTGCTTCATATGTTACACTTTTGTTGAATATCTCGTTTATCTGCAAAACGTATCTATTGTATATGCTGAAACGTGCCGACCATGTTATCAGTTGAAAAACAAAGACAACCCCAATATAGGCAAGTAACTACTCTATTGATCTTGGTCTTCCATTAGTCAATCCAAACAATCGTCTAGTTCAGATGCCGAAAAATCGCGTGTCAATGCCCTATATCGCATTCCGTTGACCACAGCCGTCTCGATAATGCCGTCTTCGAAAAAGTAAGAGCCAATCGCTGTATCAGAACATGCATTAAACCAAACCGTAACTTTTAGAGACAGAAAAAGCGGTTCAAAAATTAATTATAGGTATTAACGCTTTCCTAAAAATCAAGTTCCCCAGCAAGGATATTTTCCATGCTCCGAGCGTATTGAATAGGACAGCGTTTATCAAATGGCAATAATTTTCGAGGAAATTGTGCAAATCAACCTTTAAAATTTTTCAGATACTCGGTGGATAGATCTACGTTATAAAGTTTGTGGATGTTGGTCAGCATTGGAATCCATGGTCTTATTACTTCGAGGTGGACTGCAATCTCTGGTTTGGCTGTTGCTCCGCTACTATTTGAATTGAATTTGGTCACTAAATGTTTAATATTTTTGGGTGTTAGCATTGTTAAACAGTGATATTTTCTTGAATACGCACGTTGCGTTAATACAATGGATGACTAGTTTTGCTCCATGGTCAAGTCTAGGCAATTAGTCTATGAGCTCTTTATTTTTACAACCTTTTAATGGATCGATAAGTACGGCTATGACGAGTTGCATTGATGAGTTTGCACCGCCATTTCCATTTTTTGTGATCTGAATGAAGGTATCGGCGAAAACTGTCGCAGCTCACAAAATTAAATATCCAGTGAAGATTATAAGACGATGGCTAATGCAAAAAAAAGAAACCTCACTCAAATTAGGCCGAATTTAGGTCATATGGAGGAAACTCAGGGTTGTATCCACCTTAAAATCTAGAAAAGCTGAAGTCTAAAAACATTAGATGGGCCAATAGACATTTACGAGTACCTAAGTTTGAAATTAAAAAGAATTGTTCTTATGGGCTCATAATTCACTCTTTATTTGGTATACTAGATAACAAGCAAGGACCACCTTTCTGGATTAAGAAACTCCTTCAACAAAATGAAGGGCAAAACCAAACCAAGGTCCCAGCCTATATGAAAAGTACAATGATCCCTATGCAGCTGAAGCCTGATTTGACAGAACTATCTACATTGTACTTTCGACATTGCTCTGATTGATAGTAGTCAAAAAATACGAGTAATACGGATGTCATGGCAAGTTCTCCCGAAAATAAATATCTATCTTCACTATCTTGACATTTCGTGTGTAGGAAAGTAGGAAACAATAAAGCTGAAAGAAGAACTTAAGAGTTGTAGTAAGTTGAATTATATCCCTTATATGAGCAGCTAGCCAATCACTGATTACAATTTCGATGTTAAATGTAATACAAGATTTCCCAGCCCAATCAACTGGGAACCTAGACGATTTTTAAATGAAAATATTAATCTACACAGATAAATAGAAAATTACACAGTACATAGTATAACGATAGTAGTCAGAAAACTTCATTTTACCATATACATTGATAGCCAAGGGTGTATAAAAGTACTGGGACCGCCAACGATAAAATTAAATCTTCACAAGCAACTGCAGACCAAATGAACTAACAAGGTAAGGGTTAATGCATGATGTGTAAAAAAATTGAGAAACAATTACCATCTCCTTCTTTCCAATAGGGACTTGACAACTTTGAATTTAATTTGTGAACGCACTCTTTTAATAATCATCAAACTGTCACTGTCAATTTATTCAGTAAAATCAACGTTTTCATCATGGTAAAGTTCAGAGCTCAGAACCAACATTGAACGCAAAATAGCGTCCGTTCCGGCCGAAATGTGTGGTCGAGTCATTAAAAATTGGGTCCAACGAATCAAGCGCTGCAAACGTACCGCGGTGGCCATATGAACGAAGTCGAGTTCTATTCATAAATGTTTTGATTGTACTTCAAGTCGATAATAAAGTTTTTGAAATATGTCAAATGCTTTGCGTTTTATTTAAAAAAAAAATTGTCAAGTCCTTATTCGAAAACCCTATATATGCAACTTCAGCTATCCAACAGAAGAGGGAACTATTTTTTTTTTTTAATAAAACTAGCGAGCATAGAGCCCAGATTTCCATATATGTATAGTAGAAAAAAAATGGAAAAATTGCTAACAATCAGGAAAAAGAGCAGCTACACAATAAGCTTCTTACTAGGCTAATACTATGGCCGATTTATGATATATAAAAGTTTTCGCGACGAAAAAGACAATTCGTCCATGGCTTACTGTCAATGCACTGCACTATCCATATGAAGAGAGGACTAGAGTCTTAGGTGAGTGCTTCTACATTACCATAAGTGAAACTTTAACTGGATTTGGAAGAATACCTCCTCAAAATACGATAGTTCCATCAAGGGTAGATCGAACCTGGAAAATATCTGAATACTCCTTGTAAAAGCAATCACTTAATCTAACCTCAACAAATTGAGCAACCTTCGAAATCTAAACAAGCTTCTCATATTATGTATGCTTTGTTACGTGCAGTCACTATTTCAGCCCTTTATTCCTTTTATGTGACCTACAAAGAACTCTCTACGGTTTCTAGAGATGTACTATCAAGTGCCAATCAACAACATGAACTTTGTGCAGTTATTCCACTAAATCACTTCCTAATTTAATTTCATGACAAGTAATAATACAATAAGATACGATATCATAGCAGTAGTACCACTTTGGCTTTCGTCCGGAATATCCCTTCATCTGGCCATCCTACAGTCTTTCTATAGAATTTTTTATAATAACGTTTCAAATAGCACATATGCCAACAACTTTCAATTGAATGTTTTTATCTAAAAATTAGCTGTCAACCACTTAACAAGCTCATCGCTTGTTAGTCCGAATTTGAGGTGACATACATCGGCAGGTATTGATAGATAGATTGTATGTACGAGTTGCAGTTTGAAACCTGTCAGACGAAGATTTTCCTTAAAATGATAAATGAATGATGAGCGAGTACATGTATGAATTTTCAATGCGACCATCACTATCCGTATAACTGACCGCAATAGTAGCCAATGTACTGAGTGTCTATGTATACAAGAGTATGCCGGCCGGTGATACGCTTACAGGTATATATACCATCGTTTGTCAATGAAAAGCAAACTAATATCTAAGCAGGTCTAATAATTTCTTCGATGGAAAAGTATCTACCAAAGTGCTGATTAATTGCGAGTCTGTCATGGAATTACTTCACGTCAATGTATTATAGATGTGGAAAGAGAGCCACATAACTTGACCTAATGTCCGAGTCCGAGATGTCTGTTCTTGGTCTACATCCTGTATAGTCGTAACAACAAATAATTACACATTAACATACACATACACATATGTACATCCATTATTTTATTGACAAATATAATAAAATATAAAAACACATGATATTTTAATACGACCAGATAATAGATTGCGTAACAAGTGAAAGATTCAGAAATTTGTGTAGCTTTGTCTCATTGCCTGTAAGAAATTCGAAACGAGCAACTAAATGACGTATTCCATCTTTCTTTCGAAAGCAAATAATTACGAAGTTTGTAAGCCTTGCTTTAGGCTTTATCGTCAAGTTGAGTTAGATGGGGATAGTTGCCGAATTCGTTCGCTTTAGACGTTTCTTAAGAAAATCTACGAATTTTCGATTTTCACAAAATGAAAGACTTCTTAAAAACGATTCTCTGGACGCAAATCAATTTGCGTCCGCATCTGTCGGGAGAGAAAAGGACTTGGATGTCAATTTTTTGTAAAAAAACAGATCGAGGGCAGTAAGAGCCATTAAAGGCTCTAAGCTCTATTAATGACAAATATCTTGAACGAACGCCTAGTCCCTGCCTGGTAATCTACGGCAATGAAAAATACATCCAACTATCTTGCGTAATAAAAATGGCCCATTGATTTATGTACTCGTAGCTAAGATCAGAAAGCTTGCCCAGTAAAATTAGAAGCAGTCGAAGACCGCAATTGACCATTGCCTTCCCAGGTACCATCGAAATATCATAAACAAAATCCATGTAAACTATCCAATATCTAAGGAAAAAAAAAACAGAAATTAATATTAAAATACTGCAGGTTTCTGAAAAAAGATCACTGTGCTAAACATGTAGCTACCTGCATATTGAACATGGACCAGTTTGCCTCTAGTTTGCTTTTAGTACCTCAATCCCTGTATAACATATATCGCAGTATGTTAGATGTTCCTCTAATAGCTACACTTCTTTTTCGGGTTTAAGTCACGAAACTGCTAGATGTCCTATTGGGTCAGCAGCACAACAATCAAGCTCGTACCGCAGTGCTTGCCTTACCTCACAGTGGTGGTGCTTGACCCCGGAAAACGATTAAAGGACAACAAACTCCAGTCTGCACATGGAATGTTCTTGTCTTGCATTTTAATTATTTCGCATTTCATTTATTCGCAAATTTTGTTTCCCATTCATTATCTAGCAATTTTTATCTTGCAAAGTAATAAAAAGACAAACTCTATATTTTAAAAGAATTCAAATTCAATTTTTTTTTTTTGCAGAATTCGAATCAAATTGATTAACAAGAATGTATTAATAGAAATAGGCAATTTATCAACAACTGTCAGGCAGGCGCCTATGTCTTACAAGTACCTGAGCGGATTTCAACTCCCTTTTCGAAGGGCTTAGTGCTCTCTCGATTTCGTCGTCCAAGCAATATAAAAAATTAAATAAGACAAAGCGACGTAAGGCCAAATTCTTTCAAAATAACAAATTTCTGCTTAATCATAAGTGAAATGGAAAAGCGCGGAAAAAGCATTGCGAAATGATACCTTTGCCATATAACTTAAAGGGCAAATTAAAATTCGCGAAACAGCTATTGCGAGACAAACACAATTTATTTCGATAAATGCGAAGTAAGATTTGCGAAATCTCGAATTGGTGGGCACCCACACCGATCACTACCTCGTTGAAGCCGAGGTATGTCTAGGGATATCTAAAATACAACAACAACGAAGAAATACTCTGTTGATGTTTAACCTGGAACTCTGCACTCGCAACAAACCGCCAGTGTATTTGCCGATCCCGTATCCCTCAACCGCTCGACATGTTCTATCAATCCAATATCAAGTGCTTAGGACTAGTGGCATCGCCATCGCTGATGTGCAACTCTGACCACCTTCACGAAGCCCATGGTTTGATGAAGAATACATAAAAGCAAGCGTAAGGAAACAACTCGCCTACGAAGCGGCACCGCATAGAAGAAGGAGAACGCCTTGTAAGCTCTACGAGCAAAAGAGGAAGGAAGAACATCGGCTTCTCCGGAGAAAAAAGAAGGAGAGTGAGAAGCACGCGATTGAGAAATTAAAGAAGTTTTACCAAAAAGTGAAAAGAACATGTCAAGGCAACAAGACTGAATAGGGGCCTGTAGATATGAGTAAGGAAATATAGTAGTAGATATGGAATAACCACTGTGGACCAATGTCCAAATCGATACCCACCATCTTTTCATCGATTTTAAGCCCGCATATGACAGCATCTATAGAGATGAACTATACAGAGCCATTTCCAGCTTTAGAATCACTGCCAAACTCGTCAGATTGTGCAGTTCAGCTCCGTAAAGTTCAGAAACAATCTCTCCGAAACCGTTGAGGTTAAAAAATTATTTAGGCAAGGTGATGTGCTGTCATGTAAGTTTTCAACTTATAGTTGCAAGACTCGCAAACCTATATCAGAGGTACAATTCTGTACAACTACCTGTATACGCTGATAACATTGACATCATTGCCAGAACTGTCACTGGCGCGATCGCAAATATTGGAACGGAAGCAGCAAAAATGGGTTCAGTCGTAAATGAGGGCAACACTAAATATGTATGCTGTCGACAAGAAGGGACCAACGACGTCAACGCTATAACTTTGAAATAGTCAGGGATTTTGTATACTTTTGCTCATCGGATTTCTCATCAGAGATCAAACCAACAAATCTCTGTTTCTTCGGCCTAAGAAGGTGAATGCGTATTAAGGCCTTGTCACGACACAATCTGTATAAGACTTTCATCATTTCAGTTAGGTGGACGAAGATATCCTTGGCCGTTTCAAACGCGAAATTCTTTGAGTGATTTTTGGTCCCATTGGAGTCAACGAGGTGTGGAGCAGCAAATTTAACGGCTAATTCTACGGTGACGTTGAACTGCTCAGAAACGTGCACATAAATCACCTAAGATTCCAAGAATATATAGAGCGAATGAACACCAACGCTCCGCCCCGAAGAGTCTTCGATTCCAACCCACAGCATACCCTGCCCAAAATACATGATAATGAGGTACACAACATGTGAAATATGAGAAATAACAACTGTTTGACACTGAACCTAGTAAGAGTAAGCTATGGCTCACGTTATACCAAACACACTAGACCGATAATGATATAACATATAGTATGTATCATATATAGGTACAAATAATTTAAATTTAATCTTCAGTAGAAAGTGGGAACCGGCTTCAACGCAACTCACAGCCGCAGCTCACAAAATTGAAGCCGGATCTTTTACATCCATATAGAAGCTTACGAGTATACGAGTATACATACATATATCAAGGATATGTTAAACTTTTTGATAAAAATCAAATAGAATATGAAAAGTTAGTTGTTGACCTTATTTAACTGTTTGCCGAATAAAGGCAATAGCTTTGTACTATTGTAATTAGAAACACTTATTGGAATACTTAAGTATTCGACTCATACTCACCATTAGCCATCATTAAAGATATAAGAAATACCAGCGAACCATGGAGCCGTTGAAAGAGAAATTATCTGTGCAAATACGAGGGCGGGTCAATAAGTCCGTGACTTTTTGAATTTCTGACCTCTTTACTGAAACAGCAACACTGCTCCTGTCAACAGGCATCTGTCAGTTGACTCCTGTCAAAATTTAAACTTGCTGCGTCAGTTAGTTTGTGTTTGACAGCTATTTTTATCAGACTACTCACTAATTTGAGGAGAAAATGGAAAAAAGTGAATTTCGTGTGCTTCACTTCACAGGAAGGTTTGGCGTTGTTTAATCGCAATATGGAGGAGTTTTTGCGCCGTTTTGTAACCGTGGACGAAACATGGATCCATCACAACACACCAGAGAACAAACAACAGTCAAAACAGTGGGTTTCTAAGGGTGAATCGGCGCCAAAGAAGGCCAAGGTGGGTTTGTCAGCCAATAAAGTTATGGCGACTGTTTTTTGGGATGCACGCGGGATAATCCACATTGACTACCTTCAAAAGGGAAGAACAATCAATGGGGAATATTATGCCAACTTATTGGACCGATTCAATGACGATTTGAAAAAAAACCGACCTCATTTGGCCAAGAAAAAAGTTCTTTTCCACCAAGACAATGCAAGGGTGCACACATGTGTAGTTGCCATGGCAAAAATCCATGAATTGGGCTATTAATTGCTCCCTCATCCACCCTATTCTCCAGATTTGGCTCCGAGCGACTACTTCTTGTTCCCAAACCTGAAGAAATGGCTTGGTGGAAAAAGATTTGACTCCAATGATGAAGTCATCTCGCAAACAAAGGCCTATTTTGAGAACCTCGACAAATCATTTTTTTTGGAAGGGATAAAAAAATTGGAGAAGCGTTGGACAAAGTGTATAGAGCTCAAGGGAGACTACGTTGAAAAATAAAATTATTTTTTTATCAAAAAATCTGTGTTTTATTCCAAAAGTCACGGACTTATTGACCCACCCTCGTATGTTAAGAAAAACTAAAATTCCCAGGAGATACTAAGACAAAAGTCCCGATTCCCGGGTAAAACACAAGAAAAACAAAACATTCGATGAAGACACAACCTTTTTCCACTTAAAAACGGAAATCAAAGAGAAACCCGCCACAGTTCCAGAGCCAAGCCTGGTGCTGGTCGCATAACTTTTTCTTATCTGAAAAGGTTAAATCAAACTTAATTAATGCAATCACAGTCATATGTGGAAACAACTTTCTCCTTAAGATTCCTCAACTAAAAAGCGAAAGACCATCATGATGTAGATCCTTTTCAGAGCTGAGCGCATGAGTTAAAAACCAAGTCAATCTTAGAAACTCGTTTCGTTTCAGATCCGTTAAATGCCTCCATGATGTCCTAATTTATCGTTAAAGGTGGACCATTAAACTAACAAAAAAAAAGGAAAAAACGAAACGACGAAAATTCGCCACCGCGAAACTAAACTAAATTACCGAAAATTTCTTTTGGAATCTTGTAGCTGCTCTTCATACTGACAGAGACGCGCAACTACTCACACGTATAGAATGCCTTTAGTGTCGGCAGCAACAAGATAAAAGCGAAAAGTATTTGCAATTATAAAATAATGCACTCGTATACTTGATTTAATAAGGTCACCTCCAACTTCAATATCTCTACGCTCCAGCTTCGCGTTCGTACTTTTCATCGCTTCTGGGCACCCGGGATGAAGCTGCCATACGAGTACTCGCACTCGCACTCGCACTCGTATCTTCTTGTCTTGTTGAATATAGGAAGATAATTTACATAATACCAATTGAGTTCTATAGTGGAATCAGTACTTTTCGCTCGCGCGCGCAACTTTGATCGTAAACAGGGGGAATGTACTGGCTTCCGGCATCCCCCTAACCAGCAGAGTTGGATTCGAGGTCGGCGTCAGAGACACGGATGTCGTCGAAACGGCTACGATCTCGGTAGACCATTCATACTTTGGAACTTGCTTTTGGTTCGGTGCCAGTTTTCATATGTCGGAGTTGGAGTCAAAGTCATCGTCGTCATCGTTGTCGTCGTCGTCGCTGCGTCGTCTTCGTCTTCGCCGTGCGTCCGCCTCATTGTTGGTAGAAAGGAATCCATGTGAGAGTGGTCCCGATACGCATCGATAATAATATATATACTCGTACATACTTAAAAATGTACCCAGACAGACAGATTGTCGGGGCGCGAGAGCCAGGCTTAAGGAACTAGTTAGTGACAAGGTTGACCTCTAAAATGCACACAACATAAGAATTAAGAGAAAGTCAGAACTACGATGCTAATCGATGAGAACTTTCCATATAAAAATTCAATCTGCTGCGCAGCAAGAGATAGTATGAACGGGCTTGATTGCAGATAGCTGGTGCTATTGATGGCGTGGTGAACGAAAGTTTGTTTTCCTGGACGCTGATGCATACTACGAGTGTGTTGCCAAAGTGATCAAGTGTCAGCAATTGGTCAATTTGTTTTGAAATACGTGACATATTGGATTTGTAATCCGACATAAATAGCTTCTTCGGGACGTGTGGAATTAGAATTAGAATATGATGAGGGGATAATAAGTGAAAGACAAACTGGTTAAATTTGTGCGCGAGAAGGACAATAATTTTTGGGAACTTTATTTTAAGTTGATATAGCATAGATGTGTACATGCCAAGGAAGTAGGAGTATTTTGGATCCTTTTAAAACAAACATATTTGCTGACTATTCAAAATACACTAATTCTCTACTACTTGTCTGTACCACATATATAAGAGCAGAAAGATAAGGTACAATACGACACCCTTCAATTATGATAATTCATAGAAGATCAGCTGGATGAGATTCAGTGGATATGCCGATTTAACGGTAACCTTATATATATTAGCTAGTTCGTCATATTTAAAACTCACGATATTTGATGATTCTACAGCAGGGATTAACTGTACTATTGATAAAAAGCAGGGACAATGGCTTTTGCCCATGTACGTGGAATGATCGAATCTTTAACAAACCTCATGTAGTCCCGCTGCAAAACGGTTATCATTGCAACCCAAAAAGTGTCCAACGATAGACCTTGAAAAAGGATGAAAAACTGAGACATTAAGTCTGGCGATTGCTGTAGAATAAAGAACTATTTTAAAGGGAGTTGCCGTCACAGACTGCCTGATTACAAACGTCATCAACGCTGAATTCTTCATTAAAAGCCTGACATATGCACGCTCACGCGTGGGAAGAACAAGGAGTTTCAAAAGATTGCTTCTACGAGCTCTACGTCTAAATAAATTAGTAATGTCCCAAGTACGACGCGACGTTAATATCATCATTGGTATTTAAAACGAGAAGGTAGGAAAGGAAAGCGGATTTAGCGGAAAGGTTTCAAAATATAGCCTACATCAGTTCGCGCTTCTTGTACCCTATCATCCATAAATGGCTGAACATATTTCGCACTAGCCCAAAAACCTTAATCTGTCATCTTGATTAAGTTCAGTTCAGCTTACGAAAGAAATTTTGTTCTACATAACATCGATCTCGTGTGACCGCAGAAAAACAAACCGTCAATTATATTTGCGTAATGCTGGTTTTCCCTCTGTTGCACTGATTTATATGCGGGAAAGTTTAGCGCATCAAAGCTCTGCATTTAAAAAAACATAAACAAAAACCGCCCGTGGATGTCTACGTAAAACGAATCAGTAGTATTGATTGATTCCATTGCTACTTTAGAATGAAGAAAATGAAGAAGATGGACAGCGCTTTTTAAACATTTTCTTAAAAAAATTATTTTTTTCTTAAAAAATTAATAATATTGTAAATAAATAAAAGTTATATCGAATTATTTAACATGTTTATACAGATTATTTAAAATTCATGTAAAATAAATAGCAAATTATATAATAATAACAAAAAATAAATATAAGGAAAAATAAATTCATATACATATGTATGTATGTTACGTACAAAAATATAAATATAATATATCTATTCATATTTCTACATAAAATTATACTAAGTATCAGGAACGAAGAGAGTAAGAAATAGAAAGAGAGGAAAATGGAATACCAGTTCAAAGTTGGTAATTAAAAGTAAGATCGATCTGTTTGAGGAGTCCAATGTCGATATTGTTTGTGTTACTGAAACATGGTTGCCATTGCCACACGATCTGAAAAATCGTTGGTTCAGATGGAATACGGCGAGTTGGTGGTGGCGTTGCTATGACATATGTTAGAGACGGTATCAAGTGTAACCCGAGATGTCAATCCCCTCCTGATAGTGAAATTGAATATATTTTCGTTGACATACATGATAGACGAAGAGAGTACTCTGCTTGATAGGCCCGATAGGCACATAAATTTTCTCCTTTAATTTCAGTCATATAAAATATCATTGTTACCAACCTTATTTGTGCGAATACCAGCATATGGACACACTTTTCTGGCGTTGCCCGTCCAACATTGCTAGATATGTTTTGGGTTGACAATTTAGATAAGGTAGCCATATAATACTAGCTACCAGCGGCCGTTTTCAGAAAACATTATCTAATCTATCTGACCTACGATTTTAAAGTCATCCATACTCCCAAAATTATTGAATATATTAAACACATTGGCCATGTCCGACTTGAAGAATGTGTCAGAAATGTTAACTGGGAAAGTATATACTATGTACTTTATGTATATACTATGTCTTTACCTAAAAAGAAGATGACAAGAACATCCCACTAGTAAAGACAATTTATGCCCCCAAAAGTAAATCATGGTTTTCTCCTCCGATTCGCTCATTAATACAACAACGTGAACAAATTTCTGGCCAATAGAACGATTTAGAGTAGATGAACATCATCATATACATATACCGTTCACTCAGAAATCAAGTAACAATGGCGATACGTTCCGCAAATTCAGGATATATTCAAATCACTTTAATCCTTCAATGAACGGCCGATAGTCGGAATCGCCAATGGAGGAAGTAATTATGCAAATCACATTGACTGCGATGCACTCAATCAAAAATTTGTTTCCTTACCGATTCCCCCAGTAGCAGATGTTGATAACTTGGATATTTTGAATGATGTGCATTTGAGTCTGGTACCCTTAGAATCTAGTCCCCTTTTTTCATGTAAGGCAATAGACAGAACAAAAGATAGTAACCACAGTCAAGTCAAATGCCATTCGTCTCGATCAGATACACCCACTGTTTTAAAAAATGATTTCATACCATTTATTACACATATTTTTAATTCTATCCTAACAAGAGGTATATTTCCGACGCAATGAAAAATAGTAAAAATCTTGTCTGTTGCTAAAAACTCGAATGGTAAGGAATTTAGACCAATTTAAATGTTGCCTTATTTAACAAAGGTCTTTGAAGAAATATTACAAAACCATAGGACTTTTTATTCAAGCAATTTCAATTTGATAACATTGAAACAGCCCGGTTTTCGCAAAAGACATAACTGTATTACAGCCTTATTGAAAATATACTACAGGCCATGCATGAAGATAAAGTGATCTTTCTTATTCTATTAGATATCTCTAAGGCATTTTATACAATAAATCACACCATTTTTTGTGACAAGCTGAAACGATTCTATAATTTCTCATCATGTTCCGTAAGGCTCATACTTTCCTACTTAACAGGTCGGAGGCAAGCAGTCAAACTCAATAACAACTTATTAAATTTTCATCCCATCTCACGAGGAGTTCCCCAAGGATCTATTCTGGGACACATACTATTCTCATTATATGTATGTATGTAAACAAATTTCCGACCATTACTAAGCACTATTAAATCCTAAGAAATCTAAGAAATAGTCGACCTTTTGTATTTCCAGCCTGCCGCATTTAACAATTCCCTCATATTGTATGGTACGTCGAAACAGCCAACAACCTTAACATTGTATTCGATCGTAAGCTCACTCTCGGTAAACATATTATATTGTGGGGAAAATTTATGGTGTCTAACGAAAATCTTAGTCACTCATCCGAGAAGAAAACTTAAAAAGAAAACCTGTATTGAGGCTAGTACACAAGGAGCATCGAATGAATTTTGCAGGAGAACACGTCGCTTGGAGCAGTGAATGGAAACGCGTTGTCTTTTCGGATAAAAAAAGTTTAACCTTGACGGCCCCGATGGTTAAAACTTTTATTTCCATGATCTAAGAAAGGTGGAGCTTATTTTGGCAAGACATCACAGCCATACATCAGGTGTAATAGTGTGGGGAGCTGTTACCTACTATAGCACAATCGAATTGGAGTTTTTGTCCACAACAATGAACCGAAATAACTACAAATGTTTGCTGTAACGGTCATTTTCAAAAGTGAAAAACATTCTCGGACCCCTGCCTTGGATATTCCAACAAGAAAATGCACCCCATCCACACTTCCAGGGTTGTTAGAAGTTGGATTCAATCAGAAGACCTGGAGCTTTAGCCATGGCCGCCCTATTCACCTGACTTAAAAATAATTGAAAATGTTTGGGCATCGTTATCTCGTAAAGTGTGTGAAGGCGGCAGACAATTTGAAGACAAGGACACTTTAATCGAAGCTATTCGTGATGCCTGGGCTCAAATTTCTCTTGATTATTTAAAAAAAACTGTATGATTCTATTCCAAACGCCCCTTATAGAGGTCATATCGAAAAATGGCGGGCATACATATGAATACATAAATAAATATTTTGAAACCATTAAATGTAAACATTTTATTCATTTTTTCCTTTCTTTCGAATTTTTTTGATGTGGCCTCATCCTAGTGGCGCATCTTTTTATACGCTTTTCAAAAGTTCATTGTTTGATCTTGGGAAATTCCAACGGTCATTTAATTTTATGTACTCTTTAATTTTATGACTTTCTGTTGAGAAAATATGTACCTGTTCACAAGTATTAAAAGTTTGGGGGTACAAAATTTCAAACAAGTATAAAGAGTGAAAATCGATTGCAAAATGTATGGCCTCATTCTAGTGATCGTTAGTGTACATTATGGCCCACCTTATATAATTTATAACTAGCTTATAAGATGTTATATCTTACAGAGTATAAGCATTTCCTCATAAATAAAAACCACTACTAAAGAGAGACCTGACAGTTATCTACTCAGAAAACCGTCAACCAAGCTCATCAACAACACCGTCAACGCAAAGTTTCATAGCTTCAACATTAGCTAGGGCACTGCCTTTTTATAGCCAAGTTACGAACGGGGCTATCATAGTTGCCAAGATAACGAAGTGTTCGTACTGTGAAAAAATTGGATTTTAAACGCTACGAATCGAAAGAAAATGCTAGATACATTCTCCAAAGAGTCCTCTACCATCAGTCCCAACATTAGCAGCAAGGCACCGCCGCATCTAATATGCCAAGTTTCACCAAACTACCTGATTTGATTATGTCAAGCTAATACAGCGAGGTATAGGCATACACGTTGCTATATAAGACGAGAGCTGCTCGCATACTTTACGACGAGGGACATCAGTTTCCCGAAAAATCACCAGATATGAGATACTACTGCAGTAGTGTTCCGAAGTTTTAACAGAAAAAGAATGCAAGAATGATGATATAAACGTAGTCGTAGACAGCAACTAATATTAGAAGAGGTTTGGATAGCGATTGCAATATTAGGACTGTGTTGAACTATTCAAATCATATTCGGGAGTTGAATTGGTAAGAACCATATGTTAGTTAATGCCTAAAATATTGTTGAAAGAACTGCCCAATGAATTGAATATTAGGATAATTCTCTATATTAGTCTCTAAATTTGATTTAAAAATATTCACATTATAGGTGGAAATCAGTGAGCAGTCGCAGACTGAAGATGTACATATATGCTGGTTAAGATTGGGTTACGATTTATGTATCTCATCCTCATATAATTCCCATAGTTATATTCACATTCGACATCTTCGCTATAACTCTGACATATCTTTCTGGCACTTAACTAAACTTCGCTCTCTTCTATCGACATGTAGGTATAATATGTATCATAATTTCATGCAAGAAGTAATTTTAATAGCAAATACAGGTTTTTAATTAAAAAATATGAATTTTTTATTGATTCATATTTTCATTTTTTATTGATTCGTATGGAATAGCATATCGGGTAAAAAGCCTCCAAGGCATTGCTGGCACATGCGCACTCTTTTGTTGAAATTTTCCATGACAGCTTTGCATAAATGTGGCTGAATTTCGTTGATACAACGCGTGGTCCTTCAAGGCGTGGGTGGTCAAGGCTTTGTTGGCATAAACCGTAGACTTTAGAAAATGCCAAAGAAAAAAGATAAGGGCGGCGAAATTTGATCACCAAAACGGGAAGGTACACGACCAGGAAATGACTCATTTCCGTTGTTGTTCATTGAATTGCTTCTTGGCCTGTATTGCATGCGACACTGTCTTGTTGAAACCACATGTGGTCCACATCTATATCTTGCAATTTAGGCATAAAAGATTGGATTATCAAGTCGCGACAGCAAGCACCATTAACTGTTATTGCCTGACCAGCCGTATTGTCAAAGGAGAATGCTCCTATGATGCCACCAGCCCAAAATCCGCACCAAACAGTCACCCGTGAATTTTCTGAACCTAAAATTCGACAATTTTGACTATTAACAAACCCATCAAGATGGAAACGAGTTGAAGATGATTTTGTTTGGAAAAATCAGCATCCACTTGTTGTTGTTCCATAATCAATTCATCGAACTCTCTTCTCTGAGCGTGGTCAGTAGGCATCAGTTCTTCATAAAATTGCACTTTGTATGCATGAAAATGAAAATATTTTCCGTAGAATACGCTGTAGAGAGCTTCTCGAAATGTCTAATTCATCACCATGGAACCGAATTGGTGTTCCTGGACTCTCAGCAACACTCTCACGAAAAGAGAGATGTTTTAGATTGAACGACAACCATAATGTATAAGATCACTATTGATCTAGTCTTCCAGAATTTTTGAATTTATCTTTTCACAATATTTTGTACGAAAATTGTCAACTGTAGCTGCCAAACTTTCATTAGTTTTAAAATATTGCTCAACAATGAAAACGCGTTGGTCTTTCGTGTAGTCCTCCATTTTTAATAACCCTGAACGGTCAGCTGTCACATTGTGTTTTTCTTTTGTCGTTGGCAATACTTTACCACACAAATGGTGCAAAATTCAAATCTTGCGTGAATTTTAGGAGACCTTTTATATTATCCTTATCACTTCTGTCAGTTTCTTCCATTTCTCTAATTTTTCTCAGATATACTAAATATCTTTGTCAATTCTACAATATGTACTCGTATATGTCATCTCTATCATTTATGTCATCATGTCTGCCGTATCTGTAATTTCTATCATTTTTGTCATACCGGTAGTTTCTATTACCTTTCTCCTGCTTCTCACGTTTCCTCAGTCATTTCTGTCATTTTGTTCACTTATGATATCTGAGACTTTAGTTTTTTCTGTAGTTTTCGTCTTAAATATTTGTTGACAGTGTCATATTAGTCACCACTGACTGTTATTAGTGTCATTACTAGCGCCGGAATCGTTCGGCTACCTTACATCTTTAATATTTCTAACATTCAAATCAGCTATGGCATTATGGTCATTCATGCAATTTGTTCGTCCTAATCCCCCGGATAGGAGATTTTCCGTTCATCATTTCAGTAGTTAATAGGGCCTTATAAAACGAGGATAATTTCAAAAATAATGCACACCATTACAGTATAACTCTAAAGCCCTTCAATGTACAATAGACTCACTGCTTCTCAATCACTGACTGACAACGTGTTGGAATGATTTCTGTTCAACTGATACCTACATGTTGTACGATGGGTAAGGGCATCTTAGAAACTCTGGTAGCACAGGGTGTTTCCCCAAATGTTGCTTGGCAATCTTCATTAAGAAAATCCGGAAGAAGATTCAGCACACTTCACTCATATCACTTGCATCATCCACTAATGAGTATTGTCAATGTGCGCACTATTTTTGAAATGACCCCCATATATCGCCTTAGCAATGAGCAATATTTTTGCAATTTCATGTGCAAGCCGTTCCGTAATTTTAGAAGGGCCTTAGGATATTCAAAAAAAAGAAGCAGGATGAGGATAAGGCCGCTATCTTTCACTGTATCTGTGTGACACAACCACTAATTTCAATCATGTTTGAAAACATTTGCCTTTCATTGTGTTTTTATTTTTATTTTATTTTTTTGACGTGCAGCTAGCAATTAACCATTGAGCATCACACAGCAACGCGCCAAAATTATAGAATTTATTTCTTTCATTATTCGCATTTCGTTCCGTTCCTCAAAAGGAAGCTTACCTCCTATATATGTAATCGTTCTGCAGAAAGAAAACTTCAGAAAAACGGTTGATTTGAAAATTTGAATCAACTGATTCAGCAGTCCTGCGGAATAAGCGATTATATGGTATTGTTGTAAATGCCGTAAATCAACGACAGAGTTACTCTTCAGTTTTTCATTATTAACCAGATATTGCGTGACTTACATTGAACTCAACTTGGCTAAAACTATGAGAAATTTGGGTTAAGACCCGAGTGTGCATACGCTAAAAATTCAATTGTCTAAAACTTTTGGGTTTTCAAAACCACTATTCATTCCATGTTCCCTCACTGAGCTCGAGACTAGTTAAAATGTTTTCAAAATCTCTGAAAGTCCTTTTATTGGATCGGCGATATATTGGAATCTTGTTTGCCATAAGACAGACATCGAAAGCTGTTTAGTGTCAAAGAAAAACGGTAAACAAATTTATATATTGAAAAACACTTGTCAAAAATAAAAGAGTCATCCTAAATTCAATCCGACCGACGGAGCCGTTAACGACATCTAAGCGATGTTTTTTTTTTTTATATTTTTTTTTTTTTTTTTTTTTTTTTTTTTGTGGTGAGATTTTATTACATGGACACATATAGGTGCGTGTGAAGATGTGTTTCTCAAGTTTAATAAACGACCACATCTGTAGAAAAACACTATGACTCCAGAAGGCATCGTAGGCAAGTGAAGTATTAAACATGTAAAGGGTTTTCCGATAGGGACTTGACAACTTTGAATTTAATTTGTGAACGCACTCTTTCACTAATCATCAAAGTGTCACTGTCAATTTATTCAGTAAACTCAACATTTTCATCATGGTAAAGTACACTAAAGAGAAACGTCTGTAAATTATAAAAATTTTCTACCGAAATTCGGAGTCGGTGACTGCAACTTTAAGAGCGTTAATTCCAATTTTCGGTCGTAATTCTCGCCCTAGTACTAATAACAAGTTTAGTGCGAAAATTTGAGTCTACATATTCGTTGTGTGATGTTGCCTTGTCAGTGAGACAACGGGTTGTTCGAAGTGTCGAAAATATCGCTGTCGTTCAGGCGCCCGTAGCAAACGATCCAAATCAGTCAATTCCAGACCACATTATGACGTATTTTGCGTAAGGATCTTGGTTTACACCCATACAAGATCAAACTGACACAAGAATTGAAGCCGATGGGCCATTTGAAGCGACGTACGTTCTCCGATTGGGTTCTGGAGAAGATGCGCCAAGATGATGAATTTCATCGCAAAATCATCTTCAGTGACGAAGCTCACTTTTGGCTCAATGGGTTCATCAATAAGCAAAATATGCGTTATTGGTCGGGTGAAAATCCACATGTGCTTCATGAATCACAAAAAATAACTGTTTGGTGCGGTTTGCATGCCAGCTGCGTTATTGGACCATAATTTTTCGTCGACTATTATTTTTGGCCCGAATTGGAAGATATTGACTTGGACGACATGTGGTTTCAACAGGATGTTGCCACAAGCCACACAACACACGCTACAATCGATTTATTGAAGAGTAAGTATGGTGAACCTGTTATCTCCAGACATGTGCCAGTCGATTGGCCGCCTCGTTCGTGTGATTTAACGCCGCTTGACTAATTTCTGTGGGGCTACGTTAAGTCATTGGTTTATGCCAACACGCCGACGACGTTGGAAAAGCTCAGAGCCAACATTGAACGCGAAATAGCGTCCGTTTCGGCCGAAATGTGTTGCCGAGTCGTTGAAAATTGGGTCCAACGAATCGACCGCTGCAAACGTGCCCGAGGTGGCCATATGAACGAAGTCGAGTTCTATTCATAAATGTTTTGATTGTACTTCAAGCCGATAATAAGGTTTTTGAAATATCTCAAATGGTTTGCGTTTTATTTAAAAAAAAATGTCAAGTCCTTATTGGAAAACCCTTTATTATCGCTATACCAGCGTATCGAGAAATTGCTGAAGAAATCATCGTGGAAACAATATGAATTAAAATAATTATTGCTTTTGACAGGGTTTAGTTATAACCAACTTCACGAACTAAAGCGTTTTTGTACTGAAAAAACATTTCGTGCCACAATTTTGGCGCAAAGTATTTGTCACTGAAATAAAAAAACAAAAAATACTATTCATACTAGAGGTCTGCAATGAATGTCTTGAAAGCAGTTTCAAGACATTCACTTTGCTTTGGGTACAGTGCATAAGTGAACTCATATCTTGAAAAGTAAAATGAATACTTCCTTTAATACCCGATAAATATTTGAGTATTGCACCCATTTTGAACTAAACACTTAGTGCAGTGTACTCATAACAACGGGTGCTCACTAGAGGTCTGCATGAATACATTCACTTGCTGTCACCAAACGAGTGCAGTATTGCAGTGTACTCTATTCATTGTCATTATTTAACTTAGAGTAAAGTAAATTAGAGTATCACACCACGCAAAACAGTTACTGTACAATACTCGCTCTCTTAATACCAGCAAGAGTACCTTTCTCTCCCACGCTTTGAATGCTTCTTCTATTTTGTGGGGGCAATATGGGTGCACTGTTATCTATGAGTAATACACTGAGTACACTACACACAATATACTGAATAAAGCGAGTAACTGAGTAAGACATTCAATCAAAAGTCGTGTATTGTTGGTTTCTGTTTGTGAAGATCACACTACGGAGCAAAAAGCAAATTTAAGAAATATACGAATATATCAAGAAGTTGAAAGTATCAAAAAATGGAAACTACTGGTGTAAATTAATGTTTTTATTTTATAGAAAATTTTTGTTTTTACTAATGTTTGGTATTAAATTAGGAAATGACAAATGACTCCGATGTCTCAATGCCCAGCGTTAGTGGTTTGCTGAGCAATTCCGCCATTAAGGAAAAAATTATCAGAGGCGAATTTAAAATCAGCATCAAAAGAAGACGTAGTAAGGTATGGGATGCCTTTGGAACTGTCAAAAATTAAATTGGCGAAGAAATTCAAAATGTAGTTGCATGTAAAAATTGTTTTTCGATTCTGAAATTTAACACGAAAAGTACGTCGAATTTAGTAAAGCACAAATGCTATACAAACACAAAAGTAAAAACTGATGATAAGATACTGAAAACAGAAGTAGACATTGGAGACAAAAAGAAAGGTGTATTGTTGCTGTCAGCATGGACAATTGAAAACTACCATTTAACATAATAAGGGATAATGGTTTACGAAATTTTGCTGAGTTTTTAATATCCATCGGTGCGAAATATGGACAGAATGTTGACATTGACAAATTATTTCCTCACCCTACAACAGTTTCGCGTAGCATTCAAAATCTTTATAACAAACACTTTAAGCTTGTACAATCTGAGCTTATGAGCGTCAAAAATATTGGGTATGGATGAACTAACTTCCGATCTTTGGACAGACAATTATTTGAGAACAACTTACTTGTCACTGACAATCCATTACGCCAAGGAAGGGAAATTAATTTCCAGGCTTCTTGGCTTAAAATCAATGAAGGGTGTGCAATGTACAGGTTATTTTTTCTAAAGTAATTTAAAGTTCAATCAGACATTCCATTAAATTTTCAGGTCAAAATATTTTATCGAAAATTATGTCAATTTTGAGTGAGTTTGAATGCGAGTTACATCACAAGACCATTATAGTGACAGACAGGGGGTCGAATATGATTGCAGCTTTTCGCGGATTAGATCATATTTATTGTGTTAACCATCTGTTGCACAATGTAATAGAAAAAAGTATAAAGGAAGTCCCTGAAATTGCTGAGATGTGTAATGTTTGTAGCAAATTAGTTAAATATTTTAAAAAGTCGGGTATTAATTGCAGTCTTCAAACGTCCTTAAAAAGTTATGTTTCCACGAGATTCAATACTACTTATTTTTTATTGCTTTCTATTGAAAAAAGTTGGATCGAAATCTCAAATATATTGCAGGAAAAAAATCAATTACAAAAAATAAGCAACGTAAATTTAAGCTACATTAGAGATTTAATTAAAATATTAAGCCCCTTTGAAAAAAGTTCAAAAGTTTTTGAAGGTGAAGAGTAGGATACTTTACTCTTCATCTTACAATCGTTCATATTCATCGCTTACAAAAATTATGTGTTGTCAGTTCCGAAGACTTAGAAGTAATAAAAAAATTCAAAATCAAAGTAAACACCTTTTTGGAAACCATTGTTATACAAAATTTGACATTAATTCATAGTATTGCTCTATTCCTTTTTCCTCCAACAAATAAATTAGTTCAATTTGATGAAGACAAAAAAATAAAAATAAAAGATGAATGCAAAAATTATATGCAAGTTTATGCAAATGAAATATCGGAACCAGAATATGAAATTTTTGAACGCTTGTTAAATGAAGACTCGGATTGTTTTGTTTCAGATGAAAATAAATACTTTGCAGATTTTTTGCAACCAATGCAAGCCGTTAATTCCGATGATAGAATTAAAAACGAAATTATGGCATATGAGAATGTCAATGTAAATTTTCATGATAATTTTGATGTTTTGCAGTGGTGGCACCTGCATAAATTTGAATTTCCACTATTGTTCAAAGTAAGCTGCAAAATATTAGCTACACCGGCAACTAGTGCTGCATCTGAACGCATATTTTCCTCAGCTAGAATATTGATGTCAGAAAAACGTTGTCTTATTGGATCCGATCCAACTTTGGTAAACCAAATTATGTTTTTACACTCCAATATTAATAATATCGAAATCGAAAATGACCTGAAAGAATTTGTGCAAGAAATTGAATAAATATATGCAATTGATAAAATTGAAAATAAATTTAATAGTAAATTGTATTTACTAATACTAGTATATGTATTTCGTACATCCTGTCTTAATCTATTGGCTTTCTTTATAACCATTACCTATTTCTCAGTCATTTAACAAAACTTACTTTAACTTGAAACAAAAGTAAATCAACGAATATTCAGTGCACTCAATGTACTCAGTGTAGTACTCACTTTTTTATGAATACCTTTGTGAATACCCCTTGTTTATGAGTACACGTCACTAAGTGTTTAGTATAGAATGGGTGCAGTACTCACAAACCAATTGGGTACTAAGCAATATATTCATTTTACTTTTCAAACAGTAAGTACCCTTTATGCATTGTACTTGAAGCAAAATGAATGTCTTGGAAAATAAAACAATGTACTACTCATGTTGATATTAAGAGAGCGAGTATTGTACAGTAACTGTTTTGCGTGGTGTGATACTCTAATTTACTTTACTCTAAGTTAAATAATGACAATGAATAGAGTACACTGCAATACTGCACTCGTTTGGTGACAGCAAGTGAATGTATTCATGCAGACCTCTAATTCATACCACCGTAAAGTTTGTTTCAATTCAAATCAAAGCCTTCTAGATAGATATAATACTTTATCAGATAGCTAATCTGAATCCAAATGTCTTCCTGTACACATTCGCATGCGAGCAATTAGAAAGCACATTCAAGACAAATAATGACGTTACTTCCATCTAGTAGAATGTAAGTGTGTAAAAACTTCATTTGAATGCAAGCAGGTCGCCCTCATTTGTCATTCACAACAGTTTGTAACTATTTCAAGCCATAGATGCGATACCTATGTATGTCGGTATCTATAAACTGATATTTATCGTGCCTCCTTCTTTCCACTCACATTCTCTTTTCAATATTTTCGCTTAAAATTCAACGAAACTTTGTCATGCACCAGTCACAACAAACTCGAGTTGATAATTTTACTTGTCTGATAAATATATAAATATATGCACACCTTAGCGTACTGGCACTCATACTCGTCTAGTCATATCCTTGTATCTAAAGCTTGTTTTAGATGAGCCACTAGATTCATAATCATCGAATGTGTGACAATCCTCTCAATAAATTTTCAAAACACCAGTAGGAACACCGTCACTATTGCCATCACCGTCACCGTGAGTACATTAAATAGGGTCAGTGCTAACCTGTCTACAGGTAAATGGGTCAGGCGTGCTCTACGTCACTAACTTGTGGAATGAGTTTTCTTTTTCGATCCAACCACCAGAAGTTCCACATACATATATATTTACTATCTACAAAACATACTACATCTTACCAACTTGCATCCATATTTCTCATGGGGATCATGCTTGAGATCAGATAGATATCCTCACTTTTGTATGGATATCGCTGGCTACATTTGGGCGGATGATGCTGAGCTGAAACCAAGATCGAGACCGAGACTGAGACCAAGGCTAAGACCCCCTTCGTTGATAAATTTCTGGCTATTGTGTCTGTTGCTGTGTCTGCCTGAACTACACGGTTATACGTTATCGGATGTGATTTATTGGAAATTATAGTGAGATACCCGTGCATTGGGTATACTTATTGCTGGCTGTCTGAATTGATGCACGATTAATTGTGTCCATTGGTTGATCAGAGACTATGCACGCTTATGATGTGCACGAAGAGTTCCGTTTCAGTAATTGGCGGGCAGTTATGATCTCTTAGTATTTGGTTCTTGTTTATGTACGAGTATTCGTACCCTCTTCCATCTGTTTTTTATTCCTTTTGCTTTCAACTACATACTAAAGGGCTACAAATTAGGTAAACAAATAGACGGATCTTGGTTTTTTGAGAAATTAAATTTCACTTTCACTTAAATAATTTATCTGCAAAATAATTTCTCTATTCCAATTTAAGAAATTAATAAGAAATGCACATCCTTATGCCAATACTGAACCCTGAATAATTAAAATATTCTAAAAACTGAAGAGAACTTGAAGTAATTTTCAAATCTAAGCTCATAGAATTTCTTATTATATTCTCAAAAGCTTAAGGTCCCTCCGTTTTTCCTCTTTCTTGATATAATCGTAGTAAAATCCTAGGACAAATGCTTTCAAAATCGCGGTGTTGCAAAGGTAAATCTGTGGAAGCAGATTGAGTTTAGCCGCACGGGCACATTCTTACATAAAACTGTTATACTGAAGATCGACCGGCCTTAACACCCATGACGTATACTTAGCGTTTTCAGCTTGAAAAAAGAAAAGGCTTTAAAGTAAACGAGAACAAAACAAAGTGCCTGCTCCCGTCAATAAAAAGTCTTGGGGTCTTGGACAATAGGTGATGGTCGATAACTGAAATATCGTAACTACTGCGTCAGCTTTTTCATTAGTATTACATTTTAGGACTCTTTCCGAGCAGACGGAAGGCAGCACTTGTCCCGTCCATCGAATCTTATTCTCTTTTCTCCTACAGACTCATTGCACTAACTTCCCTTCTTTCTAAAGTCATGAAAACCCTGATAAACCGTCAGCTGATGAAATATCTCGAGACACGAGACATGAAAACTTCTCAATGACCGTAGCAAAAGGTCACCTAAAAATGGAAACATAGTGTACATAAATCTGGCGAAAACAACATAGTTCCACTTGATATTTCAAAGGCATTTACCAGAGTTTGGCATCAGTGTCTTTTGTCGAAAATGCATGCATATGGGATCGATGAATCCGTTTTGCAATGGGTTCAATATTAGCTTTCGGAACGTTAAATTCAAGTTGTCTCGGACAGCTTTCAACCTGATATATACAAAAAAATTTTAGTGTGCCCAATGAGACCGTTCTGTTTCCGACACTCTTTTTAACAGTCATCAATAATGTCAATCTTGTCTGCTACTACTAGTACAATATATTCCTTTGCTGATGACAGTACTGTCTGCTATTCATATTCGTTTCCGGACTTACGTCTCTGCAGAATGAGAATGGCAGCACATGCTAATCTCATACAATTGTGATATTAACAGTATAACTTATTATTTGTTTACATATCGTCAGGTGTTCCTAAGACCTCTCTGTACCTATTAAGTAATATAGAAAACCGCGTGATAATACTCATATGTAGGTGATGTTCATTGTACAGTCAATTCACACTCTTGTACACCGACGTAATATCTCCTGTCTCACCTTGTTCTACCGCTACTTTTACCACCAGTGTTCCAAGAGCCTAGTTTCGGACGTATTCTAAAATATCGTGATTCATTCTTAAGCCGTACAATTCGCAATGAAATGTCCAACTGAGCACTTTATTTCCAAGTAATTATCAGCTGCAAACATTCAAACCAACGTAGTCGGTATTTATCTTTCTTTCCACTATAATATTCCTTCGCCAGCCCAAGACAATTCAAAAATAGAGTTCTTCCTTGACGCTCTAGAAGGTCCCCATCATGTCCTACTGGACGCAGGCCCTCCGGCAAGGCAAGTTATCAAGACGATATACACTGATGAATGTCGAATATCCCAATGAATGGTGATGGTGTTTCACTCCTCGTACGGTCACTTATCATGAATGACTACATTGTCTTACTAAGTTATTATAATGCAATTCGCTATGCCGATGACTTCAAGAAAGTAAAAGAAAGGGTGAATGACTTCAAAAAAGCGTCCTTGCTCAGATACTAATGGAAAGTCAAGTAGCACTTTACGTTCTAAGCAGTAAGTTTTTTGACAACAAAGTCAAGCTCCAGTGGGTTATAAACATTTCACAACAAATTGAAACAATCGATGAATATCAGGAGGCTGGTGATTTGTAAGAGTCACGTGCAACCGTAGGTTTAAATCACAAGTCACAAATCCTCCAACAAAAATCCGACACAGTATTATGATTAGCCTGTCATAACTAGAAAAACTTTCATCGAATGGTAGAATTGTCTCTTGTGTCTATTTCCACATACTCCGGAAATAACCTGACACCAAAAGCAACTAAATGCCGTATGTAGGTGTGAAAACAATACATAAAAATAATTATAAAATTGACTCATGCACTCGCAGATACGAATATTAAATCATATCCACGATTCAAAAGCCATCAAGTGCCCACTTACCTGAAGTGAAAGGAAAATTGCAATCGTCAGCCAAATCTTCTTGATTCGCATCTTTCTCATGTTCACTGTGTGTCAGGGATTTCTATAAGTAAAACAAAACAAAAAAAAAGAAATCAATATTAAAAAGAATACAAAAACAATGAAAGTAATCAACCTTTCAAAGTATGCATTTGAAAAATTCTATGAAATCTTCAAATCCCCCCCTCATCCATCCATGCTGCTTGATAGCTACATGCACGTATCTAAGTATACCTTACAATCCGAACTGAAACGGCAGCATTTTCTTAAAGAAGTCTCCAAACGTTTAACTACAATTAGCGAAGCTAATTAAGCTACGCTAATGGAAATGGTAATGGTTTCTCATGGGAGTGCACTCATATTGATCAATAATTGATCTGCGTAAGTGTAGCAAACTGGCAATCAATTGACAACGCAATACATATATTTGTCAATTGAAGCTTGGAGAAATCGACTTCCACTTAAATCAAGACGAATTCTACTCACAAGAATTTTAAGTAAAACTCATTGTCGATTAATATAAATATTAGTGCAAATGATGGGAATTGAAATTCATTCAAGCTTTTAAAAAAGCCTATCGCATCGTATTTGAGTTGCTAATCGAAAGGATGAAGCAATGGAAGCCGGTAAAAGACTCAATGCGCGTTGCCTATTGTACGAGTAGAACTTTCATTTTTTATCGAATATGTATATATGTTAATGGTATCTGCAGAGAGAAGTTGTATATACATATATGTATAATTTTCCGTACGCATACAAAATCGAAGACGATGGGAAGTAGAGAAATCTAAAATCAAACAAATTCCAATAAACCACGTCGAGTGAATTTTGTGGCATTCGTATGAAGGCAAAGCATCTTTACAACGGTGCATACTTATTAAATGAATTTCAGTTTCACTTTAACGATTCTGTCTAGCAATTGAAGCGGTGGTGTTAGGTGCCCCACCTACTAATACATAAATAATCACGTCTAATAAATGGTCGTTCAACGCCTCAAGATACAAGATGTTGTTGTTGGTATCTATTCGCAAATGCCGAAATTTTAGACTGCCCGAAACTGGGCATAGTTTACGGATATTGAATTACCATATGTATAACCCGAATGCGAGGGTCTTAATTAAAATCATTGAATCGGAATTGGTGGTTAAATGAATGAAATTTGATTTTCTTCATTCCCTCGAGTATGAAGATACTCTCGAACACACAAATGTTTATACGTTAATAGCAGATCATTCATAAAAAGTTGGCGCTTCTTGAGGCAGAGATAAACGATGAGAATTTGATTTGTGATTTGCTACTTCAAGCAGCTTATGATATTAACACTGTTTGCACTTCTTCTCCATCGTATTTCCTTCATAATGAAAGCAAAATTTATTCTTTTTTGTGATACAACTGATTAAAATCTTTTTTTTAATAGCAACTTTATGCCTAAGCTTATTGTGATTGTGTAACGTAGATAAAAAGATGAACTGCTTGGAATTATGACAACTGTCTAATTAAATTTTAGCAGAAAACTTCAGGGTTGCATTCCCAGACCGACTAGAGATCATAACTGCAACAGAATCAACATATTAACTTAATTTAGTAATTTAGTAATTTATTTATTTCAATCTACGATTTAAGAACCCACAGATTTCGAATTTCAGATAAGATTGTATCTTAAACATAACTTAAAATACTATAACAATTGATTAATAAAGTAAAGACATTAATTTATTTTTAACAATTTTTCTTGGCAATGATATATCGAATTCTGAGCTATATACATACATAAAACATTTTGATAAACAAAGAAATAGGTTCACATTGACCATACAATGTATTATGAGGAAATTCAAATGGTAGGCCCTAAGTCTTAGGACTCTTGAGGACGTGCACCAATTCAAACATCTAATCAAATTCTCACTGTTAATGGTAGCAAATAGTATACCTCGGATCAACACAACATTATACATTTTTCTTCTCGATTCAAGAGATTGCATTCCAAGTAGGAGACATTTAGAACGGTAAGAATGATGAACATAAGAGACACTTTAAAAAAAAAAACGACATAAGGTAAATTTTAAAAGCTTCTTTTGCACGTTTTCGATTCCACGTATATCTGTAACAGTGAAAAGACCCCACACAATACAAGCATACTCGTACTCCATGACAGGACGCCAAATGCTGCAATAAAATGCCTTAATATTATTGTATATGGATCTTTAAAATCAGACGAGTTCCTTTTAAGAAAATGAAAATGAAATGAAAAGTTAACTTGCTATGAAAAATTACACCTATGTACCGCTTTTATTTGAGAAATATTTAATGGATAATGTGTAACAATATGATGCAGAGTTCTATTATAGCTCATGTAAGCACACTTGTCTATATTTAACCTTAGGTCGTTTAATTCGCACCACTTAGTGAAACAATTTAAATCTTCTTGTAATAGAAGATTTTTCAGCAAAAAATTGTACATCATCTGCGCTTCTAGCCACTGAAATAACATCAAAACTAGGATGGGACTGCTTTCACCTAACCACATCATTACAGATATACTATGGCTATGAAACGACCTCCATGATACCAGGAACATTTAGTGGCAATGCTACGATTTATGTTGCGCCCCAAAGTAAGCAGACCTCGAGTAAGTTGGGAAAAATGATAAAAAAATATTTATCTCGAAAATTGTACCACCTTAAACTAATAAGATATCCAATTTAACAAATTTTAATTTCAATATTTGCATCAGTTTTTTTATGCTTGTACGAATACTCCCGGAAATGCGAATATTATACGTAAAAGATAATATCAATAAAAATGGCTCCCTAATGACATTCGCTCGCTCATTCGCGTTGTTTAAAAATAACCAAATCCTATGGAGTACCGACATTATAATTGCCGACCGATACATACGCGGGAGTTAAAAAAAAACCCACACAATCAAAAATATCGAATTTTTTTATTACTTTTCCCAGATTACCAGAGGTCTACTTATTGAAAACCACACTTACTTTACGGCGCCGCAGGAATCGTAGGATCCCCCTGCGAATTACTGCTTTAAAAGCTAGCTGAAAAACAAAGCTCACTATTATTGGACTGGAAGGCAATTAACAAGCCAAAATGTTCATGCCAAACATCTCTCATACAAGAATGAAACAACTCCTAGATCTAACTAGAGGTCAGATTCGTATAGTTAGAGGATTCCACGAGGACGAAGAATCAACAGAAGACATTTTGTATCACTGTAACTGTTTAATCAGAATACTTCATAGTCACTTAAGTAAATTTTTACCTTGAGACAGAGGATATATCTGCCAAAGATTTACTTAGATTTGCAACTAATTCGGGAATCATGAGTGAGCTCTAATTGGAGGAAATCACAATAGGCCCGACTGTGGTCGCAGTGACATGGTAACATTCTCGTTCCTTCCCTATATAATCAATTGCACAATCTATCCACCCCGCCATTAGCGCTTGTCAGGACTTAGGTTGGGTTAGGTAAGAATGGCTGTCAGAAAGACCAACCCACTTAGTCCTATTGGCCCATTGTGATGTCAAGTGGATCTATGATTCTCCTACTCTTGGAACTAGCTTGAGCTTATAATGAAGCGTAGGAGACTGTTAACGTCTATATTGTCTAGATCGCTTAAGTTATTGTATAAGAAAGCTTCCTTCTTTGGGAGAGAGCTGGGCATTTTATAGTAGGTGGAGGATTGTCTCCACAGAAATCTCCACAGTTTCTACAGAAATCATTTGTAAAGGCGCCAAGCCTTCTTGCGTGCTTGCAATGTCCAGTGTTGACACCTATGATAGCGCTCAGATATTTTCTATTGTTTGGTCTTTTTAAAATTCTTAGAGCGATTCAGGTCCATCTTTGGCCAAATCTGTTTGGTTGTTAGACATGTTGACCCAATAGTCCACTTAAGGTTTGTTCTTTTGTTAGCATCCAGCTTTAATATTAGCTGGCATGTAGCGATTGGTATAACGATGTTATCCTTTTCCGGAAGAATAGGCAGAGCGAATGTCTCGGTCCCCCGGCACCCAACTAGTGACTAAGAGATGATCGGCAGTAAAAGGCGGTTCTAGAATTTAGTGAGACTGAGTCCAGAAACTTGATAGCAGCCTGACTATCCCAAAAGATTCAGATATCACGTTTTTCTTCAGCCAGGGCAGGACTTCTTTAATCGCCAAAATTTCCGCCAGGAACACACTGTTAGAACTTAACCCTCAAGCCTTTCGGGACAATTTTTAAAGGACACTTGTGGCGGTAGAGCTGACAATTCAATTTTTAAGCATATCTTAAAACTTTTCCTTTGCTGGATCGAAAACAATGTTGTCGAAACAGAGTTAATTCAAGAAGTACACCCTCAATATCAACAAAAATAGAGTGTAAGACGATCGAGTGCTCATCATTTCCGTTGACTTACGAAACGATATTCGTTGTCGTACTTCTCTGGAAGACTTGCTAGCTTTTTAAGCGTATCATATGAGTCAACACGACATACGTCATGGACACATCTTCTAGGCCCTTTAACGGAAAAAAATACGCATATACTTCAAACTTATCTAAGCCAGCTAAACGCTGACGCTTTAGATTCTAGTGAACATAATAATGGAGCCATTTTAATATTATGTTGTATACATGCGTCTTGCAAAATGCAAACAAAGCGTCTGTAGACATCTTGGTATTAATGAAACTCTTGACTGTTTAATTTTTGAGGAGTTTTCCTTACTTACCCATTAAGGCGGAGCTACTGCCTGGATCTAAGACCCAACAATGAGTCTTTTAAACTGGCAGTTCCAGCCACTTTCTATGTAATCGGATTTGAAGATTCCACTGGCCAAATCATTGTTGTGCATTTGTCATTCAAACAATGTCGTTTTTTTGCCTCTGCAAATTAGGGTAGTATTGAAATGATTACCGTCTTATATAGAGTAATTCGAATTTTTCCCAGAAAAATCGATCAATTTATGTCTAATTTCTGCCCTGCTGTCGTTACTCAAAAAAAAACTACGGTAACCATCTATTTAACACAACTGTCAAGTAATCAATTTTCAATGGTTTCTTCACCTCAGACAATGTATTTGTCCAGAATAAGTCCAGATCCCCTTTTATCACTTCTGTTTCTTTTGAACACAATGTTGTATCGGATATGAACAATTCTTTCGGATATGAAGTCGAGAAAGTCACACGATAGCGTGACGTTTTGTCTCAAACTTTAATTGGCACACTGTGTACCGACCTTTGACAAAATAGAGCGAATTTTCCATCGTCGTCGTTATCAATAAACTTGTGAGATGAGCACATAACTCGGCTTTGTTTTATATATTTCATTTCTATGGAGATTAAGAAGTGTCGAATACCAATTAGAATTTATCTATGCTTTTTCTGCTATAGTATAAATATTGTATCTAATTTGCGATAGGATTTCTTTACCGAAAAACCCACCTTATGGCAGGAATAAGATCTTGTTTTTTTTTTTTTTTAATCCGATTTGATGAACTTGACAGGGACCGGATGTATCTCTACATTCATTCAGTATTCCTTCTTTCGAGCAAATTTTTAGAAATATGTACGAGTATGTATGTAAATTGTGGTTTTGTTCATTACCATGTCAATTGGCTGAACAGTTCGGCCTGCATTTCTTCTCAAAATGAGTATAAACATCGCCGTCTTTATCTTGCCGAAGTCAAGTAGACAGAAATATTGCCCACAGAATGATTTTTCTTCCTAACGCCGGCATCAGCATTTACCAATCGGGAGTTGTTGTCTCACATTCACAGTAAAAAAACGTGATTCTACAATAGTTTTAAATTTTCCTGTTAGTCCCTCACTGTAGATTGTGATTCGTTCTTTTCAGTCGTATCACTTTTTTATTACCTTTTTTTAGAATTTCCCTTGCAGCATCTCCGCATTTTCTCAACCGACCACTTTCCGTATTTCCTTTTATCCATGCTGAGCGTTTCGTATCTTTTTAACTGATAGACCTCTCAAGCAATTCTTATTTTTCTAAGTAAAACCGCCCTGTACAACTGTTTGTTTGGCTACGTATGCACATGGAATTGACTATCAAATCAGAGGGACCATTAATAGTGGTAGATCTGTGAGGTCTCGCACATACAAAATTGGAGCAAAAGTAGTGTCACATTGTGAATATGCCATGATTTTTGCAAACGACGTCAAGTGTCATTGTGCTTTCACATAGAGTAGTTGATAGCTGACAACAAGCAATGGAGCGATACACGCCAGAAGAACGCGAAATTATTATTACTACTTATTTGACCAATTTCCGGTCTGTTGTTTTAACGCAAAGTGAATTTTGTGAATATCACTGCTGTGGCCGAGGACGTCCAAGAGAGTCAACAAACATCGACGTGATAATGATGCACACAATTTGGCAGACGTTTGTTGCTTCGAATTTTTGTGAAAGACCTGAAGATGCACAAAGAGCATTTCAAACAGACAAGGTGATTGTTGGATACGGCATTTGCAGTGAAAAAGTCGTTGGCCCTTTTTTTTTAATAAACGCCGACGACAGCACCACCGTAACCGTAACTGGTGAGCGCTACATACAGACGCTAAACGAGCTTTTTTGCCGCAAGTTGCTTAATTGGGTCTAGTGCATTGTTGGATCTAGCAGGACGGAGCAACCGCTTACATAGCTCGGGCGACGTTGGAGATTTCGAATCACCAATTTCCATTCCGTGTGATCTCCCTTTTAGCGATTTGAACTGGCCGGCCAAATCGCTAGATCTGATGGCGCAGATTTGCATCAACTCAGGATATAGTCCTTCGATGATCCTTCAGCTTCATATCAACTTTACACTTTCAAGTAAACTTTTCGTGAAAACAAAATACAATTTATGTCATTTCTAACAAAAAAGCATCTAATTTATATTATGACATTACTTTTGCCCCACCTTGTGTTGCACTTCGGAGCATACTTGATAGCTTGCTGGAATCAGCGGTATTGTCTTCTACATTAGGCATAAGACCTTGTGAAAATGCAAGGATACTACGTCAAAGTATAAGTAGCATCTTTAAAAACAGTGGCACCTAAATTCAAATATACGAGGATACATATGTTAAATCGAAAGGCTCAGAAAAATATCGAATTACTTGAAGAGAACTTCTATTTCTGTGAATTGTATATTCATATAAGTTACCACAATAGAGACATCTTATGCAAGTTGATAAACAACCATCAAATAATATTTTTTTTGTTCACCATTCATGTTTATTGTTAATGTACTGTAACAAACAATTAACCAAGATAGATTTCTATGGAAGTCAATATGATAAGATAGGTTGATACCAAACCATAAAATCCTCAAAGATATAAAGATAGCCACATCAGTTGAAGTGCAACGGTACACTAACGAAATCTTTTTCGAAGCTCATACACATTCAATATAAATTATGAATATAATGACTTTATAACTAAGCTCATCTTAGGTCATCCATTTAATGGTACACTCTAAGAATATACGTTAATTTCACACTCGAAATACACTTCAGTCAATGAATTAAAACTGATAAATGATTTGTAATTGAGATAATTTAATTTAGCTGAGCAATAATAAATTAACCTTTAATTTCGCTTTCGTTACACTACTGAAAACAGAAATCTTACCAAGATTTCTCTAAAAGTTATATCTTCACAACAACACACACTAATTATATGAAATTCATTTATGTTATTTACGCATCTGTTTTTGCGGTTTATATTTGCATCATAAGTTTTTTTCAGTACTTTCGCGGCTAAAGAAAGCGACAAGTGTTGCGACAAGTAAATGCATCATGGTCTACCAAACTTTCGATAATTACTCGTACAATAGGTTCACTTTCATTTTCAACAGTTTTCGGTACTTGAATTCGTGATTGATGTATCAATTTTTGTTAAGTATTTACGCAGATTTATAATATAAGCAGGTATACATTATACACATGCAGAGCAAAATTAACATGTCTTTTAAACGCCCCAGGTGGTACCAAGCCATGTTATAACTACAATATAACAAAGTTTTCTACAAACGAAATGTTCTATTTTCTGTGATATGTGATGCACACTGCCCTAATCAGCTTCAACGCATCTTACAATAATTAACCGTATTTATGTATTTCCGTAGCACTCAGCGAGATCCGTGTGCCTCCAGTTGCGCTCACCAAATTATTCGTTTACTAACGGAGATGATCGTTGGTATCTCTGATTCTATTATAAGATTCGTTTCACACTCAACATCCTTCTTTTCGGCTATAGATCAGGAATGTAAAGTTATTGACATTAGCCTGAATGTGAAAAAAAAACTAAAACATGGATTTGGACATTAGGAGAATATCTATCTAGCTCGATCACTCAAGGAAACAAGGACGCTATTAATGTAGCGTGCTGCCACTTCAACTGGTAGCATTTTTTTAAAAGTGTCCTTTGAATGTCTATACGAGTATCACTGCTTGTCCGTCATCACATAAAGTCTATGATATGAAACTTACAGATAATAAATACTATGATTGCCCTCAATTACTTTACTGATTGCAACCATAATAAAAGCCTCCCACCCTTATCCACAACTTTGAAAATGTGCGTGGAATTCAAACTATTGAAAGAATGTTTAACATATGAATTCTGGGAGCCGGTTTATTCGGAAAGTAATCCTTCCATGGTTTTTGATATATTTACTAACATTTTACAAAGCCACATTAAGTTTTGTACTTTCTTGGTGAAACAAAAATCGAATAACAAGAAACGTTTAAAACCCTGGATGATTAATAATCTTCTAAATCAGATAAGAAGATAAATAAATGTAAAAATATATCACAATATTATAAAAAAACACAGTATGACTCTATGTGCAAAAAAAATTCGTACAAATATAGAACAAACTCGTAACAATCACTACACTGATCTATTTGCAAGAGCTCACGGTAATATTCGCGAAGAAAGGGAAAGAATAGAAATTGTGTTGTAATTGATAGTATTGAAGTTGAAGGAAATTTAACGATTATTTCACTGAAGTTTCTGAAAAATTAAAACCAATTGTTGAAACATATGTAGACTGTGATTGTTCTATTTCTTAAAATTTACCTGTCGATGATATACAACGTTTTTGAACCGATAACTTCGAGAGAAATTTATAGTGTTATCCTATCCTTAAAAATTGAAAACTCTTGCACGAGTGAGATGGTGTTTCAAGTGTGTTTCTAAAACATATTGTTTTGTATGTTGTGGATGTACTAAGTGCCTTATTTAATCGTTGTGTTAAAAAGGGTTGTTTTCCTGAACAATTGAAATGTGCTGAAGTTGTACCTCATTTTTAAATGGCTGCAATCGTTTTTAAAATACAGGAAACAGAGAGTTAATGTCAGTGGTGTCTTGAGTGAGTCACGATTACTAAAAACCGGTGTTCCTCAGGGTTCTGTACTTGGTCCTTTGTTTTTTCCTTTTCAAACTCAAGGTAAATGGTATTTTATCTGCATTTGCACTGCCCACAAATTGATCATTAGTGAGAAAATAAAGTTGATGTCTTTCAAGACAACTGAAAAAAGTCTTTATGATTATAATTTCTGGTTTCACGCATGCGATTGTAAACTGTTTTGTTTACTTGTTCATAAGTAATAAGAAGTAACTTTATCTATAATGTACAATACTCGAAAAATTGTTTCAAAATTGAATCAGTACAATATTTTAAGTACTTAGGCGTTTCAATTGATATCAATCTAAATTGGAAAACTCATATCCAAGCGTTAAAATCGTACATGATGTTGGTTACACGTAAAATGTATCTATTAAAGCAATTTTGCTCCAAGAAAGTGTTAACCACTATTTACTATGGTCTTGCGCACTCAAAGTTACAATACGGCATCGTCAGCTATTACACTTAAGCCTTTATTAATAGCCCAAAATATCTAATGAGAATTATATTTAATAAAACTCGATTTGCTCAAAGTTGGCCTTTATTTAAAGTGTTGCAAATTCTACCAATCAGACATGTTTTTAAAGTCTTAAGAGAGTTTTTTAAACGAAGTGGTAATATATCGAGCAGAAATTCCCAAATGTATAACCTACGTATAAATAATATAGGCACAATTTGCACCCAGAACACTTTTTTCTCGTTTCTATATTTATACAGCTGCAAAGTTTTTTAATAAATTGCCCATTTCTATTAGAGAAATACATTGGTTTTTCTCTTATATCAGAAAAGTTGTTCACTTTAAACTATGATTGTATTCAAGCATTTTTGTAAAAAGAAGAAGAACAAACAATTTTTTCTTTCTTGACCTTTAAGATGTATACAGCGTGTCCCAAAAATCAACGTCAAGCCGGAAACGGGTGATAGGTCAAGTGGTGTCGGTTATCAGAAAATTATAAAACAAATCTAAGTCATGTACTTTTAAAAATATTGGCACTCAAAAAAAAAATCGAGAAATCTGACACTCTGCGACGATCTTTCAAGTGCTGTAACCGCAAATCTTTACTTTTCTTTGTTGTTTCTTTTTTGTAACGTAACCCTGAGTAACTCTTCTGTAAATTACGGTCCAAAATTGAAACATAACTATATCGGTTTTAACTAAAATATTCCTTTTTTGTATCCATGTATCTGAAAATCATTAATCACCCCACTTAAACTGACTGTACTGACAAAAAAATGTACTATGCCATTTTGGCAGGTAACCTTAAAAGATGGCGTATTTAGTCTGGATTCCAAAATGGTATGACACTTGCTAGATTAACTCTAAATTGAGGATAAAACAAAATATTTTGGACCGTAGTTTACAGAAGAGTTACTCAGGGTCACGTGACAAAAAAAATCGAAGAAAAGTAAGGATTTGCGATCACAGCACTTGAAAGATCGTCACAGGGTGTCAGATTTCTCGATTTTTTTTGAGTGCCAATATTTTTAAAAGTACATGACTTAGATTTTTTTTATAATTTTCTGATAATCGACACCACTTGACCTATCACCCGTTTCCGGCTTGACGTTGATTTTTGGGACACCTTGTATAAATATTTATATTTAACCAATACACTGATTGTCACCCCACATCTGATATCTTTTGAATTTGTTAAATTTTGATGTGTCATTTACAACTAACTTTGTAGTTAAAGAATGATTACTATTATTCTATTTAATTCTTTCATGAATATTGTTAGTAGTTTTTAAATATGAAGTGAATAAAATCAACTATCTATCTATCTATCTATCTTAATATTTAAGAAAACCATTTGTAGAGCTTTACAAATGGTGATCGGTGATTAAGGAAAAGGAAGTGTACTGCTACCGTTTTTTAGCCATCTAATCATAAAATCGTGACAGGTACTTGTGATACATAGTATTTATTTTGGTCTTAATCTCGTGTTGATATTGGTGTATATATTGCAGTCATCCATGGCATTGACTTTGATTTTAATATTAGTATTGACCATGATAATGGCATCGACCTATATATTGATTTTTCTGCTGTAATTGATTACTTTGTTAGTCTTTCTTAAAGATATTTCTGCTTTTGAACTTGATCGTAGGTAAACACTATTGATATTTACTTTGGTTATGTTGCAATATTGCTTTAAAAAATTGTAATAGAGATTTTTACTGTCAAAATAGTATACAAATATGTATACACAAAAAATGCTAGGGTCTCAGACACGATACCGGTGGTATCAACTATAACCAACACGTTAAGATGCTACAAAAAAGCGAAGTGAGCGCTAAAGAGCCCGATAAGCAGTCTGTTGTCCTTTGTATTTCAAGTTATCAAGAAAGTTTAAAAATATATTTCAAATAAAGGTTTATTAAAATGGATAGAAACACACAGAAAATTCACTACAAAAATGGCAAAAATTTCACTGAAACAATTTGATAAGTTAAAAGCTTTCTCGGTCGAGGTTTTTTTCCCCGTGTGTAGGTAACCTTCATAGTTCATAACCTTCATAGGCACCATGAGGATAGGCACCGCATGCTCATATTAGCGTAAGATTCTTACTCAATAAAAAACCTCCCAACATCTATCAGCCTACGACTAAGTTTCCTTAACAAGTTGTTTAAGATTCTGTAGTTTATAGCGTTTGGTAGGTAGCTTTTCAGCGAAGGCACCTACTATTACCATTATTACATGCGGTCTTTTCTTAAGGCGCTAAGTCGAACTTTATGATACTGACGGCGTCAAGAATCTTGTGCTTGCACGTCCTCTTTTTTGCATGACTGGGCGGTTTTTCGAACTTATTTTCATAAGTATACCGTTGGATCTTCTCGGTTAAGCCTTAGAGACAATGCGCGGTAGGAGTCGGAATCATCGACGTTAATTTTCCACATGTTGTTCCGGAGTGAAACTATTTTGTACTTCCTTTCCGGTGTTTACATGTAGTCTGAGTTTTTAAGAGACTCGTTTTCTATTCGAGGGAATCTACTTCGCTTTTAAGCTCGTGATAAAGTCGCTCCATTTCGTTGAGTTTAGCTCGAAGTTCGTCGTTCTTAATTTCGCTGAGTCCTGCTTAACCGGCTGGTGGAGATCGGGGTACTTTTGATGCTTTCGCGAAGGGACCACCTCCAAAGAGGGTGGATTTGCCAGTAAAACTAGATTGCCACCTGGCGTATTGCTTCCGTTTGTTTTTGTCATTGCATTCCTTGTTTGGCGCTACGCGCTCGGCATACGGAGGGTGCATTTCAGCCGCCTTCTACGACAGGCATGTCTACCTCGGGTATATTCTATTACCCCTACCTGAAGGGGTAGAATCGACGTGACGTAGCTTTTCAGCCGGCAATTGTAGCACTGGCCTAGAAATTTTAACTATTGGCACACGTTAGTGATGTGATCCGAAATCGTGCCCGCCGGACAAGTACGAGTACAATTGGAAATATTACTTCAATTGCTCAAAGTTTTGCCAAAAATCCACGGTTGTTGAGTCCGCTTTACTCCCAGGAATTGTGTTGTGCACACCGCAGTTCATAAGGCATATAAGATTCAATTGACATAATAACTTAAGCCTTACGACTATCAGCAACATTGGTGCCTGGTCGATTTCGTATTTAAAATCCTTGAAATTGATCACGAATTTAACCTAAAAATTATTATGTACAATACGGCGCTTTCATTTTTATGGCTTTGTTACTACATTAAGTCCAAAAATAATTGTCGAGAAAACCCTCAATGCACAACATGTTACTGCTTCGTATCGTTTTCGGTCGGGAGCCATAATTGGACCTCAATACAATACTTTGAAAGCTAAGAGGGTGTGCTGTTATTGTGAACCGACTGCGCTATCGGTCAATCCACTTTTATGCCCGGAAGTTACAGGTATGGCTGGCGGCGATGTTTGTATGCTGAAATAATGTGTATTTGCGAAAGTATGAGTGATCTCTGACTAACAACGTGGAAGACAAGTTGAAAAACCAACTGAAACCGGTATCAGTCTAGAAAATAAGCATCCAATGCCGTTGAGGTCTCCTTCTAAATTCATGCGCCATCTAAAGGGAATTTTGCCCTCACAAGTTGTGCCTCCGGGTGGGAATCAAGGGGTCTTGATATTCATTCAAGTTGCTTCAGCGAGTTGCTCTCGCTATATATCTGCAACAGTTCGCTGTTTTAAGATTTTTTTATAATCGTTTTAACCCTTCTTCTGATTTTTAACGGAGTGTCATCACCAAAACATATAGCAGAGCTGAGGTAGATAAAATCCCTTAAAGTTAAAACCGTTTTGTCCGATTCTTCGATATTATGCATTCTTTTTTATTTACCTACTTTGTTTTGCGCTCTTTTACAACCAAACCCATTTTTCGGTAGTTCGCTTCGGTTTCAATTGTTTCAAACAAATCAGCAATATCTTGCTTGTGCCTTTAGTATTGGATGGCGAGCTCCACACAACGTTCTCAAATATGATCTTTAAGAAATCACTTTCATTAGACAACTTTTTTAATAAGAAAATTTATGGCTTTGTAGTATGCGCGGTTCGGAGGGTTAGAAGTCTCCTCCCTCCTAGGTGAACCTAGTGACTAAACAGATTGTAAAAATGGGTATTCTATATCCTCATCACAGACTATGACTTTTTTACAAAAAAATTCTTTGCTCACCTCTACACTTCTCTGTTTGGATTGTGTGGTAAAACTTCGGAACACCGTTCCTGAAGTATAACCATTTTGGTAGCTTTGGGTGAGTGAACGCATATAAGGCTGATGTTGATGCATTTAACCTAGACGCGAATTGTTTCAAAACATTCACTCTCATGATGAAATCTCAAGCATCAAATGCACGTTGCTTCTGTTCTCTGTAGCAAAAACCATTATACATGCCACAAATTTTTATTGTTTTCATGTTCTGTCCTCTGTCCATCCCTCCGTACTGTCTTCATCAATCATATGCATCTGAGTTATGTTTAGGTCCTTTGTTAGTTATTCGGGTGCACATGACCTCATCAGGGTCTGAACATTCCAGACCGAGTCGACCACCGACTAGTGCACTCGTAAATTCTCGTATGCTGTGCAAAAACAAAAATAAACCGTTCAGCATAAAAAAAACACCGCGCAAAAGAAAATAGTGCAGCGCAATAGAGAAAAAAAAATGTTGTTGGTGCACTGTTTCATATTGTTGTAAGGGCATAACACCTACAGGAATTTGATTCGGTAAAGCAACGTCAAAATTCTCATTTCACAACCTTGCTTAGCATCGTCGACATTTGCTTTTTTTGTGTTTGTTTGAGATTACGACTATGGAATTCAGAGTGGACGTGGACAATACATGCGGGCTAAAAATTAATCGCTTTTCTGCGTACGTCCACGTCTATAAGTACAATACAACTGTTTTGGCACTTAGTGAAACACATGTAAATGAATTAGTGTCTCACCGCGGTCTCACCATTTACGTGCGTAGTGATGTAGAGTACTAAACTCCACCAAAATGTTATCCATGTTCAAATCAGTAATTCAACATCATGTGTTTAAAATTCCATATCCGTAAGCAAATTATAAAGTACTGCTTTATTTGCAAACCCTCCAAACTGGATAGCAATTCGACCTTTAACGAGTTTGATGCGCTGTATGACTCTATTCAAAGAATTGTATCTCTGTATTCTCATACTGAAATCGTTATTACGGGCGATTTCAATACACACAATTTTGGTTGGCTTCAACGCTCTGGAGAGACAACACCCGAGTGACGGTGTGTTGAGATCTTGGCTGCGGAAAATAACTTGGCCCAACTTGTAAACGAGCCCACACGAATACCAGACGTTGAAAGTCATGCCGTCATCAGCCTCTACATGTTTTTAACTTCTCACCCTGATATGTACACTGTTGATGTGCTTTCCCCTCTAGGCTCGTCGGACGATCAGCTAATTTCTCGTACGCCCACCACCCAGTTAGAGAAAAGATTCCTAAAAGAACCATATGGGAATACGAGAAAGCCAATTTGAGCTGACTCAACAGCTTCTTTAGGAATTTTAACTGGTCGTTATGTTTCCTCTATAACGACGTATATTCCGCTGCTGATAGAAGATTAGAAGTTCTGCCTCATCCTCCAGCTCAACGCTCATTTACAATGGCATTCCAGTTGTCAGCTCTTTGGACAAGGCCAATCTTCTTGCTGTACACTTTGCGGCAGCTCAACATTTCCAGTCTGTGCTTTGACCCACCTATACTTGAGTGCGTCGAATATTCAATGGGACGTATCCAGTATCGCACTTGTCAGTATTTTCGCAACAGTACTTAAAGATCTCTTGAGAGCGCCCGAAAAAAAAAACCCGGTTGACCTCTTTTCGTATATTAGCCAGTTACGAGTACTTTGTTACAATAAAATTTGTATATACCTAGTTGGGTATACACAACATCCAAACCTGGAAGGCCCAAATCTTCTTTATCGGATTCTGAAATACGGTATTTTAAATCGACATGCAGATATAAACGGATACTTTTAAATTAAAATTCATTTCAAAAACATGTGCCCAACTGCATCGATCATTTTCATTTTAGGTCAACGAAAATTCTTATTGTAATTAAATATAAAATTTATGGCCCTGAGACAATTCAGTAAATCTATGCCAAATTAAGTTCAATAACAGTAGGTCACTCATTTGTACAAATTAAATAACATGGAAGTTGTTTGAATAATAACTAACTATGATAGACCAAATTCGAAATGTTTGTATCTTATTAAGTAAGCATAAAATTATCGGAAATGCTAATTTTAGCTTATAGATCGATTGAATAGAGAAGTGTCCAAGTTGCAAACATCTTCTTTTATATTAATTTTGTTGTATACATCACTTATTGGATTAATTTCACAAAAAAAAAATTTCTTCTATTTTGATAGATGTTGACAAAATGTTGTTGCGACTTTTGTAACTTTTGTTTTCCATACAGTTTTCACTTTTCTTTATTTTTTTTTTTCTCAAATTTTTAACGGGATAATTTAAAATTTTATGACTCTGCCAGGTCAACGTTGCTCTTGAAATTTTAAATTTAAAACAAAAAGAAAAAGATTCAGAACGACTTTAACCTCTGATTTAGGTGTGACATGACATTTTAACTTTGGAAGAAAAAAAAACTTGTTTTCCCCACAAGAAAGATAATCAAAAGAAATTCGGTTGGTTTTATGTTAGCTCTGTTTTATAACTTTTACTTTTAAACAATGAAATAATACGAAAGCAAAATAACCGGCATTTACCGGAAAATCCATTGGATTTAAGCTATTTTAAATGAAACTCTCCAATTCGATTACTAAAGATTTTAAGACTTGATACAAATAAAAGTAACGGGTCTTTTGATATAAAACAAAAACTATTTTGAACTAACAATGTAATGTGAATATTTTTGTCAAATAAATGTAAGGGACAGTTACCAAATATGGTATTTTCGCTTGTCTTGTTATTCAGATGACTAGGTTCATCCTGAGAATGCCTTCTCTCTCCCAATTTCAACTAAAGTTACTTCTGTCACCAGTTCGTATTCAATAAGTCTACCTTATAAAAATTCAAGCACTCCTTGATGATCTGAAAAATTAGACACTTGACAAGTCCGAGGATTGGACTATGTTATAACTTTTTATTGCCATAATTAGAAAATTTAAGAAATATTTCTTGATCTCTATCAAAACAATTACTAATCCGTGCAGACTGTAGAAAGGCCAATATGACTAGTGGGAGATCATTGAATCATAAAGTCGACAAAGATGTTCGACAAATTTATTATTCAATTGGAGTAGAAAACTTAACATTGCCAGACCTTTTCACTATAAATATCGGCGTTGGAAAAATGTTTGTATGTGCTGGATAAAATTAAACAGTTTAAATGCACATCCAACTCTAGGCGAATTCTCTAGGAAGCAGTGCTCCCTCCTACCACAACGCACCGTATAATAATACAAATTTGTAGACCCTGTAAAGAAAAACAACAAAATGATGGTGATTCAAGTCAATTTTCACCAAAAACCAGTTGACTTAAAAATTCTTCTATAAAAGAGCTATCAGCCTGGAAATTCATAAAAATTGTCTAGAAATATGCATTTATGTTCCTTAATAACTAGGCTAGTCTTGGCATTATTAGATTACGATATCGTAATTACGATAATTATTAGATTACGATTATCCAGGACGATAACCTTTTCTCGAAACTAGAGCTACCCACCCGAGTTACATACCTTAGCTATCAAAAACACACAACAGGAAATGGTAATGAAAATACTTTCTGTTGACAATTAACTCCCAGTTACATACGAAATCCAATCAAGAGCGAAACCGGTTGCTTGATGATTTGTCCAGTAAAAACGTCACGGTAGTCGTTCACATGCACGGATTTCCGTTCATATTTTGGACTGTGTTGATCATGTCAACAATTCCGGCGAATCCAAAGAAAGTTAAGGTAGGTCATAAGTTAGACATAAGAGATAGAATTAATCAGTCTGATTTGTGGAACCGTGCAGAAATGAAGTAAATGTTTGTCATAAGAATCAGATTTTTTTTTACTTGTTTTCTAACTCACGTAAACTGATGAATGGTCTTTTCTTCTTTTATGGCGGTTTGCCTTCAGTCTCTACTTATTCAAAACTGCTAAGAGATGCTGGACGTTATCAATAAAATGTTAAATCTACTCCTATGTACAAGATTTTATGCAATAAATATGTGTAGATATTCGAAACGTACGACCACAATAATCTTCGTCAAGCATTATTTGATTGACCACCAACTCTCAGAGCAAAGGTAAAAGCATTCCTCCCTAAGTATTATCAGTCAGCTTAGTAATACTGATCTTGGTGGTATCAAAAAGATTTTAATCTCTAATCAATTTCTGTCGCGCCTGACAATAACTTAAAACCTCTGCGCCTTTAATATCACACAGTTGCCTTACAGTAGTTTGGATGTAATTCCTTTTGATGGTCGATACTTAAACTCGGGTAGTCAAGAACGCCAGTGTTTTGCTATCCTTAGTCTTCTTCATGTAGTGCTCAATTGTAATATTATAACCATCCACATGGTTTCTAAGAATAAATGAATGCTGGTGCAAATATTTAAAAGGGAAAATATAACAGTGAGATCAATCTTGCCTTATGCTTTGCAGGAAAATCTACGGATAAAAATATATGTTAGCACCTAGTATCGGATGCGCTTTGTTAGTACACCATAAGCAAAAAATGTTACTACACCTCATGAATATGCAATGACACGAATGGAAAGCATAAAAAAGAAGCGTCTTACAGAAAAACTACAAAAATATTCCTATGAACTGTATTTTAGTTTCAAAACCCAGTGTTTAAGTAATTAAAATTTTCTTTAGGAATATGTACTTAAAAACGTGCTGCAACCATGCAGCAAAGCAACCACGGCACGTCGGAAATTTTGATTTTGTTAGACAACTGAGCTTATCAAACTTCAATAGAATCGAAAACGACTAAATTAAATGTGTTAATAACTAAAGAAATCTTACAACTCGTTATAAGAAAGCACAAGATATAATTTGAACGCACCAACTTTAAAAGGAGAGAGAAAGAAGAGGAATTTGGGATTTGGCTACGGTTACAGTTATATGCTTTGAAAATTTGTACGGGATCATTGCCAAAAAATCAGTAAAATCAGTACTCTACCCACTTTCATATCAAATGCAGATTATATTTGCTCAGATGTTTCGTCAGAATAATCAGGGTAACAATACTCTTAAACAACCAAGACCAACTCGATAATATGCCTCCTCCTTTGCCTGAGTGAAACGAAAAAAAAAATGGTCACCAATTCTGCACAATTGGTCAATTCTGCAAAATTGACATAAAAAACAAAATAAGAAGCCCACTAGCACTAGCAATAACAAACTCTCGTCTTATGTTAGGTGATTTTCAGATCCAGTAGAAAAAGGCAAATATACATATGTAAATCATAACAAAATATTATACGACTTACAGACTAGTTAACAGAACAAAAAAAATATTTCCTCAGTTCTATTCAACTATGCTGTAAGAGTTCACTATGGATCTTAAGGTTTTAGATTAGAAGTACAAACTCGTTGAGTAAATGCAATTCCCAAATTCTAACGTATCCGAACCTATGATATCATTTTTAAGTTAGTTGAAAACTTTGTTGGTCCCGTTTTTAAGAAAAAAAAAAACAGTGTGTTCGATAATTAAAAACAAATTCCACACATATTTTACGCTTCGATATAGTTTAGTCATCGAATTAAGAATTTCGAAAAAGTTCACTTTGAGACCATCTTCACTAGTAAGTCTCAACTAAAGAATGTTCCATAAAAATCAAAAACCAAAAAAAAAGCAAACTAAACTAAATTAAAGCAAAAAATTATAGACTAATAAAATCAGGCTTAAAACCATTAAATTATAAAAAAATATCCAAAATTTCCCATGAAATCAATAAAGTCGCTAGATGTAGACACCACGCTTAGAAACGAACTTATACTGATCAGCAATTTTGTTACTCCTAAAAATTTATTTAATATAAATCTTATAATATTTATTCAATTATTTATATAAAGAAAATACTGTAAATGTATGTAATTCGTGATTTTTTGATTTTTACATGACGAAATCCAGATGGTAGCAAATATACAAAAGACAAAAAGTTGATGGAGCTGTGAATCTGGTGGGGATAATAAACGTAAATATAATGAAAGGGACTGACAGTCTGGACCGTCTTCAAACAGAGAAAAAGTGAGAGACCTTATCATATGTATAGAAGACATATTTCACTTACGGAAGTTTGTGACTTCTCGGAGAGAAGTCGATGAAGTAGGAAAGTATTTCGGTTTTTAGGTACAGCGCCTGGATTTGAATCTATCCTTCTTACATACTCTCTAACGAACTAACCAACATCTAACATTAAGTCATCGAAATTGCTAATGTTCACTTTTATTTTAAATTTTCTTTCTCCAAAAACACCTTTTTTCAAACACACTTATGTCACTCTGGAAATTGTTAAATTCGGAAAAAATGGTTGCCCTAAATTAATTTTATGGCTTGTTTATTATGGAGTAGATTAAATTTATATAAGTAAAAGTCTTATTCAAATAGGAAAAAAAAATTATCATATAATTTCTCTGCTCGGGCTAGAATTTAAGGCAAAAGATAGGGTAACTGTAAGAGACAAAAATATATGGAAAATAGGAATATTTTAAGAAAATATCACACACTATTGTCCTGGATGTGCAAATAGATAGGGAGCAGATAGTGATACTCATCGACAAATAAAGATTTTTTACTGTTTACTTGCAAAACCAGAAAAGGTAAGGTTATTTAATTTAATAGTTGTTAAGCGTTTTCGTTCAAGTATAAACATGATTTTGTTATTTTGGAAAAGAAATTGACTGGATTTCCTAACTTGTGTTCAGAAATCTCAAAATCTTTCATTTAAGACACTTATGGTAACTACAACCTACACGTTAATACCAGTAATTTTGTTGTGGTACCAAAAATCAATAAAACACTTTTTTCTCGGTTGTATAATGTAACTGCATGTCGCCTATTTAATTGTTTGTCAGTTAGTCTCAGATGTGAAAGAAAGGAATCAATCTTTTTTAAAAAAATATTCGAATATGGCTCCTTTCTTTCAATCATTGTGTAATAGAAAATCTGTTGAATCCAATGATTTGATTAATTGTTCGTTTTGTTCTTATCTCTCATATTTAATTTTTCTATTTTTTATCATTCATATCTCATTATACGTATACATTTATCTTCAATTGTTAATCCCCATATAGTATATACACATTTATTCTGTTGTCCTTCTGACAAAAGAATGCTCCTAACTATTTTTATGTAAAAACTCTTGGAATTCTACAATATTACAAAATTTTGTACTGTTTTTTTCCTATTTAATTTAAAAGAAATACGTATATACTATTTGTGGTTTGTTATTCTCACAAACTTGAATTTACTTCGTTAAAAAAAAACGGGACCAATTATCTATCAACATTAAACTGGGTAATTCAAAGACTATATCCATTTCCTGCTGTCACTTCGAAAATAAAAATATTTTATTGAAATTCAAAAATATTTGCTTCACAAATAACTTTTAAAATTTAAAAATATCTTCGATTAATTTAAAAGTAAATTGAAATCTCAAATTAAACTAGTTTAAGAATGAGCTGGGAATTTATATTTTCCCTGTTGAATCTTTAAAAAAAAAAAACAGTATAAAACATATCATATTTAATTTTTATCTTTTTCCCAACACTTAAAATATTTTTCTCAATACAAGAGATTATTTATTAAATTTATGATATTGCCAATAGATGTATGATTGTAAATGAATTTTTCGAAGCTATTACGACATAGCTTCGTATTCCCCGTTTTAAATAGCAAATAAATTGTTTCAACTATTTAATTTAAAATATAAAAATAAAATAGAAAATGTAGAAAATATACAAAAGTTATTTTATTTTTATATTTTAAATTACTTTCACCACTTTTATTATTTTGCTCTTGGTAATATGTGGTAATCCGTATCAAAGTACTCAACAGAAGATGTAAAACTATATTAAATGGAGAAGATCTTCATATTATTTTCTTTTGCTATTTCCTATATTTGTATACGCATTCTATAAACAAACTACTCGTACTTTAGGTAATGTCGCCATTAGCTTCGGGAGAGATTACACCCTTTTTTATTTTACTATACCATGTAAACAAATTCATTAACCATAGTCGGAAAAATATTTCGTCAAAAAAAAATAATAATTTAGGCCACATGAAAACAAAAGAGCCTTAAAGTAAAAAGTCTTAAAGTAAAGTCTTTCTAGGTAAGTATACCCTCGGCTCTATGTTAAAAATATGATTTAATTTAATAAGCTAATGTACAATAATTCTGTGATGTGATGTTAAAAGTATCCAGCAATTTCTCGAATCGTTAAATTGAAAAGTCTTTTTACATTTACTTTATTCAGTCAATTCTCTAATTGACCAGAGAAGTCTGGTCTCTCTATATAGTTAAGTAGGTTTCCATTGGACGGATAGCAATAGCTCAACTCCCTAAAAGGATACACATATCGAGGACCCGCGGGCTGTCTGCTCATAAATTGGTAACAGGAAACATTGACGACCCTATATTGCCCTAAATTATTCTCTTAGCATCAACCTTTAATGAAACCTTACACCTCCGAATATTTTCGTTTTAATAAACATCACATCAATTATGGCTATATCGTATGACCAGAAAGAGCGTATGTATGTTTAACAATTCTGAACTTCACGTTATCGGATTAATTATAAAAATTAGAGCCGTAGTATAATTCTATCACTTAATATAATTGTATACTTATGCTTTAGTAAACATTTATATTTAAAAAAAAGCCTAGAGATTTTTAAGAGTAACTAAACCTATCTTGGGTAATCCAGACCTAAATAAGAATTACATATCTAGTTTCTCAATGATTTATTTTTAATGTAGATTCAAATATTTATTCAAACTAAATAGAATTGTAATTTCAATGAATTTGTAAGTTTTGTTTAGTCTCTAGAGTTTTAAAGAATTACCAAATTTTTTTCATTTTTTGACTAGTAAATTGTATCTTTTTTAACAAAAAATTATAAATAACCTTTCATTATGTAGAACATAAACAATTTGATTTTAATCTTTAGTATTCTATAAAGCGACTCCTAGTTTCATTCAATAAAAATCCACAAAAAAATTCCTAACGACGACGTTTACAAAATTTAGTAAAAATCCAGAACTTAATTGAGAGTAAAATTTAGTGAGAAGCCAAAACAAACAGTATGGCAGGATATCGCTTTTTTCAAGGCAACTAGGTCATTAACCTTACTCTCATATATGGTTGATGAGGCGAAAAGATTTGTGAACAATATTCGTCACATGCTACCAAATATCAAAACTATCGATCACCGATCCTGATCAAGTGCATTACAATAGTCATATTAACTAATTTCTAGCTAGTACTCGTACATCAGCCATTTGAAGTCTTATATGTACAATATGAGTACTTTCCCTCTGACCCCATTGCATGCATTCAGACTCCGTATATTTACTAAAAATCTTCATTAAAGCAAGGCAACAGCAAAATATACACTCGGTTAGAAAAAAAAAATAACAATCCAACTAAGCGCCCACACAAATGATAATTTCTAAAATTACCTCTTAACTTCGGCAGCAAGAAGAAAGTACTCTTCTAATCAATTTCTCCTTACTGTGTTGTCTCGTCCCGGTGAGATGGGTACTCGCGTATTTGTTTATTTCGAGACTGATCGTTTTTACTTTTACTTGAAGTGCACGGCATCCACTGCGTACTTGGTATTCTGTACTGCGGACAGTCAGCCGACAGCGTTCACAGGCTTGTATCTATTAGCACATTAACACTTCACTGCATCCACGACTAATGTATCTAGCGGATACTAACTATATAATCGACAACGAAGATGTTGACACACTAAGATGAAAATGTATATTCCTTAAATTCCTTAAGTGAAAACTAAAAGTGTGTGTCTGTACGCAGTGGGGCCAATAAGTGGGTCACAATCGCAACACGGATGCACTAGGTTGAATAGAAAAAAAAAAATAACAAAATATTATATGTCGTCCTTTCCAGGAACATACGATCTCCACACCCACAATCTTAAATGCAAAGTTCGACACACTATCAAACGCACAAGGAACCACAATCGAATTTTAGACCTTCAGATACGAGTACTTTTACTTTGGACTTAGTAAAAACAAAATAAAAAAAGCTCGCGCTCAAGAGACGGATATGATTCCGATTTACGCAGTATGTCTGTTAGTAAGGTATGTTGTGACAACCTCTACAATGAGATGATACAAAAAGCGCGTCTACACCGTACCGTGGGTAACCAAAGAATGGTAAATACACCTGCTTTTCCAAAGCGATACACTTCGCATCTGCACTGCCACGATAAGCGAGGAGATTGAAACGACGACCAACCAACAGCAGCAATAAATGAAAAGTTGCCGAAGATAGCACGGAATAAGAAAAAAAAAACGATACAACAACAATAACAACAAAAAAATTTTGAAGAGAAAAAACACCTCAACCCGAAGAGTGAAAAAAAAAGAAATGCTATTACCATTACCATTGCCATTGCCATTGCCATTGAAAAGATGGTCTCCGGCTGTCGCTACTTTCAGATGAGTGAGATGAGCTCGCCCGAATCATCGTAAGACATAGCCTCAGCGTCAGCGTCGACATTAGTGTTAGCGCTAGCGTGCTTCATTTGGTCACATGTACGAGTTGAGTACTCGTATTCATAGTACTCATACTCGTACTCGTTCTCGAATGTAAACTGTGTGATCTTCAATCGCGCGTCTTCGTTTCGAGATTGGCGAGCTGCGGAGGGCGTCTGGCGACGCATTTGGCACCATTTGTTTTTATCTAAAGTTGGTTTTACCTGATTGGGATTGTGTGTTGAGTTGATATTGCTTTTTTTATGTGTGACGATGTGATCGTATTCTGGGGCTACTTCAGGATGCACGCAGTCGCCTATGATTTAATTTTTGGCCGTTTTGCACACTTTTCATTGAATTTTCAAACGCGATTTTTATAGCACCGTGCGTAGTATCGTTGTCGTCGTTGCCTGCAGCCGACGTTGTCGTTTTGCTTTGCTTTTTAATGTTGGCCAAGGCTTGTCGCGTAAGCCACTTTACTGAGATGAGTACATCCGTGTTTTGTCTGTTGACATGTTATGGCTCTTTTGCAAATGGTGTTGTGGTTCTTTGACTCTTGATTATTGGTCGACGTCGCCTTGGTCGTCTGTGTCGTTTTGGTCGTTTGGACTGCTGTCGACTTCTTCGTCATTGGCTGCAACTTTTAAAGACTTCAGCAACTTACGAGTACATATGTGTGCCTGTGTGTCAAGGAATGTTTTCATTTTCTATTTGATTGATATTATTGACACAGTGAAACACTATCCAAATAGAGAACTTTGTGTATGCACTTGCAATTGACAGATGGTCGTCAGAGTCCAACAGTCGACGACGACGATGGCAGTTAAAATAATGTATGTGTGGGTGTAAACTTTTGCTTGCAATTGCAATGAATTTTCATGCCAGGTAAAAGTAACTGAATATAAAATTGCTAAATTGTTCAACAACCTCATTTCAATCGAGTGGTACGAGTACGTAGTCTCAATCTTAGTTTTCGAAATAAATACGATTAGAAACATACATTTAGTTATATGGCTAGCTCCCATTTATGATATTTATTTGATTAAATTTTGCCAAAAATATGACAGATGAGGAAAACTCGAGTATCAATTAACACTAGTCATAAGTATTTGAACCTAAAACAAACTGAAGGGAGTTTTTTTTTAACTGTGTTCACATCCCAACCAAGACGTGCTTTCAAAGCTGATTCCCTTCTGTTTTTGACCTATTCAGTGAATTGTCGAGCTTTTGTTTCTAGCTAAATTACTGTCTCAGTTGAATCATTACCAAGGATTATACCTATACATTTCTCTCCCGCAGAATTATACCGATATTTTTGAATTCCAGAATATATGATAGATATGTAGAATCAGTAACGATGGTAATAGCGATGTATTATTTTTGTAGGAATTAATGGAATCTCGATCTGCATAGTATGATATAATATTTCCAAGCTTAAACCATTTTCTGAAAATTTGAAAATTAAGTCAATTGACAATTAAGTCAGTTGACAAGTTCCTGTTTAATGATAAATTCCCCTGAGAATTTTGAAAATATAATAGAAACCAAAAATGCTTTTACTGACCACAAGTTTGCGGATACTTATCGTCCCCAACTCCTGACTTGTGAAACTTCTACCTGAGTAACTCCCGCTATATAAGGCTAGGTCAAGAAAAGCGAACCGCCGATAAAATCGTCTATACTCGTATGTTAGCCAGAGAAACCATTTAATAGCATTCTGAATGTATAACAATTTAAAGAAAAGTCTGTACGTTTTTTAGTTGCAGCTCGATTCAAAACTCAACTTTTTAATGACTGAATGGCAAGACGCTAAGTGTGCTCTGGACATAGTGATAAAATCCCTCGAGGATAACTGAACGAAAGACTTGTCATTACCCTACGGTCAACTCTAAAAATTGAATCAATATCTGGTCTTAAATGGAGTCCCCATAAGGTTACCAAGCACCTCAATAAAAAATTCAAAGTGGAAGTGGAAAACCGTTGCAATTTCGAAGAATCTAAAAATAAAGGTAATGCTCTCATAAAAAGTTCCAAGGTCTCGATATCTAGGCTCTTTGATATTTCTAAAGCAATCTTGTCGCTAATCCGCAGCTCTACAGCTGTTGGGAAAATTTAACTATTTCATATATTTCTGCCAACACGGTCCATACAAAACACGAACTAGTCATTGTTCACCTTATATGTTCTGTTAAGTGTATCTTCTCCCTCAACTCCAAATGAATGTGACGTAATAAAATGCCTACATTACCACTTATCACGTTAACGTCTATAACCAGCAACTTAATACCAGTGCAGGAAAAATGTCAATAAACGTTCAGGCAGTGTAAAGGATCTGTCGGCAAGACATGTGACCTGTCACCGAGGAGGAACATTTGGCTCTATACGATTTCGATAAGGCCGATTATATCCTATGCGTCTCGGTTGTTTGGCGGAACAAACTTCCACGATAATACATACGTCACTGCCAGTCTCCATGGATGGCTCCAAAACCGATTTAAGATGCCGCGCTGGTGTCTTTCTGGAGGACGCCAACGTTAATTTCCTCGTTAGAAAAATTTGCGCCTATCTTCAAAGCGTAGATATACACAATCCTAACGCCAACGAACTATATTATGAAGAATCGGTGGAGGAGGCGAAGCATATACATCTGTTACAGCGGTTACAGCCTTGATGAATCTTTTTACGACTTCCCAGCTAGTTACAGAATGCGACTTTTCAATGTTCCCTCAGTAGGAAAGCAGGGTGCTTATTGCGATTATACCGGGGCCCTATACTTTTTTGACGCTTGCTGTGAAAGTAATGACATCACTGCGGAGCACTACATCTGTGAATGTCCAACCTCTGCTCGCATCAGGCTGCAAGTACTCGGCACTCACGTGGTGGGTACTGGGTGCAGTTTGCAACCTAAAACACTGCGAAATAACAGATTTCTGAATAGTTTAAAAATTAAAAAAATTTAATTTTAGACTACAAGAAATTTCAACTTAATGTTTTTACAGTTGCTAAATTTCGGTATCATTTTCTTAAGTATGTTTCTAAGAAGGCTGAAATCTTAGCCTTCTAGTATCGGAATGTTTGCGTTAAAGTATCACTAAGTCATTCCAAATTTAAAAGTACAATCCTGCTACATTATTCCACTTCAAAACACCAACTATAAGCCTACTAGTATCTCCCGTTTCTATTCGCTCTTTTTCCATCAACTTCTTTCTCCTCATTACGTTTCCTTCTTGTCCCTAAATCTCTGAACTTTCCCAAGCCTAGATTAAGTTATGGAATGAAACTCCACGAGACTTAATGTTTCAGTTTATATGTACGTAATGGCAATCTTATAGTCAAAGACTGAAAAAATTCTTCCGGTGCAATGTTGTTCAGCGCTGGCTATATTTATAGCTCTCCACGTTCTTCGGAATCACTATCAAACTAATTTTTTTTGTTCCCTCGGCTTTCATTACGTTAGTGTTGAAAAAATACAAGTTCCAAAATCTCCAACTCATCCTTAGAGTTCTGTACTGATCGATATGATATGTACCGATATTTACAGACCCCGTTTAGTTCTGTCTTTGACGCTCTTTTTTAATTAAATTATAATATTAGTTTTGATCTGTGGTCCCACTTGCAATAAAAAAGCTTTCCATTTTTATTATGCATTTGAGTGATAACTTACGCTTGAATGTCGCCAAAAGTATTACAAAATCTATAGGATTTCTTAGATACCTAACCCTCTTTGATGTAGTCCCAATATACTATTCGTATTGCTTTATATGTCCAAAACTGAAATAAAATGCTCCCCTCTGAGCGGGTGCCCGAAAAATCTAGTTATAACTTTTGGATAGGATCCAACACCGCTTCAAAAAAAAACTATAGACCCTCATAGTTTTCTGGAAAACCTTGTTATACCAATGTTTTCACCACCATTGGCCCGTCGTAGTTGCCAATAGCATTCCACCGTTTCATGCCTGATACTCGTTTCGCTATGGATCCTCTTATTAGCTTACCCTAAAGACTATTTTCGGGGATACTCGGTTACACCATAATTCGTTTCTGGACTTAAAACAACCTTATGGAATGCCCTCCCAAGTTCATTATTTCCTAGTAATTATATAGATCAAACTTTCAATACAAATGTACCTATATTACATTGGTATGCATATTATTTGAAGAAAAAAGAAAATCGTGGCAGCTATTATACAATCAGCTTGAGTCCAATCTCGTTATTCACAAAGCTCAACAAAATATTAATTCTAAACTTACACGTCAGATATTTGGTCCTGTCTATGAAGATGGTAAATGTTCAATAAGCCACAACCATAAACTCTACGAGTTGAATAAAATGTGGGCTAAGCCCCGAGGTAAAATCTCGTCGACTGTAGTGGCTTGGCTGCATCGACCGAATGGACGAGAATACTCCGGCTAAGAAAGTCTTCGTATCTTTGCTTTAAAAAAGGGGCACCGAAGCTCCGGTTCAAAATGAAGTCATCCCTGAATTTAGAAATATTGCTATAGTAAATTGGAAATTAAGTGCGCAGCATTTTTAAGGTTGGAAGTTCTAAACTTGAACTTCCTTTCATCTTTCCTTCAAAAGAGGTCTACATATGTTATGTAATTTTTTTTTTTTTAAAGAACTTAACACTCAAGTGGGTATAAATACACTTATAATGCCTCAACATGTGTTAAGTTTTTTGGAAAATGGGATAGAGAAAGAAAGAAAGATGTTTGCTGACACCCTGGCTGGTATCCAACATTTAATGGGGAGACAAAATTTTTAGTGGAAGTTGTATCTTACTTGATTTTCGTTAACTGATAAAATGAATGTCTTTCGGGTGAGGCTGGGATTCGTAAATCAAACCTTCCGATTCGGAAGCCAGTCCACTACTACTTGAGCCACGGCCAGCCACCGTGGTGTTTATTTTTGCAATGTCAGACTTTTCAATAAGAATTAAATGTCAAATCAGCTGTCACATTGAGCTGCTAAGCTTTATTTGCATTTTGCTTTATTTGATTTAAAATCGTTGAAATTTATTTCTCGAAAGGATCGAAATTTCGCATCCTATTTACGATAATGGATACTCGAACACCAACCAGAACGAGAACAGAACATATCGCGGCTGTGGAATGTAGTGTTGAAGAAGGCCAGAAATTGTCGACTCGTTGTCGTTCGCAACAACTTAGCCTTTGTCCATCCACTATCTGGAAAATTATATGTAAAGATATTGGAATCAAGGCTTATAAGATCCAAGACTTATAAGATCTACGGCTTATAAGATCTATGGCTTATAAGATCCAAAGCTTATAATATCCTAAAAGCAAAAGCTTCTTTTTGTAACCAGCTCGTTGCAAATGGCTTAAAATGTTTTGTAATCGCCATGAAGTCGCTAAGCGACATCATGATTTGCTCAACTTGTTCTATGATTTCATCGTCTTTTCCAGTGATAGGCCAACCAGAGCGAGGTGCACTTTTCACATAAAAACTTCTAGAACGAGAGCGAGCGACCCATCTCTGGGGAGTAGTTGTCTATTCATACTATATGCCTGCGCCGCGTTTTTCCTCTTATCGTAGTAAAATTCTAAAATATAGGGTTCCCTAACTCGTCAAGGATAATTTGGGAAATGATTTTTGGGTATATTCTAAAAAAAAAAAATCGTTTTACAGTAAGGAACTCCCCAATGTTGACATCATTTATCGAGGATTTAATAAAAGGCTTAATTTAGTATACCCTGACCATGTATACAGAAATTTAGTATACCCATGTTAACAGAAATTGCTCTGTTAATACTAATGCTAGGAGCTTCGTTAGAAACTTTGTTTTTAGAAGAAATACTAGCTTTTGTAACTGCGTTTAAATAAAGTTGATATATTGTTTGAGTATTCAGATACAACATTTCTAAACCTGTTCCATTTTTCTTGCCCATGTTAAATTTTGACTTTTGATTTTTTATGATACTAGGGAAAACCTGCAATAGGTAAAATTGTAACAAAAGGTTTCTTTTTTGCTTCAAGCCATAATGAATAAAAAGTGATTTTGTGTGGTTTTAGATAATATTTATTTTATGTGTGTACTAAAACAGGTTATAGCAGGTGCTCAAAGTATCCTCCTTGATTTTGTATGCATGCTAGAGCCCGTTTTTGGATTTCACTGCGAATGTTTATTGATTCTAACTGCTGCCCCACTTTTGATGGCTTTTCGAGAATACGCTCTTTCAATTCACTTAAGGTTGCTATTTCGGTTGAATAAACAAGTTTTTTCATTCTTCTCCATACAAAAAAATCCAATACTGTAAGGTCAAAAGATATTGCAGGCCAGCCAACTAGTCCATTTTTTTCCTATCCAACGACTACCGTACACTTCATCTAGCCAATTCTTAACCTCACGACCATAGTGTGCTGGAGCACCATTCTCTTGAAAATATGATGAATCTAGTTGAATCAGTTGAATGCCTTCCACTAGTTCTGGTAAATCATTTCGCAAGACCCCGATAATAGATTGTAGAATTCAGTCTAGGTAGTACGCGAAGTTTGAAGGGGCCGATTAACTTGTTTCCAATTACACCTGCGTTGTGTTGAAAGGATTTATGTCTCCTAGTATGTGGATTGTTTGCAGCCCATGTACGGAGATTATGAAAATTTGTAATCCCATCCATTGTAAATAGAGATTTGTTCGCTCAAGAATCCAGCTGAAATTCTTCTTACTTTCTGTTCTTACTATAACGCCGGCGTAACAAATTAAACTGATGAATAATTTTTTTTTTTTAATCCTTTATACCATTTTTGTTTGGTAAATTTTCGAAGTAGGCCTTCATACCCTAAACCTAACTCGTCCTAAGAACTTTTAAGGAACAAAGTAAGGAAATGAGGGTTTTGACAGGTAGTCCAATAAAAGAGCGCGCTTTAAAACTCTTCAACAGCTATGCAATTTTAAAAAAATATTGAAAAATTAGTAATTCTTGAAAAACCACTCTTACGAGTATTGTCAGCTGTTGTTAGGAAGTTGGTAAAAAATCATAAATTGCTTTTCTTACCTGCTGCATGTATTCTCAAGTGTCATAAAATCTATGGGTTTTGTGCAAACTTAATGACAATTTTTTTTTTATTATTTTGTCTTTCATAAGCCAAAAATAGTAAAAAGTTATGTTTATTACGCATTTTCTGAAGGAAAGTGACCTCAAAGTCAAAAATTATCATGGGGAAGAAAAATGGAACAGGCTTAGAAATTAAAATCTGAAGACCCTAACAAGATATCAATTTTATTTAATCGCCGTTGTAAAGGCTGGTATTTCTTCTAAAAAAAAAGTCCGACACGAAATTTCTAGCATTAGTATTAACAGAGCAATTTCCGTTAACATGGGTCAGGGTACACCAAATTAAGCATTTTCTTAAATGAAAATTTTAATAAATGATACCAACATTGGAGATCCGTTTTGTAGAACGATTTTTTTCTTAGAATATACCCAAGAATCATTTTCCAAATTATCCTTGACAAATTACGGGACAACCTGTATACATATACTGAGTTTTCCCAGAATGTTCATTCATTTTTGCTTTCACATAAATTTTTGTACAACGAACCAATCCCAATAAAATTGATCATAAATGATCAGCTGATTTGTCAAAAAAAGGATTTACCAGATTCAATTGAACTTTTTAAGTTATGACACTACAAAAGCAAGTAAAGACCCCAACCTAATATGTATAATCCGTTGCCAGGTAGGTTAACGAAAGAAATTTTTAAAATATTTACTCATCTAAGAGACCTGGGCTCTAATATTACGTTGATGGCATTTATCTGTGAACAAGACTTAACGAGAGTAAAATATTGAATATTGAAGTCTATTGTTAAACGTTCATGCTTCTTTGTTTAGTCTGGGAAAATCCAGCAGAAGCTGTTAGTTATTGACTGCAGAGTGTTTTTTCTTAGCCTGATTGTAGCGGTTTTGAAAGCCATTTCCTCTACATCTTATCTAATCCTTGCTATTATCAATTCAGCTATGAAACAAAATAGAAAAGCTACACAATGTGGTAAATTGAGTACTAACATCCATTGGTAAAGCTTTTGTTCAAAAAGAATGAGAACATTTTGTATCTGGGTCACACAAATCACAAGTATTTGCTTTTACTTTTCGCTTTACTGTCACACTCGCGTCTAAAAAAAAAACAACGGACACTTTTGTTTGCTAGTATTTTCTTACAACGACAGCAAATAGTTGTATCTTTGTTAAAACTTTCCTCTAGGCAATTGACTTAATTAAACGAAGCCAAGAGACCGACGAAATCTAAAGAGAGTTTTTCTCAATATAAATCAGTCACTTGTTGGTTGTTGTCGACTGGTGGTAAGGTAGCACAAACAATTAATTCGAAGAATGTTCCCAGAGCGGTGATTAAATTAATACGGAAACGCTCACTCACACATATGAGTACGATCAAAAAAAGCTGAGAACATTGAAATAGGTTAAGGCAAGACTTCAGAAATGTCTGCATGAGATTGGTCGAGATATTAGTCGTACGCGCCGTTGAAATTGTCTCTGATACAACGTGAAGATTCAATTGAAATTTGTTATTATTCAATCAGTTGCACTTGCCGCCAGATACTCTTTCAGTTTTTTTTGTTTCGTTTGGTGTTGTAGCTATTGTCAGCAACGTACTTAAGCCCATTACACGTGGATGCATGATCTTCCATCCGTATAAGTCATCCATGCAATGTACGGAGTATTATGTGCAGATGCATCGTACTCATAGGTTTTCAGAATTTCTTCCCATAGGGCATACAGTGTATTAAGGTTTGTAGAGCGTACACATGTGATGCTGAAACCTGTTATTACTTACCGGTATCTCTGTCTTCTCTTTTCGAAAGTATAAGTTCTTTAAACGGACTACTCGATGTGACATTACGAGCATCACCCTGTACAGACACAAACATAATTAAGTTAAACAGAAAACAATCTCATTAAACTCATCGACTATGCTCAACGTGTCCTTGCCTCATTTAAACGGAAATGCCGTAGCTTGACTCAAATTTTAAAGTCTGAGTCTCAAATTTCACTTTCCCTTGAAAGCGATTCCTCATATGACTGAGTTGTGAGTTGGTTGGCAAGACAGCCGTACAGATACTATCAGTCACCATAAAACATATTCATTCTGATTTAGAAGAAAAAAAAATCGTGTATCTTCAATGTAGGTCATGTTGGGCATGTTGGACGGAATGGATTAGATGTTGACCATTGACTGGTCACATATTCGCATGAATTTTCATTCACTTTTCAAAATGAGCATGTGAAACCTATTTTGACGAATGCATGCAGAAGTTTTCAAATGGAAAAATTATTCAAATTACGGTGGTGAAAACAATATCACACAGGAAACTGCGATGCCGGGACTAAAGAGTTATAAGAAACAACGCTCAGCAAAATGTCTGGCGGTTCTTCGCAAGTGTAGGCTTCAACAATAAATTTTTTTTTTACTACAGCCATATACATATGCACGTATGTATATGAACATAGATTTTGCTTTCACTGATTAATAGAGCCTTCAATTATGTTTGCATTCTGGAGTAGTGGAAATTAAATCTTATCGAACGCGACAACTGGAGAAAGATTTGATTTCCTTACACTTCTCAGATTTCTTTACTTTCAGACATTTTTGACAAAATTTCGATCTGCAAAATCTTCTTGTTCACTGTGAGCATAAACATATGCTTTATAAACGGTACTATCAGAGTAATCAGCGAACAAAGTATCTCAATCGATTTGGACAGTTGGCTTCAACTTCTAGGCGAAGTTCTTCAACGGTCCTCTGGCAGTTATTGATAAATGTACTGTTGAAGATGCACAATTAGTTCTTATCAATACTGAGATGTTCTTGCCTCCGAAGGTGAAACAGTATTAAAATAGGTATAGCGCCATAGCAGAAATCGACGCCCTATACCCAATCAATGTGTCTACTCGTATCTTCCTAATCTGCTTTCACTCGGTCAAAATATTTCACAATTTTACGATCTTATATCGGGAACCGGAGACAGTTTGACGATTATCAGCAGACAAGCAAAAGAGAATAAATATTCTCCATAGGACGAGAGGACAATGTCAATAATGATAACTGTAGTTGTTGCCCATATTAGGAGAAACATGAATAATGTTTTCGGTTTATGTGACATAATCATTCTCGAGCGGTGCGGGTCATAGTATTCAGTCTGGATGTGTTGCCCTATGATGTTAACAGAGACAACTCGCGGATCTCAGTTTCTAAGTCTAAACAGAGAATGGGATCTCTTTTTGTTGTATATTGACCAAAGGGTCCTACGGTAACCTCTTCAGACCAGACGAAAGATGAGTGTTTCATATCTAAGAATTTCTTAAAGTTATTTATCTTGCAGAAAAACTCTCGTGTAACTTGACCTAGAGAGACTTTATTTGTTTTACCTCTCAGATGGATCTCGAAAAGCTTTTCCTTTACCTCTTTTGAAATCTTCCTACGAGACTTATCGAACGCTATACAGAGATGATCTACATCCTATGTTGGGCCGCTTCCGGGTAGTGTACCCGCATCCATATTAGTTGCAGGTATTAAATCACTGTTGTTTCAACGATCTCTTACCATATATTATAGATACTCGTACATAGATCAGTAACAACACCACGGCAATGTTGTTAATTACACTGCGGTTCATAAGAGCTGCACAATTCTCTTACTTAAGTCTGATGATAACTTCCAGGCAACAATTCAATTCCATGATGAATGGTTGTAGTTTTATGTATACGAGATATTTATGTAATGATATTATTGTCACTGCTGCTGCCAGTCAGCTGCTTAAAATAAAATTTCCTTCATATTTCCTGTTTACTTTGGACATTTGCTACTACGTCTGGACTACTTCAAAAAGTTTATCAAGGAAATTTTTATTTATTTATTGTCATCATGCTTACTCGTATTAATCTGTTCCTATTCAATGTCATACATAACATACGGGCATGTGAAACTGTACTAATTTATCCCAAAGTGCATACACAGACCTCGTAACCCATTTTCGTCTTATGTACATAAATCTTTACTCTGCACGCAACTACTCATAGACAAGATTTGTAAGGAACTCTCAATGGTCGCTTTTGCTTAAGCGTCATATAAGTATATGGTCCAGCTAAAAACGCACATATCATAGATCGCGCGGCGCACCAGTTTACGCACTTCATTCCATCTGGGGTGGGGTTACCAATCAGAGCCAAGGAAAAAAATTGCCAACACTATCGTTGTGTCTTGCAAGTGGGCACAAACGGAAGACCAGCACAGCATGGCTGGACGCAAAGTGTACTCATAATAGTTGTCCTACATGTTCCATTTTTCTTTTTTTATAGAAGCCAAACGTTGAATTGTCGTCCACCAAGTGTCTGGTCCAGCGTTTATAAGTGCCTTTGCAAGTATTGAAGTGGCACCGAATGGGGCTCGCAATGCTTCAAATGGGGTTTGGTGATATTGACCGAGAGTCTTAATTGAGTCCTCTCTTACTTCTAGCCTTGTTAAATAACGATAGATGTGTGTGATGTAGCATTAACATTTTGTAGATTTATTTAATAGCTCCAAAATCAAGGGATTTTTAAAAAAGGTATAATACTTTCGTGGTTATGAATTTTGTATTTAAAGTGAGTCTAAAGAGGAACAAAAATCGCTGAAAACGTTTGTATATTAATTGACTCAGTACTGACCTCCTCAGGGATAATAGAACATTCCGCCGTAGCTCTTTAGCAAGAGATCGTGGTTGCTTTAACATATGTGCTTGAATATTATTGATTTCCCATCTGTGACCTTTACGAACACTACTTACTACCTTAGAAGACGCTTCTCTCCGAAAGGAGAATCGTAGAATCTAAGCGATCAATTTTAGATATTGTCTTGAGCTGGTTGAATTTTTATTGTTGGTTCTCAATTGCTTACTACGCGAAACAAAGGAGTTAAAAAAATTCATATAAAAGGCATAATAAACTTTACCAAACCACTACTTTTCGGGTAGGGGTTTTGAAGAAGGCACTAAATCAACACTATGATGAATTAGAATAATTACATTCATGTGGCAGAATATTTTTTAATCCATTAAACCTATTCTTAAGGTGATGCAAACGTAGATGAAGACCCGCACTTACCAACGACCTTTAAGTCCCAATTTAAACGACAAATAGGACGAGCATTCACTAAAGCCTAATACTGAGTCTTGCCAGGAAAATAACTCAAACGGGTTTTTTTTACTCTTTCTCTACTCAAAAAATAAGCTTTTTGACAGATAAATCATTTCGTCTCCGGCAATAATCTGTTGAAGTAATCTTCTTTTTAATCTTTTAGACTAAGATAAAAATATTCATTCATGAATCAGGGATGTGGATAAACCCATATGTGGATTCGGATGTCTAGACGGTTTCACACTACCTACTATATAACAAGTGATTATGCAACGGAGGGTGGCCCTAAATCGTTGCTGCGTCAGCTTATTTCCCCTATAATCCGATAATATAGCCACCACCAAATGTAATAGCCGAACTCATTCAAAACAATTAAAACGGAGCTTATAATATGCTGGGAGGCTAAAACTCTGAATACTTTTTGCAAATGCAACGTGGAAGGCAGTCATCTCATGTTGGCTTTCAGCTAACATCAAGTAAACGCCTTAATTCTATCCAACAGGTACGCTAAAGAGAGTACCAAATGGAAAATACTTTCAAAGGCTTCTGCTCTAAAATGCAGGCACCCATAGACATAATCGACTGTACAGTCTGTCAGTCCTCGGCAGAAAACTTGCATCTATCTTCCATTCAGGGATAAACGTAATTCCGGTGGCAATGAACAATGGTACACAGTACAGAATCGTTAGCTAGGTTAGACAAGGCTCAAAGGAGAGTTTCTCAGGACCCTGCGTTTAGAGTGCCTGCGTCCCCGGTTAGGGTTTCCGAGAACCGTTGATTTTTTGGGAGCATAACTGCGGATAGAATGACATTCTAGGATGCCAGATCAAACGAATGCCTCTTGACGTCTTTAGTAGTCAGCGATTTTACTGATGTCGCTCATGCATTTGAAATGCCTAAAGAGCGTTATAAAATGTTAGTCGTAATTAACACATAACTCATACATTCATATTTAACTTTCATCTCACCCTCAAAAAAACTTACGCTAGTTACCCTGGTGTGTGGTTTTCACACATACGGTATGTCTACGTATAGGGGTTTCCAATAGGGACTTGACAACTTTGAATTTAATTTGTGAATGCACTCTTTCACTAATCATCAAACTGTCACTGTTAATTTATTATGGTAAAGTACACGAACGAGCAACATTATAAAAATTTTCTACCGAAATTCGGAGTCGGTGACTGCAACTTTAAGAGCGTTAACTCCAATTTTCGGTCATAATTCTCGCCCTAGTAAACAGGCAATAACAAGTTTAGTGCAAAAATTTGAGCCTACATATTCGTTGTGTGATGTTGCCGTGTCAGTGAGACAACGGGTTGGTCGAAGTGTCGAAAATATCGCTGCCGTTCAGGCGTCCGTAGCAAACGATTTAAATCAGTCAATTCCACGGCGTTCTCAAGAATTGGGCATCGCTCAGACCACATTATCTTATACAAGATTAAGCTGACTCAAGTATTGAAGCCGATGGACTATTTGAAGCGACGTACGTTCTCCGATTGGGTTCTGGAGAAGATGCGCCAAGATGATGAATTTCATCGCAAAATCATCTTCAGTGACGAAGCTCATTTTTGGCTCAATGGGTTCGTCAATAAGCAAAATGTGCGTTATTGGACGGGTGAAAATCATAAATACATGAATCACCACTTCATCCACAAAATATAACTGTTTGGTGCGGTTTGCATGCCGGGGGCGTTATTGGGCAATATTTTTTCGTCGACGATAACGATCGTCGCGTTACTGTGAATGGTCAGCGTTATCGCGCCATGATCACCAATTATTTTTGGCCCGAATTGGAAGATATGGACTTGGTCGACCTGTAGTTTCAACAGGATGTTGCCACAAGCCACACAGCACACGCTAGAATCGATTTATTGAAGAATAAGTATGGTGAGCGTGTTATCTCAAGAAATGGGCCATTCGATTGGCCGCCTCGTTCGTGCGATTTAACGCCGCTTGACTAATTTCTGTGGGGCTACGTTAAGTCATTGGTTTATGCCAACACGCCGACGACATTGGAAGAGCTCAGAGCCAACATTGAACGCGAAATAGCGGCCGTTTCGGCCGAGTCGTTGAAAATTGGGTCCAACGAATCGACCGCTGCAAACGTGTCCGCGGTGGCCATATGAACGAAGTCGAGTTCCATCCATAAATGTTTTGATTGGACTTCAAGCCGATAATAAAGTTTTGAAATATCTCAAATGGTTTGCGTTTTATTTAAAAAAAAAGTTGTCAAGTCCTTATTGCAAAACCCTATATTTTACAGTAGCAACATAATTATTTTTGTACTAAAAATTGTGATTTACCATCAAAAATATATTTATTTCTATATTCCTTTATGTGTTATATTAAATAAGTTTATCTTCAACGCATTTAACGTAAACATTTCGGATATGAGAACGTTTACATACACCTTTTTGGCAAAAACAGCACATTGTGTTGTAAACGTAGTTCTTAGTTTTCGACTTCTCACTATAACAAATGTGACATCTAGCTTTTTCTTCAATATTTACAGGAACACTTTTGGATCTTTTTGGAAGAATACTGAATGATGTTGATGAGGCCATTTAGCTACTGGGTTCCCCAGCTGATTCATTTTGAGAATTTTTGCTAATGGCAGAAAGTAAGAACGCCGCTGATGTGGTTCGTGATACACCTTTTCTCATTATCATATACGATTTTGCAAGCTCGCTCAAAAAACTGTTGACTTGTTTGTTTGCCAATTTGGTTTTACATCTTTGAATATAATCAAAGCATTAAGAGCTGATATATCGATCATATTTGCGAAAACCGCCAACGGCCATCGATTTGTCTTTCTTTTAGAGCTGTAACAAGACAATATCTTATCAACTGTAGCCACGCCGCCTATAAGAAAGAGTATTCAAGCATTGAAAAGAACCTTATAAAACAAAAAGCATTGAAACGCACCTTTGGTTTTATTATAATATCGAATGGTTTATTGGCAAATTTTTGCCATTAGACTCTACATCATTTGAAGCATGCAATGTGCTTTGCAGAACTACGCAATTATCTTTCCTGCCAACGTATGCTACGAGTGTATGGTGAATGCAAATGTTGATTGGAACAACGGAACTTTTTTGCATTCTAAAAGTGTTGGTTTAATGCTTTTTTGTTTTTGCGGATTGTACCGACCATCGTTAGCCCTTGGGACAACAACTTTTGACCAAGTTGGTAGAAAAAGTTGTCCATTGTTACTTTATTATGTACATAAAGTCGAAAGACATAGTTATAAGAATTTAGAGTAGCTTAGAGCGCCTGCATGGGGCCAGTAAGTTAGTATAAGATTGTTAAGTAATTTTAAGCTAGCATTTAAGCATTTTTTGTTAGTATGTAAGAGTTAATGATTAAGAAAATAAAATGCTTTAAAACTGACAAACTGACTGACCCTTTAATCCGCGGACCAAATCCAGAACTACACGTTCACCTTGATTTTTTTCTGCTGAGCCACCAACTGGTTTACCCAAATATGGTTGGATTTTCCAAACGTAGCATGTTTCAGAACAAAGTAATAGCCAAAATTGTATTCCATATCGTTCAGGCTTAGAAGGCATATGTTGTCGAAACTTGTATCTTCCACGAAACCCAAGCAATTGCTCATCAATAGTAACAGACCATTTGCCGAACATTTTACAACATTTTATTTGTCCATAGAGCTTTCTTGGCGTCTGCTCATAATATTATCAAACCGAATACTCGTAACACGATTTATGTATTGAAATTTCGATTTTGTCGATTTCGAGATCTTGCGTATCTTGTTGTGCCTGGACGTAATTTGATAACATTTTCACTCCTCAATCACCCAATTCGATCCAGGACAGGTTGAGGATTCCATACTATAACATCTTTTGATATAAAGAACAGATCCACCGCTTTATCTACTGATGAGACTCCTATTGCGCCAACATCTTCTTCTTGTTCTGTTTTCCTGAAGTTCAGAAGCAGCTTCACTTTCGTCTAATTCTTCTTTTTCCTCCGGCGAATAACTTTCACAACTCTCAGAAAAATCTTCATCTTCAGAAACATTTAAAATTACTTCGAATTCTTGGTTCGTAAGATAGTTTGGTCTAGCCATATTGTCCGTATCAACGACTAATCACAAAAACAAATCACTGCACTTTCTTGAAGAACTAGTACTTTTTTATATTTACTGGGGCCTTTTACACACAAAGCAAACAACAATCTGACTTGCTTCTTTATTTCTTTGTAGTAATGAGCTATAATTTCGACCAGCGGTCAATCGTCATGCAAATGCGAAATGATTTGATTGCAACCATGCACATTTATCAGTGCGTAGATCTGCAAGAACATGTTTATATTTTGTTATACGCTCATTGTTTTTCGGGATATATGTACATATAGTATGTATGGGCACTAGACGGCAAAAAAAATGCTGTTCCAGTGCAAAGTACGCAAAATTTACATACGAGTATGTGTGGAAAATCACACACCAGGGTAAGCAATGTCACTTTTAAATATCCCGTTATCAAACAATTTTTATGAGTCAATAAATACGACTTCTGTGCTAAATTGATGAGGCGGAAAATGTCAACAAATATTAAATTCGGTAAAATTTTAGAATCGGTTAAATTTTTTCTGTGTTACCATATAAAAAAGTTTCACTTCGTGAGATGAAGTTTAATATTGTAAGTTGTTGCTGCATTTTGCAAAATTTAGCTCAAGCACGAAGATAAATTTTCGATTCACCTTGGAGGCGAACATGAAGCCTTAAAAATATATATGTATATATATGCACATACATATGTATTGTACATATATGTATTTCCATAACCCAGTACTTTCAGAAAAGGGGATATATGAGTACTTATACACTATTAGAAGAGCATGCGTTCGCGAGCATTTGGCTTTGTATCTTCTACAATATACCTACATGAATCATTGCCAGTGCAATTCCTAAGCTCCACTCTAAAGCCAGAAAATTAAATAAGGCTCATAAGAACAAGTTTTTTGGGTACTCATCAACCTGCGTCTTCATTGGTAGTATAAAAGGCATTTTATTGCCAGCAGTATTATTATTGCTTAAATTACTGCTCATAGTAGGGTTAGGCAAAGTGTTGCGCTGTCATGTAAGTTTACTTCTAGCGAAACGTGCAAGCCATAGCCCACAATTTTCCGAAAGTCAGCACAAATATCATACTTCAGTACTTTGGCAGAATGCAGGGAAATATCACTGGTACGCTTACAAGTATTGAAATAGAAACAGCAGCGATGGGTTAAGCTGTAAATGAGGGCTGTTTTCTACCTCAGCTCTTATAATGACACTTGATCTGAAACTAACCGAGGAGTTCCACTTGTCAATCATTGTCATTTTCGCCTAAGAAGTCAAATGAGCAATGAGGCCTTGTGAAAAAAAATTAAACTCATCATCGCATTCCTGGTCTTTGGCGCAAAAACATGGACTTAATCGAACCGGATAAAAATATCCGTTTTCGTTTTGAACGCAAGACACTTCGAACGATTTTTGTTTCCTTCTCCTGTGACGTCCTTTGTAGGAGCAGACACATATGTATATAAAATAATAATCAACTTCGTCAGAAAAGTGCATGTCGGCTGCATGAAGAGTCTTTGATTGTTGCCCGAGGAGACCGCGGTAGTGAAAGACCTCGTATTTGGTGGCGGGCACTAGTGAAAGGGACAAAGGGTGCCTCACCCATTTTGTAGGCCGTAACTGTGATCGTGTCGAGAAGTTTAATGGATGAGGCCGGCTTCACTTTGGATTGCAGTGCAGAGTCTCCGCTTTCGGGCTTTCGCAAGTTGGACTAAAAATTTCACTCTAAGATGGGCCCCTTGAAAACGACCTTTCAAACCAATAGGTCTCAGCGATTTAATTTCGGTAATAACCGAATTAGGACCCTTTTACTCAGGCGCATCATCATCCTGGAAATTAGGGTTAAGGCTCAATTTTATTTTACTATTCGATACGAGTTCGCTAGCCAAACTGGACCGAGTAGCTGTCGCCAGCTTATTAGTATCGAATACCAAGGAATCAATTAGATTTCAAAAAAAAGGTCCACAATGGACTGCAGTATGATAAAACCTACTTAAAAGATTTACTTGCACCCGCATATGGATATGCATATGCATGTATGTGTACCATTCCAAGGCTATAGGTCTGCAATCAAATGTAATTCTAATATCTCTTCGTAGCTTGCTCAGAAGTTGTAATCAAATGAGCAATCATACAACAAAACAAATTATCGCTAACAAGTTCCCAGCACATTACAGCTGTCGGCTATACATCCATCATTGTCTCGGGTTTTTTTTTTTAATTTTTTTTCATTACTTGTACTATTAATTTAAAGTTTCGTTTTTTTAAATATTTTTAACATGACCGAGTAGCGTATGAAGAAATCCACATTTACTTCCCCATCAACTATTTATTAATTCCTCCCATGTGTCGTTCATATTCATTTGCCAAACTACGAGAGTATACATATTTCTCATTAAGTTTGCCCATAAAAACCACAAAAATATACCCGTTTCGAATTTAATATCTAAGCACTCTTCTGGTCCGAGTCCCAGAAGTCAGTCTAAATACTAGTACATACTCTCACTCACTGCTCACTCAATAGATTCCATCGATTCAATTAAAACAAATGAAAGCAGAACAAAGCTTATACGATTAACCAGAGGCACGCTCAATGAGTCGTAAAATGAATCATCTGCAGTTCTCAGCAAGCTATAGCAGGAACCGTATTCCTATTTAAACAAGTCTCAACTCTAGACTGATTGTCCAATGTCCATCCAGTAGAAACTCATTTACAATAACATATTCCAACGATGGAGCTCGCAGTTGTGCTCTTTGATATCTAAAAATAAGACGACGACGGAAACTGACCGACACACAGACTCAAGTGTAAAGCTGATAAGAGTATTAGCAAAGCCATACTGCGCAATGAGGCTGTACGAATACTCGTACTCCATTCAGTATTTGATAAGTTCATAATTCGCCGTACAATTGTTTGTTTTCCGTGAAATTTAAGATACAAATCAAATTGTGATCGGTTGTTTCTTCTCTTCTTCTTGGACTTCAGCTATGAATCTCGGGATACAGGTGTTTCTCCTGTTATTAGGTGTCTCCTTGGTCACGCCATGGATGTACGGATTTTCAAGATCATCAAGACGAACTGACCTCAAGCTAGAATGCCCAGCGGTAAGTACAACGTTCTAATTTGTATACTTTTTTCGTATGTGTGTTGTGTCAACGACACGCTTTCTTCGAAAATGAGTTCGAAAAAAAAACCAATAATGGTGTCAGTTACACGCATTGCACGTGGCCGATCGATCAATTGACAGATCGCCAACAACCAGTAACAGAAACAGTGACAGCGCAACAATTGGAGTCTGCATCGGATTCTAGATACGAGTACTGTGGCATGCAAGCATGATACGCAAAGCTAACTAAAGGCATAGAAAATATGTGTCAACATAGCCGAAGGTGTGTCTGGCACATAATTCTACACGCAAATAAACATTCAAATAAACGAAACACACAAGCAGACTATTCTCAAAAAGTCCCTGCGCCATGATAAGCGCTCTGGCGTTCTACACTTTTTCCGCTCTCCAAAAGTGTATGACAGTATACTGTGTACATTGTGCTCAGTGTAAAGATACGACAACGACTATGAGGAGTATGCCTCGAGAAAATGATGAAAAAGAGAAAATGCATCTGCAATGAAGAAGTGAAACCAAACCAAACCAAACTGCACCATAGATTTGTTCAAGAAGCTAAAGACTCGGTTGCGGATGCATAAGCGACACAATAAAAATCGAACCCACCACCGTGAAAACTGTGTCTAATAGGTCTGCAATGGCTGTGCCTGACCGACCAACCGATCGACGTATGATTGTCGCAAAGCTTTTGAGCCTGACTATTGTACATACGAGTATTACGGATCGGAATTAAAATCGGAATCCCATTGACCAATAATCGCACACACTTTGTGTGGATACTTATTATGCACACTGAGTTTTCGGGTGAAACCAATCTTTAGAGATGGCTCTGTTGTTTTCTACATGGTGATCATGCTGATCATGATGATCACGTTGATCATGATTTTGCTGGAGCGGCTAAGCGTATTCTATTCGTTGCCTGCACCTAGTGAACTGATTTATGCTACGGATACCTGTCCGTTTATGCATTCTGGATTTTTATGTGTGTTCTTTTTTCTTCTCTTCTGACCCACAGGTGAAGGCCATACGGAACTTTGATTTGGAGTCGATGATGGGATTCTGGTATGTCGTCCAATATTATGCCTCGTCTGAGGAATTGCCCGAATACGCCTGTATGCGAAGTCATTTTACATTCTCCGAAGAGGATCAGCATGTGAGTATTGTATCGTAGAAGGTGTGCTCTGAATAGAATTATTCCAAATTTTTGAAGAACTAAAAAAAAACACAGAAACAAATTCCAGCACCACAAGTAGAAATCGAAGAACGTTTTGATAGTATGGTCAGGTTTTTGCTTTCATTTGCAAGAGAAAAAAAATCTCTATTGTATGTGCTCTTTGATATTGAGAATGAGTCTGCGCGCCAAGATGCGTACCAGAATTCGAATCATCAGATGAAAGTTTTTTTTTGTCTTTTTTCTTTTTAATATTATTTTATTTTTCCTCCACTCCTGGCAAAACAATGATTGAATAATAATTTTTTTGTGCATTTTTTTATTTTGCTGCTTTGAAGATTTGTCACAAAGGTGGACTTAGAAAGTTGAGCGTACAATTATGTTAAAGAAAAAAAAGGCCGCTGAACCCAAGTGCCAGATAAAAGATACATCACTCATGTTAAACTCCAGAGAGGAGAAGTACATAAATACATAATTTGGTAATGTGTCCAAGGTTTAACTTTATGACCAGTCGGTTTAGTCGGGTTTTTTGTCTGTTATTGCTCACATGACCTCAGGAAGTATTGTTTATATTATGCTACTTACTAGTACGTATCCCACTTAAAAAAAATATAATGTACGAGTATGTATAGTAATCATTCCTAAATTATTCGGTTCAAATATTATAAAGGTTTTAGACATTTGCGGATCTAATAAATACTTCTTCCTCGTCAAGCTTTAAAATCGCTGAAAACTTTTCCTTCCTAATCTTCGTACAAAAATCATCGAATTATAGGTATAACATATCTGTATTGGTATATTATTTGATTATTTTCCGGGAATATGTCAGTTTTTTAAATGAGTAAAGACAGCTTTGATATAATTACCGTTTTCTTCTCTATCTTATACATATATGTATCTGCATTGCTACTGCGCAACTTGTGGGTTTGGTTGCGCACATTAGAAACATTCTACTGGCCACTCTATTTTGGATCAGCTCGATAGCAACGCAAAGAGTTAGCCGATGTTTCGCATTTTCAAGATCTAATTATTATTACTTTTTTTTGCCTCTTCTCTTATATTTTTCTTCAAATTTGTTCGACGTAACTTGTGCGCTTAGTTCTTCTTCTTGGTTTACGTATGGTATCTTGAGGTCATTCTCACAAATTTGTTGAAACTGTGTCAGCTAATTTTTTCCTACTGAAGCCGGTGTTCGTTGGTTGTTCTCTAGTTTTTCACGAAAAACTCTGTCAGCAAAAGGCGGTATTGACTTGCTAGTGATTGGCCTATGACCACTTTAGAATATTTTTCTCGCCGCTACTCGTTATTTAAACTTAGATGGTAATCTATCTGCGTTTGGTGTCCACCATTACAGTATGTAAACATGTGCCGTAGCGTATTTAGTATAGAAAGATCCGGTGATTTACATACATGAGCTCAGTAATTCCTTCTCCCGCTGCGTTTCTCATTCCGCAATCATTCTCTCCATGGCAGTCTTCGTATTTGTAGTTCAATTTTCCGACGTGGTCTTATAAACCTGCACCGACGAAGAGTATATCTTACCTTGATATTCCATTTAATAGCTCATCAAGATCGCACCAAAACATATCTTTTTCTCATTGCCTTCTTGCGGAGGTAACAATATTCCACTTTTCATATTCATGTTCATGGGACTTACTATAGACTCTAGAATGAGCTTTTCTAGTCATGTAGAAGCTTTGAGGAACTATTTCCGATGCACGCTTAGGCACTTCTTCTATTTGCGAAATATCTGTTCTACTAAATTGCTAAAAATTATTTATTATGGTATTTTTCATTCAAAATTACAATACGGTATTACTTGCTGGGGAGGTGCTTATAGGAATAAAATACAACCCCTTTTGATAATACAGAAATATATCCTAAGAAAATTATGCCGCAAACCTAGGAGATATTCTACGTACCCTCTATTCTGTGACTTAAAAATTCTTCCCGTCCGACATTTATACTGCTTTAAGGTGCTGAAGACCTTTTTTATGAAGTCTGGTAATCGGAACTTCCGACTGATTTCTAACTTTAACCTGCGTGGAAACTTTTCATACTCTGTATCTATTCCACCCTTCCATACCACTGCTTATCGTAATTTTTATTATATTTTGTCTTTTCGTTTATTTAATAGACTCCCTATATCGCTCAGATCGATTACCTTGCCTGGATTGTTTCTCAAACTCGTAAAATCCTGGCTTCTCAATTTCAACTTCACTAGCTTAAAATCTGTTCTCTTTGACTCTCTGGTATAACCAATGAAACAAGTTTTTATACTAATCATCTATTTGATGCTCTATAGCAAATTTGTTCTATTATGTGTCTGCTTAAGTTTGCTTTATAATATTTGAGTAATTATTTGTATCAGTTTTTTTATTTGAGGGTCACCCCACCCATACATACATAATTTATGATTTCTCATGTTGTCAGGGTAATGGCATTCAACACTATTTTCATTACCGTAGTATAGAAAATACAGAATGTCAAATGAAGTTCTTAAATTTTATATCTAATCTTATTTTTATATAGATTAATGTAAATGAATTTATTTTGAATTATATTGTTTAAGGAATTTACAGAATAATAAATAATAATAAATAATAAAATAATAAAAATAAATAAAAAAAATTATTATCTGTCTTATTGCCATTAGTCGTTAATTTTTGATACTCTCACGATTTTATCTACAATAGTAGCTCTACTGCAAAGATGATGGCAACTCCTTTCCTTTATCTCACTTTAATATTTTTATTAGAGTAAACAAGTGCTTGTAATGCAAGTAATAAAATACCGGGCTACTGGTTTTATGCATTAGTCAACTAATGGTTTAGTTCTGATTAGTTTAGTTGTAATTTATTTTTGAGATTCGAGAATATTGTATGTGAATACCTAGGGGTATTATTACAATTAGTTCTTAGTAAAAAAAGCTGTAAAATAATGATGTAATGAATCGTAAATAATGAATGGCATCCAAAACCTAATACTTAGGTATTTAGGAAAAATCAATTGATAGTTAAAAAATCTCTCATCTGATTTACTAATGTAAAAAATTCTGAGCGTGAAATTACAGCAATCTCAACTGACATCGGTACCAGCTTTCTTCAAACGATACTACCCAGATAAGAGTTCTTAAATGCTAAATGTCCTGACCGACAATATCTTCATAATAGATTAAAGGTCTGTCGAATTTACAGATAATGTAGCACATCTTTTTGCTCTTTTAACCTGGAATTCCGTGTGGCTATTCTAGCACCTTAGTAGGTGCCTTCGGCAGAGCAGCCTCTTATACCATTCAATCGCCACTCACACCTTACCTTTATTCTAGAAAAGCGTGATGCTGTCGACTATAACAGTATCATGGAAATTAACTCGCGTACAAATTCAAAGTTGGTGTATTCAATAGTTGTTTTAGAAGATAGCTCGTTGTTTTTTTGTTTGCTTGATTTTTTTGTCTTTCATATGGATTTCAAATTATTTAGCTTGTTCTTCAGTAGCTGTGAAAGCCTGTGTGAAGGCAAGCTAGAAGTCGCAGATGATTTCGATTCCATCCAGAGATAAAAATTGTCTTTTCTGATTTCCCCGCATGTATAAATAAATTTCGATAAACTGTTCCCAAATTCCACATTGCACTGCGTATTTTTAACATTAAGCCTCTTAGCTTGATCCTAGTCCCGAACCCGGACATTTTCTTAAGTCAATAACGGTGATGGTGGTGATGGTGGCGATGGATAGTCTCAGTTTGAATTCCAATAATCTTCTTTAGGATTTAAATAAAAAAACTGGGTTCTCTTCCTGCCATATAATTTTGAGGTGCTGCTCTGTAATGAGTAGTTTCAGAAGTGTTCATGCATTTTCTATAGGGGATAAGTCTGGACTTTGTGGTGGCCATTTCAAAATATTTTTTTTTTTTTCTTTGCGAGTATATTTTAAAACGTTATTGTCACTATGAATGGGCGCATTATCTTTTTCGATGACAAGATAAACCATTTTCATCCCGGGATTCCTACATACGATCACTTCGAATGTAAACGGAGGGACATAAGTCCAACATCTTTTTTATCGAAAATGGGACATATGTAAGTCCCAAATTTTAGGAGAATTAATATATATGATATTTAAAAGAAAAACTTGTGGATTTCCACATTACCCCTTTTTCCCATTTTAAATACAATGGTTCTTTACTATATAATGTTTTTGATCCTTGTATTTAAAATGTATAGTATAACAATTTACTGTTTACCCGCTCACTAGACTTTGTCGCTCCGCTAAGGGTATGTCAACAATTATCAAGCAGTCACCTATACCTGCAATACACTTATGATTCAAAACACCAAAGGGTGGTCTACGGGCGTAATTGCAACGGAAAATCTTTTGCTTGAGACACATTTATAGACTCTCAGTGCTCGCTCAGTGGATGAATGTCACTTCGACGGAAATAAACCGTTTGTATTATTGGAAATTATTTGTACCATTGGAAAGGTTTTGAAATTAAGTGAACAAGTGAGATATCTAAAATATCTGAAAAATAAAATATACGCTGGGACATAAGTCCTTAATTTGCCCTGATGGAGTGGGAAAAAAGTCCCGAAAAAAATGAGCCGTGGATAACAGTTCTTAACTCCCTCTTATGGGAAAAATGACATGAGTTTCCCAAATGTATGTATTAAGTGCAAACTGGAAACCGGAAACTTATTTTTGCTATATAATGTATGAGTGTCTTTAGAATGCCTGAATACAGTCACTTAAAAGCTTCTTAAAACTTGATAATCTGTATGTAACAGCTTTAACAAATATAGAGATCTCACTCAACTTGATCTTGATCAACATTCTTCCTGCGGGAGACAGATGTCGTCTTCATATCCCTCCCTCTGAAATGCTCTTATAGAATTGTGATACTCATAACTTCGCCAAGAAAGTAGCTGAATTCCCCTTTGATACTTATCATGTTTACCCTCTTTGGTAGAGACCTCTGCGCTAATTACGTATTTAGTAATCACTATCTTAACTGAGTCCTAGAAGAACTAAGTAAAATATTAGGAATCTCTATTTGCATAAGGCGATCCAAAAACACTAGGCCTTATTTGAATTAATTGTTTTTCATTGGTGTTTTCATACATGTAGGTAACAATGAACTTTACGTACATTTACGCTGAAGATCCTTTAAGGGAAAAACTACAAGGCAACATAACTTGGATGATTCCTCAGTTTGACGTACCAGCCCATTGGATGCATACAGAAGATATTTGTAAGATTCATCCAACTTCACATCAAATATGTATTATATCTGAAAACATATCAAACTAACTCTCATTATAGATGAAGGAATTTACAACACTTATGTACTAGATACGGACTACAAAACATGGGGCCTTATAATGCATTGTGCTGAGAAAAATAAATCTCCTCGATACCTCTCGGCACTTCTTTTATCGCGTGAAGCAACTCTTGGCGATAATGTTATAAATTTCTTAAGGTATGAGTACTCGTAAAATTAGAACTTTAATATACGAGTACTTATGAGTTTTTTGTTTGTATTTTGTTTTTTCTTATTTAGGGAAAAGCTCCCGCGATACGACATTGATTTGTCGTTTATGTTCCCGATTAATCAGAGTTCATGTAATGACCTTAGTGAAAGCGCAAGTGAAACACCCTTCACATACGTCGTCAACGGACGTAAGCTTCCAAAGAATATTTTCAAAGTAATTAACAAACATTAACAAATTATTTCAATTGTAATCGATATCAATAAAATACTCATAGTCGCTATATATGTTATGTTATGTATAGTTTTGAGTTGTGTACATACTAGCATATGCTAGTAACGATAATGGTTTAACCTGCTGCAGAGCCGACCACATTTTGTCCGTTTTCTTTGTTAAACTGGAATTAAAGATGCTTTCCCTTTTTATTTCAGGTTTATTGTTTTGACATCGTGTTCCACTCGAACGCTAACTTTCTAGTTTAATCTAAACTCTGATATCTATAGTGCAGAATTTTGATAATTTTTTTTTAATCAAGATGTAATACACAACATTTTTCCGGAATGGTAGCGCACTCAGCCACGAAATTGTATTCCATGTATTCCGAATGCCAACGGTACACGGGATTGGTATTTGGTACTGAGTTCCCATGCAGTTCCCCCACCATATTATACTTACCACGCACAAAGGTGCTTAATTTCGGTGCTCTACTGGGAACCGATGCTTTGAGCATGGCGAGGCCATCCGAGTTTGACCTGAAGCTCTCTATGAAGCGACATCTATAGAAAAGGATTGGGATCATAAGGATCTTATAATATAAAGTAACTTAAGTTGTTTTTGTTTTCTTATCCAAAAGAAAAAATAATTAACAAGATGTCGTATTGTTGATGCCAGAGACTTGATAGACAAAATACCTAACTGCCTTAAAATTACATACATCTGTCTAAAATAAAGTTCGGTTAGATATTTGAGTCTACTACCTTTATACTTCTAGATACTGCTATAACAGATGTTCAGAAACACTCAATGTCAGATTCGCTTGTTAATGAGCTTCTAACAAAACAAGGCGAAATGTTGCCTCCACTTTTCACTGGATGTGAAATCACACGATGTTGGGCTTCTATTGTGATTTGGTTGTCTCTACTGCTGATGTCGCTGCAATCCGAGCCTTAAGTGAAATACGCTCATCGATCCGTCTTCAGGTATGTTATCTGCCGATAACGATATGCTGCCTGTCCCTGTCCCAGATACAAAAACATTTTTCACAGCATTGCAAATCATCTATTGAGCTGCTGATTGTTTCGGTTGTTGTTGTACTCGTACTTAGTAACCCGAAGCAAGTTTGAGCGGTTGCTGTTGACGGATGCAGTACGAAGGTGCATAGTGGTTAACATAAGATGGTAGTCGCGCGGCATTCCGATATCAGCTCCATGTTATTCAAGGCAGGTCGCAAAAAGTGATAGGGTCTCCCAACACACGATGCTTTTGGTAGGAAAAAGAAATGTCCAAGCTGGAAAAGAATTTTAACTGATAGTGACGCGCGTTCAATGGAACGTTTAATAAGGCAAACAAAAATGCAAAACACCAACGACAGCAACAAAATTGTAAAATAAGAATGTCTAGCTAGACAGCAAGAAGGGTCTTGCGAAAGATTATTTTAGTAGTAGTTGTTAAACATAAAAAAAACAGCTTTGTCGGAAAAAATGTAAACACACGTCTAAAGTTCTGTAAGGAACATAAAGACTGGAATATTGAAAATTAGAAGCGAGTTATTTGTTCAGATGAAACAGATTTCAATCAGATGGTAAGGTGTATTATTGGCATCGACCGAATGAAAGTCTCCAAAAGTACCAAGTTAAAGAAAACATGAAGAGCATTTCTCGGGGGATTGAACGAGGCCTTCGAAACAGACCTTAGTGCGTCAGTTCCTGTTCCAGATTTGGACGAGGAGTTTATTGGATACAAGGCGAAAATGATGAAGCCTTTTCCGGAAGCAGTGCACATTCATCTGCACTCAAATATTTTAGCAGATATTAACGAAGAGCTGCTGAAAATATTATGAAAATACGACTTGAATTATAATTTTTTTATTATTGTCATTTGTTATATTTTAATTATTATAAAACTGAAGTAAAAACAAAATATGTAGTAATTTTAGATCTTATTAATACAGATACTCTTCGAGTTTTTCTCGCATTGCAAAGGTAGCTCGGGACGAGTTGTCGCATCTTGAATGCGGTATCCAGAATCCGCTATCTTGCAACTAATATTCCGAAAGTGTTCTCTATTACTCGTTGAGCCCGAGAAAGCCTTTTATTAAAATTGTGTTTCTCGTCATTGAATAATTTTGCCGGGTAGGGAGGCATCAAATAGGGTTTCAATGGAATAGTAGAATCACCGACCTTGTAATTGTTGCAAATATAGTCCAAGTTGGGAAGTTGACTAGCAGGGGGAAACTTAAGACCATGTAATATTATCTTTTTCCCAAACGATGATTCTGCAAATATGCCACCATCACTCTGACTTCCATATGCTTCGATTTCAACTGCAGTAAAAATGTAATTTACGTCACAAGTAACGAGATGTACTATGAAATGATGCCCTTTGTAATTATAATACTCCGATCCAGCTCCTGGTGGGCAGCGAATATTTACATGCTTCCTATCTATAGTAGCGACACAATTGGTGAAATTCCACATTGCTTCGAAATCGACTGTGATGCGCTTCCAATCATTTTCCGTCGGCTGCGACAAGTAAAAAGGCATAAGCGACATCGAAAGAAAATCAAAGAAACGTGCAAAATTGGATAAATCCGAGTCTCTGCTGCTTTTAAATTTCTCTACAGTTATCTCTGAAGTATTTTTTATTTGTATATTTCTTGAATAGTTGATTTTTATTGTATTGTACTTTTAAGATTAAAAATAATTTGTCATTTTCTTAAAAGATACATATACTCATTTTTGCTCGCTACGTACTATTCTATGTACATTCTATGTACATTCTACTGTAGGATACACGAATAAATTGTTAAAACATACATATGTACATATGTGCTTTGCTACACCAGAAAGTTCTTATTTCTACGAATTCAGAAAACTAAATGTTATAAACAACCGTTTCGTTTTTCATGGTTTTCAGTGTAAAATCGGCATATCACGTATCGCACCATGTAAACAGCTGTGTCAATCCGGACGATTATGAGATTACAGCGTTTTTATCGTGTCGCTGCATGTACAATTTTCTTCCTAACATGCCGGTATACATACTCGTATATGAAACCAAGGCAGAAGTAAAATGATAAAAATGCTTCCGAAATTTGTGAATAAACATTCTGTATGACCTTGGCACATGTTTTTGCTGTTTTTTTTTTTTTTTACTAAAAATGTATGATAAGCTGTATGATGGCATCTGTTTTTGGTTTTGGTTTTCCACTTCTGAGGTTCTCTATTTTTGGCATCACTATGGCATTAAATCTGTTTCCTGACGCAGGAAGCTTGGCATTCGCTCTCCCCTTTAAGTAAATGTAAAAAAAAAATCTCTAAGCGGCTTGCTCGTGGGGTATTGGAAATGAACAAATTTGTTACCACCATTGCTGCTAGATCTCCTGCTACAGGGGATCTGCCCCGTCATTTAATAAAAGTCATTCTATTGCGAGATGTTGCTTTAATACGTCTTTTACCCCAAACACCTTGAGCCATCTTCAAATGCTCATCTTAACTCATTCAGGCTTGCCTAGCCGTAAATAATCGTCATTCTGATTTTAAATAAAACACTGCTTAATTCATTGAAACTTAATTTTTATTTGGGGGATAAATAGAAAAAAATCAAAATAAGGACTGTTGATATTTGTCTGGCCAAAACTATCTAAAATCGATTATAACGTTTTCAATTGGTTCTTCTCTGGAAGTTAGCACACTAAAAATTTGGTTTGACACTCAATACTATTTGGTGTTTATGTTTATATGTGTTAGTGAAGAGAAATTTTGCTTCTGAAATGAAAACGAGAAGCAAAATTTTGCTTTTGAAACATTAAGAAGAATTCCAATGGAACAGTTTTATGTAATTTTTTTCCTTCCGGGATGCAAATAGAAGACTTCCGTCGGCCAATCGAAAACGCCATTACTTTTTAATAAAATTCCCCTCCGAAATATGATTTTATCCTGACTCTTCCGAATTTGACAGTTTTTATACATTTAGTCCAAAAAGTACGCCGCCGGACCTTATGTTTATATACATTTTCGATGAAATTTTATATTATGTACACTAACTGCGAACAAGCCCGTAATTCCATTTGATCTACTACAAAAGCAGTCATCAAGTCTATTCCAGTGGTGAAATTTCGGCAGAAAAAAAAAATCCCAGAAAAATAAAAATGGCTTCTTTGTACATAAATCAGTGAAATGTAGTTGAAACATAACATTGGCGTTTAGTTCGCAAAATCGTATATTTTATTCTCAAATAATATTTATTATCATTCGCGTTTCCTCCATTTTTAAATTGAACTAACTTGCCAACGTTTCGTGCGCATTTTCTACTCGTAATTTCCCAAAATCTCTGCCCATACTAAAAGGCAGCTGAAGTTTCTCTCCCCCATACTGTGTGTATGTGTATGTGCATCGCGTTTTGCTGTTTTCTTTTCAAAATTTACGCATTTTCACTGATTATTCCGCCAAAACCCCATTTTTAGTGTTTTTTACCCGGTGCGCTACATATTTTTGATCAAAATTCTCCGGCACAATTTGGATTTCCCAAAATTTCGCTAGAGTTTATAAATTTTTTCACAAAAAAGAATAAAAAAAATTTATCATTTGACATTTGATGTGCGTGCAACTTGAACCGAAATTCACCACACCACAGTGAACTCATGCAATTATCGCTTGTGCTACTGGGTTCCCCCCAAAAAGACGACGTAAATATAAACAACGGTGAAGTAAATTGAAAAGATATTAAAAAAAAAAATATGCAAAAGGATTTGTGCGGGAAGTGCAAGTAAAATAGGTAAATTACAACAACCGGACATCATGGCGCGATGGGGCAAAAACATCGTTGTGCCATTGGATTCGTTGCTGAAGGAGAAGGAGAATACAAATCGACCAACGGCCGCTCGATCAGCGGGCACTGTTGGGAAATGGGGTAAAATGGGTTTTACATCAACCCGCACGTATGCCCTGCAATCGTTGCCGCCCGAGCTGAGCCCTGGACAGAGCCCTGATGGTGCAACGGGTAGTACGGGTGAAGGTGATTCTTCGCCCATTCGAGAAGCCCCAAAACCAAAGAAATTCTTCAAAAGTCGCAATTCGGCGGCCACATTGATTACCACACAAATAATTCAACATTTACCGCGTGCTAGACCATCACCAATAAGAGATATATACCCGAGTAGCGGCTCAATGACGCCACATCATAGAGATCCGATTAAATTGAAAATTCCAAAATCTTCTGCTGAGCGGAAGAATTCTACATCTTCAGAGAAGACCCCAAAACCGAAGAAGAAGAAGGAAGAGAAGAAATTAAAGCCAGAAGCACCGCCGTCACGTGTGACATCTCGCTGTCGAAAAATCGTGAATTACAATGAAGATGATGATTACGAGCGTAGTCCGACACCCTTGAAAGATATTATCGTGCCTAAGACAACTCCAATAGCAGCAACAGCAGCAGCAGCAATAATAACGCCGGTAGAAACTGTACTTACGCCGGTGCCGAACTCTGTAATAGTCCCAGTAGCGCCTCCACCTTTACCACCACCGCCGAAGACACCGAGCACAGAGCATCCACCAATCGTCTTGCGGATTTCCAAGGTAAATTGGGTTGTTGGTTCAAAGTTTTGCTTTTTTTTTTAGGTAATCAGCAATTGTTGTGCCTGCACGACCACTCCAAATATTGAGCTTTAGTCATTTGAGGAGTTATTGCCCTCAAGACATTTTTGGCAACCATTCCACTAATGGATACATGTGTGTGGCAGACAACTACATGAGTCCATGGCCTAATCCATCCCCCGATGTATTGCTCTTCTGTCGTGTCCCAAGATCAAGTGCAAATTTTGTGAGCTGTGTCGGCAAGGAGAACTAAAATTGGACATTGCGCTGTGCAATTCGTGCGGTCCCAAAAGCGATTAGCAGCAATGAGTATTGAAGTTCCTCACGTAAGATAAATATCTGCTAAATATATGGTGGATATATCATTGGTCTAAAATCGGTTTCACGCGTCCATAAAATAAGTAGATGTCTCCATAGTTAAGGCAATTCAGAGGGACTCCTCACTAAATTAACTCTTGCTGCTTAACAGGTTTCATCAGAGCAGAGAGCCTGCCTACCCGGCAGGCTAAATGATCTTGAGTTTAGAAATTGCAATCGAGACCTTTTCTTGGTTACATAAATATAATGCTATCGATTGTCCCTTACCCCGAATAATTCAATCTGCTAGACAGTGAAATACTAGTCATCATCGCCATAAAGCAGTAAACAGTGCAAAAGTATTCGTTTCAGATTTTCACTATCTGTGACTGTGACTGTGACTCTACTATTACATTCCTATCTTTATGCCTGCATGATTCCCTTCGAGATGGCTCTAATATTGTCGCAAGTAACACGATGACATTGCATTGAACCGTTCCCGATAGCTAATTTTCTCCCCAAATGCCCTGTTGAAACACAAGTGTTCTTTCACAACTCATTGGGCCGGCTCATTACTCTGTCCCAGTATTCACGCCCAAATGATGTTTGCTTGCCGCGTTTTGTGCAACAGAATCTCAGTTTCTGATATGGGCGGTCAACGTAAACTATCGATTCGCTTTTCCGTTCTGAGGTAATGGGTTCCATTGCAATGAATAAAAGTAATGTTTGCACTACACCGTTTTTGCTTCGTGTTTTATTTCCTTTGCTCGTGCTTCTCCTTTTTTGCCCTGACAAACTGATGTTTATCCGTTTTCATTTTGCTTTTAGAATTCTTTTGTGCAGGAGGCCTTGCAGACCTTTTATTTTAGTGCATACTGAAGTTCTCTTTATTAGCCCAACATCCAATCAGACCAAGCCATTGACGCTTGTTGGAAAAGATTTCTCACGAGGCAATTGGATACTCGATTAACAAAGACTCTGGCAGCTTCTTGTGATCGCACTCGCATTACCTTGAACTTATTTTTACAAGATTTCAGCACTTTTACACAGCTTGATGGTCCGTGTCAATGTTGCCCCCTCTCTTGGGAAACTCTTAATAGGACTCGCAGGTTAAAATCTTGCATCAAGTGATAGATAGAGCCTCAAGTCTCGTATGAATCTTTGGTCGTAAAATTGGTAATACTTTTTTTCATGTGCGGCTGCTGTGTCGGGTAGTCAATACATTTCAACTGTGATATCAAGAATATGTTCCTTTCTTAATTGCTCGACAGAAAAAAGCTGACGTCATGCTTAGGCATTGCGCAGAGGTTTTTCCTGTGAGTTCGTATAAGCCATTTTTGGTATCGTCTAAATCTAAATTCCAGAATTTCAAGATTTCATGTCTTCGTCTTCCTTTGTGACGAACCCAAAATCAAATATGCTCTGCTTTTCCAGTGGATGGCACTAAGGCTTTGTATGGTTGTTTGGCTGCATGTGTTGTAAAAATACCTAACTTTCCACGAAAAGTTCTCAAATTCATTATAGGTACTTGTTTAGAATAACATCACCCTCTGCACCTACGGCTTTAAAAGTTCGTGTGAATATGTTAGAGCAGTTCTTGTAAGCTTTTCTAAGCTCATACGCAAACGTTAACTCCAAAATAAACCAAAACATGTCATGATCTTCGAAAAGCATTTACCAGTCAACCAGGATGACTGTTGAAGTACAATTCGATAAGGTTTATTCGAATTCGATCTCTTAGTCGATTTAGACATTTTCTCTCATTTTTTTCCTCTTAATGGCTATATTGATTTGAGTGTCACTTTCTAAATATTTGTACATACTTTCAATTCTACACATTGTTTACCCGTAGAGAGCTGTTGTATGTTTGGGAACTCAATTTCAGATTTTGCTGAACTCTTTTTTTACCAAGGATACAACAAGTAATACTCTGCATCAGTTTAACTGCAACGACAGATTTGTCCTTAGATACGACAGAAGCCGGACAATATGTAACCTTCGCTACAATTAGTAATAATCCCAGCTAATTCAGAAATCAGTTAACCCCTTGTAATCAAAAAACATCTTACCCGACGAAGCTGATTATCGTTTTTTTTTTTTTTTTTTTTTTTTTCGGACCGCAACACATTTTTTATTATTATTGTATTCAACGTTAACCAAATGCTATTGTAGACCGTAGTCCAATTGCCCTATCCTTTATCCTCTGTCAACTGCTGACAGATAAACACAAATTGTACCAAATTCTATCGCTTTTCTAATTCACCAAACGCGTACTCTATTACTTTTTACAACTTTTTTCATGTCAAATCGTACGGAAGCAAAAAAAAACGGTCGCGCGCATTTCTTATTTCCAATTGAAGTGCTTCATGTCAAACGAAAGTGGTCCTAGTGTTTATGTTTTTATAGTTTCTTACTTTCTTCTAAATGAAAAAATATTTGTCTTTCAATTTAATTTCTAAATAATAAAACATCACGCAATTTAACGATTGAAAAAAATAATTTGTCTTGTAGGGAACGTCACGACTTGTCAGCACAGACAGTGAGGAACAAATCAATTCGCCACAACATGATTTCCAAAGCAATACCAACAACACAAATAGTTTAATTGCATTCAATTCATCGTCATTAGCATCCGAGCCATATAAAACTTCCATTGAAAATTCAATAAATCCAGTGAAATCGATAGAATCAAATCAAAATCCTCAAAGTGCCACTCTAAGTCCTCCAATTCCGAAAGTAATTGTTAAGCCTCTGCCGGCTGTGCCGCCAGTTCTTCCTCCGCCTGCTCCTGTTTCTGTATCCGCACCAATTGTTACCGACGAACCTGAAGAGTTTAATTATTGTACAGTAAAAATATCGCCAGACAAACCACCTAAAGAAAGGCTGAAACTTATCATAAAAACCGACGTGATTAGGAATGCATTAGCGGCGGCTGCTGCTGCTGCCGCAGCGTCATCTAGTTCCACAATTTCAGCAGATAAACCGGAGAAGGAAAAGAAGTCAAAGAGTAAGAAGCACAGGCACCTAAAGAACATAATAGCGGCGAAAGAGGGTGAATTTAAGACACCATCACCGCAACAAAGCACTGAAAACTATCGCACAATGATATCGCCGGCGGCACTTTCGGAAAGAGATTTTGACTCCCAATCATCTGTCCTTGGAAGTATTTCGTCGAAAGGTAATAGCACGCCGCTTGCACAAGCTATACCTGAGGAATCTTGTGTAATAAGGAGTCGTGGTTCCAGTGACATAACCAGCGATTTGGAAACAAGTCAACATAGTTCGTTGGTAGCGCCACCATCAGACATTGAGTCACGTTTGGAATCCATGATGGACGGTGAAGATCCAGCTGATGTTCCAAAGGATGTTGTTGTAAATGAAGAACCATTGCAGGAGGATATCTTGGAAGTGTTAACTGGTGTTCCGCCGATAGAAGTGGAAAAGGAACAGTCACCAGAACCAGAAAAGAAAGAAGAGCCTGTTACACGAAGAGTCACCCGGGGTAGTAGGGGAATTATGAAAGAGCCTGTTAAGGAGTCTGTTATCAAAGAGACCAAAAAAGAATCGGTAATCAAAGAACCGGTCAACAAAGAAACCAGGGAACCAATTGTCAAAGAACCAGCATTAATAAAATTGATCGTAGAAACAGAAAGAGAAGTCCCAACGCCACGGAGAACCCGAAGGGGAGCCCAAACTGTACAGCCTGAGCCACTAGCAGAAACAATTGTTGAAACTCCATCACCGCCAGTTATAATTTCGCCGATAAGAAGAACAACTCGTCGACAAAACACAGTTGCTCCCGTGGAAACTCTTCCAATAGAAGAAGACACAGTGCCTGAACCTCCACCGCCGGTGGAGGTAGTGCCCAAACGTGGAGGACGCATAACCCGCAACAATAACATCAACAATAATAACATTAAATCTCCAACAACTAAAAATGAACCAGTACAATCGGATGTAACACCTCCCCCAGTCTTACGCAGCTACGGCCGAAAGCGTAAGAATGCTCTAACAACAGCAGAAGGTGGAGCTTCGCCTGCAAAAATATCTGCATCTGCAGAACCAGTAAATAATATTGATATCGATGCGCCTGACAAAAGTACCTGCTCGATAGATATTCCTTCAGAATCTGAGCAACTGCAACAAATCACAATTCCTAACACTGTCCTTGAACCTGTAAGCTTAGTGATTCCGAAGTTAACTGCGACTCCTGAGGAGGGGCAGAGACGTGATTTCAAAATCAAGGATAAATTTAAGAGAACATGGTTGGAGCGTGACGCTCGTGAACAACAAGAAGCTGCTGAGAAAGCTGCAGCCGCCGAACAACTAGCTAGGTCCGAAACAAGATTGTTGAAAGCAGACGAAGAGGAAATCACTGACAAACAACCGGCAGCAATGAAGTTGGTTATATCGAAAAAGAAAGGCAGCATTTTCAAAAGCAGAGTTGCAGATCAATGTCCGAAACGACATCTCTACAAACATCGTTGGGACGAGGAACAAAATGGCGAGCAAACCTCACAAGCGCCTAATACTAACGATTCACCCGCTCCTGCGAAAGCCACAGCCGATGCGATCTTTGATGATTTTAGCGAAGATTGTGACGATACAACAGACGTGCCGCAGCCGAAATTAACTCGTGTCATCAAGCCCTACGGCGCGAATAAGTTCGACGAAGAGCCCGTGACGAGTGTGCGCTGCGAACGAAAAGCAAAAGAATACTACACGGTTGTGCGTAATGTCAAAACCGCGCATCAAATGCAAGAGTTTGGCGAATATCAAGAAATCAACGACGATGTCGAATACTTTCTGGAAGCACTGCAACCTCACAATCAAATCTCAACTCGATGTCTGTCAGCCATCAGATTGGCATCGAAGTGTATGACTCCTGCCTTTCGAATGCATGTGAGAGCACATGGTGTAGTGACGAAGTTTTTCAAAGCTCTAAGCGATGCCAATTCAGACTTGAGTCTCGGCTTGTGTACCTCAGCAATAATGTTCATACTTTCACAGGATGCACTGAACATGGATCTCGATCGAGACTCTTTGGAGTTGATGATGAATCTGCTTGAAGCAGATGCCACAAAGTCCGCAAATCCTGCCGAAATCAACAGTTATAACCGCAACAAAAAAACTGTCACAGAACTTTGCGGAGAAATCAAAGGTCTTGGTAAAGCGGCACATCTCAACATGGACTCGATATCGTCTGGGACACTGGCCATGGAGACATTGCTCTCTTTGACTTCAAAACGAGCTGGGGAATGGTTTAAAGAAGAACTGCGTAATCTCGGTGGTCTCGAACATATTATTAAAGTAATTTGTGAATGTTGCCGGCAAGTAACAAATGTAGAGACGTCCAATTCAATTGATTGGGTGCCAAGTTTGCTAGACAACATAAAGACAATTGAACGCTGCATGCGTGTTTTAGAGAATGTAACACAATTGAACGAACAAAATCAGAATTACATTCTCAATTACAGCAATAGTGAAGCAATAAATACGCTGTTCACTTTATACCGAATATGTGAGCGAGAAATTCGACTGCATCCGACTAGCGATTTTACGTCCAAAGATAATCCAGGTGTTGTATTGCGTGAAGCACTCATTCCTACTCTAAAGGTTCTTATTAACATCACGCATCCATTCGACTCAAATGCAAATGGAAGCAGCCTAATTGGTCAGAGAAAAGAAATTTTCGACACCAGCTTCCGTATTCTTTTGCAAGCCCCCAATTACATTCCTGAGCGGTGTGTCTTTGAACTTAGTATGCTGGTGAGTTATTTTTAATAATTTTGCCTGGTTTCTAAATGATGAATGTAAGCTAAATCACATACGTTATTCATTTTGTTTTCATTTTATAGGTGCTCTTGTTGCTGATTAATCTAACAATGCATACTGTGCAAAATCGAACGACCATTATGAAAGCAATAGCTCCCCCAGATGTGAACAGTATTGCAGAACCAGTGCCAGCGATAAAGGCATTAATAGAATATTTCTACAAATGTGAGGAGTTAGCAAGGTAAACAATAAAACCAGCAAACAAAATATATACTATTAAATACATATCGTCTCTGTAGGCTGGTTGAAAAGAATACAGACGCTATTCTTGAGAACACCGAACAGAAGAAGAAACAGGAAGAAGTCGATGAAACCGTCAATAATCGTAAGGAATATATTTTTTTTTTTAGTTTTTTCAAATTTTCTTATTTATATTGTTTGTGTTTATTTTTGTTTTTCCTTTAATAGTCGTTCAAAAAGCTGGCCATCATATGGAGCACACACTTAAAGGCAGTTATGCTGGCATACTTATCGGGCATTTAATTACGGACAGTGAAGAAAATGAAAGCGTTATACGAACATATCTGCGCGAAAACGGATTTAAAGAAATCACTGGCGTACTGTACAAATATTACTCATTCATGAATCTAACTGCAAGTGTAAGTACTTTTCGAGTTGCTTGTATTTAATAATAAATGTGCTTCAACTAACTGTATAATTTTCTTCTCTACTATCTAGTCTGAAGCAACAATAGTCGCACACATAAAATCGACCAAAAAACTCATCGACTACTTTAAGAAGCGTGATATAATGAACGAAACTGGCACTGCAGCACCAACAATGTACAATGATTCTGCCCCCACATCACCGAATCCATCGCCTGCAATTAGCACACGCAGTACACAACGTGTCTACAAAACCTACAGCCAGAGATAATTGTAAAAATTGAACACTAAACCCTAAACACTGAACACACACTACTATCACTTTGTCCATTTCCAAAATTTTATTCATTTTTCTCTATAAAGGCTGAATGAACAATTTTTTAAAACACAAAAAACAATATTATTTCAAGAGAAAACAATTCGAAGTCGGTTTATATATTTGTAAGGATTCTATTTTTTTTAATTAATCGTCGTATTGTTTACATTTTTTAGATTCATATTTCGTTTGCTACAAAGCAAAGAAGAAACAAAATAATTGTTGCTTTAGCTGAGGATGTTTATTTTTTTTTTTTCATTGAATATTTTAAGATTATGCCTGCCCTCCCCAAAAAACAAAGCAAACAAAATTACTAAGTTTTTTTCTGTAGATGTAATTGTAACTGTAAATATATTATATATGTACTATTAAAAGAAAGTAACATTTATTAAGAAATAAATTAAGTATTTAGTATAAATTATACGATTAGTATTTGAGTACGAGTTCTGTATTCATTTTCCGGTGCTCAAATTGAACTCACGTGCTTTCCATCAACTGTTTACCATCTTTTTCGAAAGTCGTCCTTGACTTGGGCAAAGAAGATTATTAGATATCGTTAATTGTAGAGCAAAAGGACCCAATGATGCCGTCATCTACCTTTCGTTTTCTATATCTATATGTTACTTGTATGTTACCTTCGAAAAAGGTCTTAATATTGTACATCATGCTTGGAACTTTACAGTACACTGAGCGGATTCATGGCATAATGTGTTTTGTATAAACTTTTATTTTTGCGACTTATAATATCCCTATTAACGATCCGGAGAGTTTAAAGGACAACGATCTTCGGGTCTTCACGTGGAATGTTCGTAACCCTAACGCAAGGTGCAGCCGAACAATCAGTAGAGGCTCTTCACTGCTATCATGCAAATGTCACCGCCACCCAGGAAGTGCATAAGGAGGATGAAAAACTGTGATGTGTGCTATGGTGATTGCTATTGCGAAAATAATCAGCGCTTATTCGAATGCGGATTTGTCATATGCGGCAAACTAAAGCAAGAAGTCTTGAGCTTCCAACACGTGAGCGAGCGCCTCATGATATTCCGCATCAAGGCTAGATTTGCTAACATAAGCCTAGTATGCGACGACGCCATCCAAGAATGTTTATACGAGAAATCTAATATGCGCCCATGCCCCTACGGAGGACAAGGACAACGCCATCAAAGAATGTTTCTAGGAGAAGCCTAATATGTGCCCATGCCCCTACGAAGGACAAGGACAACGCCACCAAAGAATGTTTCTACGAAGTATGACGTTAAAATGCCAGGATAAGAATAGAAGACAGTTGGTAAGCGTAGCCTTCATGCCATCACGTCTGGCAGCGAACTTAGGCTTATTGGCTTTGCGTCGCACACTGTTCAATTTCACTCCAATGAATGGACAAAATTAAAAAAATTCATGACATAATTGAGAGTATTTGCTATTGCATTTTCTCTTTGTTTAAACGCGTGGAAATGATTTTACAGCAAGTCAAAGTGGAATGTGTTAAATCAAACGCCAAGTGCACACTTAGTGAGCAGCTTAGTTTAATTCATTTTTAATTCTTTTGTGTGGAAAATCAACTAAATTGTTATGGATTCAAGTAATCAGAGTAATTAGATAATTTTAATAAGTTTTGGAAGTCAATTTATCTGTTTTTTTAAAAAGATTTTTAATTATAAAGTTGTAACGTTTTTTTGAACCATTTTTTTTTTTTGCATAGAGCCCCATCTTGCTCTGGGTCATTTTTTTTTTAATATGAAGCTTGACTTCTTAGTGCAAAAACCAGAGTGCGCAAAAAAAGTAATGCTTTTTTTATAGGGCAACCGAATTGCATAACGAAGGGGGAGTTTTTTTAAAATTTGGAAGGCCATTTCGAAAAATAATGTCGTCAGTTAAATAGTCGAAAAAATATATTGAATATAGAGTGCACTGGACTTGAAAAAAATGCAACGCGCAGAAATGGTTCCAGGCTTTCTTCAAAGATGAAGATAAACTGGAATAGTTCTGGTAGACGGTTAGATTGCTTTTTGAAAATCAACAGCTCTTGGTTAGAGGAAAATTTCCAATTGTACAAGGCTAAAGAATATTCCTTGGAAATCAACGACGATGCCCCATCCACTTCACGTGTTGCTGGTAGGCCTTTATTGGCTTTTAGTGCGGCTTCTGTGAAGACAAAAAAACGCTGCATCCAAGAAATAATATCTTCTCATTCAGAATTCGAAATCTTATTTGCGGCTGAACAAACCAAGCGACTATCAGGACAAAGATCTATTGCTCGTATCATGAATGAAGTTTGCAGCGATAGAGCTACCCTTGTAACTAATAAAAGAAAGAAAGATCCGGAACAATGCCAATTCACTGCTTTAGAGGCATTAGCACAATATGGTATGTTGGCTGTAAAATGACAGTTCATTCATACAAGTTGATAAGAAAACAGACAGAAAGAATCGGTCATCATATTTATCCATCCTACCATGACTTAGCAAAAGCCAAAGTAGCATGCCAGACCAATGAAAGCAGTATTGAGATTACGGACTGACCTCCGTAATAAATTTACAACCCTTAATAGACTTAACAACTAATCGTTTATGCGAAGTACAGAAGGATGTTTGGGATAGAACTGATTGTACTTCATTAAAATTAATATGTAAGTGGGGCTGCGATGGCAGATCGGGCCGTAGTCAGTACAAGCAGAAGTTTAATCGGACTGACGTCACTGACGAGTATTTGTTTATGGTATCATTTGTCCCTCTAACTTTAATTACCAACTACGGCACAGTTATTTGGAAAAATCTAAGGCCCTCTTCTACTCGCTACTACAGATCAATAAATTTGTTATTTTCTAAAGAAACAGATGAGCTTACGCGCAATGAGAGTGCTAGTGTACAAACTCAGATTGATTCCCTTATTCCACTACACATTAATCTTTCAGAAAGACAATTTGTGGTAAAATATGAATTTCACTTGACCATGATTAATGGTAAGGTCTGCAACTCTTTGACAGAGACCAAATCTAGTCAACGTTGCTACATTTGTAACGCTACATCCAAAGATATGAATTTACCTCCTATATTTAGGCAACCAAACCCTAATACTTACGCCTTTGGTATATCCACACTTCATGACTGGATAAGAACTTTTGAATGCTTACTTCATATAAGTTATAGATTAAGTTTTATAACATGGCAAGCTAGTAGACATCCCTAAACCCGGATTTGGGACGACAAATGACGGTAACACAGCTCGCAAATTTTTTAAGGAACCTGTTAAAAGTGCCTCTATAACTGGTATTGACCAAAAATTAATAGAACGCTTTGGTGTCATTTTACGGGCTTTGTCTAATGGGTACCAAATCAACATAACCCAGTTTGAAAAATATGCAGAAGAAACGCGAGTTCTTTATTTGGATCTGTATCCATGGTATAACATGCCCGTTACGGTTCATAAAATATTATGTCATAGCGTGGATATAATAAGACATTTCTACCTTCCTATTGGCCAACTTTCGGAAGAAGCTCAGGAGGCCAGAAATAAGGGTTGCCGGAGGTTCAGGGAAAGGCACACGAGAAATACCAGTCGCATTGCTACTAACAAAGATTTATTGGTCATGCTACTTATTACTTCGGATCCATTATTAAATAGTTTTAGAGAAGTACCGAAGAAACCAACAGCCAATATTTCCGCGGAAGATATGGCCTTGTTAGTTGGCCCTACTGTCCCATCACATCCTCCGGAATGATTTTATTTATGAATTCAAATATAGAATCTTATAAAACCTTCGGATCTCAAGACTCATTCCATAACAATGAGTTATAAACAATTTACAAAAAATATATAAATAATTAATAAAAAAATATCAATGAAATATATAGTCTTTATTTTCTTTAATTATAAAATAGTCACAAAACGTAAATAAAGTATTAAAAACACAAGTTTTTTTACTACAATATACTTAACTCATAAGAATAACATGAAAAAGTCAAAAAAATAATTTTGTCCACTTAATATGTACTACGTGGAACACTGTGCGTCGGGACGAAATATCACTATAGCAAGCGCACGGTTACCTCGTCTCAATGTTCACAAGGCGATATAGCCTTGATCACAGTGCGATAAACGAAACCTACTAACGGGAGACGAGATTTGCAATAGATGGAAATAATATTTTAACGCCTTACTAAATGACTAAATTCACGCGACTATTGCTCACGAAGCCCAAATGGTAGGTTATACAGAAGCCGAAATTAGTTAGTTAGCTAAAATGAACGGTGCAATTAGACCGGTTAACATACCCTCTGAAGTGTGGGTGACAATTGTAAATCTTGGGTTTAAATAGCTCGCGATTTTATTCAATAAAATAATGAAAGGCGATCGAATGCCTAAAAAAATTAAATTAATCAGCCATGCTACTCGTACATTCAACAATAAATTTCTCAAAATTATCTGCTGAAAATTTCAACAATTAGAAATTTATAGTCAAATGCCTACTCGCCGAGAAATAGGTGGGTGTAGCTCTTACAAGGGAACATCTTCGTATACGGATGAAAACGAACAAGCTGCTCACGAAGTCATGGATGCCAAAGCAAGATCTATATCTTGGTACTGCAATTATACGTAAAAAAAAACTTGCCGTCACTTAAGTGCGGTGAGAATGATAAATTGGACGATCATTCTTTGAAATTCGACACGATAATTAGTGAACTAGACGGTGTAGACTCTAAGATGGATGAATCCGACAAGGTATGTCACTTATTATTGTCAATTCCTGAAAAATACAATGCTGTTATCACAGCAATTGAAACAGTAAATAAAACCACACTAGAATTTGTAAAGTCGAGGTTGTTGGACGAAGCACTAAAAACAGCAACCAGGGCGAGTAAAAGTAGCAGTACATAAGAGGTTACTTTTAAGGTTTTTACTTATTCTTGTTATAGATGTGGCAAAATAGGTCATTAATCCGCGGAATACAGATTAAAAGACATAACAAATTATTGTGAGAATAAAGGCAAAGGTTTGTAGGTAGAGGTCAGTTGAAATAGGAAACTTTCAGGGAAAAGGACATAGCAGGAGCAGAGGTCAAACGAAGATACGTCGACGGAAGTGATTTTTCAGCCCAAATCAGTTAAGAGAAGAAGAAGAATGTGCTGATTCCGTCTATTTGATAGGTTTGGTAAATATCTGATATGCTTTATCGAAGTTTTTGTTCTAATAAAAGTGCAACGTGCAGAAATTACGTTACAAGTTTCCAGAAAGCCCTTATATTTACTTTTGCCACTATAATTTATATTTTGCTTAGCAGAGTTCCCGCTCGTTCCCAATTGGAAGCTACGAAAAGAATTTATTTTATATTTTGTGTCCACAGTCCGGCGATCTGTCGTCTCCCGCTGTTAAAGGTCGATCACGTCCCAATAATCTTGGCATGTCTATTTGAGAGGTTTATCGCCTCAGTAAACAAACATCTTCTTTGATGAATTATAAAAAAACACCAGCATTCGCCAGCGGAATCTGACTTACAACAGTCCTGAAAAAAAATTACTGCCCATAATCTTAAAGATCTTTTGTCCTGGTCACATCGCAATCCAACAGCCATGCATGAGCTGATGTACGGAAACCAGAAAGTTTTAGACATGGAAGGCGAATGAACTTAAATGTAGAGAAAATAATAACTAAAATAATAATAACAATGCAATTCGATTCACACAGTGGGTTCAAGTTGGCCAAATTAGATTATAAGCTCGATTTTTGATTACAGGCTTTTCAAAATTTGTATGTACATATGTATATGAGGATATATCATAATTTCCGCAGAAAAGCCACGTTATTCCATTATTTTCATTCGTTTCTCTCTAAATCAGATGTTCAAGCCTTAATTGTTATTTGGTGATCATTTTTTGAAAAAAGAAATTTTTTTTAAAATTACTATTAATGATATTTTTTTGTATGTAATTTTGACATATTTAAAGAGAAAATATTTTGATTTAATATCAATAACATACCTGCATACAAACTCTGCCTTCCACATTCACCAACTGTCAAATTGTGAAGCGAACGTTGCTGTCAAGTAACCTCATTTCTGATAATTTTTAACATTTTTCCAAAATTTTACCGCAGCAATAAAAGTGAAATAAATCATATTTTCTAAATAAAATGAGTGCGACAACTGTTTCCATCGATAGCTTGGATAAGGATCAACTGAAAACTGTAAGTAATCGTTCTTATTATAGGCATTGGATTATGTTTTTTTGTAATTCAAATCAAGATCAATTCAGAACTAGCGTTAAATTTATTGTACCTTGTCGTTTTCTAAATTTATGTTTTTATTAATTTTGTTTGCTACAGTTAGTTATTGTTCTAAAATAAATGGAAACCTTAAACATCACAACTTGTAGACTTGGTTATTATTTAGTTTACCAAAACTGATTCTTTTAGACTTTAATGTTCAGAAGCAAAACTAAGTCTGAAGAAGTCCCTAAAGCGCTCGAAAATGCTAGATTTTGAATATAATTTCCATTTTCATATGTATTCTTAATCCTCTTGCAGTGCCTTGGCTTTGTATTTCGGTCATTTCTTATTTTATTTTTGGTGGCAAACTTTGAATGGAGCACAAAACTTTCTCACTTCCTCATTTTTATCCACTTCTAGTTCCAAGACTTTCTTCTGTCGTACAACAAATTATCAGAACTATGTTTCGCTGATTGCATCAAAGACTTTACAGGAAGAACAATTCGACCAGAAGAGGTAAATCCCATTTCACAAGCATCAATCAAAATTTTAAATTTGTGTTCATTTGCAGGAAAAATGTTCGCTCAACTGCATGGAAAAGTATCTGAAAATGAATCAGAGAATATCACAGCGATTCCAAGAGTTCCAAATGATGGCCAATGAAAATGCAATGGCATTGGCACAAAAATCTGGAAAGATGTGAAGATTTAATTCATATTGAATCACTTCGAGCCTAGATACCACAAATAGTTTGCAAATTATGTAGACAAAAGAAAACAACAATAAATGAAACATTTCTTTTTTTTTTAGAGTAGATTACGTAATTTATTTAAAACAAAAAAAAAAATTATTACACATCGCATTAAGCAGTGAAGAGAGTAATTTCAATAAAAAAGTCTTTAGTCATCGGATTGTATGCCCTCAGACTCGGTTATCAAGGCATACTCTAAGATAACACGTCCCTCCTTGTATCTAAAAAAAAAACAAAAAGAAGAAATAAATGTGTTATAGTTTCAAATAACTTCGCTCATTTTTCTACGAAACAAAAGTATTATTGTGAAAAATACCGAAAAAATACAGATTCCGTACAAATATGCTACATTAACGAAGAGTTTGAGTGGTTAAGACACATTCTACTGATTTTTTCTACTACTACTGATCTTTTAATCTTTTTGCGACATGACAAGTTGGGAAACATAGCTTATAAGGCATCTGTAAAAATGTACGGCTCACAGACCCAAACATCTATAGAAGAACACCATTGTGTCCATGGCCAACTACTCCGATATATGAATGTATACTGCAAAACATAACTCAAGTATTTTGGATGTCCGACCGAAAAATGGATGTCCAATAGCGGGGATTGCAAGGGACTTCTAGAACGTTTTCTAATCCGAGTCTTTCAAAACCTAACGAAAAGTGTTATGCTGCCAACAACAAGCACAGAAGACCAACGACGATATTGTTAGCATGGCATCAGAGACGTCGCGTAGGATATACTGGGTTTCACCCGACCAACATAGCGATGGTTTCAAGAAGAATTCCGACTAGTGCATACTCCTTGTGAGAAAGATAGAAAACTGAGAAGTGTTCGCGAATTGTACGAGTAAGGCAGACAGGAAACACATCAGCTTCGTCGAAAGAAAAGGAAAGAGCTACAAAACCGTTCGACCGAAGCAATAAAAAAGAGCTACTGTTGTTGATGTTCGGAAGATTTGATTTATCAGAAGCGAAAAAGAAGCAAGGGCACACATTACGAAACGTAAATGACGATCATGACAATTTTATTCATACAGAAGAAGTCTGAAGTTGAACTATTAAATAACAACGCGAGTTCATTTGGCAAGGAACAAAAATAATTGAAAAATATAGTCGGGTGAAAGGAACGCCTGTAACCCTATTGGTAAATATATCGACAACTTCTTATTAGAATATTTTTAGGCCGGGTGAGTCGACTATATAACTGAATAGCTTTAAATCAATACATGTGTCTTTACGCCATAGGTGAGTGTGCAGCTATTGAAACAGAAGCACTAAAAAGGGTTTTGTAGTATACAGGGCAAAGTAATGTAGAGAAGAATTAGAAAAACGTTAAATAAACCTCCCCATAGTTTCATCGTTATCAACAATGTGCTCTATTCAATACTTGCGCAGAAGTCATGAAAGCTTTATTCGAAATGTTTTTAAGGTGTGGGAAATTATGTTTACGACACAAACACAAAGCTACGTCTGTTCAATAAAAGAAATACCATTATTTGGCCGCTCGACTAATATTAACATATAATATTATTGGTAAAATAAAGTGGATTATCGCTGTGATCTTCTTTGGAATAATAATCAACGTTTATACGACATAGGTGGGAAAGAAGAGAAGGCGAAAAAATGCTCCCAAAAAACGACATTGATTGAGAGGCAGGATGGAATCCTCATTACCCCTGTTGGAATACACAGGATAAGCACATTTCTACTTGTTCTGATGGTCGATGGAAAAAAATTAAGACAAGAGTCGCATTAGTGGCGACAATTCAAAAAAATAAATCGCACAAAACAAATTAGTTGATGTGAAAAAACTGTAGTAGCATCACTCAACAAGAACTAAGAAAAATTCAATCTTATCTACGAAGCCACACTTTTGAATTTTAATTTTAATGGTACAGCATATTAAGCGACATTTCCATTTTCCTTTCTCATTCCAATAATACTTACTTTTGGGAATTATCGGTAGCAAATTCATACATCCAACCCAGTTTATGTGCGCAGTTCTTGCACATAACATCACGAACCATATGTCGCCCTGTGAGCATAACACGTTCCTGGACATGGCTAAATGTTAGATTCACAACTCTTTTAAACAAATAAGCCCTGCCTGCAAGTAATAACATCAAAATTACTTATTTTTAAACAAATCAACTTATTGAATTTGCAATGCTATACCAGTTGCTCCAGTGAATCTTGTGCTGATCAGCTGAGTTTTATTTGTAAGATTTGCGTTGCATTGGCCGCAGTTAAATAATTTGCGACCTCCTAAATGCTCCAAGAAAATTCGTCCCATTTTCGTAGGTTAATTCGTTTCCTTTCTATTCAAAAATGTCAGATGTTTCAGATTTTTCTTTCCAATTTCTCTTGAACCTTTGTAAAAATAACTCAACTTCTCTTGCTGCTACTAACAATATCACAATCGTAATCAAAACAAATCCTCGAAGGATATTTATCCGATTAACTCTTCCATTTATAATGAAATACAGAAACTGCTGAGGTCACAACACCCTTAGTTTCTTTGTTTCTTTTCCGTCAAAGAAATTTCTTATAAAATGATTTCGCCTTTGACTTGATTTGCACTTGAGTGCTTTTTAATTACACCCACAATCTACAGCTGATTTTAAGAACAACTTTTCCGTGATAACGAACGGAAAGGCAATAAAAGATGTCCTACTAAAACACAAGAAAAAAATAGTATTTATTTTTATTTTGATGAAAGAGAAGGTGGACGACGTATCACCATTTAAAACGCAATTGAAGAAAAAAACTTTGTATGCAGAAATTGTAACAAAGAAGAAAGAGAAACAAAAGAAATGTAAATAAAAGTGAAGTTGGATGATGTTGCGATGGGATATTTTGTGCGAGTGATTAGTGCTTGTTGAGGGAATTTAATTAGTTTTCCTGAATTGCTTGAAGAATATACTGTGGCTCGATTTTGTGACTCATTTGATTCGAAGTCGTTGCTTTCAGAGTGCCTGTACACATTGGCGTGGACATGAAAGTGCTGCTCATTAACGTCGTGTTCACATTTTCATGGGAATGAAAGACTTTTTGACAAGTGGAACACTTAAATCGGACCATTTTTAATTTTTAAATTTGATCAGTTTACCTGAAACACACTTTTTTCCTCTTCTTTACACTTCCTTCCAACGATCAAAACTAAAATAAAAAATATCTCAAAAATGGAACGATATGGGAAAAAAGTCATGCTTCACCTGAAAATCCAGTTCAAAAGTGGATTTTCAGTGGAAGCAACCCTTCTTCTTCCCACTTAAATAAGAAGCGTTCCCTTTCTTTCGGACAATCTTCCTGCCCAATGTGAATAGGCCCAAAGAAATGCGTATGAGCAGTCGCAAAAGCAGTTAATTCCAGTTTGTAGTAGTTGAAAAGAAAATGTTTGGCAAATTACGAAAAACTCCTAAAATTGTTCCCATTCATATTCCGAGGCTAAATTTCATTGTTGATTAAAAGGAAACCTTTTCTGATATAAATTTTAAAATCTGTATAATACAATATTAATATATTAATACAATTAAAAAGGATTCAAGTTGTTTTGCTTCTGTAAATGGAATTAATTTCTTTTGGAACTGTCTAAAAAACTCAACACACAACGCCGTATTTATTTTTACACTTCTTTACTTCTGGCAGATTAAAATTGTTTCTTCTTCTAATCCTCTTCATAACAAGGTATAGCATCAAACTTAACAAAAACGAGCGGCAATTTTAAACATTTCTTTCTTTTTTTTATACTTTTTGTTCAAAATTTTAAACTCCGATGAATACTGAATAGCGTCGGAAAAAAATTGACTGACTTTGTAACTGTAACATGAAGAGATCATCACTGCTAGGCCGTTTTCGAAAACGTCATTTGATCGCCAAATTGATCGTCATTTGCAATACTTAAGGGTTGCGAACATCAAACTGCAAACGTCATTTGGTATCGTTGATCTGTGTCATCTACATGATTTTTTTCTTGCAAGAGCATTTGACGTTTTCGAACAGAGCAATCATCCTTGAATGCATGTTATTACGCGGTGCAAATTTCTGGCTGCTTTTTTGCAGCGCATATGACATTTATGAACATCTGTCCTGCACACACTGCTGTTACGGAATGAGGAACATAAAGGTAAACGTGGCTTAACTTCCTTCCTCTCCTTTGTGCTTGACATTTAACTAATTCTTCTTTTGGTTATTCGCTTTATGCGCATTTCTTAAAATGGCCACATTTGTCATTTGTAAGCCGCCAAGGAAGGAAGGGAGTTAAGCTGCGGTAAGTATTCGTTTGTGTTTGGTGTATGTATTTATAAGATTTACTTTCTTTAGAAATAAACGTTTATGTCAACTTTAAAATCGTTAAATTCGTTGTCCCTTCGCCTTTCGACGGCCGCTACAATTTTTTATTTCGCAGTTTACACACTGCAGATAGCCGCCATTGCCGCCGTGGCAGAATTCATTCACGCCGCCGTAACAAAGGATTTCGTGCTGCACATAGCCGGCATTGCCGTCGCGGTAGAATTAAGCTGCCACAACACAAGTTTTCAAACAGTTCCCAAATGCAGCGTTCGCCGCCAGCAATACGAAAAAGCCCCCGTTTTCAAAGCGAAGCCGCCGACACCCCAGCCTCTCTGACCAGTATGGAAACGGTAAATTCCGCCACAACTGTTAATCAGGTAGGTACAATGAACACTGCATTAGCGACAACAATCAGCCAATATTTCCACGACGATTGCCTCAATGACCGCTGACCATAGCACCGCAGCGCAATGTTCTGCGTACATAAATGTTGCCACTGCAACTGCAGCACAATGTTCTGCTCCCACAAATGCTGCCACTGCCGCCACAGCACAAACCGACAATATTCTTTTGTCAATGCAACGTCAAATCACCGCATTGGAAAACCAGCTAAAAAATACCCAAGCCAGGTTGAGGGAAAATGATTTACAATGCCATTCACTCAAAATGGCGCTGTAAAGTCAGCTACCATTAGCTGTCCCACTTGCTCCTACGTCAACAGTACATGAAATAACGCCATCGCTTCAAGCCGTTACCAAGTCCATCGCCACTGTTTCAACTGTAACCGGTTCACCAAGTGACCTCCAACCAACGTCAACGTTAATTCAATCGAGTCCCTACAGTAGCATATATACCAGCTAGCATTGAGTATGCCATCCGTATATACGACCATGCCGCCGGTAAGTTATAGGTACTCTAATCCAATTGTAGGGGACATGAATTTTCCTTGCACGTCAGACAACATCTCCGCACAGCCGCCGTCTTCCACTTATTACGCCACACCGCAGCAATAGCCAGCATTCCTGCATGCTCCTCAAATACCACGGTGCCTCGAAAGATCCAGGATCTCCCAGCGTTTGGTGGACAACCCGAGGACTAGCCAATCTTTTTTACAGCGTACGTTCAATCAACAGCCGCCTACAACTATTCCAATCTGGAGAATAACCAACGGTTGCAGAAGTCCCTGACAGGTGAAGCAAGAGAGACCGTTAAATCTCTCCTTATTCACCCTGACAATGTGGATGCCATTATAGATCAGCTGCGTTTCCGGTTTAGCCGTCCAGAACTACTTATACGGAGTCAATTGAGCCAGGTGTGGGAGATTTTGATAATTAGTGAAAACGCAGTGACTCGTCTAGTTCCCTTTGCCACTAAAGTAAAGAACCTTGTCGTATTTCTTCAAACAGCGAACGGCCAACAACACATGGCGAATCCAACATTGGTGGAGGAGCTTGTCTCAAAGCTTCCAATATCTAAGAGGCTAGATTGGGCTAGGTATGCTGCACGGGTGCAACCATACCCAACGATTGCAAACTTCAGCGCTCGGGTAAGTGAACTTGCCAATCTAGTTTGTATTGTGCAAGATGGTGACAACAGGGATCCAAAGAGACGCATTCCAATCCTCCATGCCGCAGGGAAAGCCCATCCACCTACCCCAAAGTGTTTCATATGTTAAGGTCAACACAAGGTAACTGAATGTAAGCGATTTTTAAATTTAGCAGTATCTGAAAGGTGGTCAAAGGTAAAACACAATCGCTTATGCTTCACGTGTTTGAAAGCCGGGCATGCAACCCGCGACTGCCGATCCAAGAGCCACTGCTCCTTTAATGGATGCCAGAGACGACATCACGAGCTACTTCACGAGTTGCCAATCAAGTGTTCTGCGTCTGCCTCAGGCTAATTGGATTAGACCGTTGCCACTTGGGATTGCCAAAGGGTTTCCATGCAACCAATAGAAATGTTCCGTTCATTGCAGAAGCTGGTCGCGGATTATTTTGAGACCGAAAATTTTGCGGTAAACCCATCACCTCCAATCGAAAGCGAAGCCGACTCTAAATCCAGAAACATCCTTTGGTCAACAACGAAAAGGATAAATGGGAGATTCCAAACCGGACTGCTGTGGAAGGCCGATATCATGAAGCTACCCGATAGTTATCCAATGGCAGTGAAACGTCTTATTGGAATCGAACGAAAGATGAAGCGAGAAGATGCCGCCTCCTATCGTTCTATCATCAAATCGTACATCAATAAGAACTACGCCCGCAAACTGCAGCCAGCAGAAGCCGCCGTAGTTGGTCCGAGAACATGGTATCTGCCACATTTCGGAGTGTTGAACCCTAATAAGCAGTCCAAATTGCGCCTTGTGTTTGATGCTGCCGCCGAGGTGAAGGGGATATCACTCAACTCATGTCTAATGAAAGGACCTCAAGAGTATCAACCATTACCATCAGTGTTGTTCCACTTTCGTGAAGGAGCCGTCGCCGTGTGGTGGGACATCAAGGAGATGTTCCACCAAATACTGATTCAGCCTGAGGATAGGTATGCCCAAAGACTTCTTTGGCGTGATGGCGATGACTCAAAACAGCCAGACGTGTATAAAATGGTTGTCATGACATTTGGAGCGGCGTGTTCACCTTGTGCAGCCCAATATGTAAAGACTACAAATGCTATGGAGTATCGAAGTCACCACCCACATGCCTTAAAAGCTATCACGGACCATCACTACGTGGATGACTTTGTGGATAGTTTCGAGTCCGTGGAACAAGCCACTGAAATATCGCTGCAGGTAAAGGAGATCCACAAGAATGCCGGCTTTGAACTTAGAAACTTCACCTCGAACTCGCCAGAAGTTGTAAACGCTTTACAAGGTAAGGATGCAGATATGTTAGTGAGCGGTAAAGGTAACCTGGAAACTGAGAAAATACTGGGTATGTTCTGGTAGTTAATACAACCGATAAAGTGAATACGTCATTTGTATTGTAATATGTTTGTGTGGGTACAAATGATAGAACTTATTCTTTTCAATACAAATCCCTTTATTCAGTACAGTTACAATTCACTATTTAATTCTTTCTCTCAGTACAATTCAATTTCTCAACCACTTATACTTTTCTTATCTTTTACTTAAACCACTTAATCACTTCTTCTAATTAACACTTCAAATTCAACTTTGGAACTGATTTGCATACCTTTGGGATGCTGGTATTTATACTCGAATGACATACTTCGAGAACAATCCACGTCATCCAGCGTTCCATACAATTTCCAATTTGCTAGAAAATTCGATTCTACTCTCCAGTTCGAGACTTTGCTAATCCAGTATCGAAACCTTCTAGTCTTCGAGTTTCGACATTTTCTGCTAGATGTCGCTGCTCACATTTGAGTGGTTATCACATTGCTCCCTCCCTACAGTTGTTCGTCCCGAACAACTTCGTCATTCAGTATCCCGTTGAAATGACACATTCTATCCAAATGGACCACTTTAAATTTTCCTCGATCCCCACGCTGGATCCGGTAGACAACGTCATTAATGCGGGTTATCACCTTGTATGGACCTTCCCAGTCCTGTTGCAATTTTGGTGATTTGCCTTTCTTACGCTGAGGATTATACAGCCAAACCAGATCTCCTTCGTTGAAACCGGAAGATTTCGCCTTGATATCGTACCTAGTTTTCATGCGGCTGCTTGCTAGCTTCATCTTTTCTCTGGTGTCTTCATGCAATTTACGAATCCTGCTGCGTAAGTCATTCACGTACTCGTTCACCTCTTTGGGCTCCGTCGGTGGGGATCCGAATTTTGCTTCACTTGGCAACCGAATTGTTTGACCAAATAAGATCTCGGATGGTGTGTGCCCTGTTGAGCTATGGACCGCGTTTCGGTAGGCCATTAAGAAGAGGGGTATGTGTCGATCCCAATCCCGCTGGCAGTTGCTGACAACCTTAGATAGATGCTCATTCAAGGTCCGATTGAATCGCTCGACCATTCCATCAGATTGAGGGTGTAGTGGCGTTGTCCTTGTCTTTCTTATTCCCAAATATTGGCATATTTCCTGGAAGACTTTTGATTCAAAGTTTCGCCCTTGATCAGAGTGCAGCTCCATTGGGACCCCAAATCTGCTCACCCAGTTGTTGACTATCTGTTCGGCTACGGTCTTAGCCTCTTGATTTGGGATGGCAAACACTTCCGGCCACTTACTGAAGTAATCCATGACTACGAGAGTATATCGGTTTCCATTAAAGGTTTCGGGAAACGGCCCAGCGATGTCGATGGCTATTCGTTCGAAAGGTGCTCCGACATTGTATTGTTGCATTTGTCCATGTGGCTTTACTTTTGGGCCCTTGGTAGCCGCACATCTTATGCACTTTTTGCACCAATTCTCGACATCTTGTTTAGCGCTTAGCCAATAGAAACGTTTCCTTACCTTTTCCAACGTCTTATTTATTCCCACATGGCCTCCTGAGATTCCGTCATGTATTTCATGGAGCACTTGGTTGACTCTGGACCGTGGCACAATTAGCTGCATACGAGATGTTGTCCCATCTGCACTTTCCCATTTTCTCTTCAGCAATCCATCTTGCACAAAAAGCGAGTCCCACTGTGCCCAGTATGCCTTCAGAGTTTGGCTCCGATCTGATATCTGCTGCCAGCTTGGTCTTTCCTCGTGTTCTTTCCAGGCCAATATTGGTTCGATGTCATTGTCTGCCTGTTGGGAGGAACGGATTTCGTCTATACTCAGCTATACCCTCTATTGGCTCAGTCCTGATCATTTGGATAGCTGCCTGTTCTTTTGCTTCTTTACGATTGCAGTGTTCGCATTTTACTCCGCATGGTCGACGAGAGAGAGCATCAGCATTAGAGTGGAGTGTTCCCTTGCGGTGTTGCACTTCAAAGTCGTAACCCTGCAACTGCTCGATCCATCTTGCAACTTGGCCTTCAGGGTTCTTAAATTGGAGTAGCCATTTCAGAGCTGCGTGGTCTGTCCGGAGAATGAACTTTTGTCCGTAGAGGTACTTATGGAAATGCTTCGTAGCCAGAATTAAAGCCAGAAGCTCGCGCCGGGTTACACAGTAGTTCCGTTCAGGTCTGGAGAGTACTTTGCTGTAATATGCGACCACTTTCTCTTGACCGTCATGAACTTGGGAGATCACAGCTCCGACCCCAACATTGCTAGCGTCTGCGTCCACGATGAACATTTTTCCGGGCGTCGGGTAAATCAAGATGGGGGCATTGCACAGCTGTCGCTTCAGTTCTTGAAATGCTTTTTCGCATTCTCCAGACCACCTGAACTGTCGGCCTTTTTCCGTAAGTTGATGCAGGCTCTTTGCAATGCCAGCAAAATCCTTTACGAACCTTCTGTAATACGTGGCGAGGCCCAAGAAGCTTCTCAGTTGGTGTTTATCTTTTGGAGAAGGCCAACTTTTCACGGCTTCGATTTTGTCGGGATCCGTTCTTACTCCTTCCGCTGATATAATGTGACCCAGATATTTTACTTCCGGACGAAACAAGGCACACTTTTCTGGGTTGAGCTTTAAATGAGCACTTCGTAGCCTCTCAAACACTTCTTTTAGATTTTCGCGGTGCTCCTCGTACGTCTTACCTATGACGATAACGTCGTCCAAATATACTAGGCAGGTTTTCCAGGTGAGTCCTTGCAATGTTCGTTCCATTAGTCGCTCGAAGGTGGCCGGAGCGTTGCACAGTCCAAACGGCATCACTTCAAACTGCCAAAGACCGCTTCCTGTAGTGAAGGCAGTTTTCTCACGATCCGCACGATTTATCTCTACCTGCCAGTAACCGCTCTTCAAGTCAAGTGTTGAAAACCATTTCGCTCCAGAAAGCATATCCAAAGTGTCATCGATTCTCGGAAGTGGGTAGCTGTCCTTTTTAGTGACATCATTGAGACGTCGGTAGTCTACACAAAATCTCGTGCTGCCATCTTTCTTCTTCACGAGGACCACTGGAGATGCCCACGGACTTTGCGATTCTTCAATCACTCCCTCAGTTTTCATCTTCGACATCATTTCGGCAACTTCTGTTTGCTTTGCCAATGGAAGACGCCTTGCAGGTTGACGGATTGGTCGAGCGTCTCCGGTGTCAATGTGGTGTTGAACAATATGCGTACGTCCATATTCTCCGTCTTGTGTAGCAAATATATCAGCGTACTCACCGATTAGTTTTTCTGCCAGGATTCGCTGATCTTCGTCCAGATTACAGAGGCTGAGAATTTTGTTCTTGATTTTTATGCTCTGAACTGTTGTGACCGGTTTTGCACCCTTTTTTTCCGTTGTAGTCGATATAGCCTCAACAGGTACACATTTTCCCACTATCTCCCCCTTTTTCACCTTTACACTGAATGTCTTTGGATTTAGAATCCTTACAGGGACCATGTTGTTCTTTGGCTCCACTAAGGTCTTTCCCACCATGAAGTCTCTTTTCTTTTCTGGCTCCATCAAATAGAATCGGTGGCTACCAGGACCACCTTCCACTTCTGCCCACAAAATTGCTTCTGACGAAGGCTCTAGACTCTGATTGCTGCAGATAACGACGTTTGAGACTGTGGTATTGGCGTTTCCGTATATCATTGGTATCTCCATGTTTCCGTATTTCAGGATTTGTGCCCCCAAGTCGACTACAAGTCCATGTTCTCTCATGAAGTCTGTACCAATGATGCACTCGTCACATATGTCAGCTACCAGAAACGCGTGAGTGAATGTTATTCCGGCCAGTTGGATTTTTATGCGGACTTCACCATATACCTTAATCGTTGCTCCTGTAGCTGTTCGCAAGCTGCAACTGCTAGTGTTATGCAGCCAAGACTTCTGCACAAGATTCCTCCTGATGATTGAGGCCGTGGCACCGGTGTCTATTGTTGCCATCCATTTTTCTTTTCCACTGACTACTTCTACTAGAAGGCTTTCGCTGCATCGTTTTGCCAGCGAGACTTGGATGATGGTCCTGGGGCCGTCGACTCCTGCTACCAACTTCTGCCCCGCGAAGTTGGTGCTTAAGCATTTCCCGACTGATGACTTCGGGAAAGTTGACCGGCTTCTTGATAGCTGTTTCTGCGGGTTTCTTCCTCTATTTGCTTGTCACCACAGTGAGGGCAGTCTTTTCGTCGCACCGGTTCTTTACACTGCCTTTGAAGGTGTCCTATTTTATTGCAATTCCAGCAGCGCATTATTCGTCTATCCCGTCGAGTATCTCGTTCCTCGGCACTAATTCTTGTGCAGGAGCATTCGACAGATGCTACTTCCCTGACGAAATGTGTTCCCCTGGAAGCCTGATTGGCTGCTTCCATCGCCAGAGCGAAGGCAAGTGCTTCAGCAAGGGTTCTTTTCCCGGCCATCCTTACTGCTGACTGTAGCTTCGAATCTGCAATTCCCCTGATAAATGCATCTTTTGCCATTTCGTCGATAATTTCCTGGCCTGCGGTGGGGTATGACAGATGTGCCAGTCTACTCACGTCTGCTTGGAGCTGCTGAAGTGTTTCTCCTCGTTGCTGCGTTCGGCTTTGCAATTGGACCTTGTAGACCTCCTGCATGTGGCTATCCCCAAACCGTTTCTCGATAGCCTGTACTAAAGTCACATAATCTTTATGCTTTTCGATGTCTACTGTTTGCAACAATTCTGCTGCAGGACCGTGCAAGGCCATTGTTAGGGCAAAGCACTTTTCCTCATTGTCCCAGTCGTTTGCACAGGCAGCCATTTCAAACTGCTTCTTATAAGTAGACCATGAGGTCTGGCCATCGAATGAGGGAGGCTTCAAATCTTTTCTCCTTGGACCGCTTAAAGAACATTCTCGCAGTTTCTGTTTTCGCACTGTGTCGAGCTCTTTTGCCAGTTGCTGAACTTTGCTGTCCATTTCCTCGAATTTTTCGCCAACATTCTTCTCTATTCTATCAAATTTGTCATCAACGTTCTTCTCTATTCTTTCAAATTTGTTATCGATTTCTTCGAACTTTTGGTGTAGAACGTTATTTTGTTCTTCCAGTTTTTGTTCTAGACTATTCTTTTGTTCGTCGAATTTTTGTTCAATGCTGCTCTTCTGCTCGTCTAGATTTTTCTTTTGTTCATCCAGCTTTTGTTCGAGGCTATTCTTTTGTTCTTCCAGATTTTTCTTTTGTTGGTCGAGACTGTTCTTCTGTTCGTCCATTTTTTGTTCGAGGCTATTCTTTTGTTCTTCCAGATTTTTCTTTTGTTCGTCCATTTTTTTGTTTTGTTCGTCCATTTTTTTGTTTTGTTCGTCCATTTTTAACAAGAGGAGTTGCATCATCGCAGCCATGTCATTGCCGGTACTTGCCTGTTCATCCTCGTCAACATCAAAGGAATATGCATCAGGATCATGTCCCTCGTTGTTCAAAGCCTCCTGAAGTCGGAGCACCAGGTCACTTTTTCCTCCACTGGCGCTGAGGCTTCTCTTGTTCAACTCGGATTTGAGTTGGACGAGGGTCAACTGCAATAGTTTTCGACCCATTCTAGCTTTTTCAAATAGTCAGAAGACACTTTTTTTTTTTTTTTTTTTTTTTACACACAATAAGTCCTATCCCACTTCTGACACCAATGTAATATGTTTGTGTGGGTACAAATGATAGAACTTATTCTTTTCAATACAAATCCCTTTATTCAGTACAGTTACAATTCACTATTTAATTCTTTCTCTCAGTACAATTCAATTTCTCAACCACTTATACTTTTCTTATCTTTTACTTAAACCACTTAATCACTTCTTCTAATTAACACTTCAAATTCAACTTTGGAACTGATTTGCATACCTTTGGGATGCTGGTATTTATACTCGAATGACATACTTCGAGAACAATCCACGTCATCCAGCGTTCCATACAATTTCCAATTTGCTAGAAAATTCGATTCTACTCTCCAGTTCGAGACTTTGCTAATCCAGTATCGAAACCTTCTAGTCTTCGAGTTTCGACATTTTCTGCTAGATGTCGCTGCTCACATTTGAGTGGTTATCACAGTATGTTCAAAAACGAAATGTGCTCCGCTGAAGCTACTTACAATTCCACGCCTTGAGCTTCAGGCAGCAATCTTGGGAGTACGCCTTATGACAACTATAAAAGAGCAGCATTCAGTACGCATCTCTCAGCGTCTTGTGGACTGACTCAACAACTGTCATAAAATGGATAGGCAGTGAACATCGTCGGTACAGACCGTTTGTGGCCCATAGAATTGCGGAAATTCTAGCGACTACTAATCCATCCAATTGGAGGTGAGTGCCAACCCATGAGAATCCTGCTGACGAAGCTACGCGGGTCTACTCGACTTCAGCGCTTCGTCACGTTGGTTACGAGGTCCCACATTTTTGTGTAACCAGGAAATTGACTGGCCTGCAAATCCCACCACCCTAATCAGCGACCGTGCAGACGATGATAAAGAGCTTCGCGCAAAATATTCTTTGATCATCGTGAGTATAAACATTATAGATTTTAATCGTTTCTCTTCTTTTAACAGGCAAGTAAGAACCACGGCCTGGGTACTGAGATTTTTGGACCGGTGTCGTAAACGTTCCCGTAACAACGAGGGAAATAGCTTAACAGCTTCCGAGCTTGAAGTAGCAGAATTGTTACTGTGTCGCCAGTCCTAAACAGAAGCATTTCCTGCAGAGATAAAACAAATCAGATGTAACGAAGGAGTTCCAAAGGGGAGTGTATTTCATAAAGTCTCCCCCTACATCGATAGTGCTGGCGTCTTCAGAGTCCAAGGTAGAGTCGATGCAGCTAGCTGGCTCACTTATGCAGCCAAGCGACCAATCATATTGCCGCCAATTCATCCGTTTACGACGCTAGTCATTGCCGACAAACATCGCAGGATGAAACACCAAAACCTTGAAGCAACGATCTGTGAAATCCGCCAGAAGTATTGGATTCCCCGTCTACGCCAAAACATACGCAGAATCGTCGCGAATTGACTTGAGTGCAAGATTGCCAAGGCCACATCAGTAACTCCAATAATGGGACCTTTGCTGAAGACCGACTTAAACCGTTTGTGAGACCATTTTCGTACACTGGATTGGATTTCTTCGGCCCACTCACCGTATCGATTGGACGCCGCACGGAGAAGCGATGGGTAGCACTATTCACCTGCTTGGTTGTGCACGCCATTCACCTTGAGATCGTCTATAACTTATCCACCGACGCATGCATTGTAGCTATTCGGAACTTCATCAATCGCCGTGGAGTCCCTGTAAAAATTCGTTCTGATAATGGGACAAATTTCGTTGGCGTTAACCAGGAAGCGAAACGATTTTCCGAAGTATTTGACTGCGACCGTGTGCAGGACAAGTTGGCCACCAAGGGAATTAAGTGGGTGTTCAACTGCCCAGCTAATCCATCGGCGGGAGGAGTATGGGAACGTATGGTGAGATGCATAAAGCAAGTGCTACTCCATACCCTCAAAGAAGTATCTCCAGGCAAATACACTCTACAGTGCCTTGTGATAGAAGCCGAAAACGTGGTAAACTCTCGGCCGCTTACGCATTTGCCAGTGGATCCCGATCAAGAAGAGCCGCTCACGCCGAACCACTTCCTGCTGGGATCAGCAAATACATCTCAGACGCCAAGTGTAAACAAGTCGCTAGAGAAAATATGTCACTTGAGAAAACAATGGCGAATAGCCCGACAGCTGAGGGATCGTTTTTGGAAAAGATGGGTAGCCGAGTACCTGCCAACTTTAACACGCCGAGCCAAATGGTGCCAAAGGTCAAGGCCAATTGCTAAAAGGTACTTAATGGGATAAGGGGATAAGTAATTTTTTAAATCTTAATACATAGTTCAGACTTTTGTTTTTATTTCTGTTGGCAGTTCATTAACCAATTTTAGTCCACGATAATGAAGCAAATTTTAGGTTCTCGAGTCTCTATATATTTGAAGTCTAAAATCATAATTTTTTTTATTTTGCAATCACATTAAGACATAAATTATCTTATAAACTAGTTGTTGGTTCAACCAACCAAATAAAAAAAAAACATAGTATTTGAACACTTCTTTAAACTTTATTACATACATATACGAGTACACATAATAAGATCACAATTATATTGAATTACAAATTTAAAGAAGGAGCTAAATTTTGCTACTTCCTTGCACGTTCTAATTTTTTCCAGAATGAACATGAAATATGGAATTTTAAATTGCATCATATTTTGCCATTTTTGAGTTAGCGAGTATACGCGTGTAAAAAACACACCTGTTGTTGAAAGCGACATTAAGTTTTCTTTTATTGTTAGCTTCACAGTAAACGAATAATGTTGGTACAAGGAGTGTTTTAGCTAGTAATAGGCGATTTTTGAAGGGGGTAAAGTAGTGTGACATCCAGAGCTGGCGTAAAGTTCCATATACTTTACCAACACTGTAGTATTGATATGGTTATTCCACTTAAGTTTTCTGTTAAAAACAACTCCAAGATTTTTTGCAGTGTCAACATATTCGATTTTTGAACCATTGGGCATAATGTCTGGGAAGAAGGAGAGATCATGAGTTTTTTATAAATGACCGTCCGTTTTTTTCTGACTAGCTTGATATGCGTTCCAGGTCAATGTTTAAAGCATTTGCACAGTCATCTATCATACCAAGAGGGCAACTTCGATAGAGTTGAACGCCATCAGCATACATTTGAATAAATGAGGTCACGAAAGTGGGGATCTCATTTACGTACAGCGAGAATAGAATAGGTCCCAGGATGGAGCCCTGTGGAATACTTCTAGTATTGTACATAAAACCGGACGATTTTTGGCCAACTGAGATAGCTTGTTTTCTTAATTTTAGGGAAGATGATATGGTATTTGTAGCTGAGCTCGAAAAATCAAATAATGTCAGACGTTAGTGTGGTTAACTGTGTCGAGTACTTTCGAGAATTCTAACAATACTAGAAAAGATACTTTGTCTTCATCCAACGCCTCCCTGATATCGTCTACAACTTTAATTATGGCCGTTGTACAGTTATGGCCTTTCCCAAATCCAGATTACATTGGAGAGAGCAAGTTGTTGGAATGGATATATGTAGGAGTTTATTTGCCTTTGAAGTACCCTCTCAAATATCTTGGAGAAGTAAGGCAGTATGGATATCGGCCGATATTCCTTACTATTGGAACTCTTATGTAAAGGAATTATTTTGGCACATCTCCATTGAGAAGGGTAAATGCCGGTTGTTATTATTAGGTTGAAGACATGGACCAGAGATCGAAGGATAACTGGAAGCGTTATTTTCACAAATTTGGGATGGATTTCATCAAAACTTACAGAATTTGATTTGACTGACAACAAACAAGCAACCGTTACAGTATCATCTATAGAGGAAAATTCAAAAGCACTATCTGGTAAGTTAAAATCGAGCGGGTTTTTAGGAACAGCATTAATGTCCAGAAAAGGGAGGGTAACAAAACTTGTATTCAGGGAATTTAGATACAAGTCGGAAACAATATGTTTAATGTTTCCACGTATTCCAAATTTCTGGATATTTTTCCAGAGTTGATTGGTCAAATTTGTTCCTGAAAAAAATCTTTTTGGCAATTTTAATTTTACCGACAACCTGATTGTGCATGTAACGATATAGTTAGATTTTAAACTATATGGTTGGGTTTCACCAATGTAAATTAATCTAGAAGTTAAGTATCCAGATACCAGGATGTATTTCACACCACATTTTGTAGTGTGGGTGTTTTTTTTCCTTACTGTCTATATCCTTAGTCAAATGAGATTCTGAAGAAGAACTTCAATCGTTTAATAGACGTTCAACTTCATTAAAATTGTTTATAAGGCTCTGAACATTAGCACACTAATAATTCAATAGGGTTGGTTGTTAATATTAGCTTTGTTCAGTGAGGAAAAGTTAGAACAGAACAGCACAGATTTGTGAAAAACGTCAAATCAAATCAAATCAAAACAGAAAAGTACAGCACAACTAATTTTGACATTTTTCACAATTGTGTTCTACTTTGAAATTAGGTGCAAGATTTTCTGTTCCGAGTAGATTGGAACAGCCTCACTGAACAAAGAGCAGAACAGATTCGGACAGAAATTTTTCTCACTGAACAGGAAAGTTTGTACTATTCTGTTCGGGACAGTCCGTAAGAGCCTCACTGAACAAAGCTATTGTGTTCTTTCTTTCAACACTTTTATTTGTCGAACAAATTCTGTACAGTTTCTGTAATTTGTTTGATGGTCACAATTAATATTGCTTCCTAATGGTTTATTTAGTTACATACATTTTTTCCACAAAACTTCTTCACGGTTCTAGGCTTTATTTGATGGCCCCCTTCATACTTCACGAATGCTGTTATGTTTTTACAGTCGCTGGATTTCTGAAATATTCTCTAACTGAACATTTAACCCGTCCTATTTATATCTTGCTAAAGCTTACACTATCTACTTCAAGAATAACGTTCACCTTTCTCCGTTATCTTTCGCGACATTTTGTGCCTGTTCACATTGCCGTGGGCAGGAAGATTGTCCGAAAGAGGGGGAACGCTTTTTATTTAAGTGGGTAGAGGAAGGGTTACCTCCACCGAAAATCCATTTCTAAAGTGGTGAAGCACGTCTTTTTTTCCATATCGTTCCATTTTTTTTATATTTTTTCATTTTAGTTTTGATCGTTGATGAGAAAGGAAGTGTGAAGACTAGGCAAAAAGGTATGTTTCAGGCCAACTCCTCAAATTTAAAAATGAAATATGCTCTGATTCAAGTGTTTCACTTGTCAAAAAGTCTTTCAACCCCATGAAAATGTGATCATCCCGTCGGCAATGTAAACAGGCACTTGACTTTTGCTTTGGATTGTGAAAGACAAGAACATACGATTTATTTTTCTTTACTGTATAGTTTTTTTCGTTTTTGTTTTTATTATTATTTTTCTTTTTTATTTCGTGCACTTAGCATTCAAGGATTTTGCTACATATATGTTTGACACTTTTTTTCATATGATCAGTACATTTATCTTCACTATGTTGCCGTTAATAGCTTTTTGAATCTTTGTCTTTGAATCTGATACAGTTGCAATTTTATTAATCTAATCACATATTTGTTTACATTGATTCTTTAAAGACTCGCATATTATGTTAACTTTTTTTGCGCTGCTTTCACAAGCCTGTTGGGCAACTTTCATGTACTCAATTCGCTCTGTATACACAAAAGCAGCTTTCTAATTTGTGTAAACATTATTTTTTATTTATTTTAAAGTAATTTATAATAGGAAATTCAATGAAGAACAAAACTATATGCATCAGACTGAACGGTACACAAATATGCATATATTTATTTTTTATTTTTTGACTTGACTATCCGGTTCAGTCGGAGTTGCTTTAGTTTTATCAATTTCGAATTTTAGGAATACATTTGTTTTTTGATCATTTTGGATATTTAAAGCATTTTGGATATGTAACGCATTTTAAAATAAATACGAGTAGAAAGTTGATATTTTTTAACAAAGAATATTTGAAGTCTTATTATGACAAAAAGTTGTAGGTAGGTATACTGGAATAAACTTTTCATCGTATTTCTTTTAGTAAGCAAAGGTAGCGCGGGAGAATATTAAAAGTTGCTTTAGTTTTGTCACAAACTGTATATATATCGCTTCAATAGCTTCTAGCAAAGCTTTGATTTCTATTTAATTTTTTTAGGGAATCTTTAAATTCTTTTTCATAGATATTTGATCACTTTGATCACTACATCAACATTTTCTATGTATGTACAACATACAGTCTTCACTTAGGTTTATACCTCACTCTTGTAGATGAGTCAAATACACTACGACTGTATATGTCCAGTCTAGTACACCTACATAAGTGTATAGTGAAATATTTTACCGCACACTTCCGCACAACTATTACCCGATTCTAATCGAATGACATCATTGCATTTATTGCAAAGTGACTTCGATGAGATTAAACGATATTGCGATGGAAGATGAAAATCTAGGCTCAGAGGTCGGACACTACACTTTTTAGAACGCCGTTGTTGCGGGCCTCTAAAGATCCCAGAAAGGATTGAGCACCTGCTTGTAGAAGTGTAGTCTATACGATATTGGGATCCGGAAAAATCAATAGCTACGTATATGTATGTATATGGATATTTTAACAAAGATTTAAATTTTGATCTGATTAGATCAAAGGTAAGGTGAGGGTAAATCGTTTACCTAACTTTTATCTGACATTTGCTTGTATTTATACGAGTATGTACCGTGTTATTCAACGTGAGAGTAAGTTTATTGGAAAAAGGTTATACTCTAGAGGGCTTGCTTTGGCTTGTACAATACACCAAAGTTGGAGTACATAAAATTCTATCCTAATGATTTTACAACAAAGCCTCAAACACCCTCACGAAAGCATTCGCAAATCCGTGTGATTCTATACAGCTAACTTGATCATTTAAAAAGACGTACCGTGGTATTTGCATGTCCTTGAGTGCAGAAAAGTCTTCAAAAATGTTTTCCATTTGAAATGCATGCTTATAGGAGACGTTTTATCCAATTCTACTCTCTCTTTCCACATTTACTGCTTAAATATCTATGCTCAAAGAACTTGATAAGTCCAAGTGGGTCAAGGAGGCGGGATAGGTCTGAAAGAACCGAATGTTTCGTAATCCGTTTCCCTGGCGGGGCTACAAATCCAAAGGTGTCTGCACGAGAGTTCCACACCAAACCTAAAGTCTTGTTCACGTGTGAGTCATTAATTTGAAGCGGCCTTTCCAAATCTTCATCTTTTAACAACGACAAATCATTTGGATGCCGTTTTCTGGGCCTGAAGTTAGACAATAACAGACACTCAAAATCCTGTCGAATGGATTGGGTTTCATCCATTGTGTTTGCACCTGTGATCAGGTCATCTATGTAAATATCTTTTCGAATAATCTTTGCAATTTTAGTGTATGCTTGTTCTTTGTCAGTAGTAAGTTTCTTTAAACACTGTTTGGCTAAGGATGGTTGTGTAGCTGTGCCATATGTCACCGTTTTAAGGCGAAATGTTAAAATATAACCATTCGGCTTAGTTCGTCAAAGAATACGTTGGTAGTAGGAGTCTGTCTGTTTGGATGACGTTAACCTTTCGATACATTTCGAAAATATCCGGGCACATATATAAAACCGAAATCGTAAGATCATCAGGATGTCATTTAGTGAACAATTGGTTGAGGTCTTGCAGCTGTAATCGAATACGACCATACGGAAGGTGTTCAAAATATTAGGAACACTGAATTTTTTTCACATTTTTTTTGTTTATTGCTGTGGATTTTGATTTTGCAGCATGAAATAAAAAATTCAACTTTATAATTTTAAAATTTATCATATTTACTTATTATCTATAGAGGCAACAATTTTTTCCATTTAATATTTTGTCACACCTCTCTTGACTTTTTTTAACGCACGAATTCGTTCTGGCATTTTTTTCATATTTTTAATTAAATTTTTGCAGTGTTCCTAATATTTTGAACATCCTCTGTAAGTTTTGTAGTTGAGGATTCTGGTCGGATCACGAATTGATGTGGAGTTCAATTTTAATATTTAATTTTAGCTATCTCATTTGCAGGTGACATGTGGCTATGTGGCCTAATGATTCATATTCAGCTAAAATCAGAGCATACTGCTGATTTTCTTGGTCTTTTCCTAATCTTTTCTCCAAACATAAAAATTGTAGATAAGCTGTTTGAAGAGAGTCCCCCAGGACCTTTGGACTCTCTTCGAATGGCAATTTGATCATAAAACTCCCGTCAGCAAGTCCTCTCACAGTTTTTTCCAATAAGTTTTCACAAACTTTCTCCTCTTCACTTAAATGTGCGCTTTGTGGCGTTCTATCTTATTCTAATCTTCAGTAACATCCATCTGATAAAACGTAGGAATGTAAGTCACCATCTTTCTTATTGTGAAATATTCCGGCCATTATCCAAACTAATAAAGTAGGGATAATCATTCCCTAACTTGATTTGACCGCCCAATAAGGAATATGGTATATCCGCCCCGATTAACATGTCGATACTGTCTGCTTTGTTGAAAAACGGGTCGGCTTATTTTACGTTACTTAGTATATTTCATCCATCGAAATTGTCGCTTATGTGTGATTGGGATCCCGTGATGCACGGAAGAACTGCGAAATACAACGTAGCAAAAAAGTTATTGAGACAAGAGCCAAAAACTGCATTTATTTGATATATGCATTTTGATTTGCAGTTGTCTAGCCTGCTCGCTTTTGCACTAATTTCTTCTAGCTTCAATCCAAGGCGCTGAGCAGGATCCACGAATTGGGTGCGCGATGTTCAAGTCTTACCTTGTACGTACGAGGGGCGTTCAACATATTCTCGGTATCGGGGTGAAGCTGTGGTTGTATATATAAATTGACTTATTTATCAAGTAATACTATTATTTTAGTGCATTCATGTAAAATTTCATATAAATGTGATTATTAATTCGCGTTTTATCTCTAGTTAAACAGAATCATAATGGCAACTGAGACGATGATGGTGAAAATTGAGCATCGCGCTGTAATTAAATTTCTCACTAAACAAGGAAAAGGTCAAAAAACTATTCATGGAGAGATGGTGGCTCTTTACCAGGGTTCCGCACCTTCATTATCAACTGTGCAAAAGTGGTCAAGTGAGTTCAAGAGAGGCAGAGAGAGCATTGAAGACGACCCCCGCTCCGGCGCCCCGGCTACTGCTTGTACAGGAGAAAGCATCAAAGAAGTCGAAAAACTTGTTCTTGAGGATGCCCGCATAAAGGTGAAAATGATGGCAGAGATCACCAAGCTTTCAATTGGTACCATTCACACCATTCTTCATGACCATCTTAACCTTTCAAAGGTCAGTGCAAGGTGGGTGCCACGAATGCTCACAGCGCCTCAGAAAAAAGTGAGAATCGCATGCTGTGGAGATGTGTAGTGAGAACGCGGACGGTGTTATGGATCGAATTGTTACTGGGGACGAAACATAGGTCCACCACTATGACCCTGAAAGCAAACAAGAGTCCATGCAGTGGCATAAAAAAGGAACAGACCCCCCGAAGAAGTTCAAAGTCACTCCGTCTGCCGGGAAGCTCATGGCCACAATTTTTTGGGACTCAAAGGGAATCTTGCTCATTGAGTACAAAGAAAAGGTGAAACCATCAACGCCACATCCTACGCTTCCACTTTGCATAATTTGCGGGAGGAAATTAAAAAGAAAAGACGGGGTAAACTCGCAGCGGGTGTGTTGCTTCTGCATGACAACGCTCCTGTTCACACGGCGCGAGTTTCCAAGGCTGCTGCGCGAGATTGTGGTTTCGAAGAAATCCAACACCCACCCTATAGTCCAGACCTTGCCCCTAGTGATTATTTCCTGTTTCCGGATTTGAAAAAATGTCTTCGTGGAAAAAGATTTTCGGATGATGAAGAACTCAAGTCGGCAATAAATGGGTATTTTGCAGAGAAAGAGGAAATTTATTTTTTTGAGGGTTTAAAAAAGCTTATTTCAAGATGTAACAAATGCATTGATGTTAGGGGAGATTATATTGAAAAATAAAAACAATTTAAATTGAATTCGCATTTTCCTTCATATCGATACCGAGAATATATTGAACGCCCCTCGTATATGATGGCAGTGCCAAGAAATACAAAGCATTCCGCTCTTAATGAGAAGCTATCACCTAGTCATAACTGCGAACGAATGGCTTCAGTTGGTAATCTACTCGTATTTTCCGTCAAACTCTGTTGACTATCCTCAGAGGAAAGTATGTGGAGCTTTGTGTGCTGAGGACGCGAACATAGTTCCACAGTTTCTGATTGTGTGCCCTTTGTTTAGGTATTTGTACAATCCAAGAACTTTAGCCTAATTAAATCGTTCTGTGGCCGAAAGTTTTGAAAAGGCTTGACAGGTGACAATGGTATGAGCAGGATCCCGGCAAAAGGCACATGCGGATCATGATGTCTAAGATGATAACTTATTGAAATCAATGGCTTCGTCCCATTTCTTCCTTGATTGAGTGTATCAGTTGTTAACCTAATTAAAATTTCGTGAGCTATCTGTTCATATGTGCCAAGAGAAAGCATTGCACTTAAGTGTGCACTCATACTATATAACAATGCTCCTATTTGTGCCGCACTGGGAGGGGACACCTTCGGCAATTCGAATATACTTGTTATATGTTCTTCAAACATGAGATTATTGATAATTGATTTCAGTGACCCCTAGATCACAAATAGTTGATAAAGCAGAATCGCATAAGCACCTTTTCAAATAATTAAATATTTCTATACTGTCGTAATTAGAGTTGTTATTATTTCATCCCAAAAAAATTTTGATATTATCTCCATCCAAAGTATGGTAGTTTAATTTTTTGCAGGTTGAAACTGTTACCACCATTGCGTAAGGCGAAGGAAGTATTAAAGGATGCTCGACTTCGATTTGTGCTTAGCAATGAGACCTAATGAGACCTAATAAGTCCATACGGCCGACACCGTTGTCTTCTTGTGATGTTAATTTTTCTATTGATGACTGTACTCAGAGCAGCTGCTTAAAATAAAATTCCAATATACCAGGCCTACACTCCAATTCTGATAAAGACAGACCATTTGATTTTTCGCTAACATACTGATGAATGCGCGTTATGTTGGCCTTTGCGATTGATCGAAGCTACATCGGCTGACGCCCTAGTCATATTATTGTAAAACATTAAAACTATTAGAGACCCACACAACAAATGATTCAAAGAATAAATAAATGCCTTTCTAATCGCGTTTCAAACCAGCTTATCAAATCCAGTACCTAAATTACTTAATTTATACTTGCGGTTCAGGTGGCCACCAGATGTACCCGTTTCCTTATCACAACCGCAAATTCCATTAAAGTGATAGGCTGATTATCCAATGTGTTCAGGTGTATGTATCAGACGTTAAATCAGTCTCCCGAACGGTTCCGAAGTGTTCCAAATATACAATTTATTTTAATTCCCACGTTCTGTCACGGTCGTCAATGTTTCTGAGACACTTATATATTTTCCACCATCAAAAAACGAGAAAAAATCTTTCAATTTTCACCGAGAAACTACGAGTTTGATGAAACTAATTAGAAAGAACAAACAACGATTTTTATTTTGTGAAGCACGACCAAGCGATGCTTACATTTTAATCTTGAACGACGAATGAATTCAGTTTTGTATAATAATGCCACAGCATCGGCAAATTCATAAGCGGATTACTGTCCTATGCTGAGTACATAATAGATGAATACAAATTACTATTCTATGTTCAGTACATATGATAGTAAATGAGAGTATATACAACCCAATTCAACTTCAATATAACAAACTAACAATGATATAATTATTAAACTATTCTATTCAATCGCATGGATTTTATTACATTTCCATTTTCTCGACAAAATTAACGATACATTTTTGGCGATGTAAAATATTATAGGTTTACATTCGAGCATGCCGCAACAGAGGAGAAAGAGAGTAGTATCCCAAGTACGACGTAAAAACCGTGTTCTGTGACCTTAATGCCTAAATAGCAAGACATCTTTACCACCGAGATGGACATGCACAGCCTTCATGCACAAACGGAAACAGGCATCAGAACTGCATCAGAAAAAGGACATGTTGTCAATTTGGTAGGATTATAAAGGTGTCGTTTATTTTGATCAATTCAGATGTTTACTGTCAACAAGAAATGAAACTTTAGGATACACATAAAACAAACTCCCCAACTGGTCACTTGACCCATCAGTAAACTGTACGCTGTACGGAAGTCCATTGGAACATGGATATATCTACTGCCACATGAAACTGAGAAACAAAAGCAAAATCCCACCATATTTAAGGAATTGACGATGCAACCAGCGTGCGTGGTGTCGTCTCGACGGTAACGAAAAACAATTAATTAAAATCGTCACATGTTGGTAAATAATTCTTCATAATACTTTGCGCATAGCTCTGCTTTAAGGCGATCTACACCAGTTTGAGGAACATACCAATGTTTGAAAAAATCAGACCAAAATAAAAGCAAACATCAGTGGAACCATCGATCTTCCCACTGCCATCGGCTGGTACAATTGGATTTTAATTTTTTATACATTTTAACAATTCGAAAGTTTTCACTTTTGTCCGTTGTAAAACAATGAAAGAAATTTTGTACTTTACAATATTTCCTTAATTGGGTCAGGCATATGCTATATGTACATTTTTTTGCAATTCTTCCCATATAGGTTAGATTAGGTAAGAGTGGCTGTTGGAAATACCAACCCACTTACGCCTATTGGCCCATTGTGATGCCACGTAGATCTATGATCTTCTTACTACTGGAACCAGTTTGAGCTTATAATAAAGCGTAGAAGACTGTTAACGTCTAATTTTTCTAGATCGTTTAGGTCGCTGTAGAAGAAAGCTCCTAGATGAAGCTTCCGTCTCTGGGAGAGAGCTGGGCATGTGCAGAGTAGGTGGAGGATTGTCTCCTCCTCTTCCTCGTCCATGCAGCTTCTACAGAAATCATTAGTAAAAGCGCCAAGCCTTCTAGCGTGCTTGCCTATAAGGCAGTGTCCAGATACCAACAGATAGTTGGTACTTAAGCCATTTGTGAAGTACAGCCTGAAACCAACGTTACAATTGGCTCAACTGATGAAATTAGGGAACCGTCAAAACAGTGGAAGCAAGAAAATATATGTATACTCGTATGGAGCTGATATTGTTATGCAATATGATTGGACCATGCCTTTTCAGCAACAGAGGCTGCTTCTCAGTCAATTTTGTATACACTACGTCAATTTCTTCACAATACTTGATGCTGTATAACTTTTTCTTGGTCGATAAAATCAAAAATTTACACCACAACAGATCTCAGAAACTTAATCTCCCCAACTGATTATTTACCTCATCAGTAAACTGATGTCGATTATTTCCGTTGCACTGAAGTACATTGGAACACACTTCATACAGGAATTGACAATGCAACCAGCGTGATTGGTGTCGTTTCCGAACAGGAAAGTTTGTACTTTCCTGAGAAAAATTTCTGTGCAAATCTGTTCTGCTCTGTGTTCACTGAGGCTGTTCCAATCTGTTCGGAACAGAAAGTCTCGCACCTACTTTCGAAGTATATAGAACACAATTGTGAAAAATGTCAAAATCAGCTGTGCTGTACTTTTCTGTTCTCATTTGATTTGACGTTTTTCACAAATCTGTGCTTTTCTGTTCTAGTTTTTCCTCACTGAACAAAGCTAATAATAAAAGACTATCAGCCGTTGATTTAAATTATACTTTTATAAATAGTATAATGATAACCAATGACCCTCTTTCAGCTTTTTTTTTTGTTTAAAGAACTTAAGACTCAAGTGCGTATGAATACACTTAAAGTGCCTGAGCACGTATTAAGTTTTTTGGAAAATGGGATAGAGAGGGAAAGAAATATGTTTGGGCTCAGTGGTTACTTCGCTCCATGTGTCACCCATGGGGAGACTAAATTCTTAGTGGAGGTTGGCTTGTTGTTGATTTCTATTCAAGAAATAAAAATGAATCAGCAAAACAGTCGTCGGAAGTTTTACGCAAATTGTTATTATTATTTATATTTTGTTTAAAAAAATATCATAATTTTTTTTAAATATTTTTCGATTGCACTTTATTCAGCAATCATGCAATCTATGGTATAAAATACTCAAATTGTTTGGTTGCACGAGTACTTTACTTAATGATTTGGTTAGAGTTTCAATTTGGTCATTGGCAGTCCTTTAGCTCCTAGACCTGTAACCTTGTAGGTAGTTCCACCTGGTGCTTGTGCTTCAAATAAGGCAGCCGTAGTTACATACAAAATGTCTAAATTTGGTCCACCAAATGCAGCAGATGTTACTTGCTCAGTTGGAAGTTTGATCTCTAGTAAAATCTTGCCATTACTAAAAAGACGAACAAATTTATTAAAAGTTTGAAGAATCCGGACTTGTTTGTAATTGCAAACCTTGGATCAACTTTGAATATGGAAGAGCCATTGAAAGTAGCTACGTAGAGGAATCCTTCTGAATCGATTGTCATGCCATCAGGAAGAAGATTTTTGCCATCACGCAAGTTACGTAAATCAAAAATAACTTTGGGATTCTCTGTAATAAAAAATGTTGCCATGAGAATGACATACATACTCGTATATTCGTATATTATAAAATAAATAGTTCTTGCACTCACCCACTTTGCCAGTATTAACATCATAGTCGTACTCCTTTACCTCGAAATCGGTGGTGTCGATGTAATAGAATTTCTTTAGCTTCTCATTCCATGCCAGACCATTTGAAATTCCAACATCATCCTTAATGATCTCGTAGGTTTTATTTCCTTTCATCCTGTACAAATTACCATAACGAAATTCGAACTCACTTTTGTAATGCATGGTACCAGCAAAGAGACGACCACGTGGATCGCATTTGCCATCATTGAAACGATTAGCATCGTATTTAGTGTCATGCTCTTCGACGGTTAAAATATCGGTGTCCACTTGGCAAGTTTCTGAAATACCGTCCCATGTAACAATAGCAACGCGACGTTCAATACCAACAGCGAATTTATTAGCTGCTCCTTCGACTGGAATTATGAACGAAGCGAATTTCTCGTTTTCTAAAAGAAATAAAAAATAAGATCTTATTTTAAATTAAATAAAAGTTGAACACCGAAAATGTTAATAGTATTTCAAAATATGAAAGGAAAACGTATACGAGTATGTGATCATATCTACAAATGGACCAATAGCTACGAACTGGCTACGTGATTCGTGAACTACCTAATCCCCTAAACAGAAAGGAAGTTAAGCCCTTTGGTTTACGATTCTCAGCCTAAATACGGTATAACGTTTTGAAATCGGGAAACTATAATGCAACTCAAAAACATTGTAGCTAGCTTTCTTCTTAATTAAAAATAACCACATCTGTGACAATATCATAAACAAGATGATCTGCAAGATCAGCTAAATCGAGTTTTTGAGGGAGTAAATGCTTTGGCTGAATGCCGCTTAAGTGTATTTTTTTTAAAGTTTGTATTGTGCTATAAATCCAGAAAATTGTGTTTATGGAATTTTAAATGCTGATAAATTTCAAATTGGCAATCTTTCAACGAATACGAAGGTAGCACTTTTTATAACAAAAATTAGAGACCCTTTACGGCCAATAAGGTTCTGGCTGATAGTAACAAAACCGCAAACGAAATAAGAACATATACTAAGATAAGCGTAAATGGAAAAAAAATACACCTAAAGAGATCGGAGTGTGTTTCAATTCAGATGGTAATCTGAATGGACGACATGGACTAAGAGCAAAGCACAAGAGATCACCAGGGCTTTTGCCAGTCAAATGTAACTTAATTGCTAAGAGGCAGTGACAGCACTGCGAATTAAAGGAAAGTAAAGATGCCGCCTCTGATCTGAGAAGTTTTTATCGACTTTAACGAAGAAACCCATCTTGTGAAGGAAAATACAAACAGTCTTTACGTAAGGGTAATATCAATACAACAACTTGATAACTTCATCAAAAGATTAATAAGGTGATGTGTACGATCAAACTTACCAAACCGATCACGTTACAATCGGTTCGAAGTACGTATCCAGTATCCATGTCCCTGATATCCACATTTTGAGAGACGCTAATGTCCATTCGGATTTTTTTTTTAAATCTATCTTTTGCAAAAAATAATGACTTCACCTGTAATTGCGATCAATTATTATACAGCGATCAGTATACAGTAATGTAACAATGAGCTTATCGTCGCCAACATACTCGTAATGTGCCTAAAAGCTTTACCATAAAGAGAAGTGTGGAAACTTTCTAGTAGAATTACGGGTGATGCCAAGAACACGGAAGTATCATTTCTTCAAACGGTTTAACGGTGACCTTTCAACTTGGACTAGACAGCCAAAATTTATAGCCAGCTGATTAAAACGAAGTAAAAGTAACAATAAATTGAAACCAAGCTCAAAACAAAAATAATAAATAAGAATGCTCAGAAGGAAGTACGAGTAAAAAAAAAATCTACAGATCTACAAGAAAAAAAGCCTTCTGGGGCATGAAAATCGTAAAGAAATTATGCTCATATATATCGAGAACAAGAACGCCGGAATTCATTATTCAGAACCTAGATTGGCTGTCATTACGAATCTCATCCAGAAAGTCCATATACCATATTTGTTCTACGTCAAATACTGAATGACTATTGTATGATGTGGACATCTTTATAGATATGGAACCATAACTTATTCCAGTTATTCCAGTTATTAAATCATAATATTTAAAAGGAAAATTCTTTGAAAAATATGAAAATTGTGGCTTTGGAGAAGAGAAAGTTCAAGAAAATACCCTAAGTGGTACATGCAAACGGAAAAAAACCTCAACCAATTCGAGGTAATTTATTTAAAACCCTTGTTGGTTCAGGCATAGAATAAGCCCGATCTATAGCAGTATTTAAGTAAGCAATTAAGCTCAAACTGAATTTTCAAAGGTTCCGATTTCTACATAAAAGCTATGTGCTATATGAATTGCATTTGTTTATCAATAAAAAATAGTTGCCTCATAAGCTATTATACAGCCATACAAAGCTTACTGAGAAAAATGCAAGTTTTGGCAGACATTTATCATACGCTACTAACTATGTTTTAACTCCTATGTTAAAGATCACATGTGTTTAATCAAGTGCGAATTGATATAATGTGTATAAATAAGTAACATTTAATCCAATAAAAAGTGAGTGCTTATTCCGTAATTATTCATAGACCGCTTTTGGACGATCTTTTTACTCGAAGCAGGAAGTGCTTACCTTACAAAATACGTTGTTTTAAAAACAAAGGCTGATTAACTAAGGTTGCCAATGTCAAGTTGAACTAAATCGGTTCTACTTTAATACTACTGTAGGAAATAGAAAACATGATTTAAGGTCTATTTCTTAAAAAGGAAAATATAGAATCTGTCCGTAACAATACAGAAAAATCTCAGACTAATTAAGATTTTTCATTCGTTAAAAGCAAACAATTTGCAAACGATTATATTTACTATATTGTATTTGATGACAGATCACTATGCGAACAAAGACAAAAAACTCGGGCAGAAGTCGTAGCAGCTGCCTGAGTTCTTTACAAGGCTAAAATCAACAAGATAAAATATAACTATACCAAGAAATACATACACATATATTTCCTTCGAAATAAAGGAACATCTTGACAGTATGTATGTAATTTAGGAAAAACAGAAGAAAGTTAATATCAAATAAGATCTAGAATAGATTAAGATAATATCAATAAAAAAAAACAGAGTTAGACCAAGATCTTTTATCAAAAATGTTTGTTCAATCTTTTTCATGGCTACTTTTTAAAGGATCTTTAATTTGTTCATCATTTTTAACTAGTAAAATAATTTTTTTTTATCCTAAATTAAAGAATTATCCATTGTTAGCTACTTTTAAGGTGATAATGAATAAATAAATAAATACAATACTACAATACAATACAATACAATAGTTAAAACAATTTTACTCTTCCCTACATTAATAAAAATTGAAGCTTTATAGATTTTTTCTAAAAAGTTAATTTGACTTCCAATGATTACGATGTATCTAGAAACGTGAGTGTATTAATCTGTAAAACTATTGAACATCATTTTCTTTAATTTAAATAAATCACAAATTAAACGGATACTGCATCAAAAAATAGTCTATGCCTTTTCAAATTTAACGACAAACTTACCAATTTGACATTTGTATACTTTGTTTTCGTTGTAGTCATAACGCATAATCTTTCCATTGTTAATGTCCACAAAGTATAAACTTTGAGTTGCAATATCCCAATGTGGTCCTTCGCCAAGCAGAGCATACGAATCTGGTAGTGGTTCAACCTTGTAAGACATCTGCAATAAGACATAATTACAACAATAATCATTTCGAATACCATTCAGTTTCAATTATTAGGAAACACATCACTCATTTGAAAATCTACTCAAAAACTAGTCAACCGATCATGAAAAATTTGCAACAACAACTAAAATACGCTTATGTTGTGTCATTTATCCCTACCACAGTTTTATTATGAACACATATTTTAGCTTCCATGGATACAATCACATTGTTGGCTAAAATGCCAGTCACTAATGAATTGATTAGCAGCACTATTGCGATCGGTAGTCTCTGCGATGCCATTTCAACTGCGAGCGATCACAAATTGAAATACCCGTAAAAAAAACTCGTATAATGCCTGCAAGGTAATTCGGTGTTAAAATCGAAAGTTTACTTATTTTCACCCGTTGACTTGGGATACGGATACTCAGTTGTCTGCTGTAAGAAGAATCTGCGGTCAAATTAACTTGAATTCGATATATGTACCCTCGATCGTCTAAATTAGAACAGTTTTAGCGGATTTTTCGCCCTCGCACCCTATCCAAGCGATCGAGAACTATAATGTTCCTAAAAGTAAATCACACACCGACTTTAAGGTTTAGAATATCTCTTATACTTGGCAATTGAAGGCAAGTTCCGATATAACCGGAGACCTCTAAAGCTCTAATAGAGCTTTGCTGGCTACGGTAGACATGATCAACAAGTTTATACAAGTAAGTACATACACATTGTTATTGATTTCTTTCGATGCGGTTTTTGAAAGATCCGATAGAGTACGTACATATGTATGTAGGTACATAACAAAATCTAATCATAAACTTTTTTATTTTTACTTGGGTTAGATAGATTTAAATAAAATGTACTACACTTTTTGAATTTACATTAATAAGTTAAAACTGATTTTATTTTTTTTAAATACATACCTTGTTATGGGTAAGAGATACGCGCTAATGTATTGTACAACAAACACAAAATATGCCTCCAAGTAGTAACCTCAACCTTTTTATACTAAATCCACCAGAATGTCATTATCTCATGATTCGGTTTTCGTGATAAGAATTTGCTTTGCTCTCTCCTACAGTACATAAATAATTTAATAAACTTATCTGTAGGAGAGGTCACATAGCTAAAGAGAGAAGATAAATTTAGTGCATTCATAATGGTTAGGTGGTTTAGCAGAAAAAAAAACCATGCTCATAGCATGCCCTTGCCCTTTTAGAAAACTACTCTTGTAGAATTTTTATCTGTATTGGGTCGAATTTAACAATCCAAATACAAATTATTTTGTCGAAAAACAAAAATAGTATCCTTTCCTTACATGTCGTAGTTATCTTAAGCACCAAATGCACAGCTTTTTGTTAAGATCAATAACTCTGTACAGCTTATCAATTTTGTGTTTTCAACATTCTGTAATGATATGTACAAGTACGAGTACCTATATACCCAAAAAACTATTTACGAAAGGCCTTTTATGAGGTCTTATGCCTGTGCGCAATGGAAAATTATTGGAATATTGTAAGAATGACCTAGTTTTTATATACTGTACATACTCGTACATATCGTATCTTGGATTGTCGAGATGTAGCGTTAGGAACGTTTAGATTAGGCTTGTGGGCTTATGGGTATCCGCTGCCATATACGGCAATGAAAATATAATTAAGGCCGCCTTTACTTTCTGGCGTTTGGACGTATATTGTATATATAGGGTAAGCATGATGCAGTTTCAACAGCGCTACAACTACACATTAATTGTTTTTATTTTACTTCCTCGTGGTAGCCTCTGAGAACTGATCTCGCCCAACCGGACGAGATCTGCCAAACTTACAATACATATAAGCGCAACAGAAAATAAAAACAATATAATTCATTACGAAAAATTACCGAACTTCAGAAGGAGGATGTAAGTCGGATGAATTTATTAAACCCAATGTAACTTAAACGGGCAGTATGGCAGTTACCTTATAAAGGGTTTTCCAATAGGGACTTGACAACTTAATCATCAAACTGTCACTGTGAATTTATTCAGTAAACTCAACATTTTCATCATGGTAAAGTACACTAACGAGCAACATCTACAAATTATAAAAATTTTCCACCGAAATTCGGAGTCGGTGACTGCAACTTTAAGAGCGTTAACTCAAATTTTCGGTAGTAATTCTCGCCCTAGTAGACAGGCAATAACAAGGTTAGTGCAAAAATTTGAGTCTACATATTCGTTGTGTGATGTTGCCGTGTCAGTGAGACAATGGGTTGGTCGAAGTGTCGAAAATATCGCTGCCGTTCAGGCGTCCATAGCAAACGATCCAAATCAGTCAATTCCACGGAGTTCTCAAGAATTGGGCATCACTCAGACCACATTATCGCATATTTTGCGTAAGGATCTTGGTTTACGCTCATACAAGATCAAGCTGACACAAGAATTGAAGCCGATGGACCATTTGAAGCGACGTACGTTCTCCGATTGGATTCTGGAGAAAATGCGCCAAGATGATGAATGTCATCGCAAAATCATCTTCAGTGACGAAGCTCATTTTTGGCTCAATGGGTTTGTCAATAAGCAAAATATGCGTTATTGGTCGGATGAAAATCCACATGTGCTTCATGAATCACCACTTCATCCACAAAAAATAACTGTTTGGTGCGGTTTGCATGCCGGCGGCGTTATTGCGCCATATTTTTTAGTCGACGATAACGATCGTCACGTTACTGTGAGTGGTCAGCGTTATCGCGCCATGATCACCGATTATTTTTGGCCCGAATTGGAAGATATGGACTTGGACGACATGTGGTTTCAACAGGATGATGCCACAAGGCACACAGCACACTCTACAATCGATTTATTGAAGAGTAAGTATAGTGAGCGTGTTATCTCAAGAAATGGCCCAGTCGATTGGCCGCCTGGTTCGTGCGATTTAACGCCGTTTGACTATTTTCTGTGGGACTACGTTAAGTCATTGGTTTATGCCAACACGCCGACGACGTTGGAAGAGCTCAGAGACAGATGGAATTTTGCTCCAACCATGCTTTCCTGTGCTTGGAGACATTATCATACTGACATTTTCATATTATACAGGTGTATTCTCCTCAGCCAACGGTTATGTCACAATATCGAGAATATCGACATATTTCTCCTTTACCAAAATTCCATCGAAACCAACCCAAATCAAACCGTCATGCTTGACTACAGTCCAGACATTCTTGGGGTCTAATGTAATATTTTAGGGCCTCTATACAAATTTACCGTCTAGTGCTGGTTGATGTTTGATCCTGACGACGGTCCTTGAAACGGTTGCAACTATCTAAAGAGACTAGTACATGAAACTACAGATAGATCTGTTGCTCAGGAGAAGGAACAGTGTTTCCAACGGTTACCCTTATGTTGTATCTTTTTGCTCGGCAGTCTGAGACCGCAGAATGGAGGCTTCCTACTTTGTAGTGCCAGTTCTGAGTTAGGGGCAAATTTATTGCTCTATTGCCAGGTGTACGTTTGCTCGTTTATTTCCTATCCTTCTTCTGTATATAGGGATCCATTATATTGAGCGCAAAATCTTAGTCTTAATGAGAGAATTCTGGCATTGGATGTGCCAATGCATGCAATGTATTGCACTTTTGCTAATAATTTAGAGTTTCTGGTTTAACTTGTCGATTGTCACTATACCAACGTACCATAAGTTGAAACAATAGTCGATGGTTTCTTTACACGTTCTTCAACATTGTTAAGTGCTTAAGTTGAATTTATAATGGACATGCGGAATACGCAGTTTTCTATTTATGTGTTTGACAAGCTTTAAAAAATATCTAGACGGTGTCATAAATAAGGAATAATGGTGTTGTTGAACAATTTATAGACGTTGACCTGAGGATACGCTTTGGTCCTAATTTCCCACAAGAATTTTTAACTGAATTGATAAGCTTTGATACAAAATGTTCGATGAACATCTTAAGGACTGGCAACACCATGGTTTTTTTTAAATATAGCGTTCATACGCTTTAAGCTGTCATAAACTAGGTATATGTCACCAACCTAACGTACGAGTACATACAATATTACGTGATTTTTAAGTAAATACTTTTGTATTCTTCGGATTATCGGATAATAACATACATATGTATGTATATAATATATAACATCATCTGGGATTACAAAAAAACAGAAGAAAAAAATGTGCGTGAGGTTAGCACAGTTTGACACTGGATTTGATAAAGTATTTTAAAAATAATAAATTATGACAATTAATTTAAATAGCATCCTTATCAGTCCAATTGCTTTAATTGCTTGTAAACTGATTTTTTTTTAAATGAAAAACAAAACGTAATGCTATGCGAGTTCTTTGTTTAATGTTCACAAATTTTGCAAGACATTGTTTTTCGCTTTTACCATACTTGTAAGTTCGAGCTTATTTGAGCCTATGATAAAGCGTATGAGACTGTTAACGTCTATGTTGTTTAGATCATTGTAGAAGAAAGTAAATTCATGGTCTGGTTTGGGATGATATATTTTCCAATGTGATTCATTGGTTCATGTTATGCGAGGTGAGATCTATCTTCAACAGGATGTTTAAAAAAAACTCCTTCAGCGAAGTAGGTACCAACAATTATTTAGTGGCAACGCCTAGTGTATTAAACCAAGAGTAACCACGCTGGGCACTTTTGATAGCCAATTGATTAATGGTTAATTCATGTTTAAGGACTATTAACATCCATATTTTCATTTTCAAGATATAGGGCTTCACACACAAAATTTATTTATTTATTTCGGAAAAGTGTACTTACATTTTTATTTTTTTTTTAATACTTTGATGCCCTATACACAGATTGCGAGAAACTGAAACAACGCAGAATTAGAGAAACGAATCCCGAATATGGTAGCAATGGATCCATCGACTAATTTTGCAAGTTTTGTTTGCTGGGACGCCATTTCAATGACAATACATTTACCCAAAATATTCTACGTACCGATGAGTCGCAATTCACTAGCGTTGGCATCGCCAACTTCCATAGCCCACACACATGGACCAACATAATTTCAACATCGATTCAGCGTCAACGTGTGGACAGGTGTAATTGGCAATAAATTAATTGGACCTTTCATACTTCCAACAAACACTTAGCAGTGAAACTTATTTGCAATTTTTGCAAAATGAATTGCCAGGACTTCTAGCAGTCCGCTTGCACAAAGAAGAACTCATTTTTACCAACATAATGGTGCCCCATATCACTATGGCAGAATAGTTAAGGACTAGTTGGATGAAAAATTCCCAAATCGTTGCATTTGAAGGACTGATCTAATTTCCCTCTTTAAGTTTGTGATATTCCAATATAAAAAAAATCTCATTGACATTGTCGATACAAAAAATATTCAGCTTTAACCATTTCGTCCGGCTCAAAGGATACTTGGCTCTCGCTGTATCGAATTTGCCGTATCATATCTGCTAATCGATACAGATGTGTTATAGTTCTCAAGAGTGTTTTTCAATTTGAACGGGTGCAATCAATCAAACTTAACGACTTTTCTTCCGTATGTAAAAAAAAACACTCTGCGATTTCATGTTCATATTCTTGACGGGAGGAATTTTCTGCCTACGCTGGATAATATCATGCGGAGCTGTGTAGAATTGATCCACATTCCACTGTCGTGGAGAGAAGTCAATGTAGTTTTCATTCCCAAAGCCGGAAAATGCTCTCATGTTGCCCCAAAGGACTTCAGGCCTATAAGTCTATCATCTTTCCTTCTGAAAACTCTAAACGATATACAATCTAAAATTGAGTCACGACTTTTATCAACGACTCAACATGCCTACTGCAAAAGAAAGTCGATGGAAACGGCTCTGAATTTACTAACTAGACACATCGAATGATTCCTGCAATATAGAGAGTACACAACGGTCTCTCTCCTGGACATAGAAGGTACCAATCAGGACTGTGCTGTCCAATATGCAGGTAGATGACTCACTTGGAGAGTTGATCAGTCTTATGCTAAATAGCAGGATAATCAACTCCAAACTGGGTGGGGCTACTGCTAAGAGACGTTTCAGCAGAGGTACTCTGCACGGCGGTGTCCTTTCACCCCTTTTCTGGAACTTTGTGGTTAATGAACTACTGATATACCTGGAAGCGGGTGGTAGCATGGTGATTGCCTATGCGGATGACGTTGAATAGACATCTCAGGTAAGCATCTTAATACCATTAAAGAACTCCTTCAGCTAAATCTTAACAGATGAACCCGTCGGGTGGATCTCTGTGGATTTTGAATAAATCCCCATAAAATTGATCTTGTACTCTTTCCCAGGAAATATAAAATTACAATCATAGACCCAAGCGTGCAAGAAGGCTTGTCGGCTTTGCAAATGAAGTTGCATGGAGGAGGAGGAAGAGACAATCCTCCACCTACTCTGCACATTCCCAGCTCTCTCCCAAAAAAGCAAATTCAACTTAGGAGCTTTCTTCTAATACAATAACTTAAGCAATGTAGGAAATATAGACATTAACAGTCTCCTGCGCTTCATCATAAGCTCAAATTGGTTCCAAGAGTAGACGGATCACAGATCCACATGGCATAACAATGGGCTAATAGGCCTAAGTGTTGGTCTTTCCAACAGCCACTCTTACCTAACCTAACCTAACCTTACTTTGAGAGTCAATCTTCGGCATATGAACAGGTTTTTCATGTTTCTCTGCCAATAATCTTTTAAAGGATTGTATGGCTATACTATTCAACTGATAATATTGTTTAACTTGAACTTCGCATACGTGGAAACTATTTATAATTAAAATGATTGTTGTTACAGACTCCAAATACTGTCCAGCCAAGTCGAGTTTTGATTGCAACTGGTTCTTTTTCAGATCCTACAACTATCTTCAATGGAGTTCCAAGTTTGCAATGTTGCAATCCAATCAACAGACGTGGTCTTGCATCCTTAAATGACTGAACCGGTATACCTCTCAGATGCTTATGCTTCTTAGAAAGCGCTGACATATTAATTGTCAGCATTGGGAGTTCTAGTGCTTTGACCGAGTGAACAACTGGTAGAAAAAACTTATTTTTATTTCCTTTAGCATATATTTCCAAATTCATTATTCGTGACGAATCTTCACTTCTATATCCATTTTAAATATAGTGAATCTTTTTCGCCCTCTGCATGCAAAGACTTCGTAAGTTCTTCATCAATTAATGTGACTGACGAACCATTATCCAAAAATGCAAGTGTCGATTTTAAAATCTACATTGTACATTTTTTTCACTGTGAAGACTACAATTGTCTTTGTATTGGCAGTCATTGATACCACAAATTTTTGTTTTTTTTTTACAATTAAAAATGAGCTGACGAAGACATGACCTGCCTCAGAAGTTTAACTTAGGACTATCTATCTTTCATAAACATCCAGTTTCGCTTTTGCAATTGCCTTCACATACACCGCACTGTAAAAGCCGTTCAAATTTTGATTCGTGAATGTTGGTAAATGTTTTTCTTTTGTTTTTTGTAACTGGTTTCAAGATAACATATACCTAGTTTATATGACAGCTTAAAGCGCATAGAATGTAATGTGCTTCGTTGGGGTCGAACTCAGGTTCCATGTATATCCTCTTCCTCTTCCGAAGATTGATATAATACATACGTATAATACATGGAGTTTGATTTTTAATCAAATTTGATAGTGCCTGTTTACATTGGCGACGGGTTGAAAGTCCTCACCATGAACGTCGTGTTCACATTGTCATGGAGTTGAAAGACTTTTTGACAAGTGGAACACTTGAATCGGAGCATTTTTAATTTTTAAATTTGAGCAGTTGGCCTGAAACATACCTTTTTTCCTATTCTTCACACTTCCTTTCTCATCAACGATCAAAACTAAAATGAAAAAATATGTCATAAATGGAACGATATGGAAAAAAACGATGTGTTGCACCTTGTAATCCTTCTTCTTCCCACTTCAACAAAAAGCGTTCCCTATCTTTTGGACAATCTTCTTGCCCGCGCCAATGTGAACAGGGACATACAATTCAAAATTAAGAATGTCGATTCAACCAAATCAAATAAAAACAGTATTTGAGCACTTCTTAAAACTTTATTACATATTTAGATCACAATTACCATCAGCCACTCTTAGCTACCTACCTAGATCACAATTATATTGAAATGAAGACTTAAAGAAAGAGATAAATTTTTCTGCTTCATTGCACGTTCTGATTTTTGCCAGAATGATTATAAAAATTAATTTTTAAATTGCATCATATTTTACCGTTAATTTATTGAGACTCGGAAAGAAAATTCTGGCGGATATTTTTTGTACTTATGTCAATTTCTGAAAATTCGTTGGCTGGAACAAATTCGTATGGGAAGTTAAAATTCGGTACGGAACAAGATTAATAAATTTGTTAAAGAAATTTTTGTTTTCAAATACGTGTTGGGTTAAAATGTCCAGAAAAGATACGCGAGTTTCGAAATAAGTGCTTATGAAGTGTTTAGATGGCATAGTTTAACTAGAATCGTGCTTTAAAAAATGTAAACAAAACATTTGTTAAACGCGAAGAAATTTGTTTTCTTGTTATTTCTTTAGTCAATATTAAGTATAATATAAAAACAGGGAATCCTATTAATGTTACAGCAATATTATTTCAAGGGGAATATTTCAGTTGGTGAAACTGAAAAGTTGGTGCAAATTGGCTTGGTTCTTAAGTTATAATTGAAGCAGGATTAAGTGCAAGAGAGTAATTGCGACCAGCTTTCAGTATTCCTTCACTTCCACCAAGCGAAATAGTCCTTTTAAAATATTCTGCTAGGGGTATATGCATACTCGTGTAGTATTCCAACTATGCGAATTTTCAGTCGCATTTCACTATCTTTATTGATTTGTTTAACCATATATTTAACAAAAAGACACTATATTACACAGTATTCACTAAATATTTAACTGAAAAGTAACAACACAACAACTTCTTCGTGTTTCACAAGTGCTTTGTTTACATTTTTTAAGCACGATTCTATTTAAATTAACAAATCTAAACACTTCAAAAGCACTCTTCAAACTCGCGTATTTTTTCTCGACATTTCAACTGTATGCTTATCAGAAAAAAATAAATTCTTTAATTAATTTATTAATTTTGTTCCACACCGAAATTAAACTTTACATATGATTTTGCTCCCGGCCAAAATCTGTCCAGTCGTGGAGGTAAAAGAAATGCCAACAAGGGCCGCTGAAACACTTTACCGGGTGTCAATAGGATACATAGGACAAGATTTATAAATAAAAGAAAAGGACAAATGAATATAATAAGAGAAAGATATATGTGGTATCTATTTTAACATGCAATGATGCCAATTTTTATGATTTGATGTTACACAAATTTGATACGTATTAACAGATGTCATTCATCTACCCCATTATATAAAAGTCCATTGTGGTCAAGTATGGAGAGTTTGTCCACCCCGGCCTATGCACAAATTTTCATTCAAACCCCACCGGAACACATAGTATATTTTTTTCTTTTCTTTTCTTAACTATTCACAAGACTTCCCAATTGAAGATCATCGATCGTTGCCAACATAGACTTAATAGTAAAATGTGTCAGAAATGTTTGTGAAATCCGTTCTCGGCTTTTGAATCTAGTACAATATTATACGTATTTAAATCGTCATATGGACAGATTTCATAATTTATTATAGTTAAGGAAATAAATTTATTTGCATGGTAGCAGCGCTTACCTTGTTTATTTTTTTATTTAAAAGCAATCGATTTGCTACAAACGGAAGCAAAATAATGTTTTGATCAACTGGCACAGATCAAATATTGTAATTTAAAAAAAAAAATCACGAATGAATGACTTTTGTTTATCTTTTTATCACTGACAGAGGGAGAGAGAGTCACACGAACTTCTATCGAAAATTAACTGACGCAGGGTGGTCCAAATGCTTTTATGTTGACGGATAACATTCATGTAATTTGAAAATGTTCATATACTGCTAGATAAAGCTATATGTGATTCTTAACATTGCCAACGTATGACATGAAATATGGGTGCAGTAAGACATAGTGTTTGAGAAGCGGCCACCTATTCTCGAGACCACCTCTAGAATTACATATTGAAAAAAATGTTTAAATGACCTCCGCACGTTACTACAAGGTTAAATATAGATTAGCGAATCTTTTTTTTAAGTGTTAGGTCACTTGATAGTCCGTGCCACTTAATACTAATAGCACTCATTTTTGAATTGCCCGTTTAGGATTAAAGATATGGAGAATTCACACTTTCTGATGTCGCATATCGGGAAATTATGGGATTTCTTATTTTTCTTGTTTTTTTTGGAGTTATTTAAGAGTGCCTACTTGAATTTATTTGTTTGGTTTGTGAATTTGAACCAAGTGGTGTTTCAAAACAAAACGGAGTGAGTTTCTCATTGTTTCTAAAATCCATTTAACGAGTTCTTAAAAAAAGATAATTAAATTTAAGGTTATATGGTCGTCAAAGAACGCTTACAAAGAAACTTAAGTGTAATATCACGGTTACATAGGAAAATTATCCTTACGCGGACATTTCTGAAAGAATTCGGCTAGTTCAGTGGACAACCTACAACATGTCACAAGATCCAAAAACGCGAAATACGAACAGCAAGAGCCACAACAGAGCAAAAACATGTGTATATTTTATGGGAAGTGTCCTATTCTACAGCCGAATTCACCAGTCCGAGTAAAATAAAAGTTATCCCCATATCAAACGCGAATGCTAAAGGAAATACCACGTTTGTATGTGTCATAGAATTCCAAGATTCGGTTATGAAACGATTATTTTCTCTGACGAAATAAAATTTATTTTGGTTGTATCTAATTGTTAGTTTTAGTTTTCAATGCATTTTATTTTCTTACTAATTGACTCTTACATACTAACAAAAAATGCTTAAATGCTAGCTTACAATTACTTAACAGTCTTATACTAACTTACTGGCCCCACACAGGCACTCTAAGCTACTCTAAATACTTATATCTATGTCTTTCGACTTTACTTACATTTTATTTAGAATTATTTATATTGTATACTTAAGGCTAAGAAAAAATATTCGTTAAGAATTGTATCTAATTGTTTCCAACACTACTTGCACGATCTCAGGAAATCGGAACTATTGTTTTCTTGTTATGGGCTGCGACTTCCATAGGGATTTTATCAGAGCCATCTTACTATATTGGCGGCTTAGAAGTCCAGAAATATAATTTATACGAGATTTAAAAGAGAGACGATGATTAATTTGATATATATGAATTAATCTGGAAATTTTAGAATGAACACGACTTTCTCCCTTTCTAATCGAAAATTAGTGGGGATAGCTTTCGAGAAAAAATATTGTAGAGGAAAGAAAATTTCATAAAAAAAAAGTCACTGAAAATGTTTTTGGATAAAAGTTCTATTGCCAGTTAAAAAATGTTGTATAATTTTTTTTGCAGGTATAGACTTATTATTCATTTGCGATCTTTATTTCAACTTTAACGCTGCATAGACCATGAAATTCAGATAACAAATTTTTGGATAAGGTTAATTTTCTTTAAATAAGAAAAAAAAATAGGGTGATCCAAGTAAGCTATCCCTTCTTTCCACCCAAGCAAAGAATCTTAGTATTACTTTTGTTTTTGTGTTAAGCAAACTTCTAAACGGTGAGTATGCGAGTTTGGAATACAAGAGGAGATACCCTGAAATGACTGCTTCAAAAGGCAGAAGATTCAAAATTACATTATTCACCTTGGAGGGGTTGGTACCAGTACAGAAAACAACGAGAGGCTTACACCCTTACCGAGCGGAAGGAATTTTAAGCTACAGCGATGTTTTGCATTACATTAAAAATAATCAAAGTACCCGCTTCAAATAAGAGAGCAGACATTTTAATTCATGCAAGACTTATATCTGGAAACTCTACATTCTATCAGTACAAGGGATTCAGAAAAGCGCTTGGAACTCTTTATTTAGATTTTGGAAAGACATTTTGTGGAAGAAAATTGTAGTGGTCGGATTTCCCATAATTTGCAGCCCTTGGCAGAAACTAACCCTATTCTATAGAACAGAGAGCTTTCATCACAAATTTAAGCTATAATTCCAAGTATGTCACGTTCCAAAGGAGTCAAAACATAGAAACACTAGGTTTTGGGCTTGCTTAAAATCGCTATTTTGTCCAAAAATATATCAAGGTATCACCCATTCAAGTTTTGACAATTTACCCAGAAGAGCGTGCAGAAAGCATAATGGTCAAAGTTCAGCATCAGGCGTTAACGACGCACTTGGATGTTTCCAAAGAATTCATCCTTTGGCGTTATTTTTGGTTTCGTTTTCATTGGCTATGAGAGATGATTCAGCCGTGCTGTAACCACCTGTATATATCTAGTCAGAAGAATACGAAATCAGTAATTGGTGTAGAGTAGCCTCTACAGGAAAAATTGTTGAATTAATTTCGGATACTTTGTACAAGTGTAAAAAAAATTTCAACTATCTTTCTGTGTGAGACTGTGATCAACTGGCAACCGATTGGCAAGTTGGTTGAGCAAGCATATAAGCTAAAGCGTAAAATAATTGTCAAGTTTTTCGCACTACCGGAAAGCTTAATCTTTTATGAACAACGAAAACATTGAACGTGTTTTGTGGAGTGACAGTGGTGACAGCTGGAACATCATCCTGCTGTAGTCGTGGGTGAGCTAGTGTTTTGAACTGTCAAAATGTACGTTTTTCAGTGAAATCAGTTCATTTCTGTTTACCATGGAGCAGCCCGGGGATAAAACTATATCCATAGAATCAAATTCAGCTAAATCGAGCAAAGATAGTAATCTCAGTTGTCTTAAATGCGACGCCCAATACGCGTTCTCGGAAGAAAAGGGGAAAGATGACTACTTGGCCCACTTGTTTCGTGCCCACCGACTAGTTATAGCAGATGTTGAAGACATTGCTGATCTTCGAGATTATCTCCTATATTGGACCAATACATTTAAGGGTAACGTATCTATACAATTTTTCTTAACAGTCATATCAGATTATTACTTCTAGAACATACTTTGGAAGAATACTGCACCACTATGTTGCTGGACCAACTGCCGGATGGCACCGTCTCAAAAAATGAAAAATACTACCTGCTAAGTGATATTCTTCCTCAGGACTATGATTTGCGAAAGAAACTGCACCAAGAACGTCTAGAAAAGGCACTGGCCAAACACCAATTTGAACGAACAGATAGGGAATTTTCCAAGGAATGCCTCTACTGTCGCGATGTAATCAATGGGCTGCGCTCCGAGTTCCTAGAACATCTATTCACTAAACATTTTCTACAACTGGGCAAGCCAGAGAATTTAGTATACGTCGATGAACTCCTGGAGAAAGTCCAATTAAATCTCGAAAATCTAATTTGTCTATACTGTGAAAAAGTTTTCAAAGATCGAGTGACACTGAAAGAGCACATGCGAAAGAAAGGCCACAAACGAATCAATCCAAACAATCGTGCTTATGATAAGTTTTTTCTCATTAACTATCGTAACGAGAAGCCGAAAAACACCAAAAGCATCGAACAGAGTCGTCGAAATGCTGTACGACAGCAAAAGGAACTCAAAGAGAAGAAGGCGGACAGTTTGGAAAAATCGATTCTAAGCAGCGACGAATCTGACTCGGACTGGTTCGAGTGGGATAGCGAAAAATTACCCATTGCCTGTCTATTTTGCAGCAAAACTGAAATAGATTTTGCTTCTCTGAAAGAACACATGCTTCAAGAGCATGAACTTGATTTCGATGCCAATGTCGTTGGCTTAAATTTCTACCAAAGGGTAAAAGCTGTAAACTATGTGCGTCGACAAATTCACATATTGCGCTGTGTTTCATGTAACTGCAGGCAAGAAACGACACAGGAATTGCTCGGTCACATGTCCACGGAGAAGCACTATAGTTTGGGGACCCGGGCGGAATGGGATAGACCAGAGTTTTTCTTCCCGACTTTCGAAGATGACGGCCTCCTTTGTGTTTTGGATGATGGCAATGACAACGATACCGACGAATCTGCTGTGCGCATCATATCGGAGGATTCTATTGTAAAAATCAACAAAGATGCAGAGCGATTATCGCTGGAAAACTTTGATTTTCCTTATCTCTAAATAAACTGTCGTCTGGTTAAAGTGTGGTTAGTTTTCCTGAGGAAATTGATACAAAAAATGAGCACTACTCTAAGGTACAATCACTTTATTTCAATTCATAAAAAAACAATTCTCCAACTTAAAACTAAAAAAAAGACATGAAAAAGAGGCAAAATTAAATAGCAGTGCCTCTCTCCAGATTCTGCTTGATCTCCGAGGTATACTCTCCATAGAATCGGTCGAGTTTCTTGTTGAACTTGGAATTGCGTTCATTGATGAAGTCAACATCTGCATCGTCGTTGTATATTCTCCTTCTGGAGTACTTCTTCCTTCGGTCGATCTGTACCTCCAAGTCTTTCACCATATTGTTGATGGCAGCGGGGCTGTCCTTTACCATATTTTGAATAATTGTATTCGGGGCGCAGTAGAATGCAGCTTCGCCAAGTTCTTTCTTTTGTTTCTCATACTTTGCCATATCGCGTGGTGGCATATTTTTCACCAAGCGATTATACTGACGCGCAGTTTGTGCTTCAAAGGTGGAAAAACCAGCATCGGGATTCTTTTTAAATTTTTTCTTCTCAATCTTAGTCGCATCTATGGCAGAGATTTCCAACATTTTCATACGATCATAGTCCTGACCATTAGATTCCGCTTCCTCTCGGGCTTTGCTATCGCTAACAATCCAGTCAGCTTGTCGTTTTCTTGCTTCCCAATTTTTGGGCAACTTAATTCTTGCGTCCTCGGCAACAACTTCTTGGTGATTTTCGTTGCGAGCATTCTGTCGAAGTTTGTGCAGATTTCTTAAACGCTCCTTACGTTCGTTTAGTTTTTCTGCTGCTGATTTATCGGTGGAGGGATTATTGGTGTCCATGATTTGTTTAGATTTTTCAATAGAAAAAAAAAAGAGTAATTTTCACTTTGGAGTAAAAACGAAACAAATTTCTTTTGTCATAAATTTGTTGACAGTTGCTGTCAGACTGAAGTCCGCGCGAGGAGAAAAAGTTCTTAAGGTAGCTGCAGACGGAGAGAATTTTAGAGCTACTGTCAATAATTAATAACGTATTTATTTCACAACCTTATAAACAACATTTTTTTTTGTTTTTCATAGCAGAGACTGAAATAATAAAAACCATTTGAATAGGTGGTTTAAAAATAATAGTCAGAAAAATAGTCAAATGTGTTAAATTATAGATATGCCAAAATGACAACCAAAATATGAATCCGTACGCTCTACACAAGGATTGCAAATAGATTGTGGTTTGGTCCACAGAATGGTACTTTTAGAGACTGTGAGGACAGTCTATTATTTGTGTCAAGATTCCGCACCGGTTAGCAGAATAAGATTTTTTAGTTTGTTACTGTATAGCCAAACACTTGTGTTGAAAGAGAAGTCGGCGGCTTTGCGGGCCGAATAAAAAGTGTGGGATTAAAAGATATTCAGAGTGTTTGCGCATTGAATGGCGTGTGTCTCTGTAAGTAAAACAAATATGCTTAGTTTTTTTGACAACTATCAAATCGGTTGCTGTCATTAAGCGATTTGTTTGCAAAAATTCTGCTGATTTGTCTCTAAAAATTTGTTTTCAAATTTAATAAATAATTTCCCCATTTTTTTTAGATAAAAACAAATGTATACCAGGAAACAAATTTCAATAACGAATTTAGGCAATAAATGAAACTTTAAAGGCCGCCATGACCTTATTGACCGAAAGACCAACCTTCTTTGACGGCTATCCGTCCGGAGAAACTCACTGCTGCTTGGTCTCTGCTGTTGAATTTAAATTGCTATGACACATGAACTAGCCGATGCAGCTTGCTGTGATCTGTCAGCAGATGGTAGCTAACCGGAGTAGTGTTGCTTTTCACATAAATCAAAAAAGTTTCGAACTTATTGCTCCATCCTGGTATTTCAACTATTTCCATTCTATTTCAGGCTCTGTGGAGACGAAAACCTTTAAGGAGTAATCTTATATCATTTTAATTTATTTATTTTGATTTTTGGAAAAATGTTTTCGAACACATTGCTTTTGTCAAACAGAAGCTGTGGTGGTTTCATGCTGAAGTTCTATCAGTATGCCATTCGTGACGTAGACTTCTTTACACATTGGAATTGCAGTTTAAATTCTATCTAATTATGATATATCTACGAGTATTGTACAATATTTATTTCAATGGCAAGTTTGCATTTCCATTTTTCAATTATGGTGAAAAATTATACATATGATGCGCTGCGAGATGTCGATGTTATCTTCGTGTTTGTTCTTTTACCTTGGTTAAGTTAATGTTTTCCATATTAACACTTGGTCTCCACGCTATTTTCTATGGTCGCCAAAACACATGGCAAACTAGTTTTTTAGCGAAATTCTGCTGACATTTGAAACAGAATGTTTTTCTGCAGCGAGTGCTTTTTGTTGTCATACATAGATTCGTCGAGATTCTGAGTGAATATCTTAAGTGTTTTAATATGCGAATTTTTTTCCCCTTCCTTGTCATTCATGTCATGAGCTATATCTTCAAAGTGAAGACAAAGTCTGTCTTTAGAATTTTGGAGAGCCATCTTACATAATGAGTCCAGACCACCGATCGGGGATGTAGCATTGATGTCTATCTGGTGAAGGGAGACATACGGTGTTCTAATGCTTATGAACTATATTGTGCAATAATAATAAATACTACAATATAATAATAGAATAGTTATTTGTTTAAGTGCTCTATTTCGTTTGACGTCAATAAAAAAATTATGAATTTTGTCTTAAAATTTATTTCTCTTCTCCAGAATTAGACTAAGCGCGATCATTTGGCCTACCAGTGGTCTGCATGACCATTATATGAACTGACAGCTCGATACTAACACAAAAGTATGATAATTTGTGAAATATGAAAAATTAATTTTGATCAGAGTCATTGTTTTTGCCCTAAGGTTGCATATCAGAAAAGAATTCTTATTTGCTGTCTACTCAGACCGCAAATTTACTATATTTTGTTAACCACGCTGCATTTTACATTTTAGGGATCAAAGCATATATATATTTCGACGAAAGCCAGTTTTTTAAGTTGTCTGTGTGTCTGACTGTCCGTTAAAGCAATTTTCTCTTAAATACTGTCCTTGGGAGCCGAGATTGTAATTATCACATATCTTGTATTAGGTTGTACCACATTCCCACAGCGTGGGAAACCGGAAACGGTAATTGACGACTCCATTTTACGTGAAACGGGGGATGCAGACCCAACAAAAACGGTGCGGGGCATTGCACACAACATGGGAGTATCCCCCATGACAATAAGTCGGCACCTATCTCAAATAGGAAAAGTGAAAAAGCTCGACAAGTCGGTACCTCATGAATTGAACGAGGCCCAAAAACCACGCCGTTTAGAAACCTGTGCATCTCTGAGTTTAAGACACCGAAATGCACCGTTTTTGCACCGTATAATCACATGTGATAAAAACTGGATTTTGTATGACAACCGTAAAAGATCTGGGCAGTGGTTGGATGCAGACGAAAACCCAAAGCACACCCCCAAACTTGGTCTTCACCCAGAAAAGGCTATGGTGACAATCTGGTGAACATAGAAAGGACCAATCCACTTTTCATTTCTTCAACCAGGAGAAGCGATAAACGCTATCAAATATTGTGAGGAAGTCGACATATTGTATGCCAAAATGGTTAAAAAGAACCTGCGTTGGCCAATAGGCACGGTCCGATCATTTTGCTTGACAATGCTAGACCCTATACCTCACAAGTAACGGTTTAAAAACTGTTTTAGTTGGGATTTGAAATTCTTCCGCATCCACCGTATTCTCCTGATATTTCTCCAACGGATTATCACCTTTTCCGCAGTCTGGAGTCATTTTGTCGGCAAAAGGTGTTCCGAAACCGAGCAGAGGTCATAGAACCCTTTGAAAACTTTGTAGCGTGGAAGAAGGTTATAGATGTCAATGGTTCATATTTTGACTAAATAAAATTTTATAAAAGAGTAACATTTACTTTTAATTTTTCACAAAAAATTCAGACACTTCATGTGGTACAACCTAATAAGTCTATGTGATATATTGAAATAGTTCCTCCCATCGAAAGTTGACGTCATTCTTTAATTTGTGGTGAGATGAGGGATCGATACTTAAAAGATAACTTTTTCCTTAAGTTATAAGATGCTCCAAGTGTATGTCGTTTAAAAATGGCCTTCACTCTAAAGACCAAAGTTACTTGAACCGACATATCTTGGGTGGCCGAACAGCAGGGATCTGCAGTAGGAACGTAAATATTTCCACAAGTATAATACTTGCCTACAATGGGGATTTAATACTTAGCTGCAATTATTGTTTTAGAAAAGGAAATCATTTAAATTGTTGAATGCAAACATTCCTTTGTTTGTACAAGTGCTGTCGTGTACTGTTTCTACTCTACGGGCCGGAGCATTGGTGTCCATTCGCTCTACATATCCAAGCCATCTCAGGCGACTGAATGGCAGTTTTCTAACTAGGTCGATTTCGCTATACGAGCTAGCTCGCAGTATAGAATCATCTGCTCCAATATTTTTCGAAGGATTTTTCTCTCGAAACGATTGAGGATATTTTTATCCGCTTTCGATAGAGTCCGTGCCTCAGCGCAATAAAGTAGGACTGGGATGATCACTGTCTTATATAGACGTTACTACTCAACTGCCTCCTTAGCCAAAAGAAACAGCGATTGGCAAGAGTGATTCTTCGTTTTATTTCTACTGAGGTGTTGTAGGCAGGATTTATAGCAGAGCCAAAGTAGACAAAGTCCTTTACTACCTCGAAATTATAGCTGAAGATTATGACGTTCTGTAGAAGTCATCTACTCGTATGTGTGCGTCCCTTCTTCTTGACAGCATATACTCGGTTTTGCCCTCATTTACCGTTAAGTCCATTTTGGCAGCTTCAGTTTCAATACTAGCGAACGCACTGATCAAAATCAGGTTGTTGGCGAAGGGTTTCAGACCTTCACACAGTATGGCAGATGAGATCTTGTATCCGATGTTGAGGGGCTTATACCTCTATAGTTGGTGCAGTTGAGGGAGTCTCCTTTTTTGTGGATCAGCCAAACGGTGCTGAGATTCTATCAGGCATACCCTCTTCTGACCATATATGAGAAATAAAATGGCGCATGCTCTCCACGAAGTCTTTTTCAGCAGGTTTGAATACTTCGGCGTGTAAGCCGCCAGGTCCAACTGATATGTTGGAATTTAGCTTAGATATTGGTTCGCTTTGGTCAGGTTAGCGGAAGTTTTGGCTATTACCGTCTAAGTAGAATGGTCTATTCTGACTGGCGGAGGGATGTTGGGCATCTTCGCCGCTATACAGTGACGCTTTGTAAGCTTCTTGTTTAGCTTCATCAAACAAGGGATTTCTTGATGGCGGTGGGGTGAAACCCAGCACATCACTAGCGGAGTCTCTGATGGCACGTTGGAAGCGTTGCCATTGGTATTGGGTACTTGATGCTGGTGGCATAGGGGTTGCTGAGAGATTTCACTGCCAGACGTGGTGTCGCCAAGTACGATTTTAACGTCAAACTTCGGTCATTGCTCATATGTCCTCGTAGAAATATTTTATGGTGGCGTTGTCCTTGTATTCAGTAGGGACCTGGGCGGATATTAGGCTTATGTTAGCGAATTTAGGCTTAATGCGAATTATATCAAGCTCAAGTCTTCTTCGGATTCTTTTCTCTACAGCAATCAACCTAGTATATATCCATGTCATCGCTCTTTATTAGTTGATTCGTCACATCTTTTTAATCTCTTTTGTATAGGTTTATCAGCTTTATGAGTATAATGCTACTGGCTGAGCATACCCTTGGTTTACTCATGCAGTTATCAGGGACCACAACTGGGAGGTAAGGCAAGCACTTCGCTACGAACTTGATTGTTGCACTGCTGGCTCTATCCAAGTTATAAGACACTCAGCAGTTTCTCGATCTGGCGGTTGATTTTGACAGGACCTCAAAGAACTTAAATAGTACGCCTAAAAACTAAAAATTGTGCTAAGTATTATGGGGTGGGAGTATTGGACGTGAAACATAGAAAAAGTAAAGAACAGTCTTACGAGTTTACTAAGTTGAAAATCAAAGATAGGTTGAATACAATTGAATTCTCGTAGTGTTTTGAACATGGGTTCATGGTATTCATAATTCGTAAAATAATGGTGGGCAGACCATCTGGACCAGGAATGTATTCGTCTTTAAGCTTTCAACCTTTTCATTCACTAATTTGGAGGTATGTCCACCGAAAAAAAATTATGGTTGAGGACAATTTTTTTAAATAGGATAAAGAAAGCTGATCGGAATCTTTGGAGTGTTTACTAAAGGACGACTGACTTAAGAATTGAGCGAATAACTTCGCAATTATTTGAGGATCATGAGAGTATGAATTAACGAGCTTTAATGTAGAAGGGTAGTTACCCGTTTTCATTTCAACATTAATAAACTGAAAACAACGTTCAGGGCCATAGGTTAAATTCTAACTCATACGGTTTAAATGATTGAAATATAGTGATTCACAAAGTTGTGAAAACAAGTAGTTATGAAAATCTACATCGGAGCATTATCTCAGGTTCATAACTCTTGTTATAGATTGCGCATAATTCTTTTTTATACTAGGGTGGTTTACGGTATGAACAGATTGTTAAAAAAACAGTCGACAATTTTGGTATAAAAAATAGCAACAGCATTATTTATAAAAAAGAATAGAGAAAATTGAAATCAATAAGTTTATGAGTCTCGCGTAGTCTGATCTACGAAAACTGAAGCTATAGAAGTGTTCATAGGGCAGAAGGAAAGGGTTAAAGGTGGATGGTAAATATCAATGTAAGAGAGAAAGAAAGTTCAAGCAATGCAAGCATCCGCTTCAGTAGAGAAGATGAAATCAAACTTTCTTCCAATATTGTGGGTGACACCACTTAATTGGAAAAGACCGGAGTCCGTAAGATAGTCGACTCTTTTTCAGACTAAAAATCGCCCAAAATAACTTAAACATCATTAGAGTCGACGTGTTTAAAGAGAGTCAAACGCATATACAGCTATTTGGTAGCTGTGGGCTGGTTCAGAAGGACAAATGTAACAACAACAAATATAAAAAAATGTACTTTGGCGTATAATAAATGATTTCATAAAGGAGAATTCTTCGAACGGTGTCTATTTCAAGTCATTTTCCAATTGAAACAAAGATGTCACTTTGAAGGAAATCCAATAAGTCCTGGCTTCTTAACCATAAAAAAAGTAGTAACCTGTTTGGCCGACAAAGTTTGACAAACACTCAAATTTTTTAAATAAACGCTTTTTTTCTATTTTATTCATAAAAAAATAAGAAAAAATAAACAAGTCAACAAAAATATGTAAACACCTGTCACTGCATGTTCCAAGTCTTCAAGTCCCACGCAAAGTGTGTGTCTACGCTAAATGTCAAAACATCTGCAGGACTGAAGACGTTACATCAAATTAATTCGAAATTTATTCACATTCATTCGTTTTCCTCAGAAAATTTTTAAAAGACATGAAGTAAGGTCTTGAGACCGAAATGATGAAAAGTAAATTTAATAAATGAAAAACCCATTCAATTGTCGAAAACAAAAACACCATCCACAGAGCCCACAAAAATTCGCAGTTCGAAACCATTCCAATTCCAATCTCGTTTTAGTCCAGCTTTCCATTGTATTACATTAGCCGATCTCAGTGTCAGTTTATTTCCCGTGCGGTTTGGTCGGTTTTCCTCGTGTATGTGTGTTCGCACCAAAAAGGAGACACAAAAAAAGGAAACACATCAAAACAATTACAAATAACACTTCAAATCAAGAACAACAGAAAAAAAAGATGAAAGTTCACCTTTTCTAATTGAATTCGTGTTCAATTTGAAGAAGAATTATTCAAACAACAGTCAATCTATCGCCGAAAGTGAAGACCACGAACGATGACAGAAGAATCAATACTACGTGCACGTCAAAATTGCTGTCGCTTGTGCTTGGCTCCGGACAGTGAATGTATTTCGATTTTTAACAGCTATGCGGCTGATAAGGAGCCTCTGGCTACCAAAATTCAATCATGTGTCAATATTAAGGTCAGTGAAAACGAATGTGTAACTTGCTAGTCGGCCGTATTAGCTAGTACATCGGTTGTTTGCCCATCCCGAAGTAGGTTTATGGTAGCTTTTTTTTGGTGTAACCGCGCCTTGAAGGACGCCGCAGATGCCTGACCAGGTGAACACCAGGGAAAAAGTGTTTTTTTTCTCTTCTGTTGAAAAGAAACGGAAAGAAAAAACAAAAAAATCAACGGTGTATGGAGGCTATAGAAATTTGTGTAGACTCCCGTTGATGAGTGACGACGATTGCCATGTCGATACCAATGCTGGTACTGCTGCCTATGAAGATGATGATGAGTCCTGGGTGTTTCTGTCTCTTTTCTACTCGTTCAACTTCATATCTCGGCGTTGTGTCATGTGTCCACAACGCACTACGGTGTTTAGAGCTTGAGAAGATGATGATGATGATGACGACGACGACGACATCGACGAAGGCGATTCACGGCGGCGACAGCGATGACTCTTACTACGCAAAGTGTTACGTGAAGTTTCGAAAGCTAATTTCTGGCTCGCTATCTGAGAGGAATTGTTCATTTATGGCGTTGTGTCCCGGAGAAATTTGATGGTTTCGGTTTTTCGTTGTTGGGTATTTTCCACTGAGCTGGTTGACCAAGTTCCAGCTGTTGTTTATCCCATTGTGCTGTGCGGTTATCTCTGTGTGGGGAGGTAGCAACAACAACGACATACATTCCTCAAATTCATTAGACCCACATAAAATGCAGAAACATCAGCAGTTGGCTGGTTCTCTCATGTGTATGACAACTAGACAGACTATATCGTCACATTTGTTGTCATCACTTCGAGTTGCCAAGTCAAATCTTTAGGGTAAAAGCTGGGGAGACACATATATCTTGACTTTAAATGGCCATGTGGTCTACTCGTATACGTTGGCTAGATTCTTCCTTTTGCGTAATCTTTATCGAAAGCGAATTGAAATTGGAATTGGATATTGGAGGAGCTTGAAGTGGTTTAACCCTGAGTCAGCGTACCCAGTAGTCAATAGTCAGTACGTCAATGTTTAGGGGAGGAAAACTCAAGGGTTGCAATGATTCTTAATTTTTATTTATTTATTTTTTTTTTTAGGTTAGGACACAATTGATGTCGTGGTCGTTGTCGTAGGCTTAGTGGTTGTGTGGTTGAGATGATAGCACAGCGGCACAGGAAATGCCACTTGTCACTTTTTAGAGTAGCTAAGGCACAGTAAAATCGATGTGACAACCATTTTGTGAGTTTTTTTTCTCCTCGTATCGTCTTGGGGTCAGGTTTACAGATCCCAGTGTTAGTTCGCCATATCGAATTACCCAATGATGTTGAAAGGGGAATGAGAGCCAGTTCCTTAAGCATTCAAGTACAAGTATGTGCCCATTTGTGAAGAACCTGTCCTTTGTTCTAGAGCCACTAGTAAAACTATCAGTAGCTGCTGGTAGAAACTTGATACGGCTGCAGATGAGTGAATCACGAGTTGGTTATGAGTGGCACTACAGGAAATCGAAATCAATTCTTCAGGGAGTGGCTGATATGCGCTTATCAGTGAGCCTTTAAGTATTTAAATTTTCTTTTGTTTTTTCCGAGATCAATAACCTTGTTTCGTTTGAGCGAACACCACGTCTAAATTATAGCCCATCCATTCGACACCACCATTGCCATTTCCATCATTATGACGCTGCAATGAATTCCACTTAATTAAACAAAGGAACATACAAAAGTATGTGTGTCCTTATAATAATACAACGCGATGTTTTGATTGTCCACCGGCTCCACCTCTCTCAATTTGGCTCCAATCCCAGAAATTTGCCTGAAGGACAGGAAATAATTGCAATTCGATCTACATACACATTAGCACTTAACTATGTACAGAATTTGCGAATACCTGATGCCACCACCACCACCAACACCGGCGCTACCACTAGCAACACATTCGCCTCCACAAGCAACATATTCGCCTAAACAAGTGCCACCACCATCAATTGTTAATCATTCCACATTCATATTTGTTATGTAATGACATGAGCAAAGGATTAAATACCCATCCTTACGCTCTAAACAAACACGCGGCCCCTTCACCTTATTAATTAATAAGTAGGGAGGCTAGCGTTACCCCACCGATGTCATCCACCATAAGATTCTCCCTTTGGCTTTATTGCACAACTTAAAGCTTTAAATTTCAATTGATTCTACACTTGATTTGAAGAATTTAAATTCAATTCCGTCCTTTTAACTAGATATCGCCGATTGACAGGCTCTCGCTGCGAATATGTCACGCTTGCATCAGTTACTTAAACTCATGGCAGAGTTTCAAGAATCGCTGTGTGGCATCACAGAACAAACAACGCAGCTGGTTGGAGATTTCCAAGAAAATGGACAGAAAGCAAATAAGTTCAGCTATTTCAATATCAACTGTTGTAGATGGTGGAGGAGGTGTAGGCAGCGGCGGCGGAGGCGGAGGAGGAGTAGGAGTAGGAAGAATAACAAGTCATGACGTAGAGGAACAAGATAATAGCCAGCTCGCCAGCTCTATACTGGAAGGAATTTCATCACTCAAGAAGAGACGTTCCTTAACCGTCTACGTGAGTTTAAAATAGAAATAAAAAAATTGTTTATTTGCATTGTAATAAGTTATTTTCTTTGAATTACGCAGCCAATTCCGGTGAGTATCAAGGATGAGCCAATTGAAGATGACGACTATGATCCAAAACATGATGAGTCAGATATTGATCCAACACTCTTTTTGGACCGCACTGAGGAGGAGGGCTCGGATAATTTGTCACAGAAAGAACAACATTTGGCTTCGTTGGGGTTGAAGCAAGCTACCGGTCCTGTACACCCGTTGAGCTATTTGGTAAGTGTTGACAATCAAAGAGTGGGGAATTTTCGTAATTAGTTTTGCAGAACTGTACTAGTTTTTTTGTTTTACTGATTACAACAGCATTCCTTATTGTCATGGTTTAGGTAGACGGTCTGGTTAGAAAAAACCACTAGTGAGCAAAAATTGCTGTCTAATTTGAGCTTTTGATTCAGCCTTGTCAGCATTTATTCTATTTAATCCACAGATACATGTGTATATGCATCTTGCAATGACAATTAAAACTGTTTGCTATTATTGAAATTGTGAGAATTAATATTATCCACTCCCTAACTATTCCCTTTCGCTAACGTCCATATTTCTGCGCCACTAAGCAAAATGATTAGCCCTTATTTAATTTTATAGAGTCTCCTTAGTGTTCTTTAATAAAGACCTATTTTTTCCTCAATTGCGCCCTTAATCCAAGGAAACAGCGATTTTCAATTGTAATTCTTCGTCCAATTTCTTTTTTGGTGGAATAATCAGTGGTAGACAATATGTCTAACGATCTCAAAGTTCGTTCTGTGCCTGTCTTGCAGATATCATATATGTTATCATACTTGTGTTCTTCTCATTCACAACTAAAACCAATTTTGCAGCTTCTGTTTTAATACTAGAATTGCACCACTAACAGGTCATCAATGTTACACAGACTTTTGGAAAATTATTTTTCTCCGGTTGCCTTAAGAGTTTCGCACAATTCTCTCAACTATCTTGTTAGAGAACATACGTTGGCGCATCGCTTTATCTTAACAGTAATTTGACATCAAAGTTCTCGGTGAGATATCTTCCAACGTTTACGGAGCACTGGTCGTTCTTTATTGTCATTTTTGCAGGATCCGAAGTCTTTAGTTGTGAAGCCGCTACTTTAGCAAGTCATTTCCTGATGTCTTCAATAGATCGGCAAGTAGGCTGTGCAGTTCAGATTTAGATTTGGGTATTGATATCGTTAGGCTATTTTGGGATCGTGAACGGAAATCTCGCTTTCATCGTTAAAGTTGAATGGTTTCTTTTGCCTGAGAGCGGAATTTGATTACCTCCAGACATTTAAACGTTTGCGGAATCGATTTTTCCATATCCTTGGCACCGACTGTGACTACTACCAAATTTTCTTGCTTATCTCTACAGGTTTCTGTTCGGGTATTGTTGGTTTATTTTAATCTCTTAGTAAAACTTCCGAACATTGTTCCTGGAGTATTACCACACCATTTCATTGATCGCTCGCTTCTCATGCTCTCTTTCTTGTACCCGGTTTACTCATAATATTTATAATAAATTGAAGAACATATACGATATAGCGTCTCTTTGCTAAAAATGAATAGCTCACTGAGTGCTTTCTAGCGTCACACGATAACACTAACAGTACGGCTTTGTAAAGCTCCGGGAACGTATTGATCCTCTCTTGGACGATTTATGTATGGCAACAAACTCAATAAACGCATACCCTTCAGTTTTGAATAACTGCAAAGGTAATACGCTTCTTTTTCAATATTTATTTCTCTTCTCTTCTGCCATATAATTCAACAATCTTCACTTGCTGTCCTACATTTTCGTTGCAAAACATTTTTTGTGTGCTTCTTCTGTCACGTACCACGAGTTTTTTTCTCGAGGTAGATGGTTGTTGTCTCGATTACTTCCTTCAATAAATACCGTAACACTGAATTCACTGTGACTTTGTGATTACGGGTCGCAGTGGCACACTAGAGGTTCATTTGCTCAGGCAACCTCAGGACATGGGACGTATAACTTTTTATATTGTTGTAAAAGTTGATGTCGTTGTACCCTCATGATTAAATTTGCTCTTACGTTTGCTGTTAATCCAGACGGGACCAAAAATCATTTCAAATATTTTCCTTTCTAGTTCAGGCTTGTGTTGCATAGAGCAGTACTGGGATTATTAATGCTTTATTTGTCAATTGTCTTCTTAGCCGAAGAAGGCAGCGGGTGGCACTATTTATTCTTCATTAAATCTCTTCGCTTATATTGTAACATTGTGTTTACAGCGTAGTTTTGGTAAGCAAATTTTTGATGCTTTCATCTATTGAGACAATCTATTTAAGATGGAGTTGGACGTCGTCAATTATACTAATTAAAACCTTGACGACGCCTTGAAAAGTTGCAAGACTTGAGTTCGAATATGAACTAGGTGCTCGAACTACAAGTTTCTTTTTAAAAATAAAATAAAATGAACAAAAATTAATTATTTTCGGTATTTTATGGCTTTATTGGAAAGAGCGAACATTGCCATTAGTTATGGAATACGATTTAATTCATGTGACTGCCTCGGCTGTCTTCGTAGTAGCGCATCTTGTCAACCCAATTTTTCAAGACCTTGGTGACTGTTTTTTGCTTTATCTCAGGAATGGCTCGGGCGATATTTTTTAAGGGCTTGAATCGTTTCTCGACTGTCTACATAACAATGATCTCCACAAAAAAAAAAAGTCTAACGGGGTTAAATCGCAGATCCGAGATCGCCAATTGACATCGCCAAGGCGGCTGATAACATGGTTAGCGAACTTAGTGCGCAAAATATCGATTGTTTGATGGGCTGTGTGGTATGGCGCGCCATCGTGCTGAAACCAAAGATCGTCTAAGTCCATATCTTCAATTTCAGCCTACAAAAATTCGGAAATCATGGTCTGTAGCGCTCTCACCGTTGACTGAAATGGGGTATCCAGTAGCATTTTCGAAATGGCCCAATAATGCCACTACTCCAAAATCTGCACCAAACTGTCAAAATGGTCACTGAGTCGAAAATTCGCCTCGTCAGAAAAAATGATTTTTCAGCCAAATTCGACGTCTAATTCGATCTGCTATAAGGCCCAAACTGAGAAGCAATAACGAAGCGGATGGTCATTTGCTTTCAATTGTTAAGTCAATTGGAATTTGTAATTCCTGGATTGAGACGAAAACTCGAGCAGCCATATTCTCGTGGGTATGTACCGTACGACGACGAGGACCGCAAGCAAACCAGTCTCACGAGCTTTTTGCATAAACTTGCATACACCAGGCGCGGTGGGTGTTTACTTTCGGCCAAAACTTCTATTCAGCACTTACTTTTGAAATAAGTTTGTAATATTTCTCTATGCTTTTCAAACGTAAAGCGATACATTTCATTCTGCGGAGGTATGAATGATACTGACTGACGGCCAAAATTTCGAGCGGGTAAAAGCTGTCAGTGTCAACATAACATATGTTTCAAAAACAAATTTGTATTTGAACCACCCGTTATATGGTATTGAAGTAGCTCTATACATTGTATGCTGTTTGCTCACTAAAAGTTAATCTGAAGAAGAGAATGTGGTTTTACTTAGACTTTGTCAAGTTTCTGTTTATAAAATATTAAGATCTTTTCACCATCTAACAATTACCCGAATAAATATTTTTCTAGAATTCGCTTTGTCATCGTGAAAAGATCTGAGTAATTTGATAGTTTCCCTCAGCTTGTCATGTCACTAAATCCAGTACATAATGACTCGTCAGTTGCTATTTAATTATACCGTTATTGTGGTTTAAAGAATAAGAAGTATTTGCATTCCTTTTGTAGTTTTGATTTTCATTATTATGTAGCACCCATAGGAAACCATGTTTTTGGACTGGCTCCGTCCAATTCTCCAGCCTTAATTGTTTATATACATTTATCTTTGCCTACGAAACAAAAAGTATGATCTTCTTTTACTGTGTTTTTATTCTGGATTATATTCAAAAGCTCAGCGCTAGATTATTTAATCACGGGATCTGCTTTACACCTCTCAAGTAGTTTTCAGTGAAGAATACTACTTCATCTATTGGACCTGTGGTCCTTCCGTGTCCTACCTCTCTACCTGATGTCTGTTTGTCAGCGTTTGAAAGGTCTATTTAATACAACCTGATCGCCTGCATTCCATCGATTAGCTCGTTGTAACAAACTCACAAAAGTTGTATGTAAATAAGTTAATATAGTCAGTCCAGAAAATCTTCGTTGTGGCCACTGACAAACATGTTATACATTAAGTAAGATTTTTTTCTACTAGAATATTGTTGTAATATAGGTATGTTGCATTTGTTTTCAGCACTGTTCAGAAAGTATTTTATGGTTGTTTTGTCTCTACTATGACTGTTAAATTGTTTTGCTTTTTTAAGACTGCATAGATTAGGTTTTATGTATACCATACTTAACATGTTACAAACGTATTAATAACTTATTTTTCTGTTTTATTTTTTTCAAGGCTGACTACAGTTTCGAGGGAGAAAGGAGTTCTCAGACGCCAACGGACAAATCCCTAGAAATCATCACCGCCAGCAGTGAAGTAAAGGAGGCCTCATGTCGTGCGTGTAATCTGAAATTTTCCACAAGAGCAAATGCCCGCCGTCATGAGCGTAACTTACATCCGCACTTATTCACAAGTATTCCACATAGTACAACATCATCCAAAGCGCTCACTGTATTAAATCCCTTGGCACTCGGCGTCAAAGGAGGACAAGTAATTCGTCCTTTAATTCAACCCGAATATCTTGGTCATTTTGATTACGATCAACCGGAAAAGTATCAGCATCTCCTCTCGGAGGATAAAATTTTATTTATGCAGCGCCATGATGACTTTCTACAACAATATCAGAATATGACGTGTAACTGCTGTTTACGTACACATGCAACATATAAAAATTTTATGGCACACATGCGAAAGAAGTATCATACTCTGCCACGTAATCTTTGCTTTAAATGCCTCAAACAAAACGACTCGAAAGCTCTATTCATATCGCATCTGAAGAAACGAAACTGTATTAATCTGTACAAGGTTTACCATAGTCTAATTGATGCAGGTGTACTAAAAAAAGACGCATATAGCTGTTTACCTGACAAGCTGCGTGCTAAAGAACTACTGGTTAATAAAATCTACGAATGTAAGATATGCTCCAAACATTTCCGGTTGAAGCTGGAGTTTCGCAGTCATGTTTATGAAGAACATGCTGAATACCAGAAGAAAGATGTTTCACCGGGTCACTGTGGCTTTTGTGGGTTAGAAATCGAAGATCCTTTCGAACGCAAACGTCACTACAACAATATGGATTGTATTGTTATCCTACGATGCATCACATGCGATGAAAAATTCGACAACCATCAGAAATTTTTGGATCATGTATATACAAAGCACTTAGCGAACAACAACGAAATACAAAAGAGTAATCTGATGAAAGAGCTTTCTTCTGCAACGTCTACAGAAAGTTCGCCTTCGAAGAAATCTGAAACAACTTCAAAACCGCAGTTCTTTTCACGTCTACCTCAGAGTTGTAATATTTGCGGTCAACATTACAATAATTACAATAATGTTTTGCGTCATATGGAGTCGAAGCATCCTGATCAGCTGCCCCAAACTTACAAATGCACACGGTGCTTGGTGGGTTTTCCACGTCTGATGAATCTTCGTGAGCACATGATTGAAGTACACGGAATGAAAGTCGATAAAGTGCGCAATAATAGTTTCGATTATATTGTGGACTCACCAACCGTACAAGCAGGTACGCAACGGGGACAGGAAAAGATATCCGCTGATGCATATAGTGGTCGGTACGATTACGTGATGAAAGACTTAATGTCGATAACAAACGGTGGCACAATAGGCACCGAAAATGCCAATGAAAATGAAGACGATGACAATCTGTCCGACTCGCCGAATGCAAAGAAACTGAAACTTGACAGTGGTGGCACTATAATGGCTGTTGGCACTGCAAGTTTAAAAGAATGCCCCATCTGCAGCGCTGTCTTTAATAACAATATTGGTCTTTCCAATCATATGCGTACTCATACTATGGGAGAAGGTGGTGTAGAGATTACCCTGCCAGAGGAGGATAGCGTTGTTACAGAAAAGAAATCGATGGATCCTCTATTTAAGAGAAGTTTAGAACTAGCAGCGGATCGACGATTCCGTCGTATGCGATGTAGAATATGTCAAAAACGCTTTTCATCTAAAAAAAGCTACCGCCGCCATATGCTAATCGATCATCAAATTCGAAACGTGCAGTTTATCAAATGCAAACTGTGTAACGCTGAGTTTGCCTACGAAAAGGGCCTCAAGGTGCACATGTTCAAAATTCATAACACGTTGCTGAAGGATGAGATGATTGTTAAGCAATACGAGTGCGACATTTGTTCCATCGTGTATCGGACCGAGGAACAATTGCTAATGCATAAAAAGTCAGTTCATGGAAATGAATGCGCTCACGCTGAAGATGAACTTCCGCCATCAGTGGAACAAAGCATGGAAGCAACAACAACAGCACCGTTCTATTGGTATCAGTGCCGATATTGCCCTTCTAATTTTAACACGAACAAGAAACTTGCCATTCACATAAATTCACATTATGAGTTTGATTCGAATGATTATTCCTGTAAGGACTGTGGTAACGTGTACAGTGGTAGGAAGAGTCTTTGGGTACATCGCTACAAGAAACATCCTCCTGTGGCTGATCCCTCTCAGTGTTTGATTTGCAAGAAGATATTCTTTGACAAACAAATGCTGGAGAATCATGCACAGACATGTTTTAAAAAAGGTAGTGCTGGTGGCGCACCTGAATCTGAGGTATCCACTTTCTTCCAACATAGAACAGGCGATGATGAAGATGATGAGAATGATTTGCAGCAGCCACAGCAAAATCAACAACAACAGCAGCAGCAACCACAACATGTTGCTTCCGAGGAAAGTACGACGACAAATTTAAAAATTAAATTACCCGAAGTCGCCTGTACGATTTGTTCGCAAAAATTCACTGATCAGGAGCTCTTCACAAAACACATTCAGATGCACGAAATGGAATTGTACACCGACAATCCCCTGGCGGCTATGTTCGACACAGGACCAGCTGATCCGAATCAATTTTATTTGGATTGTGTCAATGACAATGGGGAATACGTTTGCGATATTTGCAATAAGGCATTTGCTCAAATGACAGCACTTAAAGTCCATCGCAAGTGGCATTTTCGAGGTGATAGCAAACAGGTGAGCTTAAGCACTTAGAGGAAAAAGGTAAAAATCAAAACGTGACGCTTAAGCTTGTCCAATGAGATTTTATTTTTAGTTGTAGTTGTAGTTTGATCAGACTTTTATAAAATTCTTTCCTAAAATAATGTTAAATTTGTCATTGTTTTTTTTTATTTTATTTTCACAGACTCCAGCCGATGTAAACGCGCCAAAAACAGTGAAACGCAAACGTGAACTTAAATGCGATTATTGTCCATCGACGTTCATTAGTACAAACAACCTTAGACGTCACATAGCTGAACTGCACAAATCAGAAATATCTAATTGGCCAGAACCACCAAAAATTGAAACCGAAAAGTACCTCCAATGTAGCAAATGTGAACTGAAATTTGATACCAAGAAAGATTGGATAGAGCATAAAGTAAATGAAGCCAAAATTACCAAACCGTTTGGACCATTCCAATGGGGCTGTGACATTTGTGGTGTGTATTTGTCGCGCCGCGAGAAGCTCATACATCACATGATGGCACACATGAAAGAAACGAACGGCCAACTGAGCGTAGAAGGTGAAAATTTCCCTGGGGAGAGTAATTCACAGGATTCCGAATTGTTTAATCATCAAGAAACATCTCAACAACGTCAAATCGACGAAGAAGAAGAAGATGATGAGGAAGAAGAAGAAGAGTATGACGGAGATGGGGATGGGGATGGGGATGGGGATGGAGATGGAGATGGCAATGGCGATGTAGATGAAGAGGACGCCGAAGACACCGCCAATACAGTCAATCATGACGATAATGCTAATGATGGGCAAAACGACGAAGACACGGAGCAGAATTCCCACCTAAGAGAGCGGCTTGAACGTGAGTCGAACGACGACAGCAGTGACTCAAGTGACCAGAGTTCAGACTCTGATGATTCCTCATCTGATGAAGACGATCAGGAAGCTCATTCTCCCCAGGAAGAACTTCAAAAACGGTCTTCATGTGATCTTTGTCAAGTTTACTTTGGTACATCAGCGGAGCTACAGCGCCACGTCACTAGTCATTTCGTTAATGGACCAGGTTCTGTAACACTCACCAGCATAACCAATAACAAGGCCGAAGTATCAAAAATTCATACAAAAGATAATGATGACGACAACGACAATGACAATGACGACGATGACGACGATGATGATGACATGACCGAAGCAGATGGACTAGAGTCTTAATTCTAATTAAATAAATAGAACAATGTACATAGCCCTATACTCGTATAAGCTAATCTATAAGCACTTTCCTTTTTGACTAAATATTTATATCGTTAATTATAATTAGATTATAATACAATAGAACATAGTTTCATATAAACAACTATTACAACTATAATGTTATCCAGTTGACAGAGGTTCTGAGCTGAGATCATAAGCAATCGTTTAGGTACGCACCGTTCACGCTGCCATCTAAACAAATCACACATAACACCAATTTAATTGAAAGCAACAAAACAATACAAAATCAACTTACTTTTTCCTGTATAAATTAAATTAGTTCGTATAGTAAACGTTTGTTATTCGTAAATTAAAATGATTTTCATTGATTGAACACATAACTTTAAGCATTTTTAGAACTTAATTCCTTGTACTAATATTCAAAAAAAAAAAAAAACAAAAAAAAAAATACAAAACAAACAAACAAAAATACCGATAACAAGCAAATAATATAGTTTTCTTTTCTCTACTGAAATCAGTTTGCGTTTTTCTTTCTTTTTCATTAAATTAACACCTTTTCGGTAACGCTTTTCATAAAGAATAAGATAATAATAAATAATAATAATAATAATAAATAGTAATAATAATAATAAATAATAATAATAATAATAATAAATAATAATAATAATAATAAATAATAATAATAATAATAAATAATAATAATAATAACAAATAATAATAATAATAATAAATAGTAATAATTGTTGGGTCACCTACTCATGTTTAAAGATCCTAAAGCATCATATCATATACGGGGCTCTTACAAATGCCGTACTCTGGCGTTGCTAAAGATCATGAGTTTAGTTTCCAAGATTTATGGATAAATGTGACTGATTTATTATGTGCTTACATATATTGTTGCTACTGCGGCATGCACTCGTGAAAAATTATTTTATGACTTCATACTTTGGCTCATCCTACATGCATATGAGTCATAAGAAGACTGTGGTTAACATATACATATTTATTGTAATTATTACCTTGTGGCATTAGTCTAAAATGATTAAACGCCCGAACAAATTGGGTTTAAAGCCCAGTAGTCCATTGTATTGTGGTCGATGTTTATTGCCTGTGTGACACTTTGTGAAGGTCTGTCATAAACTCACCGGTTACTTACTACTTTTGCAATGTAAAATCTTGGCCAACTTGGAAAACATATACAATATATATGCAATACATATACAGGGTGGTCAAAATACAAGTTTCTTTTGAAAAATTAAATAAAATGAACAAAATTAGAAAGAGCGAACATTTCCATTAGTTATGGAATACGATTTCATTCAAGTGGCTGCCTCGGCTATCTTCGCAGTAGTGCATCTTGTCAACTCAATTTTCCAAGGCCTTGTTGACTGTTTCAGGCTCTATCTCACGAAGGGCTTGCATCGTTTCTGAGTTGTCCATCGAAAATTTGTATTCAAGTTTGTTTTTATAACACCAATTTCTAACTTAGTACAATCGCAGAACTTTCCTCATTTGTTTTTGAACGCATTCACTGAGTAGACATATCTTAGTACGATCACCATTTGTTTTGTGTTCAAAAACGACATGTTAGCACAAGAACAAGTAATATTCAACTAAATCTTAGATTTACTTTTTCAAAAGAAAAAGATTATTTATTCTTATTACATATTATTTCAATATGTAGTTGTTACATTTTTGTTCTTCAAAAAAAAAAACACAAAAACAAAACTACTCCGCAGTAAAATCTACTAACATTTTCTGCAGACATAATTGAAATGCATAACTAATATGCACAAGTATGACAGTATGTTGACGTTTATGAATGCAAAGGTAATACAGTCTGACTAAATGCCCCGACCAAGATGCGTCGATCCGTTGCTGTGTTGTTTTTAACTGACAGCTTGATATAATACACGCATTATTGTGGATGGTGGCCCATAATCATAAATGAACTAATTGAGTTGGCAAACTCTACTAATACTTTTGCTTAGTCTACTTACTTGTCTACCCCCTTTGCGGCGTTAGATATTCTGCTTCACTTGACACCCCACGACATTTTTAGCAAGCAAGTAGCTGCGACTGCAGCTATTCGCCTTAAAGCGACTAAACAGACAAATAATTCATTTGGCCACGCCAATATTCTTAATACATTAGGAATCCTCACAGAGAACATCGATTACACCATACCTGAACTTTGGTTTGACATGTAAGCTTACCCTCTAGATCATTCTGGGAGGAGGATGCTTTCGTGGAGGACAAGTCAATCCATCTCTACACAGGTGGATCTAAAACCGATAACGGAGTTGGTGGCGATGTTTTCTCAGATAAGCTAAATCTAAGCCTCTCTTTCCGCCTTCCAAATCACTGTAGCGTGTTCCAGGCGGAAATTTTGGCGATTAAAGAAGCTCTGTCCTGGCTGAAGAAAAACGTGATATCTGCAAAGGATATCCGCATATTTTCGGATAGTCGGGCCGTCCCGGGACTCGGTCTCATTATATTCTAAAACCGCCCTTGAATGCCGATCATCTCTCATGCAGATGGCAGAGCAGTTCAACATTCACCTTTGTTGGGTGCCGGGCTACAGAGACATTCCAGGGAACTGCAGAGCCGATGAACTCGCCAAAATTGGAACCACTCTACCTATTCTACCGGACAAAGGTAGTATAGGTATACCAATCGCTACGTGCAAACTAACACTAAAGCTGGATGCCAATAAAAGAACAGACCTTAGGTGGACTGCTGGGCAAACATGTCTAGCGACCAAACAGATCTGACCAAGGCTGAATCTGAGTCGCTCTAAGTGACTGATCCTTTAGATAGGAAACATCTCAGCACCATAATAGGTGTCATTACTGGACACTGCCTCATAGGCAAGCACGCAAGAAGGCTTGGCGCTTTTACTAACGATTTCTGTAGAAGCTGCATGGACGAGGAAGAGGAGGAGACAATCCCCTACCTACTCTGCACATGCCCAGCTCTCTCCCAGAGAAGGAAGCTTCATCTAGGAGCTTTCTTCTACAACGACCTAAACGATCTAGAAAACGATCTAGACGTTAACAGTCTCCTACGATTTATTATAAGCTCAAACTAGTTCCAGTAGTAAGAGAATTATAGATCCACGTGGCATCACAATGGGCCAATAGGCCTAGACCTAACCTATAAATATCTGAATCCCATGGCGTTATTCGTAACAAAAATCGCAAAAAAATATATTCTCCTTTCATACGATGTGCAGTCTTCATGCCACCAGATTTCGCATTTGATGCATTCTTCCGTGGGTGGGTCCTCATACTTTCCTGCACAAAAAGGACACAAGAAAACCAACTCTTCCTCGGTCGGTAAAATTTTAAACTGCTTTCCTACGCCGGATGGTACTGGTTCTGGAAAAAGTGGCTTCATAGGCACCCTTTCTTTTTTATATCCTTTTCTTCTTATAGTTTTTCCTCCTCTTTTCGTTTTGTCTCGAGATCGTGCTTAAAAGCGGTTGATGTAATCTCTAATTTCAAAGTTCTCCTTTTTCTTTTATTTGTGTTGTCCGATTTTGGCAAAGGGCTTATAGATAAGAGAGAAACATAGGTGGATTCCTGTATGTTTAGATTTGTCAGGGTAGAAGTTGTGGAAATAATTATTTCCGGAAGCGTTTGCTTATTTTGAGTCATCGAAAGTGAACCCCTCTTTTTGTTTGGCGCAACGTTTTCGTTCTGTTCTTGTAATGTCTCAGCCGTTTCTGACTCAACCACTTCAATATTAGAATTTGGCTCTGTTACTTTTATACCTGTAAACCAACCATTTCCAGAATTTCCTCCCTTACTATATTGTCTTCTTTGTCTTGAAAAGAATCATTTACGGAAGCTGGCGCAAAATCGATATCCTTTAAAAGGCTGTCCATATAATGGATAGATTCCAATAACCGAAAAGCCAGATGCAGCATTATCAACTGTAGCCGCTTTTTTTAAAAGCTAGCTTGAATAGAGGCACAGCTTGAAATTGACTAATAGCTCTTCCAGGGTGCTGAGTTATCCAGCGTTCGCATTCTTCCACGTATCTTGCCTTAAGAGGACTAAAAAAAACTTCTATCTAATGCATTTTGTGGATACTATGAGGCGACAAAGTAACAATTGAAATTCCGTTGTCTCTGCAAAATATGGTAGCTTCTAAGGAAATATGCGATGAATGGTTGTCCATAATAAGCAGGGTTGGCTTTTCTTTTTCAGCATGGACGTGCTCCCTAAAATGATGAAGCCATTGTAAAAAAAGCGTGCCATCCGGAATCTGACACCATGCCGATGCATGTATTAGGGCCACCATCGAGCAATTGTTCTTTCAACCTTTTGCGCGGGAAAATAAAGCCTGGGGGGACATAATGTCGTGTAGCACTCAATCAGCAAACAGCCGTAAGTGTTATACCCCTTTCTGCAGAGACTATCTTATCCACAACTTTCTTCCCACTCATTCCAGTGCTCATTCCTTTCTCATCCATGTTGTATACTCGGCTTGGGTCGAAGTTGAACTTTTCATAGACATCTTTTACATTTTTCTTTCTACCTGAACTTTGTTAAAACCTATTGCCCGGGCAAGACTTGTCGGGACGGATTGCCGCAACCAAATGCTAGTATGACTTTTTAGGAAGCACTCAATCCAATCTCTTCCAGTTATTTTCGCCTATTTGTTAAATGGGTTTGCGATTTTGTTCACCTCGGCGGATTGGAAGACTAACCTTCGAACATACTCTATCGTCACTCCATAAACAGGCTATACATTTTTTGGCAGTACTCCAATTATTCGTTTTCCTGGCTTAGAGTAAACGTTGTTTTATAATGCCCATGGGAAGTGGCAGCAGTGTTTAGAATCAGGTGTTTTCTCAAGGCAGCTTCACTGACTCCAACCTTATCTGAGGCCACACGTTTGCTAGAGCTCAGAATTATGAAGCGTTTGGCTTCATCAAATTGAGGTTGTGAAACAAGCTTTTTATCAGGATTCTTTCAGATATATGTTCGAGGCATACCGGTTGCATAAAAAATATACAAATAAATACATACTTGAAGTGAAATTCAATGAAAATGCAGAAACAAAATAATGTGTCTTACTGGTCCTGACTGGTAAAAATGTGTAAAAAAGTGTGCGTATGGTCACACTTACCACAACATTTTTGCGCGCACTTACCCCGAATGCATTTTTTATTGATTTTGCTAAAATTTCGACAAGTAATTGTCGAAAACAGTAAAACGTTCACTCAAACATAAAGTTCATACAGTAAATTCAATAAAAAATCATTACTCCTTGCCCAAACACAGATTACTAACACATTTTGAAAATTAACAAAAATTCTAGTGAAACTTTTTTTTTCCTTTGTTTTTTTTGGATACACCAAATACGACAGCAGTGAAAGCACAGCTGACTTAGATAATGATCAAATACCTACAAAATTGTACATCGATTTAAATTTGAATTGTATCGCTCTTTTTGAGAAACGAACGACCCCAAACGACTCTACCCCTATAGTTGGCACAGTTGAGGAGGTCTTTTTTTTTTTAAAGACCAGGCAAACGATGCTGAGATTCCATTCATCAGGCATACACTTTTCTGGCCAGATCTGAGAAATGAGTGGGTATGTGTTCTCCACAAAGCCACTTCTAGTAGCTTTGAATCCCTCTGTAAGCCGTCGCGTGCATAAACTTTGTTGGACTTATGTATGTAAGTTTAGATATTGGCATCCTTATTTCGTTTTGGTCAGGTGGACAGAAGTTTTGGTTGAGGTTGGGACCATAGAAATTGTTGAGAGATTTCAGGATACGCGTTGGGCAAAAAGTCTGGCGGTTTCTTGCGATTGCAGCTTTTCTAAGTTATATCTTCTCACAGTAGTTCTTCTTTGTCGTGACGCTTGGGAGATCCGCATTCTTTTTTCTTTTTGTTTTTAATACCTCAACACTCAAGAGGGTATGACTATACTCTTAAAATGCCGGAGCATGTGTTAAGTTTTGTGGAAAATTGTGTAGGGATCGTACCTTAGCTAAAACAAGGTAGTGGTCTGAGTCAATGTTGGCTGCTCGGAAGGTTCGGATGTCCAGAATACTGGAGGCATGCTTTACGTCGACGGTCTCAAAATGATCAATTTGGTTTAGTGTTTCATAATACGGAGACTTCCATATCCCCTTGTGTATATTTATATGAGGAAACTGTGTGCTTGCTATTATGATATTTTGTCCCACCGTAAAGTCAAAAGGCGGAAGTCCATCAACAGACGTTGTGTCGTGTAGGCTATGTTTATAAACTGTCCTATGTTCTCCTTTCCAGTCTTTTTCCGGAGTCGTCAACATTGGTGAGCCCTATGACCCCGTGGGCCAGAATTATGCAACTGGTCGAGCACGACCTTGCCATTTTAGCCAGAAGGAGTAAGGATTTATTTGCTGCTAGTTAACATTTGTAATGTTCTATATTTTATGTATATTATTTTACAGCTGAACTTTTTTATACAATACATAAATTTATAAGTGAAAACTCCGATGTCGCAGAAGATAAATCAAAAACTAAAAAAGATCTAAATATGATTATGGGAATAGTTTGCCAAACAAATATCCTATCCCAATTCAAAATAATACAAAAAGTGCAGACATTAGGTCTAGAACATCTTGGTTAGCTCGCTCTAATATAAACTCGGTTCAAAAACCCCTGATAGAAGTCAGCATTCGACGAGTTCCAAAGTACACCACCTTTTTCCAAAAGCCATATTGGACACCACTTATCTTACACAATTCTAAAAGGTCATCATTAATTGTAAATGTGCGCTAGAACACAACTAAGTCACCTGGCTCAATATAAAAGGAAGACAAAAGGCAAGTGGCCTTCAACATCAAACGATCTTTGTTGTTAAAAAGCGCAGACCCAATAAATGACATTGATGAGAAACATAAATTTTCTCCTTAAAACATCATGGTGATGCGGTTTATATAATATTGTATCTACAATATAATTAAGTTACGAATTAATTTTGCACATTTTGAACATACCCAAATATGTAAATTTGCATACTCAAAAACCCAATTCTCTAAAGCAATTGCAAATGAACATACATACGAGTATGTACATATATATGTAGCTAAGTTTAAATAATTCCGGAAGATCTAGAAGGTAAAGTATTATTATATCTGTGGTCATGCTTTGTCTGGTTTTTAATTCACTGCACAAAACCACAAAATTTATCGGTTGGCTAGTGGAGATTCTTCCTCAGAGTTGCACTTACCGTTGCTATCGACTGGCAAAACTATGATGAACGTTCAGTTGATTGTGTAATGTGCCTCAAAAGTAGGTAGCAAGCACAAAGAGCTGTTTGTTTAATTATGGGAATTTTGCTAGAAACTTCAGGTCGTAGGGATTACTGGTACCAAGTCAGACGCTTGGTGGCAGATCTTTGTCGATGTGGTTGGGATGCACGATTTGTTGCTTTAAGAAAAACAATGATGTGCGATTTCTATCGGTCGGCGGTGGCGTGGAGACGATTTATTTGACATTATTACCGCTGAACTGTTGGAAGATGTCTTCTGCCCTTTCTTTCCCACTGGCATTTGTGACATTCGTTTTGGGTTACTTCACATTTCACTCGCTGTAACATTTATTTTTTCTCCAAGCAATGAATAACAAGTCATTTGGAAGGTTAAATATTGAAGTTTTCCTTTCATGTGTCGCCTGAACTGAGCTCATCTGTATATGCGTTTAAAAATTAAATAAATACATATGAATATAAACTTCGAATATATTCTACTTTTTTACTGGTGCTCCCTCGAATGGTTTGCTGTGTCCGTTGTCTGCGCCGTTTGCACATTACTCTCTATTACCCAGTTTATATGACGCTTATATAAACCATAGATAAACTAAACTAGATGTCAAACTCTACTAATACTTTAAAACGCTTAACTTTCGCACAGACACACTGTAAGTGAATTCCAACACTTTTGCATCTCTATAACTTTGTCAAAATTTGCTAGAATGAGAGCAATTTACAAGTAAAATTGCTAGAATGAGAGCGATTTGCATGAGTGTGTGTAATGTGGATGACGTTTTTTGGTTAAAATGGGCGTGGTTTATATAAAAAAGGAGTGAAATTGCCATTGATCACAATTCACAGGTATTCAACGACAGAGTCACACGATTAGGGACGATCAGTAGATAACCGGTTTTGATTTTCCAATAACTGGAAAGTTTGATATCTAGGTATAGTTAGTCTATGATATAAACACCACTTCAAACCGCATTGAAATATTTCCTGTTTATAAAACGCATTGAAAATTTGTAACCGCTATGAAATATCATATAAACATTTTCAAATCGTATTGAAACATTTTACTCTCTCGCGCTCTCATCATTCTTTCATAATCGGGCAGGTATGAAAGAACTTAGATTGCAAAATCTACTAATACAAACTCTTAACTTTCGCATATACACACTGTAAGTGAATTCCAACACTTTTATATCTCTATAACTTTGCTAGAAAGAGAGAAATTTACAAGTAAAATTGCTAGAAAGAGAGCGATTTGCACGAGTGTGTGTAATGTGGATAACGTTTTTTTGGTTAAAATGGGCGTGGTTTGTGTAAAAAAGGAGCGAAATTGCCATTGATCATAGTTATAAATCTGATTTATAACTACAATTCATAAATCCGGAGCAAGAGAAGACGTTATAAACTATCGACCCATTGCAAAATTACAGTCCATTCCAAAAGTTTTTGAGGTTCTTATAAAGAGAAATATTTATTTTGCCTTTCATAATCACTTATGTGATTCTCAACATGGTTTTGTCAGAGGTAGATCGACCACATCTAACTTATCTAGATCTTCTATCTATTGACTCCGTACTTTGGAATCAGGTCGTCAACTGGACACTGGTATTTATAAGGATTTTTCTAAAGCATTTGACCGTGTTCAGCATAATGTGTTACTCAAAATGCTTCCTGCTCTTGGTTTTCATGTCAGCTTACTAAAATGGCTTAAAAGTTATCTGGTAAATCGTTCTCAATTTGTGCAGTAATAGGATCCCAGCTATCGAACATTATTTTCAACTACTCCGGTGTTCCACAGGTAAGTCACTTAGGCCCACTTCTATTTATATTGTTTATAGATGACCTACCCATATGTGTTTTTTATTCGTATTGCCTACTTCATGCCGATGATTTAGAAATATTCAAGATAGTGGAATCAATATCTGATTGTATCGACTTGAAGTATTTGCAATTGATGCGACAAAACTGTACTACATTTCAATAATGATAAATGTTCGGTGTTATCGCTCAAGCATAAATCAACTCAAATAATTTTCGAGTTGTCAATACAGTTCGTAATAGGGCTATTTTTATAAAGCACTTAGGGGTTATTTTTGAGAACCAGTTAAAATACGAGTATGACTACATTATAGCTAAAGCTAACTCTATGCTTGCTTTCCTTATTCGAAATTCTAAGGATTTTGTTGATCCGTATATGTTTCTCTTGTTCGTTCGTTACTTGAATTTTGTTCAATAACTTGGTGTCCCTATCATGTCAATGGTATTTTAAAGTTAGAAAGAAGAAAGGAGGCTGGAGAGGGTTATTAGCTCAAGCCTTGGTCCACCCCTGTGTTAAAATAAACCCAAAATCTATCCGCGACTGCTCGAGTGTGCCAGGGGTGGGATTCAGAGACTATAATTATGATACGTCCTCAAACACATGCGCTTATAAGACGCGGGATATGATGTAAAAGTGGTAGGAAATATATTGAGTACTCAAAAAATTAAATTGGTGTGTCATCCGCTGTACAGCCCTGATTTGGCACATAATGACTTCTTTTTATTCCGCATATCAAAAATAAATTGCGAGGTTAACATTTTTCGATGTCTGAAGAAGCGGTTGATGCGCTTAGAACGCATATTGTTGAGTTACCTCGTTCGGTATAGAAAAAATGCTTCGAAAACTGGTTCAAACGCATGCAAAAGAGAGCATTTTGAAAAACAATAAATCAATTTTCGGGGATATAAATATAATTGTTTTTCTAAAAACTTAACTAGCAATCTTCGTATTGAATGTGCAAGACCTACAGGATATAAGATTGCACCTATACGCTTGGTTGACGCTAAGGCCAATTGCGTTCAGAGACCTGTGTATCTTCTGGGGACTGGGCTCCTCGTGTAAATATCAGAATATTTCCCGTACAAATGGTTCAAATGGACACTCAGATGTATGACTTTACCATAGCTATATCTCTAGAAAGTTCCCAAATTAAAAAAAAAGAACTCAATGTGCGTGACCCTAGGGACACTTGAAAGTCCTGCACATAGTCCTCTAACATTTAAACTATTAATATACCTACTTTTTTCCGGCTTAAATGAAATTTAAGAAACCAAAGAAGGCATGGATTTTCCGTGCGCTTCAGGTCTCATGACATAAACTTTCTATTGCGTGCGCCACACAAGATTTGTGGTTCAGTATAATTGATCTCATCGCTTTTTAAGGGTTCTGGTGAAAACGATGTCGTATTCGCTAAACAATTTTCGATAGTCTCTAGCATATTAAGTTGTCTTTTACTTCACAGGATAGGTAAAGCGGTAGATAAGGTGGAGGGGCTCAAGCCCGAGGTGCAACTGGTAAATAAACGGAAACGAATAGGCGATCTCCAAAAACCAAATTCTTTAAGAAAGCGCAGTGCCATCAATCCTATCAATCATCATCGCTAATCAAAATACGTTGATTATTTGTCGTATGTATGTGGTAATATAAAACGTGACAATTTCGATCTACATTCTAAAAAGCTAGAGAGAAATGTCAAAAGTAAACACAGTTCTAACCACTTCACACGCTTCGGTTGCCACCTGTCAATAACTTCATCCATTCCATCATCAGTGGCTGAAGTGTAGGTGGAACAATACCCCTCCAGTCGTGGAAAACGAATCATATGCGACAAAACGTGACTACGATGTTTTGCAATGAATGGTGTAGAGTAGAGTCCCATTATGCCCTGTTTACATTCTCATTGAACTATGCTCCAGCTGTATAGTACGAATATAGCGATGCATTCACATTTGATGAGTGGATTACAAAATGACAATTACTTTGCCGGTGCTGGAGAATGGCGATACGCCCACAGCAGTTGGTAACCCTCAGCATATCGAGTGAAAGGAATTTTTCAGTCACTAAAACAGTGATCCACCATATTCCACTAATTTTAGATTCCTTTTGAGTTGCAAAATGATCCTCTACTCCATCAAAGAGCATGTATTACTTTCCTACCAAGAAAACCCAAACCTATATGTGAGCTAACTCTTCTTGACCAATAATTAAACCTGTACCGTTATCAAACTTCATTTGTTGGAAAAGATCTTCATCCATTAGCCACTTTATCACTTCTCGTATGGCATTTTCGTGTAGCTATCCTGAATGGCAAATATCTAAGTTAACTCATCCGTGAGACCACTGACGCGATGGTATACGGATACTCAGGAAAAATTTGCCCGAAACGAAATCACGCTTGACCTTTTAACACCACCAACTACCCCGTAACCACTAAGACAGAAAGTTTTATAGAGAGGAACAAGAGAGAGTTGAAGCACCATGAATCATGTGCTTGACGGATCTGCGAGCATGAAGAAGCACAAAAATCCGTTAAGAAAAGGTTACCGCGTGCGCTTATTGTCTACGTAATACGAACGTCACGTTGCTGGATGAAGGTGATTCTGTTAGCCTTTGTGTCAAAAAGGGTCAAGTCTGGAAGTGTTTGGTTTCTGTGAAGAGATGGAGTTGTAGGTACCGACTTTGCAGTGAGGTCATTTGCTTTGGTAATTTACAATTACGACTATAGTTAGACTTGTGCAATCTAACGAACGGAAAAGAAACATGACCATGCGTTAAATAGTGCCTAACTGGCGGCCTTTATTCAATGCAAGAATCATTACTAAATGTGCTCTGTGGTATTTGTAATCTGAGCTTGTGGTTATCGATTACTTCCTCAAAATTGTTGTACAAAAGATGAATTAACATATTGGTATAAAATATTCTAAATGAATTCATCACGGTTAAAAACTGTAGCAAGTTTGAGATGGTCCTCATCTGAGACGAATGAAGAGCAACCTTGAGCTTGATCACTGGAAGCGTAGGTTATTGGTCGGTCATTAACGATGGATTCAGCCTCGACCAGAAAACTTCTTAATGGGTCAGAATTTAACTTGACTCGTCCAATCACTGTTTTAAGCGTGTTCTTAATCGTCCGAATCAACCTTTCCCAAAACCCGCCCCACCAAGAGTTATACTATTACTCCCAATACAACACTCAAATTCCCAAAACAGATCTTTATTGTGTGACGACTTAATACTCGTACGCAATGAATGCTCTCGCTTTTTATACTGCTTGTTCTACATAGAATTAACATTACAGTTACTTAATGTTACAGATCATACGCAAGTAAGCAAACAACAAAGGAATACAGACAATTTAAAGAAAGAAAAAGAGCCAACGCACAACAGCAGCAACGTTGGCTTAGGTTTTACATACCGCTTAGCACATCATTGGTTTGGCTTTTATGGTTTGGGTTTTGCAATTGTGCATGATAAGAAGCGGTTAATGGAACTGCTTTGCCTCAGCAAAAGAGAATAGTACTGTATTTTCTTTAGAGATGATGCTGGCATATTATTCTCACTGTTATCAACCTGTAATTTGACTGATACCTGCTATTGTTGTTTACAGTATGTATGAGTATGTAACTCAAGGGGCTCTTTCAACTATAAAATTCCATTTAATGCGTTTTTGAGAAAGGAATCCATGTAACACGTCATCGTCTATAATATCACCAGCTTAGTTCAGCTCAAAAGCAGCTCGTCGAAAAGTTTTGGCGTTGTCCGAAAAAATTTATGAAGGTACACACGGCTTTGCAATGAAGCGTCTTATTGCCATTAAACATCCGTCAGTAGTCATGTTGGTCACCAGCTCTAAATGGACCGCCGCACTACATGTGCGATCATCAAGTAGGACTTTTGCATATATTCGCTGGAATTCGTGATGTAAAACAAGGGACCCGCAAAATCGATACCCACGTTATTAAATGGTTTTGTCAGTGTTATTCTTTCTTTGGGCAGAGGGGCAAACGCTTGAACAGCTGGTGTACCAAACAGTTTTTTTTTACAAATGTAACACCTTTTGATGATCTTCTTTATAAGCTGCCGACCCCTATGGATCCAATTCTTTTCTCATAGCTTCGTGAGAATCATACCAATGCCTCCAATAAGAAGTACCGTACATCGCGAGCTACATAGCAAAAGTTTTGGGTGCGTTTCATCAAAGGTGGCATCTAAGAGTTGTTGGCGACTGCCTAACCTTAAAAACCCGCTGTCGTCCAAAAAGGAGCAAAGCTCTGCTATTGGAGAGCTTCTGTCGACTGGTTGGCCTTTCTGCAAAAATCAGATCTCATTAGCATAAACCTCATTTTGAATATACCTGACCCAATAATTTTCAGCGGAATCAAGTTCCTCTACCGTTAAGTGATTGCTATTCGGTCCGGCTCCCTTGCGGCAAATTGCAATAAATCGTTGAACCCAAGCTGTTGTCCTTAGCAAACGCCCTCCAGGATTAATAATGGTTCGCCATTGGAGGAAGCACCTCTTTCTTCTGTTGTTAAAAGGACAGTTTGGGACGCCCCATCTTGATCCTCGGTAGGTAAACACAACTCTTCCTCATCAGGGAACTTAATTAACCACTCTGGTTCTTGAAGCCAAATCGTAGATTTCTGTAGCTTGGCTCCCGATATACCTCGTGTAACCAAATCCTCTGGATTTTCCTTACCGCTGGAATGACCCTAATCCACTAATCTTGTTAAACTTCTGATCTCTGCCACTCGTCATTGTATATACGGCTTCAAGAGATTCGTTTCTCCGTAAATCCAGTATAGAGCAATTTTGGAGTCTGACCACAAAAGATACCTCTGGACTGCTAACTGCATGGTACGCCTCAAATAAGAGCACAACCACGTTGGTATCAAGTCAGCTGTCAACTCCAACTTAGGCAGAGCCAACTTCGCTTCATTGTTTTCCTTCAGCGGCGTAACTCTGCTCTTAGTGCAAAGAAATGAAATGTTGATATCGCCATGAACGCTTATACTTTTAACATAAGCTACAGCTCCATAAGCCCTTAAATTTGCATCGGTTAAAATACGTATGTAAGTTGTTTTTGATTCTTGTAACGGCAATGCTGACCTCGGAATCGTCATGTTGGCTAACTGAAGAACCCCATTTATTCCCTCATCCCACTCAGGTAATAATTCTGCTGGAATGTTCTCGTCCCAGCTTGTTTTCCTTTTCCATAATACTTGAAATGGGATTTTCATCTTAATAACCGTTGGTGAAACAATGCAAAAAGGATCATAAATTCGGGCTATCACCTGCAGCACGATTTGCCTACTCCCCCTACTAGCGCACAATTGGAGACTTACTAGCGATTTCAATGGTACCTGTAGTTCGTCCGAAAAAACATGCTATATGAGGCCTAAGACCTTGTGGGTGGTTCCAATTACGTTACTATAAAACATTGAACGTATCTTGTGACTATTTAAATGCCATTTTCGTAACGACATGGAACCAGCTTTCATTATTTTAATAGACTCTCGAAAAAATACCTCCCCCTACCGGTGTTGAAGCTTAATACCAGGTCATTCATATAAAATAACTTCGACAAGGCCGCACATGTTTGCGGATATTCGTCCTTATTTTGGCGTAAATGGTGTTTTATAGTAACAGAGAGGAGAAAGGGACTACAATTCACTCCAAAGGTTATGCGAGTCATTCTAAAATCCTGGTACGTACGATCTTTAATGGACGAAAACCACACAATTCGATGTTGCATTGCAAAAACGCCTTTTCGATATCGGCTACAAGTGCAAATGGACCCATTCGGAAGTTAAGTAATATCTCTTGCACATGGGCCAGCACATTTGTTCCCGTCACAATAAAACCATTTAAAGATGGCTGTGTTTCTGTATGAAACGATGCGTCGAAAACAATTCTAATTTTCGTAATTTCACTTTCTTCCTTATAAACGGGATGATGCGGAAGGTAAAAGGTCCTTTTTGCTTCCCTGCCGATAACAGGTTCCGCGATACGATGTTTCACTAGATCTTGAATTGTCCCATCATATTCTAGCAACTTTTGAGGATTTCTTGAAAGGCGACGTACTAAGGAATATACACGTGAAACTGCCTGCCCTCTGTCCCCAAGGAAACTGGAATTTACATCTTTCCAGGGTAACGACGCAATATATCGATCTCCCGATTGCCGAATGCACTGCCTGATTAATATGTTTGTCGTAGAAATTTTTATTCCGATCGACTCAAGGTCGCACATCGCCGCTAAACTATCTGAAGAATATTCGGATGCAGGAAAAACCTTAGAAACAAAAAATGCTGCACTGTAACTTGCCTGGTTGATGATATCCTTGCATTGTCCATGCAAAAAGCGTTTCAACAATCGCAAACGCTTGGTAATTTGTTTTTGTTTCCCAGTCACTACATCCCAATAGTAGTCAGCGCCTATTAACATGCTTAGTCCAGCTTCTGTCGCGATTCTATTGTTATAAACCTTGTCAGCAAGTCTAAGATTTGCAAGGAAACACACATTTTCCACTTTCAGCATCTAGGAGATCAATGCAAATTTGTGGTACAACCAAGGCTTCTATTTCCACTGCCCTATGATCATACTGACTTCTCAAACAAATATTCACTTTTGTTAAAACCTTTTCTCGAGATTTCGATGTTGAACCGAAGGGAACGAATATTAACTTGGCCGATATAGCGCAGCTTTAACCTTTTTGCAACACTCTCGCAGATGTAACTATTTTGACTGCCACCATCGATGACAATTCGTAGCAAAATATTATCCTTCTGTCTCTTTCCTTCTCCAATACAGAGTGCGGCTTTCAAGAAAACGTTTGAATATGCACTGTGTGAGTTGCACATGAAATTTGTTGACATCCTTTTGTTTTCTTCATTTTCACCCTGACTTTGTGTAGTAGTAAGTAAAGATGTTTTTTCAAATTTCGGATTGCACATGGTGGTGATGTGGTTTCCCTTGCATTTACTGCACCTAATCCATTTTGCACTTCTGCACTTTTTAGATGGATGTCTCTTTTTCGCACATTTAAAAAATTTACCATCCTTTATAAGGATGCCTCTTTTTTGCGTTCCGTTTGCTTCCTTTTCTCTTTCGCCGCTACTGTGGCTACTTGGTTCCCGCTCTTTTATTCGGTGGTACTTTATGCGGAGCTCTGTTGGCAGACAACGCAACAAAATTTAATTTAGCATGACGTCATATTGATGTGACGGCACATTTAACGTTGCCAGAAACCGTCTGCATGTAGTGATGGAATTGTAAAGACTTCGTAGCATAGATAAACTAAACTAGATGTTAAACTCTACTAATACTTTTGTAAACGCTTAACTTTCGCACAGCCAACTGTAAGTGAATTCCAACACTTTTGCATCTCTATAACTTTGTTAAAATTTGCTAGAATGAGAGCAATTTACAAGTAAAATTGCTAGAATGAGAGCGATTTGCACGAGTGTGTGTAATGTGGATGACGTTTTTTGGTTCAAATGGGCGTGGTTTGTATAAAAAGGAGATAAATTGCCATTGATCACAATTCACACGTATTCACGGACAGAGTCTCACGGATAGTGACGATCAGTAGAAAACCGGTTTTGATTTTCCAATATCTGGAAAGTTTGATATCTAGGTATAGTTAGTCTATGCTTCGTAGACTGTGCACGTCTGAACTTGGATGCACTGGACGAAGCGAAATATGCTGTTGTATGTGGTTGTCAATTATCCGTTCTAAACGTACGTCTACTGTTGTTTGGATGACATCAAATTTGCAATTGTGTTTGTGGCTTTGGCGGCTTCAACTGCGCTCATTTCGAAATTAGTTTGTCGTTGTTTTTTCATCTACATAGATAAATTAAAATTAGGCTTTAAAAGATTTTAATGTGGTAAACACTTACCGCCGCAAACGTTTTTGCAAATCCTGAAGTGCTTGGCAAAGTCTGGGAAGTTTCACCACTCTCAGTGGCTGATAAATCTACCGCTAGCGTATCATCACAAGTTACCTATATTTGAAAATTTAAATACATTTCATTCGTACATTCAAACTAAGTAGATATTTGAGTTAACTCACCGGCAAAAAGGAAATATTTGATGTTCCGCATATATCGTCACTGCTATCATTCCAAAAGCGAAGTTCATCGTAGCACCACAATTTCGGCATGTACACTTCATTGGTACCAGCAACACTTCTTTTGGAACTAATAACTCGTCCCTTTTCCTTTTGATACTGAGTTTTTAGGGTCTTCAGTTTCAATATAACGTCCTTCAATGTCGTTGCTGGTCAACAGTTTTTCAATTTTTCAGCGATTTCCCTTAAATTTGCACTTCACACGATTCTTGTAATCTACATTACGAATTTGATACAGATTTGGATACTGTTCAAATAGAGTTATTAGCTCCATTGTCTGTTCACGGGTCCAGCTTGTCATTTTACTTTAAATTAAAGGGAGAACTCTAGGAAAAATTTATACAACTTGTTGCGTTCACCTGATGAGACCTTTCCCGTATCACAACACTTTTAAAATGAAAAGTTACGTCCTTTCCCGTATCATAACACTAGCAAAATGAAAATTTACGTCAAAGACGGTATGATTTGGAAACGAAACATTCATGCCCAGGTAGAAAGTCATAACAACAACCTTTCTCTTTCCAACTTACTGAAAATCTAACTGTTTCACCCGACATGCCTTTCAATTCGACACTTGTGTGGCCAGGCACAAAGAAAATCAAGATAGAGACAACAATAGTGTTCTTCATTTAAAAAATCTAGTCCTCTTATTTTTCAACAAGGAGCACATTTCTGGTGAAGCATTGTGTGTAGTGCCTGTTTACATTGTGCCTGTTCACATTGGTGCGGGCAGGAAGATTGTCCGAAAGAGAGTGAACGCTTTTTATTGAAGTGGGAAGAAGAAGGTTTACTTACACCGAGAATCTATTTCTAAAGTGGATTCTCGGGTGCAACACATCGTTTTTTTCCATATCGTTCCATTTCTGACATATTTTTTCATTTTAGTTTTGATCGTTGATGAGAAAGGAAGTGTGAAGAATAGGAGAAAAGGTATATTTCAGGCCAACTGCTCAAATTTAAAAATTAAAAATTCTCCGATTCAAGTATTCCACTTGTCAAAAAGTCTTTCAACCCCATGACAATGTGAACACGACGTTCATGGCGAAGACTTTCATCCCGTCGCCAATAGCGTAAATACATTTCAGGTAGGTATAGTTCCGGCAGTCTGTATACCGTGGCATGTGTCATTTCAGTAACAGATATGATCTAAGTAGGAGAATTGTTAGCTCCTTTTCTGTCCCTCGGAAATAGAGACTAGGTAAATAGCTGTCAGTAAATGAATGAACTTTAAATCGTGAAGGTCATCCACCACCCTCCATATTGGAAAAATGTATAAATTCTATTTTTCGAAGTAACTAAGAGGCTCGGATAATCACGGATTCAATGTAGATGACCCAGCAAAACGAATGGATATTTGGATCTGGAACAGGCAACGGGTGCATCCGAACACAAAGGCCCTAGATTGCTGTAAAACAGATATCACCGCCATCTAGGAGAATCAACCACATATACTAAGGTGATTGCTGAAGAGCAAGTATCTTTTAACAACAATCTGCATCAAAATTTGCCAATATCCACCTGATGTGCGTTCATCAGACATAGAAAAAGTAGTTGATGCTACTAAAAAGCTCCTCGACAAAGTCTACGAGCAATGCCCTAAACATGATGTTAAAATCGTTTCAGGTAATCACCCGCAATTATTTTAACATCAAGTTCGGAAAAGGGGATATTTTAAGTAGCACAACTAGAACGCATAGTCTCCATGTGACAACGTCTGCAAATAACTGACTTTGCTGCGGGACGAAATATCGAAAGATTGTTCCAATACTCTCTAACCTGTACTCCAAAAATAAATTTATTTTGTAATGAACTTGATAAATAAATTATTATAAATTAAATTAAAATTAAACAATCAGTGGAATCGATGACAAGAAGCCAATAAATGGCCTAAGTAATGTGATGGATTTCATCAATCATCTCTACAAAACCCCTGACATTTAGTGCTCGTAGTTACAACAATTTTTCTATGAGAGGCGCTGCATAGAAGGACGAGAGCAAAAAGAAGGAAAAAAAAAGAGAGAACATGGGAGCAATTTAGGAAATGTAGACGCGTGGAAGTTGTAACAAAGGTGAAACAAATGTGTCTGGGCAAGAAGACCACAAACAAACTGGAATACCTCTCATGCACAATTTGAAGAGGACCTCAGGCTTCTTGTCAGGATTGATTGAAGTTAGTCACCTAAAGAATGCACCATTCATTCGTCACCATTTCTACTTTAACCACATAGACGAGATATAAATTCTTATAAACTTGCTTTCCTTATAGTCACCACGTCACTACCTATTTCATCCCGTGAATGTCCTCATTATAAAGGTATCATATCTTTTGCCCAGTTAGGTGAACTGCATGTGGAATGAAGTTCACATGCTCCAGTATTCTTAGTTTACTATTAAAAAGCTGTACAGTTGTTAACAATGAAGTGATTATCTGATTTTATCTACCAAAGACGAAAGGAGTCAACCAAACTAGCCACATTGGGAACGACACACGATACATTCTGGCTGTCCGAAATCTCCGAACGGTTAAAATTTACTCTGATCGCTACATTTCGCATAGTGGGTAAAAGCTGCAATTCAAACAGACTACTGTAAACTTCGTTTTAGTAATGCGCTAGCATAGGCCAGAGCCGAAACCCCTTGTGATTAGTCAGATAACTTTCTTATTTCATCAATATAATTATAGAAAAACTTGGAATCTGCTCTATGGCACAAGGAGAGCGGTTTGCTGAACAAAAGTCCTCTCAATCAAGGATATTAGATAAACCTACATACATATTACATATTATTTATCACCATAATAAAATGTGTTTAATACCACTTGGGTTTTTTAATCTGATTTCTGGAAGACCGTTTCTTACACAGATACATTCTTAGGCAGAGCAAAAGAAAAATTATTTAGACTAAGCAGAAGAGTACTCGCAAAAATCAGTTTTCAATAAATAAGCCAATTTATTACTCCATTCTTTTAAACTTCAGAATGAAGACTTGGCGCAAGCCAATTCATTGAAGAACTTATTTGACTTAATAATTAAATTTAGTAGATCCAACTATACTCGTTTCAGAATCGATTTCAATTGAATGAAGCTCAATTTAAACGCAAACAAAACGTTGGGGTCCCCACAGTCAATGTTTAATATCCCGCCACAGTCGCGTCGTGTCGTGTGCATCGTGGGGAAAAAATGTATGCCACAGTCTGCCACTTATTTGCGTATTTAATGAAATTTAGCAGCGTCATCATTATTATTTGACAGCTTCAAGCCTCTGATGGTGCATACTTGTTTTGAAGAATTTGAATACATCATTGTCGGTTCACAAGTTCATTGCTAAGTAGCACACCCAGAACAAAATTACTAGGGAACTGTGTGATAGGTGCGTGCGTCATTTAGCTCGCCTTAAACTCGAAGAGCGACAAGATATTTCTTCTCTCACTTTCAAATTTAAACTTTGCCCAATCCCACCCTATAGTCGATGATGTAATAGATGGCAAAGTATTCGTATCTACAAGGTTTTGTTTTAATTGAAAGTTCTCCCAACTTCAATACCAACAACTCTGAACCTTTGTGCCTCCCAGAGATTGAACGAACTTAATTGCAATTGAGAAGATTTATTCAACTACAGCCAGACTAGGTAAAAATTTTCATGAATTTCTTTGAAATGATGACAACATCATAATTTGACCCGTCTTGTGATGAGGCCTAGTCTAATCGGGAATTTGAACGTAGAGTGCAGCGCTTAAGTTGGCTTAGTAATTGCGTTGCGCATGCGAGTTTAGTTGTTCATCGTAAATTGGTTATTTCTTATACGAGTTTCCCCAGAAATGCTTAGATAATCGGCCACCACAATGACGCTTTACTATGGGTAAACAATTGCGAAAATGACCACAGGCCAAGAGATGATAGTTTGTGTGCAACTTTATTTGTGTGGCCGACTCATTTGAGTTTTCCTTTGAAAGGAATTTCAATAAGGATAAAAACAGCACCTCTCAGTTTACTAAAAAAAATTGCGTAGTACTGATCAATGTCAAAATGTATGTACTGATCAATGTTGTATGTATGCACAGCTGTCATGGAAGCTTGTCTTGTCAAATTCTAAAACCGGTTTTACTTTCTAAAAATTAAATTTTACGGCCCATGAACCTGTTGATATTGTACTTAATAAAAAAAAAAGTGATGGGTTAAACAATTTAGGAAAGTACTCGTAAGATTCAGTTAAAGAGCCAGTGCATACGCGGTGAAAAATTCAATTGACGTTTCAGATTCGCGATTATAGATTCCATGTGAATACACATACAATAAAGTAATTTAACCGCGCAACAGTCCGGTGTGGACTAATTCTTGCTCTCTCCGCTCACAGAGAGAGGAAAATTCCGACAATACTTTTCGAAGACAGAAGTTTCTACTTCGGAGACAGAAAGAGTGATTGTGTGAGGAAAATTTTGTTCTGTGATTGCGTGTGTGGTTTAGAACTCGAACCTAGACCTCTGGCGTAATATTTCTCGCCACGTTAACCACCTGAGACATTAGCTGGTATTACTTTTGATGACATCTTACAGACCAGGACGGTCAATCAACATGCGATCCCACAAAGCTTGACTCCTAGCTAACTGCCAGCAGTGTGACGCTTAAGAAAAGGGTTTCATATACTACCCCATTGGGGTAGAATTGAAAATCCTTCGGTCTGGAGCACTGCTGTGCAGGCTCTCTATACGACCTGGCTATCTTAATATCTGTAAACGAAGCCGTCTGATCAGATCCATGTCATTGTGCAGAGGATATAATTCTTCGTTACATCTTCTCTTTCACATTCCGTCAAGGCGACCGGGGCCAAATATCATACGGAAAACAGGGATGATGAGGGTGTCTATAGTGTCTTCTTAGTTGCTCGAGATACTCGTAGGACTTGGTAGAAGTCTGACTCTGCATATAACCATATATATATAAAACATATGAAGAGGTGGTGGGTATCGATTTGGTATTCTCGGGTATCCTCCAAGATCTCGAATTATCAGTTCACTCAATTCAGGGAATCCCATTTCTACCGGCCCAGACAGACGATGCTTGGACTCCATTCAGTGGGCATGTGTTACCCAGACAAACTTGTACATATGAGCTGGTGCATGCTGCTTACCAGATTATTTTCTCCAGCTTTCAAGAATTTGGGGCTTAAACCATCGGATCCAGAATATGTGTTAGACTTAAGTTTGGCTAGACCCACCTTCACTTTGGTCAGGTAGATGGATTTTCATCATCTTCGCCATTTAACAGTCCGTATAAGTGGATCCAGATCCATCGGATTCAGAATATATGTTAGACTTAAGTTTGGCTAGACCCACCTTCACTTTATTTTGGTCATGTAGATGGATTTTCATCATCTTCGCCATTTAACAATCCGTTTAAGTGGCTCTTTCGAATTTTTAGCACGAACTATGACTCAACTCCGATGTATTTTTGGTCATCGGTTCGGGTTTTGTTGTTCTGTAACATCTTTTTATCTTCTGGTAAAATGTTTGAAACTCCTTCCTGCAATAACATCCCTCGATCTCTTCAACTTCACATTTTCCCTCGTAGAAATTTGTGTTAGACTTTTTTCCTCTGCCGGTAGCTTCCGATACCAGCTCTCAATTCGGCTTTCGTCCTCGCATGCAGTGTTTTAAGGTACGCCTCCTGGTTGACTGAAAGTGCACGTGCTTTCCATCTATCGTAATGTGATATCATAATACTCGATCACGATCAGTTCCCATTCTCATTTCCGGAACTTTCTGTGGTAAAACTTTATTTTCCATTTTTTCGTCCATGAAAAAGCTTGCTATAAAAAATGCATTTTGCTCGCTAACTAGATCCAAAGATATTATCGGAAGATGACCCTCGTCTGAAGAATCCTGTACAACAGGTCGAATTAATAAAGTTCTGATCATTGATCAAAGTCTAAGGTGATTTCGAATGGAAAATTTAGGAGCAACAATTGCATGAGATTATAATTATTTATCTTCAGCAAAGATGAAATCGCTCCCATGATTAAAGCTTTGATAACTCGTATCATCTTGAAGCGTGGGACACAGAAATAATTCTTTAGTATCTTAAAAAAGGGAGCCTAATTGAACTCTATGACACGCAAGGGCATACAGAACATAAGCAAGTTAGTGAGTTATTCCTCTATGGGGTGAAATTGAATGCACATGTACATATTTATGTATGTATATGTAGCCTGATAGTGGTCCCTACCAGCTTTGAGTCATGCGATCCTGATTCTTTAATTTTAAACAATTTTCTGATTCGCCCTTTTAAAACTCTTTCAACAACTACTAACTTAGCTACTTACTAATGTTCGAAAAGACAGTGATCACTGAACACTAATTGACTCCAATAGGCAAACCTTTTCGTACTTTCATTTTAGTGTAAAATTGAGAAGTACATACGTTTTGTGATAAAATCCCTTGTGCCTATACGATCACCTTCTCAGTACATTCACTTTCTGTTCCTCGATTATCGTTCAAATTACTGAGAGACGAAGAAGACCCTCGGTGCCATCTGCACTGAGCTTATACCACACCACCATCATTGATGACATCTAAGCAGATGGACAAATCTCCCAGAGAAGAGGTGCTGCCGTGATGTAGAAGAACGAGTGCCTTTCTCTTTTAGTAGTTGATTTCGATCGGCTTAGTGCGCGATTTATTCGAAATGAATTTCACAGATTCCTAGATATCATAGCACATGGATCTCGGTGCAGTACTCGCAAAGATGCTTCTTGTTTTTTGGCGTCTGCTATTATTTTCAATCGAGACATCGGCGGGGCTCGCATTAGGCTATGCTTCCGTACAAATAAAATATCAGACAAGCTTGTTTTCCAATGAATCTTTGACAAAGCAGCTGCGGTACTGTTGAATATGTTATGTCACAAAAGCCATAGCCATCCTCCATGGGGCTAACTAATGTCTGAGTGTCTAGTGGGAGTGGGAAGTGGCACTGTTGACGCAGATGAAGAAATCGCTCGTGATGGTGATGATGATAGTTACTCGACGGGATTCAATTTAAAGTTACAAAAAGAGAGAAACATCTTCGAAATTAGAAACAAATTTTCATTAGATGTTTGTTCATCCGAATCGTTTTGTATTCGTATGATTTCCAATCAATTGCAGATAACGAGATGCATGAACGTATGCAGAGATTCACTCTAGGGAATGTAATCCACAGAAGCACAGAAAGGATTGGGTTGCTTTTGCTTTAACTTAGAACGCGAGTCAAGTACACGACAGGTAACGATTTAATTAGGATTGTGGAATTTATGATGCAATAGCTTTAGAGAAGTTATTTTCTGATTGTTGAATAGAAATACTCGAGGTAGGTGTTGTCCTTTATGTATATGTATATATCGTTGTCACACCCATTTTATAATTTCATAAAGGCATAGGCCTCTTGCCTATCAAAGTGGTTATGCAAAAGCTAACAAATTGATTGGGTCCTCTTTCAGATAATAAATTTTGGGCAGTTGCATATAACTTCAAGAATTTTTAGTATTAACTAAACGTTGTCACCTTGTTGGTATTTAAAAAGGATCAGAGGCTAATACTTACTCTATCAGCTGTTATTAAGAATCTCAAATGAAATGAATGATGAGAATCGATATCTTATTACCTGGAAAAATGGCTCAAATTCTCCCTTTAAAGAGAAATTGTTGGAACTCTGTTGAGCTAGTGTGTTTTTTTTTTTTTTTAAAGCGGAGCAGAAGTCTTGTTTTCCTCTGTGGAAATATCACATTAGATCATTGGTGTCCATCGGCCCTACCTATCCATGTCCTAACCATCTCAGGCGAGTGATACTCGTATAGTTCGTCGTTGAATCTTCTATTCTAAAACTCTTCAACGCAAACGGAACCTAATATAATTAATATTACAATATATTCATTATCTTTAATTTTATTTTATATTTAATAGAATTGTAGGCAAGAGGGTGGAGGTGGGCGCAAAAAGAAACACTTGTTTTGTCAGGCGGTGTTATCTTTATTCGGTTACAAAGAGAAGAAGGAAAAAAAACTGCATTCTGCTTCTATTTATAGCAAAGTGAACTTCGGTTCAATGATCTGATCAGGTGGTCCGAATATTATTAGTTTTGTTAATAGATGTCGTTGGCTGAATGTTCGAAAATTTTTTTTTTGAACAGGGTGCTTTCTTATATTTCTTGTGATTTTTATATGTTCTTTTTACTTTCACCTACAATTCGGCCATCCTGATCAAGTAATCGCCCCGATTACATAACGCATTTTTTCAATATATGTAAAATAATACTGCATAGGTATGAATATGTGATAATAGATATAATAGATAAGAATATTAGTACAAAATAACAAAATTCAGTTCTTAAAAAAATTAGAGAAGCTATTCAATAATTCATTTCAATTCAATCAACAAAAGAAAAAAATACAATGCGATACTAAAAATGATACAATGATATCTCAATGAAAATAGGTTTGGATAACGCGATATAATTATGTAATTTGTAAATGTGAATATCAATTTTCGGATGGAGAATCAAGATTTTCCAAGTTGTCCCCAACTGCCTCTTCACCGTCTTCTGAACTCCATAAGGCCTCATGTTATCTGGAGAAAATATACTTTTGTACGGCAACCGCAATACTTGCAGCCCATCGATATCCATAATCAAGTACCGATCATTGGGTAAGACTTTCTTGACCTCATAAGGACCTCGATACTTGGCAAGAAGTTTTTGATTTACACCTGGGGCAGCGGCTGTATTTCGAATCATCACATACTGACCTGGTTTATATACTTTAGGAATTTTATGTTTCTTGTCAAAATAGAGTGTTAAGTGCTTGGGTTTTTTTAGTTTTTTCATGCGCTTGGGCCCTAATACCTTTAAAGTTAGCTTGTTTTGACTTTCTCCTACTATCAAGGAGATAGTATGATGTACACCAAACAATAAAACACTTGGCGTAAAACCAGTACTCCTATTGATAGTATTGTTTTGCGCGTATTCTGCCTTAACCAAGTGCTTATCCCAATAACTGGTAGTGTTAGAATCACATTCTTTGGACAACATCGGCACAATTATACGATTTATACGCTCTACCTGTCCGTTTGACTGAGGAGAACGCGCGGCAGTTTTCACGTGCTGAATATTATTTTCGCGTAAAACGTCGGTGAACTCCGTTGACGTGAAGCACGTTCCACGATCTGATACAATGCGATCGGGCCGCGAATAATTATCAAAGAACGATGTTAAACACTTTATCACTTCGCTACTTTGGGTGGACTTAACATGATAAAGTTTTATAAATTTAGTGAAATCATCAATTACGAGGAGAACGTGTTTTTTACGCGACTGTGAATTAGGCAAGGGACCAAGGTGGTCAATATGAAGTGTATGAAATGGAACATCTCCTTTAGGTATGGAATGCAAATTCCCTTCAACTTTTCCTGAGTGGGGAGAGAAATATATGCACTTCAAACAGCCTCTTATGTGCTTTTTGATTTTTTCTTTCATATTAGGAAACCAATAGCACCCTGATAGATGCTGAAAGCACTTTTCTACCCCAACGTGACACATCGCTTCATGATGCGTACGTATTACTTCGGTTTCCATATTTGATGGAACGTAAAAGTTGACCTTGCCTTTGCACTTCCGGTATATAAGACCGTCTATCATCTCATAAATGGGGCTTTCGCTCTTTTCTAACTCAGATACAATCGACTTAATTTTAGGGTCGTGCTTCTGGGCAGCCGCCAAGACAAACTCAAACGATTCATCCTCTACATATAAAACATTAAATGAGCGACTTAAAGCGTCAACGTGTGACATCCTATCCCCTTTCCTATGCTCAACGATGTAGTCGAAGCTTTGCAACTCCAAGGCCCATCGTGAAATGCGAGGATTTAAAGATTTTTTCTCTAGTGTCAATGCTAAAGCCTGACAGTCGGTTACAATTTTAAAAGTTACACCTATGAGATAAATTCTAAACCTCCTAAGAGCGTATATAATCGAAAGCGTCTCTAGCTCATAGCTATGATATTTGGTTTCCGTTTCAGTGGCTCGTTTCGAAAAGAAAAATACAGGGTGGAATTTTCCATCGACCTGTTTCTGCATGAAAATTGCACCATAGCCAACCGAACTTGCGTCACAGTGCAGTTCTGTGGCGTTATGAGGGCTGAATAAGGCTAAGACGGTAGATGCTATAAGCTTAGATTTTAACACCTCAAAAGTTTCCATTTCCTTCAAACCGAATATGAATGGCGTGTCCTTTTTCAAAAGGTCATAAAGTGGTTTAGCCACATTCGCAAAACCTTTAATGAATTTTCGGAAATAGGAACAGAGTCCCAGAAAGCTATGCACATTCTTAGTAGACGAAGGTATAGGAAAATTTTTAATCGCGTTTAAGTTACTGTCATTTGGTCGGATACCATCTTTAGTGACTTTATATCCGAGATACACGATTTCGGTTTGCAGAAAACTACATTTGTCAAACCTGAGCTGTAATGAATGATCAGTTATGATATTTATCACTTCGCGTAAAATATTAAGATGTTCTTCAATGGACTCTGTTGCAATGAGAATGTCATCCAAATAGGTAAGTATTTTACCCTTTGAAATAAGATCTCCGAAGACATGCTTCATGAATCTTTCGAAAAAAGAACGCCCCCTCTGTTCTTAAGCCCATATGGCATTCGCGTACATTCGAATTGCCCTAGTGGCGTTATAAAAGAAGTAAACTTCATCGATTCATCTGTCAATTGGCCATGTTGAAAGCAATTCTTAAGATCCAATGTGGTAAAAAGCAATTTATCCCGAAGTCGATCAAGGTGATCTTCTATGAGGGGTAAAGGGTAGATATCACGTAAAGTGATTTTGTTCAGCTCTCTGAAATCTACACACAGTCGCAGCTCTTTATTTTTCTTTTGCACAAGTACAATTGGCGAAGCGTATGGTGAATTGGATTCACGAATTATACCCTTTTGCAACAAATCATCTAAAATTTTCTCGGCTCGACTTTGTGTGCATACGGAAGTCTCCTAGGTGTACACCGAAATGGGATATGTTTTGACAAGGTTATCTCCATTTTAAAATCTGTTTGCGACAAGCGGTCTTTTGGTTGCAAATAAGCGGGCCTAACTATCTCTTTTATTTTACCCTTAACATTTTCACATAAGCTGTTATTAATGTATAGTTGACACTCACCAGAATCTGCCGCTACGTCGATGTTCATAATCTGCTGCAGTTAATTATCTTCAATTGTATCAGCACCAGAAGATGTATATGAAATTTCAGGGTTGGAGGAGCTGGAAACCACTGGTGAATCTCGATATTCGTCGTCGTTAATACTTCGAAAAGCCAAACCTGTTTTTCCAATGAAATCCCGACCTAGAATAACAGGATATATCATAGAAAAATTTTTCACTACTAAGAGATTAATTTGTATAATGGAATTTTGAAAATAAATACGGCTGTTGATACTTCCTACCACCTGAAGTGGGCTGTTGTTGACTCCGCAATAAGTCTGGCTCGTCCTCTCGAGTGTTGACAGTAAGACTGTTGGTAAATACCTCTCCTGCACAAAACTTACTGGACTCCCTGAATCAAGCAGCGTCAACAATCTTAGCGAGATCTATTGGTTTATCTATTCGTAACGAATACAGGACTCAAAATCGTTCATCAGGCCATCCTCAGCTTCTGATAACAAAGAGTCCTTCAAAGAGTTCCCATCGTTTCTTTCAGCAGCCGCAGAAGTGTTCACTTTTTGATTTTTTTGTAGTGTCATGACTCGATTTATGTTGTCGCAGTTAGGAGATATGTGGCCAGATTTTCCACACTTGAAGCAGGTGACTTCCTTCTTGTTACTACTGGGATCAGAGTGTTTAGCAACAGTACTACGACGATTTTGAGAAACAGTGGAATTAACTCTAGTCACTTTGTCGGTGTTATGCTCCCGGTGATTGTTCTTTAGTTTCTCATATTTCCGCAGCGCTTCTTTTAACTCCACAAGGCAGTTAGCATTGTACAGGATACTTTTATTCGTCTTAGAATCAGGAATTCCCCTAATAATATACTGGATTAAGTCCTCCTCTTCCACAGTTCCATGTGTTGCAACTTCTGCAATGCAAAGCACGTACTGTTGCATTGTTTCGTTGCTCAACTTTTTCCGTCTTCGCAGCTCGTTGTAAACGTCTGATGTGGTTACTTTTTTTTTGGAATTCGTTCTTCAATGCGTTTTTTAATTGAGTGCAACTGCGGAGGCTAACAGTCCTGACGAAGAGTCTTGCTGTTCCCTTGAGAAACCGCTTACCGAAGATGAATTTGTTCCTGTCGTCCAGTTCTAAAAGTTCTGAGTACTCCTCGAACTGCTCAATCCAGCGGTTAACGGAGAAATTGTCATCTCCACTAAAAACGGCTATCGAGTCCTCGACGTCTTTGAAGTTGTAAGTTGGAGTCGATTGAATTTCATCAATTTGTAATTCTTTCAGTTTCTGTTTCAATTGTCGAATTTCTTCTTTCTTCTTGCACATTCGTTGAAGTTTTGCTATCTCCTCATTCAGTTGTTCCTCGTCCTCACTACTTTCATCAGGCACGTCGTTATCCGGTGGCGTTGAGTCGTCAGCACACTGTTCTATGGTGTCCTAAGAAAACTCGTTGATCAACCTGGTAAAGTCGTCATCCGAAAAATCCTGCACTGCTTCTTCAACTCGAAGTTTAAGTTCGGCCTTGCTGCCGGTAGTAGGAAATTTTAGTGATCTGAGAATACACTTGAGTCTGGATACCGTCGAAGAATCCAGAATCTCTATCCACTTCTCAGACATTATTGAATTTCCACTTTTCACTCTCGAAATTGACTTCGAATTTAACCGCAGTATTAAATTGGGATGTACACTCAACTGTACAGTAGATGTATTGACCGAATCCCACTTCTGAAATTGTAGGCAAGAGGGTGGAGGTGGGCGCAAAAAGAAACACTTGTTTTGTCAGGCGGTGTTATCTTTATTCGGTTACAAAGAGAAGAAGGAAAAAAACTGCATTCTGCTTCTATTTATAGCAAAGTGAACTTCGGTTCAATGACCTGATCAGGTGGTCCGAATATTATTAGCTTTGTTAATAGATGTCGTTGGCTGAATGTTCGAAAAATTTTCTTTGAACAGGGTGCTTTCTTATATTTCTTGTGATTTTTATATGTTCTTTTTACTTTTACCTACAGAATTAAACTAGATATTTCTAAAATTATAGACAACTTTTGTGCATCTTAATTAAGCTATTGGGCTCAAAATCCTAGAAGGATTTTCTCTCAAAACGACTGAGGATATCCTCATCCGCTTTCGATAAGGTCCACGCTTCTGCGCCATAAAGTAGGACGTATATAGTTAGTTTTTCGGAATAGGGTTATACTACTCAATTGCCTTCTCACCTGACTTCTAAGAACCTAATAAAAAGTTCAAAAACATTTATTTTATTGCCATTTTTGTGGTGACAGCTCTTAATTAGTCTCAAAATAAAAGCAGAAAAAGGAATATTTCATAAATTTAATATTTTTTATATAATTTTCTGCTATGGGACAGGACAGAGTGGCAATGGATTAAACATATAATCCTCAATCTCAATGATTTATATAAAAGGATCTTACGACTTAATCGCAATTCAGTATATATCTGCACATAACATATGCAATATGCAGTGCATCGGCCCATATCGGTATACAAAACTTATTATTAAAAAAAAAAAAACAGAATCTACAATACATATCTACTGTAATATATGCTATATGTCTGCACATAGCAAACAAATCAAGAACCAATCCCACCCACAGAGAGATTCAATATAAAGTAGCTCCTACCGAAACCGCAAAACCATACTTCGGCCGAACACTGCCATCCACAACATTGTGTCATAATGGATTGTGCGCGGCAACCAGATTGAATGAGTTTTAGCCGAAAACCCATAACCGTAAATGTTTATCATCCTGGCAGTGGAGGTCGATTAAAGTGATACACGCGGCTCAAATCGTTGTATACCAGAATGCCATTTAGTCGCATTTATGAAAATCATAATGAAAAAGTCACCGTCTAAAAAGTTGCTGTCGAAAATGGCATGGAAGTACGAGTATGATATTAAGACTCCCGCATTGTATGCTAACCACTCCTTTAAGTCGAATTGAGGTCACAATCGAATGAATATCATTCACCATCTAAGGTTAATCAATTCTTGAATTAAAATGAACTTTTTATTTGTGAGATTGATTATGACAAAAGCAAAGGTTATTCTTAAAGAGCGTGCATTTAGAGCGATTGAGGAAATACATAGGTTTCACATACAGGGCGTACTTTCAGTCATGACATCTAAGAAATTTTAATAAACCTTTAGAGTTAAACGTTTATAGAGATACTAGAATTTAATTCCGTTCTACTATAATAAGTTGGCTAAAGATACTTTTGGCTGGATTAAGATGAAGAGCTTAGATGATTTGTGTTATTCCTAAATATCTACCACCAACAGATGCTTGTTCCGGGCCAGAGATCGGTGACAGACATAACCGAATACGAGGTGGTGTCGAAGTTGCATATACGTCGGAATTGAAGTCCTAATTTCATTGCCTCTTGAAGGTTATCTACAAATATAAGATGGGGCAAAAGTAAAATTATAATGTGAATAGGCTGCCATTTTGTTAGAAATGAAGGATCAGTCGTTCATAGACCTCCAAGGAGATTGCACGTGTTTTTTGTTTCGGCTTTAAAAGTGCGGAAAAATACTAAGTATACTTTTAGGCAGTGGTTTCTCCAAGTGTTCGGTAGCCGAGGTGATAAAGACCCGGACAATTTTTTGTCTTTATTATTTAATTAATTCAAAAAGGCAATTTTTAATAAAAAAGTGTTGGCAGTGTTTGCTTAAAAGTGATGGATTGCGGAGAGCAGTCCGCTATGCCAATAGCCAAAGCCAAAGAGAAAGAGGAAGCTAAAGCCAACCTCTAACTTGGCACACCGTCCCACCCAACCAACGTCCACTGTAAAGCTTGGTGGAGTGTGGGCAGGAAACAACTTCGCTGCATTGGCAGCAAGCGATTCGGACGATGAAGAGGAGGAAATCGAATCTATAAGTAGCAGCATCAAAATGCTACAGCAAAGGGTGCACACCATTAAAGAACAGCAAATGGTCAGAAGGAAGAGGGAAGAGCATGTGCAATCCCAACAACAACAGCAGTCGCAGCTTGGTCAAAAGCAGCCCCAGAAAAAACAACAGACAAATACAATAGCACAAGTGCTACAACAACAAAAGACTAAGAAACACCAGCAGCAACAACAAGAGCAGCCACAACAGCGGCAGCAGCAACAACAACAACAACAACAACAACAACAACAACAACAACAACAACAACAACAACAACAACAACAACAACAACAACAACAACAACAACAACAACAACAACAACAACAACAACAACAACAACAACAACAGCAACAACAACAATAGCAGCAGCAGAGGAAGAAGAAGGAGAAGGTGCCTCCTATCAACACCTATAAATTAGAGGTAAATGCAACCAAGGACCTGTGTTAGTTGGTCATTGGTAATAATTTTAAAATTATGAGATTGGGGAACGATCGCCATGCGATCCACTGTAATACAGTGGAGGGCTACGACTGACAGGTACGAATTTACAAACATTAAACTGTCTGCGCACAATCGTGTATGACAGCGACCATTGCGGTTTTAGCACCGAAATTACAGTTTGGAGGAGTTGGAGGAGTTTGTCCACAGATATTCTTACAACTACAGTAAGACCCGATGGACACGCTTCTCCGCAACCTTGACAAGAGCACTCTCCTCGAACACGCTCCACCCACCGTCCAATAGGAATTTGTCAAACGAGGAGATCGACAATTACCTAATAAAAATGGACGAGACAATTAAACAAACTATGGACACTACAATACCGCGGTATCGACGTACGACTAACGAAGACCTGTTCCGCAATTCTACTATTGACGCACTGCACCGACAGAAAAGTAGACTTCTGTCAAGACTCAAAAACTTGTACAGACAGTTAACTGACAGACAAGACCCGGAGATTAGGACACTGAAGGCGTCGATTAAAAATATTCAAACGCTAATAAAAGAGAATTACAGAATTTCTGTAAGTTTGTATTGGAACAACAAGGTTCGGGCTGTAAACACCAGCAACCCGAATATGTTTCCGCAAATAAATAAACTATTTCGGAGAAAAAATCAAAACGATCTTCAGTGTCTTAAAATAGCCCGGACAACAGACAACGAACGGTTACTGACAATAGCAGGTATTGATCCAAATGAAGCCGCTGACGATGACGACTTCTTTGTGATCGAGGATCTGCAGGAGAAGGTTGAGACCATAGGGGCAAGTCGTCCAGGAAGTATACAAGGCCATTGATATCATTGGCCCTTATTATGACCTGGACAATCGCGTCTTGGTGCACAACTGCTACATTCGAAATGAAATAGAGAATTGGCGATCCAACGACTCTGGTTTCACCCGGTTTAGCGACGAAAATATGGCAAATAATGTCATTGCCAGAGAGGGTGACCTACCCCCATTCATTTCGAAGGAAGAACTCCATGAGATCTTCGACACAATCAGGGCTAAGAAATCAGTGGGGACCGATGGTATTCCGAACATCGTGCTTCGACATCTTCCTCTAGAAGCGGTTGACATTTACACCACCAATGAATAATGCACATTATCCAGCGCATTGGAAAACGGCGGTGGTTCAACCTATCCCCAAAAAGGGAAAGGATATACCCAATCCGGCGAATCTCCGGTCGATAAGTCTCCTTCCGAATATCAGTAAGGATTTTGAAAAGGTAATCAATAGAGCCCTGACTAGGTGGGTTGAGGACAAACATATAGTTCCGGATAATCAATTCGGTTTTAAGGCGGGACATGATATCTCACATGCCGCGTCTAAACTGGTATCCGATATCCAATGGAATAAAGGCAAAAAACAATGTACTGGTGCCTGCCTTGTTGATTTGGAGAAGGCTTTCGACACCGTATGGTTAAAGGGTCTTTTCTATAAACTGGCTAGGCTGGGGATCAGTAAACCACTCTTGTACATTCTTTATAATATGCTAACTAACAGACAGTTCATCGTGAAGAATGATGATGTGACTTCTGTTGGAATATTTCAAATTAAAAATGGTCTTCAGCAAGGCGCGGTCAATTCGCCGATCCTATTTAACATTTATACAAGCGACTTGATAGGCTCACTTCCCCATACTATCGCGTACGCAGACGATTTGATTGCGTACAGAACAGATCCAAAAATCGAGGTTATTAATACTCTCTTACAGCGTGACTTCGATAAGATAAGACGATATTGCGATGACTGGAAGTTGAAAATCAACTTTCAGAAGTCGGAAACCATTCTCTTTAGGACGCCGTTGTCTGGAGCCTCTAGGGATACCAGAAAAAATTGGCGAAAGTTCTCAATCATTGGACAGCACGGACAGCCTCTTGCCTGTCGAAATGTAGTCAGATACCTTGGGATCTGGCTAGATCAGTTTCTGTATTTTGGCAAAAATGTAGATGCTGCTCTGGCCAGAGCTAAAGGCGCCTTTGCCCTTACAAAGAGACTGTTTTATAGCAGCCAACTCGATGCGTGGGTAAAGGTAATCTGCTACATGGCCCTTATCAGGCCCATGCTGGTATTTGGTTGTCCCGTGTGGTTCAATGTACGAGCAAGCTTAATGGAAAAGATTCGGGTGTTTGAGAGGGCTTGCCTTAGGGCTTGTCTTCGCTTGTACAGAACACCAGAGTCGGAGTACAAGAAATTTTATCCTAATGAGGTCCTTTACAACAGGGCGAACCTAATACGAGTGGACAACTTTGTAATTAAGCTGACTCGAAGGCACATTGCAAGAGCAATGACCTCGACGAATAACCTGATATCTGGGGCTTACTACCCCAATTACCTTTACCACGAGAGTGTGCGCTTTGACGGCTTCGTTCCACCGGAAGTATTCCTCTAACTTGATCAGATAGGGTTGATCCAGGATAGATTAGCGGTGCCGTTAATCTTCCATGTCGCTCGGACAGCTGGGGACAGGCGACTCAACTACAACAGAGACGTCGCACACGGCAGTGTGGATCGCCTCAGGTTCAGTAGGGCGGTGGGGAATCGCGATAAGAGGGATGTCGTTCGGCAGCACCAGCATTTCTGGTGGTTGAATGATGGGGAAGATGTTTCGTCGTCGTTTCCGTCAATTACGGACCAGCCTCACTAATGAGGCCAGCTTACATAGGTTTAGGTTAGCATTTAAGAAACATATACATATATCAGTGTATACAAAGGTGTATACTGATATATGTATATGATTGTGTATAATGCCTATGTGTGTTTATGTGTGTATTGTACATTTAGGTTAGGTAGGCTAAGGTTTATTTTAAGTTACATACTAAGTTTTTATAAAAACGAAAAAAATGTCCATATGCTAAGTTTTTGTAAAAAAATTTTTTTCTTAGCCTTAAGTATAGAAAATAAGTATTCCTAAATAAAATGTAATGAAGTCGAAAGACATAGATATAAGTATTTAGAGTAGCTTAGAGTGCCTGTGTGGGGCCAGTAACTTAGTATAAGATTGTTAAGTAATTGTAAGCTAGCATTTAAGCATTTTTTGTTAGAATGTAAGAGTTAGTGTTAAGAAAATAAAATGCATTTAAAACTAAACTAACTAACTAAACTGTTAGAAATGAAAAAAGTTGGGCTCTGTTCTCACGAAAAGTTTACTTGAAGGTGTAAATTGAAAAAAATTAAGTTGAAAAAAATGATATCGATCAAATGACCACTTTTTGAGGTGATGCACAATGTGCTCGTTTTACGGCATTTCGAATTGTTGCTCGCAAAACATCTAGCTCCAAATTGGTGATTTCTTCTTCAATGCTTTCAAAACTTGCAAGGTTTTTGATTTGTTGTGGTAAATGCAAGATTTCAGAAAATCCCAAAGGAAGAAGACTGGCGCCGTCAGATCTGGCGATTGGCCTGCCATATTAAACCGCCAAAACGGGAAATTGGTGGTTCAAAATCTGCATCTTTGTCCGAGCTGTATGAGCGATTGCTCCATTCTGCTGGAACCAACAATGTTCAAGACCCAATTCAGCAACTTGCGGCAAAACAAAACCCGATTAACATCAGTCTGCAGCGCGAGTTACGGTTACGGTGGTGCCGTCGTCGGTATCCTGAAACAAATAAGGGCCAATCACATTTTCACTGCAAATGCCGCACCAATCAGTTATTTTGAGGTTATACAATGGCTCTTCGTGCATTTTATGTGGATTCTCCGTGCCACTGAAATGCAAATTTTGCTAATTTACCTCCGCTTCGCCGCTCATTATGATTTTTCATAAATAAATTATCCTTTTGTTGCACCAGGTTTAACAGAGCATATAAGTAAGTTAACCTCACTTAACGTCAGCGGAAAGCAATTGGTGAACGGTTTCCACTTTATAAGAAAATATTTTCAGGTCTTTTCATGTTGATGCCAAATTGTGTTCATCGTCCTCGGCTACAGCAGTGATATTCTACGTCAAACGAGCAATACGGGGCCGGCCATTTCTTGCGACATCTCTAGTGGACCCAGTTTGCATGAGACGCTCAGACAGGACGTCGAGGAAAACGACGATGAATTTCACGTTGCGTTAAAATAACAGAGTTCCAAGTTCTTCAGGTGTGCATCGCTCCATTGCTTCTTGTCAACTAATTTTCTATCTGTCTACAACTTAATGGCAATCTCAATGTCGCGTGCTTTGGCATGCTTCATATACGCTTTATATCGAACTTACGATAACTTGCGTCAAAAGCACAAACGTGAAATTTGCAATCCGGAATGTCGCTTCGGCGTTGAGCTGACAGATAACGTATCATTTCCTCAAATTCGTTGTACGAGGTAGAGTAGATATGTACTCTTTTTATTTATATTAAAATTTAATTTGAAGAAATAATTTCACAGACAATGTATTTCAATAAATAAATTAAAAAAAACAACACATACATAGTTCAAATTAGTATTTTGTTCAAGAAAACAATAATAAAATAATCACAAAGGGCAATATATGGGAGGCCACACATTCGGAGTAAATACATTACACTATAATCTACATACACAATGTAGCTACAAATCGAACAAATCAACGTATCATGTAATGTCAAAGCGAGCAATTCCAATTTTTTTTACAAAAAAAAAAAAAAAAAAAAACAGTAGAGTTGATAGCCGATAGCTGTCAAACGCTCGACGAAGGAGAGAGGAGCTCTAGTAGGGCTTTGATGTCAAGCTTACGATATTTACTATCAAAAGTGGCAGAAACGCCTGAGGTTACATTTCAGATTGCTCCATAAGAGCCCTTTGTTTCTACTCTATATGTCAAAGGTCGACCGTGAGAACGCGACATTGTGATTTGGCCATAAATATCAAAGCACAATGACACTTGACACTTTTTGCAAAAATTATGGCACATTCACATTATGACATTGCTTCTATCCCACCTTGTATTGAGACTAGGAACAAAAATTATGGTGGATATTTTTTGTACTCAAAATCCTATATTAATTTCTGACAGTTCGTTGACTGAAATAAATTCGTATGGGAAGTTAAAATTTGATACGGAATACGAGTAAGATTAATAAATTTGTTAAAGAAATTTTTGTTTTCAAATACATAGGTACGTATTGGGTTAAAATGTCGAGAAAAGATACCCAAGATTTGAAATAAGTCTTTAGGAATTGTTTCGATGGCTTAGTTTAAATAGAATCGTGCTTTTAAAAAATGTAAACAAAGCACTTGGGAAATACGAATGAATTGTTTCTGTAGTTATTTTTATATTAAGTCCATAGTGAATTATAAAAAGTGTTTATTTAATATATTGTTAAATAACTACAGATACGAATACAGTAGAAATAAAGTTGATAAGCCTGCTTTACTTTTTCATTTCAGCAGTCCTTTACAATATATTGGCTACACACATAACAAAATTAATTGGGGCTATTTTTACAAGTGCGTCGACTGTTTTTTTCCGTATTTAGTTTATAGATTGTATTGTACTTTCACTTAAAACTATCTTAACACAACTTAAATCACTTTTTTAAATTATTCCGATTATCAATAGACCGAGCAAGACAATTAAATTGAATTACTGGTGCACTTAACACATTAAGGGAGCTTTCATAAATGCGTCAATAACACGTCACGCTGTGTTATTAATAATAATACTGTAATAATAAAACGTAAATTTCATGAAGTGCTCTGTGAGTTTCTCGAACAAATCCTCGATTTTCGAAACGAATTTCAAAAATTTGAAATCGTTTTTGTGGCGTCAATCTTTCCATGATGAAATAGCGGACGATCTTGAAAATAAATGATGCTTGGCATCTCAATGTGACAGCTGATTTGACACTTAATCCCTATCGAATGTTTGAATTTACATCGGAGGGTAGGTAGTTATTGTTATTGATATCAAATGCTTTGATGGTGTCATTACTGACTTTTATGTAGTCTTGCAGCAACTACTGAGGCATATTCCTGTTTAATGCGGCTTATAAGATTCTGTCCAGAATACTGTTTGAACGTCTTAAGCCATTTTGCGCCACATTAATCGACACGTACCAATGTAGCTTCCGTCATGGCAAATCGACGATAAACCAAATTTACACACTAAGGCAAATCCTGAAAAAAACCAACGAATTCCAGGTTAATAAACACTACCTCTTTATCGACTTTAGGATAACATTTATGGTTTGGAGCTCTATAAGGCGTTGGCTGAATTCATCCAAAGAAACCGGATCCAGTTATGCCGGCTAACACATGACAATATGCGATTTCGTTAACCATGTGCCTGAACAGATAGTGCCTAGGACTGGCGTTAAAATTAGATGCACTGTCCAGCTATTGGGATACACACATGGCATTGACAACATCGCTCAATCCCATCGATATATCAATCAGGCGTTTGCAGCAATCGAAGGAAAGGCTAGAGAAGTTGGTTTAACTGTGAATGAAGACAAAACAAAATATATACTGTTGACAAGCAAACAAACGTCCATCCACCATTTCGGAAACAATATCATACACCGCGGAGGAATTCACCTTCATCAGAGTGAACTTCAAATCTACTAGAAATTCGACGAAGATTGACTCTAGGAAACTGCTTTTACTTCTACTACTGGGGTCAAAACCCTTGAACAGAAAGACAAAGGTTCTCCTGTGCAAGACCTTTATCCTACCACTTATGGTGCTGAGTGCTGGACGATCAGCAGGAAAACGGAACTAATACTAAGTACCTTTGAATGAAAAATCCTTTGTCGAATTTAAATCCTATTTGCAAGTAGGGGGAATGGAGAAGATACAATCGCGAACTCTACTAGCTGTATGAAGATGCGGATGTAGTCCGAAAAGCCAAGCATTTGCTTAGCTACATCGAGCAGATGAACAGCTATGCTCCAGCTAAGAGAATCTTTGAATCTCAGAATACAGATTCGGGACGATCAGGGGGACCGAACCTCCGTTTTAAAAGATCCAGCAGTCGCGGATGCCAAGATACTTGGTCTTATGAACTGGCAAGAGCATGCGCGAGGATGGAACGCTGCGGTGTCTCATCCAGAGACTCTTCACGAGTCGGGAGCCCGTCACGCAAGCAAGTAAGTATTGTGTCCGCACATTGTCCTTTAAATAAGTATGCTTAATGGACGGTAACGGTAACTATAATTTTTCTTAGCCCGCGCAGTATGCAAACATTTTACTTAAAGGTGTTCATAATTCCTTGGTCGCCCGGTTATTATAAAAAAAAAACTCAGGCTCGAATTATGACTTTAAGGCCTCCGAGTCATATGTAGGGAACAAATGTGACACTACATCGAACCTTAGCTTACAACATGCAGAATGAGGCATATGATAAGAAATAAGGCCATTTCATTGATTAGCCTTTTGATTAGTTATGAGTACGAATTAGTTATTAACTTCAATTATTCAATTATTATGTTCCTAAATCAGAGACGCTGATTTGCCCGAGATGCATTTAATTAAAATCTACAATATTCTGACATCTTAGCAACGAAAGCAGCATCTACATATTCACAAATTTAAGCATCGTCAACGTGCGGAAATATGCTTCACAACTTAATGATCAGATGGCCGCTGAAGGTCCTCTCCCACTTCGCGTTATTCACCAACGATACCGCCGTCTACCTTCTATATGTGACTTTCATTCGTGCAGATAAATTAATTCACTACCAAACCAACTAACTCGAATACGATTTGCATATCGATTCAGCATCTTTTTGTTCACCTCAAGTCGATGGTCGACTTTACCTTCTGTTTACGTGTACGCTCTTGATATTGAGCCCACCGCAGTAGTTGCTTAGATTGATTTATGAATATTGCGGTTGCGTCAGGATCAATCTACACTATCCTATCATCACATCAAACCACATCATATTACTGCTATTGACATTAGCAATGAGTTGACAGCGACTGTGCTCAACATTGAGTAAACAAATTGCCCACCAACCGCATACTACAGTTTTCGTATTTCCTTTCGAACCACAAATTGCAGTAGCCGCTGCATATTTTCTGGATTTCGATCAATAAATTCTGCAGATACGAGTACCAGTTATACTGGGCTAAGAAACCGCCCTGTACACGACTTAGATTAGATAAATAACTGAAATAGTTTTACTGGTGGTGACCACTACATATGAATGAGGTCGACCAGCGACACACGATGGATAGCTTGGAACAAAGAACTCATTGACTTTGCGTGCCACCAGGTTGGTGGTAAGCACGCGCAGTTCGATGGCTCAACTTAGATTACATTAATTTGGTTGAACCAATAATTAATTACTCGTAAGTCTAAGTAAGGCTTGCTTGATAACCGTGTATTTTATTCGCAGCTCCTTGAATTGATGCTGATCCTTCAGGCAAATGGGGGGATTTGATTTGGTTGCATGTAGTGTAGCACATTTTCCGTGAGTGGAAATCACGATGATCATCTTGAGTTCATTATGCGGAAACCAATCCAGTTTAGTACGTCGTGTTACGGAATTGTGAGCAATAATCATCGGAATTTCGAGATAAAATGTGTAGAAGCACGCGACATAGGTTAGCCTTTAAACAGTTTTCTGCCCCAAGAGGAAATATCTTAAGGTTTCCGTAAAAGGCTAACAAACTTGAAATAACAACGGTGGAAAAGTTATCAGATGACCAGCAGTCTACTGGTCTTTTCATGCTCTTCGATGATTTATTGACAGCGGGGCTTAGTTTTAACTTAATTGAAGATGAGACATAGTTAACAACATTGTGATCACTAGAGGGCTCCGCCCATATAATAAAACTTTCAGATGAAGGAAACAATTATTTTATTATTTGGCCAGATATCTATTTTTTTCTCATAACATTTATTAGGTTTCAAGCTCTCAGAACACAAAGTTTCTTCTTGAATCTTGGGCGTAGGGTTTCTATACTACGAATGATACTGCTGTACTATCCGAAAAATGCAAATAATTTTCGTACTGCACGAGAAATTTAAGTCCCTTAACAGACCACGAAAAAGCTGAAAAATTTGCAGGTAACCCAGACAGCTGTTAGGCAGATTTTACTACCATCAACACGTTGGTTGCTACCAGTGGTTAATTTGACGCTGATTTATCGTTAGAGTCATATTTAAGTGGGAGGCCGACTGCTGGATTTGATACCGTGGTATAGCAACACTATATTTTATAGCACATGTCTGTCACCACAATATCACATTAAAAGCTGGTATACCACGAAACATATCTGGTATTGAGATTCGCAATTTTTTGCTGGTATTCCACTTTCTTACTTATTGCAGCGCCACTTTCTCTCTGTTGGCGATTCTTCGACGAGTAATCACAGTGAAAATAGAGAAGAGAACTATTATATCCAAAATGCGAAACAATACAAACGTCAAAGTATACTACTTAACGCTAAAATTACCGGGTTGTAGTATTCACCATACCATGGTATCAATACCAGCAGTCTGTCCAATACATAAGATAAGAAGTCTTGAAGTCTATCTCCATTATGGCTAAATTCGGCAACATTAGCCTAATATGTGCCTGATATATGTTATGTGTTTTCGAGTTACTCAACAGGACATATGTTCAAATTCATTAACATAATGTTAGGATTATCCTAGGAAAATTTAACACAATTTTAGGAAAGCACATTAGGTAAATATTGCCTGCACGACACTACCTCCCACAACGGATTAAGGTTTATCGACTTTGCTTTGGAGCAAAATGTTATCGTAGCAAGCACGCATTTCCCGTATCTCGATATTCATAATTCAACCTGAGGGCCTCCTGATCAATGTATTATATCATCAACCCGACATTGCAATCAAACCAAGGCGCACCTTCGGTATCGGCTTGTATCTTGTTGGAGATAAGTTTAACATCGGAAGAAACTTCCAAAGTCTTTGCCGATCAAATGTTCCTTAATCACGCTCGACGTACTAAGCCATAAACATATTTTCCACAAAACTCGGTGGAATTTGATGTGGTAGGTTTCGCCCGACCATCACAACGAAAGCCTTGGTTTGACGATCAATGCCGGGTTGTCATGCAGAAAAACAGAAAGCAAATAGAGCGCGCTGCAAACAGATCGAAAAAGGGACGAGATTGAGGGAATTCAGAGATTTTTTAGCAGAAAACACGTAAGAAAATTTTAGCAAAAGGTAAAAAGGGTAATAAAGTATGATACATGCGGAAGCTTGCAAAGACAAACAAAGTAAATTCGTGTCTGATTCACAGATAGTGCAGAGGATATGAAATACCTTCTTCGGCGTTCACCCGACCTCAACGAAATAAAAATAGCCATTCCTAGACTTAAATCCAAAATCGTTGCTGGTTCTGAGGTTTTTGGTGAAAAGCATGCAGCAAAACATTTTTGAAATATTGCCTGACAAAAGCACGAATGTAATCTCATCACTGTATGTCCGATCCTCAAAAAAGTAGACCCTCTAGTTTGCGCCAAGTCTGGGCTACCAATCTGCTTTAACATCGACTATAAGATGCGCGAATCTCGCAACCCAAGACCGGAAGACCCGGACAAAATGTCTGACAGGAAGATTTCAACATAGTCAATGACTTGGTTTGCAAATATTTACAAAGTGCTTCGAGTGATTTAGCTGTCAGCAACGTTGAAGGGCGGAGGGCGAGGAGCTTCATTTAACAAAGGATTGTACGGGCTGAAAAGCGACATTGGCTTAGTTTGGAAATTGTTCAAATCTATCACCGAGGGAAAGAACTCATCTTACATAGTCGGCGTGCGCAAGTGGCAAATAACCTCAACCAATTTGGAGTGCGAATTTATAAGCAGTTAGGTAGGGTTGACTAGAGGGGCACATTGGTATAGGTTCGCCCCGGACTGTAGCACCATTGTCCTGTCTCGTATGTTGTTATAAAGAACACACTTATTTAGACTGAGAACAAATTCGAGCGCAAGTTTTCTTTCGCAACTATTACAAGTAAGTGAAAATCACTGCTTTGGATAGAGTTATAATGATAGGGGTTAACCCATAAACCAATTGTGTCGCAAATTTTGTCGTTACATTTTTGCAGTGTTCGATGGAACCGAAGTACAATAATTGCGTTTAATGTGGTACGCAACATCCATATCTAGTTTCTTTTACAAAAAGGATCTTATGTTGGCAGACTTGTTTCCTAACTGATTTCAGTTAAAAAAAAATCCTCTTTTCCCCTTTGAAATGTTGAAATAAATGTGCAGTATATTCGAAAATATATCATTTGTAGTAGTCTAGATGACAGCTTGAGCAGTTTTAAGCGTAAACTGACTTTTCTATAAGAACCAGGGGTTTTCCGTTACCATTGTAACTTATTGTAGATACCAGTTTCTGGCATTTTCCTTTACAGGTACTTAGCAATAATTTCGTATGGTAAAATATAAAAGTTTTTGATTTTTCCCCTGATGGAGCTTATCCTTCTTAAACAGCTTCAACGTCCTGATTTCTGTAGCTTTTAACTTTCTCAAATTAATTTCTGGCGACCTTGCCTCGTCGCGGTTGCCGTTTCGGTCCAACATGTCAAAAGAGGTAGTTGATGCAGTGAAGCCATGTACTTAATAAAAAAAGGCGTAACAAAAATGTTTTTGCAATTTGACATTGAAATCATTCCTGTGCCTTATACTCGTAGGTATTAACTTGTGGCACTACTTAGCTATAGCTATAGCTATAGAAACTGTCCTTTATAACATCCATCGGGGTTTCAGGCCAGTCTTAAAGCAGATTTGCGTGACGGTAGATTACACTTTGTCGATACATACACACATCCGCTGCTAACAATTTTATGGTCTTGATTCATGATTTTTGAGCGATAAGGCATTTTTTATGGTAACGTGTTTTAGCATATCTAGATAGAAATGTACCGGCAAATCTACTCTACACAAACTTATTAATGTAACTTTCAGCCTAGTGCAGACATGGGAAACTGAGCACGGTTCAGTCTTCGATGACGAGAAGAAATAAATCAGCGTCGGTTACAGTCAATAATAGGAAAGCAGGACTTACTTTAGAACTATACGTGAGGGATAGCAGCATGTGAGGGTGGAGTGGTTGTGGCCAACTCACAGTTTGGGCGAATTTGGCACAACATCTTTTTTTAGTTTACTTGATACCTACCACTTTGATAAATTCTCGGAATTTATTCAGAGAATTAAACATACAAGTTCACTCATCTAAATCTATAGTGTCCCCTTCAAAGTAATCCCCATCGACTGCAACACACTTATGCCAGAGCTTGATCCAATCCTCGAAATATTTTTTATATTCGGTTTTCATTACTTCCTAGTTTTTTAGCTCGATTGAACAGAAAGAAGTCACAAGGAGCCAAATCAGGTGAATTCGGTGGCTGTTGGATGGTATGGTTGCATTTTTCGTCAAAAAATTACGAATAATGATAGCACTGTGCGACGGTTCATTATCATGGTGCAAAATCTACGAGTTTTCTGCCCACAATTCTGGTCTCTTTCGGCGAATTGCTTCACGCAAACGTCTCATAACACCCAAATAATACTCTTTGTTTACTGTCTGGCCTTCTGGCAAAAATTCATGATGCACTACACCGTTGTAATCCATGAAAACCGTGATATTGGCCTCTTTTTTTTGACTGAAAACGACGTGGTTTTTTTCGGTCTCGGCTCATTTGGTGAACGCCATTCACTTGCCTGATGTCTGGATTGCGTGTCGTACTCATAAACCCACGTCTCGTCTCCAGTAATGATCCTTTTGATGAATGTGAGATCGGATTCAGCCTCGCAAATCATCTCTTTTGCGACGTCAATACGGTCTCTTTTTTGCATGAAATTGAGGTCTTTTGGCACCAAATTTGCTGCTACACGACGGAAACTCAAATCATTAACCAAAATGTCTTGGACGGATCCATAGGCAATGTTCAAGTTCTCTGCTATCTTTCTGATGGTTAATTTGCGGTTATTGATCAACATTTCTTTTACTCCATCAATGTTTTCGTCGGTTTTCGATGTCGATGGTCTGCCACTGAGTTCATCATCTTGGATTGACTCACGACCACTTTTGAACCGCTCGCGCCACTGGTAAAAGGCCGTTGTCTTTAGAGAATCGTTGCCGAAACACTTTTCCAACACTTCCAACGTTCGTGCACCATTAAATCCGTTTTTTACGCAAAATTGAATACAAGTTCGTTGTTGCAAATTTAAATCCATTTCTAAAATTGTAAAAAATCGCCAACACACACAGAGTTAGATGTACTCTTGGCTACGTAACTTTTGCAAATGTCAAGCTAAGATTTAGAGGGAATGTCAACAACAGATTTACCAACTAAACAAAAAAACAGAACTCAATTCGGATCAATGGGAGTGCCACACGGTGGTTATTCCACCATCAAGGTGGTATGGTGTTACCGAAAATATGCAAATAGAACGGCTTAACAGTTGGAGGTTCATTGAGCTTGCTATGAGTTATCGGATAGATAGAGTTGGTATCGCCTCAAAAAGGTATACTTGGTCGCGGGTGTTTGTTGTGCCGACCAAGGTGAGATACTTGGATACTGGGTCGATGGTGGTGTAAGAAAAAGTATGAAAGTCTCACTTAAAATGCTTAACCCCGTGATGGTTACAATGCAGAAGTGAGTCGATAATTATGATGAGATGACGGTTATAGTCAGAACGTAGTTGATGCTGAAGTGGTGTCTATAGATTTCCTTTATAATATCCTTTCACCCATAAGCTAATTTTGTTTAGAAATAGGTAAACATTTACCTGATCTTCGAATAAAAATACAACAATTTCGAAAGCCCAACCAGCATCGGGCAAGCATTACAACATAATCAATCTCAGGAGCCAATTATCTGGTAAATTAACTAAAATGTCATGACCCATTACGGAAATAGCCGACGGGTAATTGTATGTCCATAAATCCACAACAATTCCTAAGCAATCTTTGTCTGCAATAAAAAAAGATACACAAATGATATCGATCGTCTGGCGGAGGCGTGATCTCGGTCGATTTCATTGAAGTAGACCAATGTAGACCATAGGTAGTATCTATGTATCTAAACAAACTGACACTAATTGAGTTATTTAAACTTAATTGGAGAACAATAGATTAGCAATAGATACGAAGATACTACCCACAATCTGGTTTCCATGAATAAAGCCTCTGGGCTAAGCTTAAACAAATCAGGTGGCGGAAAATTTATTATATTTTTGAAATGACAACTAAACGTTTTTTTATTTACTTATTTTTATTTTTTTTGCAGTATTTGTCAGAATGATTTGATACCTCATTATTTTACGGAGCAGCAGTGGGTGCTCGAAAAATGTGTGCAAATATCTTAAGCCCCATAAGTCCAATATGACAGTGATTGGATTAAGATTAATTAATTACTTTTCGCACCGCCACACATGTGGCTTGTAATGAATTTTTTTCACACTAAACATGCAAGGATTTTGACAAAACTAAGTCACCTAGTGGGAGTGTTCCGTTTTTAAAGATTAAAATTCCCTTGTTTAGAATAAAATTGACAGTTAATTAAACGGCTGGTTAAATCATATTGATTTATGAGTAGATACATTTTCGGGCAGTCTAATAAAAGAGGTTACATTCCGGTTTCATAAAAGTTTGGAATGTAAATTTGATATGACAATTGGTCTTGATTGCTTTGTAGAATAACAGGCTGACTTCGGAGAAGGAGAGTTTGGTAAGGTGTAAGTTCTCTTTAATGCATAGAAATATTCCCAAAAGAATGCGAATATAACTATAACCCGGCGTTGGATGGTAAGGGTATTTTAACTTATAATTGGTTTCTGGGAGCTTTAGAGCTTTATATTCCGGAAACAATTCAAAAACTATAGGTAAAATCTCTCCGCCCCTAGTAATAAGAAGAGATTCAAACCAAGGGAACCAGAGTGGTGACCATACATAATTTTATTTCCAACCGTTGCAGAAGCCAAATACGTCTGAGTTATGTAAACTTATAATGAAATTGATAAAAGAACCTGCTGCAATTTAAGGCATCCTTACAAGTCAGGGTAAGCCAAGGTTCACCGAGTATACCTTTACAATATTCCAAAATTAAAGACAACTGTAAGTGATCTATTGCTAAAGCAGTATCAGAAACAACGTAGGGCTAGACGAAATCCGAAATTGTACATTGAAAAATGCGTTCTTACAATAATTTTCCCCCCAACAAGTGGGATTCCTTTTCATAACCTATTGATTTGATCCCTTTTCTTTTGAGTGGGAATACCAAGCTCTGACAGTGGACCACTGAACATAGAGCTTTTAGCATTTTCGCTCGCAGGAAATAGACGAGAAGGTCTGACGAACCTTCCACAAGATACATTATTATTTCAGTTCAATTGGAGACTAGTGACGCGCAGCATCAGACAAGACGATGACGCACAGAAGGGGGTGGTTCCTATAATTAGCACAACAACGGAAAACGAATCAACAACAGGCATACGAAATATTATATCTGAAAGCGATGTTTGATGAAGTAACTACTGAGATAGCAATGAGCCAACGATCAACTGCAAAAGTTAGGTTCGATAGAGGTGTCGACAGCATTGCGTCTTGTCCAAATGAGTGTGATCGTTTTAAAATTATGGAACAAATTGTCATTTTTCTTAAGTGTTGCTTTTTCTCTTTATACTCGTATTTCTGTTATCGATTCTCCATTATTTTGACTTCAAATCACTAGGCGCTCAATATTTTCGTGTCCTAGGTTGGACAGAGGTTTTAATTGCTGCCTAGAAGGATGGAAATTATGTTTTCAGCTGGCTTGGCATTCGCTAAGGCAAATATTAATATGTGTCACCCTTAAGGGCTAAACATAATGGTGTCGCAGTCGTGACAAGCTTATGTTTTTAAAAAACTTATTGTACGTATTTGTGGGCCATTTTGACTCACCAAGTGATTTAGTACAAATGTGCTAAGGTTGACTGCGTATTTCATCGAAGACTGCTCATATTTTGCAATTTAGCCTTCCAATTAACGGTTATTCCTGTTTTATTGCAAAATCGAGGAATTCCCGTTTAATAAACATATGTTGTATGCAATAAACTCTTGTCGACGCATAGAATGTTTACTCAGTTACTTCTGAAAGTGTAAAGTGTAATTTTATGAACTGGCACAGTACAAAAAAATTAAAGAAAATATTTTAACTATGAGTGCTGTTTCTAATATTCTAATATTGTATTTTTTGAAAAGGTACTAAGCAATGAAGAAATTATTCAATTTATGAATGCTGATGTGGAGGTGTGGAGGACATTTTTGACGACAGTGATGATGATGACGATTATGAACCCATCAATGAAAACGAAGATGAAATTTCAAATATATCTTCCTGTGAAAGGGTGGCAAGTGTTTTACTTGAAGATTGCACAACGACAGCAAAAGATAACGTACATACTTATTTATCGCAAGATAAAAGTGTTCTGTGGCAAAATCATTCTCCACCAATTTCCAAAGGCAGAATTCCTGACAGTCAAATTATAAGCCATTCACCTATACCAACTAGACGTGCTATTTGCATAGTAACGGACATAAAATCATCACTTGATATGTTTTTACCTTCAATTGTAAAACATACCGTAATTATTTAGAAACGATTAGAAAATCATAGACTTGATAGAATTGGAAGCATATCTTGGACTGCAAATCTTGGCAGGAGTGTATAAATCACATGGCGAAAGCCTACTTAGCTTATGGGATGAAAGTGATGGTAGGCCGATTGAGTCTGGAAAAATTTATGAACATTTCAAAGTGCCTTCGAGAGCATAGGCGACAACGCGATAAATTGGCTCCCATCAGGAACTTCTGGGACCTATGGAACCGTCAGTTGAAAATTTTTTATAATCCACACGAAAATGTAACAATTGATGAGCAGCTACTCCCTTTTCGTGGACGCTGCCGCTATAAGCAAAACATTCCGTTAAATCCCGCGAAATACGGTCTAAAAATATGGACTCTCTGTGACGCAACTAGCAAGTATGCCTGGAATATGGAAGTTTATTTAGGACGTGCAAGAAATACGGAGCCGGAAAAGAATTAAGGTAATGCGTTTTCAAAGTGCGTTATTGTCTCATCATACGTGTTTTTAGGTGAACGTGTTATTCTCTCTCTATCGGACCAGCTTCCCAAGGGACACACAGTCCGAAAGAATACATTTTTTCTACCAAAAAAAACAACATTGGCATGAAGAAAAAGAACGTGTTTCATAGCGAATTCTTATTCAAAAATAATGTAACTATTGTGTCGTACGTACCAAAAAGAATATAAGCTCGTAGTAGCATTAAGCTCCCCCCATCATTCTCCAATTGTAAGTGATGAAAAAACAATCAACTTGTGGCTAACTATACATGCAAACGTCAGATCAAGGGTTGACCAGTAGCATTGTTTTTGAATATGATAGATATTTCTGTATACAAGGCTTACGTTATATGGACAAAAATCAACATCTCCTGGAACTCCAATAAATTAATCAAGCGCAGACTTTTTCTTGAGGGGTTTGGTAAACATATGATCACACCCCACATTATTCGGAGAGAGAGACTTCCATATAGCTCATCGGCAAAAGTATTCGAGAATCTTCCCAGCCTGCAGTAGCAACCTTTCCCTCATGTTCCCGCCCCAACATTGAATCTGCTAAAAAACGGCAGCGTTGTTACTTTTGCCAGCACACAAAAAACTCAAACCAATTGTCAACAATTTTTTTTGTAACGAAAACACAGCTGCTTGGTGTGCATAAATTGTCTATAACAATTTATGTATATATTTACATATGCACATTTGATTTTATACAGTTTAAGTAAATTTAAATTAAATGCGTTCTAAGAAAATCTTTAGAAAATTTATGAACAAATTAGAAAATGCATATTTTTTTCAAAACATAGCAGAAGGGTTAAATAAGTTGCATGTCCCGTCACTAAACTCGTCTACAGTGAAATTGTACGGTGATGTCAATTGAGTTCTAATTTTGTGCAGTTAGAACTTAAAACAATCATTTGTAATAAAATTGCTTTTATATGGTTACTAATTCAGATATGATGTTTGTCTTACAAGCTGTTAAAATTAAAAACAAAACGAAAGTGGTTGGTACGTCCTATGTATACTGTAGTCAAAATTACATCCATGTAAGGATGTTAGTTCATATCGCCGAATATCGGAATATCCGCCCCATTTTGTCCCACAAGTAGCGGGTTGAAGGTAGGGCTAATTACCTGGCCGCATAGAAACCCTACTGTTAGGAAGTTTACGCTCCTGCAAAATACATAATACAACAACTAGCCCCAGGTCCTTGACCGTTAGAGCAGATATCATCGCCATTCAGGAAGAACAAAAGGATAACTGATATAGAGGACAAAAGAAAGTTTCATTTCAACGACTTAAACTTACGATGACGGTCCTACGTATGACCGTTTAATCCAAATTTGGAGAAGGGGACATATTTGTTGGCACAATCGGAAAGCATAGCCTACACGAGATCACGTTTGTAAATGTTTCTTCGGCCAGATCATAAAACGGTGAGCCAAATTGATTACGTTGCGATCGACGCACGGTACTCCTCCAGATATAGATGTGTGAAAACTTCAAGCGGTCATGGGCCACTACCTGGTTGACGAAATATTAACACTAAGGTAGACCTTAAACAAGGCTCAAGATGTCCAGATTGGTACACACTACCTTTTAATCGATTTCATCTATAGAGGGGACCTATACAGAGCGATGTATTATTTTGGCATCCATGTCAAGCTCGTTGATAGAACATAGAGAGCTGCCACAAGTGGGTTTGGAAGTATTGAAGTAGAAGCGTGAAAAATAGGTTAAGCTGTGAATGAGGGTATAACCAAGTATATGGTGTCGGCCCTTATCAGGCCCATGCTTGTATTTGGATGTCCCGTGTGGTTCAATGTGAGAGCAAGCTTATTGGAAAAGATTCGGGTGTTTGAGAGGGCTTGTCTTAGGACTTGTCTTCGCTTATACAGAACACCAGAGTCTGAGTACATAAAATTCTATCCTAATGAGGTCTTATACAATAGGGCAAACCTAATAAGAGTGGACAATTTCGTCATTAAGTTGACTCGAAGGCACGTTGCAAGAGCAATGGCCTCAGCAAACAACCTGATCTCCGGGGCTTACTACCCCAATTATATGTATCACGAGAGAGTTCGCTTTGACGGTTTTATTCCTCCAGAAACGTTCCTATATTTAGATAGCAAAGGTCTGATCCAGTACAGATTGGCGGTGCCGCTAATCTTCCACGTCGCTCGAACAGCTGCGGACAGGCGACTCAACTACGACAGAGACGTCGCACATGGCAGTGCGGAACGTCTCCGGTTCAGTAGGGCGGTAGGGAGTCGCGACATGAGGGATGTTGCTCGGCAGCACCAACACTTTTGGTGGCTAGTTGAAGAGGAGGATGCTTCGTCGTCGAACTCCTCCAATAATATGTAGCTTCATGTGAAGCAAAGTGGGCCAGCCTAATTTTTTTTTAGCCATGGCCGGCTTACATAGTTTTAGGTAGGTTTAAGTTAGATTTAAAAAAAAAAATAAAAATAAAAATAAAAATATATATACATACATAAATTTATATATTATGTATATATATATTATGTATGTATATATATGTATGTACGTATGCATTAGATGTAAGTAGGTTAAGTAGGTTAAGATTTATTTTTAGGTAGATTGTAGGCTTTTAGTTTTAAGTTTTATAAAAAATTAAAAAAAGTCCAGACACTAAGTTTTTTTTTGATTAAAATTTATTTTCTTAGTTGTAGTATTAATAAATGTAAAAATAAAATAAAATTAGACTGTAAGATTCGTCGAAAGACATAGTTTAAGTGTTAGGTTTAACTTAGAGTGCCCGCAAGGGGCCAGGAAGTTAGAATAAGTTTATTTGTAAGTTATTTAAGCTAATTCTTAAGCATTTTTTTGTCTAGCATTTAAGAGTAATTTAAGTATATAAATAAAAATGCATTTAAACTGAACTGAACTGAAGTATATGGTGTCGCCAATATAAAGGCTTCCAGAACGTCGAATCGGGAAGAACAAGTCAGTTACATACATCTGTGAGGTAGTTACATATTTTGCTGCCTCGTCTCCGCTGATCATCTTGATCTTTGATAATGACACCTCATCACAAATTAAGCGAAGGGCTACACTTGCCAACCCTATTTCTTTGCTCAGAAAACAATCGAGTTATATGGCCAAGAAACACTAAAGAGACTCTATATAAGACCCAAATCATTAGACCCGGCTCTTGGGCGTACCAACATGGAGGTTAGCGAAGGCGGCTTACAATAAAAACTTACTTCTTTGAGTGCAAGATTCTTCGAATCAATTTTAGTCGCGTTTGCGTTGACGGCCTTTGGAGTGAACTCTACGAGCGGCGATGATTAAGAAATAATGTAGAGTGAATGAACATCAATACTCCAACTGAGGAGTCTTTTCCTATCTGGATGGACGACGCAGTAGAGGAAGGCCTTGCTTGCGATCTGCACAATCTTGGTGTGCGTAACTAAAGGCAGTTGTTCAAAGTATGCGATAACTGGAGAGAATTTATTGGTTGAGTCCTAGATCTGGCCTGGACTAAGGCTAAAATGAAATATTTGTAAAAAGAATAAACAGAGAAAAAAACAAATTGGAGAATCGACGAATTTTACCGCATTTTTGGCGCATTGCGAACAATAAAGACTCTTGGAATTGTAGTCCAGATCAAGATGATCAGGAGCCCCGAACTTCTGAGATAGAGGCCATGCAATCGCGGATGTCAAAATTGGTCTCAGGCAGTAACCATTCTCTTATCGGGAGCATCAATTGTTATTTAAAAACTCGGAACAGTTTATTTTTGTTCACCATCTTTACATATGATAATTATCATACTATACCACAGCGATGCCTATTTGAATGGGGACTCCTTGCGTATGATATTTGTAGATGCATAAACTCACAGACTAATTCAGAAGCAGATTAACTTTTCAGTGTTTTCAAAAAAGACAGTTATTTGGCTTTGCTGGTATTAATGGCCTTTACGATAGCAGAAACATAAAATTACGAATTTGCCAGCACCCGGCTCACCAAAGCATTAAATTTAGACTTGAAGGACGAAAAAGTTACGGACAAGGTCGCCTTGGTTAGTGGAAGCAAACTTAAGTTGACAGAGTAGTGTATCTTAGACTGTCAAAAATTATTCAAGACTCTGTCACGTTTTACGTAGAGTATTTGTAAAAAAAAGAAACAAATACTCATCCAGTTCTACAAATTTGTAAATTTTAAATCATTTGACCATTTGACATTCCTCTATCAGTTCGTTTTTGCTTTTCAAGCTCTATAACATACATATAGGCATTTCTACTCTTGAAAGCAAGTATCCAGTGTGAACAAATAAATTTATGCAGAGCTACATTATGTTATCTTTCTTTGAAGAAGACCTATTAAAGCCATGGTGCAAATTAAATGCTAATGTATGGATACAGATAGACGAGTTAGCAATCACAAGGTTTCGTACTCGTATTTTCATTTTAAAGCTGAATCGACGTTAATTTAAATATCTTCGATCGCGTGATGATATTAAGTAAAAAAAAAAAAGAAATTAATATAAAATTACCAAAGGTTGCGTAGAAATAACCTCTTGCAATAGATTTTGGTTCATTAAACAATACAAATGAGTCATAGTAGTTGAAGATCTTCAAACTTGATTTGTGAGTCTATCTATCGACTTTGACAACTTTTGCAATGCAAATCACCTAGTTAATGGAGACACTTTGCTTACACATTTTGCTTACTTAGTTTAGGTGGCGCTTTGTCCTTTTTCGGCGTACCTTGTATACTCGTACATCAAGTTGGTTGAGGTACCTGTTCACTTGAATACACCATTTTAAACGAGGTCTTCCTTTGCTGAGATGGATTCAAAATTTCCTAGCAGGGGTGATCAACTTGAAATCACATATTAATATGTGCTTATATGCTTATAAGAGTAGTTGTGCTGACTTCTGTAATACTGTGCCTAATATATTGTCCTGTGAGTTTCTAGCAAATCGCGATAGGAAATGCCTCGGTGGTACCATTATTGAGCTTTATGGAGCAGTAACCCTTCGAAACGAGACATGACTGGATTTTTTCCATTTCGTGGGATTTTCTTTGCTGAAAAACTGAGGAAAAAACAAATTCTCTGGATGAAAGTTGTGGGAATTTGGTAGTCAGGTCGTCAGCTTTTACTTTCTAGTTCTTTAGGTGGATAGACCATCATTGTCCAAGTTGTATGGTTCGCTTTCGAAGAATTCGCGATCCACTTTCGATCACTTTCGACCATTCTTTCCATGCTCTTCAACATGAAGGAAGTCACACTAATAAAAAGGGGTAAAGTTTTTGGCGAGTGCGTAGTCATCTATTCATATTTTCCGTACGAAGGCTGCTCTAACAGCAGAATTACCAGCAGCTGGTTTTTATCTTTTTGTAGCATAACTGAGTATATGCCATCAGTTCCAGGAAAACTTGAAGCCATTAAAGGATGATATCCTCATCCGTCACCAAAATTGATTACAGATACCAGTTATGGCAAATATCAGCTCACTCACAGCTTCGTTAATAGGAGCTAGTTGTGAGCTGTTTCGGATTAGGTTACCTGCGAAGTGGGTTACTGCTTTCGACCCCGTACAGGTGTCATTCAGCGATTTTGGCTGATTTTTCTCTTTTTATATTATATTGGGATTGTAATCAATCCTTCGTTTATATGGTTGATACTGCAAACTTTTTGCATAATTTTTCTTCTGATAGTGAATCCTCATCCAAATAAGCGTTGTTTATGCTCTCTGTAGTAACTGCCATGTCACATTGCAATAATATCGGCTTTATAAGAGTTTAAGGTCTCTGTTATTATTTCGGTAGCAGATCGTTCTATAAGCAGTAAACTTGTCTATATTCAATGCTTTTTCTCGCTTCACAACTTATAGGTGAAACAGATCGGACAATGCAGGTACGAGTAATCTATGCTCCAATTGGTTCGTTACAAAACTCCTTCATTACCATCTCGGTAATCGAAAAATCTCTAACAATCCTAAATGACCTAAGCTTCGAGTATGTCCAAGTTATTTAAATGGGGTTACAGCTGAATCTACCTCAGGTGTGAAGATTGCCTTCATGTTCCGAGTTCCTTCTCCATAACATCTGTATTGTGCCTAGTTACATCACAATAATCAGAATCTTGGTGCATGCCGAGTTGAGTGGCTGATATTCAAGGACTTCTCATCTCATTTTTCATCCCGGGTTTGAACCACCTATGTCGGAATTCTACAAATAGAAATAGCTTCTTGTCTATCCAAACCAACCAATTGTCTATATGTTCAAAAAGAGCATTGCAATATCTACCTACCTACAGAGTTTAATCAATAATAATCAATCTATTCGACCAACAGACCTTAACCTTTTGCTTATAAGGTCTAAATTCCAGTGCCAATTGAACCAGATTTCCTTTAATATATGAGTAATATATCACAGTGCCAAGGACGTCCATTACAGCGTCGGCTACACCGGAGGGGGCTTCTCTAAATTCAAAGATCAATGGCGCAATTTTTTGTCGACCGGTTCAAGAGTCTCTAAATGGTTCCTCTTTCTCTTTTTGTGGACCTTACGACATGCTGATAATTTGCAACCCAACATTTCATTAACGATTTTTACTTGTACAGCAAGCGCTGCTGCATTATACCAGTACCGCACTGTAGTCGTACCACAGTCCGATAAAAGATATTCCGACGATACCGCAAGCAATGCAGGAAAAGACCACTTGCCTTAAGCGATGACAAATCCAGTGACAACAGAAACAAACTACTAACGATTAGTTATGCAGAAAGCAACAAATAGATCTTGAAATTTGATACTCAGGACTTAGAGTTCGGTTTGGAGTTCTTCTTGGCCAGCATTGTCATAGACACAGTGTGCAGCGGACTAAGACTAAGTCTACGTTAACTGATGGATTTGGGTCAATGGACAGCATCAATGTAGCGTTTGGTTTCATGCAGGAATAATGAAGTTGAATGCGAAAGATAGACTTCAGGTAACCGAGAAAAATGTGTAGGACATCTTTGGGTAATTGGATCGAATTGGTATGCAAATCGTAAAGTTGCATCTAAAAATGAATGTTACAGTGGAATTGAAGGTTAATGGTGATGGATATATTGTTGCAACTGTATTGACAGGATAAATAGTGTGACGAGCTAAACCGACCGTTGAGTCTTTTGTATTGGTGCTGATATTCATGTTCAAATTAGGTAAGTAAATTGCTTGAAGAAATACATCAATAGATAAAGATGTTTCTGATTATAATGCCAGCAAAACGCGCTTTTTTGAAATTGTGATTATACAAAATCCCAGCACAGCATTGATGAATATTTAAAAAATTCTAAAAATATAAATTTCATAGCTAAGGTCCTACATTCTTCACTGAAGAACTTTGCATCAACATGTCTTGTTCTATGAGTGCCTAGCTCTATTCTCTTGAAAACTACAACCAATAATCCTTTTTGGGTTCGATTGTTACTTAAATTTTGTAATCCTCCCTTTTTGGACCAGAGGACAGGAATTCCGATACAAAAGTAAGAAAGGCTACAAAATCGCTAAGGATCTATAAACTAGAAGTAAAGCGGCCCTAAAGTAGGTGCTAACTTGGTTTCTGAGAAAGGGTCACCTGTACAAATGGGCGTTTCATTATTCGGATGATACCTGGGTTAACTTTGGGAAAGTATCCTACAAACTGTTTATGAGTATGTAAATACTTATTTCCTTGACGGTACTCAGCAATCTACTCTACAGATATTTTAAGAAAATCTACCCATCTGGATTATCAACGCAAACACTATCGGCGAGATAAAAGCTAAGATGGACAGTTTATATTTTCGTATCATATAAGGTATAAGGATTTGATGGTATATTCTCTGAGCAGCTACATATTGCTTTTTAGAGTTGTAACGCTATATATTCTTAAAGCCTGTTTAGTTATCGGTACAAAAGCAGAGTGCCTAGACTGAGATAAGCGTCAAAGTAGGTGTATAATTTCAGGTACTATATTATATGTCTGTCATACATTTTTTTCACGAAAAAATTCTCGACATTTATTGTAAATTAAATGCAGCCATAGCCACAAACATTGCCTATCTCTTGATGTGTCTACGAAAATCGGTTAAGACCTCAAGCGGTTTAAATGAAAGTGAATCAAAAATCGACTCTCTCTTAAGACGCATTGAAAAATCATTATCTCTCTGGAAGTACTAAGTTATAGAATGCGAAATGCAGAAAAATACCTACAGACACTTAATTGTTGACAAAAATGCTTAAAACGCCTTATATATTGAAGCCAGGACAGAATGGGTAAACTATTTCTTACATCGCTTGTGGTCATTCCAACGTAAGTTGTCATTGACACACATAACGAGGATGGAAAGTTTTTCGGTTTCGACGATGCAAGTGCCATTCATAGATAATGGCTGGGTGTTTAAATTTCGCTTTAAAGACAGCAGACAGCATTGTGTTTGGGAAGCATTCAATTCTACTCTATTGATAGTTCCCCAATTGGTTATGCTGTTGATATCGGAATTTAATGAGCTTAGCATACGCTGCCGTTCTCGTACTACAGCCGAAGAGCAGGGCCGTGAGTCCGGGAACGAATATGAAAAGCAGAGAGTACTGTCATCAGCAAAGGAATATATTGAATTAGAAGTAGCAGACAAGAGATTATTAATGAAAATTATAAAGAGTGTCGGAGACAGAACAGAGCCCTGGGGCACACCAGCATTTATTTTGTGAATATCAGACTTGAAACCGTCCAAGACAATTTGAATTGAACGTTCCGAAAGGTAATTTCTAATCCGTTGAAGAAGGGAGTCGTCGATCCCAAATGCACGCATTTTCGACAAAAGAGCCTGATGCCAAACTCTATCAAATGCCTTAGAAATATCAAGTGCAACTATCTTGCTTTCGCCAGATTGATATACGCTTTGGTTCCACTTTTCGGTGAGACATGCCATCAAACCACCAGTGGATCTGTTGCTAAGAAAACCATATTGCCGGTCATTGTAAAGTTTTCGTGTTTCAAGATATTTCATGAGCTGACGATTTATCAGCGTTTTCATGACCTTGGAAAGAAGGAACAAAAGTGCAATGGGTCTGTAGGAGGAGAAAGAAGATGATTCGCCTTCTTTAGGGACGTGGTGGACAAATGCTGTTTTCCATCTGCTCGGTAAGAGTCCTAAAGGGTCGGATTGATGAAAGAACACCTCTTCAGAAGAAGGAGAGATATACCATCTGGACCAGCGGATTTATGTATGTTGAGATCTTTAAGTAAGTGTAGTGGCGAAAGTTAAGACCGCTGTAGTTGGCTTTCTCGTATTGCCATATGATTCTTTTAGGAATTTTTTCTCTAACTGTGTGGTCGGTGTACGAGAAATTAGCTGATATGCCACAATGGTCAGACGAGCCTTGAGGGGAGAGCACATCAACGATGTACTTATTAGGGTGAGAAGTTAAAAACAAGTCCAGGGGGCTGACGGTATGACTATCAACGTCTGGTATTCTCGTGGGCTCCCTTACAAGCTGCGTTAAGTTGTTTTCCGCAGCGAAGATCTCAACACGTCGAATGTCGAAGCTACCCAGAATTGTGTATATTGAAACCGCCCGTAATAACGATTTCAGTACAGGGACACAATTCTTTGAATGGAGTCAGATAGCGCATCAAACTCGTTAAAAGTCGAATTGCTGTCCAGTTTGCGGCATTTTGGATTTGAACAGGGATTACATTGTGGCGGAGTTTGGTAAGCTACATCACTACTCACGTAAATGGCGAAACCGCTGTGAAAGAAGAATAATAGCACTAGTTCGTAGCCAGGTAGCTTCAGATCAGAGTGATCTGAGAGGTGTAGGCGGGGATCTACCTGTGTTTCAGTAAGTGCCAAAATAGCTGGCCTGTATTTACAGACGTGAACGTACGCAGAAAAGTGGTTTCTTTTAAGCCCGCGAATATTGGATATATCCACTCTAAATTTCCGCGTCATTATAAAAAAGTCAAACACAAACACCGACGATACTAAGCGCAGTCTTCTTGTCAGGACTTAATCCTTCTTAGCCCCAGCAAGACGAGCATCTATGTATATTGTATATGTTTGCCAAAATACAAATACTTGTCGAGCCAGATACCAAGGCATCTCACTACTCTTCTCACCGCTAATGGTAGTCCGTGCTGTCCAATGAAGGCCAAATTTCGTCAGTTATATCTAGTATCCCTAGAAGCCCATCTCAATGGAGTTCTTAACAAGATTGTTTCCGACTTTTGAAAATTGATTTTCAATTCCCAATCGTCGCAATATGCCTTAATATGAACGAAATCACGCTGCAGAAGCGTATTGATGACTGTACCTGTACGCCACTAAATCATCTGCGTATGCTATGGCGATTGAGGGTACCTACTAGATTACTTGTGTAAATGTTAAACTGTATCACAGAAATCACAGCCCCCTGTTGTAGGGGCATCTTTTTATACGTTTTTCAAGAAGTTAATTGTTTGATCTTGCGAATTTCCAACGGTGATTTCTTATTCACCCTTTAATTTTATGACTTCCTGTTGAGAAAATATGTACCCGTTCTTAGATAGTAAAAGTTTGCGGGTACAAAGTTTCAAACAGGTTTAAAGAGTGAAAATCGATTGCAAAATGTATGGCCTCATCCTAGTGATCGACAGTGTATGTCGCAGACTAGCTTTGAGGCAGCATGAATAGTGTCATGCTTCGCCCTAAAACCAAACTGATTTTCCGAAATTATGTTATTTTCCTCAACCCACCTTAACCTTGTATAAAGGTATCGAATACCTTGCTAATATTCGGAAGCAAACTAATTGACTGAAGATTAGCAGCGTTAGTTCTAACTTTATCCCTTTTTGGGATTGGATGTACTACTGCTGTTTTCCACTGCTTTCAAGGGCAAGTGACTTAATACGACGTTTGGAATACCGTCTACTCGCGATGACCTTTTGTTTTTCAGAGACTCAAAGATGCACAGGAGTTCATCTTTTCGCACGAACAAATTCGAGGAAGCTCGTTCATCGACTGAATACGGTGATTCTAGTATCGCCTATTTTAAACTTCGTTGCGCAGATAATAGTAACTTACGTACGCCCCGTTGTCAATGTTGTGATTACGGTGAACCGGATGGCTCAGCGTATACACGGCCTCCAAAAAATCACCCAGCAAATCCACTTCTCCTGTGGGTCATCAATCACAAAAAGACCGTCGCCTGAGTCGGCACTCTCTGGATTTATGCCGACGGTCAGTAGTGTCTGTCTGTTTTCTGTCGTTTGTGGAATTCGGACACACTGAATATCATTGTGATCTTTCCTCCTGAACAATATATTTATCTGCGGGAACGTATTCGGACTACTGGATTTTATAGCCCGTATCTTATTTTTTCAGCACAGACTTACAGATTTACTGTAATTTTCTTTAATTAATTGTTTTAGGTTTTTGATCATTGACTTTAGTGTTCCTATTTCAGAGTCGGTTCTGACAGTGAACCGTCTGTACAGCTGCTTAAGCCTAGACAGTAGTCTACTTTTATGTGCGTACAATGCGTTTATTGCTGGAGCTCTGTACTTTCGACTTGACTTCCGTCGGAGTGTTCTATCCGAGGGATAGTCTGCTCCATAGTTCGTTTGACAACGTCTTGCATTGTCAGTAAACTAAGGTCGATTTCTTCGTTTGTCAAGTTTCTATTAGTCGGAGGAACAATACCACTCAAACGCAAACTAGGCTTTAAGATTCTGGAGAAGTACGGCCACCTTACTCTACGGTAGTCGTATGAGTACACTTGATCATACTGCTCCAGCTGCGTTTGATCGTTTGGGATCCGTATTGCGGCGGCAAGTCTGTAGTGGTCACTATCGTGCTCGAACGCTCGCAAACAGTTCCTTGTGTTTGGATTCGTGTTAGTCAGTTCTAGTCTACTGTCTATTAATGCCAAGTCTAGGAAAGAACCGGCTGATGGGAAGTATGGGATACTCAGTTCAGTTCAAGTCCTACAGACACTCTTTAGTATTGAAAAAATACCACCTCACAAGAAGAATTATGATACGAGTATGCATATCATCCAGGATAAATAATATCTTCCTGAGCTTATCGAAGGGTACCAGGTACCCAAGCCTCATCCTGGAAGCTCAGCAACAGGTAAATATTGTGCATGCCTGCCTATTCATTGTGGCCTCCTTTAATCAACCGACCTTCAACTTCAGAAATAATTTGAATTATTGTACATGATTGCAGAAAGGAATGAGTGAAGACAACGCAAAATGATTTGAAAGAAGTCTATGGCATCTCCATTTTCACAGACGGCTCTAAAACAGCGCGCAGCGGTCTTCGTTAAACAAATCTGCATGTATGATACTAATACTTGAGTTTACCCACACAATGTTAGTGCATTTCAAGCTATTCCAAGCTGAAGTATCGACTATCCATCATACCCCTACTTGACTCAGCCTGAACCCAATACCATCGACAAATGTTGGAATACTCGTATATGGTACGTAGAGTAAAACTGTCGTTTACCTCTTAACGATATAGCACATTTTCTGTGCAACTGCTCTATTTTGTGACGCCGTAGAAATCAGTAATATTTTACGAGATCTAAATTTTGTGATCACCCGTTTCCAGATATATCAGCAGTTCATTAACTACTAAGTTCCAGAGAACGGGTGAAAGGACACCGCCTGGTGTCCTATTTTTGCTGCTTCTGCTTACTGGTTTCTTCCATGCGTATATACGAGAAATTATACAGGTTTTTGAAATTTGTGTTGGCCCTCTGGTGCTTACTTGTGATTTGTGCATAAATGTTGCAGCACGATGATAAAAAATGCTGCATGATACGAGTAGCTACGTTTATCTTCGTCTAGAGATGTTTCCTCCGACTTAGTTAGAGTAGCGTGAGTTCTCTGTCGGCATCCTGCTTTACCGAGCAGAGCTGTCAATACCAGACGTACATAGTTCTGTATAGCTCGTAGCGGTACGTACCTGCTAGTTTAAAGTTGAACATATGGTTTAAGATTTTCTAACCTTCTTCAAGTCCTGCATCTTGTTGATACAGTAGAAAGAATCTTGAATGAGATGTTTAGCAGGCTTATGCCCCAACCATTTTGGAGTTAAGCGAATTACCGCAGGACTAAATAGATGATGCTGTGGTTTCATTTATTGGGCATACGTTCTCTCAATCAATTTTTTTAAATAAAGTAGTAGTGGTCCTTCCCAAGTTGCTCGCACTAACTACGTCTCTACTACGATGATTCCGTGCTTGCAGGCTTATGGCCATTTGCGAACTTTTACTCGTACTTTTTCTTTCGGAGAAGTTTGTTGTCGGTTTCTTTGTTGTGTTGTCACGTGTCAAACACAGTTCGTAATATTACAACACGGGCTGCATTTTATGAGGCTTTTTAATTATTGCTATTGAGAGAGACGCGGTCGGCAAAGGCTACGCCAATATTCTGCGACTCCGACACCAAACATCCCGACAATTTTCTCCCGGCAATGTACTTCCTCTGATATATGCATTTGCTGCCATTAACTGGTGGTTCGAGCCAGTATTAACAACTCTTTAGTCTGGCTTGATTAAAATTCCATTGATGTAGTTAGTGCATGCTGAACTACCATGATGCCCTTTTCATCTATTTTGGCATTGAGATCTCTTATCTTATCCCAGGTTGTTGTTGTTTTTATAATCAAATATTTATATCTATGATGTTTTTTCGGTAGATCCATGGGAAGATTCACATTCAACTGCAAATGTTGTTCTTATATTTAGAAAAAGAATGTAGCTTTTTATTATTTTTTTTAAAGGCCTTTTGCGTCCGAACCTTCCGATTTGTGCAACGGCCACCCCCCATAGAGGAATTACCCTGCTACCCATTGCGCTTAAGGTACATAAAACACAAAGTAAGATGGATCGTAGAAGTAAAACCCCTTAATATACTCGTACATACATCACAGTTTTATAGTACAGCAAATTATTGAGAAATACTTGAAAAATACTCGTATACTTGCTTCATAGGCAAGAAAAAGGCATTTGGCTTGATTAACAGACGAAAGATATGGGCTACGTAGCAAAGGAGTCCGATAAGATCGCATTTGCGCTATCAAAAGCAGTTACAGACAGACATACAGTAAAGCAGGAAGATGTATTGTAATAAGCGTTCATGACTGAAAAAGGAGTGCGGCAGGAAAGTGTATGAAGCCATTTGCCCTTCATATCGCTACTTCGGAAGAAGACTGGTACAACTTAAAAATTAGGATATTCTGGTTTTACTGAGTAAGTTCTTTTAAAAGAGGTGTCAGCTAAGGTATGCCGCCAGGTGGTGTCCTTTCACCCGTTCTCTGGAACTTAGTAGTTAATGAACTGCTGATATATCTGGAAACGGGCAATCACAAAATGGTTGTCTTTGCGGATGAAGTTGCTATCGCCGTCTCAGCAAATTATGTCAATACCATTAAAGAACTCTTACTGCTAAATCTTAACAGATTAACCCGTTGGGCGAATCGCTTTGGATTGGGAGCAAACCCTGATAAAACTGATCTTGTCCTCTTTTCCAGGAAATACAATTTTCTAATCGTAGACTCACCCTCATTCTAATCTTTTATAGCGAGATATCTTATTCTCTACAGGAAACTAAGCTTGAAACCTAATTTTCAAAGAGTAAAGAAAGCTATAGTAGCTTTATTTTCTTGCAAAAAAAAAACCATTGGGAACAGACGGGGCTTTCAACCTCGCATTACATTACCGTCTGGCTAAACGTCTCGGTTATAAGACCGACATTCACCTACGGGGTGGTTATCTGCTGGATGACCTTAGACAATGCAGTCAACGGCAGACAACTAAAACAGACTAAGCTTTACATACTACTCTCCCTACGGCATTGGATATTCTGTTTCACTTGACACTCCTCGATATTTTCATCAGGCAAGTGGCTGCTAACACAGCTATTCGCCTTATAACGACTACACAGTGGATAAGGAATCTGGTTGGGCATGCTTATATTCTTAATACATTAGGAACACTTCCACAGAACTTCAACTACATTTTGCCCCAACGTTTGACAAACACTTTCATATAAGCATCCCCTTTAGGTCTTCCTGGAAGGAACCCATTTCTATACAAGACTGATAGCGGAGTTGGTGGCGGTATTTTCTCAGATAAGCCTAACCTAAGCCTCTCCTTCTTCTCCTTCTAAATCACTGTAGCGTGTTCCAAGCGAAAATTTTGGCGAGTGAAGAACTTCTGTCCTGGCTGAAGAAAAAACGTGATATATCTATGTATAGGGTCTTTCAATAAGGACGCTCGATTTTTAAATGTAAGTAAAACAAGTTCTGGGTGAAATATCCATTCACTCTTTTATTTCAAAGAATAATTTATAGCATTAAGTATGGAATATAACATCATTCAAAATGTTCCCCATGGCTGTCCTTAGTACCACGTATTCGGGAGGTCCAATTTTCGATGACTTTGTCACCTAAATCTGGCTGCATTTACTGGATGGGGCTCGTTATTTATTTATTTATTTTTATTTTTATTTTTAAACTTAACAATGAAGAGGAGTGGTCATACCACTTTTTTGGAAAATTGGACAGAGAGGGAAGAAAGATTTTTGGGATCAGTGGTTATTTTGCTCCATGGGTGGCATCGAACATTAAATGGAGAGACTAGATATTAGTATAATTGGACTTGTTGTTGTATTCTAAGCAACCAGCCATCTCACACGATATCAGTTGCCTGAAAAAAAGAATGTCTTTCGGAAGCGGTTGGGATTGAACACCGATTTTGACTTTGAGTGCATCAATTGTTTGAGGTTTATTTGCATATATCTGCGGTTTAAGATAGCCCAAAGTCTATAGTGTCTATAGTGGTTAAATCGCGCGATCTCGGCGGCCAGTTCACTTCGCTATCGTGCGAGAGAACCATGCTCTCAAATCGCTCTTGTAGAATATCCATCGTGACACACGCTGTGTGGCACGTAGCGCCGACCTGTTGGAAATACATGTCGTCGGCATCCATATCATCCACTTTAGGCCATAACAAGTTGCTTATCATCGATCTGTAGTGCTCGCCGGTGACGGTTATGGGAATGCCAGTTTTGTTGTGGAAGAAGTGTGGACCGATAATTCCGCCAGACCAAAATCCGCACCAAACATTGACTTTCTCGGAATACATTTTGTGCTGGTGTATGTCGTATAGAATGGTATCCTCCTAAATCCGAAATGGTTCTCGTCGCTAAAGATGATATTTTTGGCGAAAATTGAGTCAACTTGAAACTGTTCCAGAGCCCAATCATTTGCTGATTTGCAGACGATGTTCGATGCTATAACCTTCCATGGTGATTTGCCATACACTACTGAATAATTCACAATAAATTTGGCTCATATTGCTATAACAACATGGGCGCTATAACCTAACAAATTTCCCTACTGATAGCCCCTGTATAATAAGGACTTATTTCCTGGATGAATCCCAATTCTTGATAAAGATCAACATTGCTAGGAGTTCGACACTAGTATAAATATTTTTGAATTCCGCGGTTTTGTCAGAGAATGACTTGACATGCGATTAAATAGATTGGGCAAATTACTACTTTCGATCAAGGAGGCCCATCAGTGCAAGATTTGTGTTGATTTAATTTCATTCAAATGAATTTTAGAGAATATATGTATTTATTTAATGTCTTAAGTATGCAAAGCACACGCGCAATTAAGCAAAATCTAGTAAACTATTAAGTGTTTTTTTAAGGTAGCAGCAGCACAAACAAATTATTTCGCTACCAACTGCTGATAAGTCAATTAAATAAGTTTACGAGTATATTGAATGTCAAGGAGATTACCGCAGTCCTAACGAGTGAGAATATCAAATTGCAACAAGATTTAATAATGAAGCTCTCAAATGCACATTCTTATAATTTATAGCATCATGACACTGCACATAAAATACTTACATAGGTCAATAAAATAATCGTATGTATGTATAGGTACATACTTCAGTTCCGTCTGTTCTTCGGTAAGTTTGCATTGAAATCATTGCTCTTCTATCCGAACGGGTTATAGGAATATTTTGTATCTGGTACTTCCGCCTTCATATGTTGACACCTTTAGGATACTAACTCATTTTGTGAAGTAGCTTTTCATTGGCATAGGCATCTGTTTTTAAAATATTATAGTGACAGTAACATGATCTTCCCAGTACTGAAGCAACATGGAAGCATAACAGGCTTAATACTTCAATGCTGTAGACGTAGAAAAAGGCCTGCGAGCTTAGGATGAACAAAAAAAATATTTGACTTTGGGCTTGGACGGGCAACACATTACTTTTTCTGAATTTGAACACAAACCTTTTGTGTCGTAGACGACGAACTAAACATTGTCCCACACTGCGCAATAAATTCTTGTTTTACCAGTGATCATCAAAGTTTTGATCTAATGCGCTGAGCTTCTGATTGCTTCTGCTTCTAAATGAGAAGTGCCTCGCAATTTTAGAAAATCCAATATTCAAAAAAAGAAGATCACAATGATTGAAGCAACAACGGATTCATTTCTTTTCTAAATGTAATTTTGAAAATGTTTCCAAGGATTATTTTGGAGCGCCGATAGGGGCTAATATGTAGTCCAATCAGTGATTGGTTCTCAAAAAACTATTCCACAGTAAATAAAATCTTCACTTTGATGAGTATTGCTAGGACTAATTTAGACAAAAGAAAAGGCTATATGCTTCTATAGGATAAGTAAGTAAGGCTATACAGGGCTATACGAGAAAATAGAATCGCTTTGTGGCAGATACAACTCCGGGTATCACTGCTATTTCAAAAGTGTTGTAAAAAGTAAAATTTAATAATGTACTCGTAAGCAGTATAAACAGCGCCTATCAACTATTTGAATACACATAAGTACTGTGTTAAGATCGTGCCTGGTAATTTTAACACTAAGTTACAAAACCAGAACATCTTTGGTGGTACAGTACAGTACAGCTTTACAGATGTAAATCGAAATGTTCCCATTGCTAACAAGCAAGTTGATAACATTGGGATCGACGTAAAGCACATCAGTATTCTGGATGTCCGAATGTATCGAACAATCAACAACAAGGTGTGAATGCGGATATCGCAGACGTCAATCGCAAGGGCCCACTAGAGTATTTTCTGATCGTATCTCCCAAAACCCTTCGAGATGGCATATACTGCCAAAAAGCGCAGTGGCATAGCAAAGACTCAAAGATATCGCATCTGATGTGTTACGTGCCTAAGTGCATACGTGCACTGCGAAGCAAGAGGGATTCAAGGTGGCGCTGCAAAGAAGAAAAAGGGTCGCTCTCGAGTTCCACGGGAAATCGGTGTTTTTTTCAGAGGTATACAAATTTAATATGAAATAAAATACTTGAAGGTAATATTAATTCCTATGATATTAGCTTTATTTAAAGATAATTTTATGCCATTAATACTTAAATATAATATCGGGCATATGCGTCTCACGGCTAGCTGGAATGAAGTCCAATTTTCAACAATTTTATCTAGCAACTGGGGCTGTATATCAGCAATAACACGACTTCTAAATCGTCCAACGTCTCTGGTTTATCGGCATAGACTAGTGACTTCACATACCCCCAAAGAAAGTAATCTAAAAGTGTGAGATCACAGGATCCTGGAGGCCAGTTCACAGGTCTATTACGCGAAATTATGCGATCAGCAAATGTTTCCCGCAATAAATTGATGGTGTCGTGGCCGTGTGGCATATTGCGTCATCTTGTTCAAACCAAAGGTCTGTCACGTCAATGCCATTCAGCTGAGGAACGAAGGAGTCAGAAACCATGTTTCTATAGCGCTCTCTATTAACGGTAACATTCTGGCCGGCATCGTCCGGTGAATAGTGAGTTTTAATGGTTGTAAGGGCGTCTCGGCAAAGGCATAGCTACAATTGCTGTGCACGATGGCGAATCGACTCATTCGGATTCCCCTCAACACTGCGCTCGACAACGGCAAAACTTTTTCTGTTCGCACTGTTTGCCGTCTTTAGGGATACATATTATCCACTAGAGTGTACGTGGTGCGAAAACGATTAATCGTTCGAATAACTTGCTCAGATGGACGATTATGTCGATCGTAAAATGGACGTAGCGCACTATAAGTTTGGCGAACCGTACCATGCTTTTCCAAATAAGTTTGCATAATCTGCACGCGTTTTTCTGGCGTTAATCTATTCATCGTAAAATGGCAAATACTAACTACAAATCAACTTTCAACTGTCAAATTGACAATCTGTAGAAACAGTGGTGACAGTTTAAAAATCAAACCTCTAAAACGAACACCCTTTATTAGCTTCTCAAAAAAAAAAGAAAAGAGAGAATCAATGTTTTGAAGCCGTGGAGAGGAGCAGAAATGATGATTATAAGTTTTACAAAGGGTAAAAGGAATATGGATGATAATTAGTAGTTACAGTCGCTGTTAAAAGCAAACCACAATACGTCTAAACGGCAAAGTGCACAAAAATAAAAAACCATTCAAACCGTACGATGGTCGACATTCGACAACAACTTCATCCATCCGAGACGTCTGGGTGTCCAGAGCGCGATAATGAGCAATAAAACTGCTGGAGCAGAGGAACTCCCTGTCATATTATTTATTAATGAGTATACACCAATTCATGAGTAAAGTATGGGCACACGAAAGTATAGTATGTCCGATGAATTTTATTTAATTTAGTGGGGCTAGCGACGATGACTTAAAAACTAATAACAGTTCCCCTAACTTACGAAGTAAGGGAATGGTGGAGGATATCAAGTTTAAGACGAGAGGTGCTCAGGTTAAAATCAAAACGGGGGAGGTTTGAGTTGACCTTACGGAGCATGCGGGAGATTGGTTCTTTAGAGCCATAAGAGGTGCGGTGGGTTGGGATATAGAAGAGACGAGGACAGCGTAAATTACGAGACATTAAGCTCAAAGCAATTTTTTATTTAGAAGGAGAATAGAGTCTTGGGGTGAAGAAATAGTTTTGGAGAACTTAGTGTCTTCGCCGTAAATGGATACGGAGCAATGTTTGATAATAATCCCGAGATCGTTTATAGCTAAAATGAAAAAGAGGGGACCTAAATGGCTGCCTTGTGGGATACTAGAAGTGGCTAAAAACGGGGTTGAGAATGCTGACCTAAAGCGAACACTGTAATAACGGTTCTCCGGATAAGAAGATATCCATTTTAACAATATGGGGTAGAAACCGAGGGAGGACAATTTGAAAAGGATTAGTTGATGTTATATTTTATCGAAGGCCTTGTCGAAATCTGTAGCAGTAACATCCATTTCGTTGCCATTTTCTAGGGATGACAGCGCAAAGGATACGAGTTCAACTAAGTCTGTAGTAGTTGATCTACCTTTTAGAAATCCATGCTGACTGGGTGATATAAGTGACTTGCACTGAAAGCTTAGAAATTCATATAAAAAACTTTCGAACATTTTAGGTATGTGAGAAGGCTTAGCAACGGGACGGTAGTTGGTTACTTCATTCTTTGATCCCTTTATGTGAACCGGGGTTATGAAAGAGGCCTTCCAAACTTGGTGAAATTCCCCTTGTGTGAGTGACAGATGAAAGAGGGAGAAAAGTGGGTGCGAAAGATTGGAGGCACACTTTTTGAGAAATGTTGCGGGGAGTCCATCTGGACCAGATACAAATTCATCATTGAGATTTTGTAACTTTTCTTCGATAAGAGTTGGATCAAAAGGTTGAGATAGAGAGGGGCCAATGGAGAAATTGGGAAGGTACTTGAAATAGATGGAGTCGGGTACGAAGAGGTTGTCTGCAAATGACTGTGTAAAAAAGTTTGCAAAATAGTTGGCAATAATATGTGGGTAGGTGGGTGATATATTATCGAACGAGAGAGAGGGGGGATAACCGTCTGATTTTCTTTTGTAGTTGACGAATTGATAAAATGTCTTAGGATCGTTGATAAGGTTGGTCTGCGCTGTGTCGAGAAAGCGCTGATAGAGACAGTTATAGAGCTGATTGAATTGGAGGTAGGTTCCAAGATAGTTAGAGTAGTCATAATAAGAAGTGGTGCGAAGAAAAACTGCCCATAATTTTTTTACTTTCTTCTCGTAAAGAGCGAAGTCTTCTGTTGTACAATGGGGGCCAATAGATGATGTTTTATGCCGTGAAAAGGGGATGTTGCCGTCAAATAAAAAGGACTACTTTTGAAACTTTAGTTACAAATTTATTTAAAGAAAAATTTATGTGCTTTTAGTGAAACTAAAATTTTCAGTTTTCTTTTTCCGTTTTCTTCCTTTGGCGGCAACTTTGGTTCTCCTCTTTTTTTTTTTTAATTCCCGCTCAAGCCATTTGACGTCTTAAGAGCTCGTAGCCTTGAGCTAGGTTGACTAAGAAGTGCTGCCAGGTTTGGCAACACTCCCCCCTGGTAAGCTGGGTATCGCCGGATTACCATTAGCGCCAAACCTATAAACGTCTAAAACTGCTAGTTTCGCTGTTGGGCGAGTATAAATGCCGGTCATCGTTTGTACTACCGCTGATCTAGTTTGCCCATCCCTGCTACGGTGAACTTGTATCACTCTTCCTTTTGGCCATGTGCTTCTAGGTAAATTTGCATCCACAACGACAACGATGTCGCCCTCCGATAAGGGTTTTGCCGGTTGAAACCATTTTGTTCTTCTAGTGAGAGAAGGAAGATATTCCCGGATCCAGCGCTTCCAGAAATTTTCAGCATATTTTTCGCAAGTCATCCAATTTTTTCGAAGAACGGACCCATCATCGTTAAGTTCTCCTGTTAGCCTTATTCCACTCGAGGAACCCATCAAAAAATGGTTAGGCGTTAGCGCTTCGTCACTGTCATTGTCTAAGGGTATGTAAGTCAAAGGTCGCGAATTGACGATGCACTCAACCTCCGCCATCATTGTTAACAGCAATTCATCCTTTGGATTCCTACTGCTAGACATGTGTGCTAATGTTTGTTTTATCGAACGAACCAGTCTTTCCCAGCTACCACCCATGTGTGGTGATGTTGGAGGAATATAATTCCACCTGATGTTCTGCTGAGCAAACTTGTTAACAACAACATCTTCTCGTAACAATTTAAATGCATTTTGAAGCTCTTGATCTGCGCCTTTAAAATTGGTACCATTATCTGACCAAATCTCGATTGGTTTTCCTCTTCTTGCAAGAAAACGTTGAATTGCTAGTATACACGAGTCACTGGAGAGACTATGTGCAATTTCTATGTGTACAGCTCTTACGGTTAGGCAGGTGAATAGTACTCCCCATCGTTTTTCGTTATGTCTTCCTACTGTTACCAACATGGGCCCAAAATAGTCCACACCTACGAACGAGAATGGGCGAGTAAAGGCTTTAAGCCGTGCTGGAGGTAAGTCTGCCATAAGTGGTGGTACTGGAGCTGCTCTTCTATTCTTGCATTCTTGGCATTTGCGTTGAACCCCTCTTAAGACTGTTCGCAGATGTGCGATATAGTAAGACTGACGAAGTTCGTTCACAACAGTCTCAAAATTCGAGTGATGGTAACGTTCATGTACACTCTGAACTATCAATGTTGTTATGTAGTGCCTTCTCGGTAAAATTATTGGTCTCTTACTGTCAAATGACACATCTTTAGAAGCATCGATACGACCTCTTATCCGCAATATACCATTCTCATCTAAATATGGGCTTAATTTCAACAATGAATTTGATTTTTCAAAGGGCAATTGTTCAGCTGAATTATCAACGCCTTGTTTCATCATGTTTATTTCGTTCCCAAAATTCTCAAATTGGCACAGTCTATATAGATATAATTCAGCCATAGTAACTGCTTTAGTCGATTTAAAATTCAAGTTTTTTATTTGCCCTGGTTTTAACTTTATTTCCAGAAAACGATAAACGTAAGCCATAGTACCTTTTAATTTTTTCCAAGATGAGAATCGCGTATATTCCACTAGTGGTTCTAGATGAAACCTAACGTGAGTGAAAACTTGAAGCTCGTTTTCATTAATTTTTGGTGTTCTCGATGGCCATGTATCTTCAGATTGGTATAAGAAGTTTGGCCCATGATACCAACGGCTTTCAGATGAGAAATCAATCTGCAAATTCCATTTAGTGGCATCGTCTGCTGGATTGTTCTCGCTAGGCACCCATCTCCATTCATCTTCATTCGAGTTTTCCAATATTTCACCTACTCTGAACATGACAAACTGCTTTACTTTTCGATTGTTGTTTTTTATCCAGCAGAGAACAGACTGAGAATCTGACCAAAAAAAGCGCTTGTCAATTTTAATCGAATGACCTTTTATCACGGTCTTAGCCAGACGTACGCCTAACACAGCCGCCTCAAGTTCCATACGTGGTACTGATATATGCTTGATGGGACCCAATTTCGATCTAGAACAAACAAGAGAGCATTCAGTGTGAGATCGCTTTTTTACTCTCATGTAGGCAACTGCTGCATATGCCGACATACTTGCATCTACAAAGATATGAAGTTCGACTGAACATCCGTTTTCAAACTTTAACTCGTTAAGATATGGCCTTCTTATTTTGATTTGCCTCACTCGGGGCAATAACTTTACCCATTCGCACCATAGCCGTAACTGATCTGGATGTATTTCTTCATCCCACTGCGTGCGCTGCCTCCAAACTTCTTGCAAAAGTATCTTGAGTAGGATTAGGAAGTGCGCAATAAGACCAATTGGATCAAAGACACTCATCAGTATTTTAAGAATGTCCCTTTTGGTTGGAATGCGTTCCCCATTAAAAATTCCCGAGTCAAACTTCTTGGCATTGTTTAAAAATGAAAACTTGTCTGCTGTAGGAGACCACCACATTCCCAAAATCTTCTCAACCTCAAAATCACCAAAACGTTGGTTGAAGTTTTTGTCGCAGTAAGCGGCCTTTTCTCCTAACGCCTTAAGCACAGTAAAGGAGTTACTGATGAAATGCCTAATTTCAAATCCTCCTTGTTCATGAATATGTATGACCTCCTTAGCTAGTTGTATAGCTTCCATCTCAGTGTCAACGCTATCAAGAAAATCGTCAACGTAATGGTTTTGAATTATGGCCTCTGCTGCTCTAGGTGATTTCGACGAAAATTCAAGGGCATTTTTATTTTTAATATAGGCTGCGCAGCAAGGGGAGCAGGTTGAACCGAATGTCAATACTTGCATGACATAGTCTTCAAGTTCACCTGTTTCTGTATTTCGCCACAAAAACCTTTGAGCATTCTGGTCGGACACTTGTACTTGAATTTGGTGGAACATTTCTCTTATGTCCCCACATATTGCAATTTTTCTCTGGCGAAAGCGAAATAGAATCTCTGGAAGTGATGGCAGATTATCTGGTCCAGATAAGAGCATTGAATTGAGTGAAACTCCGTTTACTCTTGCAGCTGCATCCCATACTATGCGCACTTTAGATGGTTTATTAGGGTTGGTAACAGGAAAGATGGGCAGGTACCAAATTGTTTTCCCCTTATTATCCTGGAGCTCAGTTTTTGTTAGCTTACGAGCGTATCCCTTATCAACATAGTCTTGAATTTGTGTATTGAGGTTCTTCGCAAGTATTGGGTCTCTTTTTAGTCTCTTTTCTAGGCACAGCATTCTGCGTTCCGCAGCGGGCCTGCTGTCAGGAAGCTCTAGGAGTTCGCTTTTCCATAATAGTGGGACACTAAATCTATTTCCAACTCGCTTAGTGCAGTTTTCTAAAAGAGCAATTGCTTTCGTATCATCTCCACTCAACAGGCGCTTAACGTTTTTTGAGCCAACACTATCGATTGCAAAGAACTCTCGTACGAGTTCATGAAGTTTTCCATCAGCTTTTTCTTGGCAGTCACACACATGGAAATGAGAGAAATTATTAGCACTCGTTTTTCTTCCAGAACATGGACCAAATACCGTCCACCCTAAACGAGTTTTGATAGCGGCTGGTTGGTCAGTATTTCCTTCGCGATGTTTTCTTGAACTTGTTAAATGAACTTGATCAATGCCAATTAAAATTCGGGGTCTAACTTGCTGGTAAGACTCCATTGGAATACCTTTTAAATAAGGAAATTTTAACGTGAGTTCTTCAAAGTTCATCGACTGCGATGGTAAGTTTAATGAATCGACAGTGCGAACATTAGTGAGGAAATGTTTCTTTGAGCATCCGCCAGCAGAAATTTGCAGGCTTACCCTTTTTGAGTTCTTTTCGGTTCTTTGAGTATTTGCAGTCCACCTAAGACACAACGGCTCGTTTTTCCCTCTCAACAGCAGCATGTCAGCCAGCTCTTTATCCATCAGTGAAACTGAGGAGCCATCATCAAAAAAGGCATAGGTTTTGACTTTGATGTTGTTGTTGTAAAGTGTTACAGGCAATATTTTAAAGAGAATGCTATTTTGGTCTTTATGAATGTTGCAATGATCTTCGCTCACATTGCTAGTACCGGCTATTTCTCTTAATGGTTCCTTATTTTTGTGTAAAGACTTGTGGTGTTTGTAGTCGCAATTGTTTACTCCACATTTTTTGTTAGAGGTGCATCTCCTATTATAATGTCGAACCAAACATGTTCGACAAAGAAAATTCTTCTTTACCTCTTCCCACTTTTGTTTTAAAGTCAAATTGTTGAACATATTGCACTGTTCTACCGACTTGCAGTTTCTGTTGCAAATAACACATGTATGTCGCACTTGATTATTGTTTTCTACCTGTTCGTGGTTAGCGCTCAAGAGGGTCTTATTTATGATTCTCTTTTCTTGTTTCGTGTCTGCGAGTCGAGTGCATGACATATTAGTGACTTCACATGCAGCTTGAGCTATTTGGTGAAGCCACGAACTGAATGTTGACAGATTAACATTGGTTTTCTCCAATTTAAAAACTCCCCAGTTTAATCGAATTTGACAAGGCAGGCGTTCAGTGAGCTCTTTCATCAGAGATGGATTATTAAGGTAGGAGTGCAAGCCTGTAGCTTGCATGATGTCAACTGTATTTTCCACCGACCTTGCAAATGTAACGAGGGAATCTAATCGGTCAGGCTTAGGTGGACGCTCAGCTTTTAACTGATCAATTAAGCTTTCAATTATGCTTTCTGGACGACCAAACATCATGCGTAAAGTAGAAATAATATTTGGCACCTGCTGTGGATACATAAGTTTGGACCTAACAGCGTCCAATGCTCTTCCTTTTAAACATTTCTGCAAGCGCAGAAGATTTTCATCGTAAGAAAATCCACATGAGCGAGTAGAATTCTCGTAACAAGATATGAAGAGAGGCCACTCCTCAGCGTAACCAGAAAAACTCGGTAATTCTTTCGGAGTTATACGCCTTGTCTCTATTTGCATGCTACTCAATTTTGGTGTATTATTTAACTCACCAGGTGAGAGTTGATCTGCATGTGCGAAGCATTGCGTGTCATGAAAAATGGGAGCTTGTTCTGGCAGTCGTCGTATACTATTATACACGCATTCTGTAGGTTTCGGCACTGAGTCAGTTCTTGCATCAACTTGATGATCATTTAAATTCGGTGGCTGCTCCAAGGTATAGTGGGGTGTTTTAATTACCTCTTTTGGCTGTTGACGAATTGAATGAGAAGCCAATTGTGGTTTTATGCTGCCTTTATGCTGTTCTGAGACCCAGTTCTTCAATCTATCGCTTCTACATGTTGAATGTGTATCACTTTCTTCTTCTGATGTTTGTTGTTCCAGGAGGTCATACTTTGCATCAAGATACTCTTTGTCTCTCTTCTCTTTTTCCAAAAAATATTCTCTGCACCTTTCTTCTTTAAGGCGCTTTTCTTCGTCGAGCTTCCTAAGTCTTAGTTTGATTGATCTTGTAGAACTTGTTGACTTTTGATAACAAGCGCTCTCTGTCCTGGTAGGTTGACTCATATTTGGATTTAGAGAATACTCTGTTTGATTCAATGTTGGTAATATTACGGTGTGTGTTTTCGATGCCCTCTGCGAACCTTGGGCCAATTCACGCGTCGGTTGTGGACCTACGGCAGTTGGGTTCGATGTGCATTTTGCGCAGCACCAATCCATGTCCTTTATGTCGGATGTCACATTCACGCAGTCGAAATGGTGCCATTGATCGCAAAGGTCACATTGCACCATTTCGTCGGTGTCAGGTCTACAACATGACTTGCAATTGAAATGGTTTCCTGGCTGCAGTGTTTTTTTTGCTGGCGCCGAAGAAGAGTCTTGCCTTTGGACTTGAATCGATGGATTCGATTGTTGCTGATTTGAAGGTGGTGGCGGAGGAGAATGCGCGACCTTGGATGTTTTACCAAAAATATTTTTATTAGCCATGCTTACCTGACAGTGACGGCGTAAAGTGGTGTTGGATGATGGTCTTAGATGATGATGGTGTACCGTCTGATGTGGCCAATGGTGGCGATGCGGTTGGTCCCTTCAGATATGTACTGGGTTTTTCCTCTCACGAACTGTATGGCAGTTTAGGAGCAATTTGATGCTTGTTGGTGGTCTTCTTGCTGCTGGTAGAGCAGCCTTTTATCGACAATCCAATCTTCCAATTAAGTTTTAGTTCGCACGCGAAAATTTTAGTACAAAAAAAGTGAAAATTTTAGTAATGTTGCCGTCAAATAAAAAGGACTACTTTTGAAACTTTAGTTACAAATTTATTTAAAGAAAAATTTATGTGCTTTTAGTGAAACTAAAATTTTCAGTTTTCTTTTTCCGTTTTCTTCCTTTGGCGGCAACTTTGGTTCTCCTCTTTTTTTTTTTTAATTCCCGCTCAAGCCATTTGACGTCTTAAGAGCTCGTAGCCTTGAGCTAGGTTGACTAAGAAGTGCTGCCAGGTTTGGCAACAGGGGACGTAAAGATAAATGGAATTAAATATTTCACTATAGAAAATAAATGGCGACAGAATCAGATACGGATAGGTTGGTAAAATCAAAAGGGGATTTGCTAAGATAGATATTGATTTTGCGAAAATTAGCTTTATGGAAGTTGTAAGAAAAGATGGTAGTTGAAGAAGTGTGCTGGGGTGGAGAGTTATGGAAGATTGGGAAAAAGGACGGAACGTCACTGTAGAATTAATTGGATCGCTAGCGAAAATAAGGTCTAGTTGCCTACCGATGGAGTTATTGACTCCACTTACTTGGCATAGGCTTCAGTCTGTTATGCTGTCAATGAATAGACATTTCTTGGATAAACCAGCGTTTGACGCGGTGAAAAATAAGTGATCATCCGATGGAATCAACTTCACCAGAGGCAGATTAAAGTCACCAAAGGTAAGGATATCGTCGATGGAATCACTTAGGTCAATTAGTTGGTCAATTGCTTTAATGGCAAGGATGTAGGATTCAGTAGGTTGAGCTGGGAGAATGTAGAAATACATAACGTACAGGGACCTGTTGGGAAGTGTTATTTTAATTGAAACAAAGCCAAGTTTAACAGAAAAAGAGATAGAGATGAGAGACGATTTGAGGTTATTGTGAATAGCACCTCTATATGGAGAATTAACTTTAGGGGTGCCAGGATCATTAAACATAGGAAGAGAGTGCCCGTCATCTCCGAAAACATTGTACGAAGATGGGAATAGCTCCTGGCTCTTTATGTCGGGGATCAGATTGGTTTCTGTAAGAGCATAGACATCGAAAGAGAGGCCATGTGATTTAGACAAGACAGTAAAATGTAAGATGTAGTTTGTTGCGTAGAGGAGTAGGGGAGTGTAGATGAGATGCAGGCAAAGAAGGCAATTGAGGAACGAAAAAAATTATCATGGTCAGCTCGGCTGCAGTGAAGGTGAGAAACTCTTTTAGAGTGTACATAGCTGCGGAAAGCAGCGAAGTCATCCGCAACCTTTTGAGGAGGTGTGTCGAAGATTTCGTGGTACCTGTTGTAAAGCTTTCTGAGACTAGTTATATCCGTGGGAAGGCCTTCCTCTTGGATGGAGACCATGACACTTGTTTTGATTTTTCCCTCAAAGCAAACAGAGTCGGATTTATCCAAATGATATGCGAGAAAGAGACGTATGTTTTCGTATATCTGTTTATCCCTTAGCCGAGAGAGCGCGTAACGGCATTCTGTGGTGTCTATATTTTGGGTCAATTTAACGGGACTGGGGCCCGTGAATCCGAGGGAGAATGCGAGCTAGAAGCGGGATTTAAGATATGCGAGCTGATAAAGTTTGGGTATTTGGTTCCTGTTGTAAGGCCGAAATTGGGAAAGTGGTTGTAAGTATTCTTGGGAGGTGGTGTGGGTGGTTGAGCAGTGACAGTATCAGGGGCAGGGGTAAAATTAAATGAAACGCATTGGGACTTGGATGGAAGAGAGGCACTTGGTGCTTTTGTGGAGATAAGTGAAGGGGGTTGCTTAGGGATATAAACGGGAGGGGAAAAATTGGGAAATATTTTGGTTTTAAAGTTCCAGTTGGGGTCAGTTTTAGGATGTGGATGGGGAATGGATTTGGGTGATTTAAAATTATCTTTAGATGAGACGTTGCTTTGTTTTTTTTTTATGTTTTTATTGGTTGGTTAATCTGTCCATTTGGAGACCCGCATCTTTCCGCGGTTGAGGTTGGTGTTGGATAGGTTAATAAATAACCATTCGTCTTTTGCCGGTAAATTAATCTTGAAATTCCGTTTGTTTTTGTGGTGAGATGTTGGGAAAAATGTGATGTCATATCTCTTTTTAAAAAATTCAGAAATCCAAGCAACATCTGCATAATTTGCGGCACCTTTGACGAGTAGGGTGGTGAACATCTGATTCGTTGTGTGGAGGCGGTCTAGTCTGCCTTGCCACTCTGAAGGTGTCCACGTCGTGTTAAATTGTGTAACAAGTTTCCGTGGGGCGGCGACAGGAGGAGTTGGCGTTGAAGCAGTTATATCACCATAAGATTTTTGGATCAATGGGCTGGTGCGAGGATTTGGAGGTTGGGTTGTCGGCACTGGATGTGGCAATGATTCGGCTTCGGTTTGAATTGAAGTATTGTAACTGTCGTGCGGTTGGGGATGGGTTGGAAGACTATCATTTTTGTGACATACTGTTTCAATGAGATTTTCTAAATCATTCAACACTGTTCTATTCGTGGTGAGTTCATCATTAACTGATTCTGATTTTATCGAATATGATATCAAACATGGACTCTTGATGATTTGAGAGTTGATGATTGTTTATTGCAAGTTCGAGATGGAGATTGAATGTGAATGATTGGAGATGATTATCAATGTCTTCCCGGAGAGAGTTGATTGAATTACATGTTTTCTTGTTGGAATCCATCATTGCGGAACCGATTGATATAAATTCATTTAACATCATTTTATCATCGTTTACCTAATCCTCAAGAGGAGAGACTCTCTGAACTGCAGCAACTACATAAAGGTACTATGCTAACGTTCGAAATACTATACGAATAATCTGATGATTCATCAAAGATTCCTTTGTACTTATATAGCAATCTATTATTCTCATAAGCTAAAGACCACTTCATAGTCTCCATCACGCATTTTTAAAACAATGTGGTCACAGTCTAAAATCGTTTCTTTCTTTTTTGTTCAAACGATCAATAGCACCACCAAACTTTTGATTTAATCTCCGTGAAAGTGCCGAGCTTAAAAACTGGCCATTTCCCCAATTTTTGGGATATCGGATATGAGGATGAAATAGTCAAGGTATGGTTGCAGGTTATATACATATACTTGTATATTTAAGACGACGAAATGACCAACATATACTTGCTTCCCGTTTCCCTCGTCATTACAGTCTTTAAGACACCCACGACTAGTCTAGACATAGTTGTAGTATTGTAGATTTTTTTTTTATTATTTACCGAACCATCTGAAGAACAATGTCGCCTCAAGCTACGATCTTCGTTCGAGGGCTCACCGCATCTCTCGATGAGTCCATAATCGGTTGAGTTTCTCGGGCTTACAATTGCTTCCCTTTTATGGGGAACGGATAAACATTTTCAGAGTTTAAGTCATCTATCTGCATAATTCTCGGTTCATTTTAATTGTCACGTTTAAGAAGGAAATCTTCATACGGATCTATTTGTGGCCGACGGGAGTCTACTTACGAATATATTGTGAGGAATGGTACAAGTCACTTAATATCGGAAGACGCTTGCGAAAGGGCTTGAAAGTGCTATGATCTATCCTTGCCAACCTTGCATATTTGATGATGATTCTACAATGTGCTCACCTCAAAAAGAGAATTCGCATAACTGCTGTTCCTGTGCGTGCTTAGAATTCTACTCGATTCTTAGATGATTCAATTTTGTATTCGTTTGGCTTTCCCTGTCGGAGATGTTTAAGCGAGTTCGTTAAATTGCCGCTTTCTTCATAGCTTGTTTACAGCACCTACGTTCTAATAAACAGAGTCGATTGCAAATGATATCCTGTTGGTGATACGGGTATATTTCCATTAACTGTGATTCTGTTATTATCAACAGATCTCTCTGATTGAAATTAAAGCTAACAGTTTGTGTATTATTTATATATTTATTTTTTTATCAACTATCCGACTCTTATTTGGAATTATTATACAAACCCAACTACTCGTACTCTGCGATCACCGCTTAGTGAGTAAATTGTTGAAAGAAAAATAAATGACACCAAATTTATCACGGTTTCGCTATGATACCAAGCCCACAAAAGCTTACAAATCAAAGCCTTCTCACTCGAAATTGCAACATCTGCGATTGGATAACACTCCAAACTCTAAGCCCCGAATGGATACCCTCCGTCATCGAAGCGTTTCAATGTCCTTCTTGAAATTAAATCTTCTGCACAGTATTTTCGACAGATACTAGAGTCTGCGCACACGCGCCTCTGTCTGTGGTATCCCATTACGGATGCGTTCACATGCTCAGACAAAAACACCGTAAATCAATTAGACGCTAACTTTTCCGACGGTTGCTGTCTTTCTGTCGGTTCGCTAATTTTCTTGTAGCTATTCGAAGTGGATTTAATTATTTTTATTTCCCGCTCACTCAGCTGGTCTAAACGACACAGCCGCTGACCATCCGTTCAATGGAACGTAATTGAGCAGTGAACAGGTAACATCAGTGGCTGAAAACAAAACAACACTTGTTCGACTATTTCTATGTGCTGGAGGTACTACCCGGCCCGAACTACGTCACAACGAGAAATGATAATTGAGCGGGACTATGTGCTGACCACTCGACCAGTTGGAAATCTTAGACTTTTCACTATTTCATGCGAAACTGTGTGGTCACCACGGCGATGATGTCAACAACATTGTCCGGCACAGAGGTACGAGTAGCAAGAGTGCAACAGCGGCAGCCAGTGCCGCAACAGTGGCAGCTAGACAAACTGCTGATCAGGGATTATTGAACCATTGAAGATGCTCGACGAACAAATTTTCAGGTGAAAGTTTCTCTTTCTTATTTCGATTGCTGATTTCTGTGTTCAAATGTTTCCAGATTCGGAACCAGTTGCTACTGTACGAGCACATACTTCAAACGAACAGAGATGGGGACGACCTGAATAAAATGATGTAAAAGTCAGAGAGTTTTGTTTGAACAGGAAACCTCATGGGGACATGAATGAATCGAATAAGATGTGCGAGGAGAAATCGGAATTTCACGAAACTATAAACACTATGTTTCCTGGTGGCTTCCTTGATGTACTCGAGTTGAGTTTCCTGATCGTTTTACCACGATCAAGCACTCGTAGTGCGTGTGGGAAAGTAATGTGTTTTCGTTAGCTAATGGAGCGTTTGGTGATGTTAATTGGATGCTTGGTATACAGACTTTGATAAACAGGTACATGTGTGCGAACTTCGATTATTGTAATGCGTTTCACTTTGTTTGTTTCACAACTAGAAAGTGAAATTCATTGTATGATAGAATTCGGCTTACTACATCACAGTAAAAGTCCTTCATCATTATAATATTACAGATCTATGTAAAACTTATGATTAAGAGAAGAAGGGTCGTTGAAATGTTACATTTTCCGGCATTATCCAACCACGAACTCTGATTCACGATAATCGGCTCTACAGCGACTGTGAATCTCCTTTTGCCAGCTATTTAATAGAGAACAATGAGAGTATAATGAGTCAGTCAGAGTCAGGTATGTGGAACCAAATACTCGGAGCAGTTCAGTTCACTTCAGCACGAATATGCTAAACGAGGTATCTCTTGCTGAGGTGGCTTACAAATGCCCTTAGATGTCTAACAAGAGGCCTTCCGAAGGAGGACGTGCAGAGGAGAAACTCATATCAATAAAACAACAGTGACATCAACGGCTAGATTAGTGGAAGATATGTTTGAGCTACTTCGATATATCCAGGCCATTAAGGAACGCTCAAGACTGAAGCAGGGTCTTGAAACCAGAAATGGTGCAGAGGAGCTCTTGATGGCAGCGCTCGCATCCCCGAATTGGATTACTGACATCAGTGCATCCACAAATGAAACAAGGACAACGTTCTTCGGACTAGCACGTGGTATGTTCGGACACTTAACGTGCCATATGCACCTAAAGAATTGGCAGAGGCCTATGACTGCTAACATGCAAATATCGCTGCTACCCAGGAAGTGCGACAGGATGGGATAACATTTACTATGCTGAATCCGTATATGGAACAGAAATACCAAATGTTTTGGATTTATCGGCATCTAACGTTTTTTTTTTCAACTAGTGCTTGTTTCGTGAATGGTAACATTTAGCTCATGCCTGATTTGACAGATAATTAGTTTTATCCTTCCGCTGGACGAATATGGTTGTGCATACGCTTGAACAACGCTGGGAAATATTGCGACATTACTTTGAAAATCATGGTAATGTTGCAGAATGTGTGCGAAAATTGCGTACGGATTTTGGAAGAAGAGAAGCACCGTCAACTCCGTATTTTCGTTATCTTGTGAAAAAAGTGAAAGAAACTGGCATCCTCATCGATAAACCAAAGCGTGAAAAGCCAAAAACAGTGCGTACACCCGAGAATATTGCTGCTGTGGCAGAAAGTGTGCGTGAAGCGCCATCAACATCAATTCACCGTCGCTCTCAACAATTGAACATTTCGGAGACATCATTGAGACGAATTTTGCATAAAGACCTTGGTATGACACCATACAAAGTCCAATTGGTTCATGAGTTTAAGCCAACTGACCATCCAATGCGTTTTCGCTTCGCTAAGTGGACCTGCGATCGACTTAGAGAAGATGCCGATTTTGCCAAAAAATCATCTTTTCAGATGAAGCTCATTTTGATCTTGGCGAGTATGAAAACAAGCAAAATTGTCGCATTTGGGGCACAGAAATCCCGCACGCATACATTGAAAAGCCGATACACCCAAAACGAGTCACTGTTTGGTGCGGATTTTGGTCCAGAGGCATAATTGGGCCATTTTTCTTCGAAAATGAGCAAGGAGTGGCCGTTACAGTCAATGGCGATCGTTATCGGGCCATGTTGAACGAATTTTTGTTCACGAAAATTGAAGAGGAGGATATTGGCAACATTTGGTTTCAACAGGATGGCGCTACGTGCCATACAGCCGAAGCTACACTCGATGTTTTGCGCCCTGTTTTTGAAGATCGCATTATCAGCCGCAGAGCTGATGTCGTTTGGCCACATCGGAGCTACGATTTGACACCATTGGACTATTATTTGTAGGGTGCCGTAAAAGATAAGTGTTACGCCGACAAGCCAGAGACAATTGACGCGTTAAAGGACAATATTCGTGAAGCCATTGGTGAAATACAGCTGCACACAATCGATAATGTGCTTAAAAATTGGACCGATCGTGTAGGCTACTGCATGGCCAGCCGAGGCAGCCATTTGAATGAAATTATTTTCCATTATTAGCCGGAAGGATAAAACTAATTACCTGTCAAATCAGACATGAGCTAAGTGTTACCATTCACGAAATAAGCACTAGACCGTCTTATCTGGGAACAGGGAAAAACAACATTTCCAAAGGGCTCACATGTATGGTACTCAGACGGATCCAAATCAAATGAATGAGTTGGGACCGTAGTATACGGTCCTCGCAGGTTCACAGCAGCTCCGTGTTTTATCAGGCTGAAATTCATGCAATAGAGCTTTGTATTCGAGAGAATCTAAACAGACATACCTATAACAAACAAAAACATTTATAATCTCTCCGACAGCAGAGCAGGCTTACTTGCAATTAACGCCTTTGAAATAAAATCAAAACTGGTCTGAGATTGCCTTCAACTCGTATAACTACTGGCCACCACAAATAAAGTTCATCTGATTTGGATGCCAGGATACAGCGGACATAAAGGCAATGAAAAGGCAGATGAACTAGGCTGAAAACGATCCGCATCTCAATTCATTATGCCAAGGCCATTCTGTGGGCTACGAATTAATACAACAAAAGGAAGTATTACTCTAAAACCTAGCCAGGAGCTTCATTTCTGGAGAGAAACCGAAGAAAACAGACAAGCCAAAAACTTTTTGCCAAGCTGTTGCCACAAAAAAACAAAACCAACTACTACAACTAAGTAGAAGTCAGATTCGAGTGACCACAGGTTTCCTCACAGGTCACTGCCATGTGAAAAAGCACCTGATGACAATGGGCATAGCACAAGACAATACATGCAGACTGTGCAACGAGGACGTCGTAACAGCAGAACACATACTATATGATTGCAATGGTTTAACCAAAATACGTCAACGTTACCTAGGTAAATTCTACATTGAAGCGGCGGACACAACTGTCAACCCATCCAAAGACGTAGCCGTCTTTCTAACAGATTGCGGCGTCATAGATGAGCTCTAAATGGAAGATATCACAATAGGCCCATCTGTGGTCGCAGTGATCTGGGATTCTTTATACCACCTCCCACAAAAATCTAATCTAATCTAATCTAAGTTTTAAAAGAACTGTCAAACTCATAAGTATTTGTGTGAATTACAATTTTGATCCGAAGGAACTCAAAAGACGACTTGAACATTGACAAAGAGGATAAAAAAATAAACTTCATACTGAAGTGAATTGTACATTAGTTATTGTACTTGATTATAACAAAACCATCAATAACCAATGAACCTTTTCCGAAAGAGCCATACCATGAATGATTGTCTCAATCGCTTTTGGAACAAACTGATTTAAGTAGTGATTACATTCCAAAGGGTTTTGTCAATGAAATACCATTAGAAGTCAACCTTTTAGTTGAAAGGAGCATATACCTGCCTCTCTGGCTGAAATGCAGCCCTGGGTAGGAAAAACCAGAGGTCTTAAGACAAAAAAAAAAAACATTTGTGAAGGAGTACTACTGAAAAGTTGAATTCTAATGGCCTCCACAACTCCCAAACTCGACTCCAAAACAAAATAACATATAATTTTCACAGGTAAAATATATGGGTATCCGTAACGCAAAATCTCCAACGAAAATGGAATAAGGGTTGGTTTTATTTCATATACTCGTAAACGCTATTTTGCTTGCAGCGAATTGAATGAGATTGTGGGCAGAAATAAAACCATTTGTTTAGAATATGATTTGGGTTCCGACGAAACTGTGCGATTCACACCCACAACGAAGAAGAGAACTACACCGGACCGTCCACGTTAGGTATTACATATATCGAAAAAATATCCAAAATGCTCTTATATCTTAAAAAATATCATGGGTTCGAGACCTGCGTCTACAGGAATAGTGGAAAAGAAGAGGCCGTGCGATTTTAACGTCGTACTTCGGACATTGCTCATATGTCTTGTCCAGGAGCTCGTAGAAATATTTTTTGGTGGCGTCGTTCTTGTCTAACGTAGGGGCATGGGCGCATATTACATCTATGTTAGCAAATCTAGTCTTGATGCGGATTGTCATAAGACGCTCACTCACGTGCTGGAAGACCAAGACTTGGAATAATTGTGTCAATGTTTTTGACCAATAATTTGTCGGTGGTGTTAGCGCAGCATGAATTTCGATGTCGCAAACATTCCGGCGACTCGAACAGAGTGGAACCACTGTGGTTGACGATGTCGCTGAGAACGAAGAAACATCAACTGTTACTGGCGAACGCTACAGGGCCATGATAAACGACTTCTTATTGCCGGAATTGGATGAGCGGGCCTTGGTGAAAATGTGGTTTCAACAAGACGGTGCAACCGCACACACAGCACGAGCCACAATGGATATTGTGAAGGAAGCGTTTCCTGGTCGCGCAATCTCCCGTTTTGGCGATTTGGCATGGCCAGCGGGATCGCCCGATTTAACCATTCCAGACTTATTTCTTTGGGGCTACTTGAAGTCACGGGTTTATGCCAATAAGCCTCAGACAATCGCAGCCCTTAAGGAGAATATTCGACAGAAATGCGAACAGTTATCACCGGAAATCTTGCGGGAAGACATGGAAAATGCGATAAAACGGGCACAAATGTGTATCAACACTGACAGCAGCCACTTGGCGGATATCATATTTTCCACTTAACAGAAACAATTATAAAGGTCCAAATAAAGATTTCCATCACTCAAAATTATTTTTGTTGTATTTATTAAAAAAGTAATTCAAAAACAAAATTGGATGATTAATTTTTGTCATCTGTTATATGTCACAGTTTCTCATCCTCCTTATGTCCGGTAAACCCCATCACACTTCCTAGATGGCGGTGATATCTGTGTAATAGTAGTCAAGGGCCTCTGGTAATTGTTCGGCTGCACGTGGCCTGATAAGGGTCAGAACATTCCACATGCGGATCTGAAGATCGTTGTCCTTTAAACGTTTCCTAGGATTGTCAACATTGAGTCCATATTTATCCGAAGCCATTAGTTGGTTAATCACATATTTTAATCTCTTCCGTGTAGAGTTATAAGTCCTATAATGGAGTTGGCCAGTATAATGCTACTGGCCGGGTATGCCCTTGCCATTTTAGCCTGCACAAGTAAGAGCTTACACATGCAAATACAGGGGACAACTACTGGGAGGTAAAGCATGCACTTCGCTGCTTGATTGTTGCGCTCTCGTTCCAATCCTAGTTGATGGAGGATCGATGATCGGATGGGTACTGCCGATACAACCTGTAAAAAAGAAATATCAAACCAAATGTGAAATGATTAAATAATGAAATGAATCATGACCTCATCTATACCCATATACATATAAATATGCCTTGGTTTGGAAAAAGAGACTGGTTTATTGCTTTTCCTTATCATTTTGCCATTTTATTGTCTCCGGACTTAGATCACTTAAAATCTTGGTTACTCTGCCTACAATCCGGTGTACAGAATCGATTTTCTAAGTCGCGAAAACTGCATGCTTCTTGGCCGACAAACCATAAAAACAGCGCCATGTGTTTGTTTGCACTTAGTACGTTTTGTTTACGTACGTTTGTGTTCACATTTGCGATATGGAAACACCCCTCTGGATATACGAAGAGATTTCGTGAGATCTGATTGGCAACGAAATTCTTTTTCACTATAACTAGGAATTATATCCTCCAAATAGTTCCTAATGCGTGTCCGTGGTATTTTAGCTGCACTGATTTCAAATGTTTTTGTCAAGTCTCTCCAAATAGTCTGCAGCTCATCTTCTTCCCCAACCAAAATGCTTTCATGGCTCGATGAATCACCAATTCGGTGATTTCACACATTTTACTTATAATCAAACTAATCTCCAACAATAAAACTCATTAAACTCAAATTATGGTTCATCAATAAAGTAGTAAAAGTTAGCAATCAAATAAAAATCTTCATGCTGCCTTGCAGTTTCTTTTTTATTTTGCTTTTAATTGTCATTTTTGACGTTTTACACATATTTTACAAAAAAGGGTTCCCGCGAGATTTTGGGCTTAGGAGAGAATTCCTCCCTACACCTCAAACTTAAGCAAACGATTTTAGAAAATTGTTACAAAAATCTCATTGGAACAGACCTATTAACGTAAGAAAGAGAAACTATTGAATTACTAAAAAAGAAACTTTTATGTCTTGACCACGGATTTGCTCTAAGGGCCCTTATGTATTCCAACCAAGTCAAACTTTGCATGTTGTAGCTAATGATCGATAAAAAGTTGCAGCCCTCTAAGCAAGGCGTTAGGCAAAGAATATTGAAATCTTCAGTCGAGTCATTGATGATGTGCTTCTACTAACTGATTTACAGTAATTTTAGCAAAAGGTAAAAATAACATGTCTGGGTTTCAAGGTCTATGAGAATGGCTCTAACCGTTTCTATATATTTAAAACAATTCCTTAAAGACATGATAAACAAGGATAACAATATCTAAGATGAAATCCAACTAAACTGCTGGACCTGACAACTTACCTACCGAGGTATTCAAAACTGCTGGGAATGACACTGTGGAGAGCATTCACTATATCATTTCTCAGATCTATTCAGAAAAGTGAATGCCTGATGCATGGAATCTCAGCATCGTTTGGCCGGTCGACAAAAATGGAGACCCTCTTAACTGCGCCAGTTATAGTATAAGTTTCCACAGCATAGCATACCAGATCTTATCTGCCATATTGCGTGAACCTCTGAAACCCTTCGTCAGAATTTTGATTGGCTCTTATTAGCGTGGTTTCAGAGCAGGAAAGTTCACAATTGAGCTAATCTTCACACTCCAGCAGATCCTGGAAAAGCAAAAAAATATATGTACATCGATGCCAACCATTTTTTCATCAATTTTAAGGCCGCATATGACAGCATTTATAGACGCTAGCTACGAGGGGCGATCAACATATTCTCGGTATCGGGGTGAAGCTGTGGTTGTATATATAAATTGACTTATTTATCAAGTAATACTATTATTTTAGTGCATTCATGTAAAACTTCATATAAATGTGATTATTAATTCGCGTTTTATCTCTAGTTAAACAGAATCATAACGACAACTGAGATGATGATGGTGAAAATTGAGCATCGCGCTGTAATTAAATTTCTCACTAAGCAAGGAAAAAGTCAAAAAACTATTCATGAAGAGATGGTGGCTGTTTACCAGGGTTCCGCACCTTCATTATCAACTGTGCAAAAGTGGTCAAGTGAGTTCAAGAGAGGCAGAGAGAGCATTGAAGACGACCCCCGCTCCGGCGCCCCGGCTACTGCTTGTACGGGAGGAAGCATCAAAGAAGTCGAAAAAATTGTTCTTGAGGATGCCCGAATAAAGGTGAAAATGATGGCAGAGATCACCAAGCTTTCAATTGGTACCATTCACACCATTCTTCATGACCATCTTAACCTTTCAAAGGTCAGTGCAAGGTGGGTGCCACGAATGCTCACAGCGCCTCAGAAAAAAGTGAGAATCGCATGCTGTAGAGAGCTTTTGGAGATGTGTAGTGAGAACGCGGACGGTGTTATGGATCGAACTGTTACTGGGGACGAAACATGGGTCCACCACTATGACCCTGAAAGCAAACAAGAGTCCATGCAGTGGCATAAAAAAGGAACAGACCCCCCGAAGAAGTTCAAAGTCACTCCGTCTGCCGGGAAGCTCATGGCCACAGTTTTTTGGGACTCAAAGGGAATCTTGCTCATTGAGTACAAAAAAAAGGTGAAACCATCAACGCCACATCCTACGCTTCCACATTGCATAATTTGCGGGAGGAAATTAAAAAGAAAAGACGGGGTAAACTCGCAGCGGGTGTGTTGCTTCTTCATGACAACGCTCCTGTTCACACGGCGCGTGTTTCCAAGGCTGCTGCGCGAGATTGTGGTTTCGAAGAAATCCAACACCCACCCTATAGTCCAGACCTTGCCCCTAGTGATTATTTCCTGTTTCCGGATTTGAAAAAATGTCTTCGTGGAAAAAGATTTTCGGATGATAAAGAACTCAAGTCGGCAATAAATGGGTATTTTGCAGAGAAAGAGGAAATTAATTTTTTTGAGGGTTTAAAAAAGCTTATCTCAAGATGTAACAAATGCATTGATGTTAGGGGAGATTATATTGAAAAATAAAAACAATTTAAATTGAATTCGCATTTTCCTTCATATCGATACCGAGAATATATTGAACGCCCCTCGTATATAGAGCCATGCCTAGTTCTAGCATCTCTACAAGACTCATACGCCTGCGCAGAATGACGTCTGAGAACACTCACTGCTCCGCCAAAGCCGGTAACGACATAACCGAGACTTTTGATGTCAAAAAATGTTTTTGACAAGGTGACGCGCTGTCATGTGACTTCTTTAACAACATACGTGAAGAAATTGTGCGAAACACACAAGTGGACACTGGAGGCACAATCTTCAAAAGTCTGTGCAACTTTGTAAAGGACTTTGTCTACCTTGGCTCTGCTATAAATTCTGCCAACAATACTGCAGCATAGAAAAAAACAAAGAATCACTCTTGCCAATCGTTGTTTCTTTTTTCTAAGAAGGCAATTCTGTAGTACGGCTCTATCCCAAACACCATAGGGGACTCCATATGACTGATTATCCCAGTCCTATTTTATGTAGCTGAAGCATGGGCTCTATCGAAAATGGATGAAGATATCCTCAATCCTATCGACAGAAAAATCCTTCCAAAAATATTCGGCCCTGTTTAAGTTGACGGGCTTTGGAGGAGAAAATTCAGCGACGAATTATATGAGCTGCACAGCTACGAGTACATCGTCCTAGGTAGTAGATTGCCCAACAGTCGGCTGATATGTAGAGCAATTTTTCTCCAAGTTAGCATTTATTTCCTTAAATAAAGCGAATATTATTTTCTCTCCTCCTAAATAACCTTCTTATTTTCTTCGCTAATAAATCATAAGCTTGTGTAATATCCTGATTTACTAATAAACAACTTAGCGTTCCTTCTTCCCCCACAAGCCTTGGCACGAAGGGGTCTTTTAATTGCCAAACAAATTTTCGTCGCCATGTTTTCAGCAATTCTTGAAGCAGAAGAACCAGACTCTACAGGGTTTCTTAGTCAAATTGATGTCATTTTTCAGTTGGTTTTATGTAATTCGACAGCCTGAGAGTCAACAACTTTTTCAGCCTTCCTTGAAGTGAGTCTCCTTAAACCCAGTGCCTTCAATTTGCCACCAAAAGAAGTGACCAAAGTAGCCAAGGCTACGAAAAATCTCACCATTATTGGTGCTTTGTATTTGGAAAATCGCCTTAATGCCGATTGGGATGATAAGCTCGCTGATTCATCGGAACCCCAACATTGGCAACAATTTTCGCTGATAAGATTCGTACAGATCTTAGACTCGCAGAAGCAATCGAATTAAGGGCAAATGGTAGCGCCGTCGAAGTACAATCCCTGCTGGTCGATGTCATCGGTAGAAATGTCTATGCTGAACAATACTACGCATACAATTGTTATTACTCGTATGAATGCTCTGTCGAATTAAGCAATTTGTCGCGTGTAAGTGAAGCCATATGCAATGAAATCGATTCACTTGCAGAACTCTGGACGGACAATTACAATTTGAATTTTCTTCTTCCCAAATTGGTGCATGCAAAGATACAACTTTTGCTTGAGGGCGATGTAGAGAGTAGAGATTTCTTAAACACAATAAAAGAATGTATGATGGTAACTGACAAAGCCGACCATATCAAGAATGCATTTTGCGAGAAAATCATGATGTTATGGATACCAAATAGAGATTTCCGCCAGTGTCGTGTGTTGCATGAGAGTTTTTTGAAGAAATTCTTACGCGAGTGGAGTGTCACGAGTTCTCTCTGTACAAAAACTAAATTGGAAAGCCTACTCAACGCACAAAGAGTTGCAGAAATCGATTACTATGCGCAACAATTTTTAACTGGTTTTGGAACTAATGCGCCATAGACAGAACGGATTCTTTACGTTTATGGAATACGATTGTGGGTTATCGATAATATATTGCGGCCCTTGCCATCAAGACCCTACAAGATAGACAAATTGAAGAACAACAAGAGGAGTTAACCAAATCCACTTACAACATGACTCTGCAGCTGTTCAATGCAGCAGAACACCAGAAGAATTTCCCTCTGGCACAACGAGTTTACGACTTCTTCCAAATGAATCCAATCAAAGTGAAATGCTGTCCTATATTCGTAGATTGAGTAAGGTGAAAATCATTTTCCTTCAATCACATCGCACAGTTAATTCTATAGGTCACGTCAAACCTGCATGGTAGGCAATAACTACTCTACTTAATTCGGAGATCGTCGCATTTGGTTTAAAAGCAAAAATAGCTTTGGGGATCGTTGAAAAGCTAGACGGTCAACATTTCGAAAAAGTTGCAGAGGTTACCTTAAGAAGAATGACTAACAATAAATCAGATAATATAAAAGTCGAATTCTTGAACCTAACATTCGAAGCACTTAAGTCGAAAATATCAGTCGCTTCTAGTAATTCTGGTTCCCTCGATGTACAAAGACTTGCGGATAGTCATCTGAGTCTGGCACAATTCACATACGATAATCTGAATCGCAATGAGGCTACGAATTACGCAAAATTAGAGCTTGAGAAAGTATTCATCTCTTCTATGTTTAGTGGAATGAGCTTTGGTTCGAAAGAGTTACGACAACTTTTCCCATGTGCCCTCCAATTGTCATCAATGGAAAGTGGTGTATTCATAGTTATTTCGAAGAACAGTCACGTGATGTGCCAGTATGGGCATATCTCGCATGGATTCTACAGGTTCTTTCGCATCTGGAATTGACTGTTCCTTGCTACTTGGATTCTATAATACAAAAAAGTCGCATTCATATACCTAGGAGCTCTGCACTATTCCTTCAACATATGGCATAAGCAGGCTATGTTTCAACTTAATCTTACAACACCTAATGAGAACTGTATAGATCGCGAAGAAATCAAAAGTGTTATGAATAGTTTACACCATAAACTGTGTGATAAATTTGTTAAGAGCTTCAAATATCTAGCTTTTCCCCAAGCCTACCTAATCGCACAGCTAAAAAAAAAAAAATTTAATGCCACATGCAAATTTCTCAAAGACCGACAGAAAGGTTTTCGTCGCAACATGTGTACCGGTGATTTAGTGGCATATTTCACCTAAGACTGATATCAAGTCTTTACCAATCTGCCAACAACAGGAAACTTGAATCTGATCTTTTCAACGGCATTTGATAGGGTCTTGTATCGGCCCCTTGTGTCGAAAATGTCTGATTTTTGAATCGAAGAACCTCTACTCCAATTTATTACCAAGCACCTTTAGGAGCGTTCAATTTAAATAGTTTTGGACAGTTTCAAGTGATATATCCATCAGTTACAGAGTGGTGTGCCACATGGTTCTATTCTGTATCCAACACTCTTTTTAATTTTTGTTAATGATACTTTTGCAGCTAATTCTAATGCAATTCGTCGGTGAAGTTACACATGTGTATGAAGCTTAATAAATTCCGATATTGATAGTACGAGTGAGCAATTTTTATGAATTTAATGCTTTTATTCTGTCGTCATAGAGATATTTAAACACTGATACATTATCCACGAATCGCATTTGCATCATCGAAACGAAAAAATGCTGCGAAATGTCTAGGGTTCCTCTAACGATCTTAGAAATACTTAACCCAGTCTGATATGATCTCTATATCTAATTACTTATCTGCCCGAAATTAGGGTATATTGTTTAATACTAGTCGGGTACCCCCACAACATCGTTGCACCTGCTAGATGGGAATCAACGTCGAGCTTTAAAACTAATAGCAGACGCAAACTTGGCACCGTCATATCAACAAACGGTTTTGCCTGCATCTTTTCTATCTCCACTTTTGCCACCACCTCTTCATGAAAGATTCTTAGAAAATCTTTTCTACGTGTAACAATAGATTCTGAATGGCGCTTTTCCAATATATATTTGAGTTGGCTTCAATTGCTTTACCAATCGTGGATCTGTATGAGTTCGTGACTTCAAATCAGAAAATATTTTGTATTATATTTCACTTCCGAGTGTAATACAAAAATATGCGTAAGCTTGCAATCTTGCAAATGAGATCAGTTTTAATTCACTGAGTCTCTTCGTCAACAAATTTGTGGCACACCTTTTGCATTTATGAATTAGTTTGCCTCTTCCTACAATGGTTTCTGGAAAGATTCGCCTGCCTTAAAATGGTTTCAGTGTGACAGCTTTTAAGGTTCGGAATTTCGTATATAAATTAGAGACTCCTCCGCTACTGTCATTGTGTCACTTTGTGTTAAGTTCACCACATGATGCATTCCACCTACACCTAAAAGTGATCCTTAGTAGCAATGCAAATTGCCTGAACATGAGCATAGTTCACGCCTTGAAAGCCAACACTGATCAACCGCCACAGCTGCCTTTTTGCATATTACGGGTACGAGTACGAGTATTGTATCTGCATTCCGATCTTGCAAAATCCCGTCCGTTCCAAGATCAATAACTCCTCCATTATGAGTCTATTGTTCTCGCATTGTTGTCGGTTCTTCATAATAAGAAAATCATCACAAGGCAGAGTATCTACGGACAGTATGTAGAGGTATGTACGAGTACGAGTATATAAGTATCTACAACGTGTGCGGTGCGGTATTTAATATTGTTTTACTATCTTTTTTTTTGCGCCCACAAAGTTCAAATAGTCACACAACACCTTGATCCGTCGTTTTGAGTAATGCCTCCTCCTCTGGCGGAGACAGAAAAAACGTGAAAGGGCGAAGAGCTGCCAACTAATAAGGTTTGATCCCGCATTCCGTCTAAATCAGTAAATCAGAACGCCATGCTGCTTCGTTTTTGTATTTGCCAATTACTGCTGCTAAATATTAAATGCCAAATAGGAGAATTCCAGCGCAGATGAGTTTGAATTTGGAAACCTATTCGTATCTATAGTCTCAAGCTGGAGTTTCTTGATTCCAGTACAATAAATGATAATGGGATTTAAAGTATCAATTGTTGGCATCCGAAAAATAAATCTTAGTTATGACTAATAGAAAGCATACAGTCAAACGGTAACCAGTTCACGAGTCACGAGCTATTGACGGATGTGCCGTGCATTGATGCGTAGCCGTCGGGGGAAGTATCGCTTAATAAGTTGTGCCATGTACCTAGTCGATATCAGACGATGTCAGACGATGTCGTCTACTGTTCAACAAATCGGCTGGCAACGACATTTAAAGATACGAGCACAACGAATCGGTATTTTGTGTGCCGTTGGTGATCTTAACACCAAATTGATGGAGATCACGTTACCACAATTATGTACGTCGCACGCTGATCGTAGCGATCTGCATCAAACGAAGAAATCTGTGGGAACAAATCAAGAAGGTATGCAACATTGTAGGTTGCAGTGACCTTACAGAGACATTTTAGTCAACAATTTCAATTGCAAGACTTACATGTGTACCTAGGTATGTACATATACATATATGTATGGCTTTGGAGAAGATCATTTCGATTCATCACATCAGAAACAGATCAAAAATGACGTGGTAGTTGTTTTAGCAATTTTATTGCTCACGATTTTCTTGAGAATCTTGTTGAGATGACGGCAAGATAAGATGCGCTCTTTGCGATGGGATCAATGACTGCAGTGACAAATGAAACGTGACCATTTATGGGATAAACAACGACAATGATGATGTTATTAAATAAATTTGTTTTAACTTGAGAAGGCCCCTACGTAAACGAGATGAATGTAGGATAAAAGAAACATTTCATTAAATCAGCGGTGTGGCGCAAAAAAGCTAATTGAAGATTTTGAGGTTTAGTCTCAGAAATAAAACGGCGAACAAATAACATTCTATCCACAGCTGGCATTCTAACAGCGAAGACTTTTCGGACTGTTCGGAATTCAAGACCAACAAATACGAATGCAACTTCAACATTTTCAAGTCCAATTCAGAGTTTTTAAAAGCATTGATGGCATGGGGACCTTTAATAGACTCCTTGAATTACAAGACACGAAACTACGTGCAGTAGTAATCCATCAGCCTTCCATCAGAGATGGACGCCCTACGAGAAAGCGAGTAGTATATGTATGTATGTTCTTAAGCCATATTTCCAACAGCTACTGAATTGATACTTTATTTAGAAGAAATTAATTGTCTATGAGCTACTCGTACAAGCGGAGCTGTTTAAACATGGAGAGATTTCTCGATGCTTGGATTGTCACATTGTATCTAAATAGGTTTTCGAAGAATATCTTATCTGCTAAATGAAAAATATAAGATCTTCTACAAAGAACCTTCTTAACGGCCTGAATCTTCTCTACAACTCCAAGTTTGTTGAGGTCCCTTCCACATGCGTGCGAAGTCTTGCGAAGTTAGAATCGAAGAGTTTTGGGCCAGAGCTGTTTTGTACATTCGCTCAACACGGCCCCACCATCTCAGGTGCTGAATCCGTAAAAGCTGTACTGCCATACAGTTTGTGATTGAATCTCCTCTTCCATTCTCCGTCAATACAAACGGCACCGAAAATGACACGCACTGATTTCGAAAAGGTGCAGGTCTCAGCACCATAGAGCAGGACCACGATGTTAAGTATCTTGTATAAAGTGAGTTTAGTCTTACGAAAGAGGACTCTGTTACTCAATTGCCTATTGAGCCTATGAAGCAGCAGAGCCAAAGTAGACGAAGCTCGTAACTATAATGCCTCAAAGTTATAACAGCCAATAGTGATGATTTGGCTATGCTCTTGGTGATGTCCGTTTTTCTCTGATGACAGTATGTATCATACTTTATTTTGAACTCGTTTACCGTCAAACACATTTTGACCGCTTCCGCCTCGATACTCACGAAAGCTTCATTAACGGCTCTCTGTGTTCGTTCAAACACACGTGAATCTTTTATTGTATTGCAAATAATAATCTCCATACATGACGCGCAAAGCCAGCTGCGCGTAAGGATGAAATTTTATCTTGATTGATCCTCAATTGTCAATGCGTCGATCGCAATAGTTTGGTCTCTGTCCGTCCACTAAGTGAAAAAAGGATCTCGGCCTATAATCAAATAAGATCAAGGTGGTGCAGGAACCAGAGCCATAAATAAGACTATGTCTTGCGAGGGGATCTCGCGGATTGGGCTCTTAAGCAACTTAAAGTCGTCTATTATTTTTATCGAAAAATTGTTGGCCTTGTGAATCAGTAAAATTGCCATTTTCAGTAAGTTCAAAAAAGACTTCCAAAAGTGGAACAGTTTGGAGGGATCTTCTCGATGTCGTACTTTCGCATTATATTCAATGGCCATCAATGACCAGTGATTTTTTTTTTCTTCGAAAATGTAAACCAAATTGGTGCGGACTATAAGTGGTTCAATCAGCATAGTGCTACGTGCCATACCGTCCATGACTTGAGTCAAGCACCAAGATTGTGCAATTTGACGGCGCTGAATTTTTAGGCTCCTCAAGTTAGTATTCTGCGGGTAATTGTAAATTTTACTTCGTAACAAGCTATTGCTCCTCATTGACTTATATCAGTCCGTCACAGTGTTGTTCTTTTCAGATTTCAGATTCTTTCAATACCGACACTTCCTAGTTCCTTTCTGTTGCTGTTTTGTTTCCATAGTAAATATATCCACTTCACTCTACGTGTATGCCTCGCCATTCGTTTCTTTTTTATTGAAGTGCTCATGAAAAGCTCTCGATCTTGCTTGCTGTGTTCAAGCGAAGCATAACACCAAGGCGGCAGATCTCATAGTTTGATTGAAAAGGTGAGACTGGTTTTCATACTAAAGCCTCAACAAGTTAGTGATCTGAAACGATAGTGGCTTCTTGGAATGTTTGGCATCCAAAATGCTGGACAGAGTCTTGTATTGATTGCAATATTGCCAATTTGACTGATAGCTAACTGACCAAGAGACCACCATATGTGCTAGCTAATTTTGAGAAAAAAAAATATTGCTATGGACCTGTATTAATTTATGAAATCGAATTAAGACGGTGGTTCTATCAAAGATGCCTTCATTTCTTGTCTTTGTTTAAATATCCGCAAGGTTATCTTCCTGACGTGTAAAAAGCATGGTTCATATTCCTGAGATTATAGCTTATATTCGAACATTTACCTTTAATTCACATGTCCGAACGAACACTATGACTACAGTCTTCTTAACGTTTCGAATAAGAGGGCTTAAATTCGAAGATCTTCTTACCTGAAGTGGTAATGTCTGTTTATCTTCTAGAGTTGAATATTTTGTAGAAAATCATCTCAGAACTTTTGGACCGCTTTGGTTTTGTAAAACCGAAAAAACAACGGTTCACCAAGATTGTTGCATATCTACTAAAGCGTCATAACTGTCATAACGTCACAAATAACGAATCAATTTCACTTCTTATATGTTTGTTCCATCAACCCTGATGCGAGTTCAAGTCGTAGAATCACAGCGGAAGTGCACAGCAAGCGCAGGAGAAACGCCACAGGAAAGTCACAGTGTTTTCAGAGACCCCCGAAGTGTCATGTCACCTGACAATGCTCCCAGGAAGCCCGAATCGAGGATCTAGGCAGTCTTAGCGCAAATTCAGGGCTTAGGATGTCCATCTCTGATCGGTGCCGATGTACGAGTACATTATGCAACATCCATCCAAGTTCTAGAAAGGAGGTTTATAGAGGAACTCTCCAGGGTAGTGTTTCCTCACCGACCATGTGGCTACTTGTGGTGGACGAGAACTTAGTAATATTGAAGTATAATGGCGGCCCAAGCTAACGACGTGGATACCTGGAATCTGGCAAATTCCACTCAGTTCAAAACAAAGGACTCAACCCCTCGTTGCTACTAATGAAAATAGTCTACATCAGAATTCTGGGATCAATCAGGACGACACACACAATGACTTGGGAGACCATCCGCTGGATTTAAACGGCAACGGCTTAGCATACAAAGTGGCTGGAGGCTACAGAAAGTTCATCCGTGATCCCTCCTGAAGATTCCAACGATCTTATTAAGAAGTGGCAAGCATGTCGAACAGTAGATTCTTCATCAGAATTCCCGACAGGAACGAATGGAGTAATAAAAACAAAGCACCAATATCTACAACGTTTATCTATATAAATGCATCGGACCGGGTTCTTTGTGGAATCATCTCGCCTCACAGAAATAGGATAGCTTACAAGCGGAAGTAGTAGCCTTTTCCAGGCTGTATTGTTGAGAATGTTATCGCCGCAAATCGATTGGTATCTTATCGGACAGCCAGGCAGTTTTCATGGGTCTAGTCTGGAATGAAATCTTTATGAATCTCCTGAATGAGATGTGGAGAATAATAAATTCTGTGGCAAAAAGCAATATCCGCATAGTTCGAATTTAGCCTGAATTGAGTAAAGCACGCCATCATGTTCCTCTCCGTCGAATATTCATGTCTAATTAAAACGTGACTCGAAACCTACATATTTTTTAAAAGTTGCTTAAAAAAACATAATAGCATAAATCTCTTAAACTTATTTAACATTTGCTAAAAACTCCTAACCCGACTTAGGACTACTGCGACGTGTTAAAATTATTTCAAAAACTAGCGTCGACATAAGTGATTATTGCAAATTAATTTTTATTCCATTATTTTTCAAATGAGAACAATTTTATAGAGAATTAAGTCGAGATAAAATCTTATTGCAAATGATACATTGTGTTGAATATTTCCATACTTTAGATAACCTATTATTGCTCTTTAGTGTACGCAATGATAATAAAACAAATTAAAGGTAAGCTATTTTTACATTTTTAAATCTAAGCTATTAGTTGTCTTAAGTCGACTTAAGTTCAAATGTTGCGTGAATTTTCCGCTTGGTAGATTATTAACTTTTCATGTTTTACATTTAAATTAAAACTTAATATAAAAATATGAAAATGCCAAAGAGAAAACAAACTGTACTTTACCGCTAAGGAGAGACGTAATCTTGTAACGTTCAGTTGTAATGGAAAACAAATCTAAGCTAAAACGTACTTCTTTTGTAAAAAATAGAAATGTCAGAAAGAAAGAGTGATGAAATTTCAAATGAAAGTAAGATTTGCTTAATTTATAATAAAGCAGGCGAATCTCAATAGAATAATGGAACAATAATCAGTGGTCGACACGAGAGTATAAATGAGGATTTGGACATTTTTGGTTCTTCCAGTGACAATTCGATTAAAGATCCTGAATACGCTTTAGATTCAAATAGTGAAGAGAGTCACTCGACGCCTGAAGATGCGTCGGAAATACCTAATACGACTCAAAAATCATATTCTCTCAAATTTTCGAAGGAAAGGCGTAACAGAGGTCAACGTTACGTGAATTTTAAGGGTCGTTTAGTATCAGGAAGATCTTGTAAGCCTTTGGACTCTGGTTGCCATATAGGGTGTAAAAATAAAATACCTTACTCTTTACAAAAAGAATACGTCGATAAGTATTGGGGTCTAAAAAGTTACGATCAACGCATTTTGTTCATTGGAGGATTGATGGATGTAGTAAAGAACAAAACAAAAACCCTCAGGAAGCATATGGAAAAACCCCGCCAGCGTGACAATCATGTCAATTATCACATAAAATATAATGACGTAAGGATTCAAATATGCCAAGAATGCTTTAAACAATGCTCTGACGAAAGTGACAGCTTTCTCAAAACTGTAAAGAAGAGAAATCTAATTTTTCCAAATAGCAGTTTTCACGACAAACGCCGGTCAGGGCCAGCAAAAAATAAGCTTTCGGAAAGCACAATTCAAGGTATTAACACACAAACAGTTTCCTAAATTACGATAGCCATTATGCCAGAAGAGATACGAGCTGCAAATATTTTCACGCTGATTTGTCACTTACCCATATGCACAAATTATACTGCGATGCAAACAAATTTGAAGCTGGTAGCATTACATCTTACGTAAATATTTTTAAAAGTGTGTTTCAAAATTTTATATTTTATCTTTTCAAACATTTGATAAATTGAACATTTTACAATTTTTTGCAGCATAAAATTTAAGAAATCTTAGATAGACACTTGCAAAACTTGCGATTTATTAAAAGCCAAAATTGATTTAGCTATGCAGGAAAACAATATCATCATAACAATACATCGAATCTTGTACAGGGCAAAACAAAAACTCTTTTGTAAGTGTTATGTTTCTACTTGCTCTTGAAGTTTGCGAAAACTTTCAGACATTAGACCATAAGTTTTTGGAGCCAGGGAATACTCATGTGGAGTAGTAGTAGAAGAAAGAAATACACCATCTGCATGACTGGTATAATTTTGTCCGAACTGTAGGATCAAAAAAGGAATTTAATGTCATTGAAATGAATGAAAACTATTTTTTTGACTTCTCTAGTTTCTTGAAAACAAAATTCATGTGGAGAGTCATGAATGATAATGGGGAAAGATTTCTTTGGAAAGATATACGATGGTTAAGATATCGAAAAGGTCATTTCGGTAATATTTATTATAAAACTAGCTTAATTACGAACGAGCCATTTAAGATTTTAAATATATCGAAACGAGGTGCTGGTTGTGTTAACATGGATGATGTCGCTAAATTGCAACAAGAAATCACTATTGATGTGAAAAAGAAAAAGGATTTGGAAGATTTACTCGCTTTCATAAATCCTTGTTTTCATGCTTTTTACAAATCACTTCCAACTATAGTTTATCTAAGAATAAATGTCAGTACAGGAAGTTAGGACATTCGCCTCTTAGTCTAGTTGCAATAACATGATAAATGTGTCCCTCTTTAAAGCTCTCATAGGGTTGCCATGGTGTATATGATCAATCACCACAAAGAGAAAGAGCATTTCGCTTAGGGTTATCATCTCCCCATTTAAAATAAACAAATAAAAATATTGCTGAACGATATAAATTTCAAATATCTTTTTCCTCACCACCAAGCGGTGGCGCGTTTTTTTAAGGGTATCCCCAGTAGGCCTAATCCCTTTTTAGTTTGTTTAAAAAAGAACAAATTTCCGAGAACAGAAAAAAGAACTAAAAAATATATGTATTTTCATTTATTCATGATAAATATAGTAAACAAAAATATAATTCATAATAAATATAGTAAAATATGATGCAAAAATATAAAATTTCATTAATTTAAAGTAAAAATAACTTCATTAATTTATAATATTAAAATCTATTAGTCTGATGAAAAGTTAGTGCTGCTACTATCGGCATTTATATTTATTACTAATCTTTCGACTGCTTCCTCGGCGAAAACGTCCATATCCCACATCTGACGAATTTAAATTTAAGATCTTCTTTTAAGATTGTATGTAAAGTTGATCTGCTTATTTTTGTAATATTTGCATTTTGTTGGGCATGAAAAACTGAAAAACTATGCGCCTAATGGCACATTTGCCAAAATCATCGACCCTGCTTTTGCGACCAGAATTATTTTTCTTCTTTGAAGGCGAATTGTGGCCTTTAATTTTATGTTCCTTAGCCTATACGCAGTTCGTTCCGTAACAGAAAAGACGTCAGCTGCTTTTCTCACGGATTCCGTTTTATTTTTAAGAAGGCCATAAAAATTGTTAGTTGCATTAACAATTTTTTGTTTCTTTTCTGCACTTAATTCCTTTGAAGATTTTGTAGCAATTTTTCTATTTAGCCACAACATAGTTGCTTAAAACTAATTAATTACTATTAATTCGACACAATATCACTACTAATACTTACGCTATTAAATATGATCACTAATTGCAGAGTCAATGAATTCTAGTTTCAAAACACCGCGAAAATAATCCTTTTTTCTTAAACACAACGGTAACACCGACACAACACAGTAATTTGAACCACTATTATTTAACACAATATCACTAAAACGCACATAGTTCAACAATAATATGATCACTTATTACACTGCTTTGTTGCAATGCATTAAAATAGCGCGCGAATAAAATTTAAAATACAAAGTCGAAAAAAATGGTTTGACTACATTTTAACGGTTTCTCAAAAAGAGGAGAAAAAAACGCAAATGAAAACACCACCACACATATTATTTTTGTGTTCTCAAAAGCTTCAAATCTGTAGCAATAACACTGAAAAATCAGTAACGATGTGTTAACATTTGAGAATGGTAACACTGCTTTGATGAGATTATTTTCAATGCACAGCCAGCAGTACTGGTGAATGGTGATTTTATGATCATTCTGCCCACGGCTATCGGGCAAGCAAGTCATAGGGTGGCTGTGGTTAAATCTGAAAATAATTACAACAGCAATTGTACACGAAGTTCAGTGGCTTCCTTTGTGTTTCAGTGGTAATGTGCCATTGAGACCACCTACAGGCACCACTGTTAGAAAAAAAACTTTCCCATAAGCCCTGTACTGACATGTTTTGTTGGATAAGGTATAGTAATTCATTGGTTGATATACATCATGACTTAGTTGAATACATTTCTGGTGAAGAACAGAATAAACGTTTGAATAAACATTACTTTCTCCTGGTTTGATCTTTAAAAAAAAAAACAATGTACAGTTTGCTAAAACTATTTGCTTCTAGATTTAAGCTCGTAATATTAAGTCTGAATTGAGTTGTATGTTTTTATTTTTATTTTAACTCAACTCAAAAATCTTAAATGTATATATAGTTACTTACCTTTATTCTTTAATACTTAAACTTCTCGAATATATAGCAATGTTCGATTTTTATATAAAAAATATAATAGTACATCATAATGTTGCTGAAATCCGTTGTCATTTATATTAAGACTTACTTCTTTAGAGGCATCTTTATAAAATTGCCTTAAAAGCTTAACTTTATCGAAGCTAAGAGAAATAATAACTTTATTTTGCAATCAAAGCTTATGTCGAGATAAGTGATCACATTTGAATATTTTATGTTTGCAATAATCGCTGCTGTTCCTTTTTTCCAATTTTCTCCAAAAGTGCCAAACTTTTTTTTAAACAAATTTTATTTTTAAATAGAAATAGCGATTGTTCAAAACTTAGCAAATACTTTTTTTCAAATTATCTCTGTATGTTTTTTCAAAACTGAGTATCAAACTCTAAATTAATTTTTCTCAAAACATGAAAAATCGACTTAGGCGGTTACTGCTTTTTGCCACAGAATTATAATAGAGTTGATGAATTGGCTGGGAATGAGTTAAGGCTGCATAATTCTTTGTCAAAGTTTCAGATAGTTCGGTCGACTGAGGGATTGATGAGGAGGCCATTGGTTGGAGAAGTGCAGAATAGACACAACTTGACGAGTGTGCAAAGATTGACAAAAAGCAAGAAGAGTCGCATGCCCTAGAAGGACCTCGCCATTGGAACCCACGAATCGTCCGTGTTATTATCGCAGGCTACAGTATATAAGGAATAAGGAATAAGGTATATATTCTAAACGTTTGGGATAAAACAACAAAACAGCAGAAGCTGGAGAGACGAGTAAAAGATTTAGTCTAATACATATTTGCCCCCTCCTTGCCTTTTCTGAGAAAACGAGGACTCTGGGTAGTAACTTCTTCAAAGTGTTAGATAACCTACGTTATATTGAGCTTAGGAGCCCCCTGGGATTCTTAGCGCCATCTGGGTGGTTCCAATCTAGCGATTCATCTTCACAGGTTTCCGGAAGCAATCCAAGTATAATACTAGCACAATAAAACTTCTGCTTGTATAAGAGGAAAGCGATACCTTCTATGATGCATTGAGGGTGTGAGCATATTTTACTCAATGGCAAGATTAAGATAGGGTGGATGTAAGAGATCTGAGTTTTGATTATAAAAAGGCGATGGTCCCAAAATCGAGGAGAAAAAGGCGTCTATGCCTATAGTCTGTAGATGGAGTTGCTTAGGTACGTAAAGCGTAGCCCAACCTGAATGATTTAGAAGTACTTTCCACAATTGGTGAAATTAGTTTCCATCGATGTTCTTGTTTCCTTATTAGGTCTCAGATTGTTATTCGAAGAAATAGGCCAGCAGAATTAGAAATTTCTGAATGAATTCTCCATGGCAGTATTTGTGATAACACTATCAACTACTCACAGGTGGTCAAAGATCGATTTTTCCACCCCAAACTGCCTCCTATTTGAATCAGTGAAAGTCGGTAAGTACACAGTATCTTCATGTATATATCATATGTGTGTGGTATAAGTTAGTTGAACGGAAATGGGCAAAATAAATTGGAAACTCACTTTGCATCAATCGATTATACAATTTACTGTAGAAGGAAGCAAACACAAGACCAAAACAAAAACACTACCAGCACATTGCTTGTAGATTGTTTTCTGTTTGTTTTTGTTTTTCTATGTCTCTTCCTGTTGAACAGCAACAGAAACAACAGCAGAAAAACGCAGCACATTACAGCACCATCTCTGCGAAATATACTCCTATCTGTCGTCGAGCATAAAACAGAATCAGCGCTTACCCTCTGAATTGCGTAAAGTAAGTAGCAGAGCTTAAGTCTGATTCCACAAACACAGGGGGATGGGAACACAAAAGAAAGTTAATTAGGCCGGCACTATTTATTAGATGGCTTTGTAAGCCAACAAAGGTGTACTCCGTAGCTCCGCCACAGAGCTCCTCAGTCCGCATGATTAGTCTGATGAATCGTACAATGAAATTCGCTGTTTTGATTAGTTGCCTCCATTCGGACATCTCGATTCGCAATCAATGGCAATGAGGTTAAGTAATTTCCGAACGTAACTACTACAGTCTAGCGAAAATGTAACTGATTTAGATGGAAATTGAAAGTGAAACAGTTGGTAACTTCCGTTTAGATGGCCTGTTCGTCAAACGAATACAGTGTAACAGCGAGTAATTGCTCCAGAGAAGAACGCAATTTTTAACGAACTCAAAAAGATGTCCAAAGACCTAAGCTAAGAGCTAAATGATGATTAACTAAGAAACCTAATGGCATCGACAAGTTGCATGGAAAAGTTCAGCATTATTGCTCAGGTGTACTTCAAGGCAGTCAGCTAGATTGCGAGTAGGTTTTTTTTTTTTAAGTGATACATTCGCTTGGTTCGAGTTAAAGATGTTTCACAGTGACACAAAAAAAGGTTCACCTGTGTTCCATTGTCTAAAAGCTTGAGATGTTAGCTAAACGTGCACATCTGGACGCGAGATGTTTTGTAAACAACTTTCAAGTTTAACCGTCCTTATATGGTTCAAATTGAAGGTGGTATATGGCTTACAAAACATCTATGTTGAGACAACTAAGTAAGTTTTTGTTATGACTCCTGGTATTTCGTTCTTGGTCTTGGTCTTGGTCTTGTGCTCTTAACCTCTTTGGAATAGAAATGTTTGTTTTTAACATTTTTTTCAGTTTTTGTTGGTATCTATGTAGGTCTGCTGTTTAAGAACGATTCTATTGTTAGCAATTGTTATTTTGTTAGAACCTAACCTTAAGTTTCAGCGACTTTTATACACTTTATTTCATCGATTGGTTACAATGTTAGAGGAACAGAACATTGAGATAATTTTGGTATGCAAAGTGGATGTAATAAAATTTATATTAAGCCAGGACAAATCCTTTTATCATTTGTTGCAATGTCAATGCTGAGAATATTCTCTGCTTCAGTATCAAGTGCCATGTAGAAAGTAAACGGCGGGCGACAGCAAGAAATCTACTTAATTCTACTCGGAAGTGTCCATTCAAAATCGTATGTGGTATCCCGGCTTTGATGGGAAAGGATGGATTTGATAAAAACAAACCAGGCAAGTTTTAAGCAGGAAAATTTGTCAGATTCAAAGCAAGGGTGACAGTTCTTTGAAACCTGAATAGTACCCTACACAAAATATTTTAAACTAAAGGTGCGATCATACGGTCATCCAAACTTGTCTTCCAGATGACATCCTGACGTCACTATGACATAGAATTTGTCCTACAGTGGTCATCCCGTGTAATAGCCAAATCGTGTCGGATGGCATTCCAGATAGTCATCCAGATGACTAATTTGATTGACCGTGCGATCGCTTCTCATCGCTATTGGGACTGGATGACCAAATTTTTTTGACAGCGTGTCATCCAAATGACAAGGTCCCATGGATGACATTACTTGATTTTCCACATCGTCATCTAATATTGGATGACACGTTTGCATCGTTGAAGAAGTTAAAAAGTTAATTTTCGTTTTGTTTCTGTGTTATCAAATAAGTGACGATATTGAGGCCAAAAGTAAAACACCCCCGGTTTCAGGAAAAAAAAGGAGCAGAAATATTATTTTCCTGGGACCGTCAAACAGAGTCTGTTTTAATTGCAGCTGTTCAATTGAAAACTCCGAACTCTAAATTTGATTCCTGGAAACAGATGGCTGTCAATTTAAATATTGAGGGTGTTGACAATGTCGAGGCGCATCTTAAATGGCAATCACTTCGTAGCCATTTTAAAGCCCATTTGAGCAAATTTCGAGCCAGAAAATCAGGTCAAGGGAAAGGCGAAATTGCGAAAGCATCGTGGCCTCATCTAAGTGAAATGATCTTTCTGAAGTCTTCCGAAGTGACACAATCGTGTCCGTCAACATCCACATTAGAATTGGTAGGTGCTCGTACTTCAATTGATCTGCTTTCATGTATGTGCACATTCACACATTACTATATTCGTTTGTTGTTTTTCAGGACGATGCGTATGATGATTACTCAATTTTAAATGAGTTGACGTAGTTGTCAAACGCTGAACAGTCCCTCGAACCTGTCCAACCAAGACCAGTGCCGAAAAAAAGGCAAAACAAAAAGAAACAGCGAAAACGCCGTCGTCAGCAGGAACGCCATCACCATCGTTGTCCTCGAATTCCAATTCTCCTAGCTTTCGGAATTAGGCGGCTGAAGTGTTGGGAAATATAGCACATAGGCAAGATTATCGGCATTGTGTGTTCGGTGAACTGATGGCATCACATTTGCGAAGACGTCGCGTCGCCTTCAATTTGGAGGGTCGAATCATGCAATTGATTTACTCTCAGTCGGTGCATTCACGCACAAATGTCACCGACCCGAACACCGTGCCGACTACTTCTATTTGGCCACCACAGATTGACTTCACACCGAATCAGCAGTGGGCCGTCCATCGACCAATATACCGCCGATTGGGATTACATCCTCCCCTACCTGACACTTTTTCTGTTGTTTTGTTTTTATTTTACTGGCGTTTTCGTTTTTCGCAAACAACTAATCACAAATTGTCATCAGTATCACTAGTGTCATCTGTGCCATTAGTGTCATCTCCTGTGATCGCCTGTCATACGGATATGTCATCCAGGCATATCAATCGGATGACAAAACAAACGTGTCATCCATTTTGGGACAAAATGACACTCGGATGACCGAACGGGTGACACTGTGTGATCGGGTGTCATCTAGTGGATGACACGCTCGCAGATGACATGCAGATGACAACCGAATTACAAAAGTTCTCTGACGTCAGCATGTCATCCGGATGACAAGTTTGGATGACCGTCTGATCGTACCTTAACATGTTTAGCCAGCAGGAACATATCTTCTTCTGCAGATATAGAAGTATTTAGGCAATCTAGTAGAAAGGGCACTTAAGACTGTTTTCAAAGAATACCAGTCTCGAATTAGAAAAGTGCGTCTCGCTTGGGTAGCAGTCCTCACAAGGTACATACGAGTATATATATGCCAAATAAGAAGCACTATGAAGATTTGACTTCACTGTTTTTTCTTTCTTTCTGTCGGAACAAAGCATTCAGACAAATATCAAGCCCATTGCACTTCTTGTAAGTTTATTTTATGGTAGTCTTTCAGTCTTTCGAAGAAAGGGGAGTAAGCACTAAAGTGCCTACAGTACCAGCACCCACCACGTCATTGCCGATATTCACAGTAGTAGTGCTCTACGGGGTCGTTATCACTTTCGCAGCAAAAATTGCAGGTTGTTGTATCACTTATGTCAATCACATTTAAGTGCTGAGCAAAGGTGTAGTGCCTCGATACGACGCCAGTAAGCAGCCTGCAGTCTTTCCTGCTGAGGGAAAGCAGGATGTCCTCTGAGCTTTTAGAGACATCGGGAAGTATTCGTTTGGTCTGCCTGCAACCTGGAGAGTCATGCCATCTGCAGTTGTGCTCATATGAAACCCAACTGTCAATGGAAGCCTTAACCGAGGTAAATTTAGCCTTCCGTTTGCGTTCAGTGGTGTCTTTTATTCTCAAATCAGCTTGGAAGTCGTAAGAGAGTTCGGCAAGCCTTTAAGCTCAGCTTGGCTGGCGCTACAAATGCAAATGCCTTACCCCCTTCACCGACACCACCGCCGCATCCTCTATCGACTATATTGCTTTCTTGGTTTAGATTCTGGCCTATATCAGTCTTGGGCACAGGCAAAGTCGATGAATACGACTAGAATAGAATGAATTGGAAGGTTATGTTTCAAGCATAAAAATGTATTTTTAGGTTCCTTTACTTGTCAGCTGGGACGGAAATCGATAGCTTACATACCTGGCATAAAAGCACGCCTGCCGAAAATGCAATAATCGGTGATGAGACTGGTGAATTTGAAGATGCAACTTCTTTTCCTGGTAAGAACCGCCCATAAAAATCTGGCGGAGTAGTACTTGTAGTATTCCAAACTGGACCATCTGTATTGGCTAGGGTAAGATTTTTGACATAATAACATACATTGGAAAAATAGTATAATAAAATTCGTGCGAGCATTGTTTTCGGCAATCGAGTAATTTCCTGGTCTTAAGATGGTCTTAAGCAGGTGGGGTTACGAGTATATTGTCCAGCTATATCATTTGAAGAAGATATCGTTGTCACCAAACTCTACATCTCTCAAGCTATAGTTGATAAGTATCATAGTTAGCGTTCTATAGATGGAGCAATTCATTTGTCTGGGAAATCATCAGTCAGTCGGTGAAATTTTAGTTGCACGGTCCGGAATTGGGCCCGATCTCGCCAACGGCTCCTTCTTACCACTTTAGTCTTGAACTTTTTCTTAAAAGTCCCATGAATAATATAATGTTCGAGTTTGGCCCAAATGGAAATCCCCCTTCCATGTCATTTTCTTCCAGCCTCATACTGATACGAGTTATGATAAGCAAACGCTGAATACACAATTAGGGGAAACGCTAGTTTTCGAATTATAACATTAGCCTGATAAATTCTTGGGATGATACTTATAAGGCCATTACCTCAGTTTAGGAGGAAATGATTAGAGAAAAAAGAAAGCAGACAATGTGAGAGATAAGTGCGGGAAATAATTGCCACCTAGTTTTTGTCACCTCATTAATGGACCATGCCTGCAGAAAAAAATGTATAACCTGTGATTATGAATCATCGATAGTAAGTCTAGCTCATACTAGGTGGGGTGAAAGGTAACCTCCTTGACCGCCAGAATGCGCTGCTACTGCAAAAAAGGTTATGGCGCCTTAAAGTCCGTTCATATTTAGTCAGACATGCCAAATTTCAGTGCGATACTGTCTTTAGTTTTGTTTTGACGATTTGGCTCCCTCGGACTATTATCTCTTCCCAAACCTCAAAAGATGGCTCATCAATAAAAAATTCAGCTCACGGAGGAGTATTTTGCAAACCCTCCGAAAAATTACTTTTCGGACGGGATCAAGAAGTTGGAAAATCGCTGGAATAAGTGTATCAAGCTAAAAGGGGACTATATTGAATAAAATAAAAAAACATTTAAAAAAAATTGTTTTCATTCCCAAGGAGGTTACTTTTCACCCCACCTAGTAAGTTACAACTTAAGCTCACGACAAGGTGGGTAATCCTTCACGTAGCATGCTCATCCCAACGAAGCAAAGTATTTGGGTATTGTCTCCTATGTATGTCGATGACCTTCAAGTTGTTGTCGATTTTCTTGCAGTGCAGGGAAACTTTCGATAAAAATGCGGCCTAAACTTTTTAAGTAATACAAAATTGATTTTTTTTTCATTTTTTAGTAAATATATACAAAAACACATACAAAACATTTTATAATTCCTGCGAAGCCTTGTGTTTCTATAACAAGCAAAAAACTATGAGTGAGTTTAAAGTTTTAAATTAAGACTTAACACATCAAAAAACGTAGATATTCATTTCAAATTTGAAAGTTCTAAGACATTTTTTCATTTGTCTATTTAACTATTCAAGAGGAAATTTTTTAATTGTTTTTTTCTTGTTTTATAATTTGTTATATGTTTAACCTCATGAGTTAAGGAGTTTATTATTTTTGGAACAATGTATTGAAGTTGCCATATGTGTTGTTGTAGCCTGGGATTTGAAATAAACCTTGTGCGCGTTGTCTGGTATTGATTTCATGTTCTAACGGTCGAATGAAACGATTGTCGGCTTGTATTCCAAAACCACCGTCATCTTGAAGATTTGTTCGACTTTGAGGACCTCAAAGCTGCTTTCATTTTGCTGCCTGTTACACTTTTGAAATATTTTTAGAGCTGAATTTTGAAGTCTCTGGAGCTTTTTGATGTGAGTTGTGGCTGCGTTTCCCCATGCAAGAATACCGTATCTAAGCTTTGATTCTATTAATGCATAATAGACCTGTCGTAACACCTGCTCAGAAGCATGATACTTCAAGTGAGAGAGGGCATAAAGACCCTTCCTTAGGTCACTGCGTAGCTTGCTTATGTGCTTGTCCCAGAGGAAGAGTGAGCCAATAACTACACCAAGGTACTTGTAACTTTCAACTATTTCGATGCGTTGTTTAGACATGTTAATACAAGATTTATTCCTGAAGTATATTTGCTTATTTGTCTGTTTGAAATGTGGACTCCGAATATGCATTAGCTTTGTTTTCGAAGCGTTAATCACTAATTCGTTGTCGTGGAACCATCGCACAGCTGCATCGAATTCCTCTTGCATCATCATTGCTGCCGTATCTAGTGTCCTATGGCGAACAACAATTGCCGTGTCATCAGAGAATGCCGTTTGTGTAGAGAATGAACAACAGTGGACCTAGATTAGATCCCTGGGGAACGCCATATTCAATTTTCTTGGCCTCACTGTACGCATCACTTATCTTGACGGATAACGTTCTGTTGTGAAGATAGTCTGCCATCCAATCAGCCATCACACCTCGAATTCCTATTCTTCGTAACGCTTCTAACAAATTTGAATAGTTGAGAGTGTCAAAAGATTTACTAAAATCCATAAACAACACCAGTACATGGTAACCTTTATTTAAGCCCTCGTTCACGTAGTTAGAAAATTCGCCCAGTAGTTGTCCTGAGTTTTTTTTCTTCTGAAACCCGTACTGGCTTTTGTGTATAAGAGAGTGTTTTTCAATAAAATGTTGTAACCTTGTTACGACGATTCCTTCTAAGCACTTTTCAAAAATGGGAAGTATTGAAATTGGTCTGTAGTTAGTTAATTGATTTTTAGCTCCACCTTTATAAATCGGTCTTATCACAGCAATTTTAAGTGTTTTAGGTATTTTTGCTTGTGTGGTACTGTGATTTATTATACTGCATAAAACCGGAGCAAATACAACAGAATGCTTTTTTATGTCCATCGCTCTGATTCCATCTGGTGAAGGCTGAAGAATCTGCATCTGGATCTAGAGTCAAGCAGCAGGGCAAGACTTCTCAGGACCTGAACCTGCGTTAGAGCTATATTCTTAGTCAGGGCTTCCAAAGATTGTAACATTCTCGTAGAGTAAATACAGATCCTGATATTAACAAAAATTCAGCGGCATTCTTGTATGAGAGTAGGATACTATCTTCTTTGAGTATCCGGCTTATGCACGCATCAATATAATATGTAATAGTGATGGTAGTAGATTTTGATTTTGGGTGCTGGAACTATAGACACATACTTTATCGCTGAACCGATTACCCATATCTCTAAGAAACTCCGTAAGACCGTCAATAGTTCGAAACAATTCCATAATTTTCAACGTAGTTTAACCCTTGTACATCATACGTATATGAGTATTTGTATCACAAACACGCATTAATTTATAGCTTGTCTATAAAAGCGCAATTTATGCGCAACAACCATTTATTGCGCTATTCACCAACATCCATTTCATTCATTTTGTGAGAACAGCATATTCAATGTAATTGGTTGCCGATTGAAAATACTTTCAACACCAGTAATTACGGATCACATAAGTTCACTGACAATGAAAGGGTCTTTCATAATGTTAGTCATGTGCCAGTAATTTCCTTAGATTTTCCACCCTAATAGCTCTATTTACCATTAATGCATTTGAAAGCAAATAAAGTTTCACCGTACGAGTAGAGAGACTTATATCGTTATTGGTCCGCCCCCGATGCATCAGCTTAAACGTACAGCCTGACACAAGGAGGAAGACCATCTTTGCATTCAGACGATTATTGTGTTTATGAATGGCAGATCATTCAGACACTAACGAAGTATTAGCACCATTATATGTATGTTACTTCATTTCATTCAAAATTTACGAATCCAGAGACCCACAAAGATCTGTAGATCCCCAAGACCCAACGTTGAAAAGCGAAAGCTAAATGAATGGTTAGATAATTCTAGCCTGTCGTCTCATCCTTAGGCTCAGCTACATAAAGACGTCTAACTCTTGTGCATTTCTCTGTACGAGTACATATTCGTATCTATACTGCGTGTATGAATTTTACCGATCACGTAAACAACGGCAATATTTCACCAACCAAGATAATAGTGTAACGTCTGCCTTAGTATCCTAGGCTCGGTACTAAATTTCATGCAACACTCAATCTAGCCGAACTCGCGATCTGTGGAGGGTAATTTTGTCATCGTTATAAGACCCCAATGCCACGAGATATGGAGACAATAAGATCTCCTGAAGTCGAGTCTTTAAGTGATGAAGCTATCCACACCGATACTCTGGAATTTATGGAAAATGCCAGTGCCACTGTCAAGCGATGTGGGATTATGCTCTTGAGACCTGAGATACTTAATTAATGGCCCGTCGGACATTTATCTTAATATCGCAGTAAATGACTATAACGATGGTAGTTATCGGCAAATGAGACACAAATAACAGATACAGTCATTTGCGGTGCGAGAAGATTCATTCATTATCGTTTGGTATTTTGAGGATTTGTTGTTGGATATCCATGTTTATGGAGTATTATGCCTTTGTCATGGTTTATCTAAATAGGGAGTGGGACATTCAAAAAATGCAAAATAGTTGGGAAGAAGAGGATAAATGAGTAAACCAAAGTCCATTGCGTTTGCAAGCCGTAAATTATTTCAAATTTGATCTACGATTCAAGTATGTGCAGTGGAACTCCGTAGGGAGGATTTCATTCACCTTCTATGGAGAAGTTGTCAATAAAATATTAAAAATGTTTGAAGAAAGTTATAATACAGCATCTGGTAAATTTAGCCTAATGCTGAAGGACATAGTGGAGTTTACTTTGTAGATGCGCTGTTAAAGAAACAAGAGCAAATATTGATATAAGCCCTTCCAAAATTGTTCGATAGGGTCATTAGCCCTCTGATTTAAATGTTGGCCATTGACCGACGCCAACTATAAGTAGCCCCTTTCCAGGATCTTTCCCATCGAATCTATTACTCTTCAAAAATTCCTTTTTTAAGTTAAATAAACATAATAAACTTTTCTCATTTATTTTCCTTTTTATGTCGGAATAGAGCACTTCATTATCCTTGTATATTGCTTTATCTCTAATTTATCAATCTTTCGTACAAAGATGAGAAGGCGTCTCAGTGATAAAGTGCCTGTAATACTAATGCCCAGTACACAGTACATCAGCGCCGAACATACGAGGGGCGTTAAACATATTGTGATAACCACTTAAATGTGAGCAGCGACATCTAGCAGAAAATGTCGAAGACCAGAAGATTTCGATATTGGAATAAAAAAGTCTCGACTGGAGAGTGGAATCGAATTTTCTAGTAAATTGGAAATTGTATGGGACGCTGGATGGCGAGGATTGTTCTCGAAGTACGTCATTCGAGTATAAATACCAGCATCCCAAAGGTATGCAAATCAGTTCTAAAGTGTAATTTGAAGTGTTAATTGGGAGAAGTGATTAAGTGGTTTAAGTAAAAGATAAGAAAAGTATAAGTGGTTGAGAAATTGAATTGTACTGAGAGAAAGAATTAAATAGTGAATTGTAACTGTACTGAATAAAGGGATTTGTATTGAAAATAATAAGTTCTATTATTTGTACCCACACAAACATTTTACATTGGTGTCAGAAGTGGGATAGGACTTATTGTGTGTAAAAAAAAAAGAAAAGTGTTTTCTGACTATTTGAAAAAGCTAGAATGGGTCGAAAACTATTGCAGTTGACCCTCGCCCAACTCAAATCCTAGTTGAACAAGAGAAGCCTCAGCGCGAGTGGAGGAAAAAGTGACCTGGTGCTCCGACTTCAGGAGGCTTTGAACAACGAGGGACATGATCCTGATGCATACTCCTTCGATGTTGACGAGGATGAACAGACAAGTACCGGCAGTGATATGGCTGCGATGATGCAACTCCTCTTGTTAAAAATGGATGAACAAAAGAAAAATCTGGAACAACAAAAGAATAGTCTCGAGCAAAAGCTGGATGAACAAAAGAAAAATCTAGACGAGCAGAAGAGCAGCATTGAACAAAAATTCGACGAACAAAAGAATAGTCTAGAACAAAAACTGGAAGAACAAAATAACATTCTCCAGCAAAAATTCGAAGAAATCGATGACAAATTTGAAAGAATACAGAAGAACGTTGGCGAAAAATTCGAAGAAATGGACAGCAAAGTTCAGCAACTAACAAAAGAGCTCGACACAGTGCGAAAACAGAAACTGCGAGAATGTTCTTTAAGCGGTCCAAGGAGAAAAGATTTGAAGCCTCCCTCATTCGATGGCCAGACCTCATGGTCTACTTATAAGAAGCAGTTTGAAATGGCTGCCTGTGCAAACGACTGGGACAATGAGGAAAAGTGCTTTGCCCTAACAATGGCCTTGCACGGTCCTGCAGCAGAATTGTTGCAAACAGTAGACATCGAAAAGAATAAAGATTATGTGACTTTAGTACAGGCTATCGAGAAACGGTTTGGGGATAGCCACATGCAGGAGGTCTACAAGGTCCAATTGCAAAGCCGAACGCAGCAACGAGGAGAAACACTGCAGCAGCTCCAAGCAGACGTGAGTAGACTGGCACATCTGTCATACCCCACCGCAGGACAGGAAATTATCGACGAAATGGCAAAAGATGCATTTATCAGGGGAATTGCAGACTCGAAGCTACAGTCAGCAGTAAGGATGGCCGGGAAAAGAACCCTTGCTGAAGCACTTGCCTTCGCTCTGGCGATGGAAGCAGCCAATCAGGCTTCCAGGGGAACACATTTCGTCAGGGAAGTAGCATCTGTCGAATGTTCCTGCACAAGAATTAGTGCCGAGGAACGAGATACTCGACGGGATAGACGAATAATGCGCTGCTGGAATTGCAATAAAATAGGACACCTTCAAAGGCAGTGTAAAGAACCGTTGCGACGAAAAGACTGCCCTCACTGTGGTGACAAGCAAATAGAGGAAGAAACCCGCAGAAACAGCTATCAAGAAGCCGGTCAACCTTCCCGAAGCCATCAGTCGGGAAATGCTTAAGCACCAACTTCGCGGGGCAGAAGTTGGTAGCAGGAGTCGACGGCCCCAGGATCATCATCCAAGTCTCGCTGGCAAAACGACGCAGCGAAAGCCTACTAGTAGAAGTAGTCAGTGGAAAAGAAAAATGGATGGCAACAATAGACACCGGTGCCATGGCCTCAATCATCAGGAGGAATCTTGTGCAGAAGTCTTGGCTGCATAACACTAGCAGCTGCAGCTTGCGAACAGCTACAGGAGCAACGATTAAGGTATATGGTGAAGTCCGCATAAAAATCCAACTGGCCGGAATAACATTCACTCACGCGTTTCTGGTAGCTGACATATGTGACGAGTGCATCATTGGTACAGACTTCATGAGAGAACATGGACTTGTAGTCGACTTGGGGGCACAAACCCTGAAATACGGAAACATGGAGATACCAATGATATACGGAAACGCCAATACCACAGTCTCAAATGTCGTCATCTGCAGCAATCAGAGTCTAGAGCCTTCGTCAGAAGCAATTTTGTGGGCAAAAGTGGAAGGTGGTCCTGGTAGCCACCGATTCTATTTGATGGAGCCAGAAAAGAAAAGAGACTTCATGGTGGGAAAGACCTTAGTGGAGCCAAAGAACAACATGGTCCCTGTAAGGATTCTAAATCCAAAGACATTCAGTGTAAAGGTGAAAAAGGGGGAGATAGTGGGAAAATGCGTACCGTAGGCTATATCGACCACAACGGAAAAAAAGTGTGCAAAACCGGTCACAACAGTTCAGAGCATAAAAATCAAGAACAAAATTCTCAGCCTCTGTAATCTGGACGAAGATCAGCGAATCCTGGCAGAAAAACTAATCGGTGTGTACGCTGATATATTTGCTACACAAGACGGAGAATATGGACGTACGCATATTGTTCAACACCACATTGACACCGGAGACGCTCGACCAATCCGTCAACCTGCAAGGCGTCTTCCATTGGCAAAGCAAACAGAAGTTGCCGAAATGATGTCGAAGATGAAAACTGAGGGAGTGATTGAAGAATCGCAAAGTCCGTGGGCATCTCCAGTGGTCCTCGTGAAGAAGAAAGATGGCAGCACGAGATTTTGTGTAGACTACCGACGTCTCAATGATGTCACTAAAAAGGACAGCTACCCACTTCCGAGAATCGATGACACTTTGGATATGCTTTCTGGAGCGAAATGGTTTTCAACACTTGACTTGAAGAGCGGTTACTGGCAGGTAGAGATAAATCGTGCGGATCGTGAGAAAACTGCCTTCACTACAGAAAGCGGTCTTTGGCAGTTTGCAGTGATGCCGTTTGGACTGTGCAACGCTCCGGCCACCTTCGAGCGACTAATGGAACGAACATTGCAAGGACTCACCTGGAAAACCTGCCTAGTATATTTGGACGACGTTATCGTCATAGGTAAGACGTACGAGGAGCACCGCGAAAATCTAAAAGAAGTGTTTGAGAGGCTACGAAGTGCTCATTTAAAGCTCAACCCGGAAAAGTGTGCCTTGTTTCGTCCGGAAGTAAAATATCTGGGTCACATTATATCAGCGGAAGGAGTAAGAACGGATCCTGACAAAATCGAAGCCGTGAAAAGTTGGCCTTCTCCAAAAGATAAACACCAACTGAGAAGCTTCTTGGGACTCGCCACGTATTACAGAAGGTTCGTAAAGGATTTTGCTGGCATTGCGAAGAGCCTGCATCAACTTACAGAAAAAGGCCGACAGTTCAGGTGGTCTGGAGAATGCGAAAAAGCATTTCAAGAACTGAAGCGACAGCTGTGCAATGCCCCCATCTTGGGTTACCCGACGCCCGGAAAAATGTTCATCGTGGACGCAGACACTAGCAATGTTGGGGTCGGAGCTGTGATTTCCCAGGTTCATGATGGTCAAGAGAAAGTGGTCGCATATTACAGTAAAGTACTCTCCAGACCTGAAAGGAACTACTGTGTAACCTGGCGCGAGCTTCTGGCTTTAATTCTGGCTACGAAGCATTTCCATAAGTACCTCTACGGACAAAAGTTCATTCTCCGGACAGACCACGTAGCTCTGAAATGGCTACTCCAATTTAAGAACCCTGAAGGCCAAGTTGCAAGATGGATCGAGCAGTTGCAGGGCTACGACTTTGAAACTTTGAAGTGCAACACCTCAAGGGGACACTCCACTCAAATGCTGATGCTCTCTCTCGTCGACCGTGCGGGGTAAAATGCGAACACTGCAACCGTAAAGAAGCGAAAGAACAGGCAACTATCCAAATGATCAGGACTGAGCCAATAGAGGGTTGGAGTATAGACGAAATCCGTTCCTCCCAACAGGCAGACAATGACATCGAACCAATATTGGCCTGGAAGGAACACGAGGAAAGACCAAGCTGGCAGCAGATATCAGATCAGAGCCAAACTCTGAAGGCATACTGGGCACAGTGGGACTCGCTTTTTGTGCAAGATGGATTGCTGAAGAGAAAATGGGAAAGTGCAGATGGGACAACATCTCGTATGCAGCTAATTGTGCCACGGTCCAGAGTCAACCAAGTACTCCATGAAATACATGACGGAATCTCAGGAGGCCATTTGGGAATAAACAAGACGTTGGAAAAGGTAAGGGAACGTTTCTATTGGCTAAGCGCTAAATAAGATGTCGAGAATTGGTGCAAAAAGTGCATAAGGTGTGCAGCTACCAAGGGTCCAAAAGCAAAGCCACATGGACAAATGCAACAATACAATGTCGGAGCACCTTTCGAACGAATAGCCATCGACATCGCTGGGCCGTTTCCCGAAACCTCTAATGGAAACCGATATACTCTCGTAGTCATGGATTACTTCAGTAAGTGGCCGGAAGTATTTGCCATCCCAAATCAAGAGGCTAAGACCGTAGCCGAACAGATAGTCAACAACTGGGTGAGCAGATTTGGGGTCCCAATGGAGCTGCACTCTGATCAAGGGCGAAACTTTGAATCAAAAGTCTTCCAGGAAATATGCCAATATTTGGGAATAAGAAAGACAAGGACAACGCCACTACACCCTCAATCTGATGGAATGGTCGAGCGATTCAATCGGACCTTGAATGAGCATCTATCTAAGTTTGTCAGCAACTGCCAGCGGGATTGGGATCGACACATACCCCTCTTCTTAATGGCCTACCGAAACGCGGTCCATAGCTCAACAGGGTACACACCATCTGAGATCTTATTTGGTCAAACGATTCGGTTGCCAAGTGAAGCAAAATTCGGATCCCCACCGACGGAGCCCAAAGAGGTGAACGAGTACGTGAATGACTTACGCAGCAGGATTCGTAAATTGCATGAAGACACCAGAGAAAAGATGAAGCTAGCAAGCAGCCGCATGAAAACTAGGTACGATATCAAGGCGAAATCTTCCGGTTTCAACGAAGGAGATCTGGTTTGGCTGTATAATCCTCAGCGTAAGAAAGGCAAATCACGGAAGTTGCAACAGGACTGGGAAGGTCCATACAAGGTGATAACCCGCATTAATGACGTTGTCTACCGGATCCAGCGTGGGAATCGAGGAAAATTGAAAGTGGTCCATTTGGATAGAATGTGTCATTTCAACGGGATGCTGAATGACGAAGTTGTTCGGGACGAACAACTGTAGGGAGGGAGCAATGTGATAACCACTTAAATGTGAGCAGCGACATCTAGCAGAAAATGTCGAAGACCAGAAGATTTCGATATTGGAATAACAAAGTCTCGACTGGAGAGTGGAATCGAATTTTCTAGTAAATTGGAAATTGTATGGGACGCTGGATGGCGAGGATTGTTCTCGAAGTACGTCATTCGAGTATAAATACCAGCATCCCAAAGGTATGCAAATCAGTTCTAAAGTGTAATTTGAAGTGTTAATTGGGAGAAGTGATTAAGTGGTTTAAGTAAAAGATCAGAAAAGTATAAGTGGTTGAGAAATTGAATTGTACTGAGAGAAAGAATTAAATAGTGAATTGTAACTGTACTGAATAAAGGGATTTGTATTGAAAATAATAAGTTCTATTATTTGTACCCACACAAACATTTTACAATATTCTCGGTATCGGGGTGAAGCTGTGGTTGTATATATAAATTGACTATCAAGTAATACTATTATTTTAGTGCATTCATGTAAAATTTCATATAAATGTGATTATTAATTCGCGTTTTATCTCTAGTTAAACAGAATCATAATGGCAACTGAGACGATGATGGTGAAAATTGAGCATCGCGCTGTAATTAAATTTCTCATTAAGCAAGGAAAAAGTCAAAAAACTATTCATGAAGAGATGGTGGCTGTTTACCAGGGTTCCGCACCTTCATTATCAACTGTGCAAAAGTGGTCAAGTGAGTTCAAGAGAGGCAGAGAGAGCATTGAAGACGACCCCCGCTCCGGCGCCCCGGCTACTGCTTGTACGGGAGAAAGCATCAAAGAAGTCGAAAAACTTGTTCTTGAGGATGCCCGAATAAAGGTGAAAATGATGGCAGAGATCACCAAGCTTTCAATTGGTACCATTCACACCATTCTTCATGACCATCTTAACCTTTCAAAGGTCAGTGCAAGGTGGGTGCCACGAATGCTCACAGCGCCTCAGAAAAAAGTGAGAATCGCATGCTGTAGAGAGCTTTTGGAGATGTGTAGTGAGAACGCGGACGGTGTTATGGATCGAATTGTTACTGGGGACGAAACATGGGTCCACCACTATGACCCTGAAAGCAAACAAGAGTCCATGCAGTGGCATAAAAAAGGAACAGACCCCCCGAAGAAGTTCAAAGTCACTCCGTCTACCGGGAAGCTCATGGCCACAGTTTTTTGGGACTCAAAGGGAATCTTGCTCATTGAGTACAAAAAAAAGGTGAAACCATCAACGCCACATCCTACGCTTCCACTTTGCATAATTTGCGGGAGGAAATTAAAAAGAAAAGACGGGGTAAACTCGCAGCGGGTGTGTTGCTTCTTCATGACAACGCTCCTGTTCACACGGCGCGAGTTTCCAAGGCTGCTGCGCGAGATTGTGGTTTCGAAGAAATCCAACACCCACCCTATAGTCCAGACCTTGCCCCTAGTGATTATTTCCTGTTTCCGGATTTCAAAAAAATGTCTTCGTTGAAAAAGATTTTCGGATGATGAAGAACTCAAGTCGGCAATAAATGGGTATTTTGCAAAGAAAGAGGAAATTTATTTTTTTGAGGGTTTAAAAAAGCTTATCTCAAGATGTAACAAATGCATTGATGTTAGGGGAGATTATATTGAAACATAAAAACAATTTAAATTGAATTCGCATTTTCCTTCATATCGATACCGAGAATATATTGAACGCCCCTCGTAGATCAGACACTCACAGAGATAGTGCTCCGCTTACAGCAAACGTCGCCGGTTGTGGCGCACTTATACCCAGAACATTTAGGTGGTTACCAAAGGTGCTTCGTCACTACACCAGTAAGCAGTCTCCAGTTTGACAGTTTGACAGTAGGAAAGAGGTTGACTCTGATAAGGGTTTTTTATAGAGGGGTCAAAAACAAGCATTTTTTCCTGTGGGAGGTGGAGCCTCAGCTTTGAGAAGATTGACGGGAGCCTATTTCTAGTGTACCAATGGTCGATCATGTCTAGGGCTTTTTGCGCCTTAGATCAGACACTCGCTAAGCATTGTCCAACAGACAGTGCAGCTACAATACATCATCTGCATATGCCTGAGCATACATGTCAGAACTATTGAGAGCACTAAGCAGTGAGTCAACAAACATGCAACATAGCAGTCGAGGCGGGACGCTCACATATTGGCCGCAGTAAGCATACCTTTATTTACAAAACGAGTGATTCGCATACGCTATATTATCTGGCCGATTTACGCATGGAAAAGTTGAGTTGTCGAAAGCAAACCCAATGTTGTGCCTTAAATTCTGCTTACCAGATTTTGAAGAGCAGTTTCGGAGGATCTTTCAGTATGGCTGGGATGTCGTATCTTCGACAGAGGAGACATTCGCAAAACAGTTGAGATAGAGAGTTTCTGCTTTCTACTCAATGTACAATAGGTGTACCTCCCTTCGAATGGAATTCAAAGACAGCAGCATCACTGTTGCTCTACATGTTGTCACAAAATTTCAACATACATATATAAGCATATGATTGCACTCGATAGAGCGTTGCTAATATATTGCTTTGCAAGAGTGATTAGTTTGATGTCAATTCTGTACAGAGTTAACTCTGGCACCGTATTAGGTTCGTACTTTCTGCTTGAATTAATTTAAAAGATAGATGCTCCAGCAACGTTTTTGCTTGTGAGTTTGATTATGACTTGTGTGACACTTGACCTTGTTAGTTGACAGTTATGATTTGACTACTATGCTTGAAAAGGAAATTTTGGACGCCCTTGCCAAAAGTGTTCAAAAGTCTTCAAAGGTGTTCCATTCAAATTCTTAGTATCTACTGTGAGTCTTCTGGATGGTCCTCTGATCTGCCTCTGTTCAAACTTGACATGTTATTTCATCTTTCCTTCCGTTTCTTTTGAATTAAACTGTGTTTTTCTCTTCTTTTCTTATCGTAGGGCTTCCATTTGCTCGCCAGGTTTTAATGTTCAGTCAGTGGTTTTGTTGCGAAAGTCTAGTCAGATCCAGTTCATCAAAGGCAGAATTTTTAAAATTCTGCTTGCAGTGGGGCAATTAGTTTCCGACACATATTTGATGCTGTCCATAGGTTTTTTGAAAACTAAAAAGCACATTTTCTTGCATCTTATTGCAAGAAGCGGCTGGCTTTCCACCACGTGGTTGCTCCTCGTAGCATCACTTAAGCGGGTTACTTGCTTTCTATTTAATCTGTCTCCATTATTCCTTAGCGCAGAGATTTACGACACCTTTCCGGCTATTTTTGCCAGAGGTTTAGACCTTTTTGTTTTTAAATAAAACACAAAATAAATAAAACGGAAATTAACTTGATGACGATTTATCAAATTCATTCGAAAGATTATTTCGTGCCATTAAATATTTGAAAATAGTTTCGGGCATACATACATATGTATGTCCACCTCAACCGCCTCATACCGCTCGTGATTTTCGAGCAATTTGGGGCCTTAAGAGCTGATCATCGACAAGTGCACACGCATAAGTGCACAGAATAATCAAAAAACAAAAAAAATCAACTTGTGCGGGGGGAAAAGAAAATTAAATAAGTAAAAACAACAAAAAATCAAAAAAAAACGCGTGAGTGTAGTGTAATTCACAGTGCGGGCATCCCAACCTTCCTGCCCCTGGTCATACTGCTGCTTGCACTGGGTCACTGCCGTTGCTATATTACATTGTTATACAGAGCGAGTTACGTATACAAAGGCTACTTCCGCAACGACGGTCAATCCCCCCAAACCACCGAGGAGTAGATCATTCGACATCAACCTAAATACAGCGGGCATTCACCAAGCAATATACACCAGCAATAATCAATATTACCCCAATTACGCCACCACTAAACGATGACACAGCGAAGGCAAGCTACAACCAACCTGTAAATATGGGTCAACATAATACAACAGCGTCATCAATATCGGCCTATATAATGCCAAGCAGAGCCATCGATCGTCGTCCAGTAATACGATTGTAATGAATTGTAAGGTCCAAGGGTGACCAGAAATCGAAATAAAGAAAATAAAGTTTTTTTTTTATTTATTTGGCTACAACCCGAATTGTAACTCGCGTGCGGTGGCTGAGTGCATTTAACAACCGATGGATAGTGGGCTGTAAGTATGAATTCTGTTGGTGTGCTGTTTCCTATTGTTGTAAGGGCATAACACCTACAACAATTTGATTCGGTAAACCAACTCTGAATTTTTACTTCACAGGTGTGCTGAGTAACGTCGGTGTTTGTGGTTTTTGTGTTTGGCTTTCTTTATAATGACTCGGGAATTTAGAGTAGACATTTCAAATAGACGCGGGCTAAAAAGTAATCACTTTTCTGCGTACGTCCATGTCTGTAAATACAGACCAGCTATTTTGACAGTTAGTGAAACACAGATAGATCCCCGCCCACACCTCTCAGATCAATCTGATCTGAAGCTACCTGGCTACGAACTAATGCCATTATTCTTCTCTCACCGCGGTCTCGCCATTTACGTGCGTAGTGATGTAGCTTACCAAACTCCACCACAATGTAGTCCCTGTTCCAACTAATGTAATTCAATTTCATGTGGATAAAATTCCATCTCCGTAAGCAAATTATACATAACTGCTTTATTTACAGAAGCCCCAAACTGGACAGCAATTTGATTTTTAACGAGTTTGATGCGCTGTCTGACGCCATTCAAAGAATTGTATCCCTCTATCCTCGTACTGAAATCGTTATTACGGGCGATTTCAATATACACAATTCTGGGTGGCTTCGACATTCTGGACAGACAACATCCGAAGGACGGTGTGTTGAGATCTTCGCTGCGGAAAACAACTTAACGCAGCTTGTAAATTAGCCCACGCGAATACCAGACGTTGATAGTCATACCACCAACACCCTGGACTTGTTCTTAACTTCTTACCCTGATAAGTACACCGTTGATGTGCTCTCCCCTCTAGGCTCGTCAGACCATTGTGTCATATCAGCTAATTTCTCGTACACCGACCACACAGTTAGAGAAAAAATTCCTAAAAGAACCGTATGGCAATACGAGAAAGCCAACTGGAGTGGCCTTAAAAGCTTATTTAGGAATTTTAACTGGTTGTTATGTTTCCTCGATAACGACGTGGATGCCGCTGCTGATATGATTACAGACACCATTCTCTGTGGAATGAGATTCTTTATCCCTCATCGGATGAAGAGCATCAAACCAAAAGAAAATGCATGGTACGACTCAAGCTGTAAAGAGCCTATCAGGGTTAGAGAAATGTTTTTTCGGTCCTTCAAGATCAACCCGACCGAGGAAAACCGAAAAAAGTTCAAACGAGTCAGGAATGACTGCAACGTCTTTCTTAAGCGTGTGAAATTTCAGTACGACCAAAAGTAGAGGCAAAAAATACTGCCATGTCCCAAAGCTTTACTACCTTTGTAGTTGTTTGTCAAAAACATCAGAAACTCTGCCTCATCCTCCATCCCAACGCTCATTCACAATGACATACCAGCTGTCAGATCTTTAGACAAGGCCAATCTGCTTGCTGCACACTTTGCGGCTAGTTCAACACTACCAGATTGTGCTTTGTTCCCGCATGCACTTGAGTGCGTCGAATCCTCAATGGGACGAATCCACTTTCGCACTCGTGTAGTAGCAAGAGTACTTAAAGATCCTAATATACATAAATTCGCTGGTCCAGATGGTATATCTCCCCTTCTTCTGAAGAGGTGTTCTTCCACGCTGGGAAAACCACTGAGAAATCTTTTTCATCAATCCCTTGTTTCCAATGTTTGTTTCCAATGCAAACGCTGATAAATCGTCAGCTCATGAAATATCTCGAAACACGAAAACTTCTCAATGACCGACAGTACGGTTTTCATAGCAACGAGTCCACTGGTGATTTGATGGTATGTCTCACCAAAAAGTGTACATCAATCTGGCGAAAGCAAGATAGTTCCACTTGATATTTGTAAGGCATTTGACAGAGTTTGGCATCAGGCTCTTTTGTCGGAAATGCGTGCATTTGCGATCGACGACTCTCTTGTTCAATGGATTAGAAACTACCTTTCGGAACGTTCAATTCAAGTTGTCTTGGATGGTTTCAAGTCTGATATTCACAAAATAAATGCTGGTGTGCCCCAGGGTTCCGTTCTGTCTCCGAAACTCTTTTTAATTTTTTAATTTCCGGACTCACGTCCCTGCTCTTCGGATGTAGAACGGGAATGGCAGCGTATGTTAAGGTCATTAAATTCCGATATTGACAGCATAACCAATTGGGGAACCACTAACAGCGTAGAATTTAATGCTTCCCAAACACAATGATGTCTGATGTCGTTAAATCAAAAATTAAACACCCAGCCATTATCCATGAATGGTACTTGCATTGTCGAAACCGAAAAACTTTCCATTCTCGGTATGTGTGTCAGTAACAGTTTACATTGGAATGACCACATGTCGTCAAAAATTGTTGCGAAATGTCTAGGTTTCCTCAAACGATGTAAGAAATACTTCAACCCCTCCGATCAGGCCTCAACATATAAGGCATTTATCCACCCGAAATTGGAGTATAATACCCATATTTGATCAGGTGCACCCAAAACATCTCTGCACCTGCTAGATAGCATTCAAACCCGTGCGATAAAACTCATAGGTGATACTAATATCACTCAAACAATGGACACCCTCGAACACCGACGTAATGTCTCCTGTCTCGCTCTGTTTTATCGCTATTTCCACCACCAGTGCTCCACTGAAATCGCCAGTAGCATTCCGCCCCTTAAAATTTTTAACCATAACACCCGTCTCGCTATGAATGCTCATCAGTATATCCTCAAGCCCACTTTCGGACGTACTCTAAAATATCGTGATTCGTTCCTAAGCCGTACAAATCGCTTGTGGAATGACCTGCTTAGCTCTTTATTCCCTAGTCATTATAACCTTCAAACATTTAAAACCAGCGTTCACAGGTACTTCTCTTTCCATGCTCCCTAATTTTTTAAGGGTACATAAATCCATTGAGCGCTCGCAAATTATAAAAAAAAAAAAAACTTGACGTAGCCCCACAGAAAATAATCCAATGGCGTTGAATCCCACGATCTTGGCATCCACTTGACGGGTCCATATTTTCGTTGGTCATATGGGGTGGAACAGCAGTTCTTTCACATTGATGTCACGCAAATTTAAGAACAAATAATCGTTGATCATCGCATTGTATCGGTGTCTGTTGACAGTAACTAGTGCTCCGGTCTCATATTTGAAGAAGTAAGAGCCGATGATGCCACTGGGGTACAATCCGCACCATACAGTATATTTTTCTGGATGCAGTGGCATCTGGTGAACTTCTTGAAGATTGCCCTTGCTCCAAATACAGCAATTCTGCTAGTTTACGTAGCCGTTTAACAAGAAATGAGCCTCTTCACTGAATAAAACTGTACGCTATAAAACTGAGTCAACTTTCGCCATGTTTTGACCTGATGTGTTTCATGACTGGTTGTCGAAAATACATGGCTTTGCACACGACTAAAACACACCGAATAAAACAAATATGCTTATATCGCAGCACACACCGCATGCGACAAAACAAAAAGACAAGACAGACCAGAAAAAACATGTCTCGTTGTCAATAGCTGGAAAGTTGCTTTCAGAAACAACATTTCGTTGTTGTTGCCTTTTTTTCTTTGCACTGACGTAGAGTTTTCGTTGAAAATGTGTGACGAACTTCACAATATATTGTACAAGTCTCAAACTCAGTTTTGTGTTTTCTTAACGCGCACCAAACGAAACCGTAAAACGAAATGATGTGTTTTGTTACATTGGGTTTCGGTTGGTGTGTGTTGAAATAAAAAACCTTTTCTTGACTATGAAACAAAAAACATTTTGTCTGATCCGGTGTGTTTCCAGCCAAAGTTTCGCGAACAGGATTTCGAATTTTTTGGCCTACACAGCAAAAAACCAGCCATATACGAGTATACGAGTAATACTGAAAGTTCGACGAAAGTACATGAACCCCGAGTAATGTGCATTCTAAATTTGTTAAGGTCTTCCCCAGTGTTGAACCTTTTTGTTGGAACCAAAGACTTTTAACTGTCAAATGAATATGGATCTGCGCTATGACTACTACCCATCATTGACATTCTACGGACATTTTTTTGATTACACCGATGCCTATGTATTGTGTATGCCGTTTATTTGCTTATAATTCCTCTTCCAAAAATATCTACTGAGAGCTTTTCTTTGGATCGAGGAGGTTTCTATTAAATTTTGATAGAATTCGTGCACAATAGAACATGACTGGAATGTTGGGACCGTACCATCTTAGGTTGAGGAAAAGCCTGGATAGGAATAAAGTTGCTTAGAGCTTTCGTTATTAACTGTGACGTTTTGTACATTTTGTTGAAATCATCAATGGATGTCTCTTCTTCTGATGCTTTTATTATCACTTAATTTTTGGCCAATTTTGGAATTTTATTTTCTGATGAGATTCCGAGGGAGCTCATATTGGAAATGGGTCGAGGTCGAGCAGACGGTAAGATTCAATCCATCGGACATAAATTCATTTGATCAAGTTTAAAAAATGCGCTCAACCATCATCATCCCTATTTGTTTTAACTAACTCTGCTAGTAAGCCGTTGGGTCTAAGAACCTTGATGAATTTGAGCTTAGATATTGTTGACCCGTGCCTTATTTTCATCTTAACTAAATGGTTCACTTTGTTAGATAGTGTTAGATATGATAGACTTAATTGGCAGTAAACGAATACAGTATGGTTTACTGTTTTGTTTTTATGTTCTTGGCCGACTCTCTCACTGTATAAGTAATTACCTGAAATTGAGATAGTTTAAAGCCAACACAATTTGTTTTCGAGTTACATGATGGCCTGATATCTCATTCTTACTGTGCACTAGTTCGCACTTCAGCAGGTACTGAGAAATCTATCCAGGGGCATTCTATGAAGATTGTAAATCTATTCTAATAATTAAGTAGAAATCGTGCAAAATTAATGCAGGGTTAAGGTGAGCAACATCTTAGGATTGTAGCTTCTCTCTCTCTATTTAATTGACAATTGCAAAATTGTTTGTCAATATTCAAATGCAGGTGCCAAAAACTGGTCCTGTTCAAAAATTTCTATGGTTCTGGTATCGAAGAGCGCTAACAGTGTGCGATTTTCCACAGCAATTACCATCAACGAATTACTTATTGTAAGTTAAGCCTTGACTAATCAAGATGTCAGCTCCAGTGTCGAATTTCCTATATTGTATTCATCCATCAAACAAGGCTTACCTTCAACAGCCCTTAAAAAAGTATTTTTGACATGACGAAATCGACAACTACCTCAAGTATGATTACAAAGTACCAGACCACCCGTTGACTGTATCTAACAACCAAAGACTTCCGCAGTTCACACCTGTTAGTACACAATACTTACCACATAGCCTAACCTTTCCCAATCCCATCCGACCGTTTGCATATCAAATTCTAAAGACAAACGAAACAGGTATTCACTTATTACGGATACGCGTGAGCTTATACTGGATTCAATTTAAACCCCAACGCACAATGTTTAATAACGTGTCAGAACGCCCACTTTGAGATACATACGAGTACATATTTTTCATAAAAAAAAAAAAAAAACAAACCTATCTAGAAAGAAATATGTAGTTTCATGGCCTACACTCTATTATCATGTCACAGTGAATATATTCACCCGTCAAAGGCGCATTAAAATGCAGGAGCGATCTATCAGAGTTGTACTACACGCTGCCACATCTATTGTTTTAGCTTAGTCTTTTCGGCATGAAATTACTCCTCAAACTTTATGTAGCCAACCGTCAGTCGGAGTAACTGACGTAGGTCACTACTTTTTTAATTTGGGTTCTCTGGAGGAAAAAAAAAACCTACTCATTCAATCGGACCGGCAGCTGAAGGTACTTTGGTCATGGTCAACAAAAAAAAAAAACACCAGACAATAGACACTCATACGCGTACAACGAATCTAATGGCGGACTCTTAGAATTCTCCATGTGGGCTTTGTGTTCTATTTGCTTTTAAGACAAAAATCAAACGAACATTTCTTAAATACCAGTTTCGATACATACCCGTATACCTCTAATTGTCTGCCAATTGAGGAAGTCTAAAACCGATACACTATTATACATCCCTAGAGGGGTAGCCCACTTGAATTCGTTGGGAAAAAAGACTTAACGTGGCACTCCTCTAATAGAGTCATGACTCTCCAATCACCATATGTGCTCGGCATCCTTGATATACTTCCGTCAATCCATAAATTCTATCAGCATTTACTAATTAGCATAAAATATCGTACCTATCAGCCATGGTAGCAAAGCGACGACGATGTGGATGTCGGTAATTGGTACTCGTATCTTAGGCATCAGTAACATCTCATATGCTGTTCATTTGCAAATTAAATTTATAGCCAGTGTTTAGTTAAAGCGCCTCATAGTGCCTCTCAGACGGTATCTATGAGTGGACTCGTGGTTCTAGGAATGCACCTCCTCAATGAATCTATGTGTACTCGTACGTATTGAAATCAAATTCAGCATTGTTTGCGTAATTGGCTGGTAATCTTGGTAAAAACTACACGAGTGCTACATGGCCGCCGTCAATTACATAGGTTAGCAGTTGAAATATTTAAAGATTTTGCGATATATCTGTGAGATAAAAAGAAAAACGACGTATTTTGCACAGAATATGAATTGCTTTGACTTTGTTTCATGGAATGTTGATAATGATCTTGATATCGAAGGCACAGATACAGTTGTAGAATGTAGAACGTTACGTACATTTGCATTTTAAAAATTCTGTAAAGCATCAATATGACATTGGGAGTAATACGTTTATCATGTCTTTAAGGAATTGTTTTAAATATATAGAAACTGTTAGAGCCATTCTCATAGACCTTGTAACCCAGACATGTTATTTTTACCTTTTGCTAAAATTACTGAAAATCAGTTAGCAGAAGCATATCATCAATGACTCGACTGAAGATTTCAATATTCTTTGCCTAACGCCTTGCTTAGAGGGCTGCAACTTTTTATCGATCATTAGCTACAACATGCAAAGTTTGACTTAGATATAAAAAGTTCAAATACATAAGGGCCCTTGGAGCAAGTCCGTGGTCAAGACATAAAAGTTTCTTTTTTAGTAATTCAATAGTTTCTCTTTCTTACGTTAATAGGTCTGTTCCAGTGAGATTTTTGTAACAATCCAAAATTGTTTGCTTAAGTTTGAGGTGTAAGGAGGAATTCGCTCCTAAGCCCAAAATCTCGCGGGAACTCTTTTGTGTAAAATGTGTGTAAAACGTCAAAAATGACAATTAAAAGCAAAATAAAAAAGAAACTGCAAGGCAGCATGAAGATTTTTATTTGATTGCTAACTTTTACTACTTTATTGATGAACCATAATTTGAGTTTAATGAGTTTTATTGTTGGAGATTAGTTTGATTATAAGTAAAATGTATGATGTCAGTGTCATTATCACCGAATTGGTGATTTAACGAGCCATGATAGCGTTTTGGTTGGGGAAGAAGATGAGCTGCAGACTATTTGGAGACACTTGACTAAAACGTTTAAAATCAGTGCAGTAAAAATACCACGGACACGCATTAGGAACTATTTGGAGGATATAATTCCTAGTTATAGTGAAAAAAAATTTCGTTGCCACTATCAGATCTCACGAAATCTCTTCGCATATCCAGAGGGGCGTTTCCATATCGCAAATGTGAACACAAACTTACGTAAACAAAACGTACTAAGTGCAAACAAACACATGGCGGTGTTTATATGGTTTGTCGGCCAAGAAGCATGCAGTTTTCGCGACTTAGAAAATCGATTCTGTACACCGGATTGTAGGCAGAGTAACCAAGATTTTAAGTGATCTAAGTCCGGAGACAATAAAATGGCAAAATGATAAGGAAGAGCAAGAAACCAGTCGCTTTTCCCAAACCAAGGCATATTTATATGTATATGGGTATAGATAAGGTCGTGATTCATTGCATTATTTTATTTGATATTTCTTGTTTACAGGTTGTATCGGCAGTACCCATCCGATTATCGATCCTCCATCAACTAGGATTGGAACGAGAGCGCAACAATCAAGCAGCGAAGTGCATGCTTTAACTCCCAGTAGTTGTCCCCTGTATTTGCATGTGTAAACCGTTACTTATGCAGGCTAAAATGGCAAGGGCATTCCCGGCCAGTAGCATTATACTGGCCAACGCCGTCATAGGACTTAGAATTCTACACGGACGAGATTCGGATAAATATGGACTCAATGTTGACAGTCCTAGAAAACGTTTAAAGGACAACGACCTTGGGATCTGCATGTGGAATGTTCTGACCCTTATCAGGCCACGTGCAGCTGAACAACTATCAGGGGCCCTTGACTACTATTTCACAGATATCAGCGCCATCTAGGAAGTGTAATGGAGTTTACCGGACATAAGGAGGATGAGAAACTGTGACATATAACAGATGACGCAAAATTAATCATCCAATTTTGTTTTTGAATTACTTTTTTACTAAATACAACAAAAATAATTCTGAGTGATGGAAATCTTTTTTTGGACCTTTACAATTGTGTCTGTTAAGTGTAAAAGATGATATCCGCCAAGTGGCTGCTGCCAGTGTTGATACACATTTGTGCCCGTTTTATCGCATTTTCCATGTCTTCCCGCAAGATTTCCGGTGATAACTGTTCGCATTTCTGTCGAATTTTCTCCTTAAGGGCTGTGATTGTCTGAGGCTTATTGGCATAAACCCGTGACTTCAAGTAGCCCCAAAGAAATAAGTCTGGAATGGTTAAATCGGGCGATCCCGCTGGCCATGCCAAATCGCCAAAACGGGAGATTACGCGACCAGGAAACGCTTCCTTCACAATATCCATTGTGGCTCGTGCTGTGTGTGCAGTTGCACCATCTTGTTGAAACCACATTTTCACCAAGGTCCGCTCATCCAATTCCGGCAGTAAAAAGTCGTTTATCATGGCCCTGTAGCGTTCGCCAGTAACAGTTGATGTTTCTTCGTTCTCAGTGACATCGTCAACCACAGTGGTTCCACTCTGTTCGAGTCGCCGGAATGTTTGCGACATCGAAATTCATGCTGCGCTAACATCACCGACAAATTATTGGTCAAAAACATTTACACAATTATTCCAAGTCTTGGTCTTCCAGCACGTGAGTGAGCGTCTTATGACAATCCGCATCAAGACTAGATTTGCTAACATAGATGTAATATGCGCCCATGCCCCTACGTTAGACAAGAACGACGCCACCAAAAAATGTTTCTACGAGCTCCTGGACAAGACATATGAAATGAAATAAAACCAACCCTTATTCCATTTTCGTTGCAGATTTTGCGTTACGGATACCCATATATTTTACCTGTGAAAATTATACGTTATTTTGTTTTGGAGTCGAGTTTGGGAGTTGTGGAGGCCATTGGAATTAAACTTTTCAGTAATACTCCTTCAAAAATGTTTTTTTTTTTGTCTTAAGACCTCTGGTTTTTCCTACCCAGGGCTGCATTTCAGCCAGAGAAGAAGGCATATGCTCCTTTCAACTAAAAGGTTGACTTCTAATGGTATTTCATTGACCAAACCCTTTGGAATGTGATCACTACCTAAATCAGTTTGTTCCAAAAGCGATTGAGACAATCATTCATGATATGGCTCTTTCGGAAAAGGTTCATTGGTTATTGATGGTTTTGTTATAATCAAGTACAATAACTAATGTACAATTCACTTCAGTATGAAGTTTATTTTTTTATTCTCTTTGTCAATGTTCAAGTCGTCTTTTGAGTTCATTCGGATCAAAATTGTAATTCACACAAATACTTATGAGTTTGACAGTTCTTTTAAAACTTTGATTAGATTAGATTAGATTAGATTGTTGTGGGAAGTGGTATAAAGAATCCCAGATCACTGCGACCACAGATGGGCCTATTGTGGTATCCTCCATTTAGAGCTCATCTATGATGCCGCAATTTGTTAGAAAGACGGCTACGTCTTTGGTTGGGCTGGCAGTTGTGTCCGCCGCTTCAATGTAGAATTTACCTAGGTAACGTTGACGTGTTTTGGTTAAACCATTGCAATCATATAGTATGTGTTCTGCTGTGTCGACGTCCTCGTTGCACAGTCTGCATGTATTGTCTTGTGCAATGCCCATTGTCATCAGGTGCTTTTTCACATGGCAGTGACCTGTGAGGAAACCTGTGGTCACTCGAATCTGACTTCTACTTAGTTGAAGTAGTTGGTTTTGTTTTTTTGTGGCAACAGCTTGGCAAAAAGTTTTTGGCTTGTCTGTTTTCTTCGGTTTCTCTCCAGAAATGAAGCTCCTGGCTAGGTTTTAGAGTAATACTTCCTTTTGTTGTATTAATTCGTAGCCCACAGAATGGCCTTGGCATAATGAATTGAGATGCGGATCGTTTTCAGCCTAGTTCATCTGCCTTTTCATTGCCTTTATGTCCGCTGTATCCTGGCATCCAAATCAGATGAACTTTATTTGTGGTGGCCAGTAGTTATACGAGTTGAAGGCAATCTCAGACCAGTTTTGATTTTATTTCAAAGGCGTTAATTGCAAGTAAGCCTGCTCTGCTGTCGGAGAGATTATAAATGTTTTTGTTTGTTATAGGTACGAGTATGTCTGTTTAGATTCTCTCGAACGCAAAGCTCTATTGCATGAATTTCAGCCTGATCAAATACGGAGCTGCTATGGACCTACGAAGACCGTATATTACGGTTCCAACTCCTTCATTTGTTTTGTATCCGTCTGTGTACTATACATGTGAGCCCTTTGGAAATGCTGGTTTTCCCAGTTCCCAGTAAAGACGGTCTGGGAATGCAACCTTAAAGTTGTGTCGAAAGTTATATCGTGGTAGACAATTGTCTTTTTTTGAATTCATTAAGATTTGCAGCACGAACTAGTTTGGAATTGGATTCTGGATTCTCATCTTCTGTGATGAGCATGTAGGCATTTAAAATTGATTCTGTCACGAATTCCAGATGAAGTGGTGGGGTGTTTAGGATAACTTCAAGGTCTTCCTCTTTTCTTCTTAGCCCAAAAAAACAGCGATTATCAAGAGCGCGTTGTTGGCAGAATTTATAGCAGAGTCAAGGTAGACAAAGTCAGTTACTATCTCGAAATCTGTCGGCCGTAACGTTCTGTCCAATTCGTCGATGTCCCTTCTTGTTAAGACCATATACTTGGTTTTGCCCTAGTTTACCGCTAAATCTATTTTGGCAGGTTCAGTTTCTATACTAGCGGACGTACGGGTGACAGCCCGCCAAGTGAGTTTTCTCAATTATGCCGATATCATCGGCTTACGCAGGCAGTGCCTCCAGCGTTCGCTTGTGAGTTCAGCGCAATTATTTCAAGTACGAGTATGATGTTAAAGAAGTTACATGACAGAGTAAAATATTTTTTGACATCAAAGGTTTCGGTTAAGTCGTTACCGACTTTGACAAAGCCACGAGCGTTTTCTATCGTCATTCTGCATAGATGGACGAGTTTGGCAGGGATGTAAGATCTAGATATGCCTCTATATAGCTCTATAAATACTGTCATATACGGCCTTAAAATCGAAGATAATTGGTATCGATTTGGAATTTTTGAGTCTTTTCCAGGATCAGCGGGAGTGTGAAGATTTGGTCGGTTGTGGACTTTCTAGTTCTGAAACCGCAGTGATGGCGACTAATCAGGTTGTTAGTGAACGATCTCAGACGTTCACACAATATGGTAAGTTAGACATTGTATGCGATGTTGCCGCAGTTAAGGCGGGCAATGGATGCTGAGATTCCATTCATCAGGCACTCTTCTGACCAGATCTGAGAAATGAGATAGAGTATGCTCTCCAGAAAGACATTTCCCTCAGCTTTGAATACCTCGACCAGTAAGCCTTCAGGTCTAGCTTGTTGAATTTCAGTGAAGATATTGCTATCCTCACGGTATACGAACGGAAGTTCTGGGTGTCATCGTCTAAATTGAATGGTCTATTCTACCTGACAGCTGTTGGGGGTCATCGCCTTTATGCAACCTGCAGAAAGTGTTATTGCATATTCTCAGCTTGACAAGGTATACTACAAGGTTTCCTTCTACATTTTTATAGGTTTCTATTCGGGTCTTCTTGCCTCGACAAATTCTTTATACCTCTTGGTAAAACTTTCGTACGTTATTCGTGCTTTTCGTTCTCTTTTTTTTGTTCTGGAGTGGCTGATTTTTTTCCCATCTCTTTTGCTTGTAGAGCTCACGAGCGGCCTACTGAAGTTATCATGACAGAAATATCTCTGTCATTCCGCATGAAGCGTTCATGGTGCTCGAAAATCAAAGGCAACTCCATCCATTCGAGCAAAATAAGGTGATAATAATGATATCCAAAAGTAAGACCAATAAATTTGCTATAGTTGGCTTAATTCCTGCCGAGCTATTTCCAGAAATGCGCAATGTTTTGGCAGAAAACATACAACAATATCGAGTGAAAGTATGCCTGGTCAATTGAATCTTAGCTGCATTTGCTTAATCTTCAACAAAGCGGAGTTTATCAACTACACCAACTTCTTCTTCATTAAGTTCGTCAATATCGTGAAAACGATCCTTCCTACAATAATTCATCCTGTGGCACATTCTATAGAAAACCTGTTAATTCCAACTAGATACCACAATTTATATAAAATATTAAGAGTCATGCTTGGGTTTGGCACCCAAAATAAACTTACGCACTTGTCGCATGTTGCAGCGGAAGAGATGGGCTTAGCAGGGAATGTATTCTAAACATCGAGGGGAAGTAGTACGTTATAACGTGCAGCTGCAGTAGAGATTTCCATATGCATTTGACACAAACAGAATCCCACGTCAGGCAAGCTCTTTGACTAATAATAATTTAAAATGATTCATACGTGGTTTCGAATTACTTTTTCAATTTCTTGCAACATTTACGATCTCCAATTAACCAAATGGAATGCAATGTGGGTGGTTTCCAACAGCAAGGTGCACAAGATAGTAATGACTACAATAAATCACGACGTGTTGGTATCAACAGGCCTTTAAACACTAACAGTTTAGGTGAGCTAAACACACAAGTCCTAAGATGGAGCAAACACCAATGCACCCGACAGTATCCGCAAAATTTCAATGCAAAACCATTCTATCATCCATATCTCCATCGAAATCTTATCTACAGGGTGACTACAATATCCACCATCAAAGAACGAGTACTTACCGTGCGCACTCAAGTGTACCCAAAAATCGGTATTCTGATTTAGATCAAAATGACTGTGGCCTCAGTCACAGATACTATGCCGCATACTTTATGAGGCTTGTGTCTGACATCGAAATGAAATTAAGTTAGCGGAATCGCACAGCAGAGTCAATAGTCGAATAGTCAAAGAACAAAGAACTCTCCCGGCTTCCAAAACTGGCATAGGTACCCGCTACTAAAGGCTGATTTCTACAACTGCCATTAGTACATTGTCCATGTGCAATGATCACATTCCGCATGGATGGTCAATATCCAACTTGCCCTCTGAGTTTATTCGTATTGCGACAACAAATTCTCAATTCTATCCGTATGTCTCAATTCAGAAGACAAAGTGGCCTACTGTCACTCTCCTTTGCGAATCGGGGAGTATCGGGTTAAGCGGCATTTAAGGCTCATAACGCTGAACACAATTAGCAATTAAGTTGGCACTCTATTCTTACGTGGGTCTTTCCATTTAAGTGATTTGCTGATCTGCTGAATTGCTGATTCGCTGATCTACAAGCATATCTGCGGTACGAACATAGTTGGCGTGCTCTATTGCTGGTTGTAGGTGTCACAAATCAAAGATTCAGTTGGTCGTGCTCCGGATACCTTGCTTGATGGTTGGCCACGTTTATGTCTGAAGCTCTTGATGGCGACGACAAATAACATAGAGACGTTGATGGCAGCAAAGCTGTTACAAATCTCTCGATATTTGATGTCAAGAAGTCATTAGGCTGTGAACACGGCGATCGATGCGACGCTCCGACGCTCCGACGCTCCGACGCTCCGACGCTCCGACGCTCCGACTACAACGGCAACGACGCTGGCGTTAGGTGAATGTAAATTATATGTGGAGTCTTGAGAGCGGCACTACAGAAGGGTGATATAAGTTAATTACTGAAGAGAATCGGTTATGGGTAATGGGTGCTTAAGAAAAGTGTTACTTCACTGCAGCAGGGAAACAATCGTTGTGGATAATTATTCCGTTGTTTATACAAGTGTCGAAATGGGGAACTTTTTGTTGTCTTTAAGATATCCGTAGATGAGGGTTAATACCGAGAGGACTTAATTTGAAAGTGTCGCTTGGTTTGTTGGATTTGATTTTGAAATTTTTTTTCTACCTTAATGCGAAAACAGATCTGAACGAAGATGGTGGAAGGGGTATTGGTGGTCTTTTATGTATTGTAACTTGAATTTGAAGTTCTTTGAAAAGTTGTTGTCAATCTTCACTTTCACGAAACTGATAATTAGGTATTTTCTGCTGGGGATGGGCGACTGGAAAATATCATTTGACCTGTTGTATTCAGGAGGCTCCTTGTGGCGTTTGATTGTTTGTTTGTTCCTTCAACATTCTCGTTTCGAGGTGTAGTTAGACAGAATAGATAAGCCACAAGCCGATAATCCACATTAGAAGGCACGGGAAACCTGAAATTGAGCAAATTGAGAGATGTTATAGCAGGAATGACGTTCCAGAAGCGAAAAAGTACATTCTAAGCCAAGAAAGTAGAAACGGAAAACTACGAACAAGGGAACATAGTAGTAGATTCAAAGTGCTGAGGATATGCAAGACTGTAGTCTGTTAAACGATCAAATTTCCGCTGTTAGACTCAACGATCCATTCAACCTGGACGATGATGGGCAACAATTATGTCCTTCTAACCTCGACGAAGTGAGTATAGCCATAATCAAACTTAAGAACGGGCTTGCGGCCGCGGTGTTCAAGGCCGTGAAAGATGACTTTGTGACGAGCATGCATCAAATGAATTCTAAAATATTGTCCGACAAAGGTACCCTCAGAATTGTGTTTTTTTTTTTTGTTTTTTATGCGCTGGAATGTCGAAATTTTGCATGAGGCACCAATAGGAGTTGGTCGCATTCTTACCGGCTAAAACCATCTCCACGGGCATAGACCGATCTGAGCTCCCGTGGTATCACCGTAAGCCATTACTGCGCGGTGGTCAGCTTGAAGAATTAGCTTACTCTTTACTACTCAATTATCTATAGTAATATATGCACTGCTACGTATATTACTAAAAAGGTGCAGTTTTCTTCGATTTGAAGCAATCGGTTATATACAGCGATACTATCGACAGTGGGCTACTCCTAAAATTGACCCCGTAGGGCTATGCCTCCGGTTTCGTATCGTGGACAATAAAAAATGCTTGTTCCGTATTTTCCGGGACAGCTTCACAACATAGATAGCTTGGAATGTTTTCGTGTTTGCATTTAAAAAGATATTTTCTGAAACAGTCATGTCCCCTTAAAAGCTGAGTCAAATAGTAGTTTGTTTCGCCGTGATGCCGTCTAATCCATATATCGATCACAGGTATAAGATGATGTGTCTATCTTCCTTTTAAAGATTATTGTTGTTGCCAGATTGCGATATTACAGGTTCTTCCGTATTATCTTTCTTCGTCGCTTAACTGGCCATCTTGGCCCCACTCGCTTTTGATTTATAGCATCATGCGAAAAATTTCGAAGGTGATTCTTAGTGCACTAAGACGGTGAATGGATTTGACTCCCCGAATGTAAGACATAATCTTTGCGGCATTTAACCATACATCCGCTGCGTACATGACTATATAACTCGCAACTCTAAGAAGAAAGAGTCTTTTATTCTCTTTTGGCCCTTCGATATTACTCATCAGTTCTTCATCAGTTTTCGCTGTTTTCACACATATCTGCTCTAGGTGATGTTTTAAATTTAGATGACTGTCAGTCACAATTCCGAGATACTTAAGATACTTTTGAGAAACAATCCCTTCAACTCTAAGCGTTATCGTTTGGCGAATTTTAATGACCAGCGAGTTACAAACCGATGCTAGTTAACCAGTGACCTACAGTTGCAATTGTTTCATTCTTCGTATAACCACCACGACAATGTCATCAGAGTAAGATTTAATCGTACATAATATTCCATAGTAGGGGGCCTGAAATAGAGCCTTGTGCAACACCGCCAGTAGCATCGTAGACTTTAACTCCATTGTCAGATCCTTAGAGGAGAATTCTATTCGAGAAATAGTTCATTATCATTTTACAGAGATAGATCGGTATTTCAATCCGATGAGGACAGTGCGTCTGCATAGTGTGCCAATTCTGAAGCGAGCAGACTCTCTAGTCTGTGCCATTCTTTGTAATAGCTTACAACTTTTCCCGCTCAACCAACTGATTGATCACTATGAGTGTGACTTCAGACTCGAAAAGTCTAATATTGATGAGATTTTTGCATTTCGGCAAATTTTAGAAAAGACCTTCGTATTCTAATCTCGTGGGTTTGGGTTTGCAGCCAGTCTAAGTCTCGGAGGATGAGAAAGCGAAAAGACGCTTTGTGTGATCTACGTGTCTGTCTGCATCGACGGAAAGTAGAGGAGGATATTTAACCCAGAACTGTAAGACTGTATAGGCCCGTAGAGCCGATATACAATAGCGCACCAGCGCGGAAAGTCTTCGAATCCATCAGATGGATAGGTAATTTGGTCCCAGCTTTATCCTGGACTGTAGTGTTAACTAAGTAAATGAGTGTTTACCGACAATTTTTGTCAAATGATGATCCAGAAACTAGTAATATCTACCACTTAGGAGTGATTTATTCGCTGTCCTCCAGAGTTAGCATCACTGCGCTAAGAGAGTATACTCCCTCTCTGCAACGTAATATGTTATAGTCAACGTCGTTGGCTGACATCATCTCCGGTCTTTTGAAGACGTGTAGCCGTGAAGACATGGGCATTTCGTTTTTTTGGCATATTTGTGGATGATTTTTCAGAATGGGGGAGTGGGCATTTCCTAGTATTTCCTTCAGCTATATCTTCCCCACTTTTCTCTGAAATTAGTAGCTCTCTAGTAGCTATATAAGCATTGTTACAATTTATCCAATCTTCTGGTCTTTGTAGCCCTTGCGCGAAGGTCCAAGTACGCGATTTACGGGTTAGGCAATACAATATTTGCTTCAACGAGTTTCCAATTATTGGAATTGAACTTAACTAAAAAAAGTTCAGAAAATCGAAGAGCAAAGATAATCTATTAAAAGGCGACAAACAACAAGCGAGTGTCTACCATTAAGTCAGTATCTGCCCTTAGGTCGCTGTCCTTTAAGGCATTTTATTGCGAGGTCATGAATTCTTTTGCGGCAGTTTATCCGTTTTTGGCTGAGCGAATGCTTGATTTAGGAATAATGTCTTCAATATTCTCATGTTGTCTCATTCGTTTTGTTACAACTGCCACGTAGATGTGTACTTCCCGTCAGTGAGAGGCATATCTAAAGTTTCAGTGTCTGACGTCTGATTTGTTTTCGATACCTTGACACTTACACAATTTCAACATGGATTCGCCTTAATTTGCGATCAGTGGCTAGACATGGTTTTGCCGCTGAGCGCTTAAAAGTATTTCAAGCCAGCTCGGGTCGTCAGCTCATCTTCATCTCCTAGTCATCACCAAAGTTTTCAGCTGCCGCTACTCGTAAAAATAATGGCTTCAAGCCATATGATATTGCTGTAACGAGGTTTGATTCTTCAGGTATTGGTCTTGAAGAGAATCTTTAAATTAAATTCATACCAAAAAAATGAAAAGGAAACGTACTTACTCGCCATAAGATTCAGACTATCAATCTGATGTCATTCTATCTCCAATATTAGGATGTATGTCGTATGACGTAATAAGTTTGCAACTAGGACATTATTAGGCAAACATGCGTCTGTATATCTTCCAAATGTAGATATGGCCAAACATTATATTGATGAACTAGCATAGGTAAACCGTGCTAGTCTCTTCTACTGTCAGATAAATTTATGATAACAAATGACCTTAGATTATAGCTTTAGGTGAATAGGTGAACCTATATCTACTTCTCCTATGAGAAAGATGTCAAGATGAACTAGCAGAACATTTCCTCGGATATTGTTCTGCATTTACTCTCATGTATGCAACATTGGCGTTGATTATTCATCAGCAAAGATCTTTTTCGTTATCTTGGTAAAATACAAAACAGATATTCACCTGATAGAACAAAGTACCAATAGATTTGTACTTGTACTTTAGGGGCTAGTAGCAACCTTAAATAAACAAGAAACTATCAAAAATCCGTATCCTGGCCGTCACCTCGTGAACATAAGAATTCGGTTTATATTCTGAACTCGGAGCACTCTTATGTGCATCCAATCTGGACTGAATTGTTGACGATACCTCATATTATTTTATGAAATTGCACTAATGGTGAGTTATGGATGCTTTAGAGAAAGTGATACAACTTGTGCCCTTGAGCTTAGAGTTTTACCAATGTGACTACATATAATCGATGATCCTTGATCACATGATGATGATGATGATCACTTCAGTGACTTAGCTTACATTAAATTAGAATCTAGCGAGCATGCCAATTTCTTCAGAAACCTAAGCTTTGCATAAAGGCCGAATTCGAAAACGTCATTTGCCTGACGATAGTCAATGATAAAAAATTCGAAAACTCTTTGAAGCATACGTCAAGAATTCGAAAACACGATGACTAGCAGATGATCGCATAAATCCGTACAACAACGCATTCGAATTCCATTGTATGCCTTTTGACATTTCATACAAATTGTGGAAAGATGAACTGCGAAAACGAGTTGATGGCAGAAAAGTAAATATATATTAATTTTACATAAATTATTTGTTCATTTTATGCCAATTTTTGATTTTTAGTGAAACACAAGTGTGGACCAGAACGAAGTAAAATGCCTTATCTCAATAAGAATCAAGCATCATTTCAATGGCGGAAAAAATAAGAAAAGTGCGATATAGAAAATGATATTTCAAGAAATTAAAAGCGCAAATCCAAATTTTGTTTTTGTAATGGAGGCATGCAAAACAAAATTTACAAATCTTTTTACTACTTACAAACGAATAAAAAAGAAAGAAGTAGTTTGAGCGGTAGAAATGCTACTTTATGGGAATACTTCGAGGAGCTTGATTCTGCGTATGGATCTTCGCACTTTATAACACTCCCATATAGCTTATTGGCTTCGAGCTTGGATGCTACTTTTACGCCATCAGATACGCAAGATTATGTGGAACAACAAATAACACCAAAGAAAAGAAAAGTTGATGAAATTTTGGATGTTTTTAAGGAAGAGGCGGAGGATGCTGAAAGGAGATATCAGTAGAGTATGGAGATAGAAAGCAGAGAATTGATGTTCTTTTTTATAAGAAAATTAATTAATTTATGTCATTTACGAGTACTTCGGTCCCAGCACTCTTATCCAATAATTTTTTTAAATCCAGGCCTTGTTGTTTGATAACAAAGTTGTGAAGAACAACACACGGTACAACAATATTCTTTGCTTCCGATATAACATATATGTGCAAATATTGTAAGATTATAAACTTGCCTTTTAGAATACCAAAAGCTTGTTCGATACATACTCTAGTCGAACTATGGTAGAAATGAAGTTTCTTTTCTGTCGTTGATAAATATCCATTATCTTGGAATGGTACCATAAGATATGTGGTCAATAGGTAAGCGGAATCTCCCAAGAAATGACTATAATGGCTCCAGACTCCAAGTTCCACTTTAAAGGACAGATTTTCCAAACAGAAGCGTCATGAGATCGACCAGGCCATCCAAAAAATATATCGATGAAGCGTAAGCTGCTATCACGAACGGCCTCATGTTAAAAATCAAAGTAAAGCAAATGAATAAATGATGAGTTCATAGATAATATTGAATCTACCTGTAAAGTTATTGAATGAGTTCCTTTTCGCTTATAATAACTAGCGCAGTCATCTTTGGGTGTTGAAATTTGAATAGGAGTTGAATCTAGACATCCAACTACATTTGGAAATGGCCATTCTCGTTGCATGTTTCGAAAATCCAACATTATTTTCTGTAATTCATGTTGAGATCCTGGCCATTTTACAAATTTGTTGACAAAACTGGCTATAATCTGCGTCATATTTTGAAATGTTGAATGGGAAACCTATCAGAAACAACACGATATGACGCTCGGCTCGCCAATCTCCAAAGAGGTTGCTCTATATAAGGCTTTCTCAACATGAACTTTTGGTCTTCCCGTCCTTTGCCTTTTCCATTCCTCTGTAACTTGTGCCTGAAACACTTTTACATAATTTTCATTCATATAACACATGCTCACCTCAAAAGTTTTCCGATTCATACGAAAGTGCGAATAAAATACATCGTCAGGATATTCCTCTATTTTATCCAAATAATTTTCCATTTTCGGAATGATTCTTGATTTTAAGCCAAGACCCAATTTACTGTGTTTGAATAACAGAAGGTTTCGATAAATTACTTTCTTTCTCTTTTCAATTTCTTCAATAAGCTGATTTTTCCCACTTTCTTCCACATGTGCAGTTAACAAGAAATTTGCTAAAACATTTTCCATGACATTTGAATTTACTATGTTATTTCACAAACAGATTTCACAGACCAAAAAAAAAAAAAAAACAGTTCGAAGTTGGCGGTGTGATTTTCATTCTAAAACGTCAACATATGCGATGGCAATTTAATTAATGACAGTCGCAGGATTGCAAATGATCATCGTGTCGTCAATGACGTTTTCGAATTCGGCCTTCAGTAAAAGTGTAACGAAAAGCCTTGCACTATGCGTATATCCAATTGTCAAGAAACAAAAGGCACAGCTCAATAATCCTTTTGGATTTTCCTTTAATTTCATAATTAGGACACGAAGCCCATAACAAAAAAAAAACTATCATCACATTGTTCAATTGTTGTCAAAAGCTAAATTCCCAATAGAGATCCGTTTGCAAGATATTTCCAGAATTCCATGGCTTTATCACTTGGCTACGTGCCAGCAATTCTCAATAAAACTCCGTTCGTTATTCAGGGCAGCTAGCCGTTGGTGGACATGACCGGCAAACAGTCATCCACTATCGTCTACAGTCATCCAATGCATTACCTATTTTGCATACGCGAATATCGTTTGCTATGACAGTTTGGAGACACCAATTGAATTTCGGATCACCGCTATTGCGCAATGTCCATAAGCAAATGTGAAACAAATTTAAATTCAGCGAGAGTCCAAATTGATTGTCAATTATTGTCAGCCGCCACACAACCGTACTGAGTTCAAGGTGCTGGGGCAACCTTTATGTCCAGACTTGCCACAAAAACTTAAACAACAACTACATCAAATATTTGAGTTTGTTGGTAGAAACAGATTTATCGATCGGTAATCAGGAGTATCTGCATCTGGAAAAGATGTAATTCAAGCGAAACTCTTTCGTTATTCGTGAGCCATTATCTATCACTTCAGACATTCGATCTTAAGCAGGGTTATGCTTGCGACTACCATACTACAATATTATACAATCGAACTGAAATATTTGCGTAATGTTGGAAAAAATGTATCTTCCGATGCTGTGGATGTGACACAACTTCTTATGGAACGGGAGATATGGATATATAGTATATATGGATATATAGTACCTTCTCTCTGTGGTCGTTCAACTTTCAGAATTGAGACCTTGCTCTAAATTTGGCTGGAGTGAGTGGCTTCGAGTCGTTGGAGAGTGGCCAAATTGTTTTCTATTCACTTGAAGTCAGATCACGGTAGTGCTAAATATTTGTAGGATACACCAAGTGACTTTGTAAGACTTCTTTGGGATGGATGTTAAAATTAACACTCCGGCGAGTCCGAAGTGCTTAACTCAGGTTGGTCTGCCATTAAGCACTTAACGACTAACTTAAATTGGAAGGCGTCATAAATTTACGCGTGAAATGGTTCCGTGGAAAACGACCCAAGCAGAACTTAATAGTACTGCCTACTACGAGTGTTTGTATGTTTATTTTGTTAAAAGCTCAGGTGGTTTGCTGGTACGTTGCTTGAGATAAGAACTTTGCTTTATGGCCATAGGTTATTCCATTGAAAAGTAATGATTATTAACTTGGCTGCTAAATTGAATTAAAAGCCAAAATAATTGCTCAGAGTGTAAGGCACACACTTGTGTTTCTTTAGTAGAGAATAGTTTTGGCCTGAGCTCCACCTGACAGAAGTCATGTCAGTGTCGTCTAGCTTACGTCAGATTTTAAGCTACATATTCATAGGACTTTGGAATTCTTAGTGCATAGCCTTGCTGGTGAAGTTTCTCTCCGACAAACTATGGAAATCTTCTTCTGGTACGGTCTATTGACTTTGTTTGGTTCCATTAGTTGCATTTCATTGCATGCAACTTCGTTGATGAGCGAATTGAAGAGAATGTGGGTTGGTGAGCTTAAAGAAAGCAGATTCAAAACTACATGAACAATTCTAAGATATCATTGTTTTCTCTTCTCTCAAACACGTCACGTTTGCTAATTTTAGCAAATGTGACATATTTATTCTGAATATCAAAATTGGTATAATATGGTAAGATAAGGTAAGTCATTTACTTTATTCCTTCTAGTAGCAGTTTGTTAAAGGCGATGGGAATTCTTCGCAGTTCAAGATGTTTGTGATATACTATAAGTGCCTAAATCTGATTGGAACATACAAAAATGTATATCGTGAAGCTTCTGTCCATTGAGCTAGGAATCGCCTACCTACAGCAACCAGACTTTCACGTGTGTAGGAGCTCTTCTGGGTTGCTTTTAAGATCTATTTGTAGTGGCATTATCTGACTAGCGCTAGGTTGCACATGGCACTATTGGCAAAAAGTACTAATCCATCGGAGAAAGAGATGGTGAAGGGGTTCTTATTAAGCTGGTTTCGGTAGCAGGAATTTTCATACAAAATAGCAGAAAGTATCCGTAAGAATCACTCCACACCTTATTCCGAGCTCTCAGACAAATCAGTTGTTTTTTCAATTGTAGTTCTCTGGGAGTTTTTCACCCCTTTTATGGTAACCGAGTATTCGTGCTAATGATTTCCTAAGAAATTAAATTTATTTATTTATATCCTTACAAACTGGTGATCCCAACGTGATATCCGTGATGGGTATAGCTTCTTTCAGCCATCGCGATGTGCGATCGATGATTGTCAACAGATAGGAAAATCCATTCGATGGTGGTAGCGGATGAACCAATCTACATGGCTCTTCAAATTGTTGTAGTGGTACTTTGTTGTGTCTTTGTACTTTCGAACGCTGACACGAAACACAATGTTTAATAAAACTCGCATAATTTTTTCGCATACCGGGCCAAATATATTTTGTTGGAATTGCTCCATAGTGACCCTTATCCCAAGATGTGCCAAACCATGTACGCTTTCTAGAATAAGTTTAAAATTTTTTTTAGTATTGAATTGAGGCGAATGCATACTTTTAGAGTGAGCGATGTGTTGTTATCTTTCAACAATCGATATTCTGGTTTCCGCCTGGGCTCCCACCCCCAATTGCCAAGGCTTCCGCCGTTAATGACGTCTAATCTAATAAAACATATGGTTGGAGCAATCATTGGTCTTATCGTTGGTTTTCAGACTTTAATACTATTGCAAGTTACAACGATTTGATCAAGCTGCCGGTCATAGGTCTTGCTGAGGTTTAGGAACACTGGGAGTCCTCATCAGGACTTAAAACACGGCCCCCCGGACTACGGTCCTGGCCTAATTTGCTGAGGTAGGCGTCTTGTGAACTTAAGTCAATCTATTGTCAGGTGTTCACGTCAAAACACATTAGACATCTGGTCTTGCGTCAACTTCTGAAAATTAATGCTCTGGTTCGTTGTTATTTCTTCTATCCGCGAGACATTATATTTCCCGTCTACATGGAGTATGTCCGTCGAAAATTGGCTGCAACCGTGGTGTAGTTTGTCTGGGAGAAATTTTGTCGGCTTTCTGCCGGAAGTCGAAAACTGGAGAGGCTTGTTTTCAGTATAAATGACAAACTTCCGTCCCTCTAAGAAATGATGGAGAATATTTATGGCCTCGTATATGGCAACCAGCTCTCTATCATAGGTTGAATACTTTTTTTGAGCTTCGTATAATTTACTCGAAAAAAATGTGAATGATTTAGATTTTCCTGTAATGGTTTGATGCCAGACTACTGCTATAGAGTAATCGGATCCATCAACCGCGAACGAAATCATTATTTTTCAGGGTGTGCCAGCAAAGAAATTAAAAGCGCTTCTTCACATTGACGAAAAGCCTCTTTATCATCCGTAGTCCAATTTATAATGTCGACGCTGAATATCGGTAGCGTTTGCGATAAGAGTTTATCATCTCTTGAAACCGTTGAAGATATTTTGCGACCAGTAGGTTTTGGAACTCTTGAATTGCTATCACTTCTTTCACCGTATTTGATGCAAACAGTATATCATCTTTGTAAGCGGCAGCGAAATCTAGTCCTCGTAGAACTGCATCAATTAGTCGCTGAAAAGTCTGTGCAGCGTTTCGGAGACCGAAAGCCATGAATAGAAACTTATATAGTCCGAATGGCGCAATGACGTCTGTTTTTGGTACATGGCAGGATTCCACACTAAAACAAAACGAAAGTAAGATCAACTTTCCCTTTTTCTAATTGGTGGGCACTCAAGAAATTTTGCGTATCTATGAATAAAAATGGCGAAGGAAAGTTTGGAAGCCCGATACAGGTTGGTTTTGAATGTTTGCGGGTTATAATGACTAGGAAATAACGAGCTCGTCAAGGCGTTCCATAAACGAATCGTATGGCTTAGGAAAGAATTACGATATTCTAGAGTATGTCCTAAAGTGGGCTTGAGGGTAAACGGATGAGTATTCATAGCAAGACGTGTTTTACGGTTAGGGATTTGAAGAGGCGGAATGCTACTGCCAATTTCAATGGAGCACTGGTGTTGAAAATAGCGATAGAACAAGATGAGTCATTACGCCGGTGTTGGAGGGTATCAATTGACTGAGTGATATAAGCATCACCTACGGGCTTTGTCACATGAATCCTATCTAGCGGGTGTGAGTAGTTTTAGGAGCGCCTGACCAGATGTGGGCATTGTTCTTCAATATATTGAAGTCAAATCAGAGGAGGTGAAATATTTCTTAAGTCACTTGAGAAAACTTAGACATTTTGCAGAATTTTTGACGGCATCGAATAAGATGCCAATTCAAGTGCCATTCATGGATAATGGCTTGGTGTTTAAAATTCTCTTAATGACAACATACAGCATTGTCTTTTGAAAGCATTAAATTCCACTATATTGGTAGTTCCCCATTTTGTAAAGCAGAGTGCACTGTCATCAGCAAAGGAATATATTGGTTTAGACATGCCATCAAATCACCAGTGAACTCGTTGCTACGAGAACATTACTACCTGTCATTGAGAAGTTTTCGTGTTTCCAGATATTTTATGACATGACAGCTTATCAGCATTAAGGAGGTTACATATCATGGTTTACTCCACGGTTTACTTTCGGTTTAGCGAAATGAATTGATCCTTGATGCTGGACGAGTTAAAACTTATTTGTTGAATATTAAGTCCCATATGCGAGCACTGCGAATGGATAAGATACGATGGGGAACTCTATGTCTCTATATGAAGACAGAAACCCAAGATACTTCGATTCGGCTTCGCCATATCGAGCGAATGTGCAATAATGTTCCAGTAAAGAGATCTTGAAATCACAGCCCTCAGGTTTGAGGCGGCAAGGGAGATCGAACCTCTGTTTTTAGAATCAAGTTATCGCTGATGACAAAGCGCTTGGTTCGTACAACTGGATACAGCCACATGTTCATAAACTATCTCTTGATATGTCTCATTGCATTTTTTCTCCAGAGTGATCGAGCTCATAGTTCGAAGACATATTCAATTAGTCAGCTGTGCGTGGTACAGATTTCTTGGTATAATACGAGCTTTAACGACATTGATTCCCCCTCATTTTAAGGCAACAAACCCTCGAAAAATTTCTTTAAATTGGACTTCATAACAAAAGTCTTAATTAACTTTCCGTAAGATTAGTTAAACGAATCTGGCAATAAAATTTTATTACAGTCACAGGTCCCAAACTTTGATAGGTAAGAACATAATTCCGAAATAAACATAAACCCCGATCGGAATTGTTGGATTCGACAGATATTAACTTCGTTGCGATTCTCATTTTTTATTCAGAACCAATCTGATAGCTGCTGCTATGCATGCGAGTATAGTAGCTCCTCGATCACTTAGACATTCAAATCATTAACCAAACATTGTTGGTCTCGCAAGTAATCAATTTCAACATCAGTCGTTTAACGTCTCGCATTTGCTTCGCATATTCATTTGGAAGTACCTGGCTTGCATACAGATACAATCGATTTGGACGTGATCGCAGTCGCATTCTTACTCAAGAAGCACAAACAAACACAAGATATCGTGGCATCCGATTTTGAAGGTTTTTTTTGACCAACGAAAATCGAACAATGTATGTAGCAAATTCACTTCCCATACCACCGAGCATTTGTTTTTTGAACTGCGAGTATCCGCATGTCTGATGCGTGTCAAGATCGATAAATCAGCATGCCATTCCGATGCTGATGGACCTCCAATTCCACTCGGATTTGAATGTGTCTATCCGGGGAAGTTGCAGTTGGTTACTGGTTGGTAACTGGGATTTTCAAATGAACGCTCTCATTAGTAACAAGTCCATTGAGGTTAACGTAGATCAAGCTAAGCCCGAAGGGTGTTAAATGGTATTTTATTGGCCAATCAGTGCATTAATGGCCTCCGACTCAACGCGAGCACTTGTAAACTGTCTGTAATGGAAAAGTTTTATTACTTCAGAGCAGGTTTAATGAGCTCCCGTTTAAGTAGAGGTCATGAGTGGTGCTGTATTGTTGCTATTGGAGCAATCAATTAGGGAATCTTTGTTATTGCTGAATTGCTGCAACAATTCATTAAGCTTTTTTAAAATGCAATGCAATCTGGAGGTAAAATGCGTACGAGTACTCTGACCTTGAACAAATTTGATTATAAATTCTAGTAGGATTTGACCGCAAAATGCTTAAATGGTCCTTTTTGTATGATTGCTGACTCGAAAAAGTAACGTCACTTCTAGTATACCTATGTATATACCTACAATTACGCTTCAATGAATCTTCCAACCAAGAAAAAAACGAAGAATTTTATAACAATTAACGTCATTAGGGTACACACTACCAGCCAAGAGTACAAACATAAAATAAGCAAACAAGGCCTCGCATAGCAATGTGACAATTGTACAGGAATTGTCGTATGAGCGTTGCAACCGCCTTGTGAGAAAACCACAGCACAACACAACTAGAGAAAAAAAGGTTGCCATTATGGGGTATCTGAAACATTTTAAAAGGCGTGTCGATGACCCGATATTGGACGACGTCCATATCGTCTAATGCCACTTGGTTCAAAGGTTCTGGGACATTCAGGTACAGTTCTACCGGCTAAAGAACGCTTCGATGAAGTAATAATTTAATAAATATTTCTCGCGAGGAATAAACACACTTAGCAGATTATAACCAGCCAAGGATAGTGGGGTAACTTTGGCTTCTTGTTTACAGCAACGTCCCGCAAATAGAGCATTAAATGCGTTCCATCTTGTTTTGATGTCTGCATAGTAGTTTAGTTTCTCGAAGGGCCTCCACTATCAGAATTTATTTAGCGAGTTCCATTCTTCTGTCTCATTGCGCAAGTGGATTCCATGTTATGGAAGCTACCATTGTGGTGCAAAGTATGATCTTTATGTTGCCACATTTTCGTTCTCTGATGGAGACAGCGTTTGAAGATTTGGTTCTGCCAAAATATCTTATAATGTTTTACAGAAAACTTTTTTGAGAATTTTGCAGCTTCTGGCTTACACTTAAATTGGTTTTAATCCTCAGCAAAGATCCGATACATTTCGTAGTAAAGCGTATCAAAAATAAAAAAAAAAACTGTCAAAACCTAGCAAAGATGGGCTTTTAAATGTAATACTCAGAAGATCGGAAAAAGGAATAATCAGCAAGGCTGCACTTTCAAGTCCATTTTCCGAGAAGTGGTGTTTGGTATAAAATGCATTGGAGTTCTGATAACATTGCTCGCCAACTGTCTGTTGTTTCTGGTCTTATGGACACGACTGCTAGGGGGCAGCGCGATTGGTTGGGAAACTGCTGCGTGCCTTATAACTTGAATTGGTCCAGCAAAGCAAGAATTAAATTCATAGTGAAGTCTTGCCTTTCCTTCGGTAACTGCATGAGTAAACCCTTACTCATGGAGGATAAAATGGCAAGGGCATGCCTGGCCACTAGCATTATACTACGCCATCATACGGCTCAGAACCCTATACGGAAGATATTAAAATATATGACGAACGAACTAATGGCCTCAGATAAAAATGGACTCAATGTTGACGACCCTAACAAAAATTTAAAGAGGCAACGACTTTGGGACTTGTACGTGGAATGTTCAGACTTTTAACAGACCACATGCTGCTGAAAAATTAGCAGAGGTCCTTGAATGCTATCACCCAGATATCACCACCATCTAGGAAGTGCAATGTGATGGGCCGGATACAAGGAGAGTGAAATACTATGTTGATGCTATAGGGAAAAGAAACAGCCCCTATTCTGATGCGTTAAAATCGTACTAGGCGATTTTATCGCCAGGATTGGAAAGGAAGACATTTTTCGTAGGGCACCACATCTAGCAACGGACTTAAACTTATTGACTTTGCGGCGGGACGAAATATTACTATAGCAAGAATACAGTTTCTTCATTTCAATATGCACAAGGGCGCATGGCGGTCTCTGGATCATCGAGCGCTAAATCAGATTGATCATTTTGCGATAGAGGTATGGAATGCCTTTAGTATTTTGGACGTCTGAACGTTCCAGACAGCCAGCATTGACTCGGTTCACCACCTTGTTGCAACCAAGGTGCGAATGCAGATTTCCCAAGCGTGAAAAGATATAACGTAGAAAAGCTGTAATCGGAAGAGATTACCAGAATCTTCGGCTAACGCGTATCCCGAAATCCCTCAACAACACCTATGCCGCCATCATCAAGCACCGACGAGCAATGGCAACGCTGACAATGTGCCATCAGAGACGCCGCACCTCAAATGCGGGGTTTCAGCCGACCACCACCAAGAAATCCCTGGTTTGATGATGGCAAGCACATGCAGCTAAGCAAGAAGCCTACGAAGCGGCACTGCGACGAAGAACGAGAGCTGGTTGTGAACTCTACGAGTATTAGAGATGGGTGCTAACAATATGGAAAAACTTTTTCTGCAGACTGTATAACGGCGAAGAAGACCAACATGCCGCCATCAGGTACAGCAGACCATCCATCTTAGACGATGGTAGCAAAAACTTCCGTCCACCTGACCAAATCGAAGCTAACATCCAACAAATCAGAAATGACTTTGCTGCTAAAAATTACTTTGTGGAGAACATGCACCAACTCATTTTTCAGATCTGGACATACCCTCTGTCTGATGAATGGAATCTCAGCATTGTTTGGCCTCTCCACCAAAAAGGAGACACCCTCAACTACGCCAACTATAGTTCAAATTTCAAGTTCAAGTTTTCTTTGTCGAGACTTAAACAATATCAATTATAATACATATAGTCCTTGTCTAATTTACCTTAATTGTAGCCGACTTAGAAAGCGTATGCCTGGATAAAGACTTGTAAATTAAGGTATATAACTTCATAAGCTAACAATCAGTATATATGTGTTATACTATAAAATAACAGTTTAAGTATTTTACTATATGCTTGCTCCCGGCATACTTAAATCAATCCCTATTATAATTTAAAATAATGAAGATAAATTTTTTTGTTTTTTTTTTTATAATGTGCGAGCGCTCAAGGGGTTTGTGTACCCTTAATGTGATTGTTCACAGCGCGGGCATATGTTTCTATGTCTGAGATTTCCATTAATCTGCTTAGTTGTTAATATATAAGCTATTACAACTAATAAGCAGAATTAACTTTTTGAGATATTTCAAAAACTTTATTATCGACTTGAAGTACAATCAAAACATTTATGAATGGAACTTGACTTCGTTCATGTGGCCACCGCGGGCACGTTTGCAGTGGTCGATTCGTTGGATCCAATTTTCAACGACTCGGCCACACATTTCGGCCGAAACGGCCGCTATTTCGGGTTCAATGTTGGCTCTGATCTCTTCCAACGTCGTCGGCGTTTTGGCATAAACCAATGACTTAACGTAGCCCCACAGAAAATAACCAACCGGCGTTAAATCGCACGATCGAGGCGGCCAATCGAATGGCCCATTTCTTGAGATAACACGCTCATCACACTTACTCTTCAATAAATCGATTGTAGCGTGTGCTGTGTGGCTTGTGGCATCATCCTGTTGAAACCACATGTCGTCCAAGTCCATATCTTCCGATTCGCTGACTATTCACAGTAACGTGATGATCATTATCGTCGACGAAAAAATATGGCCCAATAACGCCGCCGGCATGCAAACCGCACCAAACAATTATTTTTGGTGGATGAAGCACATTTGGATTTTCACCCGACCAATAACGCATATTTTGCTTATTGACGAACCCATTGAGCTTCGTCACATCATCTTGGCGCATCTTCTTCAGAACCCAATCGGAGAACGTACGTCGCTTCAAATGGTCCATCGGCATCAATTCTTGAGTCAGCTTGTTCTTGTCTGTGGTCTGAGCGATGCCCAATTCTTGAGAACGCCGTAGAATTGACTGATTTGGATCGTTTGCTACGGACGTCTGTACGACAGCGATTATTTCAACACTTCGACCAACCCGTTGTCTCACTGACACGGTAACATCACACAACGAATATGTAGACTCAAATTTTTGCACTAAATTTGTTATTGCCTATCTACTAGGGCGAGAATTATGACCGAAAATTGGAGTTAACGCTCTTAAAGTTGCAGTCACAGAAAATTTTTATAATTTGCAGACGTTGTTCGTTGGTGCACTTTACCATGATGAAAATGTTGAGTTTACTGAATAAATTGACAGTGACAGTTTGATGACAAATTAAATTCAAAGTTGTCAAGTCCCTATTGGAAAACCCTTTACATAATCTCAAAAACTGATATAGTGCAAGCATGAATTTCGACCAACAAATTTCTTGTTCATATACTAGATGTACATATATGAGTTTTCCTCTTTAATTAAATCGTGACGCTTTCAGATAAAAGGGTAGCGATCGGTTTCTACCAACATTTCGTTCGATATGAGAATGGGATCTTTCATTAAGAAGCTTAAATGGCGAAAGGTAGTAATTTTCGTCTAAACTTTCATTTTTATTTGAATCCAACAAAGGTTTGATTAATGTATTAGGATGCAATTCTACTCGTTGAAGTTTTCTTAATGTAAGGTTAATAAGGTATGTCATAAGAGGTGGTACCTTGCATGTGTCATAAAGAAGTTTATTTGGATACCATTTCTTATCTGGTCTCCGATATTTTCCAGAACAGAATCTACTCGTAAGTATCCTTCTTTCGAATTTTTCCAACTGTATTGTAGGGGAGGCGGTGAACCATACGCAAAAACCGTAGGCTAAAATGGGTCATATAAGGGTTGTGTATATGAGTATCTTTGCACTTGATTGCAATGCTTTGGACTGCAATAAGGGCTTTAACGTAGCAGAAACGGCTTTGGCTTTTGCTAAGATTTTTCTGGCATGTTTTTTAAAAATAAATCTATTGTGAAATGTTACACCTAAGTATTTCAGTTCTGAGCGCAGGGGAATGGTGTGGTTGTCGATTTGCAGATTCAACGTCTTGCTTTCCTTCACAGCTAGGCGGTGCAGTTATCACACACAAACCAGCTTAGTCAGCACACGCGCCAAACACCTGCATGCATATCCAGCGGATATGGATCAGATATCTCTCTGAAATATTTCTGTAGTTTAAGTATTAATGCTGACTCCATGTAATCATCCAAATTTGTATTTTCCCACAGAAAAATATTATAAATAGTACTGTAAGACGAAATTGTAGTTAGATTATTAAGTAGTGCGAATAAAGCGAGACATCTGTCTCAAAATAACTTTTTTTATTTCATTTAAAATAAAAAGTTAATAACTGGCGCCCGAGCAGCAGGGACATGAGTTTAAAACGTATGTCATAAATAGTCTAACACAACTGTTTCGCGAGTGTTAACCGTAAGAACAACTCTTGAAAGACAGTGTCGCGAGTGTTAACCGTAAGAACAACTCTTGAAAGACAGTGTCGCGAATAAATCCGTAAGAACATCGCTTAAAAACTGTTTCGCGAGTGTTAACCGTAAGAACAACTCTTGAAAGACAGTGTCGCGAATAAATCCGTAAGAACATCGCTTAAAAACTGTTTCGCGAGTGTTAACCGTAAGAACAACTCTTGAAAAACAGTGTCGCGAGTAAATCCGAAAGGACAAAGAGACAGTTAGTGAGAAAAAAAACCTATAGACAGTGTCAAGTGAGTGATCGAGTACCATTAGTAGACTGTAACAGGTCAAAGAGGAAAAATACAGGTCATCCGAACATCGCTGGACTTCGCCGACTTCAATCTCAAATGCAGATAGCCATCCTACTCATGTGAGTACAAATTTTTTTATTATAAATATATAATAAATCTACAATATAATATATTGAAATTGTAACCATTACGAAACAATAAATTTATTCGTATACCAAATCAAATTATAAATAAATAATTTGCACTTTAACGAAATAAAAATCTTAATTAACTAATTAAGTAATTCATAATCCATAATAATGGAAGGACTTCAAGACGCTCTGGTTCAGCTAACAGGAGCACTTAATGCTCAAATAGAGCTAGTGAGAAAAATAGATAATAGACTAACTGTATTGGAAACGAAGGTCATAAGCGATCCGAATCCAACGCAAATGAGTTTGCAATATCCTCTTACTGAGTCTGATCTCAAGGAGATAAGCAAACTTCCAGATTGCGTCAGAGAATTGCAAATCTTTGATGGCAATCCGGTGCAGTACCTGTCATGGATACACACCGTAGAAAATATCCTTAGGGATTATGAAATAGTCCGTCAAAAACCCATTTATAGATCTATACTGCAAAGTATAAGACAAAAAATCAGAGGACATGCCGATACAGCCCTCATATCTTATAATATTTTTGATGACGACTGGGCATCGATAAAAAGGTGTTTATCTCTACACTATGCCGACAAAAGAGATATTAGGACACTAGAGCATCAACTAAGCACTATGTCCCAGAGAAGCTCGACATTAGATGAATTTTATGCTAGTGTAAACCACCAGCTATCCCTCATCATCAACAAAATTAAGTCAGAAGACTACTCCGCTGAAACTATAAGGGCTCTCACCGAAAATTACAGGAACCGCGCACTAGATGTGTTTGTAAGGGGACTAAACGGTGATCTGAGTAAAATGCTAATAATACAAAAACCGCAAACCTTACCAGAAGCCTACACATCTTGTTTGGAGATACAAAACCTTAATTTCAGGAACGTAACAATTCATAACAAAAATGTATCTAATACCATCTCAGCTCCTACTAACCAAATTTTTACGAGCCAACAAGAGCATAGAAAGCATCGTCTACATCCAAGGCCACTTCCCATTCAACAAATGATAAAGGCTTTTAACTTACAGCATAATAACCAAAATCGACGAAACAATCCTCCTCCACCAAGACCGCCTAAACCATTAGAGCAAATGGAAATAGACAGGTCAATCCAAACAAAGCAGGTTGATTATTCAAATAGGCCGGCAAATCAAGGACAGAATTTCCAATCTAAAAGACCAAATGATTCAGAAAACTTCCGTCCAAAGCAGCAAAGGCTATTTAACATAGTCACGCAAGCAGAAGACAAACAAAGTAATGATAATGAAGAGTTGGAAGAATGTTCACAAAATGATGCTGAAGAAATGGAAGCTTATTTGCAATACCTCCAAGAGTATAACCAAGAAATAGGAAGTGAAGAACCAACCACCGAAGCAAATTTTATGACAGATGCCTCTCTAGCATTCCATACCTAGAGTATAGGACCAAAGAAGGCAACAGTTTAAAATTTCTTGTGGACACAGGAGCAAATAAAAATTTTATTTGTCCCGCATTAGGCGAAAATGCTACTCCCCTAAAAAATCCTTTCAAAATTCGATCAGCAGGCGGTGAAGTGACAATAGAACGCAAGGTGAATGGTAAATTCTTTAAAAGTGTTGGTAATAACACAGATTTAGAATTCTTTGTTCTACCTGGCTTAAGATCTTTCGATGGTATAATTGGAGATGATGCGTTAAAAGAACTGGAAGCCATTATAGACAGGAAGAATAATATACTCACCATAAAACCAAATGTAAAAATAAAACTGAAAGAAAAGCAATCCATTCAAGTTTATAATATAGAAATTAGAGATAATCATTTGACTGAAAAAACTAAGAAGGTTCTCCAATCCATAATGAAGAAACATAAGAAAATCTTTGGTTCGATTAACGATCAAGAAGTTATTGAGACAAGCGTAAGAGCCGAAATAAAAACAACCACAAGCGAACCTATATATACAAAATCATATCCTTACCCAGTAAATTTACGGAACGAAGTAGAGAGACAAATTAAAAAGTTGCTAGAGGATGGCATTATAAGACCATCTAAAAGCCCCTACAATTCTCCTCTGTGGATAGTCCCGAAAAAGATGGACGCTTCAGGAGAGAGGAAATTCAGAATTGTGATTGACTACAAACGTCTCAACGCCGTTACAATACCCGACACATATCCGATTCCGGATATCTCAAACACAATAGCCAGCCTAGGAAAATCAAAATTTTTTTCAACTATCGACTTAACTTCAGGATTTCACCAAATTAAAATGAAAAATACAGATATAGCAAAGACAGCATTCTCCACGATGAATGGAAAGTATGAGTTTACACGACTTCCGTTCGGACTGAAGAATGCTCCAGCAATTTTTCAACGATCAATAGACGATGTTTTGCGTGAGGAAATAGGGAAAATTTGTTTTGTATATATAGACGATATCGTTATAATAGGAGAAACCGAAGAAGAACATATGAAAAATATAGAAACAATATTTTCCAAACTGGAGCAAGCCAACCTTAGAGTAAATTTGGACAAAACAGAATTCTTGAAAGAAGAAACCGAATTCCTTGGATACCTTATAACGAATAAAGGTATTAAGCCAGATCCGAAGAAAATACAGGCATTGAAAAAAATAAGACCTCCTGAAAACCTTAAAGAGTTAAAAGGATTTATTGGCCTTGCATCCTACTACAGAAGATTTATCAGAGACTTTGCGAAAATAGCAAAGCCCTTGACAAATCTTACGAGGGGAGAGAAGGCTCAGATTAAAGCCACGCAATCAAAAAAAGTCAAAATAGAACTAAATGCCGAAGAACTTAGAGCATTTAACAACTTAAAGGAACTTCTTACATCATCTGAAGTATTGATTTTTCCTGACTTCGACAAGCCATTCATATTAACAACCGATGCTTCGAACACAGCGATTGGTGCAGTACTATCTCAAGGCGATATTGGAAAGGACAGACCCATCACTTATGTTTCTAGATCACTCAGTAAAACCGAAGAGAACTACGCTACAAACGAAAAAGAAATGCTAGCGATAGTGTGGGCCTTAGATAACTTGAGAAACTATCTGTATGGGGCGAAAAAGATTAGGATTTTAACTGACCATCAGCCTCTAACTTTCGCTCTAAGTACTAGAAACACAAATGCAAAGCTGAAAAGATGGAAGGCACGGATCGAGGAGTATAATTATGAGCTCGTCTACAGGCCTGGTAAAACCAACTTCGTGGCTGACGCATTGTCAAGACTGAAGACGGATGTGAATAATTTGACTTCCTCCAGTTCAGCAACTATGCACAGTGCGGAAGAAGACAGTTCCGAACTAATACCTCACTGCGAAGCTCCAATGAATGTGTTCAAAAATCAATTGATCTTTAAGGAAAGAACTGATATGTGTGCTTACGAGGAACCACATTCGAACTACCATCGCCACTTTATAGGACTCCCTGAAATAAATAAGGAAAACTTAACCCAGCAATTGAAGGAGAAGCTTAACCCCAACACTCTCAACGGCATCAAAATCCCCGAGAAATACATCCAATTACTGCAGGATATATACAAGGAAAACTTCAAAAAATATAAAATCCGTCTAACACAAAGAGTAGTTCAAGATTTGGCAAATGAAGACAACCAATTTCGAGTCATACAAGAAGAACATAGTAGGGCTCATCGTAACTACAAGGAAAATAAAGATCAGATCCTGGAGAAATATTATTTTCCGCGTATGAGCAAGCTAATAAAAAAATATACTAAGGTTTGTGATATTTGCAATTTGAATAAATATGATCGCCATCCTTTAAAACCCGAATTCCAACTAACTCCAATTCCCACTTATCCATCAGAAATTCTGCACATCGACCTCTTCGAAATAGACCATGAAAAATATATTACTTGCATCGATAAATTTACTAAATTCGCGAAATTCTTCCGTATCAAAGAAAAATCGGCTTTGTACTTGAGAAACAAAATAATAAAAATTCTCCACTACTTTACAGTTCCGAAAATACTAGTCATGGATAATGAGAGTGGTTTTATAAGTCCCATTGCTTCGAATTACATCAAAACGCTAGGAGTTCAAATATATTTAACACCAACTCAAAAAAGTGAAGTCAACGGCACAATCGAAAGAGTCCATTCAACAATAATTGAGATGATCAGATGCTTACGCACGGAGTACCCAGACTTTACTAGAAAAGAACTGATTAATATAGCAGTCGATCGCTATAACAACTCCATACATTCTGTCACAAACAAGAAGCCAAGTGACATATTTCTAGGGAAAATCCAAAGGATAAATTACAAAAATCTAATGGATTTTCAGGAAAAAGTTAATGAAGATTTAACGGAACTTATTCGTAAAAACCAAAGAAAGAAAATCAGTAGAAGAAACCGGAACAGAACCAAACCTAAGACTTATCAAGAAGGTGAAACAGTTTTTGCTGCCGTCAAACGTCGGGACGGAAAACAAAAACCCTTGTTCAAAAAAGAAAAAGTTCAGAAAGATAATCGCGTAACAATTACAACAGAAACTGGGAAAAGAATCCATAAAACACAGATTAAGAACACAAAGCAGTAACAATGTCTTTTTTCTTTCCGTTCTAGGTCAATAGGATTGTCCTCGGCAATCCTAAGCATATTCGAATACAATACACCATTAATAACTATAAAACATGGAAGCGGACGAATCATTAATGGCAATTTTAAAATGATCCACGTTATAAATCTCACATCGTACAATGAAATAGTCAGCGCCTCTATTCCTACAATTGAACAACAAATAGACAAAAATAGTATGCTCAGACCTCAAATACTGTATCAATTACATCAAATCGAAGAATCATTAAAGAAATTGCACGGCAAAAGACTAAGGTTTTCCAGATCGATAAACTGGCTTGGATCTGCATGGAAATGGATCGCCGGAACACCGGATGCCACCGATTGGGATAGCCTTCTGAAAACTCAAAACGTCATTATTGAAAACAACAATAATCAATATCGAATTAATAACCGCATTACCGAAGTAACTCAAGGAATTTTGGATAACTACAACAAGATCATTCAGGGAATTAACAATACAAGTGTCGATAAGTTTGAACAAACAATGTATAATAAACTTACAATAATAAAAGATGAAGTCAATGAAATCGTTTCAGCAGTTCAATTAGCAAAAAAAGGAATTGTGAACACAAACCTTTTGGACAAAACCGAGATCCAGAATATTTTCGCGCAGATGGAGACACTACCATATAATAATGAAGTCGAAGCTATCGAGTATGCAGAACCAATAGTGCTACAAAAAGATTCAATTATACTTTATGCTATTTCCTTACCAAAAACAAAACCAATCGATTTCAATCATCTTCTAATTAGATCTTCAGTTAAAGACAATAGACGAATATACTTAGAATCAAACGAACTTCTGGTAAATCAAGACGAACAATATGGAATCAAAGAACAGTGCAGAAAAATTAACGACATACTAGTATGCAACAGCAACCAACTTCAAAAACTATCCGCAGACCATTGCAGCTGCTAAAAGGAATCAGTGCTAAATGCGAACACCAATTCTATAAAAAACCAATCATCGAACTCATCAACGAAAACATTATATTCCTAACCAATTTCAACGGAAGTATTAAACATCAAGAGGAGACCAAAATTCTAAATGGAACATTCTTGTTGCAGTTCAATAATGACTCTATATTTATCAACGACCAAGAATATATAAACAAAGAAGTCACCACGTATCATATCCTACCACCACTTCTTCAGGCCAATTTAACAGTAAAAGAAATTAGACTAGATCTAGAATATCTACATAGTTTACACCTAGATAATATTAAGAAGTTACAAAAATTTGCACTAATCAATCATTTCTCAGTCGTTTCAGATGTTATTATCTTTTTTGTTCTGATAATCATTATAACCATACTTATTAGATGCAGATGCGAGAAAAAACAAACTCCATTTCAAATTAAACTATCAACAGCTGTTCCACAAGTCAATGACCTTTCGCCACAACCCATCAAACTTAATTTTTGATCCATGAGACATAGACCTAAGGAGGGAAGAGTTATCACACACAAACCAGCTTAGTCAGCACACGCGCCAAACACCTGCATGCATATCCAGCGGATATGGATCAGATATCTCTCTGAAATATTTCTGTAGTTTATGTATTAATGCTGACTCCATGTAATCATCCAAATTTGTATTTTCCCACAGAAAAATATTATAAATAGTACTGTAAGACGAAATTGTAGTTAGATTATTAAGTAGTGCGAATAAAGCGAGACATCTGTCTCAAAATAACTTTTTTTATTTCATTTAAAATAAAAAGTTAATAACTGTGCCCTTTCCCACTTGCATTGCGAAAGCAAGTTATATCATATTTGCTTGAGTTGCGATTTAGCCCTCATTTGCTCGAAGTAGCCTAGCAGCAAAGGAAGCTTTTGTTTGATTTTGTTGAGAGCAATTTGCGGTCTCGAATCGCTAGCTAAAATTAGAGTATCATCTGCAAAGAAAATGTTGCCAAAGTCTCTTCCATTATTTATTACATTCTCATATGGATAGTGGTACAAATATATTATGAACAGAATCTGACCTAGGATAGACCCCTGCGGAATGCCCGATAGTATTGAGAATGATTCTGAGAACTCAGATTTTATAATTATTGAGGCAAATCTGATTTTGTAGATAGTTATAGACTAGTCGTACAAGCCATGTTGGAAAGTTTAATTTTATTAGTTTAAAAACTATGCCCTTATGCCAAAGCGAATCAAACGCTTTCTCAAGGTCAATGTCCAAACCCATCGTACATTATTTTGGATAATCTTGTTACTCAAAAGTAGTATTGCGTGTTCGGTTGAGTGCTCTTTCCTGAATCCGAATTGCGTGTTTGGGATCACATTTATATCTTCACATATAACGAGAATGTGTTCGTCGTCTTCCCTATTTTGGAAAGCAAGCATATAGGACGAAAGTGTTCGATTTCTCTAGCTGCTCTTTTTTTTCCTACTGGTAAGAGTTTTAATTTTTTCCAAATTGTAGGGAAATATCCATTTTTAATACAGTGGTTAAACAGAGAGCACAATGTTGAATCCAGCTTAGGACAACATTTAGGTAAAATAAAATTGGATATCCCATCAATGCCCGATGACAGCTTGTTATTAAGGTTGGCTCTAAGAATTTTGATTTTTTCAGGCGTGGTAAAATTTGGCGCATTTGGTTTCTTAGAACAAAGATATGGTAAAAACGTTGTAAGAGAAGTAACACATTGACTAGAACGAAATTCCGCAGCAGTTGACGGAACTTCAGTAGTTAAACTGGAAATGTGATGTTTTTTTTGAGTAAACATTTGCATAGAACTCTTTAAAAGTAGTTAATTTAGTATCAATATTAACTAATTCCATGTTAGAATGTCTTTTGAGATATCTGAATCAAAAAATTTTCTTCCTGTTATTCTATCTATTTTTTTAAAAGCTTTAGGAGAACGTTTTTATATTCTGTATTTTTAATTTGAACGCAGAATTGATATCTGTGTTTATTCAAGACAATATCTGTGTTAATTAAGACAATTAATTATTGATGGCAACTCGCGATATTGCCGATTTATTCTATTGAGATGTTTTTATTCTATTAGTTTAATCAATTTCAATGTAAGATAACATAGGCTTTTATATTTGAATTGCTTAGATTGCTATATAACGTAGTTAGAATTAATACTTGATATCAATGCCGAGTTAATTTTTTCGATAAATACATTTACATATATCTGTATTGGAAAGGTTTCTATTAAATGGAACGTTGAATCGAGAAAGACCATTATGAAGATCGGCTCTGAAAGCTGGCCTGTTGGTGTTTTTGAAGTTTCTGTACGCCGTTGGTGGTACCAAAATAGGTGTAAACGTACCAAGACTTATTTTATAGGAAATTCCGTAATGGTCAGATGTTGTAGGAAAGGTAAGACGGCAGTTATTATGAGATAAATCATTCAGGCAGGACGACAGCAAGAAGAAGTCTAAAACGGAGGAGTAACGAGGGAATGTTGGGCTGTTTGGTGAGATTAAGTCAAGATTTAAGAAAGGACCATTAAAGAACCAATCATAATCTCTGTTCCCATTTCTGTTTTGGACTCTCCCCAATATTGATGGCGAGCGTTAAAGTCTCCTCCAAATACCACCGCGTCAAATGTGTTGACTACATTATATAACCTATCGAGTTCTTTTACTAAATTTCGGCCTGCATTTGTTGGGATGTAACTGCTTCCTATTAGTATTCTTGATTGTGTTCCTTGTGGATTTTTAAGAGTAATTGAAGTCAAAGAATCTGCAAAAATGTTACTGCTAAAAGGTACAGGATTGTATTTGCGATTTTCGTCTAAAATAATTGCCGTTCCTCTTCCAACGTATTTGGGAATAATATTATAGCTCCCAAATTTAGATTTGTGTCTTAGTTGTAATCTAGTTACTGACAGGAAACAAATTTGAGGTTTCTTGGTTTTAAGTATTTTTAAGATATCAAATCTTCTTTCGTGGGAAATAATTGAATTACAATTCATAGATATTATATTAAGTTTTATTGGGGCCATTAAATCACGAGTTTGGCTACAAATTCCAAGTATGAAAACAGTTTTTCTTCCTTCAATTGAAGCTGTTGATATTTTGGCCAAAATTGATTAATTTTTAGTAAGAGGTCTCTAAAGGGAATGTTAAATAAACATTGAGATCTCATTCAGGAAGTGGCTGTTAATAAAATACGTCTCTATTGTTCACTAGTTTATTGTAGACTGGCTAGTAAGAGCCAGCTATGGGTAGGAGTAGGAATATCTTATCTTAGAGTATATAACATACAAGTACAAGATTATGGTATAGAGAGAAATATATATATATATATACATCTATACATAGGCATGTTAATATACATACGAGTGTATACATTACACAACATCTCCCTTTGCAGATACATGAGATATTTATAAAATAAAAATATTATAAGTTTAAAAAAAATAGATTTAGCGTCATCGTGATTATAATTTCTTAATATATTTAGATAATTCTCGTACAATAGTTCAGGTAATGTAGAAGAAAAGTAAAAGTTTTTTGTTTTATTTTTTTGTATTAATACTAATTGAAATCGGAATACGTAAATTTGTCGGGAGGTTTTACTTGCCTTCCATAGCGAGTTGTAATAAGATCGTTATTCGCGGATGATTTTGGGGAACACATAATTTCCTTTTGAGTACCTGATGTTTCTTCCGATGATTGATTGTTTTGTTTATTACTGTTATTCTCATCCGCGTTAACATCGATAGGAGATTCAAAAATATGCTGACGAGATCGCCTGTAATGGGTATCATTCTCATCACTAATCACATAAGATCAAGGTTCTCGACATTTAGATACAACTGTGCCCGGAAACCATTCTGAACTTAAATTTTTCTTGTAAAATATACGCTCACCTTCGTTCAATGGTTTTAGTGCTTTTGTGCCTTGGTTATAATACGATTCTAATTTTTTTTGTTTTTCTTTCGCGAGCTTTTCATACTTTTTTACGTCAACTAACTGGGCCTTGAAGGTATCCTTAATAGCATGGCGGGCAAAAATTGACTTCAATTGGGTGATAACAAATCGACTTGAATGGCTATTATTCAAAAGTGCAATTTCTATGTACATCGAAAAGTAGTCCACTGCTAACAGGTAGGCATTCTTTTAGGCATTTTAAACCACGGAATTGGAATGACCTCGTGAGATTTTAATGGCTCTCTTGAAATTGCATTCCTGTGACGAATACAGGTTGCACAATTCCTGACGACATTTTCAATATCATGATTTATGTTTGGCCAAAACACATAGTCTTTAGCTAGGTTTTTAGAACGCTCGATGCCCATGTGACTTTCGTGTACAAGTAGGAGCATTTCTTGACGCATAGACTTTGGTATGACCAACTGGCTACATTAAAAAACTAACTCGTCTAATTCTTGGTCAAAATTTGTTAAGGCATTTTCAGGAAGAGCTGCTCTTGATAAAGTATCGGCAACAAAAAGATGGACTGAAGCCGAAGCATGAAACTCTGCAATCGCACCGGTATTTTATAAAGAGGACGACCAAATAAAGGGACTAAGGGTTTGTGGTCCGTCTCGACAACTATATGTCGACCAAAGGTGTATTGATGAAATTTTGTGCAACTGAAAAGGATTGCGAGAATCTCCTTCTCAATTTGAGGGTAATTTTGTTGACATGGCGTCAGCGTTGCAGAAGCATTTGCGATCGGAGAGGAATCGTGAAAAATGGCTGCTCCTAGTGCGTCCTTAGATGCATCTACAGACAGAGAAAGAGGTTTTTTCGGATCGTGGTATGTGAGAACTGGTGCTTTGCAGACAAGACTTTTCAGATTCTCGAATTCTTCATCATGTTTAGTAGACCAATGCCATACAACATCTTTTGGCAACAGTTGACGCAAATGATCCTAAATAATTTATCATTCCTAAAAATCTTTGAAGGTCAGACACATTTTCGGGAAGCGGCATTTGGCAAATGGCTTTTAATTTATTTTCATCAGGACGTACCCCTTTCGGACTGAACACATGACCAATGAATTTAACTTCGTTTTGAAGAAACTTGGACTCAGATAAGTTAAACTTTAGCCCTATTGACTTTGATCTCTCGAGCACTATTTTGAGCGTTTTATTATGCTCTTCGATGGTTGATCGCAATAGAAATAGAAAATCGTCCATATATATAAAAATATTTTCAATATCTTTAAAGTTTTCTTCCATTTCGGATTGGAAGAATTCGGGTGCTAAATTAATGCCATATGGTAATCTCAAAAATCGATATCTTCCATAAGGAGCCATAAAAGTACACAGCTTTGAAGACTCTTCATCAAGAGGAAGAACCCAGAAGGCCGAATTGGCATCAAGAATGGAATAAAATTTTGCATTAGCAGCGCGAGCTTTGCATTCATCGATATTCGGGATTTGAAAATGAGACCTTAGCAAAGCCTTATTTAAATTTCGGGGATCCAGGCACAATTGCAGTGTTCCATTAGTTTTGTGAACTAGCACAATAGAACTTACCCATTCAGTTGGTTCCTCGACTTTGACAATTACTCCTATATCTTGCATTCTTTTGAGCTCGTCTTTAAGTGGCTTCATGAGACTAAATGGTATTCGCCGCGGACAATCAATCACTGGCTCGACATTGGGTTTTAACTGCAAATGAATTTTCGTTTTTAACCAACCAAGGCCATTTAAAATTGTCGAGAAATTCAATTTTTTTTACATGAAAAAAACAAATTACTTTCACTTTTACCTTCTTCACAATGTAACTCATTTACACGTCTAATTAAGTTCATATTGATATAGGTTGGTAATCCTAATACTGTATGAAAATCAATTTTAGATATATAAAAAATTACAACACTTTCTTTATTCTTGTAAGCACATGGAATTCCAATTTGTCCAATAACTGAGAGAGGTTCTTTACTAAATGTAAGAATACGAGTCGTTGTAGGCTCAATATTACAGATTTGTACTAAAAAGACCGAATATTTTATCTGACATCACGTTGCCTTGTGCGTCGGTATCTAATTGACACTTGAGCTTTGTACCGTTGATGTTTAAGTATATATCCCAAGATAATGACGATGATGACACTTCAAGAAGACCCATGAACAGAACTTCGGACTCTGATGATGACGTTTCACACCTGTTGCATGTAACTCCTACAGCAGGACACCTGTATTTGTGCGTTTCACCGCACCTCGGGCAAATGTTAGAGTTGCTTTATAATTGTGGCGTGATGGCTGAGACAGTTGTGGGAGAAATCGAGATGATTGTACTCCACTGGTTGATATGGGCGGCTGGTATGATTGGTCAAAAAAGTTTTTAGACACCGCGACACTCTGTCACGTGGCTTCTTTAGTATCATACTTGAAAGAATTCACAAATGACTGGATGCACAATATTTCAAAAATTGGTGGAATTACTAGCGTACGCCGATGATATCGACATAATTGAGAGAACTCAGCTGGCTGTCACCGGCGCGTATAGACACGGAAGCTGCCAAGCTGGGATTAGCGGTAAATAAGGGCACTACCAAGTACAAGATATGGTGCCAACAAGCTATGATTTTTTGCCAATAACTCCTTAGGCGATATAAAACAAAAAATCACTCTTCCCAATTGCTGTTTCTTTGGGCTCAGAAGGCAATTGAGTAGTAAGGCTCTATCCCGAAAAACTAAGGAGACTCTATATAAGACAGTCTACATGGACCCTTTCGAAAGCGGATGAAGATATCCTCAGTCGTTTCGAGAGAAAAATCCTTCGAAAAATATTCGGTCCCGTTTGCGTTGACGGGCTTTGGAAGAGAATATTCAACGACAAACTATACGCGTAGTACAGCGACATTGACCTGGTCAGAAATTTCCGCATCAGTCGTCTGAGATGGCTAGTACATGTAGAGCGAATGGATACCAATGCTGCGACCCGCGAAGTTTTCGAATCTAACCCGAAGGAGGTCAGGGGAAGACCTCACCTTAGGTGATGAGCACAAGTAGAAGAGGACCTCAACCGACTTGGAGTGCCCATATATTACTTACTATCACTCGGCTATACGAGTACAACAAGGTCTGTGTGGACAATAAATTTATGTAGACTTAAGTAACGCTAGTAAGTAGAATTTTGGATGCGGATGCTGACTACGCTCAATTTGTGATTACGGGAGTGAAGAGGTTTAGTGCTTTACTGCTATAGTGTAAACAGATTGATTTACTGCTCGATGGTCTCAACTGCTCGGCCTCATCTACTGCTTAAAAGCCTCATAAGACCTATTCTATCCTTTGTGTTAGTTGTTTATTGGACATTTTCAGATAGGTACGTCAAAGGTACTTTGACTAGACTTCAAATACTGTATCGTCTCGGCTGCATAAAGGTGTCCTCTAACTTTCTGATCTGCGATAAACGCACTGATAATTCTTTCTTCAATTGAGGTTCAAATTGTGATCCATTTTCCAATCCGGAATTCAACTTCATGTGGTTAAAATTTCATCTCCGTAAGCAAATTATCCACTTATAGAAGCCCCTAACTGGAGAGCAATTCGACTTTTAACGAGTTTGATGCTCTGCCTGACTCCACTCAAAGAATTGTAGCCCTGTATTCTCGTACTGAAATCGTTATTACGGGCGATTTCAATATACACAATTCTGGGTGACTTTGACATTCTGGACAGACAACACCTGAAGGACGGTGTGTTGAGATCTTCGCTGCGGAAAACAACCTAACGCAGTTTGTAAATGAGCCCACGCGAATACCAGACGTTGATAGTCATTCCGCCAACACCCTGGAGTTGTTTTTAACTTTTCACCTTGATAAGTACACTGTTTATGTGCTCTCCCCTCTAGGCTCGTCGGACCATTGTGTCATATCAGCTAATTTCTCGTACACCAACCACAAAGTTAGAGAAAAAATTCCTAAAAAGGAATTTTAACTGGTCATTATGTTTCCTCGATAACGAGGTGGATGCGCTGCTGATATGATTACAGACACCATTCTCTGTGGAATGAGATCCTTTATCCCTCATCGGATGAAGAGTATCAAACCAGAAGAAAAGGCATGGTACGACTCGAGCTGTAAAGAGGCCGTCAGGGTTAGAGAAATGTTTTTTCGGTCCTTCAAGTTCAACCCAGCAGAAGAAAACCGAAAAAAGTTCAAACGAGCCAGAAATGACTGCAACGCCTTTCTTAAGCGTGTGAAATTCCAATACGACCAAAAACAGAGGCAAAAAATACTGCAATGTCCCAAAGGCAGTAACAATTTTTGGTCGTTCATCAAAAACATTAGAAATTCCGCCTCATTCTCCGTCCCACCGCTCATTTACAATGACATTCTAGCTGTCAGCTCTTTGGACAAAGCCAGTCTGCTTGCTGCACACTTTGCGGCTAGTTCAACACTCCCAGATTGTGCTTTGTCCCCGCCTGCACTTGAGTGCGTCGAATCCTCAATGGGACGAATCCACTTTCGCACTCGTGTAGTAGCTAGAGTACTTAAAGATCTTAATATACATAGATCCGCTGGTCCAGATGGTATATCTCCCCTTCTTCTGGGGAGGTATTCTTCCTCGCTAGCAAAATAACTGCGTAAGCTTTCTCATCATTCCTACTCTTTAGGACTCTTCCCGAGCAGATGGAAAACAGCATTTGTCCAGCCCGTCCCTAAAAAAGGCGAATCTTCTTCCCTCTCCTCCTGCAGGCACATTGCACTTACGTCCGTTCTTTCCAAGATCATGGAAACGTTGATAAACCGTCAGCTAATGAAATATCTCGAAACGAAAGCTAATGAATATCTTCTTAATGACCGGCAGTATGATTTTCGTAGCATCAGGTGCACTGGTGATTTGATGGCAAGTCTCACGGAAAAGTGGAACCAAAGCATACATCAATCTGGCGAAAGCAAGATAGTTGCACTTGATATTTCTAAGGTATTTGACATAGTTTGACATCAAGCTCTTTGGTCGAAAATGCGTGCATTTGGGATCGACGATTCTCTTCTCCAATGGATTAGAAACTATCTTTCGGAACGCTCGATTCCAGTTGTCTTCGATAGTTTCTAGTCTGATATTCACAAAATAAATGCTGGTGTGCCCCAGGGCTCCGTTCTGTTTCCCACACTCTTTTTAATTTTCATCAACGATCTCTTGTCTGCTACTTCTAATCTCTCTGCTTTTCATATTCGTTCCCTGACTCACGTCCCTGCTCTTCGGCTATAGAACGGGAATTGGGGAACCACTAACAGCGTATAATTTAATGCTTCCCAAATACAATTCTGTCTGATGTCGTTAAAGTGAAATTTAAACACCCAGCCATTATCCACGAATCGCACTTGCATTGTCGAAACCGAAAAACTTTTCATTCTCGGTATGTGTGTCAGTAACAGTTTACGTTGGAATGACCACATATTCGATGTTGTCAAAAATGCTACGAAATGTCTAGGTTTCCTCAAGCGATGTAAGAAATACTTCAACCCCTCTGATCTGGCCTCAATATATAAGGCATTTATCCACCCGAAATTGGAGTATAATGCCCATATTTGATCAGGTGCACCCAAAACATCTCTGCACCTGCTAGATAGCATTCAAACCCGTGCGATAAAACTCATAGGTGATACTAATATCACTCAAACAATGGACACCCTCGAACACCGACGTAATGACTCTTATTGCTATTTATACCACCAGTGTTCCACTGAAATCGCCAGTAGCATTCCGCCCATTCAAGCTTTCAACCGTAACACCCGTCTCGATATGAATGCTCTTCAGTATACCCTAAAGCCCATTTTCGGACGTACTCTAAAATATCTTGATTCGTTTCTAAGCCGTACAAATCGCTTATGGAACGACCTGCTTAGCTCTTTATTCCCTAGCCATTACAACCTTCAAACATTTAAAACCAGCGTTCACCGGTACCTCTCTTTCCATGCTCACTGATTTTCCTTCGCCCGCGCTGTGTGCAAACATTTCAAGGGTACATAAATCCATTGAGCACGCTCTCATTATAAAAAAAAGATAAGAACCTGCACGCTCAGATTCATTATCTAAATAGAGAAGTGGTCTTTGGCATATACTTGTATAAGAGAAAAAATGAAGTAACGGGTGACCAGATATCAATTTCCAATTGTTAAGTTTCAGCAGCTGTCAAAGTTACCAACAACATCCAGCTGTCAAAATATTCAATAAGGTTTGCCATTTTATCATGCATCGTCTTACGCTTGCCGAACATGCGGAAATTATTAAAAAATATAATCGAAATACCGGCTCAGTTGTAAATATGTTACATGAAATTCGTTGTGAGGTCGGTCGTCACCATGGTTTCAGTGTGCAGGAAATTCGTCGCACCGTTGATAAGTTTGAGCTTGAGTACACTATTTTGGATCTTAAGTCACCAACCAGACAGAGATTAGTGCGAAATGAAGAAAGCCCTAGTGAAAAGTATCGAAGAAGACCCAGTAGTGACGACTCGGCGCCAATCAGCCGAATTTGGCATCGTGCTAATTGAGCGCTTTAAATGTTGGCCGGAGATCCAACGATTGGAGCGAACACAATCCACAAGTTTTCGGCGAATCATCAATGCATCTACAAAGATTTGGTGCGATTTATGGCATGGAAGCATCTTCGCATTACCGTTACCGTCAATGGTCTCAGGTATAGAGCAACGTTAGCCGACTTTCTGTAGTCAGAGATCGACAACATCGATATATTCGAGCTCTGGTTCCAATAAGATGGCACTACATGCCATACAAGAGACACAACGCTCGAAGTTGTGAAGGAGAAATTTGGCGACGCGATCATGCGATTTGACACCACTCGATTATTTTCTCTGGGCTTAGGTCAAGTCTTTAGTCTACGCTAACAAGCCAATCACTATGGACCAGCTCGAGGCCAACATTCGACACGCTATTGCCGACATAACACCACGCATATTGGACTGAGTCATCAAAAATTGAACCGTCGCGACGGTTTGAAGCACTGACAGCTAAGCCGAGGCGACCATTTGACTTGTGGCTATTTCAAAATAAAGCCAGAATTAATTTTACACCGTTGTTGATTAATTTAATTTTTTTTCCTATCGTTCTTATCTTGTCACCCTCTAGTTGTTTGTCCAAGTTGTCTTTTTCGACAGAAAACACGGAAGCTCTGCTATCGGTGTATATGGAAGCCGTGTTTATTGCGGTCAATAAATATACATTGTTTATACTGGCTTGAGTTGTTATTGCAATTTTTGATGATTCCTTAATGTTCCATCTGTGCATCACGAACTGATGATGAAATGGAAGCCTGGGCACCTTTGGGGATCAAAATTTAGCCATACGATGATCGTAAGACCCACAGAACCATTCAGTGTTCTTGACAAAGAGACAGTGAAGAATTTAGTCGGGAATTCGTGGATATCGGGACACTGAGATGCATATGATTATTGTCTACAACTTATCAAAATTATGTGTATAGTCGAAAGAAGTGGCAAACTTGCCACTGTTTTTGTATAATCCATTTGCTACTCTAACTTTAACTTAAAAGACAACGAAGAGTGAGCATTTATAACGAACTGCAGTCATTATTAGAACGGTTGGGTTCAATGAAAAGTACTGTGCGATTTTTCATAGAATTACATTGGCTACTAATCTACGGTCATAAAAGGCTTATGTCACGTGCTCCATGTCTAAAGATCTTATCAAACCTTCGCTGCATGCATAAGCGACTATGGCTCAGAGAATTGTTGGATCAGTCCCCCAACTGGAAAAAAATTAGCCAAAACTCGACCAAATAAACACCTGGCAATTATAAAACTTGATCCCAACCAGAAATCTTTTCAGATACAATCAAGGTAAGATAATTGTAATATTCATTGACACCACCACAATAGAGCAATGATCTAGCGACAGTGAATATATGTATGTTATAATACATACCTAAGTCTACATATTCATAAAGTGACTATTTAGGTAATAATTATAAAAATAAATCAATTAAAATAAAACAAGAACCTAATCATATGCATCATTTACAATTAGAACTGAAGTGATTTCCGCAATTTCCATACTCTGCTCCGCTTATTGAAATGTCACATGGCTTGACAGACTGCATCAGCAAGAGGTGTGCTGTACATTCCATTTTGTAGATTCGTATGCGAGTACCTTGCCTAAATGAACAAACTATTCGCCCCATAAAAAATCAATTAATATAACAATCTAAATTCCAACACTCACCGTCAGAGAACTCATTGTGTGAGACAAAAAGAACACGGGAACACTGGTAATTATACGAGTATGTTAGCCCACCGCCGCCGCCGCCGGCGGACGACAACTACAATGGCAACGGCAACGACGACAACAACAACGACAACGATTACGACTCCAGTGACACCACAAAACCAACGGTGGTGGCAAAGACTTCCAACATCTCGACTGACTTGGCCAAGTTGGGAGATTGGAATACACTAGTGTGCCAACTTTTCCAGGCAATTGGAGGCTTGAGTCATGACCACTATGCAGGCAGTTCAATATTTCGACTCGGTAGACGCCTTGTGGCTTGTTGTCGTCCTCCAATATTTTACTGTTTATATGCCAAAACTGGCTTTGACTAGATGAATTGCAGTGGCTATCTGTCTTGTTGTCGGCGAATGTTGGTCCATGGTCATTGCCCGGTCTAGTACGACCCACAGCCAGGGAAAAGATTTGGCGCTAGTTGTTAGCCAATAAATTAGAACATACTCGTACAACAGAGATACGGATAGGTATCCGCGATAATTAATTTGTTGTTTGGCTCTCCTTGGGGCGTGAATATACAATTCAAATGCAAATCAGATAACGATGGAGGCTAAGACCCATTAATGGCCCTCAGTTTAGATGCGGAAACTTTGCATCATACTGACCGAGCAAAGGATATTTTCGCTCACCCCAACCCTCTTAGTTTGGTTGAGGTGATTTTGATTGAAAAGGTGTGGTTGCAAGCAACGAATCTTGATCTTGAGTTAAACTATTTTAAATGGCTTGAAATTTGGAATGAAATGGTGTAAATGTGTTGGGCAGGTTCTGAGAAAACGAATAGGCGTGTCACTATCAGTTGGCGCCTATTCCCAACTCATTACTCACCATTAAAGTGAAAAATGAGCACTGGGTTCCAAATTTACCCAAGGTGCAAGAGAATTCAAGAAACGAATAGTATGGTCATGGAGTATTGTACGTGGACTTCCATTTAAAACTCTCATTTACTATCTTGAAGTAGTCGGTGACTAAGGAACCGGCAAACAGTTGTAAATCTGCAGGTTGTGAAGTTAAAAAAACCATGAGATTCTTAACAGATAGCTACATTTATTTCTTCTTCTTATATATGTGGACCATAATCGCAGGAAGATGGTAGTTCGATATACAGTTCGGCCAGAACACCCTTACGATGTTACGTAGACATCTATTCATGAAGATTTGCAGATTTCATGTGACGGTGTTAGTCACCTTTCACGTACTACATCCATTTAGTAGCACGAATACTATGTTGGATCGATCTCAGCTTGGTTTAAGTGATGACAACAATGCTTTTCCAAATTCTAGAATTCAAACCGAATTTATTGTGTTGTCGACGTCGAGATCTGTCCCTTCATCTTTCGAGATAAAAATTTGGCAGTCTTGAGTGTTGGAGTTTAGGTATCTGCAGAAAGTCTTGTCCTCTGGTGATGTTGTCGGCCCCAGATTTTTTCAAAGCCTTCCAGTACTCTGAAGAATGTTTGAACCTGTAAGGCAAGGCGGTCGCGTATTTAATCGCGCACATGGGGATTTTGGAGCCTGTCGGTAACATACATGAGTATTCTCAAAAAATTGAAGCGATGGTTGAAGTTATTATAAGATGGTGGTTCCTCTTCTATGTCTGCCCCACATTTATTTCGGACGTCTTCGATGCAATTTATATGGCGTCGGCTGAACGCTATATGATAGATCTGTTTGATGTTTGCTGTGTACTAGAATGGGTCAAAAAGTCCCTGAAAATTGAAAAAACGAGTACTTTTTTCGGCAAAAACAAGTTTTTATTTTTCAACATAATCTCCTTCTAGCTCAATACACTTCGTCCAATGTTTCTCCAATTTTTGAATGCCCTCCATAATAACGATTTCTGGAGGCCCTCAAAATAGGCTTTTGTTTTATCGATTACCTCTTCAATCGATCCAAATCTCTTACTGCCGAGCCATTTCTTCATGCTTGGAAACAGGAAATAGTCGCAGGGGGCTAAATCTGGAGAATATGTTGGATGATGAAAATATTCGTAACCTATTGAAGAAATTTTGCCATTACGACTGCTGACTTGTGTCTCGGTCGCTGAGGTCGTGTTTGCTAAAATCAGCGTCGAATCGATCCAACAGCTCTACATAAGAGGCGCCGGTGAACGTTTTACCATTTTCAAGGTAATCGATGTGAATGACACCACGTGCATCCCCGGACCTTGTTTTACGACATATGCACCTTGGCCTTCTGAGGCTTCGACTGCATTAACTGCTCCTTGGTCTCTGGTGTATTGTGATGAATCCATGCTTCGTCCACAGTTAGGAAACGGTGCAAAAATTCGTTCGGATTGTGATTGAACATAGCCAAAAACTGCTTTGAAGCACCCATCTGACTGATATGATAGCTTATTCATATCCAAATATTTTTGCAAATTTCTGGTGTGGTGACCTCAGTTGGGCGAATGTTGGGCGCCACCTGTGATGATATAACAGCACCGAAATTGAGTAAGCCAGCGGTAGATGTTTCCAATCGACGAGAAAGAGTCCCATAATACTTTTCAAGCTTTTGTTTGGCTTACGTGATGGTTTTTTTGCGCATTTGGGTACGTTCTTTTGAAAGATGCTTCTTGACAAGCAAAATGTTTGATTTGAGGTGGCAACGCCATCTGTTTCAATTTTTAGGGACTTATTGACCCACCCTCGTACTAGCTGACACCCAACTGATCTTGCGGCTGTCGTTGTTCCTAACCAGTATGACTCCGATGACGAGACGGTTGACGTTGCAAAAGAAAACAAACATTTCACAATAGTCACTTCTGATATTTCTGAGGCTGCGTGGCCCCACTTTATGTTTAAGCCCTCTCTTATCATTTCATACCATAGCATTGAATTCACCCATCACGATCAGGATGACCCCGTTAGACGTTGAATTGGTGGCGACGCTTAGTTGGTTGGAGAAGTCATCCTAGTTTGCTTCCTAATTGTTGATATTGTGCGAAGGTTATCCAAACTAAGCCTCCCTAAATTGTTGGCATAACCTTAGAAAACTTACAGAAAGTGCTAGAAAATCCATTTGCCCACTGTTTCTGAATAAGTTCTTTGTTTTACTGGGAAGTAGGGCGCATATTTTGAATTGTATAACGAAGAATAACACGTGGAAATCTAGTGATGGAGATAGTTGGATGACTGCTACCAGAGGATTCGCTGAAAATCTCGAAATCTAATAACAAAGTGCCAAAAGACACAAGTGCAGTGTTTAAGACTAAGAGGGTTCTCACAGATTAATTTTTGCTAATACCAACCGCAATGAAGTTGAATGAAACAACTGGCTAATAAATTTACACTGTGGCTGATTTCAATGCCATAGGGAGTTCATTTTCTGATTAGGTCAGGAGAGAAGGAATGCATCAGAGCTCCTCTGCAGCTCATACAAATAAAATTATACCCCAGATATGTGTGCACCTTTAAAATCTAAGCCTGTTACCTTTCGAACTTTATTAGTTTTGAAAATATTTTAATAGTTCTTCGTCGACGGTTCCATTGCCATATTGTCACGCACTGATATAGGTTATTTCTCTGTAAGATGTCTCTCAGAAGACGGTTTACCATACTCGTAGCTCATTGATAATATTAAACTCGGGAAGCATCATTTGTCAAAACTCAGAGTAAACATAAACCAAGTTCATTGTCAACTGAGGTTGTTCAACCTCTGAAAGCGATCGTTATCGAATAGTGATTACGTTACTTTTTTTGTTTCCATATTCTGTTGTTCTTTATCATCTATTCTTTCAAGATTAAAGTACGTTTTTTGCAGTAAGCCTCTAGCTTTGCATGTAAGTTCAGTAAAAATAGGAACAATTAAAATAAAGTTAGCAAATCGGTTCTAAATGTTGCTCATTTTGCTCCAAATGAGTATGAATGGAGGAAGGGTTGTTGGACTGCTTTTGCATAATTGGTACTATAATCGATTTGTACAACTATTGACTCTATAGTGGAGCCATTTTAAATCATTTATAATCGATTTGTACAACTATTGACTCTATAGTGGAGCCATTTTAAATCAATAGAAAAATGCAACATTTTTACGATAAGTGGTGATACTTTTATCTAAATCTAAAGCATAAGCTCTTGGGTTAGTAACGAAATATAACATTCGTCAAAGGCCTTTGCCAAGAAATTTTCATTTTTTTGATGAAATTCTTCATCAGGTTTTCGCATAAATGTGGCTGTATTTTGCGAATAAGAGCTCTGTCGGGAAATCACACGTACAGGAAATTTGTGTCTCAATAGAGCCATTGTTTCGCCAGCTGTGCGGCATGTGGCGCCGTTCTGTTGAAAACAAATGTTGGCATTTGTTCATCATCAGCATCAATTTCAGTTAACATCGTTCGGTAACACAATCCAGTCACTGAAACTTTTAAAAACCGCAAAAAAACTGTCACTCGTAGTGGAGCTTATTCCACTATTTCTCTTGGGTTTTCGGAGCTTCAGATGCGAAAGTTTCGTTTGTTTACGTACCCAGACAAAAGGAAATGAACCTCATCTCTCAGAATAATTTTGTGTAAAAAATCCTGATCTCGTTCATTCATTTCCAGCACCCAATCAAAGAAATTACGGCGTTGAGTGTGGCCTGTTGCCTTGTACCAACTGGACCTTTTAAGGATGTTGGCCAAGATCTTTATGCAAAACGCGGTGCAAAGTGGTTGCGGATAAGCCCAATTGCTGTGATCGTCTCGAAATGGGCACACCTGGGTTTTCAGTCACACTCGCAGCTACGGCGATGTTTTCAGCTGACCTTGCCGGATGACAACGAGTTGTACTCTTTACATCACCAAGCTGTCTCGATTAAATTCACTATAGTTATGCGAGAAAACGATTGATGATAACCAAAAGTAGTTCGGACTTTCGTGATATTTTCACCGTTTTTGTAGTGAATTCTCAATACTTCAACACGTTGTGCGAGTATGTATCGATCCATATTTAATAATCTCCTGGCGTTTACTTATCAAAAATATGGCGACAACATGTGTTAAACCAGAACCTTTGTGAATTCCGGATTCGAATTTTTCGGACCAGTGCGGATGTACTTACATAAAGATCAGAGGCAAGAGTGCGTTGCAGTATTCTCTTGTTTCACAACCGAAGTCTAACATTTTGAGGAAGTTGCAGATCTAGCTACAAATGCTTTTATAGAGACGCTCAAACGTTTTAGGACAAACCCCTACTGCGACGAACTTTATTTCAGCAAGAAACCAGCTTAAGGACATTATATCCTGATCATATTAACCTTCGTTAAAGGAAAAAATAACGACTAAAAGTATGGTTTTCCATTTAATTTCATCCCCAGCACCGCATTTTGATATAGCTTGAAGGAGGCTGCAGCTAAATTAGATAAATATTTTCTGAAGCGAAATCTTTCCTCCAACCTGACTTATGGGAGCTGGAAACGTGGATGATAAATATAGGAAACAACTCTTTGTTGAAGACATCTGACTCCTCTGTTATCAGATTGTAATGACCTGACTACCCTAACTCCAGAACATTTTGTGATTTGGGGCTGATTCGTCAGCCGAAAATGTAAGCATTAGTCTCGGTAACAAATGGAAGATAAGCATGGCAATCAATATATAGTTTGGGCAACGCTTATCGTATGTATACTTCAATGAGCTATGACATCATTAAAATGGAAACTAAGATAGAATGAGATCATGCCTAATGTATGATTACTTATCATGCAACGGCAAAAGGACCAGAATCACAAACTGAATCAGGGGAAACGGCAAGTTGGTACGAGTTCTGGAGATAAGAAGCAAGTTCAGAAACTCGTACCACTACCAGTCAACTCTGACCAAAACCCTTATAGAGCATAGACAACACCCAGCAGCGATGAAGGAAGAGTATAACGTTGGATAAAACGGAAAGAGTTACCTAAGAAAAGAATAAGCCGGTAATTCAGTTCATCATTCAGTTCAGTTCATAATTGAGCCCTGCTTATATTTCCAATAAGCAAATGATCACCTGTTCAATACCCAATCGGGATAGGGGCATAGGAGCAGAAAGTTTATTTATCAGCGGATTTTTTTTTCTATAATGAGCACGCGCTCAAGGGATTTGTGTACCAGGAGGTACCGATGTACATTGTTTTTAAATGTTTGTAAGTTATAACGACCAGGAAATACGGAGATCGGCAGAGCATTCCATAAGAGAGTTGTACTGCTTAGGAACGAATCACGATATTTTAGAGTACATCTGAAAATGGGCTTGCGGGTATACTGATGAGCATTCTTAGCGAGACTGCTCATCCGTTGAAAGTTTGAATGAGCGGAGTGCTACTGGTGATTTAAGTGGAACACTGGTGGTGGAAATAGCGATAAAGCAAAGTGAGACAGGTGACATTACGTCAGTGTTCGAGGGTGTCAATTGATTGACAGATATTTGTATCCGCTATGAGTTTTATCGCACGGTTTTGAATCCTATCTAGCAGGTGCAGAGATGTTCTAGGAGCACCTGACCAGATCATTGTACTCCAATTTTGGGCGGATGAATGCCTTATATATTGAGGTCAGATCAGAGGGAGTAAAATATTTCTTACATCGCAGCATTTTTGACGACATCGAATATGTGGTCATTCCAAGATAAGTTGTCACTGACACACATACCAAGAATGGAAAGTTTTTCGGTTTTGACGATGAAAGTGCCATTCATGGATAATGGCTGGGATGGAACTTAATTGCATATTATGTTTTTTTGTTGAACAAAACACTTAGATAAAGATCGTGCGCTGTACTCCATATATGTTCCTTTATATTTTTCAGTCTTTCGAAGAAAGATGAGTGAGCGCTTCCTTGATAAAGTGCCTATAGTATCAGCACATACTACGTCAGCGCAGAGTACCTTCAGCATGATGCGAGCGTAGGTAGTACATTCCCAGTTCTCCGCAGTGTCGTTATCACTTTTACAGCAAAAGTCGCGGGATATTGTGTCACTTATGCGCACTACACTTAGCACTAGTGACCGTAGAACCAAGTCACGATGCTAATAATCTTCCTTACCGGGAGTGAGAGCAGGAAAGCCGCTGGACTTATACGGCAACCCGAAGAGTCATGCCATCTACAGTTATGCTCATATGAAACCTGACTGTCAATGGAAGTCCCAACCGAGAAGGCAGGCAATTTTAACTCAGGGTCGGGTGATGAAAAACTCTCCTCTGAGCTTTGTGTAGGGAATTCATTGGAGTTTGCATTTCATTTCACACGGACCCAATCAAGAGTCAATTATCTGAGAGGGTTTAGCAAGGCTTAAACGCAGCTCATCCTCTCAAGTGATTCTTCACAATATAGTTCGTTATACCATATACCATATATCTTTTTCTTGGAAAACAGAGACAAGTTTTTCTAATGAAGAAAGTCTAAAGTTGTCGTCCTTCAGAAAGACAATAGCGCCGCATCCTAAATCGGATTTGCAGTAATCTGTGCCATTCGTGGGCACAGGCATAGTCGATCGTTAAAGTTTATGTCTGTCTGCAGTACAAACACTTTCCACTATATTACATTTTTAGCGCATTCAAGACTCTCTATTAGATGTCATAACCTACAGGCAAAACGGACAAATTGACTCACTTTGGATACTGCCCTGGTCAAACTGTGGCTTGCACTCTGTCACATTACATTGTGATATAGCGCGGGCAGTGACTGAGTGTATGTAACAACCGAAGGATAGCGGGTTGTGAATATGAATTTTTTTGGTGTACTGTTTCCTATTGTTGTAAGGGCATAGCACCTTGGTACTTCGTAAAACACAGGTAAGTACCCGTTCACGCCTTTCAGATCACAATGATCTAAAGCTACCCAACTACGAACTGGTGCTATCTTCTCTCACCAAGGAATTCACCACAATATAGTCACTGTTCCAATCCGGAAATCAATTTCATGTAGTTAAAATTCCATTTCCGTAAGTAAATTATCCACTAAATTTAACGAGTTTGATGCGCTGTCTGAAAACAAAGAATTGTTTTCCTGTATCCCCATACTGAAATCGACATTACGGGCGATTTCAATATACACAATTCTGGGTGGCTTCGACATTCTGGACAGACAACACCCGAAAATCTTAAGACCTTCGGAGTATAATTTCCAAAATTGAATTATTTAGAGATTTAAAAAATTCCTGCATGGAGCATTCCCGAGAGTTCAATTTTTCATATCAAACTTTGCGCTGTTCAGAGAGTTTTCACTGCTAACCTTTCCAATTCTAAGCCCCGTAGACTCTTTCGCCTTTTGCGGTTTTCATAACAGATTCAATGTCTAATTTTCTTTCTTGTGTGCGGCTAAAGCAATATCAACCGACTTCGTAGAGGGTTTTCCATTAAGGGTGCTCGAACTTTACATTTAAATAAAACAAGTTGTATATGAGATATCATTTTTTGTTTTATTTCAAAGAGTATTCGATCATATTATATATGGAATATAATATTCCAATACTCCAAGTTTCGATGACTCGAACGCATAAATATCGATATCATTGACGACATTGACTTTTAAGGTATTATTCGCATAGACTCGTGATTTAAGGTAGCCCTATGAAAAAATCTGATCTCGGTGGCCAGTTAATCGGCGATTTACCTGTGCTGTGTGGCATGTAGCGCAGTCTTGTTGAAACCACGTGTATTTGAGATAAATCTTTTAATTTATACTAAGACCTGAAAGTCTCACCTTACTTGGTAAATATAAAAGAAGGAAAACGGCAGATTTTTTTTCTCTTTTTGAGTCCATTCGTAAAGACGCAACTACATTCCTTTCATGGCTCAGATTCTGACCAAAACCATTCCTGGGCACAGGGAAAGTCTATTTCGTATTTTTTTCGTACCACGAGTTCCGATTTCATTTCAAAGTCATCATCGGCCTATACCTCTTGCCGGTGTCGGGCCAATGACTCCACCGGACCAAAATCTACACGAAAGAGTGACATTTTCTGGATGCATTTTCTACTGATGTGCCTCATGTGAATTATAATCTCCCCAAATGCGATAACTTGGCTTGCTGATATAATAATTTATCCAAAAATGGACCTCGTCGCTGAAGATGATTTGCCGTCCGAAATCAGAGTCCATTTCGTGTACCTTCAGTTCCTAGGTCGCTTGAGATTTTTACGGGTGCGGGTCTAAGTCACGAGTCGAAATACGCCAAGTTGATCGGCGAGACAAGGAATTGAATACTTATGACTACTGATCCTTCATACTATAGTTCACTGCAGCAATGTTTTCTGCGGACCTCACGTTTCAACGACTTGTGGGTATTATTTGATTGCATACCGAAACAGTTCATTTGAATTTGTCCACCAAACCGCAAATACTTAGCCGCTATACCCTGTCAAAGTTTGAGAGCCCCTATTGCAAAACTCATTATTTGTCGCTGACCTTTATCTTTATATACTGCATATACTGCAGAGTTTGAGCCTTCGATGAAAGAAAATTTCTCATATATAAAAAAAAGAGTTAAATCGTTTAATTTAGGTAAAAATAAAAATTACAATTAAAACATTTAAATCTAATACTACGGCACTTAGGCGGTAAATTATTTGTCTAAATTTTTGTATACTACACTCTCCTCACAAAATTTCTTTTGTTTATAATCAGTTTTTATTTCTTTTTGTTTTTATAATTTTTTAATTTAATTTACACATAGTGGAATACATTTATTTTTTTTTATTTAAAAAAAAAAGACATTCTTCTTCAAACTTAATTTTAGTTATAGTTAATGTAAAAATTAAGAAAAGAAATATATGGAGTGTCACTGATGATGAATTTCAATGTATCTACGATGGAGTAACTAACACTGTAGTCATGATGACAAAAAGTGAATGCGATCGATTCGATGATGAAATGCTGTGGTGCTGTCGATAACACGACTTATCTTTTACGATGGTAAATAAAATTATTTAAAATAGTCGATTGCTTATATAATTTAAAACAAAAACAAAAATAGTTGGGCTAACCATGTTTTACTGGGGCGTGGCTGAGGGGAGGATAATTTCGAAAAACCTCCTCATAGATGGCTAAGAACTGGGGGCTTAACTCAGCGCTAGAAGTGGCTCATAGTCAAGGTCCTTGGGAGTTGACTTCTTTTTGTACTTTTTCTCCAGTTTAGTGGTGGTTAACTTGACTTTTGACTTGCTAATGCGATTCTTCTTCTCTTCTAGCGCTTTCTCCTTATCTAGAAGTTCTAGCTGTTCGAAGATGTTTTTCGGTCGCGGATGACTACTGCCAGAAGTGTCTATTGTGGCATTTTTAGCCGCATAGACGACAACAAATTGTGAGAAGGCTGAATCAGCTGGTGTATTGATATCGGCAAAGTCTCTGAAATTGGCAAACTGCTCCTCAGGATAAGTGTACTTTTGTATGAATCCATCACCTTGGGGACGACCATGTCCATTGTTGGCATTGTCACCATAAAATTGATTGTAATCGCTATTGTCCTCCTGATGGTATGGCATTTCGTCTTCTGGGTAAAATGTACCTCCACGGATGACACCGAAATCACCAGAACCAAGAATCGCTGGATCAAAACCTCGTGTTGAATGGGGGGGTGCAAATTTCTGGGGTTGTGGCAGTGGCCCATCGAGGGGAAGAGGTGATGGGAAGTATGGACGTGAGTGCCCTAATGGTGGTGCATCTCTGAAGAATGATGGGTAGAAATTCTGTGCTGCTTGTGGTGCGTCGATTTCAGTGTGTGATTGTGATTGTTCCTCCCGGTAGATAGCCGTAGTGGATGGAAAGTACTGACGACCTTGTGAACGAATTACTGTCACTGGTGAAAAGTCATTTGGCTCCATTAGCATGTCAGAGTCTTCTTCGGGGAACTTTTCTGAAATTACAAAATAGGCAATGATTAGGGTCGGTACATCTGAACAGAATTAAATATTCAGTTAAACTCAACACTAAAAATAGTGGTTAAGATACATGGTCTAGGACGAATCCTGTTAATTGAAACAAATTAATCATAGTTAAGATGAGATGTGAGTTACTAAAATTATATTGAACACACAAAGAGCTAGATACAACAGTCAAACGAGTCTGCAGACTACTCAGCAAAAAATACCATTTTACAACAATTGTTAAATTTATTTTCATGACTTCAACAAAGAAGTGGTCAAATTCTATATAAAACACTGATAAATCTTAAAAAAACCAGGCTAGCTGGCCAATAAGTGGAATATTTTAAACATGGAGATAGTGACATTTTGATCGTATTCATAGACTTTTCAGAAAACACGAAACTAGCAAGTCTTGAAGTGAATCAAAATGAAACCATACGATTATCATAGATACACTGTTTAGGATAAAATGTAATCATTAAATAGTGAGAAATGAAATAGAGTTTTGGTGGCCCCTTAAACATTGTTTCTGCTATATATGGGTATCTACTTTTCTTCATTATTTCCACGTGCTGAGATGGTCAATAATGTTAACCATTGAAACCATCCCATACGATAAGGTCCGTGAAAGTTTAGCTGTTTTCGAGATGGATTACAAAGAAGACGGTATTTACTCTGGTGTCGAAAAAAGTGAGAAACTGATGATGAAGATGTTTCTCCCAATATAGAACGCTTCCACGACTTAGATGAAATTAAACTAGTTAACATGCGTCATCTACAAGATGGATGATTGATAATAGTAGATTGTGTTCAAGTTCGAAATGACAAGGACACCTGAACCTACGTTTTCTTCGAATAACTTCAAGCAGTGCGCTCAAGTTTAGAAAAAAATGCTGGGCCAGTAGTCTAGTTACGAGGGGCGTTCAACATATTCTCGGTATCGGGGTGAAGCTGTGGTTGTATATATAAATTGACTTATTTATCAAGTAATACTATTATTTTAGTGCATTCATGTAAAATTTCATATAAATGTGATTATTCATTCGCGTTTTATCTCTAGTTAAACAGAATCATAATGGCAACTGAGACGATGATAGTGAAAATTGAGCATCGCGCTGTAATTAAATTTCTCACTAAGCAAGGAAAAAGTCAAAAAACTATTCATGAAGAGATGGTAGCTGTTTACCAGGGTTCCGCACCTTCATTATCAACTGTGCAAAAGTGGTCAAGTGAGTTCAAGAGAGGCAGCATTGAAGACGACCCCCGCTCCGGCGCCCCGGCTACTGCTTGTACGGGAGAAAGCATCAAAGAAGTTGAAAAACTTGTTCTTTAGGATGCCCGAATAAAGGTGAAAATGATGGCAGAGATCACCAAGCTTTCAATTGGTACCATTCACACCATTCTTCATGACCATTTTAACCTTTCAAAGGTCAGTGCAAGGTGGGTGCCACGAATGCTCACAGCGCCTCAGAAAAAAGTGAGAATCGCATGCTGTAGAGAGCTTTTGGAGATGTGTAGTGAGAACGCGGACGGTGTTATGGATCGAATTGTTACTGGGGACGAAACATGGGTCCACCACTATGACCCTGAAAGCAAACAAGAGTCCATGCAGTGGCATAAAAAAGGAACAGACCCCCCGAAGAAGTTCAAAGTCACTCCGTCTGCCGGGAAGCTCATGGCCACAGTTTTTTGGGACTCAAAGGGAATCTTACAAAAAAAGGTGAAACCATCAACGCCACATCCTACGCTTCCACTTTGCATAATTTGCAGGAGGAAATTAAAACGAAAAGACGGGGTAAACTCGCAGCGGGTGTGTTGCTTCTTCATGACAACGCTCCTGTTCACACGGCGCGAGTTTCCAAGGCTGCTGCGCGAGATTGTGGTTTCGAAGAAATCCAACACCCACCCTATAGTCCAGACCTTGCGCCTAGTGATTATTTCCTGTTTCCGGATTTAAAAAAATGTCTTCGTGGAATAAGATTTTCGGATGATGAAGAACTCAAGTCGGCAATAAATGGGTATTTTGCAGAGAAAGAGGAAATTTATTTTTTTGAGGGTTTAAGAAAGCTTATCTCAAGATGTAACAAATGCATTGATGTTAGGGGAGATTATATTGAAAAATAAAAGCAATTTAAATTGAATTCACATTTTCCTTCATATCGATACCGAGAATATATTGAACGCCTCTCGTAGTTAGTCTTAATAGGCAGGCCGCATAATAATCCATCTGCCCCAAATATAAATAACAAAACGTCATAGTTTTTGCTGTGGTGGCAACATCTCTCTTTCATGTTTGGAGTATTCAAAGAACGGTATTCCTTTCCAGCTAGTTCTACAATTTAAAGGACGAGCAAAACAGTGGGTGTAGAGGTTCTATGTCAGTTGTTAGTGTGATCTACACTTTTCCAAAGACTGTTCATTTGCTGGGATGCCTGTACCTGTAATAAAACATAAAGACATTGTAGGCTTAGAATGAAAAGTAGCTGGGTACTATTGGGCACAATGCCAATAACAACTTAATCTTAAATGGATCTTGAAGCTTGACCCCTATAGTTAACAAGCTAAGAACGATCAATGGAAATGTTCCAGCAAGCTAGGGTCATTGACCGCACCAGTAAAAGTTAAAAACCCCGACCCTTAAAAAGAATCGTAACTTAGTCAAAGTTACCACTTCTACTAACACTGTTGAACGCTCAGGAGACTAAGACCGAGGTGTTGAAAGAATTATTGGACTACAAAATTGAACATGGGCTTGGAATGTATTGCAGATTGCATGGCTGTGAAGTTCTAAATTATTCTGAAATGAAAAATAACACCTCGAGTATAGAATAATACTATGTTGACAACTTTTGTTTCACGAATAATAAGAACAATTGGAATCAATAACATGAAGACCTTACTTGATAAAAGCAAAAGCAAGAGTTCATTGAGTATAAGTTGGACATGTTGAAATTAAGTGAACCTAGATGGTGGGAGGAATGAGAATTCCCTTATTCAGCTGACAAGCAACATTATTTTACCGGACTCTATCAGCGAAACGTGTGAAAGGTCGGAGTATGGTTTATGATTACTGCAGCAGCATGGAATAGGAAGGATAACACAAAGTTACTTTCAGACGAGAATCTAAACTGAATAAAAGTAGGATTGTTAGGATTTTCCCTGCCATTGCTTATCTGGAGTCGTGTGTCTAACCAACATCCCGTGAAAAACGTAAAACTTGCTGGGTTCGAAATGGCGAAGCAGTTCAAATTAACAAATTCTTGAATATGTAGCCGCAATACCCTGCAAATATTTCCAAGGCAGAGTGAGACGCTGAAGTGATTCTAAAGTTGCCAGAGAAAAATATTGAATGCCGCAGTATTTTTCTTCTTCCGAATGTGGCATAATTTCTAGCGGAGATATTGTAATAACAGAAAAGATCAAAGAATCCTTCCATTCAATTCTTGATGTTGATTCAGCAGGATAATCCTGTATAGATCATATACACACTTTGCGAACTAAAGAGCATTGCATCGAGTTTAATTCTCTTTTTTTTATGAACTTTAATAAGAGCTCATCGGAGAGCCCTGCTCTGGGCAGAGAATCCTAACAAAACGCTGGTTTTCAAGTGCAAAACCAACCACAACCCACAACCACAAATCCCACAACCAGTAAGTTCACAGATTCTTTTGAAATCTAATGTAGGTTACGATTGTTTACGATTTTATCATCGCTCCTCTTCCAAATAATACTCGTAATGATGATGACCTAAAATCTCTTGATCTGTGTCAATATATGGGTATGGAACTTCGCTAGATGATGAAAAGCTTTAAAATCGATGCAAGCAGACTAGGCTAAAGAAAAGGGAATCCTTTAAGGATCTTTGACGGAATTTAACATTGTTGCATCGGAGGTCGAGAAGCTTAAAATTGTTCTTTATTTTCTAAGCTATCTCTGTATTTTGTCTTTAAGTCGGGAAAGAGCAAGCTTCCAACACCTAGACCAATTTCTTTACTTCAACCAGTGCAGTACCGGAGAAATGAATTTTTTATTTGCCCAATAAGAAAAGCTTGTCGCTCTTAGAAGACGTGAGACTGAATAGTTGAAGAAAATTGGGAGCACTTTAGATTAGTTGAGTTAACTAAAGCGCATTGCATGGAACCGAAGAACATGACGCAAAGTTGTTGTTAGCCCACTATGTTTCATGAAAGCAGTACATGGCTTTTTTGTGAGAACCATTGCTTTGTCTTTTCCAATGTCAATCGGTAATCAGGAAAATCGGGATATGGAAGACATGAAACCAATTTTATAATCTAAATATATCCGTACAATGTAATCCAAGACGTAATGTTTAGATACGAGTGTGTATCTTTGGAAGTTAAGACGCCTGCATTCAAACAGATTTCATCATTATAAATACTTGGAATGTCATTTTTGTACATGTAAATATATGGAGATCCAAAAAGTGATTCCGTTTTCATAACATTCATTTAAAAGACCACTTCAGCTCCCACGTAGATCACACTTACCTAGGGGCGCCTGCCATAAATTCCAAGCGACCAGCCACTGACCAGAGTCAAGAGCATCATGACGGCTATGACATCGTAACTGGTCCTACGTAAACATAAAAGTGAATTCCAGTTTTCTTTCTTGCTTTTCACTCCGGATAAAAAAAACAACAAAAATCGCCGTTGCACTTTCTTCAAGCAGCTGCTGTATTCAGAAATGCTCTCAATATAAAATAATACCGACAATCCACGAAACTCAGATACTTTACAAGTCAAACACTTGTAAATATTCATATGGCAGCGCAGCTATACCTACAGTTACATATGCTGAAACTTGGGTGAAAGTTGATGCTGCTTCTTGATGTCTCTTGATCGCTGATCGATTGCTGGCGGAAAGCAATTTCAAAATTGTTCGTGAAGATTTTCAACAGAATACCACAGTTGAGAGCTCGGTTAAGTGCTTTTGTGTGGACGTATCTTCGCATGGATCCCTTTGATGGAGATCCCCACCTGAAGCTTACAGAGTGGCGACAGTTTTTTTATTTTTGGAATCCGATAGATATACTCATACCTAACTATTTCCTTGTATCGTGTCTGTGACAGACAAATCACAGAAGTCAGTGTTACTTAATGCGGACGACTTTTATTGGTATTGAATGGCCAAGTTGGTTGACATAACCGTGTCATGTTGACCAAATTGGTTGCACCGAAGTCTGAAATCGATCTGTGTCATGTTGACCAAATTGGGTGCACTGAAGTCTGAAGCCGATCTAGCGGATGAGAGAAAGGTTTTGTATTTTTTTTTTTGTGCTGATAAATGCAAATGGCTTACAAATGTGCTGATGGGTACACGTCGTAGACAGGTTTTTTTAAAATCAATCTTGGCAAGACATTTTACTTTGAGGCAAAATGGTATTTGCAAAGACTTTGATGTACAGTACATTAAAATAAATGGTTTGGAGAAAACGGCTTGCCTTTACAGCACTTGATTTCAGTTATTGATTTTCAATGTAAGGATTCCTAAGGAATGCCAATTGAGCCTAGTTACTTGCAACATTTTCATCTCCGACGCTGTCATTTTATTCGTCAGACATTGCGATAAATTCGGACGCACGCCTGTTGCGTATATCAAACTTTGAAGTTTACAAAACACTGTGGAGTTTCTTCGGCACGATGAGTTGTTCTTAATAGATGGCTTCGCGAGTTTGACAGCAGAAAAACAGTTAGTTTTATTACACAGTTAGTTTTATTACAGCACTACACAAATTTTAAGAACTGCCTGAAGGACTGTCACAGCGACGAAATAAACAAAACTCTCTCGGAATTCGCCAATGTATTGCTTCAATGGAAAATCTTACATTTTTTTTTTTTTTTTCCGGCGAGGGCAGGTGAAAATCTTCCATCAGACACTATGAGGATCAGAAGCGCGTGCTCATAGTAGTGTGAGATTCTTACTCACTAAAAACACCTCCCTTCGTTGTTAATTTTAATACCGCAACTAAGTAGAACTTATCAAGCAGTTTTTATTTCATAAGTTAATCACGATTGGTAGGACACTTTCCAATGGAAGACCCTACATATTCCGCTTTCTTAATGCGGTTTCAATTTATCGCGCAAGGTTCAACGGTTTAGTTCGTTGAAGACGGCGTAGTATGTTTCGTTCGTCCAAGATTTCTAGGACTGTATTGTTGATATGGCCGCTTAACCGGACTTTATGTTTTCGTGCGCAGTTCCTGACTTCATCTTCCATGAAAGGAACTCCGAGGTCTCGATGCAGGTCATTATTTCTTATAAACCATGGGGCACGCACAAATTGTCGCAGCACTTTATTTTCAAAAGTTTGTATTATATTTATATTTGATTTCTTAGTACAACCCCAGAGTTGTATACCATAGGTCCACACCGGCTTTAGCACTTGCTTATAAAGAAACAGCTTGTTTCCTAAGTTTAGCTTGGAATATTTACCAAGTAGCCAGTACATTTCTTTGTATTTGGCCTCTAGTTCTTTACGTTTCTTTTTAACATGCGTTTTCCATTTAAGCTTCGCGTCAAGTGTCATTCCCAAATACTTAGCTTCGTTTGCAAAGGGGATACACACCGAGTTTATAGAAATGGGCAAGTGATTTATCTTTCCGTAGGTGAACTCAACATGTACAGATTTTGTCTCATTAAGGGTAATTCGACAGATCTTTGTCCACTCGTAGACTTTATTTAAAGCAGTCTGAAGTTTCGCCGTTGAGTCTTCTATTGATTCTCCAACCGCTAAGATAGCAGTATCGTCAGCAAAAGTAGCGAGAACAGTATCCTCGACGTGTGGTATATCTCTTGTATATAAAAGGTACAAAAGTGGGCCCAGTACGCTTCCCTGCGGTACTCCGGCTAGGATATCTTTAAATTTCGAAACATCATTTCCGTATTGAACGCGAAAAATTCAAAATAGCTTGTCAATATATTATAAAGCTTTAATGGCAAAATTCGTCGCAGTTTGAACTTCAAACCTTCATGCCATACTTTGTCAAAAGCTTATGAGACGTCAAGATTTTTCAATTACATCAGTAATTCTATGCACCTGATCAATTGTTGAATGCTTAGTCCGAAATCCAAATTGATGGTTGGGAATAAGATTTTGGTTTTCGATAATTGGGGGAAGACGTTTTAGCAAAATCCTCTCAAAGATTTTCGACAGGATCGGTAGAAGAGAAATGGGTCTGTATGATTTTTTATCGTTTGGAGGTTTTCCTGGTTTTAGTACCATAATGACTTCAGCAACTTTCCACTGACTTGGCACGTAGTCAAGCCTCAGAGCTGCGTTAATAATGTGTAAGAGCTTTATAAGTGCTTTTTGAGGTAGCATTTTCAGAACTTCTCCGGTAATAAGGTCATACCCCGGAGCCTTCTTTGGTTTTAATTTTCCTTATTACAGTTTTAATTTCAGCAAGAGTTGCATTTGTCATTACAAAATTACTATATGCTATTTCTAAAGAACTGGTGCCGGGTACCAGTGTTGGGCCGTCGGAGGGCTTGAAAATTTCTTCAAGATAGTCGGCAAAAACCTCCGCTTTTTCCTTATCCCCCTTAGCCCATTCGTTATTGCCGACCTTGATTGGTGACGCGGGGATCTTGGGCCTTTTTAAGCATTTTAAAGCTTTCCAAAGCGAGTAATTTGTTTCTTTTCCTGCCGTCAGATTTTGAACATATGTATTTACTTCGGAATTTCTGTAACTTTTAAGAGTCTCCTTGAGCAGATTACAGAGCCTGTTTAAGCGTGTTTTATCCTGCGGCGCTCGAGTTGTTTGCCATCTTTTGCGAGCTTTTCTTTTTTCTCTTATCATATCTTTTACCTCAGGCGGGTAGTTTAAGTTACGTTTAGCCGTGTTTTTTCGTTGACAAGGTGTATTGTTCCACGCAGCACATTGGACTATTTCAACGAAAGAATCCACTTCGATTTCGAGTTCGAGTGCTGTTTTAAGTGAAACGTCTAGTTCTAGGTTATTATTAATCTCATTTCTGAATCCTTCCCAATTAGTATTTCGTCCAGTTAGTCTTAATGGTCCTTGTTTTTTAATAAACGTGTCGTTCATTGTCAGTATGACTGGAGAATGATCGGAGGAAAGATCGAAGCTTTCATCAACGTTTATATCCGAGTTACGAATACCTTTAACAACGAAGAAATCGACAAGATCGGGTATTTTCGTTGTATCTGTTGGCCAATAAGTCGGCTTGCCCGTTGAATAGAAGTCACAATTGTGTTCCATACTTGTTTTATAGAGTATTTTACCCTTTTGGGAGACACATCTTGATCCCCAAAAAGTGTGTTTGGCATTGAAATCACCGCCAATCATAAAAGCCGATCCAAGAGAATTGAATATATTTTTAAATATATGTTTTGAAGGCGTAAATCGTGGAGGACAGTAGATGGCTGAAATAGTAAAGGAGTTCCGTACCAATTTTACGCGCACCGCAATTAGTTGTACAGACTAGAGCTCTACTTTTATATCTTCGTTGTGCTCAAGAGACTCTTTAATGTATACAGAGGATCCGCCTCTCGCGTTTCCCGAAGGGTGATACGCGTAGTAATCTTTAAAACCTCTAATTTTTGCAGATGACCCATTTTTCAAGTGGGTTTCGGAAATCAAACAAACGTCAATGTAGTTTTTCCTTAGGAATAACTCAAGTTCATAAAGTTTTTCTAAGATTCCGTTTGCATTCCAGGTGAGTACGTTTAATTTTTCCCTTTTCATTTTTTAGGCGAAGGACGTTTTTTATTGAACCTATTTTCAAACTTCTTTAGCTTATCTAAAATAAGTTCATTGATTTTGTTTTGCTGCTCAAGCTGCGCGAGAATAACGGAAAATACTTGGGAAGCAGGATCTCCGGAATCTTTTGCCTTTAGCTTGGTAGCTTCAGCGTATGTAAATTTTTCCGATGCTTTCTTTTCAACACTGGAATCAATCACTTTCGCCTTGGCGTTTTTAACGATATTTTGAGCAGATCCCGATGTTTTTTCTTTAGTTTTGGGATTCTCTTTTTGTGGCTTAAACAACTTGTCACGTCTATTTTGCAACTCCTTTGCTACTTCACAGCCACGGAAATTTGCTACGTGTTTACCCCTGAAGTTAACACAAGTCGGAGGGGTTTGTTTGCTTACGTTGCATTCTTTGGACAGGTGTTTACCTGCGCATTTTACGCACCGAGGCTCTTTTTGGCAGTAAGCTTGCGTATGGTTAAATTCCTGGCATCGCTTACACTGCGGGATCAGTTTCGAGTTTTTGCGTCGAGGCTCAATTTTAACAATAATGTTGAGGATTGACTTAATATCGTATATTTTTTGGGTATTTTCAGTGTTCTCAAAGGTTAGCATAAAGAGAGGAAGGCTACGTTTAACTGTCATATCCTTTCCTTCAATTTTTTGTTTCTCTCGCTTTTCGATGTTGACGACATCAATGATTTTAAAACCCTTGTTTTTTAAATCACTTACGATATCTTCTTTTGGGCAAGACGGATGCAGTCCTCTGGCGACGACACGAATAGGTCTTTCGCACTTGTTCTCGTATGTGAACCATTGGATTTTTTCGACGCTTAACTTGCGAGAAAGAATGCGATAGTTGTCAGCGTCCTTGACGTTGACTTTCCATGCATTATTATTGCGCGATGTTACTATATAGTCCGATCTCGGCAGGGTCATCAATATGTTTTGGAGTTTCTTGTAATCTGAAACTCCAGTGACATTGATTGGCGGGGGTGTTCGTTGTTTCTCCGCTTTGATTTTTTCAGGACTCATGTTATTGTTGCCATTTTTCTTCGATTCATCTCCCTTTGCTTCACGTTGAGAGACGATTTTGGGAGAAGACGCAGCTTTACGCTTTTTTCCGGGACGTTTTTGCAAGATCCAGTCGGTTTCTCGACCTAGCTCTTCTTCATCTGTTTCGTAGATATTTTTAACAGATTCAATAGACATAACGTCGCTGTTTGACTTTTCCTTGGTTTTCAGTTTTTCCAGTTCTTTTTTAAGATCGCTTCCATTTTGGTTAGCCTAGTACGAAGTTCGGTATTTTCGTCTTTCAGGCTATTTATTTTCGCTGAAGTCCATTCTTCGCAAGACGACGTTGTTGGTGTCGTTGGACTTCCTTTGTTATTTTCTTGTTTTGGAGATCTAAGTGGTGGGGATCTCGAAACCCGTGAACTTTTTCCGAACGGGTTGATAAGATGCAATAATTGGCTCGCCCCAGAATCCATCGAGCCGACCTCCGTAGAGGGTGGATTTTCCAGCATAGCTGGTCTGCCACCTGGGGTAATAATTCCATTTGTTTTACTCATTGCATAATTAGTATACACTTCGCGCTCGGTATACGGAGGGTGCATTTTAGTCGCCTCTTACGACAGGCATGCATACCTCGGGTATATTCTAACCCCTACCCGAAGGGGTAAGAAAACCTTACATGAATGCAGACTGCCATATGCTACTCTGGTGTATAGCATTTACATTCGTCATTATGTCACCGTACACATCGCGCAATATTCTTATAGGGTAGTATGTCTTGGTTACATTTTGAAGTTCTAGCGCCGTCCATATAAGACAACTGGGAACTTCAGCAAAATATTTTCCTAAATATTATAGATGAACTTTGTATCGCTTCGCATTTCGACTTGCCTCCCACAAAACCACATTGGCTGCCATGGTGTTTAATAACATTTCGTTCTAGACTGAATAAAACTCGATCATGTAATTATTTTGATGGTATGCAACAATATACAGAGGAATAAGAAAGCTCATTCTCCACTGGTTAAGTATTCAGTTAGTCTGACATTGCAGCGAATGTGGACCCTGGATATTCTTTCAACTCTTTGCCCTCTTCGGCTTCCCTAAAATCTGTCATTTCCTCTTCGAGCGCTACAGCTTTTTTTAACCGTCAGCAAGTCTTCGGATGTGGGAATCCGCTCATGCATTCGGGCTTAGGGTAGTCAATTAAGTGTGAATGCGCTTCAGATTCAACTTAGACATTAAACTGCCATAAGGACCATAAGGTACAATATGGCATGGTACAGGTAATATGAGCCCTAACTGAAGTACGCTGTGTGACCGATATCTTTTCATTTCGAATCAAAATCTCATAATTTTGAGGTACACTGACAAACATACTCCTATTAGCCATAACAACATCTGCAGCATTTCTGCATCCATTTATTGTGATCGTTGGAGGTAAAATTTCAAAAAGACCCTCAATGCCGAGTAAGCAGATCATCGCTCTGATCTTTAGTTTCCCCATCACAATTAAATCATGCAGATTCATTTATTATCTGCTGATTTGACTTTCGAAGTGGAGTTCCACAAGGCAGTACTCTTAGGCCAATATTGTTCTTATCGCTGACTTTAAATGATTTAACAATGAGAAGTGGAAGAACTCGACAAATACTTTTAAATACTTTTCGTACATGAGTTCCCTTCCTCATAGATTAATGTATCTCCGCCTAATAACACAGGGTACTGCGAGATATGCTGACATTCAGAGGCTGCAAATAAGATGTTGAATTTATCAATTTTAACGCAACTTGTGCGTTTAAGTAAGAGTTTTTAGCAAAGTATCTTAAAAAAACCACATCCAATACCAACCGATTCTTAAATTGAACCAGTCTGTGTGACTATAGGGTACATCATCAACAGATATAAATTTCTTAATTGTTCCAAAAACTTCCGATTATGGGTATCTTGGTGTTGACCGCAAATGTACAAATTTTGGTAAAGGTCGTGAAGGACGAATCATTAAAAGTTCTCACCCCTATTACGCCAAAGTGTCCAAGGCTTATTAGGCATATACTGTGATCATCATCAGGATTCACCACAACTGAAAATGAGTTGGATGGTCATTACTAAGTGTCACTGGGTTGCATTTAAAATAAATTTAAACACGAAAATCTAGTATAGACTAGTCTCTCCTCTTATTGTGTTATTCGTCTTGTCAATTTGTGCACAGAGTTTACCTTTTTTTTGCCGCCTTTGAATGATGAGTGAATGGGTCTTTAAAGGCAGTCAGTTTTACTCTCAGAGGTTTGCCAGTACAATTTGTGCTGCTGTATTTATTTCTCCGATGTATGATCTGGGAGTCGAACTCTAATCTCTGGTATTGCTACCGACATTTAGAGTTCATAGAATTCAGACACGGTTGCGAATATCTGCAGTCTTCATTAATTTTTATTATGCATTATCGAAGAAGTCAACATGTCTACAAAGAAAATACTATCTCGCTTATAATATGCATAACAACACTGTATCCACATCTGGGAGTATGGTTTTTACGACAAAGAAGTACCTAGAAAACAAACAAAGAAGGTGATTTGTAGCCCCAACTTTCAAAATATTTACTAATACAGCACTGATTAATGTTATTTGACAGCCCCGGCTTCAAAGTATGTAATTAACAAATTTTCCAACCTCGGAGTAAGTGTGACTTCTAAAAATGACACTTTAATCTGTTCAAAACTCCTGATTGTCCTCAAATTCCAGCCATTTGGTAGAGATGTCAAAGAATACTGAATCCCCTGTTCCAAGTTCAAATGATCTTGAAAAGCAAAACTCTTGTTTCAGATAACTACTCGTATTAGGGTAAGAAAAGCTCTTACTCAAACTACTCGTATATCTGATCTACTGTTGTACGAGTATAATAAAGGCAATTGGGCCAAGATTTCTGTCCCAAAATCGATTTTGGTAGTAACAATGAGTCAAAGGGTTCATCGAGATTGTTTTTTTTTTCATACGTAAATACGAGTATGTGCAAAGGACGAGCAATCTTTTTCAGATACTTGAAATATGGAATCGGATTTTTGATGACACTTTTTGCTGCCCCGGTCAACCCCGGACAGATTTATTAAGGCTTATTGCAAGCATATTCCCAAAACTAACAATCTCACTTAAAATAAAATGTAAAGAAAATTAGGACGTGAGGCATAGGTGGAAATAAGAATGTTTTTGAGGGAGAGTTTGCTGAGGTTTGCAAGAGAGGCAGAATATATTGACTCTAGGTGTCCGTAATTCGTTCTGTGAAGATTGAGCCGGAAAAATGGCACAGACCTAAGATTACGTGGGTTGGTGTTAAAAGAAATAAGTTGAAGTAAAGAAGGACAATCGATATTACCAACAAAAATTTGATGAATATCGGCAACTTTTCGGCATATAGAAAGGGGTTGTAAATTTATAAGTTTCAGTCGATCAGTGTATGGTGGTAAGTTTTGGCTATCATCCCAGGGGAGACCACGTAAAGCAAATCGTCGTAAAAACCTACGTTGAACAGCTTCTATGCTGACTATGTGAGTACTGTACCAAACTTGGCTTGCATATCCAAGAAGAGGCCTAACAAAGCTTATGTAAAGGGATTTGGTAACATAAGGATTGTAAAACTCCTTAGACCAGCGCTTGATGAAGTCAAGGGCGCAGTTGAGTTTTTTTTAACATATTATCAATGTGAGAGTGGAAATTGAGTTCCTTATCACAGATACCACCTAAGTCACGCAACTCATTCACTAAGGGAACATTCAAATTAAAGATTTGATAGAAGCGAGGTGAAGTAGCCTGGCATTTATTGACGTTAAGCTTAAGGAAATTCTTCTGATACCAAGTACAAAATCTGTCTCGATCTTACTGCACTGGTAATCTGTCTGAGGAAGACGATATATATCTAAAGATTTTAATATCATCTGCGTAAACAGATATGTATGAGTTTTTAAAGATGCCATAAACATCATTAATGGTCAGAATTAATAATAATTACCAAGGTGGGTGCCTTGAGGGGCACCAGAGGAGACTTTCATTGGGACAGAAACCAACCTAAATAGAATATATAATAGTAATATCGTTCATTTAAATAGTATTGAACCAATTTTAAATGGAAAGGAAGAGCCTTTAATTTTATAAGGATTATATCATGAGAAATTCTATTAAAGACTTTGCTGAAATCGGTGCACATAAAGTGCTTGGTATGAATTCCGTTAAGTTAGTGGTTGTAGGTTTAGATGGAAAAGCATTATGTCATTCATAATGCTCTCGAAACGCTTAGGTATGCATGACAGCTTAGCAATTGGTCGATAGTTGGATATATCGTCTTTTTAACCTTTGCCCTACATGGCAATAATAAAAGAATTTTTCCAGGATGGGGGAAATAATCTCTAGTTGTAAGCGGTTGGGCTGGGTGCATTTCACATTTCTTTCAAAAATGCAGGGGCAAGATCATCAGGGCCAGCAGAATAATCATCTTTGAGGTTTATTATTTTATCTTTAACCTGCCCTAAAGTTATAGACATAGATTCCAAAGTTGTTTGTGTTTGTGGGCAGCTATTTAAGTAGGAAAAGTAAGAGTGGTCTGACTCTTGGGAATGGATGGCGAACGCTAGGCTACAAAAAATTGCGAAGAGATTTCTAATAATTTAGGGATCGCCCGAGGACTTATCAATAAAATTCAGAGTTGATGGGTAGATATCTCATTTACTTTTAGTTTTGATGAACTGAAAGAATCGTTTGGGGGTCGGAAATGAATGTGTGATCCATTCGGTTTAAATAGTTGTCATAGAGAGTTTGGCAAAGTATAGAGATTTTATTTGGGCAGACTGGTAGTAGAAGAATCGGTATCGAAACGCGATTTTAAGTAAGTATACCAGAGCTTGTTACGAAGAGAGCAGGGAATGGTTTGAAAATTGTCTCCATATCGATAGAACAGAAGAAACGTGTAATTTACCAAGTATATCAAAGTGATCAAGATGAAGACCAAGGTAATCAATAACTTAGTGTTCGACATTCACAAAAAAAAAAAACAGAAACTAATTTCTGTCGCAAGTCCACTGCGAGTCAAAAGAATAAAAGAAAGCATTTCTACTCCACAAAAGGGTCCTATCAAGCAAAATAGCGATAATGCATCGGCTTTGTTTATAGAGTTTTTTATGTCAAAAGGAAAATATAAGATTTTGAGAAGTTCCCTGATAAAACACGGCATAGGTGTTCTTCCATCCTTCAGAATTACAACAGTTTCCAAGAAAGAGGCAGTTCCTGGAAATTACGAAATCACGGAAATATCAGTTAGAGTGGAACTTCAAGTCGCGTTGAAAAAAACTGTAAGTCGGCTTTTACAAAGAAAAATTGAAGGGGGAATTAATTGCACTTCCAAGAATTCTTACATTACAAAGTAACAGGGCGATGATGGATAATTTGGGCAAGGTGCTTATAAGCAAAAAATAAATACACCAGATGGTGAAATTGATGCAAACATGTTTATGGTCTCAGTTGTTGCAGTGCGGCTTAACGGAGTTCAAATGGTGAACATTGGAGTAACCTAGTCCATTTTTGCCGACCCATAATGTTCCAATATGCAAAGGAAACTGGAGAGCTCATAAAAAGTACAGTCAACGATATCAAATTGTTACTCTTCACCGCACAGTATACATATAAAGCTGATAACGAAATAGGGATAGTTGTCAACCACCAGTTTTTTTAAACTCTGATTGAAGAAAAAGTTCTGAATGAAATAACAGATAGAAAGTCAACGCGAGCATGGCCCATATGCAAAAGAACACAAAAAACTTCAATCAAATGATGACGAACATAACTACGAATATGGGATCTCTCCATCACATGCAAGAATCGGGTGCATGGAATTTATTTTGAAACTTGCATATACATTTGGACAAGAGTGAGAGGATGATGAATAAAGAAGAAAACAAGAGATACAAAAGCATTTTCGCAATGAGATTGGGCACGATGTGGATAGACCAAAAACTAGGATTTGGAAATACCAATGATGGAACTGGGGACAATAGAGAGGTAATAACTTAGCTTGAACTACAATAATACTTAATGTTTTGAATTTTAGGGAAAAGGTTAACACTGTCAAGTTTGGGGAGTATGCCAAGAGAACAGCAGAGTTATTAAAGCAGAAATATGCCGAAAAACAACTCACACTTACTTTTCATAAAATTTCGTCTCATAGTCAAAATATAATCGAGTATCAGACATTACCACAATTTTCAGAAGAATCTCAGGAATCCAAAAATAAAGATTACAAGAAATATAGATATCAAAATAGGTGCAAGGTTTCAAGGATGCGGCAGAATGAAGGGTTTTTCAACATGCTTGTAGCTTATTCGGACCCACTCATTCCTTCGTTAAGGCATGTCAGAACCGCAAAAGATCTCAAAGTACAATATTCTCCAGAAAGGGAATGATTCATAAACAAGGACCTTGGATGTTGAGCGATGTTGAGCATCCAGCGGCAAATAAGGAAGGGTTTTCTTTATCTCACCGTGAAGTGTGATCAAAAATGGATTCATTACAGCAACTCAAAGAGAAGAAAATTATGGGGACTGCTTCTACGAGGCGGAAAAAACGGTCACAATACGAGCAGAGGCACGAAAAAGTGATTCTACAGCATGCCAACGCTAGGCCTCACGTTGCCAAACCCGTTAAAACCTACCTGAAAATGCTCAAATGGGAAGTCCTACCTCACCCGCCATATTCCCCAGATATTGCGCCGTGCCGTCCTATTATTACTTGTTCCGTTCGATGGCTCATGGTCTGGCTGATCAGCAATTTCACTCATATGAAGACATCAAAAAATGGCTTGATTCGTGGTTAGCTTCAAAAGATGAACACTTTTACCATAACGGTATTCGAGCTCTGCCAGAAAAATGGGAAAACTTTTAGCTAATGATGGGCAATACTTTGAATGATTCACTTGTAACTATTTTTTGACAATAAAGTTGCATTTTCATCAAAAAACAGCGAAAATTAAAGCATTTAGAAAATTGTTCGTTCACTTTAATTCACCACTGTTTTACTCGGATCGCCTTTTAGACAACCTGTTATTACTTCAATTATGGACTTTTAAATATTTTTAAAGTGATGCTTTGATATTTTTAAATATGATGCTGATTAACTGTGGTGAAAAAGTACTATTTCAGCAGAAGTTTCAGAAACACCCTGTGAATATTTTTTTCTCAAAATTCTCTACTTTCATAGCCTTGGGGATTTCCTTCATTCAGAAAGAAAAACTGCCACGATACCTTTATTCATTTAAGAGTTATGATTTTTGCAAGAAAAAAAGTCAAATTGAGCCACTTAGCCCGACGGCGTGGGCGGCGGGTGCTTCATTTCACATAAATCATCAAAAATTGATGTCATAGTACCATTAAGGATCCAACAAATTCTTGACTTCATAGCGATAAACCTTATTAATGGAAATATAGAATACAAAATATGTCTTATATTGTATGCAGCGCTACCGACTAATCGATGTGGAGATGGCAAGGCCAAGTATGAAACTGTGATTGGTACATACCTACTCTATGTGCATATATTGTACAATACATAACTACGAGTTAACTAAAGATATTGCGCCTCCAATAATATGAACTCCTAAGCCACAAACACAAAGCTGAAGATGAACTGGTACCACCGATATTCTTTTCACTAAGACGAGTTGTTTGCAGAGGCATTCTAAAGCGTGAGATACTTTCATCAGTGGTTCGTCAGTTATATTAAAGGATCCTTATAAATAAATAGTTGCATTATAAAATAAGGTGCAAGCTGAAGTGTGTACATAGAAAGTTGAAAGGCAGTGAATAACAGATCATACGTAATGTTATGGACCTAGAGCTGTTTCGGCGACCCTTCTGCTCTTAATCTCTGTGACCTTATTTTAAAATTACAATGCAATAAAATTTCACTGGGAATCCACGAAGCAGGAGCCAGGTCTCATTGTCTCCAATGGACAGAAGCGATATTGTTATACACACTCGAAAGTGTGTGGATAAGATTTAAAGCGGAAATGAACTGTCGCAACTATGAATCTCTTTTGAAGATGGCGGTTATGGACTTTATTTGCTCAATATTCATACGTTTTCATATAAAGAAAGTCTCTTGGTGGAGGTCTGAAGAAACAGTCACAGATGGCCAACTATATTTCTACTCGTGTTCCCATGAACAGATAAAATCTATTCCTTAACTGGTTTCTAGATCACACATGAACTCACCACTCAGTGAAACTTCTCACGTGTGTACGACAAGTACTGTCGTCCATTAAATTCACAACGCAACAGAACAATGCGGAAAACATTTAATATTCCATCGCTCACACTTGGTGAATGACTTATGCATGTATGAGCACTTCACCTCCAATGACACACAGAGAGCAACTGGACAACAAAGACCTCGTCGCGCCATTAGAACCGCGCACGGCTATTAGAACAAACAGTCAATCCAGGTAAATGGTACCATATGCTGGCAAGCACCTGAATTTACGCCTTCTTAGTATCATACTAAATGACAGAACAACAACAACAAAAAGTCTTAAAGTAGTTCACTGGTGAAGTCGAGTCGACTCAATTAGTCATGGATTGCAGTCGAAGCTACGAATAGCTTCTCATAAATAGTTCGTGCAACAAGTAAGCCAAACTTGTGCACACCGATATCTAGTTTTATGATTACTTTGAGTCTTGTAAGCTGGTGTTCAGGGTGCTTACTCGGTTATGGTTCTGTAATCGATTTGCGATGCAAGGTGCCTTGTAAGCTGTTACTATGGTGTATGAATCTAAATTCACTGGCATATGACAGCAAGTGATCATTAGAACCATCTACACAAAGTAAGATCTTCCGTGTTCGTAATGATCTCAGGGAGAGAAACTAAACTGGTTACATGATACATGAGTAGCTAGGTGCTCTATTTGATTAATGACTCAACTGGAGGAACCATGTCTTGTAGAGATAATTGAAACAACGATTTGGCTTTGATTGTTAGTTAATTGTGGGATCGGCGACAGCAAATATTTCACTGCACTACACATGAAAATTGAACTTTGTACTGAGTCGATGGAAATAAAATGGCTACAACTTTGCCACATTGGGGATTTATTTACAGTAGGCATAAAGAAGATCAAGCAACATGGTGCAACAACCTACAACCTACTATCGGGGAACAATGTATGTTCACCATCATGTCGACTGGTCGCAACCAAATTCACAGAAGGATTGGCTTAAAAGTTTAACTATTTATAGCACTATTGAACTATTTAAGCGCTGTATTGAAGAACGAGAGGTGTTTGTGCGCTCTACGAGCAACGGAGGAGGAAAAACATCAGTTTTTCAGTAAAAAGCGAAAGAGCATGGTAAGCCTGTAATCGAAAAAATGGTCTCTCCACGAATAACATTCAGAAATTTTACCAAAAAACATTTAAAGCTAGCAAAAACCGAGCAGAAAGCTGTGGATTTGAACAAGCTAATTAAATTGTAGTTCTTCCACCTGACCAAAATAATATAAAGATAGCAATATCTGCTGAGATGTCTTATTAGAGCTCATACACTAATTCATTTCCACGATTTCGTTGGAGCAAAGTATGCCTCATCCATAAAAAAGGAGACTCCCTCTACTATGCTATTAATAGCGTCAGTCTTCTGAACATAAGGACGAAGGTCTTATCTACCCATTTGCAGATCCTAGAAAAAAAACCAACACGATACTCACCACCTCTTTATCCTGATTTCAAAGCCGTGTCTGGCAACATCTGCCGTGGTGTGCGACACAGAACCATGTCTAGTTTTTGCTTCACTGCCAAATTCTTCATGTTTTGGTGAATCCCGATGGAGAACGCTCGCTGCTGAGTAAAGTCTGGAAACCATCTCAATGAGACCTTTGATGTCAAAATAGGGCTTAAACAAAGTGAAGCGCTGTCATGTAACACAGCAACAAGTGCGACTCTACTACTATGTTCCCATGTTTGTCTTTACAGGCTTTGTGCTCGTGGCATGTTTTTTATATTTCCTTAAAACTTTCAAATATAATTCCTCGAGTAGTACCTCTAAGTTGCCTTGACAGTGCGCTTCTTATGCTACTTCTTTTTCCTACTGGGAGCCCGGTATTCGCATCTCCTCTTCTGCTCGTAGAGCTCGTCCTTCTATGCAGTACCGCTTTTTATGCCTCTTTCTTAGCTACATGCACTTGTCGGCACTCGTCATTTAGCCAGGGATTTCGTTGTGCTGGCCAAGTGAAATCCAGTGCATCAGAGGCGGCATTTCTGATGGCTTTTTGACAATGTTGCCACTTTTATTCAATGCTCGTGGCCGGCGACATAGAACCCCTTAAGAGATTAAGGGAGACTCGATCGGAAAAGGATTTGGCGATCTCTTACGATTGTAGTCGTGCGACGTCAAATGTTCTCACAATATCCTGGCTACAGCAAGGTAATGGTTCGGACATCCATCATACTGGATCGTACGTCGATCGCAATGTCGTCAATCTAGTTGTGTAGTACGGGTGCGGGAACCGTGTTTTAGCTACCGCGAGCAAAGTCGATTAGTCTGAAAAATACAATGGAGGTGGTGTCGTACAGGCTACGCTTTCCGAGAATACTACAGTTGCGTGTACACTACGCCCAAAAAATCCTCCCTCCCTTATCCATCTGTTGTCTGTTAACTTCTTCTTTTCTCCTCCTCCCTTCTGGTGTTGTTCCTTCTTTTCTTTCTTCCCGTCATACCCAGGATGCCACGTTACAGGTGGGATTCACTGGATCAGTTGGATCCAGTTCCCTTTCTCGACCAGACCGAGCCAGGCGGACGGCCTGGAGACTCCAGAGGACTGACGGTCTACCCTTTTCATGCCCCGAGAAGTCAACACACATAGAAATGCTCGCAAACCCAACCTACATTCACATTGTTTGCAAAAGGAAAAAGTGTAAAGAATCCCCTATCCCCACGAAAAAGCTGTGGAGCAGATATGATAAACTCGTAAGCGCGATTGCAATGGGGATAACAGGGTGTGTGGCTTGATGAAGTTTACAATTTGATTAACCAGAGTCTTCTCGAAGATATTTAATAAACATTGTAAGATGCTCATAGGTCGAAAGGCAGTTGACGAAGAAGGTTGGGACTTTTTCGGAACGGGTATGATGGTGGCCAACTTTCAAAAATCAGAAATAGGGGAAGTAGTTATGAAAAAAAATAAAATAAACATATTACTAAGACCGTCCATATCAGGGATACTATATACTACTCGTATTATTTTCTATCCATCTCCTTTAGAGATTCGTTCAGGACCTCCATTTATAATTATTCGTGATTTAATAGCTTGGTGGACTTCATGCGTGAACCACACCATATGCATTTAATATTTCGTATTGCGACAATTTTCAAGGGAGCATGTCTATGTAGGTCTAATATTAATGCTGGCAGAAGAGTTATTTTATCATTTACTATTTGGCCATTTTTATCAAGTTGGCCAAGGTAAGTGGCCAACATTATCATTATCTATGATTGAAAAGTCTATGAATTCAAATGATGTCGAAGAAGTGGGGCTTAAATCATGGACTGACACACCAGCTAAATATAATTGATCTAGAAGCAAAGCATTAGACGGGTTTGAAATCACAACAACATCAAGAAGGCTTAAAGGGTTATTAGTTAAAAGCGGATAGCAAATGAGTTCACTACCGATAGTCCTGAGTCAGCCGTAAAATCAATCAAACAATTGGCGAGCTTTATTGTCGCTTTTTAAAAGATTTGCATTTAGAAGATCATCAGATCTAAAATCTGGCTTTGAAATGGATCACAGCCAGGTGATAGCTAATCAAAACCCCAATTAAGAAGACCATGCTTAAATTAGACATGATGCAGGTACCTATAACCTACTTTAGGAATATGAGAACGATATCATTATCAGCCCTATCCGTTCGAAATGAACCACTTACTTGTCGGTAACGCAGGACGGTATTCCACTAAACGCACGAATCGAATGTTCTCATAAAAATGCTTCACTTCCCTAGAATCTCTTGTTTCCGAGTCAAAATTGAAATAAAGTGCTGCACTATCCAAATTTGTTTTTCTTTCTACACAAATTACATAGTTGAAATGACACTTAAATTTCCAAACGGGTGACGTTTAAATCTTCGAAACTGTGAAATAGAAAACGGTAAGGCAGTTCACCCGCCGTATAACAGAATACCGATTCGAAGTGAAAGTGAATCGAATAGGTGAAGGGAACGTTCAATCCGCACGTATAGCATAATAAGGGTGTATGTTGTAAAGAGTTGCTCAGCTTTCATTACTCCTCAGAAAATTACCTGGCTTAGCTCTACAACTCCGTATACTTAAACATGAGCTCCAAACACGAGGGAGTAGTTCTTACAAGATAACGCATTCTTTCGACATATAATATGTTCAAATGTCTTGACAAGAATGTAAAAATGGATAGTAAAAACTATCTCTTCTCTGCACCATAACAAAAAACTTGATTCATACCGATCCTCTTCATCGTAGGAAGTGCGAACGAAGTGGAAGTTGCCAAAGGATACAAAACAAACTAGATCATCTTTTATGAAGTTTTCTTTTTTTTTAACTTAACATTCTTAAAATGCTGTAGCACGTGTTAAGTTTTTCGGAAAATTGGATAGAGAGAAACAGAAAGATGTTTGGGCTCAGTGATTATTTCGCTCCATGGGTGGCATCCAACATTTAATGGGGAGACGTATTAGTATAAGTTGACATGATGTTGTATTTAGGCAACCGAGATTTTAGTTGCCTGAATAAAAGTCTTTCGGTCACGGCTGGTATTGAACTCCGAACCATCCGATTGGGAAGCCAATACACTACCACTTGATCCATGGCGACCCACATGAAGTTATATATCCTTAATACCTTAAAAGCTTTCGTCGTCCTCGTCTAGGTAAATTCCGGTACAAAGATCAAGTACTCATTAATACAAGTCAATGAACTTTAACAATCTGAACTACTCCATTTCTAAAGTAAGTGAAACATAACATAACGTAACCAATCGACCAGTCAAAGTCATATTAGACACGTAATATCAGGCATAACTGTCTACATTATTTTTCAGTGTTTTGATTTTTTTTTTTGCTGAAGCCCAAATGGGTCAAAAGTATTGGCATACTTCCACTGCTGTATGTATGCATATCGAGTTTGTTTTTTACTTTTGCTTTCGAATAATACCACAAATCCGTACGAGTCAACACATGGATATACGAGTATGCACACCTTCTACGCAACTATATGCTGAAACTGTGACAATGTCATTGACAGTAGTCAAACTAGTATCTTAGTTAGCAAACTAATATCTGACTAAACTACCAATTTTCGCGGATAAGGTCATCGGCTTTTTGTCGATTACTCCTTGCCATTCATATGCAGATATCTGTATTCGATTTAAGAGTATCTATTAAAAGATACATCATGTTCCGATTTGTAGATTTTGCACTTAATAGCTGAAAATCAGCTTCAGGCAAAATAAATCGATAGATTGAGTCACACAGGTATGAAGTATGAATAAATCGATCAGTGGGAATGTACAGAGTCAAAATACTTTTACTATTACGAGTACATAACTGGCATTTCACAGTGTGTGATGGTAAGAGATGAATACCCGCATAACGAGGCAATTAAATTCAGTTGATCAATATGTAGACCCTCCACAAGAGCTCCTCTCAGCACTCTCAATACCCTGAATGCCCTCAATGCCATAAAGTGCCTCATTAATGACTATTTTGACTATTTCCAAACGATAGTTCGTAGCCGTAAGTGCGATATTGACAACTTCAAGTGAAACATCCGTAACGAGTGTGATTGTACTCGACATCATTAAGAACCAATTCCGAATTTGAGGAAAATTCAACCAAATCCACTTTGATTGATGCTCTTGCGAAATATGAAAGTACGATATAATATCTTGACAGCTTTGCCAATCTAGTGGCAGAGAGTTAGATTTGATTAATCCCTGCTTATGTTACGTGAAAAAGTCAAATAAATTCATTAAGCCAATCTCCACAGTTTCAAGAGTGTTGCATAATTTTCTATTATCATCGAGGAGACATTAGCCACAAAGCATCTCCAAGATCGAGATTCGACCAAATCACACACCGAGTAATCATCAATCACTTGTTGTTAATTAATTTACGATTCATCCACAATTCGGTTACGACTTTAGTACATTCGTGATAAGATTTCGAGTCGACTTTAATCTACTGAAACAAACGTTCGCAGTCTGGGGTCTGTCTATTTGTCTGGTTCCGAAAACACTTGACTCTAGATGTTTTCAAGTTGTGATCTCTGTTTGGAGCTAACCTGCTAATGGATTGATTCAGTGAAAGTGATAATTTTATGGTCAAGAGGGGATTGGGAGAGCAACGGCAGCGGTACCATGTTCCGGAGTGATGGCAGATACTTCGAGCCAGGTAGTGGGGTGCGAAATGCCGGAAAGACATTCAATCTAAAGTCAACACGAAAGATACGAATAGGAGGCTTTTAGTACTGATGCTGGTGCTGCATGCCGATGATGATGATAATGATGATGATGATGGTGATGATGATGATGATGTAGATGATGTCCAGAGGCGGGCTGAAGGGACTTGAGACTTATGTGTGGTTATGTCAGTATATGAGATGTACACACGGAACAAGTTGTTGGGGCAGGTTGCCACTACCACTGTTGTTGGTACAAATTATGACGCTACTGCTGTGACGATTAATTTAAAAAAAAAGAAACGCAGAAAATACTCTCTCGGCATATTAAGATGCTTGGGCGGTGCTATAAAACCTACTAGTGACTTTTCTTATCGCACAAGTCGTAAATTTCTGCTCATTTGAAGTTAATTTGTTGTCAAAGCTGTATGCTAGATTTTTTTGCTTTTCCTTTTTTTGGAATTTTTTTATTGAGTCGATTATGCAAGTAATTTGTGATCGTGAAGTCGGTTTTTATCTTTTGGTGTTCCACTCTAATGTGCTATTAAGGGATTTTGTTTGCTTCAAATTGCTAGATACGATTTCTATTTTATTATTTAATATTTGTACATGTCGCTGTTACATCATAATCGGGGCAAGATTCGTTAAAGATGGAAAAGGCGGTAAAATCTTACGACTGCAGTGGTAGAGACCCCATGTATTGAAATTGTGGTAATTTATGGATTTAGAGGAGTCATTTGGGCAGTTTGGCGACCTATTTGTGAACATTGAATTGGGAATACAGTGATAAATATGGTACCAAACTGATGGCTATGATTAAGTGGCACTTAACAAATCAATGTTCTTGTCATTAATGGGAATTTAAAAAAAGAACAACTTTTTCACCACGATACATAGAGAAGCCTCTAGAAGCATGGTTTGCTTTTGGGTCATACTCTTCTCATAGCATACTTTAGTCTCATAGTATATGTTGTTGACTGGTGAAACACTCTCGAACCATGCGTTTAAGCTTTACGGTCTGCATCCAGTTCTTTGCGAAATAATTGAGGTGCCCATACGGTTTGCTACGAGTGATATTTATTATGTTATTTGGCGGCTAGGTATAGGTTCATCCGCTTTGTAAATCGGGCATTAAGAGCTTTAGGTCACTCTGGGTTTTCTATGCCTGCGTGGTGCGGTCGAAGCGTATATCTAATTAAAACTTCGTAGCTACAATATTCCTAAATAGGTTTTAGTTTACTTACTCGTAATTTACAATCTATGAAAAAGGACGATATCAGACGAAGATCTTACAGCTGTTAGCAAGTCTCCCTACTTCCCACTGCCTAGTTGTGTTGTCTGGGAACTTCTTCAGGATTTGAATCGGAATAAGCCAAAGGAGAATGCAAGTTGTACGAAAGAGCTTCTCTTTTTCAAGGCAGGTGACAGGTGATAGGAGCCCATGTTGCGAATATCAAACTGTGTAGATAATTTCCGTCTCCTGCAAAAATTATATTGCCATAAAACCGTCATGACCTTTTTTTCTGTCGGAACAGAGACTCAGTAGTCCATTGTACTCCTAAGATATTCGATTTCCTAAAATTTCTCAGTATTTCAAAAGAAGATTATTAAACGCTTGAGTGATAAATTGCCTTCAGTACCAGTCAGTACCAGTACCCACCACATCAGTGTCATCATCACATTTATAGAAAGTGTTGCAGGATGCCAAGTTTACTCTTACTTAGCAAAAGCGTAGGGCCTCATCAGGATACCAGTAAGCATTCTGAAGTCATTTTTACTGAAGGACGTCCGGAAGACATCGGGAACCATTCACTTCATGCCATCTGCAGTTATGCTTATATGAAACGCAGCTGTCAGTGCAAGCTCTAACCGGATACGCAGAATAAAATTTAGTCAATTCATCCCACCGACAGTGTTCACAATTCAGCGTACCAACTGTTTTCAGTGAAGTCTTGCATTTTCGAACTAACTAGGAAGTCGTGAGGGGGTTCAGAAATATTTTAATCGCAGTCTGCATATTGCTCCGCTATCCATAAAGACACCAGCGCCGCATCCTAAGTCGGTTTTTGAGTCATCTGTGAAGACCCAAATACTTATACATTGCATTTCTGACTCAGATTCTGACCAAAACTAATAGGTGTTATGGTGTCATTGCATCAGGCAACATGTTCATAACACCAGAGATAAAAGTCAGTTGACACAAGGTCATCAAAACTCCAGTATGTGTTGTACCAAAGGCTAACTCTCTTTAAACGGAAGATGGTTTTAAGAGTGCAGCCGATGGTATGAATATCAAGTGAAGGGAGATTCGTCAGGGCATCTAAAGCAGAGCCAGACGTGCTAGGAAAAGCCGTGCAGCGAAGATTTTTTTTTTTTTTTTTTTATAATTTACGCGCGCCTAAGGGGTTGATACCCTTTTACTGTTGCCAGGGCGCGGGCGGAAAGATAGAAGGAGGAGAAAGGAAAATTGTTTTTGTAGTGGTTTGAAACTCAGGTGTGTTTGGTTTCTATGTTTGCTCTCCAGGGGTGGGAGTCCGAATAGGACGGAGAGTTTTTCTTCACTCAGAGTGATTCGAGATATAATTCCCAGTATTTATTTCATTGCTTGAAACTCTTATAACAGCCAAATCTACGTGTCAGTGTTATGCCTTCACACGCAGAATTTTTTTGTCCGAGTTCCAATTATACAATGAAAAACTGATTTTGCCATGGGCAGGATTCGAACCTGGACCCTCCGAGTGAGAAGTGTTTGCTACTACCACTACACCACGGCCACCCCCTAGACGCGAAGATAGACGATTCTTTAGAGTCCTGTTCTACCAGACAAACGTCGTCCATGTCTTTCCTAAAGCTACTTTACACTGTCAGAAGGCGGACAGCGCCCTTTAGGCTTTCGACCTGATATGTTTAGTCTAAAGAAGTTCGTTATTCAGGATAGCTTAGCCTCTTTGGAAAAACGAAGATGCACTAGATCAGTCCAATGAGTCAGCTTTCCCCTTATCGTAAAGACAAGAACCTCAGCTTCAATGGGATTGACTGCTTGTCCAATTATAGTCAGTCATCGATAACATCTGAGGCTATCTGATCAGACAAGCACTGACCTCAATGTTGATGAAAATACATAGTCGAACGTACTTCTTTTTGGGTACTAAATTATGACTATTCGATTTTGAAGCAAGAATGTCTTCTACTGGTATAAAAAAAAATTTGCTCCATCAGTGAGGGACAGCCAGTTAAAAGCTACTGTATGAAGAGAATATCCACAGATTCGCGACGTTTTTCCAAAGATAGTAGACCCAGCAATTAGAATTGGCCAGCAAATGGGAGCTTGTGCATAGTGACGTGGAATATGGTTTCCATAGCAATGAGACCATACCTGGCTAGCATATTCGAACAGTGGCCTAACAGTAGGATTTGAATCAAGAAATCAGACCAAGTTGAAAACCAGGTGCAATGAGTTTGAAAATAATTAATAGTCAATAGTAATCACATCCACTTCTTTCCTTTGCTCTAGGGCACACAATGTACTAGAAGCGAACTCAATAAGATTGATAGGGGTTGATCTACCACCAATAAAAGAACATTGCACCATATATATATGATGCTCTCAAAGATCTTGAGAATGCAGGATAAATTAGAAATGGGTCGGTAGTTGGTAATATCCTGTTTGAGTATTTTTTTATGAGTAGATATTATATTAACCGCAATGGTTAGTTTAAAAAATTCCCTGCAGCTCTGACTTATATTAATGCCTCATTAACGATGAAACTTAGAAGATCTTTGTCCTGTACTATTGGTATTCCATTTAGACCGTTTGAGTGTTGTCTGATTAATGCGGAGTATAGAATTATGATCGCAATGAATATAATGATATCTCACTGGCCAGGTATTATCTTTCAGCAGGTCGCTGCTTGCAAAAATTGTGTCGCTACCACACAGGTTTTGAAAAAAGCTTTCTCCACCTCCTCTCTTGTTCTCAGTTTAGGCGAGGTTTTGACGGATCTTTAGTAAAGTTCACACTTTGTAGCTAATTCGGTAATTTGGTGTGACAATCGCCTATGCATATCTGTTAGAGAGGACTGTGTGCACTATTTGGTCTTTAACTTTCTCAAGAAGAATTAACTGGAAGTTCTGACTATAGTCTCATACATTGTTATAATAATACACAGAATAATAAACTATAAGCTAATACATAGACAAATATATGCCACTTCTATTCATTTCGTAGTAAATCGCTGCAGCAACCAGATCTCAGTAGTAGATCTGTGAAAGTGATTTTGGCATAATAAGACAAGCTTTTGACTTTCGAATCGCTTATCGTGGAGTTGTTTGCTCAAGTCAGACGGATGGCTGTTATCATTTATAACACACCTTTAATTTGAAGCTGCATTTTTCTATCACAAAAGAGTTAATTTCTTGCAAATTAAGCTATAATATGCTAATTCCAATGTGGGTTATCGTCATTGCAATTTCCCTAGCTGTTTCTGACCATTCTTGTGTATGGCTCGGGTCCATTTTGGTGGGGCTTTGTGCCGTGAAAGCGACAGCTCTCAAATTCAAGATTCAAATTCAAATAGTATGTAGTGCAGTCCGATTACACTTTTCTTTTTTATTGTTTTTACTGTTTACTGGCTTCCATAAAATCTGGCGGCATATTCCATATATTCAAAATTCCCATTAGCAAGCGTACTTAATTTTAATATGCATCTGTCAGCTATGGATTCTTCTGGAAATTTTTGCTTCGATGTGCCATAATCCTAAAAGTACGATATTATTTCAATTGTCTATTTTTGGCCGTTGCACTTTTTCTATTACTTGTCGTCTGGTTTTTGGTTTGTAAGGGTACATTTTCTAAGTTCCTATGCAATACTGGTACATCTACTGCTACCACAACTAATCTAGTTACAGCTTTGGTACTTCCTGAATGACTCGCCTTTTATCCAGAAATGTCTTCATTCATTATTTATGTTGCGATAGTTTATTGTCTTGACTGATGTGAACATTCCTCCATACTAATTCTCGTATTCGTAATTAGATTTTCCGACATCTCTTGATGCCCTATTTAGAAGTTCATCAAAGTCGCGCTAAAATATCCCTTTTCGTGCACAGTGGGTACTTGTGGTGCATAAGCGATAACAATAAACAGTTCTCGGATCCATTATGAAACCTTTCGAATTAGAGTTTGACCTGAGCCCCACCCAAATAGGCTCTTCAGTTTCCGCGGTTTTCAGGATGACCTTAAGGATGTCGGTACAAACCTTTTGGATGGTTTCTACGACCACAAAACACTTTCATTTCATCGGCAAATGCATTTTCCCGAAAAGGTTAAAGTTGCACCGTGTCAAATCAGGGCGAGTACGGGGAGAGTTAAAATGCTATTTTTTAGCCAACAAATCGGTCACAAGCGTTGATCAATGAGATGGCACATGATCGTGCAACAAACGCTAACTTCCCTCGCCGCGACATTCTGGCCAAATACGATGAACACTATGCACCAAATGCTTTAAAACACCTATACTCGTATATGATAGAATCGTGAAAGCAAATCAATTCGAGTTTTGGATCACTGGCGCCTTCCACTTGGAACTTTGGCGATTGGTTTCTGGATTATAAACCACGTTTCATCACCAATCCCAATGTTATAAAGGATTTTGGATACTGGTCTTATCGTAAACATTTTCAGATGACGCTACCGAAGGTTGCTATGATTCGATCAGTCACAAGTTGCCGGTCATAGGTCTTGTTGGCGGCTGGACCACCGGTAGTCCCTACCAGGACTTAAATCACGGTACCATGGGAGCCAGGAGCCCCCCGGATCTGGGTCCGGGCCTGACTTGAAGAGGTAGGCCCCCTTGTGGGAGTGTCATGGTGGCTGTGGTTTAAACCCAAAGTCGCGGGAAGGGTCTTCCTTTGGTTGACCCAATGTAGAGTTCCAATAAGTACTGCGAGCTGTGACCCTAAAAGCAGTAAGAGGTTTTAGGTCGGCCTCAACTCATACCAAGAGTGGAACTTGTGCCAGCAACACAGTTCCGAATTGGTATCTCAGGAATGCGGCAAAGCGATGGCAAGGCATATCCTTGCACCCATGGATGTATGGGCATCCCGTAAACATAAGTCTATATGACAGGTGGCTTACGTTTAAAAAATTAGACACCATGACCTCTTTGATGAAGTCCTTCGAATGCTGAATTATAAAAAATGTTTGCTCGATGCTCATTTTTGTACCGATGACATTAGTCCAAATGTCATGCAATTTTGACAGAACATCAGTGAAGGATCTATCTTTCCGGCGCATATAATATATACAATAGTTTTATTAGAAATACAAATTCTTTTAAAAGTCACGATTACTTTGGAACTGACTTTGTATAACGGGTTTTAAAATACGAGTGCTCAAAGTCTGACAGTGTATGATGGTCATGTTAGGTTAGGGTTAGGTAAGACTGGCTGTTGGAAATACCAACCCACTTAGGCCTATTGGCCCATTGTGATGCCACGTGGATCTATGATCTTCTTACTACTGGAACCAGTTTGAGCTTATAATAAAGCGTAGGAGACTGTTAACGTCTATTTTTTCTAGATCGTTTAGGTCGTTGTAGAAGAAAGCTCCTAGATGAAGCTTCCTTCTCTGAGAGAGAGCTGGGCATGTGCAGAGTAGGTGGGGGATTGTCTCCTCCTCTTCATCGTCCATGCAGCTTCTACAGAAATCGTTAGTAAAAGCGCCAAGCCTTCTTGCGTGCATGCCTATGAGGCAGTGTCCGGTAATGACACCTATTATGGCGCTGAGATGTTTCCTATCTAAAAGGATCAGACACTTAGATCGACTCAGATCCAGCCTTGGCCAGATCTGTTTGGTCGCTAGACATGTTTGCCCAGCAGTCCACCTAAGGTCCATTCTTTTATTGTCATCTAGCTTTAGTGTTAGTTTGCACGTAGCGATTGGTATACCTATACTACCTTTGTCCGGTAGGATAGGTAGAGGGGTTCCAAATTTGGCGAGTTCATCGGCTCTGCAGTTCCCCGGAATGTCTCTGTGGCCCGGCACCCAACAGAGGTGAATGTTGAACTGCTCTGCCATCTCCATGAGAGATGATCGGCATTCAAGGGCAGTTTTAAAACACAATGAGACCGAGTCCAGGGACTTGATGGCGGCCTGACTATCCGAAAATATGCGGATATCCTTTGCAGATATCACGTTTTTCTTCAGCCAGGACAGAGCTTCTTTAATCGCCAAAATTTCCGCCTGGAACACGCTACAGTGATTTGGAAGGCGGAAAGAGAGGCTTAGATTTAGCTTATCTGAGAAAACACCGCCACCAACTCCGCTGTCGGTTTTAGATCCATCTGTGTAGAGATGGATTGACTTGTCCTCCATGAAAGCATCCTCCTCCCAGAATGATCTAGAGGGGAAGCTTACATGGAAGTTTTTGTCAAACCAAAGTTCAGGTATGGTGTAATCGGTGTTCTCTGTGAGGATTCCTAATGTATTAAGAATGTTGGCGTGGCCAAATGAATTATTTGTCCACTGTTTAGTCGTTTTAAGGCGAATAGGTGCAGTCGCAGCTACTTGCTTGCTAAAAATGTCGAGGGGTTTCAAGTGAAGCAGAATATCTAATGCCGCAGAGGGGGTAGACCGCAAGGCTCCGCTTGTGCATAGACATGCTGTACTTTGGACTCTGCTTAATTTAATGCGGTTGACTGCATTTTCCAAGGCCGTCCATCAGTCAACCACCCCGTAAGTAAGTATCGGTCTTATGACCGAGATGTATAGCCAGTGGGTTATGCGAGGTTGAAGGCTCCATTTGTTCCCAATGGCTTTCTTGCAAGAGAATAAAGCTATTGTAGCTTTATTGACTCTTTCTTGAATGTTAGGTTTCCAGTTTAGTTTCCTGTCAAAAATGAGACCCAGATATTTTGCTGTATCGGAGAAAGCTAAACTGGTACCGTTTATTGAAGGAGGGTCTATGATTGGAATTTTATATTTCCTAGAAAAGAGGACAAGATCAGTTTTATGGGGGTTTATTCCCAATCCACAGCGATCTGCCCAGCAGGTTAATCTGTTAAGATTTACTTGGAGGAGTTCTTTAATGGTATTTAGATGTTTTCCTGACACGGCTATGGCAACGTCATCCGCATAGGCAATCACTCTGCTACCACCCGCTTCCAGGTATATCAGTAGTTCGTTAACCACTAAGTTCCAGAGAAGGGGGGAGAGGACACCGCTTTGCGGCGTACCCCTACGGACATATCTTTTAGCAGAAGTCTCACCCAGTTTGGAGTTGATTATCCTGCTTGTTAGCATTAGATTAATCAGCTCCCCAAGTGAGCCGTCTACCTGCAGAGTTGACAGCGCAGTCGTGATTGCGGATGTGTTGACGTTGTTAAAGGCGCCCTCTATGTCTAGGAAAGCAACCATTGTGTACTCCTTATATTGTAGGGATCGTTCGATGTGGCTAGTCAGAGAGTGCAAAGCCGTTTCCACCGACTTTCCTTTACAGTAGGCATGTTGAGCCGTAGACAGAAGTCTTGGATCAACTTTAGCTCGAATATGGATATCAATCAGTCGTTCTAAAGTTTTCAGAAGGAATGATGATAGACTTATAGGTCTGAGGTCCTTTGGGACTACATGAGAACATTTTCCAGCTTTGGGAATGAATACTACATTGACTTCTCTCCATAACAGTGGAATGTGGATAAGTTCTACACAGCTCCTCATAATATTTTCCAACACTGGTAGAATAATATCTGAGGATCTCTGTAGCTCGGCAGGTATAATACCGTCCGGACCAGCAGACTTGTATGGTTTGAAGCTATGCAGCGCCCAGAGCAGTTTGTCTCTCGTAATCAGACTATGAATTTTGGTCACGGTTGCAGTAGGCTTGTTTGGGCTGCTACTGGCCGCGAGTTGGGAGCTACCTGGAAAGTGGGTGTCCAGAAGCAGGTTGAGTGATTCATCACTTGAGGTTGTCCAAGAGCCATCGGTTTTTTTCAAACAGCTGGGCATCATAGGATTTGTGGAGAGGATTTTTCTTAGCCGCGAAGCTTCAGAGGTTTCTGTAATTTTGTCGCAGAATGACCTCCAGGATTGTCGCTTTGCCTTCCTCAGTTCTTTTTTGTATAATTTGAGGGATTCTTTATATGAGTCCCAGTCGGTCACTTTTCTTGTGCTTTTTGCTGCGTTGAAAAGTTTTCTGCAGGTGTTCCTGAGCAGTCCTAGTGCCGATGTCCACCAATGTGGCTTTTTCTTGCCTCTTGGTTGAATAAGAGGGCAGGAAGCGGCCATAGCCTTATTGAGAGTCAGAGTAAATTCCCTGACTTTCATGTCGAGCTCATTGGTGTCACGCGGGGGACTTGATAGTTTAAAGGATATCGTTTCCGACAGTATTCCTCTATATTTTGTCCAATCAGTTTTCCGGTAATTCCGGAAAGCTGGTTGGCTGGGGGGAGCATCACTCAGACTGAATTGGATGTATCTATGGTCTGAAAAGGAGTGTTCAGACGATACCATCCAGTTTGTTAGCCTTTGGGTGATGCTGTCGGAGACAAGAGTAATATCTAATACTTCTTGTCGGTTTTTTGTTATGAAAGTGGGCTCATTGCCAATATTGCAAATTAAGAGGTTAGTACTTAAAATATAGTCTAAAAGTGACTCACCTCTATCATTGATGTCGGTACTGCCCCATACCGTATGATGTGCGTTAGCGTCGCATCCGATTATGAGGCCAGTTTCTTGCCTTCCCGCTTCCAGTACCACCCTTTCTAGGTTATCACCAGGGAGAGGGCCCACTTGGTCGTGGCCAAGGTAAGCCGATGCCAGCCAGTAGGTTAGGTCGGGGTCACTGAGGTTGGGAAGTAGAAATACATTAAGGCTACGTTTCACTAATATACAAGTTCTAATCTTATCTTTGTCTCTTGTATAGAGCGGAACGTATGAGGGTGTCCTAAGTCCACGAACCACGCCTTCTGCAATCCATGGTTCCTGGATTAGAATTATGTCTTCTGCGCTTTTGGAAAGACGCAGAATGAGTGCGGCCGAAGCCTTTTTTGAGTGGTGGAGATTAATCTGGAGAAACCGTATCATTGCTACAGTCTTCCAGAGTCACCTCCACCACGGTGTTGTTGAGGTCCTCCGATTCTGAAGATGTGCCCAAGAGCTCATCTTCTATCTCTGATCGTGTAGAACCTCTAATTGCTTCGTCATCGGTTTCCATTTCCGACAATGTGTCAGAAGAGGAGACCGACGGCTTGGTAGTCACCTCGGACAGATTGGAGTCGTCGCTATCCAATTCTGGAAAGGATATCGACGCTCCAAGATCCAAGGTTGTGATATCAGGTGTTAAAGGAGGAGGAGGTTGCTTATCAGCATCCAGCTCATCCTTTTTGTACACCCTTAAGTGAATGGACTCGAATCCGAACCGAATCATGCCTTTCGTCTGCGCCAGAGGATTAAGGGATTCCTTATTGATCACAATTAACGCGCATCTATAAGAACCCCTTAGTTCCTCCAGTTTCGCGACTTTCCAGTCATGAGTCGGAAGAGTCGGGTTGCTGAGCCGGATGATTTCCAGGATACTTTCTGGAGAGGAGGGTTCGGCTGGAATCCAGGTACGAGTTCGAGGTCTACTAGGAATGTCTTCCTTAGATACGACCTCGAGTTTTGCACCTGGCCAAACCTCTCCTAAACCATCGATGGCCTTGGTGAAGAGATCGAGAGATCTCTGGTTGGAGCAAGCGATGAGCTTGACATGACCTTGGTGCCAGCCAGCGTCGCTTGTGATAGGAGGTGGTCCTGGGTTCTCCCGCATGATGGCCAAGAAGTTGCTCGAAAGCTTCAACTTGACCAATTGCCACCGTTCCGGTGTAATGGAACCGTCGGTATCGCTTCTGTCGATCAACGCGATCACCAATGCGTCCTTTAGGACTTCATTATAAGACCTCAGAGATCTGCTGTTGGATGGCCCAGGGGTTGTGGAACTGTGTGTTTTGGGCCTCTTGGAAACCGGTACGGTTTCCTCCAACGATCTCTGACGCTTAGAGGAGTCTTTTGACGTTTTGGGAGCAGTGGAAGCAGTGGGAAATCCGTCTTTTAGGATGTTTTTAGCCCACTCAACCTTGCTCTTTATTTCCGCACTTCTCTCAACCTCCGGAATGGATCCGAAGGTTTTGATGATGCGTGAAGCATTTCGGCGTCTTATGTAGAGCGCCTTAGATGGAGCTCGCCGATGCGGCTGAGCTCCAGATTCCTCTTTGGAGGGAGGAGTTTTGGTAGCAGCAACAAGTCCGTGGCCTGCCACAAACTTGCTGCTGCTGGGGGCGGGGGAAGTGATAGGACCATGGCTTGCCACAGTCTTAACACTCCCCGAAGGAGTTTTGGTAGCAGCGACAAGTCCGTGGCCTGTCACAAACTTGCTGCTGCTAGGGGCGAAGGAAGTGATAGGACCATGGCTTGCCACAGTCTTAACACTCCCTGAAGGAGTTTTGGTAGCCGCGACAAGTCCGTGACCTGCCACAAACTTGCTGCTGCTAGGGGTGGAGGAGGTGATAGGACCATGGCCTGTCACAGTCCTAACACTTCCTGAATTCTTATTTTTTGGCTTGTTCCTTTTGCCTTTAGAGGATGGCGCACCATGGCCTGCCACAGTTTTGCCTCCTCTCGGCAATGCAGGAGCCTTGCCGGTAGTCGGTGTAGTCACCGTTCCACCGCCCGGTAATGAAGGAGTACCGGCCTAGGTTTTTCTTTTTTGGTTGTTAACCATTAATGGTCCCATGAGTAGCGGAGAAAGGGATGTCCATCTGTACAGAGATCCGCCATATACAGATAAGGCTAGCTAATCCGGAGGTCCATAGGTATCCGGATACTCCGTTTGCGACTGAGCTATTTTTGGAGATACTGGGCCCTCAGCCAGGTTGATCTTCGGCACGGGTCGTATAACAACTTGATCCAGCCCAGGGGAATGATGGAGTGCTTTGGGAGTTGGGGAGGGGGGGGGGGAGCATCCTTTGGTTTCAGGACTCGTCTGGAGAATGATGGTCATGTTAGAAGTAGTTAAATTTAGAGGTTATAGTGATTAATGTTGGCCAAATCATCATGGAAAATTCCAGTGTTGAGCGACGCGTTCAAATTATTAAACCTTACTATTAAAATGAGGGTTCAGTTCGAGCTTTGAGGTTGTACTACCATGAAATGTCCGATTTTATAGTAAAAATTTAAAAGCCAATATTTTCTTTACCTTTTCCATAAGAGAAAGGTGTCGCTTTATTATCATTGGGGATACTCCCATGCTTTGTGAAAACTATAGCACCGATTTCGTTGGGTCCGCATCCACCATTGCTCCTAAAACATCGTCGTCAACTAACGTTTTCGGTTTCCCACGTGGTTCATTTTCGAGGCTGAAATCTCCTGAATGGAACTTCGCAAACCAACGTCGTGTAGTGCGTTCGCTTACTGCTACATCCTCAAATGCGTCGTTAATGTTTTTCATTGCCAATGACGCATTATGTCCCATTTTAAATTCGTAAAGGAAGAGGGTTCGAATTTGAACTGCCGACAGCATGGTAAATGATTCCTAGAAAAAAAGTAACGGTACTTGTAACGAACGCTGAAATTCCCACACGTCAAGTACACGTACCCCTCTATTTTATAAAAAAAAGAAAATTTAACGTTCTGGCACAGATGTTCACTCGAGAACTTATGTATTTCGTGCGCTACGTGATTTTTACAGTCCTGCTTAGTCCGATTTTCGTCGTTTGGTGGGAAAATTTGAATCAGCTGGTTCAGTAAGCAATCAAATAACACAATACGTGAGGTCTGCAGAAAACATTGCTGTAGTGAACGAGAGAATAACCCGAGGGAGTCAATTCCTCATTGCGCCCAAGAACTTGGCCTTTCACAAGCCTCAGTTTTTCCTTCGGACTTAGTCCTGCACGCAAACAAAATTTATTTGACAACGAAACTGAAGGTGAACGATCATAGGCAGAGTCGAGTATTCGGCGACATAGCCCCAAAAGTGGACTCAGCTTTTGCACTGAAAATCATCTTCAGCGACGAAGAACATTTTTGAATGAATAGCTTGGCTATGTCAAAAAGCAAAATTGTCGCATTTGGAGAGAAACAATCGACATGAGACCCATCAGTTGGAAATGCATCCAGAAAAAGTCATGTCTGGTGTTATTGGTATGGTCGGGTTATTGGCTCGTACTTCTTCCAAAATGAAGTTGGCACCGTCATAACTGACACTAATTTGTTTGTTACCTTAATTGGAAGATATGGATATGAACGACATGTGGTTCCAATAAGGCATACAGCCCATTCAACAATGTATCTTCTACACGACAAATTCGATGGCATGGTTATTTTGCGTTTTGTGCGACGCCAATTGACCACCGAGGTCATGTGATTTAACTCCATTAGACATTTTCTTGTGTAGCTACATTACATCATGGGTCTATGAGAATAAACCTCAGATGATTGATGCCAATCAATGATATCGAGCCCGATTTATTCGATCGATTCATCGAAAATTGGACCTCTCGCATACGTAATGTAATGTAATCGAATACTCTTTCAAATAAAAAAAAATTAATGATATCCCATACACAACTTGTTTTATTTAAATTTGAAGTTCGAGCACCCTTAATGGAAATCCCTGTATAAGAACATGTAACATAAATGTAAGTCTCGTCAACCATAGCAAGAATTCCCATATTCTTAAGTCCGACCTTTTATGAAAAAATAAAACAAACACAAAGAAGTTGTATGCGTGTAACGCTGATGTAATTTCTTGTGCCATGAATAATTTGACAGCAATTCAACTTTTCTAATTACCATCAAGTAGGTGTTAAGTGATTGTATTACCTGTAACATGTAATTTATGACGACAATGTTGACATACATATTCTAAGGTTAACTAGCTTAAAACACGAACAAGGATCAATGACAGTATCTCCTACAACTCTAGAACATTTGTTTTAATGATGCTCATCTTCATGACTACATGCATTTGTAAGAAACACGTGACTAAGATACAATTGGACGCACTCAACGTGATTGTATTCACACATTTAACTCCAACCGTACTCAAAAAATAAAGTTCTTGAGAAAAATCGTGAAAACAACTAAAGACAGGAAATCACGAATTATGAAGGCTGAACTGTGGCATTCCTATTCACGTCGTCATGAAAAGAAACGTCCGATCAATGAATCTCATTAGATGAGTGATCATGTTGCAGAGCTTATGGATGAATTGATTCCTATCACAAGGTTAAAGACGAGTGTGCCTTTTATATATGAAAAGACGCTCTTTATTTTCAAAAGAATAACTGCCATTAAATCATCAAATCATCAACTAATCAAATTATGTTGCTTTCATGACTGCTGAAAAAAACATCAGCTGCATGTTTAAAATTATGAAAAAGTCGCGAAATTCAAAATTGAATCTACTTCAAGCTGCTTGTGTGCTGTCAGCTTCGGCTATGGCTACTATGTTCCGCATTTCAAAAGTCCTTCATCTGCATGAAAATGTGAACACGACATTCATGGGTAGGACTTTCATTCCCACGCCAATGTGAACAAACTCTTCAAAGTCAGCAAAAAAAGGATTAGCAGATTTTTATATATTAATTCTATATTGGAGCAGCGAAAAGAATGACTCCTCGTCACCTTTTAACTTTCTGGCGTCCAAAATGGCTTGATCAGTGAACTACAGGGTCAGTGTTTTTTAGAAAATCAATTTTCGTAGAACTGAAAATGAGATGCATATGTACCTCTGTATTTAACTCCTACATGGAAAGGATCTTTTGTACAAATATGTATATGTAAGTAAAGGGTGTTGCAGAAAGTAGTAATAACGAGTTCTTGGTTGGAAATAGAAATTATTGCTTGATGGTCCAATATACTCTGCTTCAGCCAGTGCTTTACGAAGTGTCATATCACGGTCAGATCTACTTTTCTTGATAAGATTGATGGAAATCTCTTACATTAGCTTATCCTTTATAGAGCTTGTTACTTACAGCGTAGTAAGCTTTGTCATGGCGAACAGAACAGTATCTGAGGAAAAAGGAAATATTAGATTAGCAACTGACTATTTTTCAAACATAGGCATACACATCCACGAAGTACAAGTAACATATATTATACTCGTATAGAGCAGGAGGAAACAATTTTTAACAGCATCAGTAGAAGCGTTTGACTGCGCGTTTCTCAACTCTACTGCAATTTGCAAGGCAAGTTTTCGTAAAAGAATTTCTCATCGTCAAGACTGTCTGCATCATCGTCGTAATTCCATTCATTGATCGTTTAATTCTTAATAAGCATAACTTTACGTGGTATTCAGTATTTAGACAATGCTTACCTAAATGACTAACAATACCCCGGAACTCTTGATGTCTATGTATACTAACTATACGTTAAGAAACTTAGCACTTTCTAGATTGTACTCGCATGAGGCTGCAAATTTTATTACCGTCACATCAGAGTATTCGAACACTGCACTGCACTCCATATTTTTTTTTAATAGAATTTCTACTTTTCGTAGAAAGGGGAATAATCGAATAAATGCCTGCAATAATAGTACCCATCACATCAGCACCTTCAACATGAAACAAGTGTAAGTCGAACAGTAACAGAGAAAATGGTCTGACTTTAAGCGTCACAGAGTGTGATATTGCTCAAGAACATTCAGGTTTTAAACAGAGGCATTATGCTCTGTTTGGACTTTTGTCTGCAGTACTCTGCAATGTTTCCTGCTTAAAGTGAGTAAGAATATCATTGAGCTTTAGAGACTGTGGGAAGCATTCGCTTAGTTTTTGGCATCCTGAGATCTGTGTCACCTGCAGATGTGCTTAACAGAAACCCAACTTTCAGTGAATGCCCTAATCGAGGACACATTCAGTCTTCTGAGGCTTGCTGGGCAATACCATCGGCATTCCATTGTTATTTTTAGCTAAGGGAATACTCAGTGAATTTAACTTTCCGACTGCGTTCATAAAAGTCTAGAAAAGTCTTGCATTCACAAACAAACATGAAAGTGGTCAGATGCTTCGGTGAGGCCATCAACGCCAATCGATGTGTTCTGCCAGAACCACCAATTTTTGAACGATCTTCACGAAACTCGTCCTGAAGCGAATTGAATTCGGAAAACCGGTAAATCACGGTCGCCCGGGATCGTGTTTCATCATCAAAAGTCGAAGAGAGATGATTTCGGCATTGTTGTTGATTTAATCCACGTAGAGGATCACAAAAAATCAGCGGACGAAAATGTTCAAGATTTGATTACATTTTTTGGCTGAGATTAATTTTTCAAGTCTCTGTAAAATACCCAAATAGCACTCGTATGGCCAAACGTTCTTAGTACGTGTACGATTAAAAACGTCAAACTTTACAATGGTGGTCTCAGATTCGACGTATCTACACCTTCCATCGAGGGGCGTCAACAATGCCTGCGCGAGTTACGTATGCTTGAATGCTGCATACTCACAATCCAACAATGAGTGCATAGCAATAGGAAGGCGACTATTACTACATTATGCTAGTGCGTAATAACAACTGAACTTTCTTATCAAATTCAAGATCATTTAGTATACAAACTATTTTCGTCCAGGTATGCGTCGCCTAAAATAATCGTTATATTGAATGCATAAGTTAGTTTTAAGTGAAAATTTGTACAGTCGTAATAAATCGTTCGTTTCATTTTTCTCGTCCCAATCAAACCCAAAATTCGTGCCATCTTGTTCGGATTTCATTTCAACTCACTCTAGCTCTTTTCCAAAAGTGTCGATTCCTCTTCGACTGTTCTTCTCCATGTTTGTTTAGGCCACCCCGCTCTTCTCCTTCTCATTTCCACTTTCTCCCCCTTATGATAACGTCTATAGGTTTTCAGATAAATCTGCTCGTCGGAGATGCGGTTCGGCCATCCTTAAGATGTTACGTAGATAAATATTTACGAAGATTTGTAGTTTTCGAGTGACAATGTTGGTAATCTTCCAAGTACTACACCCGTATATTAGTACTGATTCTACATTGGATCTGAACAGTCTCAGTTTCGTTTTTGTGCTCAAAACATTGCTTTTCCAGATTTTTGACAGCATTCCAAATGCATTGTCCACCTCAATCCTCGGTTTCTTTCCGTTAGTGGTGCCCGAAGTACATCGCTGATGACTATCAGGAATAACAACGGAGAAAGTATATGGCCCTGGTGTACTCCACTATGGACTTCAAAGTCATCTAACACCCTATCATTGTGCAAAATGTGACACTCATCACCCTTGTAAACAGCCTTAATAGTAACTAAACGTTTTCTCAGGATATCTCTCCTGCGCAAGGCTACCGTGATAATATCTCTATTCAAACTGACGAAAGCCCTTTCAAAATTAATGAATAGTAGATGCAGCGAAAACCTGAATTTGACGCATTGTTCAATGATGATTTGCAAGATGTTGATGTGATCTACGCAAGAGTATCCACACCGAAATCCCGTCTGTTCTGCATCTTATCCGCTCTAGAACTATTTTAACTATTATTTTGGCTATGGCTGGGAGAACGCATATTCCTCTTCAATTCCTCATTTCATCAAATTCTCCATCTTTGGAAGCTTAATGAACATCCCTCTTTTCCACTCCTCTAGAAACCGCTCATTTTTTGAGAGTGGGATTAACTCTGCCGATGTAACATAGTTGACGCCGGTTAAAAAACCTTGGAAGGGATACCATCAATGCCTACCGCTTTATCATTTTTTTTAAGAAGCTTATAGCGCCTATCTCTGTGTTGCTGGAAAGCCCGGTTCGAATTCTGGAATTTGTTGCTGCGTCACGCTCGTTGGAATTTGGGATTATGAAGCTGTCGCCTATATTATACGAGTATAGCACTAACGCGAAATGTTCCCTTCATCTGTTAAGCTGATCCTCATCTACATTTTTCACTGGATGTTGTTTAGAACTCCGACCACCAGTAAGTTATTTTGTGATTTTGTAGACGGTCCTGCCTTGCTGCTTCTTCAGATGCCCCACCAGTATTGCCATATTTCAAAACTTAAGTAGTTTTATCGTTTTTCAAAATACTCTCCATGAATGCCAACACACTTTTGCATGCGTTTGAATCAATTTTCGAACCACTTTTTCCACTCTGAACGAAGTAACTCTAAAGCGCTCCAACTCTGTAAAAATGTATCAATATGACTTATGTATTCCAATAGCATAACGGATGCAAAGAATACGATGTAACTTGAGAAGAACTTGAAAATCTTCAGTGTATAGTCTTCAGAAATGCAAGTATATTTTCTATTTTTCTAACTCTGGTTAAGAACTAGACTGAGTGAGTAATTTTTTGGTGAATAAAGTAACATATATTGTTCCTAGAATACATATACGATCCATGCCCTGATATACATTTGCATCATCACTAATCGAATCGCCGTACATCTATTCCCGAGCCTCTTTCTCGCGATTTTGTTTTCTTATAGTTGACGGTGCTACCCTCATTCATGTAGATGTTTACTGTACCTTTATCAGCCCCACAGCTTTTCCAAAATATTTTGCGGGAACAACCGCGCTCATGCAACTTGATGGGAGTTTTTCTGTGGTTCTCAAATATAGACTAGGCCTGGACACAATCCTGGAGCAAGTCATGTATCTAAAAAAGTCTCACACCGGGCTGGGTCTTAATTGAACAGCATAAGTAGGGCTTTGACCAAAGATAGTCTGCCTAGTACTTTCACTTCCCAGTTCGTCGTCCTTGGAATTGCGTAAGTTATCATTATGACCTAAAACCCATCACTGTTTCGCGTCAGCAAACCAATGTTGAGTTTTTGGTCTGCGAAGGCAAGACCTCAAGAGCAGCTGATTGTCAATGTAAACCAACATTTTTATCGTGGAAAATAAGAGTATTGCAATGATTAGGTAACTAAGAATAGTTCCAACGTAATGCGCTCTACCCTGTCAGATGGAGATTAATTTTTAATGTTACCTACTTCCAAGTCTATTCTGCAGGGATATGAAGACTCTAATCTGAGATTGAAATCACTGAATAAAACCAAATAGCTTGCATCATCAAGGACTGTACGATTGTTTACCATAGTCTTATCATGCATAATACTTTCAACAATCAGCTGAGACTATTACCGTAGTTTCACTGCTTTGCTTGTTGCTGGGAGTCCTCAAAAAGATTTAATAGTCTCAAAAGGACCTTTAAAAAAAGTCGGCTATAGGTTAACCTATGCCCTATAGCTCCGTTTAATTTATTATATTACCAATTTTATTCACTGCCTAACATAGTACTGAAGTGCTTACCACGATCGGAGAATTCGAGCTCCGTGTCAATAATTTTTGTCGGTTCAATCTGGTATCTTATACTTTCTAGTGATTAATATAAATTCAGTATTTTGTGTATTCATATCTAAATAGACCTTTTTCACTCAATTGATAAACTTGGTCAGGGTGGCTTCGTAAGCTCGTATCGAGTGATTGCTTGGTTACTATTAAATCACCAGCTTGCCACCATATAATATATATGATCTTGTAGCGTCCAACTTTGAAAATTGTGGGTACATACTAAATACGTAAGGTATTTTACCGTTTTCAACAAAAGTAGCGGTGACAACACTCATCATTGGTGGCTGCCATTGATTTTATCGAAAAATAAACTCTGTACGGGCGATTATGCCCTGTGCTACAGTACATCGTTGAACACCAAATCGGCACCAAAAATCCTATAGTCGATTTTATAAACATATTCCGGAGCTTAATACCTAAAAGTTGTAGTGCGTCATTCGACTTGAGAGTGGAATTACCAAATTCAAACATCGTCCGACTGGCAAAGAGAGATGTTGAAAGGCTTTATTTTTTTTTAATATGGTTATTGGCAATTGAAAACAGACTGAAGAAGTGGATCCTTATACAGCAACAATACAGGCCCTGGATGGCTCATAAATACTTCACTGATGATTCAAAACCTAGAACATGGACTGTTCCTCAATTTCTGAAGGATACCTTAGGAAGGTATCACACTAGTCGATCAATTAAAGTCGCGTTACTAGATCATAGTGAAAGATTAAAAAGCAATTTACAATTTTTTAAGATAAATATCCACCGCGACTAATTGCATTTTAAGTAATCGTACTGGCCTTGCTTTGAAAGTCATCTATTCTAAGTGGAATGTATTCTTCCATCTGCAATTTGTCATAATTTCGATGCTTACTCTGTTCTTCACACTTCAATCAGAGCTTAAGTACCAACCTTCAAGCGTCGACTACTTAACCTTCTCTCGTTTTGCATGGAAAGTCTGTTTTTGTTGTTGTAGTTTAAAGCTTTTCGGTTTTAAACTACGACAGGTGGCATAATAAGTTTTTTTTGAGGAGAACGTCACATCACGTCAGATGCCGTCACAAAGAACACTAAATTATTGAAACCAAACTCACAATCAAACAAATGGAGCCCCCATTAAATTAAGATGCACGCAGCCATAAGTCACCCGTCATGGAGTTTATTATTCAAGTCTCTCAACGCAGTCAACAGTGATTAATCTTCTATTTATAAGAGTATCTTAAGCCTGAAGTCACGTCAGAGTTGGCTTCATCTCTTTCTGCACAAGTTCGTTTGGGATCAACAATGTCTTGAACTTTGGAGAGCACAAAGGCCTCCGAATAGTCAGCACTGGATCCGCTTGCAAACATCTCTGTACTCGCATTCTGTACCATAAACATATTGTCAATGTCATCCAAATGAATTTCCCATAATGTGGGCTCCGGGCCCGAGGTTCTGCCACTGCCACAATTGAAGTCGTGTCACTGTAAAGAACTGCACCCCTCGTTGGCTTGAGTACGAATTGTCGTAGGCAACCTTGTCGATAAGATGTCAGAATACTAGTAAGCCGGCATGCATCTCCTTAGTCGAAGATTTATCGCGCTTCGAATCTGTGTAAGGTGGCCTGGGGTCAAATGCGTGGATGCATACTTCATAGTCATTTTCAGAGAGTTTTCGTATCTGCTATGCTGCTCGTGATTGTTCAGGTTCTTGTGCCTGGTAATCATGTGTCGTTAGTTAGAACAAAGGCGGGAAGGCAATTCTCGTAATTACCCCATCTAGCGTTTTGACATTGAGTACGAGACAAGAACACAGCTAATTGATGTTTGGACAAATTGAACGTCAAATTACCTAGAGGCGCATTCTAAGATGAGATACTGTTGACAGGTGGTTAAGCACAAACCCACTGGGCCAGCAAGGTCAAATAGGGTTTTCGTTCAACAAAACCCTATCCATGGACAGTTTTGATAGGAAACCATTCAATTTAACCTTCTCATGTCGTGTAGTATCAGTGGCCTCATGACGGTTCCAACAAGAGGTCAAAACGACTTTGTACCTGCTACGTATTTGCGCCATATTTGAATGTCCCTCATCCATCTAGCTGGTAATAGATGAGAACCTAGCACTCGAATCCCATATGCAAGTCAGCTATGAGTATAATGTCAATGCCGCATCCGATTTACCGATTTAAAGAGTCTGTAATTGAAGATGATATCGCAGATGATATTTGAATTGGTGCTAGTACTCGTAGTATATGTTCATTTTGTTCAGGAATTACAGCGCTGTTCTTTGTGTTCTGCTCGAATCTGGGAACGGCTCAGAGGAGTTAGTGTGCCGTTGGTTATTTGGAAACCTTTTTCGATTTGCTTAAGGTGTGATGCGATGTGCATTTAAATTCTGCCATCATGATCACACCGATCGATATGAGCATCGGGGGAGATTGTGTCGATGTATTGTTCTGTTGTTGGTTGGCATTCTTTCGAATAGTTCTGAGAATCGTGATGTTCCTTGGCATTTGACCTATTTACCCATAAAAGTTGCTCAATTGAATTTTGCTTCTTTCGAAGTCTTCAAGAATATCAGTCGGTGGGTATCGTTTTCATGACTGTAATTAGTTTTAATTATGTTCTGGCTGTGGCGCTGTAAGGCACGTTTTCCATAATTTATTTCAATCTTTGTCGGTCGTGTGCGGTATGTATGGTACATGGATACTTTAATCATGTCACACACTATCTGGCGCGCGTATCATTTACGTGTAGCTGACTGAATTCGGTTCATGAGTCAAGGGTTACCCGCATGATTACAACATTTCAACCATATTCGTATCTTCAACCATACAATGATCTGTAATTGTATAAATAGTCGTTGGTGCAGCCCTTAGGGGGCTCTACACCATACCCCTGGTGTAGCTTATGGGGTACACAGAGTGAATGAGTGCAGGTAATGTATCCCATATTTGAGACCGTAAATCAAAATATTATTGTGGGTATCGTTACGAAGATCGAATATCATAGTCGACTTTGGCGCATGGTTAGGTAGCAAGTTCCGCTTCACAGTATAGCTAAACATAGTGAAGTATCTATCAGGGTACATGAGCAGTTGTAAGTATTGAGTTTCGCACACGATCGGGGTTTGTGAAACGTTAATCAAAGATTTTGCAGAGAGGTGTACTTAATTTGTGGGATTTTATTGAGCTTATACCTGTCTTGTATGTGCTTAGTGATTTCGATACATTATATGATTGTACGAGTTGATTTGTTATGGAGTCATTGTATCTGTTGGTTTGAGCTCTACCCAGAGCCACGCATCAAATAACTACTCAACTACTCTGACTAATTTGATTTCACTACTGTCAGTCTGCCCGTGGACTAATAATGTGTACCTGCAAAAGGTTTCAAAGTGTTTGAAAAAGTTGATTTGAAACAGAGCTGATCTATCGTACAAGAACATATAGCTCCTTGCATGATCCAGCAAAAACAAATCATTCTGTAACAAGTGGCGATTGGAATCTTAACACTGTAAAAAGTATGCTATTATTTTTCAAGAAAATCCGGACTTAGGCTTATGCTTAGGATAGGCCTTCTTCTTCTAAAGAGTATAGCGAAGATGGTTAAACTTATTTGCGAATATGCATATACGAATCAATATAACATTTTTTAACAGTGATAAAACTCGGCCAGATAACACGGCATAAATAAATCACTAGTTTTATGGATTAATTGGAATGCAGTCAATATTTGTGTGCGGCGGTGAATAGGCGATTGACACTCAATAGCTCAGACATTCAAAACATCTACGCTCAACCATTTGCAGATGAAGTACTGCTATATGATTTTTTTCCTCTAAAATTAAGGAAGTTATCGACGATTGACGCACTAGATAGATATGGATTTCAAGTCAATCCTCTCGAAATGAAAGTCATTTTTCCCAGGAGAGAACTAGTCAGCTTAGTTTGGCTTACTAAGCGCTAAAAACCGCTGTCGGAATTCGTTCAGTATATACGAGCTTTTAGGAAAACGAGGATCTTGTCACATGGAAGAATCAAAATTTTAAGCTATACCATAATTGTTTGGTTAAATAAGATTCCACGTTACTGCTGTTTTTATCATACTTCGAAGGTTTGTCTGGGCTACATAAGGGCTTTTGCCAGCAAACTCAGCTCTACTTCAGACTCCCTGACGACCTCCATTCTCTCACGTCATGTGAAGCATTCTGAAAGTCCTCTTTCTTTTCAAATGAAGTGATCTGTAATAGAACCCGCATTGGAGTTTCGGCGCCAACTGTCTTTTCGCTCTGTACTTATGGATATTGTATCAGACGCAATGACAGAACTCTAAAGTGAGTCTGACGTATGTGGATTTTATCCATACTCAGAACTGAATTCGGCGAGAATCTGAGCCACAAAACGAATGTAGTTGCATCTTCAAGGATATCTTCAAAACCTATAGGATACGACTTGGCCTTCGTGGAGAGCGACAATCTGCATCTGCTTTCCAGGCGGATACATATCCAAATGTGAGGACAATGAAATGTATGGTATATTTTGTGTGAAGCAAGTGTAAAAGTCCCCGCGCTTATAAATTTAACAAGCCTAGTAGTGGTAGACTAGAGCAGTACCTGGTAGCTACCATATTACGAGTAAATAAGCAACATCTCGTTAATATGCAATCCTTAAGTGCTATTTCCAACGTAGTGATATTATGAACAAGCGCTTAAGAGTTTCTTACACATGGGCGGCAAAATGTCGTGTCGTTCTCTTTGTCACCCTTTGCCCATTTATTGCAATTTTTGCTAATAGACAGTTTTCCCTTTTACGCTGTCAAGTTTTCCAGGTAAGTACGGACTGCACGGTTTTTGAACTTCTTAATAGTATGTTTCAGAATATTACGCAAGTAATTCAAGTGTGTTCTATGCTGTGAAGCACGACTTTGTTTTCACGCTATCTTTTCTTCTTTAGCATTTTTATTATTGCTGGTGGATAATTTGTGCCTCAATTTGTAGTCTTCTTACATTAGTGAAGTTGTATTATATTTTAAGTCGTTCAACGCTCTCTTTAATTCCCCTGCCAGGTAAACATGCTATATTTTTTTTTTCTTAAAAGAGTTTCACTCAATGTCAAACTGATAGTACGGGTAGAAGGGTCAGGGAAAATGTCAAAGCTTTCAATACATACATCTTTGTGAGACAAATTATGACCACAGAAAGTGCGTTTCACAATCGAATCGCCGACAGTAATGAAATTCATTCTAAGCATGTGGAACATTTGTAAAGACTAGTTTTTTAAAAGCGCATCGCGGGGAAGAGTAGATACGAGTAAATGAAACTTAAAAAAATATTATGTCTATTGTCTTAATTAAGGGGATAGTGGGTAAATTTCTCTGCTTCGGGGATAATATAAACTTGGAGCAGAAACGATGGCATCTGAATAAAGTGACAGGTACATTTAAATGATAAAAATCCTTGCCTTGCAAACTAAACACAGGGTAAAGAACAAATGGAAGTGCGATTCCAACCCTTCAGAAGTCACTGTATGGAACCCCTATACGAAAAGCATAACATGCTACTAAAGCTTTTATTAGATGCAGCTGTTTAAGAAATATTTGTTTAAACTTTGAAATATTGTATAATAATATGTATTTATTTGGCAGTATACTGTGTACTCAGGCAACGGGAAGTATGTATAAGCCAGGACTAGTATTGTCCCTCGAAAGTTGCTTCTTCAGTATTGTTTAGATTGTATCCAGATCCCGACATACATTAATAACAAAATGTTGGTGTTTTGATTCAATTATGTGATGCCAATTCTTGCGATAAACATTTGAACATTATGAATTATGAGAGAGCTTACCTTTTCCCTCAAATTAGACTTATTTTTACGTCTACTGTCACAACCACTCAATATAACTTTCTGCATACCCTATATCGAGGTTTTTTTTAGATCATGTTTCTATTATTTGTTAAAAAGTCACCAAACTGTTAAACAGCTTGATAGTTTTTTTTTTCAAGTTATAAAATTTTCTATAGCTGCACTGACATTTATAAAAAAAAAAAAAAAACGCAATCGATCTAGCATCAAAAAACAGGAGCTGTCTACGCCTTCTAAATAGTAGGAAACATAATCGCACCCACATTACTCCCTAAAAGAAAGTTTCTCGCTCTTAGTTAAATATGTAAAAATGTATCTGAAGTAGCTGTGGATACCTATACCACCATTGCAAAACAATCAACTCACATTCACTAGATTTGCAGAAAAATAACCCCTGGGCTCACAAATATTTAATGATCGATGGCTGCTGCACAATATTGCTACTCCTGTAACTTGCGTAATTGTGATATAGAGAGGAGGCAATTGTGAAGTGGTTTTTCGCCTTAAGCATCTTCGAGAAGTACTGTGTTGTATCTTTATTCAAATTTAAATGTTTTGATGCTGAAATTAATGACATTTATCCATAATACCTTAAGGACATGAACTTTGAATTCTTTCATTTGTGGTATTTGGAAGTCTGAAAATATTAACAAATGTGAATATAAGTACGAGTACTAGTGTAACCATAGATTACAGAGCTTCAACTACGTAGCAAATATCGTTGCACGTGTCACACCTATATTTGTAAAATGTAAAAATTTTGATGTTGTCAAAGTTTGTCGTTGGAATACTGCAGCTAGTATTGGTGATGCTCAGTACTAGAACTACAACTGCATATGAATTGTGTTTATTTTGCATCCACGTTGTGGCGAATGAATTCGCGTAATTATATCACAATCAGGATGACAGACACGTTGGATGAGCTACTGCCACGTATTTCGACGTAAATTCGACGAGCGGTTTTCGTCACTAGTCAAAGTGTTTAAATAGAGATATTGACGGATGAAATGTTATTGGTCCAAGGCAGAATCCATATTTCTGAAATGGATTACTGACATAGAAAATTCTATCTCCTTTTCGTTCAAGATAATCATGACAGGGCTTGTCCCTTCATGCTGGGAGTTGTGCGTTATCTACCCAAATATGTAAAAATAAACTGTTACGAAGCCATCAAAAATGTTTGATAGGTGGAGATCCTTTTAAATTATATCGATGAACATAGCTTGCTCGTGAAGCCTTCAACTACGGATTCAGGGTAATCAACCTTGTGGCTGGGAACAATTTAGTATTGGACGCTATTTAGTTTCTATTTATCAAGGTTCTGAAAACCCCACAGCTACTTTCTGAAGAATTTACGAATCCACGCTGGAATCGGGGCAAGGCTATCTTCCATCATTATGAATGTACAACCCCGAGAAGTTAGCATTCACTTTTTTTTTTTAAAGAACTTAACACTCAAGTGGGTATGACTACATTTAAAGCGCCTGAGTTAAGTGCACGTGTTAAGTTTTCTTGGCAACCACACATCTTGCCTGAAAATAATAATATTTTTCGGGTACGGTACCAATACCAGCAAGCAATCAGAAAAGTCGTCAGTGATGCGCTGGTTTCCGTCCGTCCAATACAAGCCGCTAATTTTATGATGACTGTAGGCAGCACATGTAAGCTAAACAAGAGGCATAATAGTCTCAATCAGGAAAGAAACTTAAAACACCGTTTTTACAGAAATAAAAAGGAAGACTGGAGAATTGAGACAATGGGTAGATAATTCTGCAGATATGAGTTGCAACTTTACCAAAGGAGGTATCAAGGCTATAAAATCCATACGGAAGCGTGTAGAGACGGAGACGTGGTAGTATTGTAGAATTTTTGTGGGTGCTAATGATACTCGTACATAAAGACCACTTCTGTTGACTGTTAACCGACGATTATAGCGCTGATACCGCTGTCAGCTAGAATGCATCACTCAACGCACTACTTAACATATAGGATGATGGGTAAGGCTTCCATACACTCCATCCTGACGAATTCAAGCAAGCGATGTGAATGTTAAAATCCAATAGTCGCAAAACCGGCTGCGCTGAATTGGTGAGATATATGCACCAACTAATTGTCATAACCTTGGCGAAATGAAGCATGCTAAATGAATTGAACAGTCCCGTTCATCGATCCTTGAATTGGAGTCAGTGTTCTAAAACTTCCAACTTATAGGAGTGCAAGCGCCTAAAACCCCACGTCAACAACTTTTTATATCCATATCAATGTGGCCTAAGTCCAGGAAAGTGCTCCAACGAATAGATTTTTCAATTGCGGCATATCTTGACGAAACTATCGAGTTCAAACAACATGGTAGCATTTATGACGACGAGTTTTATACTCGTATAAAAATATTTGCTTTTGGAATCCCTGCCAAAATTTATTGACTGTACAAGTTTTGGTTCATTCAAGGTCGGAATCTTCAATTCCAAAACGGGCTGCAGACAAGGCAACACTGTTGTCCGTGTTTTGTAACATTATCTTTCAAAGAATTCAGAACTCAATACTCAATACTTTTCAAAACTCTGTAAGGCTACTCGATTACATGAATGAGGCTGAAGTTATTTGTGAAACCCAACTCGTTGTCACAGGTGCATTTGAGGCAGAAGCCTCCCCAAAATTATTTAAGTTATATAGAAAAGCAGACAAAGTAAAGGGTGTAAGTAAAGGGTGTAAAAATTGTAAATTTTTTATAGGTTCATAAGGTATATGTATGGAATAGCATATCGGGTAAATGGCCTCCACGGCTTTGCTGGCACAAACGCACTTTTTTGTCGAAATTTTCGATGAAAGTTTTATATAAATGTGGCTGAATTTCGCTGGCGCAGCGCATAATTTTTTCATTCAAGACGTGGGTGGTTGTAAGCTTGTTGTCATAAACGTCCAACGGATTTAAACCGCATGAACAGGAACTGACTCATGCAGTAATTGAATCGTTTCTTGGGCTGTATGGTATGTGGCACAGTCTTGTCGAAATCATATCTTACAATTTAGGCACAAAAAACTGAATTTTCATGTCGCGATAGCGAGCACCATTAACTGTTATTGCCTTACCAGCCTCATTTTCAAAGAACAATGGTCCGAAATCAAACAGTGTTACGTCGTGTATGAATTTTTTTCTCAACCATCATTCGTGGATTTTCTGAACTTCAAATTCGAAAATTTTGGCGATTAACAAAGCCATCAACATGAAAATAGGACTCATATCCCGAACGTTTGAATTGCTCACTGTAGCAGCCAAACCTTCACTATTAAAAAATATTGCTTTGTATCGCTTCATTTTTAATAACGCTGAACTGTCAGCTGTTACGTTGTCTTTTTTTTCTTTCGTTGGCAATATTTTACCTCACAAATAGCGCAAATTTGAAATCTTGCCTTCATTTTGGGACACGCTTTATATGCAGTCAATGAAAATGGACGCACAATACCGACTTATAAGGCAAAACGTTCCAAAAGACAGATATGACTTCGATGTAATCCGTAGAATTTCTATGTTCCGCAATAAACACGAGTAATGATTTCAGCGGAGAGCCCAAACGGAGAATAGCTTTAGTCAACCATTGTTTCTTTAATTAGAGAAGACAATTGTATTATAAAATACGAGTACTCTCTGATACAGTCAGGGTGACCTTATATAAGAGCCTAAGCATCTAAGTCTTATTCTATAGTGCAGCGAGGTAAAATGTATCAAAAATTAATTTCAAACCGTTGATTGTTTTCAGCAGAAAATAATCCATGAAATCTTTGGCCCAGTCTATATTGACTGGATAAATGTCAATGAAACTGCAGGTCGAAAAATAAACTGTAAAACACATTGACAGTGACCGGCACAGATCCATCTCCAGAGTGTAGCTCCATCTTAGTAAGTAAGTACAATAAGTATTTTGAGATTGCAAGTTATGATGCAGTCCATACATAATAACATTTAGAGAAGGTGACGTCAGCTAAAAATATAGATGAGCTATTTTTGAACGCAAAAAAGACCATCAAATTTGGAAAACATAAGACGGAAACATTCCAGTGTTAACTAAGTCTGTTCACTCAGTGTGTTGTTCGTCATCATGTACTGATAGAGTCATATGCGATATTTGCCGATTCGGGACGGACAGTAAACGAGTGATTTTTGGTTTGGCCTCTGGAGATTTACCATTGCCTCCCAAAAGAATGATGGTGTCAGATATTTTTTTGTTGTTGTTCAGTGTTTAGTCTGTGAACCTAACCTAAACCTTCTGGAATAGTAGTCAGTGAACTATATGAGTATCACTGTGCCATGCACTCGTCGTTCAGAAAGATGTTAAGCTTATTTTCAGATCATATATGGAATAAATTTTGGCCCAGGGTGGCCCAAAAGCTAGAAGAAGAATTTAATTACAAGACTCCGCTGTTTATCTCGAATTAATCAATAGTCTTTATAATCCTGGGCTTGATCGTGATAAACACTATAACCGCCGTCGCAAAATGACTTCGGAATGGAACGGCTTATAATATCGATATTCAGTTAAGAAGGCTACTTAGGTAAGTAGGTGTGCCATAGATCAATAATTACCGCTTTAAGAGGAGATCAAACAGAGAATATTGAACAATATTACTGAGTTAAGTCAAGTTTAGTCAACTATCCTTACCTACTCCAATTCTGATTAAATTGTTGATAATTTAGTAAAAAAAAAACCAACAACTTGACATCAAAGAAGCTTACGAGTACATTGTAGCCGTGACTTGTATCAAAGCCGACATCTTCATCTGACAAACACCACACACCATGTCTCAAATATTTCTCCAATGGCGTAACACACCAACATCTGTCTATCTAACATCTATCATCTGACAGATTTTAATCAGAAAATCTTTGTCTGAAATGTAATTTGTGTCATCATGTTATCCAACTGAGACTACATCACTACTTTTGACACAGCATCAACGGATCAATGGATTGTTGTCACTTTGTGTGCACTTGTATATAACAATTTGGCGAGTTTGGCTTGTTTATTTGCTTTTGCCTTTTTTTCCTTTCAAATTTACAGATATCACGTTCGTGTTGTGATGTGTCTCTATTTTTCTTGCATCATGCAAATGACAGCAATAACTAAAGCCACAGAGCAATTACCAAATATGAGATACAAATTTAATTGCGAGTCGCACCGTTTTTTTATCTATTGTATGATGCAACATTTGAAGATGTTTATTGTCATTCCCTAAAATTCCTATGTCAGTCCACGAGTATCTGACAGATTGAAACAAGTGTTTTGAAAAAGTTTTTGACTACCTACTGCTTAATTGACGAGAAATTAAATGTGTCTGCTGTTCGGTTTTGTTCGTGGGATGTTTTCCAATGAAGCCATTGATATTTTCATCACGTTTAGTTTTAAAACGATTTGTTTCACGACAATATGCTTTGACTTTGGTTTTATTTTGGCAAATCAGAAATCTAAGATATTAACCTTGCCTTGAAAACATGTCAGTTACTCAATGCCACTGGAAATTGGGTCGTTAAAATGGAGACGGATTTGAAAATGTTTGCCAAAGCTGATAAACATTTGTGTACGAGTATGTGCACGATGAGGTATTATATTAAGTGTTGCTGCAAGCCGTAGAAATTTCCACTCGTCCCTGCGTCTACTTATGTGATTTTATTTTATAGGTATCGGGAAAGTGTACCCTTGAAATTCCACCAGTGGCCAGCAACTCCTCCTTCTGTTCAAATTTTAAAAATGCAATTTTAAATTGAACTGTCGTATGACAGTACCAAAAACCAAGTGTCTACCAAAGGCAAAATTTACTCCCTTCAACACCGGTACCCGGTAAATTTCCAATGTACCAGGAAACCTGTGTGAGCGTATTGGTATGACAGTTAAGCAGAACAGCAGTCTAAACTGCACTTGCAACTTCTTTGAAGAAAGAGACAAAGCTATTGACAAATCGAAACTTGGTTTAAAAGTGATGCCAGCAGGTGGAAGAAACATTTATATTACCAGCGGGCACACCTTCCCGGTCCTATGGGTGCGTTAATTCAATTAAAATATTTTACTATTTAATTCATAAAAATAAAAATAAAAAAAATACAAAAACAAAAAACAATATTTAAGCCTTGTGGCTCGATGACATTAAGATTTTCATATTTTTCTGTTAAGTTTTGGTATTTTTGCCGATATTGCTTGACCAAAACAGGTGTAGGTGGTTTTAAGGACATTTTCGTTTATCCCGGATTCAAAATTCAAAATTTTAAAAAAAATTACCTTGGTCGGCCTCGCTAAAAACCGTGTCTGCTACTGCTCTTTGGTCCTTTGGCTATTCAATCATTAAGTGTCCATTGAGCCTCGGCTAGCAGTTAGATTTTTGATGCCTGTTAATCGTTTTGAAGAACTCTGTTCAACTCTTTTAACTTCTCTCAATATATTTATCTTGATTTGGATTTAACTGTTCCGGCCTTCTGTAAGAATGGATTAGTTAGCCCACAATACTAAACGCTTCCCAATCATATCGCCCCTTTAGCTTAAAGGTGTGAGAGATTTCTTCACAATCCTATTCATATGTGGCAACATTTATTAGTTACTAAACTAACTACTAATCGTCTGGTACTGATTTATTTGAGATGCGATTTGGTCCAAAAATGTTAAATATGTGCGACAAGCAAACATACAGTGATATGAGCTTACAACCTGTGCATCATCGTGTTAGGAATTTCGAAACATATTTTAGTTATTTACAGCTCATTCTAATATTTTCGATATCCTCTACCTGAAGTTTACGTAATATGCTCCACACTTCTGTCCGTTCATTAAGCAAGATGTACACATATGTTACATAACTGCGTTAGGCCGGACACAAAATGTAGATGTGTTCAAATAACACGAAATGACGAGTATCTGGTTTTAGAGTGAATTTGGGCGAACCGCTAGCTAGTTACCACCCATTTTCACCAAAAGAGCTTTTTTTGTGAAAAAGTCTGAAAATAAAACAACCTAAATCGGATGTGGTGAAGGAAATAACTTGTGATGGCTTAAAGAAGGAAAAAGGGCAGTTAGTACACCGAATTGAAAAGGGCGGTAAAGCACAAAAACCTAATCATTTGACCAGTACAGGAGAATTAGCATCAATAATATGCGTCTTGAGTTAGAATATAAACGGTGAAAAAGCAATAGCTCGAGTATAAAATCCGATAACCCGATCGCATATCTAGCGAAGTATGGATTGTATTCCAAGATCTTGGGCTCAAACAACAACAGATTTAATTTAAAAAAATAAAACGACGGCGAACGAGTGATTAACCAGTGAAAAGAGCCCTTTTTTATTCCGCTATATAAAGTCGACACGAAAAACTGCAATAACTACTGATTGGTCAAGTAAATGCTAAATGCATTTATGGCTAAATGCATTTATCGACAGTGCGATGTAATGAATTGTGGAAGACAAGTCAAAATTTGATATGTTTTGAAGGCTATTGATAGTGATGGAAAAATGTCGTGAAACCTGGAAAGATCTGCACATCTCCATTATTGATCTGGAGAAAACATTCAGGAAAACTCCGAAAGATTCAAAAATATATACATATAAATATAGTACATGTTGTCTATATATATATATATATCTTAATCGAAAATAACCAGAGAATTTGGAGTTCAAAATCGAGCTCATCGACTGAACAATGTCATAAAATTCAAGGATCCAATCGCAGTGTGTTTTTGTGGCCGATTTTCTCGATGACTGTACAAAATGCATCTGTACAATATGCTATGAACTAATGGTGTCTAGGTCTTGTTATGATTACAGTAATTGCCTATTCAATTTCCATAGAAGGCCTCGTCACTTCACTCCGGATCATATCGCATTTAGTAGCGCATTAAATATTGATGAAAACATAAATTGCAATTCATTAATCTTCTAAATTATCACTAGAGCAAAACGAAAAACTATTACCGATGTTTTCAATTCCGCAAACTTGAATTACTAGCTAGCATATTTGTAAAACTTAGTATGAAGGAGTCGAAGGATTCGCTTCCAGTATCTCTATTAGTGGATTAATCTTGTTGAGGCAACTCGGTAAATCTAGGGACAGTCGGACTCCGATACCATATCATAGAAATGCTCAATATACGAACATTGGACTCCTATATAAAACTATATTTCTCGCATTTATTGTGTAGTAAATTCACTGTTTCAAGAAACACGGTCCACTGACACAGTGCCTTCAATGTATATCCTCAATTTTGCCACTCCCAAACCAACTCACGAATCCATACAGGATACTGATGACTCTGGTATTGCCCAACGTCAAGGTGATACAATGGCACTTTCAAAATTATTTCGTAATTAAAAGTGAACCGTTCGCGGCGGCCCTACTTAGTTACCACTTCCATCATTATTACTTTGATAGAAGGTTCGCTGTGTGTATGAATAATGTATCGAATCCTTAGCTCTACAACACCCGAAAGGTCAGATGACAAAGTGATTAAAACATTTCCAGCAGCATGATTTTGGTGCCTGCGTGACGATTGATAAAAAAAACTGTTAGGTGTCCTATAACTTGGATTGGGCCAGCAGCGCAACAATCAAGTTATTACTGAAGTGCTTGCCTCACCTCCCAGTCATGGTCCCCGGTAACTGCATGAGTAAACCCTGAGTAAACCCTTACTCATGCAGGCTAAAATAGAAAGGGCGTGACCGGCCAGTAGCATAGTGGGCTACGCCGTCATATTTTTCAAAATCCTACACGGCAGAGGGTTCGTTCGTCACTATAAGTGACGAAACAAGAAACTTTGAGCTTCCGACACGTGAGCGATCATCCTATGACAATCCGCATCAAAGCTAAGTTCACTAACACGAACCTAATAAGCGCGCATGTCGCTACGGAAGACAAGAACAACCCTACCAAGGAATGTACGAGCAACGTCCGAAGTATGCCAGGATAGGAAAGCAGGACATCATTGGTAGGATAGTAGGTAAAGATAGCCTACACGACACCACGTCTGGCAACGGACTTAGGCATATTGTCCTTTCAACAAGTTCATGTATCCCGTATTGAGAGCATCCAGTGTCGTTTTTTTCGACTTGCTCTTCGAGGTCTATCTTGGAACCATCCTCTAATCTTACCTCCCTATCGAGATCGTCTCAAGCTCATTAACCTGAATACCCTTGAGGTATGAAGGGACGCAGCTAACATTCTTTTCATTCACTGACTCCTTTCAGGCTCCGTCGATTGCACGTCTCTTTACAACTCAATTTTCTTTTACACTAATACTCGTAATCTAAGTTGCCACCGTCTCTTTTACCTACCAATCCATTGCACGACATATGGCTCTAACGAACCAATCTCCCGTATGCTGCGTAAGGTAAATTCCAACCTTTCCGTTTTCGATTTTAATTGCAGCACTCTCTCCCTCAAATCCGATCTCCTTCACCATCCCTAGCTTTAAGCTCTAGTGGTAAGTCCTAGACATCGCTATACATTAATTTTTCTTTTAATTTCATATTTAATTATTCCTTCTATATATCACAAGTTGATAGGAACTTGAAATCTTCATAGGCCAAAATGACTTACTGCATTTTGGATTCTTATTAAACTTATCAGCTATCCCAAGCCATAACCCGGAGTATTACAATATAAATTTGCAGCTACTATACAACATCATCATGTCATGACTGAATCAGCCAAATCATCACCTTTGAGTAACTGCATGCATTCAAATTATGTATTCGTACATTGAATCTGAAGATCTATCTACCCATTAACCTCCTTCTATACGTCCCAAATCCAAATTCATCATATCATTTGATATTCAAAGTCTTATGCAAACCCTATACAAAGTTGCATTAAGTGTCAACCAAGTACCACAGTTTCCCAGATCTTGCAAAACTTCCCTACGAATCTGTCTCACGAAAAGTTAATTAAAATTTAGTTTTCAAAATGAGCAGATGGAAACACTTTCGCCTCCTAGTGAGGCGTCGTGTGATTGTGTGTAAGTCGACGTAGTACGAGTAATTTCAAAACTTCTCGACAATTGTATTCAAATTCAACGCGTATTTTAGCAATGAGTTTCTGGCGCGCGCGAAAATACGAGTACTCGCACTCTTGTAATTTATCTACAAAAATCACACAATCATTGTACAACATGCCAACGAATACGTAGTACAATGAGTAATTACAAAAAAACGGCAAAATTGTATCTCATAGATTTATTTACGTTGTAGAAAGTTGGTACGATCTTCACATGGTTCGTTTGCGTGCGTATGGCAGTCTTTGTGATTGCTCAAGTGACTTAATGACTGAGTGAACGAATTTACACGGCATGACATCATAATGACACCCCCTGTATTGTTTACTATGTACGCCCGTTTGGGTGGATATCCCATTAATTCATCCATGAGATTCTGTAGATTCTGTCAATTAAAATCTAAAGACCAGCCAGAGCCCAACCTTTTTTTTGTTTTTTTAGTTCTTGTAGACCCATTGTCTTTGACAAGCCAGCCGCAACGAAGAGGTATTGTAAGTGGACTCGCCTAAAGATACACAGACTCCCCGTAGTTGCGAGCACTTTCATATTCACACAACACCTTCGTCTGATAGAACTGACAGACAGACACTTACTAAGCACGTTGATTGAATTGCACGCAGCTGTCTTGCCATAGACATAGTATCTGTACAACGTGTATCTTGTATCTATAATACTTCACACTGCATAAACTGCGCGCATGGCAACCCGTTTAATCGGCCAGCGGATGTCGAAATGTTTAAGATTTTCGGTTAGTGGGTGTAAGATATGAGTATCGTTTTATTCTGACAAGAAATTATGACTTCTAGTCGTAGACAATTTGAACTGGTTGACTGGACAAGACCTTTAGGGCCACTGATTTCGATAAAACAAAGCTAAAAACAAAAATCTGACCTTCACCTTGCTCAAAATCAACGTGACGTGAATGTCTTTAGTTGTGAACTAAACTGTTTAGTAAAACGACCACACGTGGATCTCAACGTGACCATTGAACGTGCAGACTTAATAGTCACAAGCATGCTGTTACCGGCTAATCATAAATTAGTTTAGATTGCCCTAATGGCTTAGGTACGGATTTTATTAGCGGTATGTTGCAATAGTCGTTTAACCCTGTGAGTCACTGATTTCAGGTTTAGCTCGAAGCAATGTAAAACTCTGGACAACTTGGAATGCTAAGCATCGGGATTTTGTTGGACATGTTTTGATCACTGAAGAAACCAATCGATTTAATAAAATTGAAAAGTTGAAAGTATAGATATGATAAATGCAGAAAATTGTGGTTTTGTTTATCAAATATTATCTGTTGCATTTCTTTGACATGTTTTTTTTAGCATCGACAATTTTCCGTTAAGATGTGTCAGTTCAAATTTGAGATTGAGGGACCTTTTAAACTCTACAATGTAATAGCATCCCACAGAATGTATGATATGCATCCGTTGTCGGAGAAGTATTGTGTCGCAGATCCAGCCGAGGTATTCATTAAAGTCGCACGCATGACTATCATTTGGAATAAAGAATAAAGGCGACGCCACCAAAAGCAGTTTCTACAAGCTCCTTCGCAAAATATATACATAAATTGATTGACCAGTTGATTCAGACTAGTACGCGTTTCCCGCATCTCGATATGGAAAACTCCCAATCATTAAACTGCCAACCAGATTAATCGCCCCTGGCTCAGTGAAAAATGTCGGTAAGCACACAAAACGAGAAACGTATAGAGCGGAATTGCTTACGAGGTCATGGGCTCTGCGAACAGAAGAGTATCGTCTAGCCAAACTCATCATAAATCTATTTTGTAGACTGCAGCAGATCTCGGAGAAAACCCATCAATTTCAGATCAATGCATACGTTTTTGTGGATTTATTGAGGTGCAGTATACGGATCATTATCTAAAATCACCAGATTATGCAGGATGCTGATGGAGAATACAAAATGCTTTATTAATGTTGGTAAAGACCTCACCAAGACGATCCATTTAGACAAGACCAAACGAGATTTTATGCGATTTTATCAATTCCAACTTATATCAATTGCAGATGCACCGTTTTTCGAAAGTCAACTAAAATATTTTTAATATGCCGACAACGTTGACATAACTGAAACAACGTAATGTCTGTTACGTATTCGTGAGTACTTCTTTGTGAATTTGATGACTATTTTCTACACTCTATGGAAATGGAGTCTGCGCTAAGTTTGTTAGACAAGACTCAGGGCTCTAAACTACTCTGGGGCTGTCTGTGGCCTTAATTAAAACTTCCGTTTTTTTTAAGAATTAATTTAACTAAAATCAATTCATATACTCAACAGATATTGCCCACTCACCAAAGACTTAAATATGCCTGAATAAATCGATCGTATGGAACTGATAAGTAGAGTCTAAGAAAGTTGTTTCGATTAATTACGTAGATGGAGCTTGTGTCACTTGGCCTCTTCGAAAGCTAGTAGTAAATGCATGGACTGTATTATTTAAAAATTCCATGTGCATTTATGTCTCGAAATCGATTTCCCGTTTTCCTTTCTAAATTGCATTTTAGTATTATATTAACGAGACAATCGATCGACAATCTTTTGTGAAATTTTATTTAAGTTTCAAAATTTTCAAAATCCAAGAGAGGACTCTGAGGAACCGCTCATGCAATTCACTCTAAATTAACATCAATTTCTAACTACTCGTGTACAAAACAAACAACCCCAATACCTGTACAACAAACATAAAGCAATAGCGCACCAATTCTTCTATTACATCTTGGTTTTATCTAGGTATCATTCACTGTCTTGTTTATCTTGTCGTTTTGGGGAAAGGGACCTATGACTTTTGAGCAATTCCAAACGTCGGGTGGGTGAGATTTTCATAGACAGAAAATTGTTTTTCGGAGGTTTGCTTCTGCCCGCCGAAATAGTGATGATATCTTGAAAGTAAAACACGAAGTAGATTAAGTAGACATTAATGTACCATGACAGTAGTTTCGATCGTTCTGAAATGTGCCATGAATCCTTTAATTTACAACCTAAAATTTTTATCGAAAAGCCATAACATTCCTACTGAGAACTTATGGTCATAAAATTCTTAAATAAATTTACCTGTATATCTACCTAATTTTCAAATCGGTTGTAAATGCTAGCAAAAAAATAGCTGACCGAGGGATCATTTACCGGATCTAATTTTTTTTGGCTGAAATTTGGATTTTTGATGATGAAGTCTCTAATTTCTCTATACCTAATTTTAGATTCGTTGCTACTTGCAATAATACTTATCCTACAGGAGGGGTTGCGAAATGACCTGTCGACCGGTATTAAGGTTAAATGTTCTAATTTTAATAGCGCTCATTTGTTAAGTTTCAAGTTCGAAATTACTGGTATTTTTTACTCTTTTGTCTGTGTTTATAGATTCAATTTCTGTTCAGTTAATGCCTTTCTGGAAGATTTTTTTGGTTTTCTGGAAAACCAGTAGGTGATTTTAACATCGATCTCTTGGCTCCTTCATCGAAACTTGATAACTATTTGTCATTATTATCTTCCTTTGGTTTTGCCAGTTTACTAAATGAGCCCACCCGTATATTGAAAGATGCTAGTTCTTGCTTAGACCATATACTCGTATTTATTAGACTACATAGAAATAATTTAATGAATTATAAAACGACTACCTTTGGCCTTAATATAAATGATCATTTGCTAACATCTATTCAGTTTGATCTCAGGCAGACTAGAGCAAAAAATACAATTTTTCAAGATTTTACAATAATTGATTTTGCTGCTTTAAAATCTGCTTTAGTTTTTGCATCTTGGGATGAAGTATATAGAGCCTGTGATCCATCCATTGCATTCAATTTGTTTCTTGACAGACTTCAAGCTTACTTAATGTTAGGTAGCAAGAAAATAAAAAAAAATATAGAAAACAAACATTTAAAACAGTGGATGTCTGATACGCTTTTGAAGAAAATTCATAAAAAAAAATTACCTTTTCAAGTGTTATAAAAAACATCCCACTTAAGGCTGAAAATAAATTACGATAAGCTGTCTGACGAACTGAAGATCCTTATACCTTTTCAAAGAGATGATTTTTTCAGTAATAGATTCTTAGATAATATGGGTAATTCAAAAAAGGAATGGGAGATTGTCAACCAAATCTTAAACAAAAACCAATCTAAAGCGGATTTCGTAGTGAGTATTAATAATACATACGTATCCGAGCCATTAGAAGTTGCCACTGCATTTGATAGGGACACTACAATGAATTATGACTCCTCTTGTCAAATTCGATGTGATGGTAAAATTGTTTTTGATCTATGTCAAAGTATTTGCAAAGGTTTTTTAAAAATGTGTAAAATCTAGAATGGTGTCCTTCTTGGATAAAACTAAATTTGTTAGTAATTCACAATTTGGTTTTCGTAGTGGTAAATCCACCGAGGATCCACTGTTAAAAGTATGCAGTGAAATTTACGAGTATACTAGTCTTAATGAATCTGATATTCCGGCTACCTTATTCATTGACATAACCAAAGCATTTGACATGGTCGATCATAGCATTTTGCTCAGTAAGCTATTCAATGCTGGTTTCAGAGGCCTTATACATGGTTGGTTCACTTCCTATTTAAAAAATCACTGTCAGAGAGTTAAGATTAGAAATATTTTGAGTCCTAAGAAATTCATTAACATAGGAGTTCCTTAAGGCACTGTTTTGGGACCAATCATGTTTTTAATGTTTGAGAACTCCCTTTTTTTACAACCGCTAAAAGGCAAAATACCGACAACACTGCCCTGACCTACAGTTGTAAAAGTTATTTAAATCTATCATTCGCCGTAAATCATGATTTAGAAATTCTGCGTCGTTGGTTTAAGCTACACAAATTGGTTATAAGTGAAAAAACGAAGTTCATGATTTCTGCTATCAAAGGTAAACTCTGTAATGATATGCCCCTATACTACTATTCGCCGAACTGCAAGAAATTCAAGTTGTTAGAAACCTGTATTCATGAAAATAAAACAATTTCATTTGATTCAAGAACATGCTGCGCTGTCAACTGCTTTGCAATTGACCGCGTTGACGTTTTTAAGTACTTAGGAGTTATTTTGGACTATAAAATGAGCTGAATGAATCATACTATATATTTAAAACAATTTTTAAATAATGTTGTTAGGCAAATCTATCTTCTAAGCTAATATTGTGGTTTGGCTGTTTTGAAATTAGTTTATTTTTTAGATTTTGCGGCCCGGGTCAATCCCGGACACATTTATTGAGCTTATTGCAAGCAAACATATACTTAAAACTAACATTTTCACTTAAAAACTAAAGGGTGGGAGCGGTTGAAGAAAGTTAGGACGTGAGGCATAGGTGGAAATAAGTATGTTCTTGAGGGAGAGTTTGCTGAGATGGTAGTCGAAGAGAGGCAGAACATCGTTAACTTCGCGAAGCATCCTAGACATTGGCTCCAGGTGTCCGTAATTCGTTCTGTGAAGATTGAGCCGGAAATGTGGCACAGACCTAAGATTGCGGGGATTGGTGTTAAAAGAAATAATTTGAAGTAAGGAAGGACAATCGATATTACCTAATAAAATTTGATGAATAAAGAGAATGTCGGCAACTTTTCGGCGTATAGAAAGGGGTTGTAAATTTATAAGTTTCAGCCGGTCAGTGTAAGGTGGTAAGTTTTGGCTATCATCCCAGGGAAGACCACGTAAAGCAAAGCGTAAAAACCTGCGTTGAACAGCTTCTATCCGGAGGATGTGAGTTCTGTAGTAGGGTGACCAAACTTGGCTGGCATATTCAAGAAGAGGCCTAACAAAGGTTATGTAAAGAGATTTGGTAACATAAGGATTGGAAAACTCCTTAGACCAGCGCTTGATAAAACCAAGGGCAGAGTTGGCTTTTTTTATTATACTATCAATGTGAGAACGGAAATTGAGTTCCTTGTCGCAGATAACACCTAAATCACGCAACTCATTCACTAAGGGAACAGGCAGATTAAAGATTAGATAGCAACGAGGTGAAGTAAGGAGGCGTTTACGGGTATAAGTTATAGCCTGACACTTATTGACGTTAAGCTCAAGAAAATTCTTCTGACACCATGTACAAAACCTGTCTAGATCTTGCTGCAGAAGTAGGCTGTCTGAGGAAGATAATATATATCTAAATATTTTCATATCATCTGCGTAAACAGATATGTATGAATTTTTAATGATACAAGCAACATCATTAATGGTCAGAATAAATAATAAGGGGCTTTAATTGGGTCAGAAACCATGGACCTAAATAGAACATAGTAAAGTCGTTCATTTAAATAGGATTGAACCCAAGTTATAAAGTTTATCTGGAAACCAAGAGCCTTTAATTTTAGAAGGATTATATCATGAGAAATTCTATCAAAGGCTTTGCTGAAATCGGTGGCAATCACATCAACTTCATTTCCAGATTCCAGTGCACATAAAGTGCTTGATACGAATTCCGTTAAGTTGGTGGTCGTAGATCTGCCTTTGAAAAATCCGTGCTGGTTTGGGGAAACAATAGATTTACAATGGAAAAGCATTATGTCATAGATAATGCTCTCAGAAAGCTTGGGTATGCAAGACAACTTAGCAATTGGACGATAGTTGGAACTGTCGTCTTTTCTACCTTTTTTATGTAAGGGAATAATAAACGACCTTTTCCAGGTTGATGGAAATAATCCCTGGGTGATAGAAAGCTGAAAGAGAGCTGTAAGAGGTTGGGCTAGATGCATTTGACATTTCTTTAAAAATATAGGGGGAAGATTATCAGGGCCAGCAGAATAATCATCTTTGAGTTTTATTATTTTATCTCTAACTTGCTCTAAAGTTATAGACACCGATTCCAAAGTTGTTTGTGGGCAGCTGTTTAAGTAGGAAAAGTAAGAATGGTCTGGCTCTTGGGAATGGATGGCGAACGCTTGGCCAAAAAAGATTGCGAAGAGATTTGCAATAATTTGGGAATCGCCCGAGGACCTATCAAGAAAATTTATAATCGTCTTTTTAAATCTAAACTTCAATATAGTATAGCTTGTTGAGGCGGAACTCATTTCAACAAAATACAACCTTTACTAATCAAGCAAAAGCATGCGATTCGTATTATGTGCAAAGTGAATCGACTAACTCCCAGCTTTCAGTCATTTAGAAGCCTTAATCTTCTTCCACTAAGGCATATGTATTTTAATAAAGTTTTAAAAATATTCTTTTAAAAAATACGGTTATAACACTCCGAGAGTTGAAATCTCGCTCTTGTACCCACCTTCAAAAACATTCTTTCTAAAATTTTTTTAAAGTTACTGCGCCCCGTCCTTTAATAAGCTACCTGAGAATCTTAGATATGAGAGAGTTAAATCAGTATACCTTAAAAGAATTAAACAATGGCTTTTCCATTTAAATAATAATGTTATTGAAAACTTGATCAATCCTTTAATATGATTTTTTGCTCATATTGTAAATTTTCTTTCACTATATTCAAATTCTAAATTTTTACTTTTTTATATTATTAACATTATCGCATCCCCATCGATAAATGTTTAAAATTGTTTATAATTTTGTAGTACATTCGCCTCTTGTTATTAAGAACAATAGAATGTGCTTAACTGTTTCACTTTTTGTCTTAAAGAATCTGCTATATGTATAGATTTATTTTTATGTATAGTTATCTCTATTTGTTTTATTTTATTGTATATATATATATAATTCTGAATTTTTGTTACTTTTGTAACTATAAGATTAAGAGAATGAAATAAAGTTTTAAATAAACAAAAAAAAAACAAGATACCAGGTATATTGCACTTCTAACCCAATTGCTTGAAGTGTTTATCATACTTGATAGCTTTGACAGTCATTGTAGTGAACACTGTTGCAATGAGTTAGGATTCTCGTTACACATTATTCCTTATAAGCTTGCTGTGTCTCTTGATCATAGAAAGTTGAGAATAACTACATACCTTTACTCTGTTAACTTTAACTCTGAAACACGCTATTCTGACAATATCAGGCGTACTTTGTGCGAAAATGTGTACAGGATATGACATAACTGGAATCAGTGAACTTAAGCTTATGGGCTGATGATATAGTGAACGAATCCTTTATTATGATTTTGTTTGTGAACGCATTACAAGAACCCGTAAAAAAAAATTGATTGCTCACGCTCTACAAAGGAGAAGGGTGATTCTGTTTTTTTGTTCAAATTCATCAATAATGCTGTAAACATTATATTGAAAATGTCTAAACCGATTTTCACATTAAAGGACACATTTGGCAGATATAGAAGCAAAGTTTACAAATCATTACATCTGACAACGGAATGAGATTATGACTTTTGCAAGCACAGTTTTCACACGAAGGAATCCACCGAATTTCAATCAAACTGATCACAGAGCGATCGACATAAGACATACATAAATCCCATGTCCTTGATACCTGCTCATTTCGGGAAGTGAACAATGTGGACTCTTGCTGTACTCAATGTGTATATGCAGATATTACTAATGCCAACACGAGAAGCTATGACCGAAAAAGGCAGCCAAAATCTTCGCCGATGTAGTATGTTGCAATCTCTCAGTGAATCAAATTCCTTCAGAAGTACCGAACACTAGTGGCTATACTGCCGAGATGCCATCAAAGATGCTGCAAATGATACACCATATAGGGAGCGCGCATAAATCTTAATCTGCACACCTATAATACAGAGCTGAACAAGTATAAAGATTGGAACACGTAAGCTTCTTCGAAGGAAAAGTAGGAGTACTAAAATTCAGAAACGATGTTCCGAAATTTCATCGAAGGTAAAACCACCGAAAATTAACTGTTAGGAAAAAGAAACATAGCCAGACATATATTCTACTGTATTAGAGAATGTCCCATTTACACTAGACGGTGACAACCTGCCTTTCTAAACCAAATGAAGTAGGGATAGTATTGTAGTATCCAAAATCAAGACTAACAAAACTACTGGCATAGAAGGACTATACATACGGGTCCTCAAAGCTGCTTGGGATGAATTAGAAGGGTGCATATCACTAGCAATATCTAAGATTGGGTTAAATAAAAATATACCCGATGAATGGAACCTTAACACGAACATCAGTTCTGCCGTATTAAGTGAAAGCCTAACGCTATTAGAGTTCAGATGGGGCATTACTTTGGCTAATGCAACCTTATATAAGACCTTTTTCATCGCCTTATGGCACTGTACGAGTATCACGCAAATGTAATGAGAACACTTTTAGTCGATTCTCGAAGGATTTTTGATCCGCCATGCAGTGTTTGAAGATGAAGTTTCTTCAATAACTTGTACGAACTATCCAATAGTATCAATCTTGTTTGGAAACTCCATATAAGCCGTCTGAGTGGGTTAGTGCTCGTGCATAACTCTAACGGATACTAACATTTCGGTCTTAAGAATGTATACTCAGGCAAAGAACTAGTCCATTGCATGATCTTTTCAATGCAACTTTTTAGTCTTCCGTAAAAAGATGAGTAATGACTTCAGCGATAAAGTGAACAAACTACCAACACCCAACCCATCAGCGCCGACTATTTGCAACTTAACAAAAGTAAAATATGGACTGTCTGCGGTGTAAATATTTTACAAACCATTATTGAACTGCAGGGTTTAATTTGAAAGTGCTGTATTTTTCTAGTAAGTATTCAATGAACTCACGTATACCGTCTTTTAACAGATATCAGATTTGTGTTCTAGATTGCCTACTGCAAATATATATGTACACTTCAAAATTGTTTAGAAATCATCCAAACTAACATATTTATCAAAATTCGCGGTCAAATGCGACTACGGTTGGTGCGTCAATAATGTGCCAAAATCGATTTATAAAAAAGGGCGAAGTTCGATGATCGTCTTATCGCCCGCAATCGTTCTGTTAATTGAATTGACTTTTGAGCGAATTAACACCTTTAGACTCTCTTCTTTGGGGCTACGTTAAGTCCATGAACTTGGAAGTGAACATTCGACGTGAATATCGGCTGAGTTATGCCAATAGGTCAGCGCATCTATTTATCCAAGCGGGTCCATGAAGGACATTTGGATGATTTCATATTTCATAACTAATGTTAATGGTATTAACAAAATTTCAATCTCAAATAAGAGTTTCATTGATACTTTAAGCATGCATATTTTTATTTTAACACAAATGGGGGCGCATCTAATTTATAACCCTGTACAATGGACTTCCACATTTAAAAACAAGTTTTTATTTCGACAACATTTTGCATAATTCGTAAGAGCGTAAAGCTTACATTGTTCAAGCCTACTTACGAACGCTATTGAATTGAAGTGACTGGCGGGTTGAGAAAAAGAACCCAAAGAAAGTGAAATTAAGCCTCTACGATTCAGGCAAATTAAGCTAATACAGCAGTTTTTTATATACGAATAGAATTTAAAAAAAAACGATGATTAAGTAACTCCTGAGATATCTTTTCCTACACACCTTTTCGCATAAGGCTTAGGTTTAACTTAACAAACACAGGGAACACAAATTTTGCCCACGAAAAGATCTAAACAACTCTCACTGTAGATTAATCTGCGAGGCTGAGCCATAGCGAAAGCTAAACAAATTCAAAACCTTAAATATCTCGATGTCTTAAAAATAAAAATAAATAAATAAAAGTGGACACAATTGTGTAACGTACCTCTTTGGAGTATTTCTTATAACTTTTTCAACCAGTTAGTTATACATATGACAATATATAGTACATCGATTGAATGCAAATTGTGCCCAAACCGCATAGTCCAGTTTCATATTCTTAAAAGTTTATAGAGCGATTTTGTTTCTTTTAAAAACATTCAACAAATTAAAAAAAACGTATAAAATGCACTCCAAAAGGTTCTTCGATAATGACAAGAAAAGTGCTCCGAAACTCCAATCTAAAGACTAAGGTAAGCAACTTCCGTAATTGGACATCATGAAACCGGATGTCTCTGTATCGCAATCATATAATTTCTTATACGAGTATCTTCATTAGCAATAGATGCATTCACGACTAAAGGCTATATGAGGGAAAATAAAATCTATCAAAACCCTGACAAACTGATACATTAAATAGATCGCACGTGTTGAAAGGAAAAATAAAAATAAAAATTACATAGACACTTGCTTACCATTTTTAGTGTTAGTCAATGCACTAGACTCTGTGGTAGGTTTGGCATGACAACCATAACTGCAAAATGCGGCAACTAACAACAACACAGCTCCGAGTAATCCCAGTTTGGATATCATTTTAATCGAATCGAATTTCTTATCCAACGTTGTTTGTATTTATTTTGATGAGGCAAACCCCACAAAGAAAAAAACTTCAAAAAAATAAATCCCTTTTTTATGGACTGTTAAAACTTTCACAAAATACTCGCGTATCTCTGTTAGTACGAGTACATCCGGAAGAGATGGGAAAATAACACAAAATCAAAATATCAACAAAAATTCAATATTGACTACTCGAACTGGATCGAAATATACTCGTACACTCGTACATTTATAATTTATGCGAATCTCTATTGAAGTAGAGACTGCAATCACTTCATTTGTTCAAGCCTCGCTTAATTAAATACCACTCTCTGTATAAAATTGAAGAGAGGAAGAGAGAGCGAGGGAGATAAAATAAATAAAATGAATGAAAAATTTCACTTTCCCATCACAAACAGCACAATGCACGGGTACCAAATGTTTATATGATAGATTGAATTTTGCTCGCACTCGTACTTGTATCTATTGTATTTATAAGTATTATATGTGATATAAATTCGCGTTCAGCACTCGATAAAAATCCTATCTGCGGGTTATTGTAATTATTTTATGTTCGGAAAAGCGCAGATCAATGTAGCACACGTACGAATTTCAAATTTCCCAACGGCCAAAAACTATTAGCGCGTGAAATTCAATGCGAAATCGCGTCCACCACTACAATACAGCACCAAAAGTACAAGTATCTGAAACTACAATAAAACTAGTACAGTTTGCAGTCGTTTGTAAAATTGTCGTAGGTACTGGTATACGAATTTGGCTTAGATACACAGAGACCACAAGATTAGGCGCGTATTTCCGTTTTTGTTATAGGAAAAATAATAAACAAAAAAAAATAATAATAATAAATAAAATTCCTTCACCGATACTGGGAAAACTCATTCGAACTTCGAATGTGAGAAATCAATTTTCCGATTACTGTTTAAGTTTTACGAGACAATGATCACAACAACACTACGAACGATCTGCAACAGCGACAGCCACAGCACAACAACGAATGCGGAAAAGTTCGCTTAGCACCTTTGAGGAACACGTCCGTACCGTTCGAATGTTCAAGCCGTCTAACTGGATAGGGAACTTTCTACTGTGGTTTTAAAAATTTCAAGCGACTACAACCATTCACCAACAGTAAACGAAAATGAATCTTAGCCAAGTCAGAGAGCGAATGAATTCGAAAGAGAAGTATTTTGGCCAGTAACCGAGAGAGAGAATTCGATTTTGGATCTTTGATATGAATGAAAATGAACACCAATCAGCTGTTTGATAATGTCTCTCAAACACTCAAATTCTCCGGCTTTCAAACTCTCCGACTGTGAGTCTTAACGTCAACCGGTATCTAGTGTATAACTTACTGTATTATTTGTATCTTGTATCTTTATAGCTTCGTAAATCGTAATGTATATATAATGAACAACTACAATAAAAAAAAAAAATCACACTTCTTATTACACGTGGTCAGTTGGATAGTGGTGTCAAGTTTGTGTGTGTGCGATTGACGAGGTGAAAAGTGCGGTCAATTTATGGTTGTGGCGTGTGAAACGATGTTTTGATTGTTGACGTCACGTAATTAGGTGTGAATTTACTCTGATTTATTTAACATTGATTTATCTTGTTAAATAAATCTGAGTAAAGTGATGACGGTTCTATCAAACAAAAGTTTGAAACCTTGCAATTGGAACGTCTCAGAATTCGAACCTCCAGATAGATGTGTACATATGTAAAAGGTGTCCCATTAGGACCGCCTATTTTGAAAATGGAAAAAAAACGCTGTATTTATTTGAATAGTTTTGATGTTTTTATTTTAATAAAGAGTGAGGTTAAGTTAAGTATGGAACACAATAGCGGCTAAATGGCTGCCTATTGACGGATGGCAGACATTGACGTCATTGATAGCAGATTTTGTCGAAATTTTCGATGACAATTATAAAAAGAAAAATTCAAAAAAAAATAATGTTCCAGAATTCATGCGGTAAAATCTTGCCAGCGTGACAGCTGACAGTTCAGGGTTATTAAAAAGGGGGCGATACACAACGCGAACAACGCGTTTTCAATGGATTTCAATGGATTTCATTGATGAGGTTCATTTTCATCTTGATGGACGAATCGTCAAAATTGTCGAATTTTGTATTCAAAAAATTCACGAGTGATTGTTGAGAAACTATTGCATCCACAAATTTTCACTGTTTGGTGTGGATTTTGGGCTGGAGGCATCATCGGAACAATCTTCTTTGAAAATATACGGCTGGTCATAATATAACAGGCAATAACAGTTAATGGTGCTTGCTATCGCGACATGATAAACCAGTTTTTTGTGCCTAACTCCAAGATATGGATGTAAACGATATGTGATTTGAATAAGACCGTGCTACATACCATACAGCCTAAGAAACAATTCAATTAGTGCATGAGTCAAAATTGGTCATCCAGATCATGCAATTTAACGCCGTTGAACCTTTTTTTGTTGGGGGGGGGGGTCAATTCTAATATTTATGCCAACAAGCCCACGACCACTCGCGCTTTGAAGGACCAAATTGAGCACTGTATCAAAGAAATCAGCTACATTTGTGGATAATTGTCGTGGAAAATTTCGACAAAAGAGTGCGTAAGCGCCAACAAAACCGTGGAGGCCATTTCCTCAATATGCTATCCTAATATACTCCTATACTGTACATTTTATGAATCAATAAAAAATATAAATTTTTAATAAAAGACGTGCGTTTTCTATCAAAATTACCTTTTGCATGAATTTTGGAACACCCTTTCGAAAGGCCAATTGAAAATCAAGTTGAGGAAGTTTTTTTTTATTCGATAGTTAGTTTTATGGCATCAATGATGAAGAATGAATTCGGTTATATGAACATCACGGCAGCGTCTCAGGAACTGCGTCTTGGTGCTCCAATTTTCGACCACTTTTCAGGCACTTGGTGCCGTATCCCACTCGATACTCGATATTGGCTTCTAGAAAATAGTCCAGCAGCGTCAAATCACACAATCTTGAAGGCCAGGTCATTTCTGGAAATAATGTTGTCATCACTTAAATAATTCGTTGGTATCACCAACAATACTGCATGTGGCACCATCCTGTAGAAACCAAATGCTCTGCAGACCAGATTCACGTATTTTTGGAAAAGAAAAATTATTTTGATTTTCTTCATTTCAGAAGAAATAGGGCCATGGTGGTCACACCAGCCCAAACAACCTCTAGATTTTTCTTATTAACAAAACCACTGAGACAGAAGTGATCCTCATCACTGAACAAAATTTGACGATAAAAAAGTAGATCGACTTCCAACTGTTTAATCGCCCAATCAGCGAAATCATGACCCAAACGATGATCGCCTGGCTTCAATTCTTACAGCAATTGAGTTTTGTGAACATGTAAACCAGATCCTTGCACGAAATCTTCCACAAAGATGGCAGACATGGGTCAAGTTATTGCGCTCGATGATGAGTCCATGAATTAGGATCTGTCGCCGATGTTTTCATCTGTGTGCACTCCGCTCCTTGATTGTAAAATTGGCGAAGCTCTCTATAAATATTTTTTACTAAACTTGGATTTTGGAAATAGATTTTCCCAATTTGTAAACGTTGTTCGACCGTAAGCCAAACTACAATTGTACCCACAATACTGATTAAAAGGATGGTGTCAGCTGTCAAATTAACTATTAGCTATTGTACGAGTGTTGATATATTGAAATTAAGAAAACTTCCTAAAAAAAAAAAAAACTTTACATTCAGTATTGAATTCTGGTTGGCTTTTCAGTTCAATTGCCTCCATAACGCCATTCCCGAGGTTACAAGTATATTAGTAAACTACTCAAAACAAAATAGGGCCAACTGCCTTTTTAGGCTCTCATTTCATTTCATTTCATAATCATTATTTTTTCTTTTTTTTAATATATTTGAAATAAAAATAAAAAGTAAACCTTTACATATTACTGTTTTTCTGTTATGATCTGCTTGCTTAGATGTTTTACTTAGTAGCGAGTCGGGCCTCCTCTGCTCCGTATGCACTGTCTTAGCCTATCTGGTATGCTCTTAATGAGATGTGTAACATTTTGTTCGGGCATGCGCTCCGCGTTTATGAGCTCTTGTTTACTGTTGATATGACTGTGGTTCTCTTTGAGGCTCCTTCTCAATTGATCCCATAAATGCTCGATGCGGTTGAGGTCTGGGCTTATTGCTGGCCATGGCTCTGTTTTGCCTAATTAGCTTATTCCAGCCCATACCATAACACTTGGGCTACCAAAACGGTCAGTTCCGTGAATACATGGGTCGGTAAAACATTCATCTTGTCTTTTCCAAACGTCACTAAAAAACTTGACTGTACATTCGTCTGTAAAGAGTACAGGCCTCCAGTTGTCCATAGTCCAAACCGAATGCTCGTGGGTGTAACTTAAGCGCCCTGCCCGTTTCGGTCGAATGGTGCGCACTCTAGACCTTTTACCATCTTTGTGGAGTCGATTACGTATGGTTTGATCACTTACTTGAGTGCCTGTAGATTGCCGCAGTTGACTTTGTAACGCCTGGGCGGTTACGGACGCTCCCGGTCTTCTTTCGCATTTGTGACTCTGATTCCTCCTGATCCAGATCTTATTGCTACACTCCCGATTTCTTGGAAGCGTTCCCAAACGTTTCGGATAGCTCGCCGCTATACACCGATATGAATTGCGACAGACCTTTGAGACTCTCCCTCCTGAAGCAAATTTACCGCTCTTACTGCGTTTTCGATGTCCATATGATGCCGAGAACCAGGCATGGCAATCACAATTACAATAATAACGTTGTCGAAGAAAACAATTACAGAAAGTAACACTTAGCGACAACGCTTAAAATTGTAACTGTAAAATTGTTGCTCAAAGTATTGATAACTACTCATAGACATGCATGCTATACAGATAAATCTTTGGTGGGCCCTATTTTGTTTTTAGTAGTTTATATTGAGATCTTTTCTTAAATGACATTCAGTCGATATAACATTATACAGAATTGTTTATTCTTTTTTTTTTAATATACATATTTTATTTTATTTAGCAATTAATACAATATTTGAAAATTACATTCATTTTCTATATAGGATGGTAATAAATTATAAAACTGGCAACTTTAAATATACTCGCACAATACTATTTGGTAGAGTTTTCCCGACAAACAGGTAATATAAAATCATTACTACTTCTCAAATAATAGGGCTGAGTGTCTCTTACTAATCGTAAATACTTCTTTAAATAAACAGGTACAAGATTGAATTTAATTTTGAAAATATCGATCGATCACCATTCTTATTGGAGCCAGCCGACTACACTTTAAGATTATACGCATGGCCCTATTTGTGAACGTTGCAATTTAGTAATATCACATTAGATATATTTACATACTTATAATATCGAAGAACAGTAAGTGTTAAAGTTAAAGTGCACTTTAACATGGTACTATATACATACTCGTATGTGTATTGCTCTCATTAACGAAACTTTACTACTAAGTCTTCCATCCTACTTTTTCTGATATTTCTTTTTATAATATATTCGCCACTCATATTCAATGCTAATTTATAATCAATGTAGTGGTAGGTGGGTAAGAGTGGCTGTTGGAAACACCAATTCACTTAGGCCTATTGGCCCATTGTGATGCCACGTGGATCTATGATCATCTTACTAATGGAACCAGTTTGAGCTTACGAAGAAGGGTAGGAGACTGTTTACGTCCATATTCTTTAGATCGCTTAGGTCATTATTGAAGAAAGCTCCTAAGTGAAACTTTCTTCTCTGGTAGAGATCAAGTCTTCTTGCGTGCTTGCCTATGAGGCACTATCCAGTGATGACACCTATAATGGCGCTGAGATGTTTCTTGTGACCAGATCTGTTTGGTCGCTGGACTTGTTGTTCCAACAGCCCACCTAAGGTCTGTTCTTTTATTGGCATCCAGCTTTAAAATTAATTTGCACGTAGCGATCGGTATACCTACTCGTATGCTACCCTTTTCCTGTGGAATAGGTAGAGTGGTTCCAATTTTGGCGAGTTCATCGACCCTACAGTTCCCTGGAATGTCTCTGTGGTCCGGCACATCTCCATAAGGGAATATCGGCATTCAAGGGTGGCTTTAACATTTAATGAGACTGAGTCCATGGACTTAATAGCGGCTTGACTAACTGAAAAGATGCGGATATCCTTTGCAGATATCACGTTTTTCTTTAGCCAGAACAGAGATTCTTTAATCGCCAAAATTTTCACCTAGACCACGCTACAGTGATTTGGAAGACGGAAAGAGAGGCTTAGATTTAGCTTATCTGAGAAAACACCGCCACCAACCCCGCTATCGGTTTTAGATCCATCTGTGTAGAAATAGATTGACTTGTCCCCCATGAAAGCATCTTCCTCCCTGAAGGAGGTCTTTGTCAAACCAAAGTTCAAGTATGGTGTAATCGATGTTCTCTGTAAAGATTCGTAATGTATTAAGAAAGTTAGCGTGGTCAAATGAATTATTTGTCCACTGTGTAGTCGCATTAACGCGAATATCTGCATTCGCAGCTACTTGCCTGCTGAAATTATCGAGGGGTGTCAAATGAAACAGAATGCCGCAGAGGGAATAGACCATAAGGCTCTGTTTATGACTTGACTTGGTGTTCTTTGGACTCTGCTTAGTTTAATGCAGTTGACTGCATTATCTAAGGCCGTCCACCAGACAACAACCCCGTAGGTGAAAATCGGTCTTATGACCGAGATATATAGCCAGTGGGTTATGCGAGGTTGAGGGCCCCATTTGTTCCCAATGGCTTTTGAATGAAGCTATTGAATGTTAGGTTTTCAGTTTAGTTTGCTGTCAAAAATGAGACCCTGATATTTTGCTGTATCGGAAAAGACTACACTGGTACCGTTTATTAGGGGAATTTTATATTTCCTGGAAAAGAGGACAATATCAGTTTTATGGGGGTTTACTTCCAGTCCACAGCGATTTGCCTAACGGGTTAATCAGTTTTAGTTGAAGGTAAGACGCTTACCTGAGACGGCTATAGCAACGTCATTCGCATAGGCAATCACCCTGCTACCAGGTATATCAGCAGTTGATTAACCTCTAAGTTCCAGAGAAGGGGAGAGAGGACACCACCTTGCGGCGTACCTCTGCTGACACATCTTTTAGCAGATACCTCACCCAGTTTGGAGTTGATTATTCTGCTATTTAGCATAAGACTGATCAACTCCCTAAGTGAGTCGTCTACCTGCAGAGTCGTTACCAGTCGTTATTGCGGATCTGATGACGTTGTTAAAGGCATCCTCTATGTCCAGGAATGCAACCATTGTGTACTCTCTATATAGTAGGGATCGTTCGATGTGGCTAGTCAGTGAATGCAGAGCCGTTTCCACCGACTTTCCTTTACAGTAGGCATGTTGAGCCGTTAACAGAAGTCTTGGATCAACTTTAGCTCTTATATGAATATCAATCAGTCGTTCAAAAGTTTTCAGAAGGAAAGATGATAGACTTATAGCTCTGAGGTCCTTTGGGAGAACAACATGAGAACATTTTCCGGGTTTAGGAATGAAAACTACATTAACTTTTCTCCATAACAGTGGAATGTAGATCAGTTCCAAACAGCTCCTTATAATATTTTCTAGCGTAGGCAGGATAATATCTGAGGACCTCTGTAGCTCGGCAGGTATTATGCTGTCCGGACCAGCAGACTTGTATGGTTTGAAGCTATGCAGCGCCCAGAGCAGTTTGTCTCTTGTAATCAGACCATGAATTTTGGTCCCGATGGCAGTAGTCTTGTTTGGATTGCTTCTGGTAGCGAATTGGGAGCTACCTGGAGAGTGGGTGTCCAGTAGCAAGTTGAGTAATTCATCACTTGAGGTCATCCAAGAGCCATCGGTTTTTTTCAAACAGCTAGGCATCATAGAATTTGTAGAGAGGATTTTTCTTAGCCGCGATGCCTCCGAGATTTCTGTGATTTTATCACAGAATGACCTCCACGATTGTCGCTTTGCCTTCCTCAGCTCTGTTTTTTGTATAATTTGAGGGATTCTTTGTACGAGTCCCAGTCAGTTACTTTTGTTGTGCTTTTGCTTAGTTGAAAAGTTTTCTGCCAGTGTTTCTAAGTAGACCCAATACTGATGTCCACCAGTGCTGCTTTTTTTTGCTTCTAGGTTGAATAAGAGGGCAGGAAGAGGCCGTAGCCTGATTGAGAGCCAGGGTGAATTCCTTGACTTTCATGTAAAGCTCATAGTTGTCGCGCGTGGGACTTGTGAGTTGAGATGATAGCGTTTCTGACAGTATTCCTCTGTGTTTTGGCCAATCAGTTTTCCGATAATTCCGGCTGGGAAGAGCATCACTCAGGCTGTATTGGATGTATTTGTGGTCTGAAAATGAGTGTTCAGACGATACCATCCAGTTCATTAGCATTTGAGTGATGTTTTCGGAGACAAGAGTGATAAATAGTACTTCCTGTCGATTTCTTGTTATAAAAGTGGGCTCATTGCCAACGTTGCAGACAATGAGGTTAGTACTTATAAGATAATCAAAAAGTGACTCACCTCTATCGTTGATGTCGGTACTGTGCCATAACGTGTGATGAGCGTAAGCGTCGCATCCGATGATGACGCCAGTTTTTTGCCTTTCAGCTTCCAATACCACCCTTTCTAGGTTATCACCAGAGAGAGGGCCCACATGATCGTGGCCAAGATATATCGATGCAAGCCAGTAGGAGCCTTTGGCAGTCTCTACTCTGGCAATGGTTAAGTCGGGGTCGTTAAGATTAGGAAGCAAAAATGCATTAAGGCTACGTTTCGCTTATATACAATTTCTAATCTTACCTTTGTCTCTTGTATAGAGCGGAGCGTATACCGGTGTCCCAAGTCCACGAACCACGTCTTCTACAATCCATGGTTCCTGTATTAGGATAATACCTACCGCATTTTTGGAAAGACGGAGAATAAGTGCGGCGGAACCTTTTTGGAGTGATGGAGATTAATCTGGAGAAAACGTATCATTGCTACAGTTAACCAGAGTAGCCTCCACCTCGGGGCTGTTGAAGTCCTCCGATTCTGAAGATGTGCTCAAAAGCTCATCTTCTTTCCCTGATCGTATAGGACCTCTTTTTGCTTCGTCATCGGTTTCAATTTCCGACAGGATGTCAGAAGAGGAGACCGACGGCTTAATTGTCGCCTCGGATAGATTGGAGTCGTCGCTATCGATTTCTGGAAAGAATATCGACGCTCCAAGATCTAAGGTTGCATTTGATGTTTACGTTAAAGAATGAGAAGGGTGCTTATCAGCATCCAGCTCATTCTTTTTATACGAGTAGACCGTTAGATGTATTGACTCGGAACCGAACCGAATCATGCCTTTAGTCTGCGCTAGAGGGTTAAGGGATTCCTTATTGATCACGATCAACGCGCATCTATAAGAACCCCTTAGTTCCTCCAGTTCGCGACTTTCCAGTCATAAGTCGCAAGGGTCGGGTTGCTGAGCCTTATGATCTCCAGAATGCTTTCTGGGGAGAAGGGTTCGGCTGCGATCTAGTGCTGGTAGTTCTGCTAGGGATATAGTGGTAATTAATTAAAAATTAAAATGTTTAAGAACTATGTATTTGGATTTATTTACATTTGGTTTTAATTTATTGACCACATGGATACTTATTAACCTAAGTAAGTCCTCTTGTGTCTTTTATTTTATATCTTACAATCAACCATACAAATAGTAGGGCATAATCCACAAATAGGTCAATCTGGGCGTGATTAGGGCATCGATTGATGTCGTTTATATTCGTAAATAATGAAGAGCAAGGCACAGAGAATAGAACTTTGCAGTACGCCAAGGGTCGTTTCAATACTCTTCCATAATGTTCCATTGATTCACTGGGACCTCCCTCAGAGGAATGATGCAAACCAGTCGTAATCGTTGACTTTGATACCATAGCTTCGTCTCAAACGTTCTTTTGAAGTCTAAACCGACCTCACTTGCACAGTTTTTATCGACCAGATCCTTTTTCCAAGAGATAAGAATACTGTTTAGGGCAGTCTCGCACGAGTGCTTTTTTCGGAATCCCAGTTGGATTTCGAGAAACAGATTGTTTCTCCTCCAGTTGAGTCTGGACCATTTTTCCAGAAATTTTCCAAATACTGATAACGCGTTTATTGACCGAAAGTTCCCAAATACTGTTGTTCCTTTGATTTATTCTCAAGGGGTAATTATAGACTCCTTCCATGACTCCGGAAATGATCTGGTTTTAATTGATTGATTTATCAGTCGGACGAATAGCTTCTTGCTACTGCATATAACATATATACATATCATAGTATGTACTTTTTTTTTATATTAGTATCAGCCCTCATTTGCATACTGCCTTGCATACCGAAGGCTTTTCTTACCTAAATTAGAGTAAACACTTTTCCTACCCACACTCTCATTGGGGAAGTACTATTAAGCGGGCAAGGCCGTCGGTAGATTTGCATTTCCTTACGCCTCCGTCAATCCTTTGGAGCTTCAATATCTCACATCATAAGACTAACTAATTCATATTGATTTCTGACTTCTGTTTCAACTAAATGCCCTCTTGACGATCTCTCGATATGCACTTCACAATGAGAAGAGGACTTCACCTTGTCTGCGATCGAACGCTTCTGGGCTTTGCAGTTAAAGTATCTCCACCAGCTTACCGTGGCGCCTTTTCATTGAACTCCAATCCCAGAAATTAATCAAAAATATAAAGATATATTCGTACTAACAGTTAGTATTCACATTTAGGCCGGGTTTTTTTATACGCAACTAAGACTTCCTGCATCCCATTAATCAAGTGCGTTTCAAATTAACTCCCGACTGTGCTTCATTCCCACCAAGACAATCGTCAATACCAGCCAGCTGTGATTAGTTACAGTAAGAGTTACAGATACTCGTATGTACGAATACTTTTCTGTTGGCGTTATCGGTTTCCCAAAATGACCGATGGATGCAAAGTTTGTCTTCCTGCATTTCAAGCGGATTGGTTCCGTCAGATGGAGGAAGTGATGCGAAACGCACCTAACCACTTTCTTAAAGCCGTTGCTCATATGAGCCACACAACTGACGTGTTATGTATACAAGAGCCAACCAGGTGCTAACTAAATCGCTGTAATCGATATTCGATACATAGTCGTACGGTCAGTATAACAAGTTATTGGGGATGTCGCGCGCCCGTCAATGTATCGATTACTCTCCGTAATCGGATCATGCCCGAGACACCGTGTGCGTACAGGTGAATCTTGTAGTAAGCAGAGTGTAGCGAAGGCTGTTGTCTGTCTGGAATTTTAGCACGCGGCTTATTAGGTGTAGTCAACATCATGCATATGCAACTGGTTCAGTGGATCACAAGTGAGTAACGTCGCGGTCGGTTTGAATATTTCTGAAATGCTTGTCAAAATTTGGTTCAATGGATTAAATGAATGCAAGTGGGTATGCCTAATTGGAAGAGACGCTAATGAAGTAGTTATGGACTTATTAGAGTTGAGATAGTAAGCGTTGCTAATTGTTGGATGACTTCCGACTTTGTTTACTATAGAGAAGACGGACGAAGATTGAGTCGTTTAGTGTTTAACGGTGTTCGAATTACTGGTTGACTGTACCACATACAAAGTATAAAGAAAGCGCAAAACTGGACTTTATCTCAGGCAGAAGCATGTGTAAAGATAAACTTACGCATAGTCATGATAATAAGTCTTCCTGTTGTACTTCTAAGCCCATATATAGGAGAGGTTAGCGCCTCTTTTCTACAACATTTGAAGAAACAGTAGTAATAATGATTCCAATCGATGAAAGCTTGCCAAAGTGATCGCATAACGAATATAAAGGTACATATGTATGTATAATTTACACCCCAACCCTACACACATAGTCAGCTATGGCCAGCGCTAAACTGAGAGTTCATAAACCAAGGTATTGATAGTAGATTTTGTATTAAACCGTATACACTACAGTTTTCCATTAATTGTAGAAAATGCGAGTAGACAGTAGGCTCTGGTGAATACTGAGGGTCAAGTAGAACTTCTAAATCGTATCTGTTTAGTCAAACGGTCATTTGTATGGAGTCATCGATTTCATCCTGTTGCAATACGAGTACTCTTCAGATCTTAGGAAGTACAAATCATAGGCTTTCTTCAAATCCAAAAGCAAACATTTTAAGACCAAATAGTTCTTAGTCTTAGTCCGCCCTTTAATCCAAATACAACCCAATTGACTGAGCAGAATTTTTTGCATAGGCTGTCTTACGATGGATCGGTGAATTAAAACCAATATTCTCGATAACCTGTTAAATTGTTTACAACATATAAAAGACCATAACAATGATGAGTGAGAATTGTTATACGTATTGTTATTCACTTTTAAAACAAACACTTATTTTAAGCACTAGCAAAAGACCGCGCTAGCTGGAGGGTGAAGTTAGACTCTAGTCCACCCCGGACTGTAGCGCCATCTAAGTAAGTAAGTATGTTAATTATCAGTTCTCCAGACCAAATGTTTGGTCCTTAAATTGGTGGTGTGGTTTTTGTTATCGTTTCGAACCTGGGGATTGGGATTCGAAGATCCTCTTAGCTTGATCATCATTGTCCATTCACTCGATATGGCTAAACCAATTTAGTCGACGTATTTTGGCTTAATTCCACATCAACACATAGGTTTTTTGCATTCAGGATTATTTACCGGAGGAAAATATTTTCTCCGGAAAATGTTCGATACCTAATATGCTCTCCAATAATTGCCATGGTTAACTGGCAGTACAAGTGTGCTTCCACCTTATTATTACCTTGATTTACTGACGTTGACAATGAAGTTTTTACCTAGACCATGCAATTCTTCTCTAATACCTTGGGTTCCACCTAATTTCAACAAAACTTGAGAGTAATTCTCAAATTTTTTTTTAACAAATACGTCATCACTTACCTCTTCAGCATGTATCTAAACCGATTTTTCAGTTCATTCATCAGTTGGTCGGTACATAATTTTTCGAAAATATAGATTGCCTAGTGGCTAGATAAATCTGGCTTCATTCGCTTTGCATGGCCAAAATATGATTCTTAGTTACAATACCCCAAATCTTTCCATTATACAATATATGAGAGTCTCGATATCTCACATTCTTACATTGCTAGCCACCTCTGCACATTTGCCTTACTTATTAACACCAAACTCCTCTTGCATTTTCAAAGTTTCAAAAATAGCTTTCGCTTCCAACAGCCCATAATATTATTTATGACGAATCGGCCTTATTTCACTTTTTATTGTTTTTAATATTGCTTTAATATAAATCAATTGCCATCATATCATGCTAAAAATTATTAAAATAAACGTTACCAATTACAATTACAACTAAAATACAATTGCTAAGAAGTTATAGGCGCCTGCCTGACAGTTGTTGCCATTCCCTCAGCGGAGCGTCGACGTCGCGTGAGCGTCTAAACCCTGCGGAAAAAAGGGTGAAATCCTGTTAGCGAGTGAAGCGAACCACCTTCTTCAAACTATGAATTGCGAAACAACGCCGAATTCCAAAAACGAAATAAAGCCGAATTTAGGAATTCAGCGTTACTGCGCTCGGCGTTATTTGACTGCACCGGCAACACCACGTCTGTCAACGGATTTAGGCTTATTGATTTTTGCGGGGGAAAAAAAAAAACATTATAGCAAGCACACGGTTTCCTCATCTGACAAAGGGACATGGCGGCCTCCGAATCATGAAACACTAAATCAAATTCATCACATTGCGACCGACGTAAGACTTACCTCCAGTATTCTGGAGGTCCGAACGTTCCGGGCAGCTAACATTGACTTGGGCCATCACGTTGCGGATTTCGCAAGCGCCACAACAAAGAAGAAATACTATAAGAAGAGACAGCCTGCATCAAGTACCGAAGACCGAGACGCTGCAACTGATATACTGGATTTCATCCGACCACCACCAAGAAATTCTTGGTTTGATGAAGAATGCCTGCAACCACATGCAGCTAAACAAGAAATGTACAAAGTGGCGCTGCACTGAAGGACGAAAGCCGCTCGAGGTTCTACGAGCAGAAGAGACGGTAGGAACATTAGCTTCTCCAGAAGAAGAAAAATGAGCACGAGAAGCGTGCGATCGAAGATATTGAGGACTTGTACTCCATGAATACGGTACGAAATGTAACCAAGAGTTATAGTGTACGTGTCAAGGCAAAAAGTCTCATACAAAAACCTGGAGACATGAAGAAGGAAACCTTGTAGTGAATCACGGTCGGTACTGAGAATATGGAAAAACTTTTCCTGCAGACTGTATAACGGCGAAGAAGCCCAACAATACTGCTGTCAGGCAGAATTTATCCTTCAACTTAGACAACGATAGCCAGAACTTCCGTCCACTAATATAAGCTGAAATTCAACGAAGCAGCTGGAGCTGACGGCTTACCGGCCGAGGTATTCAAAGCTGCTGGAAATATTTTTGTGGAGAGTATACACCAATTCATTTCTCAGATCTGATTAGAAGAGTGTCGTTGCCCTGATCCACAAAAACAGAGACCCCCTTGACTCCGCCAACTATAGAAGTATAAATCTCCACAACATCGCATACAAAAGATTGTCTGCCATATTGTATGAACATCTGAAACCCTTCTTCAACAACCTGGTTGGCCCTTATCAATGCGGTTTCAGACCCGGAAAGTCTACAATCGACCAAATCTTCTCTCTCCGGCAGATTCTATGAACCGATCAAGAAGTCCAAACTGATACCTATCATCGATTTTAAAACCGCATATGACAGCATTTATAGATACGAGCTATATAGAGCTATGTCTAATATTGACATCCCTGTCAAACTCGACGGGGAACCTTTAATGTTAAAAAGTCTTTCAAAAGTCTGTGCAACCACTATCGTATGCCGATAATATCGTAATTGGGAGAACTCAGCGGGCTTTCACCTGTGCGTTCACCAACATTGAAGCGGAAGCTGGTTTAGCGGCAAAACCAAACATGTCGACTAATTGGACAGAACGTCACCGTCAACAGCAACAACTTTGAGGTAGTAAGGAACTTTGTCTATCTTGGCTCTGCTATCAATTCTACCTCAGTAGCAATAAAACGCAGAATCACAATTGGGTAGAAAGGCCCTATCCCGAACAACTAGGGAGACTCAATATAAGATCTTGATCATTCCAGCCCGACTATATAGCTCTGAAGCATGGATGAAGACATCCTCAGTCTTTTCGAGAGAAAAATCTTTCGAAAAATATTCGAATGGACTTTTGGGGACAAGATTCAACGATGAACTATACGAGCTGTACAGCAACATCGACCAAGTTAGAAAACTGCACATCAGTCGCCTGAGATGGCTTGAACGCCCACAGAATCTTCGAATCTAACCCGGAGGAACAACGCAGCAGAGGGAGACTTCAGAGGCTTATTAGATGAGGCCCGGTGCATCCCGAACTGTAGCGTCACCTAAGTAAATAAATATTATAAGTAATTTTGTTAAAATATGTCAAACTCTCACTTAACATAATCCTAAATGTTTTTCTCCATTTTTAACCATTTGTCTATTTTTAACATTGCTGCCAAACTCACTCTGCACGAGCTGTGGAGAATTCTCGCTGCTTTATCAAAGTCGGGAATGAATTAACCGCGAACTACAATGTCAAGTAAGTTTTTAGGCCTATGGCGCAGGACTTGGACCTTGTCGGGTAGTGAAAATAGCGATATTACAAGGCGCGGCAAGAGACATTGTGTTGGTGTTCGACGGTGTCAATTGACTCTGCAACATTGGCGTCACCTATGGGTTTTATAGCACGGGTTTTAATCCTATCTAGCAAGTGAAAAGAGCTCTTGGGGACACCTCCCCAAATGTGGGCATTGTAGTCCAGATCAGAGAGCGAAAAGTATTCTGCATCGCTGGAGCTAACCTAGAAATTTGGCAACATTTTTGGCGAGTTCGAATATGTTGTCATATATACACATCCCGAGAAAGGAAAGGAATTGGTGTTCAAATTTTGCTTTAATGACAGTAGACAGCATTGTATTTTGGAAGGATTAAATTCCACTGTAGTGCTAGTTCTCAATTAGTTATGCTATTAATATCTCAATTTTATGAGGACAGGGAATGAATATGAGAAGCAGAGAGTATTATCGTCAGTAAGGAATATGTGGAATTAAAAGCAGCAGAAAGGAGATCCATTGATGAAAATTAAAAATAGTGTCGGAAACAGAACGGAGCCCTGTGGCACACCAGCATTTATTTTTTGAATTTCATACTCGAAACCATCCAAAACAACTTGAATTGAACGTCCCGAAAGCTAATTCCTCATCCATTGAAGAAGAGAGTCATTGATCCCAAATGCACGCATTTTCGACAAAAGAGCTAGATGTCAAACTCAATCAAATGCTTTTGAAATATCAAGTGCAACTATACTCGTATATCAATAGATACTTTCCGATCAGACATGTCATCAAATCGCTTGTGGATTTATTGCTACGGAAACCGTACTACCGATCACTTAGTAATTTTTGTGTTTCGAAATATTTCATGAGCTGACAGTTTACTACCGTTTCCAAGAGCTTGGATAGAAAAAAGCGACTACAGTGCAATGGGCCTGTAGAAGAAGAGAGAAAAAAATTCGCCTTATTTAGAAGAAGAAGAGGTATAGATAGTACCACTGGATTTGTGAACACTGAGATTTTTAAGTATTCTTTCTACTATTCGTCCCATTGAAGATTCGACGGACTTAATTATAGGCGGAGACAAAGCACAATCTGGAATAGTTGGGTAGGCCGCAAAGTGTTGCAGAAAGTAGCTGAAATGTCATTAGACAGGCAGAATTTCTAATATTTTTGACGAAAGTATTTGATGTCTCATTTTTTGGTTGAATTTAATTTGTACACAAGAAAGGTGTTTCAGTCATTCCCAGCTCGTTTGAACTCTTTTTGGTTTTCTTTTGTCGGATTGGTTTTGTACGAGTAAGACCGAAAAAATAGTTCCTTCAATCCTATAGTCAGTTTATAGCTCTTCATCAGATGTGGGATAAGGCACCTCATTGCAAAGAATTCTTTTGGTCATCAAGTCAGCAGCGGCATCCACGTGGTTATCGAGGAAATATGTCTTCTATTCCCTGATGTGTGGTATGTCATCGTAATGACGGCACTCTTCAATTGTAGACAATGTCGATCAATGTGATCATGACAAGTAAAATGACCGTCTGATTCAAAGTTATTTAATATTTTTGACTACTTCGATGGATTCGCTTCTCATTATTGTTAGACAACATTTCTATTTTATCAAACGGATTATTCTTGTTTGAAAACACTGCTGATCAGACAATGATAGTTAATGGTGATAGTCAGGGTTTTTGTGCCTAAGTTGCAAGATATGGATGTGGAGATACCATACAATCAAATAAACAATCAATGTATGAGTCGTGTAATTGGCCGCCCAGATCATGCGATTTAACGCAGTTGGTCTTGTTTCTTTGGAGCTTTTTTGCCAAAGGTTTATACTAACAAGCCCACAACCACCCCCCATGCCTTGAATAATCAATTTGAGAGGCTATATCAACGAAATTCAGTCACATTTATGCAAAACTGTTATGGAAAATTAAATGAAAGTGTGCGATTATGCCAGCAAAGTCGTGGAGGCCACTTATCCGATATACAGGGTCATCCATTTTTGTGGTTCCGAAAGTAAATTTAATTTTATGAATTAGATTTCGGTCAATTTTTTATTACAATATATATATTGTTCGGATCCTGCCATTATGAACGGAATATAACATCATTCAAATGTCCTCCACGGGAGTTCTCACAGGACTTGATTTTGATAAGGTAATTTTTGATGACTATTCCACACATATCGGGCAATAACTCGACCATAGCTTGGCGAGTATTCGTTTTCAAAGCGTCAAGAATTTACGGATTGTGTGCATAAACACGATCTATTACATAGCAAAAGTGACAAATCACACGACTTTGGTGACCAATTCACATCACCAAAACGGAAAACAACTAGTCCAGGAAATTTTTCTTGAAATAAGGCCAAAACTGGTCGTGTTGTGTAAGGTGTGGCACCGTCTTGTTGAAACCACATGTCTTCCACATCCATATCTTCGATTTGTGGCCAAAAACATTCGGTTGACATTTGGCTATAGCGATGAGAATTGACGGTGACCGTTATACCTTCCTCATTTTCGAAAAAGTATGGATACAGTGACTTTTTGTAAATGCAATGGTCTTTCGACAATTACAGGTGGATTTTTACTTCCCCATATACGACAATTTTTGTTAACGTATCCACCGAGCGAAAAAAGAGCCTCATCGCTGTAGAAAATGTTAAGTGAAAATTTGTCATCCAAACGCTGATGTTTAAGCACCCAATCGGCGTATGCACTACGCATTCCGTGGTCAGCTGGCTACAATTCTTGAGTAAGTTGAACTATATAAGAGTGTAGATGCAAATCCAAATGCAAAATACACCATAATGTGCCTTAAGACAAGCCCAAATGCTGTGCTCGCCGTGAAATCTGTACATTTAGGTCTTCCTGAATGCTTTCATAATTTCTGTAGAGCGTACATTTCAATGTTGGATAGGCCTTAAAACGTCTGCAACAGAGCCAGTCTCTTTGTATTTTTTTACAGTTTTGCCTATAGTACGCTCAGATGGATGATTATGTCGACTATAATCAGCGCGTAATGCGAGTCTTCACACTTTTAACACGTACAGTACAGGTTTCTAAACGATCCATTCGTAAAATGGCAAACCTTAAACTAAACAATACCATATACTGGTGACTGATGACAGTTCGGTTTGACGTATGTTATCGAAACAGGGACGTCAAATCTGGACCACGATTTGGATGACCCTGTACTGTATGCTTTATGAATTAATAGAAACTTTATAATTATTAATTAAAAACCAGTGTTTTCTATTAAAATTACTTCTTGGATGAATTTTGGGATGCTCTTTGCAATAATACTACTTTAAAGGGGGACAGTACTTTTTATTCCCAACCACCGTGCACGCTATCTGTTCCACTGTATCTTATAAAATGTCGACAGCTTTAACCTGCGACTGACAAAGGTCTTCGTTAATTTTGTAATTTTTTTATAGTTTTTAACATAAAACCAACAAATCGAATAAATTATGTACAAATACATTTTTCTTCATTCTCAATCAACACATCGTATCGTAGGTAATCCAATGCCAGAAAAGGAAGGGAAATAATCTGAAGATATCTATTTTAATTGCCTTTCATCAGATTGCCCAACCGAAGCTAGCCATCCCAAATGGCAAACTCACAGGTACAATCTTAAGATCGACCAAAAGCAATCGAGGTCAATGCAAAAGACCAGCTATCAGCGAAATTAATCAAGAAGCCACAAAGGTCCAAAATCTAAAATCCAATTTTAGGCAGCCACAACCGATGGATTTTGCAAAAAAATTAAAAAAAAAAAAACCATAAACAAATTAGATTAATTGCTCTATTGTTGTAGATTTCGGTGGTACGAGTATCTATCAGTACGAGTACCAGTAGTATGGTACAGAGCGATTGCGAAAATTACATAGTCTTACCTTAGATCCGATTTGGGGATAAGGCAAGTGTAAGTTGCAATATGGGTACCGACGATTACCGCAATTGTTATACCCGGGCAACGATTAATCCGTTCTCATTTGTCAAGATTTTAATCAGCCAACTGACACTCTAAATAATGATTAATCGTCGAATCAATAGATGCACGAGTAGCTGCTGTATGGGTGTTTTTTCTTTTGTTTTGATTGTAAGCTTTATTGTTTTTTTTTTCATTATATCGATGTTTTACTATTTTATTCTTATGAAACACTACACGGTATGGAGAAAGTTTGGTAATTAATAAAAAGAGACTATAATTCGTTTGACACCCTATGGCAGTTAATTGATGAGGGTATCCGTACCACAAACTTGCACTTAGAGGCCGTGTAGTCATGCTAAATTCATTCGTTTTCACTTCTTTGCAAATGCAGCGGTCTATTGCAATAGGGCTAATGCAATTAATGTTTATGTAATTAGAGGTTTAACGATTGCCTCCAGGCAGGGACTTGTAATATATATATAACAAACGAACATATGTAGGTTTCGTTTCTACTTTCTACGATGGAAAGGCTTCAACGTACATCCATCGGGTTATACTTGTATTGATGTTGTCCTATCTTTCCCCTACCGTAATAGTTGCAAGATACGAGTTATCCGCCATTCAAGCTTATCCAGAGCTACTTGACATTCTTGGTAAACTGGATTTCGGTCAGAAAATTGTTTCAAGGGTTAACAAGATCGGTTTATCTTTATAATAAACTTATCATTTGTAATGTATTCTAAATTGTTGTCCTAATATGCAAAGCACTTTGTCTGATCAGGGGATGCGTGTCAATCACATTTGCTACTGCTTTTCTACATTAATGTGCTTCTATGAACCGATAATTCTATCGAGTGTATTCTCGTTACGACAATAATGCAATTATTGACCCTCAACGCTTGACACCGAAAGCCCAGATTTAATCACCCCATCCTTTCATTTCTGTGTACTCACTCTCATAATCGTCATCCGTCTGGCTGAGATCCCTGTTAAAGAAATAGCTCGGTTGTGTGCTAGTTACAGAATAATATTCGACAACCATTTCCCTAGCTATTCGTATCTAAATATTCAAATTTCTAAGCACTGATAAAACCTATAAGATTGGAGAGCATCTTCTTAACTTCAGCCTTAATCATACCATTAGTGTCTATCAGCGAAGTGAAACTCCCTACCTTACTTATTTTTACTTAGCTGCGGCTACAGGTCGGGGTAGAACTGGGACTCAACTAGCAAGCCTTTCCAGTTACCACAGTCTTTAGCTAACTGCCTCCAGTTGGACACTCCAAGTCGGTTGAGGTCCCCTTCTACTTGTGCCCGCCACCTAAGGTCTACTGCGTCGTTCCTCCGGGTTTGGTTCGAATACTCTGCGGGCCACAGTATTGCATTAGTTTTCATTCGCTCCACATGTTCTAGGTCGATGTCGCTGTTCAACTTATATAAGCCGTCGTTGAATCTTCACCCTCTTAGTTTTTCGCCCTTACTACTCAATTGACTTATTAGCCCAAAGAAACAGCGATTGGCAAGAGTCATTCATCATTTTATTTCTCCTGAGGTGTTTTAGGCAAAATTTATAGCAGATCAAAGGCGATCAAAGCCCCATACAAGCTCGAAATTATACCTCCCAACTGTGACATTCTGTCCGTCTCAATACTAGCAAACGCGCCGGTGATAGCCCGCTGTGTTCACCCTATTAAGTCGATATCATCGGCGTGCGCTACGATTTTGTCTCCAGTGTTTGCTTGTGAGTTCCGTAAATTTCTTTCAAGTACGATGTTAAAGAATTCACAGAACAGAGACTCAACTTGCCTTAAAACCTTTTTTGACATTATAGGTCTCGGTAAAATCGTTACCGACTTTGACAGAGCAGCGTCATTCCTCGTCATTCTGCAAGGATGTCAAAACTAGACATGGCTCTATACAGCTCGTCTCCATAAGTGCTGTCATATGAGGGTATCGATTTGGTTTTCTTGAGTTTTTTCCGGAATTTACCGGAGTGTGAAAATTAGGACGATTGTGGACTTTTCTGGTCTGAAACCGCACTGATACGGGCCAATCAGGTTGTTGACGAAAGGTTTCAGACGTTCCCACAATATGGCAAATGAGATCTTTTATCCGACGTTGAGGAGACTTACATAGACCTCTATAGTTGATGCAGTTGAAGGGGTCTCCTTTTTTATGTATCAGACAAACGATGCTGAGATGACATCCATCAGGCATACACTGTTTTGAACAGATCTGAGAAATGAGTTGGTGTATGTTCTCCACAAAGACATTTTCAGCAGCTTTGAATACCTCGGATACTAAGTCGTCAAGTCCAGCTGCGTTGTTGGTTTTCAGCCTAGATAATGCTATCCTTACTTCATTTTGGTCAGATGGACGGAAGTGTTGGCTATCATCGTCTAACTTGAATGCTCTGTTCTGCCTGACGGCAGTATGCCGGGCATCTTCGCCGTTATACAGTCTGCAGGAAAAGTTTTTCCATATTCTCAATATCGGCCGTAATTCACTTCAAGGTTTCCTTCTTCATCTCTACAGGCTTCTGTATGGATCTTCTTCCCTTGACAAGTTATTTTTACCAGTTGCAGCATCTCGCATGACGCGTTGACATAGTTGCCACTGGTTCTCGGTACTCGACGCAGGTGGCATGAGAGTTGTTGAGAGATTCCGGGATACGCGTTCAACGAAGATTCTGTCGAACTTTTGCGATTGCAGCTTTTCTACGTTATATCTTCTCACAGTGGTTCTTCAGTGTTGTTGCGCTTGGGAAATCCGTATTCGCACCTTTCCTACAACAAGTAGTGATCCGAGTCAATGTTGGCTCTCTGGAACGTTCGGACGTCCAGAATACTGGAGGTAAGCCTTACGTCGGTCGCAATGTGATGAATTTGATTTAGTGTTCCATGATCCGGAGACCACGATGCCCCCATATGTATATTGAGATAAGGAAACCGTGTGCTTGCTACAGTGTTATTTCTTCCTACCTCAAATCAATGAGCCTAAGTCTGTTGCAAGACGTGGTGTCGCCTTGCACGATTTTATCGCCATACTTAGGACATTGTTCATATGTGCCCCAATAGCTTTTACTATAGAAACATTCTTTGGTGGCGTAGTCCTCTTCTTCCCTAGGGGCATGGGCGCAGATTAAGCTTGAGTTAGCGAATTTAGCCTTGATGCGGATTGCCATATCACCATATGTCATATGTATATCACAGTTTTCATCGCCTGTGAAGGGTCCGAACGTTCTACGTGCGGATCCAAAGGCCGTTGTGCTCTAAACATTTACAAGGGTCGTCAACAGTGAATCGGTTTTTAGCCGAGGCTATTAATTGGTTCATCACATCTTTTTAATCTATTCTCTATAAGATTGTGAGCCCTATGACGGCATAGGCCTGTACGAACGCGCCACAACATGCTTCCTACCACCTTCCATGTTAAAGTATGCTGGCTAGGACGAAATTTTCGTGGAGCTATACATATCAGTCAGGAGTTGGAGATTGCCAGGTCCTCCCATCATGAAAGTAATCTGATCTTAGTATATCAAAACATGGAGCTCTTAGTCAATGACGTGGGTCCATTGTCCTCTCCGTGATAGCCGAATCCGATTTCACCATGAATTTTGGTGTTAAAAGTGTGGCGTTAAGTCTGTTCAAGAAAGAGATGGATGCTGGTCTATCAGATGAACTGGATCAAACCATTATTGAAACATATAAACCACTCTGCTATTACTCTAAAGGAGACAACCCTCCACAAGTTCCTTATCCAGGAACCTTGACTTATTCGAAATGGAGTCTTCGTCTTTGGCAAGCTTATCCCCAGAGTAGCTATCAAATATTCCACCTAACAAGAAATTATACAAGGACCTTGTATTCTTGCCAGATACGAATTTAATCTCTCTTTCAAAACCTCACAGACACCTTCACTATAAAACTTCTAACCTCCAAGGAAAATAGTTCTCATCTGGGTACCTGCTCTCTAATAATCATGAACCTTAACTACCCAGATGCTCAAAGAAACTGGTTGATGAGATCCACCATTACATATGAGGTGTTCGGACACTAACTTTAGTGGTGAGTGAGTCCCTGGATATCCATCCAGAAGGTATTCATCTTGTAGTCTACAACATTGTTAATAATCTTTGATTACCAAAAAATAAGTTCTTGAGGTCACTCTTGTCTCAAATAATTTCCTTAATTCGACACACAACTGAAAAGTGTCGAATGAACTGCCCTAATTCGACCATAACTTACGGCCTAGCCTCCCGCTAGAGCATATTGATCTGACCAATAAACTCAACTCCTCTCTAAACCTTGACTTTAACTCATCATGTCCAGGACAGAGGGCAAACGTCCACAGTTGGAATGCGACTAGAAACTCCACAGGCATCCTAGAAAATCTATAAACGAAAAGTGACTTGTAGGAAGGCCCAACGTAAATCCCAGTGTATAATAGGATCTGTAAAAGGGACAACTCACACAGATTACGGCAAATTCTATGCAAAACACCACGGATTTCGTGACAAGCGTATCTCGGAAGGCACATCATGTTGTGTGTTATCTTTCGCAAGCGAAGTTACTCTTTATGTGTCGGACAACTACCCACAAACACTCTCTAACATACTCCGGTATGTCCTAGGCATATTCTTCTTATTGCATTATTGTAAATCCGGCCAAAACGCAGCTGGTTCACAGGAAGCGTTACGATTCTTCCACTCGGGTTAAATGCCACCCTTTTAATTAGTGTCAGGTACCTTCGTCTCATCCCAATGAAAAAGAAAAGCTGTAATTACCATATAATCGTGCAAGAAGGGTGTACGTTCAAAGTGGGGTCTACAACCCAAATCTATGCATCAATCTTCACTTATGGCATCTGCACTTAAAAAGCATCAAGTTGCTGGGATAACGTCAATAGGTTGCCTGTATGGGCACAACCACCGTCACGTCAAAAACTTGCTCAACGGCGACTTTCTAAACTCGGCTGCATTTGCTACCCACTGTGCCCTTAGACTGAGAGATGCTTAGCAATAGAAAGAACTAAAAAAGCAGACGGCATTGTCGCAGGAGCCTTCTCTGAGGATTTCTGCAGACAATTATACTCTGAAATACAAGGGTCGGCTATTCCTCAACTCGTTGCTTAGTTTGGCTAGACTCCACTACCCTCGAAGCTTAGACACATAAAGAACTTGGAGACTTAATGAGGTCCAAACAGTACAAAATCGTACTCTATTGGGTTTCCAGACACTCTGACGTGCCAGTAAACTGCGCTGCTGATGAATGAGCTTAACTTAGATTCTTACGAACAAATATAATAGTAAGCAGCTTGAAAACGTCAGGACACCAATAATTTGAACATAAATCCAGTCATAGACAGAATAATCGCTTCAACATCTAGACTTATGCAGCACATGGATGGCCCCAAATGGTCGAGGCAGCTCATTGATCTCAAGCTAGAGGTGTCTTGAAAACCACAAATATAACCACGGGATATTTTATTATTGAAAGATATGCACACATTCTAGTACTCCTCGCAATGATTTCCGCAGGAGCTGAATGGATGAAGAGTAGGAGGAATCTGATGGGAGCTCCCTCTGCTAATGTCTTGTCTTACGACGCAAAACTATACAACCTCTAGGCAGCTACCACTGACTAAATGATCTCTGCTATATAAAGATCGTCAGTCTTGACAGAGTGGAGACTAAATCTCTTTGGTTGCAGTAGTAACCGGCTCTAGCCGACAGCACAGTCTGTACGTTAATGTATGTACATATCCCGCTTCACCACTACGAATTCACCAACATAGTGAGCAGATATAACATATGCAGACGGATGTGTGCCTTGTATTCATGTTGAGGCCTTCAATCGTGGTTCAAAAGATATGTCCGTCGACGAAAAACTGGTAAAATGTGTACTCATCTACACAAATTCATTCTCAGAACCCATTTTTATACCAGTTATTCAACTTATCATAGACAAACACTCTGAATATTTATCAAATACAAACATCTAAATGGCCATTTAAAAGGAAATCGCTTAGTTAATGCACAAACCAAAATAGTTCGAAACCTATTTCGAAAATACGATTAAATTTGGTCTGTTCAATTAACATCTTTCTGTCAGAGGTATTCGCAGCGAAAATTCTTTATACACTTTCTTGAATTTTAGTCGACGTCCATGAATTTTGTTGTCCAGAATCGTGTATATCACATATAAAATAGAGCTCCACTACAGACGTGTTTAAGTTCAGCCTGATTGGACAATAATTCGTTTGCAATACTCGAATGGAACACTTCTTTGAAATATTATTGCAAATCTATTGTTTATCTGTGAATTTGTTCGATGACTTTTACAAATCCGGCTAAAGTTGGTTGGTTGTTTTAAACTTATTCGATCGCTATGACCGTGAAAACGAATTCAGACATCACGATATTTTCAAGTGTCGGACAATGGTAGTCATCTACGTTAATTGGTGTGTCGAATGAGATCTTTCCGAGTTGTCTAAGTAAAGAATGCAGCAGCAAGCAAGTTACTCATTAAAAAATTCGCTGTATAAATATACAAACTAATTAGATTTGTTAGCACTCATTGTTTGGCTGACAGTTAATTTGCCAATACGTATCGATTTAACATCGATACAACGTAGTAGGTAGGTATTCCAGATGTTCTGTTAATCATGACAAATGCGTTCTGGATATGATTGTTGATTCAATCCCTAAAAATGGAATTTGTTTTGAATGACCGAGCAATTTAGAAGGGATATTGTAGAACATCAAGTGGCGAGATAATGATGAGTGTTAGATACTCCCAGTTCGGGAATAGCGGTGAGCCAATTGCAATTAAATATACTAACTCAGTATCACATCTGGAAAAGAATAATCTTCACATCGTGTTCGGAACGTCTCCAGTCTAGCACCACAATGCAGAAGACGCTATTGAACGTTGATGTGCGAGGGTGGGTCAATAAGTCCCTGAAAATTGAAATAAGGAACACTCTTTTCGACACAAAAGCCTTTTATTTTTCAACAAAATCTCCTTTTAGCTCGATACACTTCGCCCAACGTGTCTCCAAGTTTTTGATGCCCTCCAAATAATAGGATTTCTCGAGGTCCTCAAAATAGGCATTTGTTTCGTCGATGACCTCTTCATTCGACCCAAATCTCTTACCATTAAGCCATTTCAAAGCAGGAAATGTTAGCAAGGGGCTAAATCTGGAGAAAATGCTGGATGGGGGACCAATTCGTACGATTTTGCCATTGCGACTGCGGACTTGTGCGCCGATGCGTTGTTCTGGTGGAAGAGAATATTTTTTCCTCGATCCAACACTTCTGCATAATAGGCGGCGGTAATTGTTTTACCCTTTTCAAGGTAATCGATGTGAATGACACCGCGCGCATCCACCTTGGCCTTCTATTCACCAAGACAAGTCCACTGTCTCGACTGTTCCTTGGTCTCTGTTGTGTTGTGACGAATCCATGTTTCGTTCTCGGTTAGGGAACGGTACAAAAACTCGTTCGTATTATGATTGAACACCGCCAAACATTCCTTTGAAGTTGTCAAACGATTGCGTTTGTTGTCAATTATGAGCAAACGCCGCACCCATCTGGCGGATAGCTTTTTCATATCCAAGTATTTTTTGCAAAACTGAAATCACTGATCCATGTGATAAGCCTATAGCCTCTTCAAGTTCGCTCATTTTAACTCACCGATCGTCCAATATCATATCGTGGATTTTATCGACCATTTATGGTGTGGTGACCTCAATTGGGCGACCAGAACGTTCGACGTCACTTGTATCAGCGCGCACCGAAATTAAGTAAACCAGTGGTGGATAGCTCCAATGAAGTGTCCCCATAATACTTTTGTTTGGTTGCGTGATGAATTTTTTGCGCAAAAAATAGTGTTTAATGAGCAAACGAAATTCACTCTTTTCCATTTTTACGAAAATTCTCGTAGGCGTCTGTTTCAAATGGCCGTCACAACAAAACTTATTTGACAAATCTGCCTGAAAATTTGGGTGCGTTCTTTTGAAAGATACTTCTTGCCATGCAAAATGTTGGATTTAAGCTGGCAACGCAATCTGTTTTAATTTTCAGTCACTTATTGAACCATCCCCATATGATATTTGTTATAAAACTAAGTATTTTTGGATCGAGGAGCTCCCTAAAATTCAGGAATAAATCCTATCATTAGATTTCCTTCAAAAATTTATATGTAAAGGCTGTCCCAAAATTCAAGCATGACTAGAATTTTGCGCCAATGAAAAAACAAAGACATCGTGATAACTGAGAGTTCAGGGTTATTAAAAATAATTCGCTACACGAAAGAACAACGCTGAAAACGCACTATCTTAAATATAATAAATCTTAAATATAATAAATATAATACACGCAGGCATTGTCCATAGATGGCACTTGCATAGTCGATACCGAACAATTTTCGTGTGTGCCATTGACAACTACTAGGGCTTGCTAGGGCTGGTAGTGAAGGAGAGTTATTTCATTATGGGTGGATATTTCAACGTGAAATATCGAGTTTATGAAAATAATACAGATACCAGATACTAGAGGAAACTTACTATTCAATTGGTGGAGTCAGCATAGTGAAATGTTTAGACTCGGCTTAAAGGCGACGAATGATCCGTCGTTATCTAGACATTGCTCCTATTTGAGTCTCCCGCTGTTCGATACACGAATACAACTGACAGGCACTACCAACATACCACAAACTGTCAACGCACTTTTGTGTAAGACAGTGACCATTGCGGTCTCATCACAGAAATAACCATTCGGAATGAAACTGTGGAATTGAAGTTCTTAAAAGGCATTCCTACAATCAGAAAATAAGAAAATAATGTGGAAAAACTGTACACTAACTTTGCAGACAGAATGAATCAAACAAAACAAAAGCAAGCAAACAAAATAGAAAACAAAAACCATGGGTTGCCTTTGAATTAATTAAATTATGTAAGAAAAGTGGCGAGTACTATAGGAGACGAAAAAAACCTCCAACGAGTCAAAGTTACGAATTTGAGTACAAAAACTTCCGACATTTTGGCAATAAAAGAATTTGGGAAATTACAGCCAACTTCTGCAAACAACGATTTTAAAGTGCGGAATAATCCTAGAATACATAAAATTGGAATATTATTAATGAACGTCTGGGAAGAAAGAAAACCTCAATTGATGAAGTAATAAGGAATAAGTTTACAAACAGTGATGAAAATTTAACCAATATAGTGTAGAAATTTGTAGAGTAATTCCCAAACCAAGCATCAGCAATCATGCACATACATCTGTTATATCGAAGCCAGTGAACAAGGTAGGTGGGTAAGTAAAAGTAGCTGTTGGAAAGACCAACCCACTTAATCCTATTGGCCCATTGTGACGCCACGTGGATCTATAATCCTCTTACTCATGGAACCAGTTTGAGCTTATAATGAAGCGTAGGAGGCTGTTTACGTCTATATTCTTTAGATCGTTTAGGTCATTTTAAAAGAAAGCTCCTAAGTGAAGTTTTCTTCTCTGGAATAGAGCTGGACATGTACAAAATAGGTGGACGAATGTCTTCTCTTCCTCCTCCAGATCTGTTTGGCCGCTAGATATGTTTATCCAACAGTCCACCTAAGGTCAGTTCTTTTATTGGCATCCAGCTTTAGTATTGATTTGCACGTAGCGATAGGTATGATAATGCTACCGTTTTCCGGTAGAATAGGTAGAGTGGGTCCAATTTTAACGAGTTCGTCGGCCGTACAATTCCCTGGAATTTCTCTGTGACCCAGCATCCAATAAAGGTAAAGGTTGGACTACCCTGCCATCTCTATAAGAGACGATCGGCGTTCAAGGGCGGTTCTAGAATTTAATGAGACTGAGTCCAGGGACTTGATATCCGAAAATATGCAGATATCCTTTGCAGATATTACGGAAGGAATGGCTTAGGTTTAGCTTTTAGCTTATCTGAGAAAACACCGCCACCAACCCCTAGAGGGGAAGTCTTTGTAAAACCAAAGTTCAGGTATGGTGTATACGATATTCTCGGAGGATTTCTTATATATATATTAAGATTGTTATCGTGGCCAAATGAATTATTTGTCCACTGTGTAGTCGCTGAATATATCGAGGGGTGTCAAGTGAAACAGAATATCTAATGCCTCGGAGGGAGGGTTCCGCTTGTGCATAGACATGCTGTTCTTTGGACTCAGCTTAGTTTGCTGCAGTTGACTGCATTATCTAAGGCCGTACACCAGACGATAACCCCGTAGGTGAATATCGGTCTTAAGACACAGATGTATAGCCAGTAGTTTATGCGAGGTTGAAAGTCCCATTTATTCCCAATGGCTTTTTTTGCAAGAGAACAAAGCCAATGTAGCTTTATTGAATCTTTCTTGAGATGTTGGGTTTTCAGTTCAGTTTCCTGTCAAAAATAAGACCCAGATATTTTACAGTATCGGAAAAGACTAAACTGGTACCGTTTATTGAGGGAGAGTCTATTGGCTGGAATTTTATATTTCCTGGAAAAGAGGACAAGATCAGTTTTATGGGGGTTTACTCCCAATCCATAGGGATCTGCCCAACGAGTTAATCTGTTAAGATTTAGCTGACGGAGTTCTTTAATGGTATTAAGATGCATACCTAAGAAGGCTATAGCAACGTGATCCGAATAGGGAATCACCCTACTACCACCCGCTTCCAGGTATATCAGCGGTTTATGAACCACTAAGTTCCAGAGAAGTTGTATTGTACCGTCCGGAAAAGCAGACTTGTACGATTTGAAGTTATGCACCGCTCAAAGCAGTTTGTCTCTTGTAATCAGACTATGAATTTTGGTCACGGTTCCTGTTTGGGTTGCTACTGACCGCGAATTGGGAGCTACCTGGAAAGTGGGTGTCCAGTAGCAAGTTGAGTGATTCATCACTTGAGGTTGTCCAGGAGCCATCGGTTGTTTTCAAACAGCTAGGCATCATAGAATTTATAAAGAGCATTTTTCTTAGCCGCGATGCCTCAGAGGTTTCTGTGATTTTGTCACAGAATGACCTACAGGATTATCGCTATGGCTTCCTTAGTTCTTTTTTGTATAATTTGAGGGATTCTTTGTATGAGTCTCAGTCAGTCACTTTTCTTGTGCTTTTGCTAAGTTGAAAAGTTTTCTGCCAGTATTTCTAAACAGTCCCAATGCTGATGTCCACCAGTGCGGCTTTTCCTTGCCACTAGGTTGAATAATAGGGCAGGAAGCGGCCATAGCCTGGTTGAGAGCCAGGGTGAATTCCTTAACTTTCATGTCAAACTCATTGGTGTCTGTATTTTGGACAATCAGTTTTCGATAATTCCGGAGTGCTGGTTGGCTGGGAAGAGCATCACTCAGGCTGAATTGGATGTATCTGTGGTCTGAAAATGAGTGTTCAGACGACACCATCCAGTTCGTTAGCATTTGAGTGATGTTGTCGAAGACAAAAGTTATATCTCGCACTTCCTGTCGGTTTCTTGTTATAAAAGTGACTCACCTCTATCGTTGATGTCAGTACTGCCCCATACCGTGTGATGAGCGTAAGCGTCGCATCCGATGATGAGGCCAGTTTTTTGCCTTTCAGCTTCCACTACCACCCTTTCTAGGTTATCACCAGGGAGAGGGCCCACATGATCGTGGCCAAGATATATCGATGCAAGCCAGTAGGAGCCTTTGGCAGTCTCTACTCTGGCAACGGTTAAGTCGGAGTCGCTAAGATTAGGAAGTAAAAATGCATTAAGGCTACGTTTCACTCATATGCAATTTCTAATCTTGCCATTATTTCTTCGTGTCCCAAGTCCACGAACTACACCTTCTGCGATCCATGGTTCCTGGATTAGGATAATGCCTACTGCGTTTTTGGAAAGACGCAAAATAAGTGCGGCGAAACCTTTTTGGAGTTTAATCCGGAGAAACCGTATTATTGATACAATTTTCCAGAGTAGCCTCCACCAACAAGAAATACTTCAAATGTTGTGTCGCGTGAGGAACGACAAGGGTCCTAGAGCGGATACCACCGATTGATATAAAAATAAATACTCGTTGTTTTGCTCCAGTCATACAAACGATATTAAATTGCATTCCATTTCACAAAGCGAAATAAAGCCGAATTTAGGAATTCGTCGTTATTACGCTTGGCGTTATTTCACGGCACCAAATATTACACTCACACCATTACGGCTTTAAGACAAAAAAAAAAAAAATACAGGACTGCTATTAGAAGAGTTTACCAACACTGAAAGTGCAAAAAAAGTCATCATGTGCTTGTGACGTTTGTTGATTTTAGAAAAGCCTTCGATACCATACCGCATACAAAGTTGATTGAAACTGTCAAAAGAGTTGATATGAGAGGAGTGCTGGCAAACTGGATCGAAAACTACCTACCTGATAGAAGGATTAAAGTAAAAGTGTTTAACGCCATAAGCAAATAAAAGCCAAATGCGTTTGGTGTCCCGCAAAATTGCAGATTACATCCGATTCTATTTGTTTTGTATAAGTTAAGGCAAAACATGATGAGCAACGTAAGCAAATAAATTACACGCGCCGCAATGCATTTCATGATACAGGTGATAAACATCCGCCACGAGCAGCAAAGTTGATACTGGACACCGTTGCAAATCATGGGAATGTCTTTTTGCTGACACAGCGTCTGGGTCAGTCGCTGTGCGAACTGTCGTTAGACTTAAGTTTTGAATTGTAATTTAGTTCTTAAGAATACCTTGTGAAGATAAGTTGAAATAAAAAATTATTTTTTTATTTTAAATAAATAAGAAAGAAAATAATTGGCGCCCAACGTGGGGCCCGGTTATTGAAAGTGCGAACGCAAATAAGTCGACCTCAAGTAGCTCGCGTCGCGTACGGGCAGTGAAAACAATAAGTGACCTCAAGAAGCTCCAAGTTATCACCAAGGACCTTAAGTAGCTCCAGCCCGTTGTGTAAGGACCTTAAGCAGCTCCAGCAACAACGCACTCAACTGGGCCCGAACACACCAGACTTAGTCATTAGACAAAGCCGACAGCGAGGGAGTCTGGAGGAAGGCACCGTAGTAGCCTAACGCAAAAAGGATCAAGCCACCTTCACCAGCGCTGGATATGCATTGCATTATACTGTAAGTTAGAATTAAGTACTTCTATTAACAAATCAATAACCGAAAAATCAATTATCAATTATACTGTAAGATAGAATTAAGCACTTCTTTAAGCGAATCAATAATCAAAAGTGAAAAAGTAATTACGAAAATTAAATATATTTAAAGAAAAAATTACATTTTAGAGTGAAAATTCAATTACATAGTGACGATATTAATCTGAAGGAAATTTAAATAAATCATTAAAAATTTGATAAGGAAATAACAGTTATTGAAATTTAAAAGGAAAAAAATAGATTTAGAGTGAAAATTTAAATACATAGTGACACCCTGATAAGTGAATTAATTAATTAATCCTAGTTTACCTATTAAAGAGTAATCTCTATCTCAAATCGATTTCAAAAATGACCGATCCAATCATTCGTCCTTCTGTTCTAAACCCTGAAAACCCATCCACTTCGCGTTCACAAGCTTTTAATCAGCCAGTGAATGCTACCCCAGAGCTAAGAGCCCTGATCGAGGGAATTGTGCGTCAAGTCTGTACAACGGAATGTAGACAAGTAGTTCAGGGAATAATAAACCCTGATACACAAATTCAACGAGGTGTCGACATAACGATTGACGAAAGACATCTAGCCAATTTAAACGACCTAGATAAGGTCCCTGATGTTGTGAGAAGCCTTCGGGAGTTCTCCGGAACTCCAGGTGAGTTTAGCTCCTGGCGCAAGAGCGTCGACCGAGTTCTAAACATCTATGACCGCTTCAAAGGGACACCAAAATATTTTGGCATCCTGAACATCATCCGTAATAAGATTATAGGAAATGCTGACGCAGTCCTTGAATCATATAACACACCATTAAATTGGGAGTGTATTACGAAATGCCTCACACTGCACTACGCGGACAGGCGTGATCTAGGTACTTTAGAGTACCAGATGACGATGCTAGTACAGGGTGACAACCCAATAGAGACCTACTATCAGGCGGTGTATAACCACCTATCTCTTATTCAAAACAAACTATCCAGCATGGAACTTCCACCTGATGCGCTAGATCATCTAACCCAGTCATACAGATCAAAAGCCTTAGACACCTTTATTAGGGGGCTAAGAGGTGATCTTTCAAGACTACTAGCAATGAGAGAACCTGCTGATCTACCAACAGCTCTAAATTTATGTCATAAATTAGAAAATCAGCAATACAGATCAAACCACGCCAATCAAAACATTGGAACCACGCGAAAACCGCAACCAGCTCCACCTGTTCCTCCACGGAAAAATCCAAATGGTCAAATTTTCTACCCTCAGTTGGCATATCTGCCACAGCAACAAGCACATTTTCCCCCACGTCCTTTGCAGCATCCCAATCAATATCAATACCCGAACACTCAATACCAATCATTTCCATTCAATTATCAACAATTTCCATCAAATAATCAACCAAACCCAAGAGCAAACTTCCAGCCTAATTCACATCATCAACAACTGAACAATCCTTCTCACTCCAAACCTACCCCTAGACCTAACCTATGGAAACAAGCACCATAAAGACAAATAATGCTAATTACATGAATAGGCCAATGGATAAAAACCGGCCACCAGCTGCTAAGCGCCCTATGCCTGTATCCCAACAACATGTCCTACCTAACAAACTCCAACGTAATTTTCATGTAGAAACTTCTCCGGCAAATCACGATAGTAATGTCGAAATTGCACACAATAATGAGATTGAAAACTATAACATAGCAATGAATAATTGCGAGGTGAATGACCAATCCCTGAATGATTATCTGAACAATCAACAGATGAACGATCATGGGATAAGCGAAGAATATGCACAAAATACAGAAGACTTTGTGGATGTTCATTTTTTAGATTGACCAACTCGTCTCTGCCCTATTTCGAGTGCAGAACGTGAGAAAGGAAAACTCTAAAGTTTCTTGTAGACACCGGGTCTAACAAGAACTATATTCAACCTCATATTGCTAAAACCCTTATACCTAATCAAAAAAATTTCTATGCTAATTCTATCGGTGGAAATATCGAAATAACCCATCATACCCTACTTAACCTTTTCGGTCTGAACAAAAAAATAAAATTTCTCGCCCTACCTACTTTAAAGTCGTTTGTCGCAATCCTAGGAAACGATACCCTCAAAGAGTTATCTGCCATTATTTTCTCCAATAGGAACTATATGATAATTAACAATAACATTAAAGTAAAATTAAAGCAACAACTGTCCGAAACTATCCACAACATATGTCTTAGAACGGAACATATGACACAGGAACAAAAAGATGTACTCTATTCTTTAATGACGAAATACTCTAACTTATTCAGCGAACCAAACGAAAAATTAACTTTCACGACGAAAGTCAAAGGAAGAATCCGTACCTCCACTGCGGATCCTATTTACTCCAAGTCCTACCCGTGTCTCTGAAACCAGAAATCGACAAACAAATAAATCAATTACTAAACGATGGAATAATAAGACCTTCACGGTCACCCTATAACTCACCGGTATGGATAGTACCAAAGAAGGCCGACGCCTCTGGTGAAAAAAAATACCGCATGGTAATTGATTATAGAAAGCTTAACGCCGTTACGATTAGCGATCGTTACCCCATTCCTGAAACGAATGAAGTTTTATCCCAGTTAGGCAAAAGTAAATGGTTTTCCGTTCTTGATCTCAAAAGCGGATTTCACCAAATCCCTCTTAACGAGGATGACATCGAAAAAACTTCATTTTCCGTCAACAACGGAAAATACGAATTCGTCAGACTCCCATTCGGGCTGAAAAACTCGCCCTCCATATTTCAGCGAACTTTAGACGATATACTTAGGGAACACATAGGCAAAATCTGCTACGTCTATTTCGATGATATAGTAGTGTTCAGCGAAGATGTCAAGACTCACTTCAAAAACTTGGAACAAATATTTAAAACCCTTCAAGAAGCGAACTTTAAGGTCCAACTAGACAAGTGTGACTTTCTTAAATCGGAGGTAGAATTTCTGGGCTTTATCATCTCGTCCGAGGGCATAAAAGCTAATCCCTCTAAATTAAAAGCAATTGCAGAATTCCCCTATCCCCAGACACTCAAGGATTTAAGATCTTTTCTTGGTCTGTCAGGATTTTACCGTAGGTTTATCAGGGACTATGCTAAATTGGCAAAACCCTTGACAGCCCTTTTAGGGGGGGAGGACGGACGTACGTCCAAAGCTGCTTCGAATAAAAAAACCATCCACCTGAACGAAGACGCAAAAGATGCATTTGAAAAACTTAGACGCTCATTAATTTCAGAAGATGTTATTCTAAGCCACCCAGACTTCTCCACGGAATTCCAATTAACTACAGACGCGTCAAACTACGCCTTGGGAGCCGTATTGTCACAAAACGACAAACCAATTACGTTCATCTCCAGAACGCTTACAAAATCTGAAGAAAACTATGCAGCTAACGAAAAGGAGATGTTAGCCATAGTGTGAGCTCTAAAATCGTTAAGGAATTATTTGTACGGTTCGGCCAAATTCAAAATCTTCACAGACCATCAACCCTTGACGTATGCGTTGAGCCATAAAAATGACAACAACAAGATGAAACGTTGGAAGGCAATACTCGAAGAATATAACTACGAGTTAAGTTATAAGCCTGGAAGATCCAATGTTTTTGCTGACGCCCTGTCAAGACCACCTAGAAGTTCTCACATTAATTCCCTTACTGCTACTCAACATAGTGACCAAAGTTCTGGTCAAAATCTTATTCAAATTTCAGACGTACCATTAAATGTTTTTAAAAATCAAATAATTCTCAATTTTGGCGAAACATCATCTCACGAGTTTAAATTAGTCTTCCCTACCTATCACCGACATATTATAACAGAACCTGAATACACGGAAGAGAAACTAGTAGGCATTCTTAAAAAAATACTTAAACCCATCAGTTGTTAATGGAGTAAAAACCGAAGAAAGAGTTTTAGGCATAATTCAAATGATTTATCCAAGTAATTTCAGCAAAATAAAAACACGATTCGCAAGGAAAATGGTGACAGACTTAACCGACGAAGACCATCAGCAAGCCGAAATAATTAAAGAACACAATCGTGCGCATAGGAACAGTAAAGAAAACAAGATCCAACTTCTACAAAATTTCTATTTCCCACATATGAGTGCAAAAATAGCGAAAGTTACAAAAGTTTGCAATATTTGTAAGCAGCACAAATATGATAGACATCCCAATAATCCCGAAATCCAACCAACACCTATCCCCGAATATTCTGGGCAGATTGTCCACATAGACATGTACTTCACGAATAAAAAAATTATTTTGACGGCAATAGATAAGTTCTCAAAATATGCTCTCGCTAGGATTGTAAAATCTAGAGCTGCCGTTGATGTACAAGGCACTCTTAGAGAACTTATACTATCTTTTGGCGTTCCACAGATCGTTGTAATAGACAACGAGAAATCTTTTAATTCTGTTTCCATAATATTCATGTTGGAAAATACTTTCAATATAAAGGTTTTTAAAGTACCCCCATACACAAGCTCCGCAAACGGACAAATAGAGAGACTGCATTCAACCCTCTCCGAACTAATTCGTTGCGTTAAAGCAGAGAATCCCCACCTAACTTTCTCAGAACTATTAGACAAATCAATTTATGAATACAACAAATCTATTCACTCCACCACTTGCCAAAAGCCTATAGACCTATTTTTTGGAAGACAGCTTCTAAACAACCCAGCAGAACTAGATAGAGTAAGGCAGGAAAATAAACGAAAAATTAAAGATAAACAGGAAACTGATCTAAGGTATCACAACAAAACTAAGGACCCCTTAAAAACTTATAGGAGAAACAGTTTATGTCAAAATTAATAATAGAATAGGGAACAAGCTTACACCAAGATATAAAGCAGAAATAGTAGCCGCCAATAACAACTCAACGATTAAGACTCAGTCCGGAAGAACGATTCACAAAAGTTTAATTAAAACCTAATTCCCTCCTTTTTTCCCACAACAGCCTACTCTTTGCCTCTCTGTGCACCGCAAGTCTACAGATACTCGACTATTCAACTTCAAAGTTAATAAAAATACACTCAGGATATGCAGCAATCCAAAATTGGCACTTCAAAATCATTCATGTCATCGACATCGACCCTTATGAAGAGCTTATCAATAACATCGAAGATTCATTAATCAAGCACGTCAAACCCAGCAACCCTCTTTATCCCATCCTTCGCTTTGAAATCAACAAAAAAAAAAAAAAGAAATCATTTGAATAGATTAAAAATCAATAAAGTCAAACGATCCTTAGATTTCATAGGTAGCGCGTGGAAATGGATCGCGGGAAACCCTGATCACCACGACTATGAAATTATAACGGATAAGATGAACAACGTACTACAAAATAATAACAATCAGGTTGTCATTAATAGAGTTACTTTGGAAAAATTAAACGAAATGTCAAATCTAACAAACCATATATTGAAAATAGTTAAAGAAAACGAAAGTAATGATAATAATGTAATTTTGGAAATTAAGTATAAATTAGAAATAATTAAGGATGAGATAGCTAATATTGTTTACTCCATTCATTGGACTAAGGCAAATATCATTAATTCATACATACTGTCAAACGCAGAAATAAATATTACAGAACATATTATGAAAATAGAAAAAATACCTTATGTAAACATTGACCAAGCATTAGAATTTAGTGAAGTTAAAATAGCTAGTAACGGTAATAGTATAGTTTATATTGTAAGTTTCCCCACTACAACAGCAGAAACATGTGACCTATCAATTATAAAACCAGTTAGAATCAATAAAATAATAAATAAAATAGACTATCAGTCAATAATAGAATGTAAGAACGAATTATATGCTATAAGCAAGAAATGTAAAACTTATAATACTTTAACCATTTGTAAAACTGATAATCTTGTAAATTTAAGAGACAGTTCATGCATCCCAAATCTTATACGCAGTCAATAAGCAAATTGCACTATTATTAACAATGATCACGTCCCAGAAGTGGAAGAAATTGCTACCGGCTTATTGCTTTTAAATCAATTCAACGGTCCAGTCACTATTAACAACGAAACAATGATACTCAATGGAACCTTCATAGTGAAACACGATAATCAAACCATTGAAGTAAAAGAAAAGGTTTTTAGATCAAACGAAGTCACTGAACTCCAGCCTTTACCCGCTATACTTCAACCATTACACGCCCACAGTCGAATAGAAGAGGTTTTATCGTTGGAGATGATTAAAGGTCTGCATGTCAACAGGAAAAGGGTAATTAGCCTGCTAAAAACTAAAAATGAAGCAAGCCTAACTCTTAATGCCATTATGCTACTAATACTTCTTGCCATAGTCATATTTGCATTCCGACGACAACGAGGATGTAAATGGAACAACGAAAAGCAACCTACCAATGAAGTAAATCAGCAGCCAAGTACAACCATCGGTCTCAAGGATATTCCGCAACTTCTAATATCCTCAGGGTCTAACGAGGACGTTAGAATTTAAGGGCGGAGGAGTTAAGGAAAAACATGATGAGCAACGTAAGCAAATAAATTACACGCGCCGCAATGCATTTCATGATACAGGTGATAAACATCCGCCACGAGCAGTAAAGGTGATACTGGACACCGTTGCAAATCATGGGAACGTCTTTTTGCTGACACAGCGTCTGGGTCAGTCGCTGTGCGAACTGTCGTTAGACTTAAGTTTTGAATTGTAATTTAGTTCTTAAGAATACCTTGTGAAGATAAGTTGAAATAAAAAATTATTTTTTTATTTTAAATAAACAAGAAAGAATTTAATTTATACAAATGCGCTTTTACAATTATTCAAAAAGTGCACAGCCTATGCTTATGCAGATGACAAGGCACCTGCCGTCAAACACAAAAATTTTAACATGGCATTGAAAATAATTCAAGAGGAATTCGATGCGATGTCACAATGATGCCATGATCAAGGGTTAATTATTAACGCCAACACGATCTTTCAGCCTTTCGGCCAACAACAAACCAATAGATATAGTGAACAAAATTAATAAAACGAATACATCCTTTAAAGTCTTAAATGTGTACGTGATTTCTAGGATGACATCATTGTTGCATTACGTGGATAACCAAACATTTCTGCAGGCTATACACGAGCCCAGGGGATGTATGAAGTTCCGGAAATATATAGCATACGAGTATAATGAAAACGAGAACGAGTTTAATCTGATTTTACAGATTACACTTAAAGATATACACTTTAAACTATAAATTTATTCTAACTAAAAATATATCTATCCTTTTCCTGTTATTAGTACTTGTTACGGAAAATTTTATAGTAACATAAATATAACATTATCTTTGAAATTATAGTAATAATTATTTACTGTTGTCGTACTGTATGTATTTATTTATAGCTAAAATACGGTTTCACTTTGTGAACAACAACGAGCGAAAAGGGATGCTCGGAGTCAATAAAACCTCCAACGATTATACTTATAAACTATACTCATACAAATTGTATCACTTTAAAGCCTAACCCAATGTTATCAAACACCTGCACACAAGCATTTTGTAAAAACAAAATACACCAAAACACATATACGTATTACTTGTGTTCTTAAATGTTCAAATTTACTGACAGACATAAACCCGGAGATCATGACACTGAAAACGTCGATCAAAATCCTCTAAATGTTAGTAAAAGAGAAGTACAGGACCTCTGTAAGTTTGTATAGGGACAAAAAAATTCGGGCTGCAAACGCCAGCAACCGCAAATAAATAAAATATTTCGGAAGAAACATCGAATGGTCGTCTTAAAATCGCCCGAACAACGGACAACGAACACATAGGTCTAGCAGCAGGCATAGATCCAAATGAAGTCGTTGATGGTGACAACTTCTTTGTGACCGAGGATCTACAGGAGTATATAGAGGCTATATAACCGACTTCTCGGGAAGTGTACAAGGCGAGTGAGATCATTGGCCTGAACCGCAAAACCTTGAAAATCGAGTCCTCATGCACAATTTCTACCTTCGGAATGAAATAGTGAACTATCAATGCGAGAGTTCGGGTTTCACCCAATTTAGTGATGAGAATATGACAAATAATGTCATCACCGATGAGAAGGCGCAACCCCTATTCATTCCGAAGGAAGGGCTCCAAAGGATCTTCGACACAATCAGAAGTAAGAAATCAGTAGAAACCGATCGAATATCGAATATTGTGCTTTGACATCTCCCACTAGAAGCGGTAAACATTTATACCACTCTATTTAATAATGCAATGAACAATGCCCATTGTCCAGATACAGTTCATCCCCAAAAGGAATATAGGCGCTTCCAATCCGACAGAGAATCCTTGATCAGTCTTCTTCAAAACATCAGTCTAATCTGGTTTCTGATATCCAATAGAGCAAAGCCAAGAACCAATGCAAGGGTGCCTGCCTGATTGGCTTTGAGAAGGCCTATGATACCGAATTGTTAGATGAACTCTTCTACACGCTGAACAGGCTGTAGAATACACTGCTGTGTATTTTTTTTCCATATCTTCACAGATAGACAGGTCATTGACGTGATTTCTGCTGGAACATTTCACATTAAAAACGATTTATAACAAGGCGCAGTAAATTCGCCGATCCCAATCGCAGACGACTTAATCGCGTACAGTTCAGGTCAAAGGTTGAGGTCATTAATATACTTCGGCAACGACCAGGGTTGCTAAATGTCACACTTTTTGGTTTTTATACATTTTACGGTAAAAAAGCGTATGAAAGTGTATAAAATTCTATAAAAGTGTAAAAAAGTACCTGAAAGTGTATACAATTTTACAAGCATAAGTAAATAAGTAGCCTATTCTCTTTCTCAGCAAGAGCAACAAACAGATACCAGGATTCAGAAAACAGGGTAACTAACCTAATCGTGAAGTACCGTATTTCTACTGGAAAGACTTCATTTGTTTGCTTCGTGTTCGGCGTTTGGTCATGTTTGATTCAGCTGTAATTTCCCTTTTTCACATTCTGTAGTCAAGTCATCGTCAGGACAGCAAAGCAGTCAGGGACGCAGTACGCGAAATTGTCTTGTGTTAAACTATTTGAATTGTATTCAGTAGAACTTATAGCTTAACGGTTCTTATGATAAATAGATATTTAATTGACCAGACATTAAGGAAAAGAAAAAAAATTAATAAAAAAGGAAATGGTGAGATTTAAAAATTTGATAATTTGTGTGCGATCTATAAAATATTTTAACAAAAACAACACAGCCTCAAGTTCGATTGGCCGACCCTTATACGATTTGTAGGAAAAGGGCGTATTTGTTCGACGGAAAATTGATGGCGCTTTGCTGTTTCTGTGGGGCAAAATTGAAAAATACCTCGAAGCTCAGATTTCAACGACACATGTAAGTGAATAGTAGTTACTTCCTGCTGCTTGTTTATTGTAACAACTGTAATGTACATTCTTAACAGGAACATATGTAAACAGAAAACATCATCAAAAGACCAATCTGCGCATTAGGCCTCTGAACCGACGTCCGCTTGTAGTTTAGCTCAATGTTCCCAAGACCTAACATCTGATTCAGACCCAGCTTTAGATGTGTATATGATTTTGGACACTAATAGCGTTGAGATCCCCGCATCTGTTCCTAGATTGGATCTAACGCAATACGTTGAGTTCGAGGTTAACACAATAGAAATCTCTGAACTTGACTTAAGCCATGCAACAATTTCTGGTTCTGGATGTACTGCAGTAAGTAAGATTCGGTTGTGTTTTTTTTTTCAATAATTCAACCTTTTTACGATTGTATCAACAGCAAAAAAAGCAAACTCCACTGCAACTATCAGTTCAATTAATTCTTCTGATGGTACAAGCTATGCTTGCTCTCCTTCAACGTCAGCAGCAGCAGCAGATAGAGCCTTATCGACCAGCTCCCTTGCAAATACAGCATCCATCTTAAAATCGCCGCCAAGAAAAACTAAAAAGGAGGAAAGAGATTTGACAAGCAGATATTATCCTTTGGAGAAGGAAGAAATTGATATTTCCTTGGCAGAGTTCTCTTCGCTGTTGTAAAATTCGACCATTTTAAAAGGAGCTTGAAGAAATTGCAACCATCCTACACTCCTCCGTGCCGCTCAACTCTATCAACAACATTACTTGTTAAGGTGCATCAAAAAAATATAGCCGAGGACGCAAAAGCCATTGGATCAGGTAGGCATTCGGTGTTTCTAATTGACGGCTGGAAAAATTCATCTGCCAATACAAAGAATGTCGTCACGATGCTCTACGCAACTGGTGCTCCTGGTCAAAGTATTTTCCTAGAAAGTCCTGACTTTTCGGAAATTAAAGAAACTGGTGAATAATTGCGCATGGTTTGTGAGAAATCGGTTGAAATAGCAAAGCAACAATATAATGTTAACGTTTTTACGGTTGTCAGTGACAACGCTAGTAACATGATCCGGATATCGAGATCTATAAACATTATTCACACAACCTGCAATAGCTACATCAGCAATCTTCTCGTTAAAGATTTGTTGGCTGCGAAAGCGTAAAAATTAAGAATTCACCAAGCTACAAACATACTAAAGGCGTTCAAAAAACCAAACTTGGAGCAAAGGCTCATAAAAAAAAGGAGGAACAACAGTAGTGCTTCCAAATAAAACAAGATGGACGACACATAGGAGTGCAATCGATAGCATTTTAAAAAATTTGCCCATAATGAAGCAGATAGTTGCAGAGCATTTGGACAACGATGTAGTCACTGGGCCTTGGTTAGTGCTTCCTCTGCTAAACCTCTTTTTAAAGAGGAATTTTTCGAAGATTTAAAAAAACTCCCACCGATTTAGACCCCATATGCAAACTCATCAACAAAGCACAGGCCAACTAATTTTCAATAGCAGATTAAGTTTTCTTGTTTTTGTTTTTGTTTTTTTAAGAGCTTAACACTCAAGTGGGTATGAATACACTTAAAGTGCCTGAGCACGTGTTAAGTTTTTTGGAAAATGAGATACTTAGAGTGAGAGAAAGAAATATGTTTGGGCTCAGCGGTTATTTCACTCCATGGATGGAGTGGACATTTAATGGGGAGACTAAATTCTTAGTGGAGGTTGGCTTGTTGTTGATTTCTTGTCAACGACTCATCATACTTGATTTTCGTTAAATCAAAAAATTAATATGTCTTTCGGGCGAGGCCGGTATTCGAACACCGAACCTTCCGATTTGGAAGCCAGTCCACTACCACTTGAGCCATGACCACCCACAGTGCAGGAATAGAAAACAATTTTAAACAACGCCTTGGAGAATGAACAGTCAAAGACAATGTTTTCAATGCGCATTCAATGACAGCAAATTATTTGCACCCCAAATATAGAGGGCAACTTCTGTCCTCTGAAGAAAGGCTAAAAGTAAATGAAAACTTTACTTTCGATACTGAGTTCAAAGGCCATGGACTCAATATTTGCTTACAACAACAAAGCAGGAATTTTTTCCTTATTTAGTGAAGAGCTCGAGGACGGCGACTACAAAGTAGCCACATACTGGCATTTCACTAAAAGGCACCATATGGAACTTGCAGAATACGCCCAAAAACTTTTAAGCATACCAGCTTCTTCGGCACAAGTGGAAAAGGTGTTTTCCAATTGGTCTATGATCCATAGTGATTTAAGAAATTGTGGATAACACGGGCAACCACTTGCTTTTCGAACGGTAGTCAGATACCTTGGTATCTGGCTAGATCAATATCTGTATTGTAACAAACATATAAGGTGGGGCAAAAGTAATATTATAATGTGAATTGGCTGCCATTTTGTTGGAAATGAAAAAAATTGGGCTCTGTTTTCATGAAAAGTTTATTTAAAGGTGTAGAATTGACGATATTAAGTTGAAAAAATGATATTGGTCAAATGACCACCTTCTGAGTTGATGTACATTTGTGCTCGTTTTACGGCATTTTGAATTGATGCTTGCAAAACATCTGGCTCCAAATTGGTGATTTTTTTCTTCAATGGTGGCTTTCAAGACTTAAGGTTTGTGATTTGTTGTGGTAGATGCGACAAAAAGCCCCAAAGGAACAAGTCTGGCGCCCACTTTCTCGCTTATGGAATGCCCTGCCGAGCTCTTTGTTTCCTAGTCACTACAACTTGCAAACATTTAAGACCAACGCACATCGATATCTCTCTTTTTTCCCTTCCTAACTTCCCCTCGCCCGCGCTATGTGTAAACATCTTAAGGGTACACAAAATCCCTTGTGCGCGTGCCAATTATAAAAATAAAAATCTGGCGACCTGGCCGGTCAGTTCAAATCGCCAAAATAGGAGACCACACGGCCTGGAAATTTGTGGTTCAAAATTTTCATCGTTACCCGAGCTGTGCGAGCGTTGCTCTATCCTGCTAGAATCAACAATGCTCGAGACCCATTTCAGCACCTTGAGGCAAAAAAAAAGGCCAATCAATGACACTTGAAAAAATTATGCCACATTCACATAATGACATTACTTTAGCCCCACCTTGTAAGACGTTACTCTGCCCGGAGCCAAAGGTGGTTTTTCCTTACAAAGGGACTGTTTTATAGTAGCCAACTCGAGGGTGAAGGTGATCTGCTATGTGACTATTATCCGGCCTATGCTTGTCTTCGCTTATATAGAACACCAGAGTCCGAGTACATATAATTCTAACCTAACGAGGTTATGTACAATAGGGCGAATCTAATAAGGACAATTTTGTCACTAAGTTGACTCGAAGGTACATTGCAAAAGCATTGACCTCGTCGAATAACCCGATCTCCGGGGCTTACTAACCCAATTTTGTGTATCATGAGAGAGTACGCTTTGACGGCTTTGGCGCTCCAGAAGTGTTTATCTACAATACCTCGTCAAGAAAAGTCTGATCCAGGACTGACTAGCGGTGCCGCCGCTAATCTTCCATGTCGCTCGATTAGCATAGCAGATGACTCATCTACGAGAGACTACACAGACGCCGCACACGACAGTGCGAAGCATCTCCGGTTCAGTAGGGCGGTAGGGAATCGCGACATGAGGGATGTTGCTCGACAGCACCAACAATTTTGATGACTTTTTTCATTTTATTTTCTATAATTAGTACGAGCTGAAGGGGTTATTACACCCGCACACAGCGCGGGCGAAGAAAACTTAGAGAGGAAGAACTGATGTTTACAGGTTATACATACCGACTAGGAACTAAAGAGCTCGTCAGGCGTTCCATAAGCGAGTTGTACAGCTTAGGCACGAATAACAATATTTTAGAGAACGTTCGAAAGTAGGCTTGCAGGTGTACTGATGAGCACTCATAGCGAGTCGGGTGTTACGGTTAAAAGTTTGAAAGGGCGGAATGCTACTGGCGATTTCTATGGAGCACTTGTGGTGGAAATAGCAATAGAACAAAGTGAGATACGAGACATTGCGTCATTGTTCGTCGGTGTCCCTTGCCCGAGTGATAGTAGTACCACCTACGAGTTTTATCGCATGATTCTGAATCCTATCTAGCAGGTGCAGTGATGTTTTAGGCGCACCTGACCAGATGTGGGCATTGTATAATACTTCAATTATGGGAGGATAATTGCCTTATTTATTGTGGCCAGTTCAGAGGGGGTGAAGTATTTCTTGTATAACTTGACGCAACCTAGACATTTCGCATCATTTTTGACGACATTGAATACGTGGTCATTCCAAATTAAGATGTCATTGACACACATACTGAGAATGAAAAGTTTCTCGGTCTCGACAATGCAAATGGCATTCATGGATAACGGCTTAGTATTTAAATTTCGCTTTAACGACAGCATTGTGTTTTCTAAGCATTAAATCCCATTCTATAAATAGTTGATTGTTGATACGCTGCCATTCCCATTCTACAGCCGAAGAGCAGGGACGTGAGTTCGGGAACGAATAGGAAAAGCATAGAGTACTTTCATCAGCAAGGGAATATATTAGATTAGAAGTAGCAGACAAGAGATCATTGATGAAAATTAAAAAGAGTATTCTAGACAGAAAGGAGCCTTAGGGCACATGAGAAATAATTTTGTGAATACTAGACTTGAAACCATAAAAGGCAACTTGAATTGAACGTTCCGCACATTTTCGACAAAAGAGCCTGACGCAAAACTCTGACAAATGTCTTAGAAATATTAAGTGCAACTATTGTATCTTGCTTTCGCCAGATTGATGTACACTTTGGTTTCACTTTTCGGTGAGACATGCCATCAAACCAGTAGTGGACTTGTTGCTACGAAAACCGTACTGCCGGTCATTGAGAAATTTTTGTGTTTCGAGACATTTCATGAGCTGGTTCATGACGGTTTATCAGGCGTTTCCATGACCTTGGAAAGATGTGACGTAAGTGCAATGGGTCTGTAGGAGGAGAGAGAAGAAAATTTGCCTTTTTTAAGGACGAGCTGGACAAATGCTGTGTCCCAAAGAATAGAATCGGTGGAAAAGCTTACGCAGTGGTTTTGCCAGAGTGGAGGAACACCTCTTCAGAAGAAGGGGATATATACCATCTATACCGGCGAATTTGTGAACGTTAAGATCTTCAAGGCACTCAAGTGTACGCAGGGACAAAGTATAATCTGGAAGTGTTGAGCTGGCCGAAAAGTGTATAGAAAGCAGATTGACCTTATCCAAAAAGCTAACAGCTGCAATTTCATTATAAATGAGCGTTGGGATAGATGGAGAAAGACGTTTTAGTCATATCTTGCTCATTAGGAAGAAAAATCAGTGGTCAACCTAGTAGAATTGGGGTACATGTAAGAAGGAAAATTATAAAAATTAAAAAGATATTAAAAAAGAGCAAAAGAGATGGGTATCACCTTCTAAAAGATAATCTGTAAACCAAAAAGAATTCATTGTATGTATATACAGTAGGATAGTTAAGATTTGTTTTAGGTAGCTTGTATAATAAGTTTTTAGTTTTAAGTTTTAAAATAAATTAAAAAAAATTGTTGCTACATAAAAATGTTTTCTTAGTTTAAATTGTAATAAGTATAAAAATAGCAATAAAAACTGTCAGAAACGTCGAAAGACTTAGTTAGAATAATCGTCGTATTTTATTTTCACCCATGATCCATATAGATCATTGGTTTGTATGCATTACAACAACAACACAAGATCTTGCTTTTGATTTAGATCAATTTTCGTGATCCAAAAATTAGTTGGCGTTATTTCTCACTAGGTTACATTTTTGTTCTCAAAAGTTGGTATTGTCAACGATTGTCAAGCATCCATGTTCTCACGTATTTATTAGTATTTTTGGAAACCAAATGTTATTAAATAATTTTTATGTTTGAATAAATTAATATTCTGCTCATAGTGGTATGCTAGCGATATGATAATGGAATGTAAACTACAAAATATTATTCTCATTTGGTATTTGGTATAAATATTAACAATTCCCTCCTTAAAAAAAAAAAAAAAAAAAAAAAAAAAAACCTAGAGCTTAAAATTTTCATTTTTAAAAAAACTTCCCGCTAAACGTCTAAAAGGAACTCAGCTGTGTAATTGCATTGGAGAAAGACAATAACAAATCTTAAGCAATTGCAACAGCTAATTATTTAACGTAAATATTAATAATTTCACCTTAATTTGATCTTCACGTCCAAGAAGAAGTAGGACGCCAGAAGAAACCAAAGCTTTTCTGGATGCATACAGCAACAGACAGTTTGAGTTTCAAAATGCAAGACAGAAACAATTCGCAATGACGAATATACTGGAAGATCTCCTTGCGCACTGAGTTCTGGTATTTAGACTTTAATTTTATTCTGTTGATTTACTTGAATTAATGTATGTTTTTACAGAGACAACCGACGACAGTGGAAAAGCTCCAAATAAAGCTGAAGAACTCATTAAGGGCATTTAAGGCGACGTCGGACAGCAATAAGTGAACGGGAGAGTCGGCCAGCAAAGCTCCCTTTCAAAAGCAAACGGAGGAAATACGAAAAGGGCATACTGTTAATTTGTCGTCAGTGACCACCAAATATATACGTAATTTTTTTAGAATCAGAAAGCAGTTTTTCTGGTAAGTATGCATATTATCAAACACTGGTAATGTGTTTAGCCTTCATCCTATTTTGCAGCTCTGTTATAGTCCGAAAGTCCATCTGCCTCAACATCTGAAGCTCCAAGAGAAGTCCTTGAATGATATGCAGCATCATCTTCATCAACTAAGAGAAAGATGGCCTATAGGGAAAAGCGCTTGAAGGAAGAGATAGACCTAAAGTGAAACACAGCTGCGACAGAAACAATATTTTGGCTGAATATGCTGCAAAAAAATCAAAAAAGTGGATGAGGCAGAGAAAGTGAAGGAAGCCCGTTATTTAAAAAAGGAGGCACTATTATGAACTCTCTCTTCCGCCTTTTCTTTTTCCATGTCTTTTTCTCATGTTTTTATTTTTATTTCTTTAAGTTTCTGTTAGTTTATGAATTACAATATTTACATTTTACATTGTAATAAAAATATGAATTTTATTTTATACGTTTATTACATTTCTATTTATTAAATCGCTGTTCCTTGGTTAACTTCGACGACTGGGAAAGTTGCAGGATAAAGCTCTTCCTCTAATTCATCGTTATTGTCGGTGTACATGTTGTGTAGTATACGAGTACATAAACAGACAACCAAATTTACCGCAAAATTTATATTTGTTTGCAATCATCGGAAACGGATTGTCAGTAAACCAAATGAATGTTCAACAAAGATACGTCTAGATGAATGCATCTCATTAAATTTCCGTTGCATATTCGTCATTGATCCGTTATCCTTTAAGGGTGGAATTAACCAGTCTAGACATGGATGCGCCGAATCGCCGAGTAAAAATGTTTTATTTGGGAAAAGTTCATTTGTTTGTTGACAAATCAGATCTTCGTAGAACTCGGCCATCATGAAAGCTACCTGGCTCTCCACAGAAGATGTTTATAAACTTTTTCTTGGCATCAACGACAGCTTGTACAGAAATAATGGCGTTTTCTGTTGAAATAGCTTTCCTTGTTAGAAATTAGAGTGTGTAAGAACCGACGATGCATCCCAAGATTCCAGAAATCTTTGTCTTCGCTTCCACTATCGCAGCATTTTGTGCAGCTTCATTTGCATTTGGCCATTTGACGTATTCATGGCCATGGATATGAGCCACGATGTGACGCTCTTAACAATATTCAATGCCGTCGAACTTGATAAACCAAATAAATTGGAGATTTCTCAAAAAGTGTTTGTATTTGCTACATACGAGGGCGGGTCAATAAGTCCGTGACTTTTGGAATAAAACACAGATTTTTTGATAAAAAAAAATAATTTTATTTTTCAACGTAGTCTCCCTTGAGCTCTATACACTTTGTCCAACGCTTCTCCAATTTTTTTATCCCTTCCAAAAAAAATGATTTGTCGAGGTCCTCAAAATAGGCCTTTGTTTGGGAGATGACTTCATCATTGGAGTCAAATCTTTTTCCACCAAGCCATTTCTTCAGGTTTGGGAACAAGAAGTAGTCGCTCGGAGCCAAATCTGGAGAATAGGGTGGATGAGGGAGCAATTCATAGCCCAATTCATGGATTTTTGCCATGGCAACAGCACATGTGTGCACCCTTGCATTGTCTTTTTTCTCCTCAAATTTTCTCCTCAAATTAGTGAGTAGTCTGATAAAAATAGCTATCAAACACAAACTAACTGACGCAGCAAGTTTAAATTTTGACAGGAGTCAACTGACAGATGCCTGTTGACAGGAGCAGTGTTGCTGTTGCAGTAAAGAGGTCAGAAATTCAAAAAGTCACGGACTTATTGACCCGCCCTCGTACTACAGAAATACAAGTACATACAATAAATTTCCTTCTCAGGGAAGTTTTCGGGAGTCCTCTTTTTGGCGCGATTCGAAACCGCGCTGATGGTTTGTAGCGATCTGAGTAATTGCAAAATATATATTGTACTTGAGGGTATGTATATACATATCAAAATCTACGCAGTTGACAGATGAAGTCTAAAATGTTTCTTGAAGTCCAAATCGCTGTAACTACAAATCACTTCCTCAAAATCTCCGATTCTTTGGTGATTTGCAGGAAAATTCTCAGTATCGATTGAGGAGTCCGTGCTTTCAGCATTGAATAACGAAAAACCTGATGAGCCAGATTCTTCACTATCATCGTCGCTTTCAAATGAGAACTATAAAATAAAGAAATTGTGCATATAATTCAATTAAATAAATAAACAACTATATTTACCTTAATTGCGGCTGCTCCCATGTTTACTTTTTGTTCGATGAGTCAAAAGTAAAAACTTCAAAAATTTGTCACTATTCCCACCCCTCAAAAGTAAAATTGGTTGATGATCCTGATCGTTTTACTTTCGTGACCTGATCTATGTATATAGATCATCGGTGATAATAAAACACGGCTAATATACTTTTAAGTTATCTATTCTAATTTCATGGCGTTTTTCTATATAGCACGTAAGAGTCGATTTGTGAATTTAATAAAAATGCATTTAAAATGAAAATATATATATATATTAAGAACAAAATACAAGATGTAATGGTCTATGATATTTTAGCAATTCAAAGTCCAATTCACGAAGAAATTCAGTTGAGGTTGACAAGGACTTTTTATGTTTAGGCGTTATTTCTTGATAGCCCTTGAACTCAATCTTTAAAAACTAAGAAAAAAAGATATTTTCATCAAGACTGTAGTGTACGAATTTCTTACCATTACGGAAATAAGTTCTACGCACCTAGATACCTTTTGGTAAATTACTACTGCCAGAGACATTGAGTCTAATGTGAGCACTTCATCTCAGGTACCTGAGAGTACAGGTGTTTCTTTCTTTTTTTTTCTAAATATACCTGACCGGGCAAATCTAGAAATTTACACTTTGCACAGATATTACTGATTAATTGCTTATGCCGCCTATTTGTCTGAAAAGCTTGCTTGCCGTTTCTATCAAGTACCAGTTTCGATTTCTGGTTTGACGAGTCAGGTGCGGATTTGAGAGGTAGTATCACGGAAGGATAATTGGACAAAAACAAATGATTTAACTGTAGGTTAATTTTAATGAGAGAATTATGATAATCCCGTGTACAAAGGTGAAATCTTTTGCATATGAGATATGTGATACCTACTTATTGTATGTAAGTGAAAACGGAAACAAAATTTTAAGGACATTCGTTAAATGCCAATTTCTGTTACGTCGCTCGTTGTGTCCTTCAAATAACTAAAAATTCATTTAATTTCATTTCTTTGACAACAATTTATTGTCAGTCATTAGGCATTCGTATCACTTCAGTGGAGAAAGTCTCCTCCGGCCTCCTTTCTGACTGACTTAAAATTCGAAAACGAAAGAGTCAACATTTCTTACCCTCCTAAGAAGGGTTTGTAGGTTAACCATTGCAGAGTGTCATCAGAAGTCCACTTGTCAACTGATTTAAGGGAGAGTTTTATTGTTGTTTCAAAACTGCAACTGGAGATCCTACAAAAGTGTGCTTCAAAACTTATTCAAAGCTCAGCTTATTACTTTTGTGAATATTGAGAGCACTTTTGACAATACAACTTTTGAGAGCATATAATCAGGTGCGAGCTCAAAGCATCGTAAACATCGGATATGTTTTGTGTATCCTTTTAACATATAGTGGATGGCGGTCAACATCATCTGCTCACGACATTCCCACGACATTTCCTTCACAAGAATGAGGAAAATTTAATATTAAGCAGGAAGTTATGTTAGGTTTTTTAATCAGATAAAATCTTCTGATCGAAATGCGTTGAGTCGAAAACTTCCAAAAAGCTGTGCACATTCAGTGGCAAGACTACTCATCTGTCTTTCCTTTAATATCCTTATCACGGGTAAGATACCTAATGCCATATCCTGGTTTAAAAGAAGTGTAATGTCGACGACGTAAATGCGTTGGCATATATGACAACTGTTATCTACAATAGATATACTTTCCTTATATGGGTTTCCTTGGACATTCGATTGGGCCCGACCAGACTCTGGTTCATGAAAAATTCGTATGTAGACCTTAACATAATAGCGGTTCTGGTAACACCAAAATCCGGCAACTTTGACCAGGACAATCATCGACGAGAGAATTTTTGAGGAACACAACAATCGTTGGCTAGACTACCTGGGCTGTGGGCGCTATCCTAAGATATACGCCTGTAATAAGTTAGAAATCGGTGTGCTTTCTATGTAGCAGCGGATTTGAGGGCCCGGCACAAGGATCTATTTCTCTTTTAGAGAGAAAAATGACACAGTAAAATACCTTCCCTATAGTAGTACTCCCATGCATGTTCTTGCACCAGATCTTGCCGATCTTATCACAATTCAATCTCTAGAGTCACATCACATTACGTAAAAAAGGCCTCTCTAGTAATTCCATGAACCAATTGCTGTTATTATATTTATTTTATTCGCTTAGTACAAGCAGTTCCAAAAAAATCTTAGAATTAGTTTTAACAATATGTATAATAAATACTTATAAATTAAGAGGAGAAGGGGAAAAAAGGGAGTTTCTAAGCGTGTTTTTGCTACAATCAAAATCGATAAGTTGATGACTTTCATTAGCCACGCGTAGCATTCAAGACATAGGCACATAATTCGTGCGATGAAATTTCAGGTGGAAGATGGGCACTGACTTCAGAGTACGCGGATTTGTGCTAAGGAAGATTGTTTGTAGAAGCCACAGGACAATCAATATTACCTGCTAAAAGCTGTTATACAAATAGGACATCAGAATCTTTTCTTCGTTTTTAAAGCGATTTCATATTCAGCAAGTTCAAACGGTGCTCGTAAAGAGGTAGGTTGTATTCATCTGGCCAATTCGATACGGATGTGTATCGTGATAGGGAGACCAGACCTGGCTGGCATATTTAAGAATTGGCCTTACAAATGCGCAGTATAAGGTTTTCGTGATTTATGGATTTGAGAATTCCTAGGACCAGCGTTTCAAATAACCCAGTGCAGAGTTTGCTCTGCTGATAATACTATCAAAATGACAGTGAAAATTAAGTTCACTGTCGAAAAGTAACAGAGGAAACAAGTTCGTTGCTGATTACATACGTTCTGGCGGCTGTCGGGGGCTCTAGAACGTTTTTGATACACCAAATAGAAAAGCTGTTCAAGTCATCTAGAAGTGCATGGGAGTCAGTGGGTGTACAGACATGCATGAACATTTTCATGACATCCGCATAAACGAGAATAATTAATAATGCGATCAACATCATTAATTGACAGAATGAAAATCAGGGGACCAAGGTGACTACCCTGTGGGATCCCAAATGGGGCATTAAAGAGATTAGATATAGAAGATCTAAAGAGGACTTCATATGGACAGTCTTGCGGGTAGGAGTTAATCCATGCGATAAACCCAGATCGAAAGCCGAGAACCTTAAGTTTAAAAAGTACAATTGCATGTGAAACTTTATCAAAGGCTTTGCTGAAATCTATGGCGACAACATCAACTTCTTTGCCATTGTCCAGTGCACACAGGGTGCTAGATAAGAATTCCGTCAAATTTGTGTTTGTTGACCTATCTTTTAGAAAACCGTGCTGGTGAGGGGAAAATATAGACTTACAATGGAAAAACATTGCATCATAAGCAATACTTTTGAATAGCTTGGGTATGCAAGAGAGGACGATAGTTACAAATTTCATTTTTTGGACCTTTTTTTATGAAGAGGAATTATAAAAGAACTTTTCCAAAGCAAGGAAAATAAAGTTGGAATAAAGCAGTAAGGGAAAGAGCCAAAGAGTTAACACATTTTTTTTAAAATGAATGGTCGGGCTCTTACAAGTGGTTGGAGAACGATTGGTTAAAGAAATTAGCACATAAGTTTGCTATTATTTGAGGATCACTCGACGATGTATTTGGATAATGTCAGAGTTAAAGGGTAGCTGTCTGATTTTTTTTGCTGTTGATAAAATGAAAAAATCGTTTGGGATCGGGGGTGATGTCAGATTGCATGCAGTTAATATATTGACAGATTGCCTAAAACAATTGAAAATTTCATTGTAGAACAATCCAAGAACATTATCTATAGATGCGCGTGTAATGTTAAAAATGTAGTTCAAGTTAGCTACACTCAAAAGGTTATTTAGTTTTGTGTAGTCTGCCTTACGAAAATTAAAACAATACGAATATTCAGATTGTACAGTGTTATATACGTTATTGTAAGACACTATAAGAGATAGAGGATACTGATACCGATCCAATTTGGATAAAAGGTGGCTACTTCCTGAAACGATGCAATTGTCGGCATCTGAGGAGAAAATGAGATCAAGTTGCCTACCAAGGTTATTGACAACTCCACTTAACTGATAAGGAGTGGAGTCTAAAAGACAGCCAATGAAAAGGACCTCCTTATCTTAGGAGGGATTAATTGCTACATAATATGATTGATCGTCCGATGGAGCCCATCGAAGGTTGGGAAAATTAAAATCTCCCAAAATTAAGACGGTGTCGCAAGGATCAATAACATTAAACAAAGAATCTATGGCATCTATAGCAAGATTGTAACTCTGCGTCGGCTGGGACGGTCGAATGTAGCAGAAGATGTTGTGCCTTGGGAAAGTTATTTTGACACAAATATACTCAAAATCGGCAGTGTGTGAAGTTTTGACTAATATAGAGTCAGGGCGATTGTGTATTGCCAAAAGTACACCTCGACCCGAGGAATCATCTTTCTCAAGACCATCATCCTAGAGCTCATGATGAATATCTAAATCTTCTGTTGATAAAAAATTACATCTTATTTGACTGCATGCCCAAGCTTTCGTAAAGAGCATTTGTATACGTATATATACACCATCATACACACATGCATGACAAAAGTCTGGTGATGTCAATTTAAATGACTATCTTTATTTATACATTCGAAATATTTCATAACCATTTGGATATTATGGACAATGGATTTAACCCACTCATTGTCGAATGAGTTAATGATTATTTATTAAACAATAATTAAAGCACTTTCCACAACTTTTGAGTGACTCATTACGTAGATAGCCTATTGGCACTGTATGATCGCGTCATCTTTAGGTTTGGTGGGCACATGGACACTGTATAGGCTTACGTTTTGGATCTATATAAGTCAAAAAAAAAAACCCCAATGACCACTGGATTAATAATCTAAAGGGATTATGTATAACAGACACTCGTCATAAATCACTCATTGATATCTGTGCCACTCTAGGATGCCTCATTTGCCGTTCTCAACTATTTAAGTACTATTGCGGCTCAGATGTCCAGCAAATATGTGAATATAAAAGCAATTCCTTCAAGTCACCAAGCGTCCGTAATGATCGTAAATTTTAAAATAGTATTGCCATACAAGGATTACCGCATGATATGCAGTAGGTTAACATGCATACCTATGCAGTAAAGAACTCGTTGACCGTTTTTAAAGAGGAAGCCTGTCTATTCCTAAACTTGAATTGGTGCTAGTTATCCTAAGGTACTTTTTCCAGTATCTGTGGAAAAAGTTGTCTGGAAATAGTAAGTTCTTTGGAGATCGCAATCGTTATGGGCGATTTCATTGCAAGTGTAAACATCGTCAACATTTAAGCACTTCAAGGTAGAGGTATAATATAATACATCACGACCCCGTAAACGGGTGTGACGACGAGCACAAGCGAAAATTTTGAAAAAAATACAGCCGAATCTAGCCTGACATACAACAAACATGCAGTCAATTCATAAATTTTTCCAAAAAAAAACTTTCGAAACTAGGAGGAGCTGATATCCAAATGATGTGTGACCGGTATCCCATGATGACCACTCTTTGCCCTTTTAGTGCATCCTCCTACAGTAATCGTAATCAGCAGCTCACTGCATACAAAAAATGGACAAATAAACATCCTCTTATAATGGTACTTGAAATCGATGAGGGTTAGGATTCAAACTCTAGAGTTCACCAGTGTTTCTTTACTGAATATAGTAGAAATACAATATGAGGGTATTAGTTTCATTATCAAACATGTGGGGAAAACATACTATAGGCCACTGCCTACTAACCGGAAGAAACAGCAAGTTGGGGCGCAGCCCTCGGACAGTTGTGGACTGTCAATGTGTGGACAATATCACTAGATAACTTAATATAAGAATCAATTTGTTTTTGCAACGTGCATATCATTGACCTTTTAGAATGGGTATCCTTTCAGCAAGAAGGATCATTAAATAACCCAATTACTATTCAAAGTGAAGTGGAGAGTGTTCAAGATAGTACAAGATAGTGTTCAAGATACAACATCAATAAGGAAAAGTTTGACTGAACTCGTTCTATCGCGAAGATCCATTTTAGCCATATCATTATATTTACATGTTTCTATTAAAGCCTTGCACAACAAAAAGCAGGTCAAAATCCTAATTACCAATATTTAATAATTAGCGATGGAGAGCATTTTAAATGAAATAGCTTCGCTAAAAAGCAAACCTGAAGGATATTTCCTACAAAGAATCTAAAAGAAGTTCATCAGCGAAAATTACACCCACTTGCTCGTAAGTGTACTGTCTCGTAAGGATTATAATTCGAACGGATCATTGACTCCTATTTATTTAAAAATGAGGTCCATATCGCAGTTGCCATCTGTTCTGCTCAATATAGAATGATGTAAGGTTTTTGAATAAAACTATGCAGAATTATCCACAACAGAGGATAACCAATAAAAGTTCAAATGAACCAAGAATGACTGGTCTCAATATATATAAATTGGAGTACAATGCCCATATCTGGTCAGGTGCTACTAAAACATCTCTGCAGCTACTAGATAGAATTCAAAACCATGGATTAAGACTGATAGGTCAGGCTAATATCACCCAGTCAATTGACAACCTGGAAAACCGACGAAATGTTCACTGTCTATCGCTAATTTCACCACCAGTGCTCTATTGAAATTGCCATAGCATTCCGCCCCTTCAAACCTCTAACCGTAACACGCGTCTTGCTATTAATGCTCATCAGTTTAATCTCAAGCACACTTTCGGACGTACATAGAAATATCGTAATTCTTTCCTAAGCCGTACATTTCGCTTATCGAATGCCCTGCCAAGCTTTTTATTTCCTGACCATTAGAACTTTCAAACATTCAAAACGTACGTACATCGGTTTCTTCTTTCCTCTTTCTTTCTTCCCTAGCTTTCCTTCGCCCGCGCTATGTACAAATATTTTAAGGGTACCTTAACTCCTTGAGTGCGCACTAATTCAAAAAACAAAAAACGTGGCTCACCATGTCAACGCCGAGTACCTGCAGCACGATGCGAGCGTAAGTATTCACAGAGGTGGTACTCCGCGGTATCGCGTCGCAAAATATTATATCGTTTATGACCAGCACATTTAAGTGCTTACCAAAAGCGTTGTGCCCCGACATGACGCCAGCAAACAGTCTATAAGCTTTCCTACTGATGGGCACCGGGTAAGTAGGTGACCTCTTCGAAATGCCCTCACGCATTCGCTTGGTCTGTGGGCATATCAAATGAAATTTGAAATCCAACTGACACTAGAAGCCCTAACAAAGGGCGTAATCATTTTTAACGCATGTGGGTGTGCTGAAAAACTCCCTTCTAGTTCGCAAGTCACGAGAACGTTCAGTATGGCTTTAGACGCAGCTTGAGTGTGGCTACAGATTCAAATGCTTCACCCCATCCACCGATTCTTCACAATATGTTGTAGTTGTCATCAGGATTGCGTATACATATGTATCTCCATTTGAGAGACAGAGGCAGGTTTTTTTCCTAACGAGCAGACAGTTACATTATCATCCTGTAGAAAAACACAAGAGCCGAATCTTTAATCGGATCTTCTGTAATGAGTCAACCATATTCCTTTTCTGGCCATACATCTGGGATAGGAATTCCAGTGCATGTTGTACCCCTTGTATCACTTATTTTTAAATGGAAGCTGTCTTTGAGAACGCAGCCCATGATATGAATATCAAGGGAACTGATATTCATCAATGCGTCTAGAACATTTTCCAAAAAACTTAACACGTTCTCAGGCAATTTAAGTGTATTCACCCACTTCAGTGTTAAGTTCTTTTTACAAACAAAAAAACGGAACCAGGCGTACTAGCTGCCGAGACAGACCGCTCTTTGGAGTCTGATAAAAGCAGAAATGACATATTTTTGTGAAAGCTTATACCACCGACGCATAGTATATAATTTGCCTTATCATAGCCATGTATGTATATCCAGAGCGTCCTCCTCGATGACAAGCCCGGTGTCGTACCGAAAGCACTATTACACAGTCAGACAGCCGTCAGCGCCTTGGAGAGATAGAAAGCGCATAGAAATTTATTGTCCAAGATGACGGACAAATACTTAGATTCGTTAGAGAAACTATAGGATAGACCTTCCTCCATCTCTTAAAGCCCATTTCTAGTGCACCAATCATCGGTAACATTTAAGGCTATCTCCGCTTTAGAGCAGGCAGTCCCTAGACATGATCCAACATACAGCAAAGCCACATCATCTGCATACATTAAGCAGTGAGTCGATCAACATGCATCAAAACAGTGCATGGAGCCACTTATTAGCTGTAGTCATTGCTCTTATCTGCAGGTCTCCTGTACGCCATCTTGTCTGGGCGAGTTACACATGCCGTCAAAAGTGGCGTTGTCGAAAGCAAACTCAATGTCGTTGAAAATATTCAGTGCGTACTCCCTCAATTCTGCCCACCAGATTTTGGAACACAGTCTAGCAGGGCTTTCCGCATCACAGTCAGAGGATGCATTCATAAAGCAGTTTTATGCACATGAAAGTTGACTATTCTCTCCGTCTGAAGTTCTTGGCGAGCATGTACCCCTTTGGTCGATTACTGTCTGCCAGGGGTTCGGTATAGTTATGTATATATCAATACCAGACCAGCAGTGAAGATTCTCTATAACTTTTTGTAACTCAGCCTTATGAATTTTTCCTTAAATTCCGGAGAAATAAAGCAACAAGACAATCTGTAAAAAAAAAGTAAGTTTCAAAGGCGGCCCCCAGAAATGTACCCATACACAACCAGACACAAAGTGTTTTTTTTTTTTTTTAAATTTTATTACAAAAAATATTCTTTTTCTTGGAATGTTCTGTATATATTGTAGTATACAAGTAGCTAGGCTTAAGTACTAAACAAATAATTTAAGTTCTTCTTTAATTATAATTACATTACATTAATATTTCGCTTTATTTATGATTTCTTTTTTTTTTCTATTTTTCTTTTTATTTTTTACCTAACGATTATAATTTTAGCTTGTGGAATAATTTACAATTAAGAGAGATAGGCATCGTCTGAAATTCATTTTCTTTATCAATTTTTGCGTATTTTTTCATTATGATTTTTTTTTTTGTTTTTCTTAAATTACATCACAGAGAAAATATTAACAATTATATTTAAATATTTATATAATATATTATATCTGATTGAGACTAATAAATAAGACATAAATTCATTGGACATTTTATCTATTATTTATCAATAATTTTTGAAAACGGAATTTTTCGGAATTGGGTGAGAAAAATTCCACTCAAAAGTATCTAACTGCCGATAGTTATACACGTATGTATGTTGTTTAGATGTATGTAAAAAAATTAAATATTTAACAACCTAATAAATACTAATAGGAACGAGATGCACATTATATTCAATGGTGTTTATAAATAAAATAAATACGATGATGTTGTATACAAAATGTTTATAAAAATAAAAGTAAAAATAAAAATAAAAATCTTACAAAAAGGAATGCATCAGTCAGAATAGGATGAGCATGAGTGCATGTTTGTATTTGCATGTGTGCTTAACCTCATGCACTGGTAAAAATGGTAAGGACATATTCGGAGGATGAACTTATTGAGATAATACTACTAGTTTAGAGTCTTCTCTGTTCTCTGTCGATTTATTTGTTGATGTGTATATGTGTGTGTATATGTGTGTGTGTGTGTGTGTGTAGGTTGGTGTATCTATTAGATTCACACTATCGCCAGACTAGTCTTTGGCGTTTTACGAAGACGTTCTCGAGATCGATTTAAATTGTTGTTTTTCTTGCCGTGTCGTTTCGGACCACGTATATTTTTTCGAGATGCATTTATTTCATTGCTACTTATACTACCGCTTACTGTATAAATACTATTATCATTTGCACCACTGCTATTACTATTGCTACCGCTAGAATTTCTATTTCTATTGTGGCCCAAAATCCTCAACATATTCCGTAAGAATTGCCTAAAATAATATTTGGAAAATTTCAAATCAATCGGATCGACTTGGTAGAGATTCTCCACAAGGTGCTTTTTAGTCCGGAATCGAAGACGTTTATCCATCTCATTTAGACTATATGAGGTAAGCTTTCTCTCTCGGTTTGGTGTAGTATGATTAATTGTTGATTCGATCTCACACAAAATCGAACGTGCATCGATGAGAAGTAATTTGAGATCTTTCGAGATATTACTCTCATGATTATTGTGTTTGACTTCGTCAACTTTACGCTGGGTTTTATTGAGGTAGGAGAACGCCGCCACAAATACTTGCATATTTTTGTACCAGCGCCTGAGTGCGATCTGCAATAGAAAAAGAAAGAAAAAATCTAAATTAATAAGTAATCGAGTGTGATCGTTGTTATTGTTTATCGATTTGAAAGCTCGCTAAATCCAATGTCAATGACCTACATTTTCAGTATTAATTTCATAACTAGCGCTAAACTTTAGTAGTCTCTCTCCTCCCTCTTACTATGATACATAGAGTTCGTATTTCGTATTCTTTGTATCTGAGTATCTGTCAGAAAAGCTTTTACCTCGAGCTTTGATCGTTTATTTGCCAAACGTGACGTGATCACGTTGCGAGTCGGTAAAAATTATGTCTACTGAATGAGCAAGTACATACGTACGAGTACGGACGATACAAGGCGTATCGTTGGGGAATTCACCGGAGGAAACACATGGTTTTTAGGTGAGGGTGATTCATGTGCTATTCGAAAGTTAGATCATAGTTTCTCCTCTTACAGTGTGAATAAAAAAATAATCAATCAGCTGTGCCGCGATATACTCGTACATACTAGAAATTCAAATGCGGTGACGTACGTTAACATTGTGTGTGACTTTGATTTGTTTGTCTTTTTGATTTTTTCGGCAGCTTTGTTTTATACATATGTAGATCAAAGTAAAATAAAGAAATGAAAATTCTACATGAAGATGATTTTTTTTTTCTTAAGTTTTTTTTATTTTTTTGTTTTAAGCTGACTTCTCAATCACCGCCCTCGGGCGTCTGGTTGAGAGATTCCTGTCATTATGGCTGCCCTCCGCCACAATAAGAATTTCTCTCTCTACCACTTTTCGTTCATGGCACCTTTGCCGCTGATGGATCATCAACGATTATCATGGCCATTGTTTTATGTGTAAATGCACATGCACAAACCAGGGCCCAGCAAAGAAGGCCTCAGGAGGAATAGCTGTTTTTTTTTGTTTTTTTTTTTTTCACAGCCTCTTAACGCCGCCAATCGGATGATGATTTTATGGGCGATACAACTTAGCAGCCCACTCTTTCATGGACATGGACACAACAGACACCAAGAGGCGAAATATGTATTTTAATGATCATCAAAGCAAAGGAGAAGACACACGGGAGCAGCAGAAGAAATATATTCCCGCATACATATGTACATATGTACCTACCAACTAACCACCTAAGGGAAAGTTCTGCTTTTGAAAGATTGCCCGATTACGATACGTAGACACATTATACGGATACCCTATACCGTAGCTTCTGCTTTTTGATGCCCATGTTACAATGCTAAAACAAGCGTTAGAACTTTGTGTGTAATTCTTTGTATTCTTTTTGTTAAGTTCCTTTTTTGGTTCGTAATTTGGACCCAACACATAGATTCGCACCTTGTTAAGAATGGAAGAAGACCGACAAATGAGAAAAAAAAAAAAAAAAAAAAAAAAAACACAACACAGTCGACCGACGGTTGAGACGTGTAGTCAAAATATTTTGATATTCATTCGATGAACATGAACACGAACAACCTTGTTGTCTTGTGGTGTGATTCATAAAACAGTGAACTCCTCCCAGAGGTTTTCCTCATCCACTTGTTTTAACGATGCGATAATTTTTTAACAGATCTTTTTTATTTTACTTTTTGTTTTGTGCATCTGTCTTAGCTACAATGTTACTTCCAATTTACAACCAAATTAACAACTCGCTTTTGATTATAGATCACAAAAAAAAAAGGAAGAGAGCAAAGTAGGTAGACTGATTTTTTGTTTGCTGATTTTTGATTGTTTTCGACTTATCCGAAATAAATCTGTGGCTCATCTGCCTCGTTTGTGTAGTAGATCTCACATAAATCGTTACACAGATAATATGTCTGGTATATCTGGAATGTTTTTCCAAAGTTTGAAAATAGTCCAGAAATATACTTAGTTAAGTCCATCGAAAAGCTATGCTCCGCTGACTTTCGCGTGATAATTAAGTATTTCACAAAATTCAACATTCAAATACTCCATCATTTGTAGGTAATCGAAATTATAGCATAAAATCTAAGTCAACATTTTTTTAACAAATCGAGGCTTTGAGTACCTACCACTCATGTCCACCTCGTTAGTAAGGAATAAAATTCATTGATTTCCTTTTAAAACTAAGCTTTTCCTAAATATACATATGACAGAAAATTGTTATCCGAATCCATCGGATAAAAGGGATAGAAGATACCATACATTATGTATGGTACTCGTATATCCGAAAATTGAAAGTTACCGAGCATTTGATGACATTTTTTTAATGATTAGAAAAACATAGATACTTGTGTTGACTAATAAGCAATTTAACCCTACTCAGTCTAAAGCCAATGTAATGTTAAACTAAAAGATACTTACACTTGAATTCGGTCGCAACTTTGGCAAAAATTTATATGTTCTATTGTGTGAGAACCAGACTTTAATATCACTAGTGTCTATCCCTTGATCACTCCTGGCAAGTAACGTATGGTATGTATCACGTGTGACTTCTCGTAGAAAATTTTTCGACTGCAAATAGAAGATAGAAAAGAAAATTAAATAAATTACAACAGTAAGGGGGATTTTTCTTTTTGTCTAGAAAGTACACGTTATCGGTAAAACAAAACAAGTTTTGATAAATATTTGATATTAATTTTTCTTAAACTTACCGTTTTTTTCACTCGACGTTTGTTAGAATAAGTCCCCTCAAATTCACCACCGCACGGATTCTCCCAGTCTACTGCTGAATCGATAATGCTATGTCGTTTTCTCAACTGTCTTGTTCGCATAGCCATTGAATCAACATTACTAATAGACATTAATTGTGTCATTATGAATATTAAAGCAATGAGACTTATATTGGACCACACGTTGAACCGAGTGGCTCTTTGGGTTCTACTAATACTAGTTATGGATGCCGTTTTGCTAATTCGTTTGGTTGCTGTATAATTGCAACCACCTATAAAGATAAGAACAAACAAAATACATTAAAAAAATAAAAAATAAAGAAAAAATACTCGTAGATACAATTGAGAGATATAAATTTAAAAACAAGCATTCCCTTCTCCGGATATTTCTCTATCAAAGATCCCTGTGACATATATCGTTCATCATACTACTCATAAGCTCTCCTAAATTGACATAAACTAAATAGTGGAATATGGTTTTTCTACCTATATGTACTCGTATATGACTCAACGAAATTTTGATTTTACTTTGTGAACTTTGATTCTCAGTGTTATCTGTTCATAGGTACCGGTCTTTTGTTATCGATAAGATATAAACAAAAAATCGAAACACATATATTTTATATAGTAATCGTATATACAATAAAAAAAATTCAACATTTCGTCACTAGTGGTAAAAATTGTTCCTCATAGAATGATTTCATTCGAATGCTACGAGTATTAATTTGCACACCAACTTTCAAGATACTTTTTCTTTCCGGCTGCCGTTTTTTATGGTTTTTCTTCGGTATTTCCTTCTTTATGATTTGTGCACACTTCAAATGTAAGATATGCATAAATGTTGTCAATATTGTATGACATTTCACTGGTAAGTAATAAAATTTTACTGAAACCATCACGTTCGCGATCATAATATGTAATAAATTCATCGATCACCTGTATCTAGTTCCAAAACAATGTTAAATACGGAATAATAAACATAACAGGTCATAAAAACCTTTTCTGCGAAGGTCTTTAACTAAAAGTCAGAGGGAGGATCACTAACAAGATCACTTTGAGAATCAGCAGATACTTTTACGATACCTAGGGTTTGGTATTTTTGTGCAAAAAAAAAAAAAAAACAAAAAAAACATTGGAGGTACTACTTTTAAAAAGGACTACACTAATTATTTTAAAAGAAAGAAAGGAATAAAGAAAAATAAAAATATTACACACACCACATAATAAGGTTAAGATAAATCTTAACAAATCAACATCAGACCACCAGTCATATAAAATTCGTAAACGATCCAAGACGATCGTTTGTCGTTGTTGATGATTATTTTTGAAACCGTCGATAAATCCACAATCGGCGGTCATCAAATGTTTATTGAATTTATTCGTTGAAGCACGTTCGGATAACGGTTAATTGATTGTCCTTTTATTTATTTCGAATAATAAAATGCAAAATTCAGTAAAACTTGATCACTATAATCCATCCATGGATCCTCAGATACTCTTGGCTGATCGGTAATTTTATATTTTATTTTTTTTATTCAGGATTAACTTATGTCACTATCTTTGTTTGGTGTTTTTTTATTTTATTTTTAATCAGATAATTTAAAATTTTAGTAACCAACATAAAACTTCATTTAGTATTTGGCAAATGGATGGTAAATAATTATTTTTCGCACTAAAGTTAGAGGACGTGCTTACAATTCGACGTTTTTAACTGAACTAACAATATAGCAGCTACACGGTTCGACATTTATGTTTCTAAATAGCAGTCAGACGATGACTTGGTATCAGAAACGAAACATTCGTTTTTTGTTTGTGTATGCGAGAGGAGGGTGAAGTTGGTGTGAATTTGTATTGTATGGATTGGTGTGTGTTGGTGAGAGAGAGAGCCTGTTGAGTGACGTATTTTTGAGAAGGTTTGTTTGAGAGGTGTGTCCAATTAAAATGTATATACCTACCTATACAATCTCAACACAATGAGCTCTATGACTAATGTATATACTAGGAGAGCAAATTTTTTTTCATTTCATTTCATACTCTTGGGTATGGGAATTTTTGTTTGAGATTTTCTGAAGGGTTTTGTGTATCTATATCTATTTGGACTGGAATAAATGCCGGCTATCCAAAGATTATACTATATATCTTAGCCCATCCCTTCTTTTGTGGTATATTTGAATTGAATTTTTGGATAAAATAGAAGTCTGATATTTTGAAATTGACTCATTTGAAATTTCCATGAGAAATCCTTCGCTCATTGGATGGATTGCTGGCATCTGTATGTTGTTCTTCAATGGATACTTTGGTGGAATTTTCTTAGGGTCACGCATATGTTTGCTGCATGGATGTGTATAGATATGAATAGATACACGGATACGTTGAGTATAGAACAATGTCAAGTTCATTGAGAAATTGTTGTTTCCGCTGAGTAGTTGGTTTATGTTGGTTGGGCACTCAGATACGAGTATGTATTGTATTTATGTATACTGTGACGTTTAAGAGGTGGTTGTTATCATCATGTGTGGTGAGCTGTGTTTGATTACATGTTGCCTTCACCATGGTCTGGTCTTTTGGATGAATGGACTGTGTGAAAAGCTTTAATTTTTTGTTTATTTTGCTCATGACGCGACGCATTTTTATTGTAGTTATTCTCATTCATGGGAATGAAGTGAAAAGAAGTAGAGTAGTATAGGAGAAGAGGGTGTAGGTGAAAGATAAAATAAAATTAGCGAAGCTTTGGTGTGCGAGCGAAACTTCGTATGACACTTGATGCGATTACTCATTATAATCATTTAATTTGCCGGTTCGTTCATTCATTAAAGATGAGATATATCATGTCGTTGAGTTGTACATACATATGCGTGTACTAAATACATAAATTGATGTTACACCATACAAAATGACGCATTGGCACTGCATCCATATACCTATGTATGTAGGTACTGGGTTTTGAAAATGGAATGGTACAATTATAAAATCGATGACCGTTATAGATACCTACATCCATATTTGGATATGACTCGATACGTTTATCTCCTGTGTCATTGCAGAGGAATTTTTAATTTTTGCTTTTTTTTTTAAGTAGATATTTACAATAATTTTTTAGGACAAAGTGATATGTTTTTATTGTCAAATTTTTATTGGAATTCGATTGAGATTTGAATTGTGAAATTTCAAAACCAACATAACCCTTTTTGTTGTTGGTTAATAATGATACTTATCTATACTAACATATCTATACATAAATCTCAGATTTCTTATATGGACTTACAGATCTTGTCGATCGTGAGTCATACGATCTTTGAGATATCAAGTAATGGTGATGCGTTTTTACTAATTTAATAATTAGTTTCCTGTCTTATAAGAAATATTTGAAAAATTTAAATTAATCTTCCGGTACAATATGTCGATTGTGTGTGGGTGAATAATCTTTTTTTCTTTCATTTGACTCCTATGAAAATCGGCTCTAATAAATTTAGTTTGGTTTCGTGATGCTTAGTAAGCGATTTTTTTGTTATTAAGATCTGTGGATACGTATTGATTATGAGTATCTTTACAACAATTAAAAAAAAAATTCGCATTGCATAAGATCAAAGCAGAAGTAGCAGGTCTAATCGAATGCAACAATTTACTCGGGAAAACAATGCGATGCATATTGTTGAATAACTACATACTGGAATTACCTTCATCGAAGGGGAAAACCCGATTGGATTCAACTAGGAACAGTCAATTGAAATTTATTCAACACTAGATATGAAAAATTGTTTGAAGCTATTTTTAGATTTTTTTTTTTATCCATGACGTATTTATTTTAACTGGACATTTTGGTAAATCCCTATAAATATCTATAGTTTCAATTGAACTTACATATTTAATTTGTTAGAGAACGTTTGTTATTTTCATTGAACTGAATAATCATTTGTATTGCACCAGAGTATAGGAGAATAAAACTAGAATTTATGCAAATATTTTTAGAAATTTTATTTGTTATTGTAAAAATGAGATATTTTCTTGATAACTTTGTGTAAATGGTTTTTTATCCGAATGTACCGGATAAAAGATATCTTTATCCGAAAATTGTATGTTTTGAAATAAAAATGTACATACGAGTACATACATATATCCACTCAATTTCGCATTATATTCGTCCCTGTAATCAAACACAAAAAAACAAAAAACAAAATTGGCCTTGAGTGACGAGAAAACGAGACAAAACACCAATTTTAGTGATTTCACAGATAATCCGACTAAAATCCAATTCCCAATCGACAGATAAGAATGAAAACAAAACCAAAACCAAGAAAACATTCTAAACGCATTCGCAAAAGAAAAAAATAAGCTTTATCCATAATTTGCACAAGCCATAAGTTGCTTTGTCATGTTTTAGATACACCTCACACGGTACACCTCAAATAAGATAACAAGTTCTTGAATGAATTCATGTTCTAACACATCTCTCGTCAGCAAACTGTTCGATTTAATTAGCATGCCAGCAAAATACAATACTTGGATTAAACATGAGCATGACAAAACTGGTTTTAGTCATAGGATTTGAGATACTCCTACCTCTTTTAAAACTTTATTCAGTAAACAAATCAGTAATTAAGGTTTTAAGGGGTCATTAGAAGGTATTAAGTGATATTTATCAACACTGGCAACAAAGAAACTGAATTATCAAGTTTATTTGAATTTGTGATAGGTCAGTTCTACATAATATATTGTAACTGATACCGGGTAAGTGGCAGGACATATCCATATTCGTATGTATGGTAGGTATAGGTATTACAAGTATCTTTTCGAAGTATTTTGTAATTATCTAAACAGACGACTATCAAAATTAAGTAACACTTACATTTTTCACAATTCTCCAGAGACTGCATGATATTGTTTGAGATTTTGTTAAACATAGGGTGCACAAATAAATTACTTAAAATAAATAATCACTTTTACTCTCTTTGGGATATAAAGTTTTTTTTTTTTTTTTTTTTAGTTGAGAATTGGAACCTACGTGCGATAAGTACTCGTAATTAAAGACGTACATACGTTATGTTCTGTTTGGGGGTTCTGTTCGGGGTGTTATTTGATCCGCGAATCGATTAGTACTGTCTGGAGCGTTCAGTGATTACTCAAGTTTTATAGTTTTTGAACGTTGCTGGGCTTCTGCGCGCATTTATTTAATCGCACAGCTGATATGAATGTTTCGCATGTTACCCCTACGAACTTTAGGTGTTAGTATCCGTAGATATATCGTCGATAGTATCTGTGAGAAACAAACAAACAAACTGTTAGTTATCGGGAAAGTATTGCAATTTGACGCAGGTAGGCGGCTGGTAAATATACCATCGGCGACAATGGCACGTGTGTTGTAAAAATTGGAAAAAAGGGGCGGGTATCCGAATTTGAAGAAATCTCAAGTGGATGTGTTTGCGCAAAAGAATTTTTTGTCATTTTATTTTTCTTTACCAAAAATGGTAAATGATGCCGCGTCATAGATGATGTCTTCAATGAGCATTGAATTGGTATATAAAAGGATCTGCTTCATTTTGTTTTGTTTTTTATCATGTGCAGGAGTGAGTTCTTACACATGTAGGTACATATAGGTAAATATATGTATGCCATAGATGACATAGTTCAATTTAGGTAGAATAAATGACTTGAAGCCAACAATATTTTGAAAGATCAATTGCACAAAATAATGATGTAGGTACCAATCCTCACACTCTATAAACAGGTTACCAAATAGAGAAGCACATGATCTTGTTAATTGAAATGTTGAGATGTAATCCTATTGGAAGGAGAGCAAAGGTAATACGAGAAATTGTAACAATTACCCATCAGTGAATTTGATGTCACATACTAATGAAAATATATAAGAGAGTTCAATACTATCGAGAACTAAATACTATGACTGTCATAGAAGTCAATGCGTTTTTGTAGAAGGCAAGTCGACATACGTAGTTCACGGAAAAATATGGAGAAACATTGCAACAATTCGAAAGATCTGAATGACGTCTTCATCGATCCAGCAAGGCAGAGTTTTCAGAGATCTTACGAGTACATGAAATGCACTAGACTCTCAAAAAATTACCTGAGGCTTGAAATAAAAGTTAAATCCACAGCGGGAATAACCTGAGAATTCGAAGTTAAAGTTGGAGTACTCGCTCAAAGTCAACTCCTGACATCTAACTAAGTATTTAGCAGGGGTCATCGTGTCGAAGTGAAGAAAATTAAAATACTTAGGCGGCGCAAACGGACGTATATAAACCGTCAAGAGAATTACGATGCCCTACATAGATTTGGCTTGCATTCTCCGAAGGTAGGTACCTTATGATAGAAAAAATAATTGTTTCCTGTATTATTCTTTAGATTACAGAATTAATTTGGCTATTCTTATCACTTATCCTTTGTAATTAGTGCATAGTTTAATATACCCACACTTCCAACATGTGGGCAAATTTGATTGTTGCAAACGTCCTTAAAATTGTTTACGGTTCTGTGTTGGCTTTGTGTTTAGTTGATAACACTATGGACCTGCGTTCTTTGTCATGATGTAATTTTTTACACAAGGAGAAGGATCCACGGTCTTCGGCCAAATTCGAATGGCGAAAATTTTGCCACTCCATAACGAAAGGTGCGTGCAAAGATGAGTGCATCAACTATTATTTTTTTCCTTTTTTGCGGTATATGGCCTATGAATCGAACTCATGCCTCCAGTATGTCTCGATGTCAAATTTGTAATATGCCTAAAGACAATGAACCTACCAAAACTTCAAAGTTTATTAAGATTTTTTTCCATAGCACTAAGGCAAGCATCTATTGTAGTCCACTGTAGTTTTTATAAGTTCTTTTTAATGAAATTTCTCAGAAATTCTCTCAGCGAAACTTGGCTTGCGCTGCCGACTTTTACCTGATCTTCATAATATACGTATGTACAAACATATGTGGCTCATTGCCGCTAGTAATTAATGTTTTCACGTATGTTGGACGCATGCTTATCAAATTATTGGGTTTTTGGTGGATTGGTTTGGAGCAAACAGTGGTTCGACGCCATTCCTTTCATGGCTCAATTTCTGTCCAAAAGTACGTAAAAAATCGATGTCATATGTTAGCAAATCGGTGGTAGTTCTATCTTTGTTGCAAAGATAACTTCATTACCAGACTCAAAAGAAGTCGCCGAACATAGTCGTAGAAACTTCTTGGTTTTTGACCAAAAAATGGTTTTGAAAGCGCAGCCTAAGAAAGTGCAGAGGGAATAGTAATTCAACGGTACGTCTTGAGAGCAGCCAGGTGTGCTAAGTAAAGACACAATGCATCAGTGGTAAACAGTATTTTAAGATCCGGTGAAAGTAACAGTGACGTATTTGTGTGAAGCTTGTCCCACTAAACAAGCGACGAATTAGTCTTAGATCTGAAGGACCTTCCACAATAACAAAACTCATGTCTTGCCAAAAATTCCACTACAATATCAGAACATCGACATCGTTTTATGGATATGCGACGTGACGTGTTTAATCAAAAGGTTTTGGCTGTCCAGGATGACACCAAAAGTTCTGTTCAGGAAAGAAGTGGTTAGATTACCCAGTCAATTCAAAACATTCGTTGAAAATGAAAACACTCATTAGGTTTTTAGCAGCTTCCTCTATCTGCCCTTTTTAAACGTAGATTTGATGGATTTGCTAAACTAATTCTTAAAGCGTTGATTTTGTCGGATTCCCTCTTTGAAATCCGACATTCAAATATAGGAATAGTCTGTCATGGAAGAACTGGGAACTCGTTTCCAACTGGTTATCTCCTTAGCAAATTTGTTGGATTACTTCTTGTCTATTTTCTGTCTTTCTTTCAAACAACAGTTAACTAAGAGTAAACATTTCTGATAACTAAGTCTGATGGATGACATTGCACTTGTAATTGCCTCAAAAAGTCATCTAAGTAATGTGGCAATATTACCGAGTAATGGGAACACAAAAGCGACCACGTTTCCATTAGTTTTGGAGCTAAGAGTCATGCAATCGACTGATATGGGAACTCTTAATTCAGCACCAAGATTGACATGTTTTTTTGCTTAGAATAAGTCGATTTAGGCTTTCAGAGACGACCACTCTCCATAAATCGAGTTTCATACTATTATCAAAATATTCAATAGGTTGAAAATGACACTAAGAAAAAACACATGTTCTGGATTCATCCAGAGGAGGAAACCAGTAAAATCTGAGAAAAATATTTTATTCTAATCTAATCCCTCGATTCTAACCTACGTCTTACCATAGCTCTCTTCAAAGGTCAACATTCTTTGAAGAAATATCTTAGCCATTCACAGAAAACGATTTCATATTTACTATGTTAGTCTTCTGATCTGGAATACATTGGGCGGTCACCTTTCAAATGAAAACCGGCACACTTCATTTATATAAATAAATTTTCGAAATGACCGCACTTAACTACACCATTACCATACTTTGTATGAGCAACAACCCCGCATGTAAACCTTGTTTGACGTACGTAGATTATAAATTAATTAGCAAACGATTTTTCATGTGCAAAAACTCTGGGGAAGCCCGAAACGCTGGAAAATTTGACAAAAGCCTGACAAGCCCCATGTTTCACCTTGGCAATGTGGTTTACGTGTACATACATATACGAGTATGCCTCACTGAAACTGAGAGTTTCAATCAAAGTGTTCTCATGATAGCTGTGTTCAAACATGATTGGCGATTAGATTAGAGATTGTTAACAAGTTTCTGAAACGAATTCGTAATCGTATGTGCTAATAAAAAATCGACTCTTTTTTAGAATTTATTTTTATTTTAATTTAAATTGAGTGTGTCGATTGCATTTAAATCTTTTTTCAAACAAGTTGACACTCATAATGGATGACTGAGTTTTTACTTTGACATGGCTAAATCTTTCTTTGAATTTAAATGCAATTCAAGTGATTGGTAATCAAATTGAAGAAGCTAATAAAGCTCAATTGGAGTTAATATGTTCCTATAGATTTGGAACACTCTGGAACCTATTGATTAGTGATAGCATGCATTCAGGGGCGAACGCAGAAAAAATTTCGGGCAGGAGTTTTGATTAAAATATTAAATTTTCATAAATAATATCTTATAATGTTACTACAATGTATTGAAGGCACATGTGTAGAAGTATGTATGATATGTATGATAGTTTATGCATAATTACAAGCTAATACCCACGCGCCTTGGTACTTTCGCCATTATATCAATGACCTCTTCACAATTCACCTCAATATCCTTATATACTCGTAAGTTAAGTAACATCAACCCATATAATCGCTCCTCATCAGTCTTGTTGCACAGATACGTTCTCAATCTGCGAAGACAAGAGAAAGACCGTTAGCTTGAAGCCAAACATACGGGAAGAGTTGCACCGATCAGCATAAAGCGATGTATTGTTTGGTACAATGTAGAATCGCAACAGTTGAGAGCGTCAATAAATGTTTTTAGCAGTTTATCCATTGAAATATTTAAGCAATGTATGCAATCGTAGTTAATTTAACAGATATCAAGAAAACATAAGAAAATAAATTGTTACTTGCGCCACATGGTCATTACGGCTATAAAATCATCAGTAGATACATTGATGTCATTCGGCCATTCTTTTGCAAATATGTTAGCAGTATTAGGTATTTCTTCTCTATCTAGCTCAGAAAACTTTTCCCGCAGAATGTTTTGAATTTTTGAAACCAGTTCACGATGATCAAGAAATCCAAAAAAGGAACGAAAATGGACCGACAGAAATATTCCTCTGGACCTCCTTCATAGTTGTCACCATTCTTCTGTTTTCTAACGTTCAGCGGGGCTACTAAATGAATACCCATTTTATCTGCCATTTCTTTAGATGCAGCAAATATGTCGTTGAATTTCACTTCAGAGTTTTGACGCATCTCATTTAATTCATCATGAACATGGGTGGCATATTCGATGCAGCAGCTGGGATTACATTCTTGTTTTTTTTTTTTTTTTTTGAAAAAATTCACTTTCTTCATTAAGCTGAAAATTGGCTTAACTACTGTTAAATATACTATAAATTGAGAAGTTTGTATAGAAGTAAGTAGGGCATGAGGTTTGACTCTTTCGGTTTTCAGATTATTTTCGTCCAGATACTCTAATGAAGAGCAGATATGTTCATATATATCATAGAACAAACTGAGTGAATCGAAATGTTCAACCGAACATGTTTTACTTTCGGGCAAAATGCTTACATTTGGTCTTTTAAAACTAGAGCTGCTTTATTAGATAAACGGAATAAACTAACAACTTCCTTAATGGTTGCTGTGCAATTTCGGATGGACGGTATGTTACAAGCACGTGTAATGGGCAAATTTAAATTATGATTACTTTGGCATCACAGCCGTTGAATTTTCCGCTCATTGAACGCGCCCACTCATAGCCTAAATATGTAATGTAATATATTACCCAATCGGCCTAACAGACATTTTTATTTACATAAATACTTTTAATTATTGACAGTTACCTTGCCCTTTCGCATTAGCCAAATGTATGCCAATGTACTTAAAATAACCAGTCCTTTTCCAGTAACGTCATCAACAGGAATAAAACACAAAAATTCTTCCCGAATTGTCAATTTTGTCAATTGTATCTAAGTGCATAACAAACGCATATTACAAACTGTTCAATGTCACTAACATCTGTACTTTCGTCAGCAATAGCAGAAAAATATCCAGATTTGCTGATAAGTTGCACAATAAACATCGTTATTAGCATCATTTTGAATACGGGTTTACACCCGCACTATTCAAATGTTTGACCAAAACTTGATCACCACTTTCCATTGTATAACGAAGTAACGCCCAGAAATTTCCGTCGTTTTCTTCCGGCATATTCATTGAAAAAGAGCCCTGGTTACGATGATCTCTCAACGCTAATCCTTGCCTGCCACAGCTCGTATGATCGGAATCAACATTTGTCTGTTCTCGAGTTGTTGTGCTTTTCGGCCTTTGTCCATTTCGCTGATCACATAAAGTTTCCGATTTTCGTAAATAGACTTAAAGTTTTGGCGATCCTCCGAGGTGTCTTTGTGGTATGTTTAGTTTTGGTGTTCTCTAAATTTAGCGAGTGCTATTTTCCAATCTCGAAACGGAGTCTCGACCAATAAATTTGTGTCTTAATGAGTCCCTTTTCCGACGGACTTTGATCCAAAGGAGACACAATATCTGCGTAAGCGCCGTCTTCTGCTGCAGCCACACAAAAGAGCGTAACCAAGAATGCTGAAATTTCAAAATTTCAATGCACGCATTTAATAATAAAATCCAATGCTAATCGTACCGATTGAAAACACCATTTAGAGCTGTCTGCTGATTTCATATGGGCATATAGAAATTACTATCACAAATCTTCAGTAAAACGAACAAAAGGTTCGGCTTCACATATCGTAATAGGCTACGACAAAAAAAATTTAAATCTACATATATCTAGATCGTGTATTCCTGATTGTACTCAAAAAGGTTCTTAAAAATAAGGAAGGTTCCTCCTTCTGTAAATTGCTTCATTTCATTGTGTTAACTGAAGGTTTAGTCATTCAAATTTTGCAGTTAATTTGATAGGCATCTTCTTGACTGCATGAATCAAGCGGAACGAAGTAGGTGATTGCATTGAATCATTTTATAGCGAATTTGTTGCACTTCTTTTGACTAAGATGTCTTAGAACTCTTGAATACTGCATGCAGATCAGAAGAAAAAATCCCGTCAATGGAGTGACTGTTAAGTAGAGTTGAATGTTTTTTGTTTTTCTTTTAAAGAAAATAAGTGACATAATTGCAATATGAGATTCGTGGTTTCTCTTAACTGAAATCAGTAATTTTTAGCGTTTGCCCTTTCGCCTCGCACTGAAAATGTTCGACCACGTGTTGAAACAGTATTCGTAGCAAATATATCTGAGAGGTTCGCCTCAAAGCTATGCAATATGATGAATAGTTATCGCGAAATGAATATTTAAAGAAAATTTTGCTGGCACTACGGGATGATGGATGGTATTTGAGGGATGAACACATTGTCACCCTTAGCTTTACTATTTCCTTGTTCCATTGCAATGGGCATGAGCAGTGTGGTATTTTGTTTACCCATCTAAGTTCTTTCGCACAACTGCTGCTCACCATTCATAAATATTATTCTTCAGATAACGATACACGCTATCAGTTTTGTAGTATCCCATTTTAAGCTTGGCTGTTTGATCGTGCAAACGTAATTGAACACTACATAGAACTTAGATAGCTAGATGAATTTTATTTTAATGTGACAACGTAACATATTTCTCTTAAAGATGGGAGATATTTTCAGCAATTTAGCGACACTGGGACTGCTGCAATAACCATTTAAATACGAGTATAAGCTATTTAAGTTTATGTTACACAGGCAAACTTGTCGTTTTTAGGGTAGGAAGGTATTGAGTGGATCCAAATTTGAACGAGTTTCAGTAAGACGTTGCGTGTGAACGGCTTATCTGTTCGATACTAGTTCAGATCGAAATACATGTCGCATATAAAGGGTTTTCCAATAGGAACTTGACAACTTTGAAATTAATTTGTGAACGCACTCTTTCACTAATCATCAAACTGTCACTGTCAATTTATTCAGTAAACTCAATATTTTCATCATGGTAAAGTACACTAACGAGCAACGTCTGTAAATTATAAAAATTTTCTACCGAAATTCGGAGGGGGTGACTGCAACTTTAAGAGCGTTAACTCCAATTTTCGGTCATAATTCTCGCCCTAGTAGACAGGCAATAACAAGTTTAGTGCAAAAATTTGAGGATACATATTCGTTGTGTGATGTTGCCGTATCAGTGAGACACCGGGTTGGTCGAAATGTCGAAAATATCGCTGCCGTTCAGGCGTCCGTAGCAAACGATCCAAATCAGTCAATTCCACGGCGTTCTCAAGAATTGAGCATCGCTCAGACCACATTATGGCGTATTTTGCGTAAGGATCTTGGTTTAAATACATACAAGATCAAGCTGACTCAAGAATTGAAGCCGATGGACCATTTGAAGCGACGTACGTTCTCCGATCGGGTTCTGGAGAAGATGCGCCAAAATGATGAATTTCATCGCAAAAGAATCTTCAGTGACGAAGCTCATTTTTGGCTCAATGGGTTCGTCTATAAGCAAAATATGCATTATTGGTCGGGTGAAAATCCACATGTGCTTCATGAATCAGCACTTCATCCACAAAAAATAACTGTTTGGTGCGGTTTGCATGCCGGCGGCGTTATTGGGCCATATTTTTTCGTCGACGATAACGATTGTCACGTTACTGTGAATGGTCAGCGTTATCGCGCCATGATCACCGATTATTTTTGGCCCGAATTGGAAGGTATGGACTTGAACGACATGTGGTTTTTTTTAACTTTTAAATTCATTTTTATTGTTTCTTTCGCTATTATTTAAAGTCTAGACAAAAATGCTTAAATCTAATTTGACAATGATGGTTACTTATTCTAGCTTACTGGCTCTTACCGAGCGCTCTAAACTTAACAATTTCATTTCAAGTTTGCCTTTCGACCTTAAAACTATCTTACGATTAATCTTATCTATCAATTATACAATATATGAAATTTCTAAGAAAATAATTTTTGGAAAAAACTTATCTTTTTATAATTTTGTATAAAACTTAAAACTATGGCCCTATTCTACTTAACCTACCTAAGCTACTTAACCTATCTTAACTATAATCGGGGTGGTGAGCACTTGTAGCCTCTCGCACCGGGTGGTCACTATCCCAATTGCGATTTCGGGTGCCTGACCTTCGTCAACATCGTGCACAAGCATCATCGGGATTTAACCAATGCCATAAAGCATCGGTCACTTCTCAGAGGCGCCGCCTCATGTTACGAACGCGGCCTTTTCACGAGACCCCCTTAAATATCCTTAGCCTAACTTACAACTAGGAGGAGTATGTTACCTTAGTAACGAACCGACCTAGGAGAGCGAGCCAACCCTCTCCCCTTCTAGAAACCACCAGAATTCGGTGTATTGTTTTTCGGCATCGATCCGATCCCTATCCGCAATCGCGGGCCTAAAACGGAAGAGCTCCTAAGCATTGGCGACAAACCCGTCGTAGATGAGCCGCTTGTCCCTCGCACCGCGGTGGCGGTGGCATATTACCGGGATACCATCCCTGCTCTGCACTAACCCTTTAGCATCAATATGGAGAAAGGCCTCTGGCGGGATAAAGCCCAATAGAAGTGAACTCTCATGGTACATTTCATTGGGGAAATAAGCCCCAAAGATCAGGCTATTATCGTTGGTCATTGCCCTCGCAACATGTCTTCGAATCACCTTAATCAGGAAATTGTCAATCCTATTCAGATTTGCCCCATCGTAAAGGACTTTGTTGGAATAATATTTTTTGTATTCTGATTCTGGTGTTTTGAATAAGCCAAGACAGGTCCTAAGACACTGCCTTTCCAACACCCGAATCCTTTCCATCTGGTACGGGGCTACATTGAACCACACGAGACAACCATACGCGATAACTGGCCTGATTAGAGCCACATAGCATATGACCTTCACCCTGCAGACAAGTTGACTGCTGTGAAACAGTCTTCTTGTCAAGGCTAAGGCCTTCTTGGCCCTGAACGACATGTGGTTTCACAGGATGGTGCTACAAGCCACACAGCACACGCTACAATCGAAGTATGGTTATGTTATCTCAACACATGGGCCAGTCGATTTTCCGCCTCGTTCGTGCGATTTAACGCCGCTTGACTATTTTCTGTGGGGCTTAAGTTAAGTCATTGGTTTATGCCAACACGCCGACGACGTTGGAAGAGCTCAGAGTCGACATTGTAAGTGTGGCAGAGTCGTCGAAAATTGGGTTCAACGAATCGACCGCTGCAAACGTGCCCGCGGTAGCCATATGAACGAAGTCGAGTTCCATTCATGGATGTTTTGATTGCATTTCAAGCCGATAATAAAGTTTTTGAAATATCTCAAATGGTTTACGTTTTATTTAAAAAAAAGTTTTCAAGTCTTTATTGGAAAACCCTATATGAGCGTCTATAGAGACGAGCTTTTTAAGTCGTCAGATTGAGCAGAATAATGATGATTTTGATGTTAAGAGAGAATTTCGGCAAAGTGATGTGGTGATTGTGCGAAACTTTGCCAAAAACAGAGATACAATTTTCAAAAAAAAACTTATATCACTAAAGAGTTTCCCATTAGATAAACCACATTTTTCTAAAAAGTATTCTCTGATCTCACCTATACCATCTTTGACAGATGTCACATTTGTGTTCCAAATTGTTTAGCATTTAATCAAAGAAATGTACCTATATGTTCCAAAAATGTGTTCAAATCATCTAAGCTTTTTATCAAAATTTGCTGACAGCTATGACTACATTACGTGCGTTAATCCTCATAAGCGAACAATTGAGCGATTAGTGAAAAATTTCGACTTATTCATAGAAGTGAAGGGTCTCCTAGTTAAAAACACAATTGATCGAATCCTCTCTGTTCTCTAGAGCTGAACACCTCTCGAAAGTTTCTGTGTCATATTTTACGAAAGACTTGACTTCACCTCCGTATTGACCTAGAGCTAGACCCAAATGATCATCCCTTCGCTGATTGGGATCTGATGGAAACAGAAGCAGATCCAGATCTATACTATACTCTACAGAGCTAGTTTAAGCAGAAAATTCTTCGTGAGGCCTTTGGTAGAAGATTGTTTCATCGACCGGAAAGGTCATGGCCACTACTGTTTTGGGATTCGGATGCATAATTGTACAGAGCTATTGGAAAGATTCAACTAGGAATTGATGGAAAAAATCCCTTATTGAGCAAAGAAAAACGTGATATTTCATTAAACAATGCCCCGGCTAACAATTCCGCCAGCGCAACAGTGAAATCAAACGAGATGTTCTAAGAATAACTTCCCAACCTAGTCCGGGGTGGATCTGGGCCTCAATCAACAAGTATCTCCAGCCAGCTAGATCTGAGGTGCGCTACCTGAGTCGCGATCTTTCTCTACTGCGCTGTCGTCCCTTGGGTGTGGATTCAGAGTCTTTTCGGATCGAAAATTGATGTCCATCCGTTCTAGTACAATACATGACCCACCTCAGTCGTTGGACCATCACTCTTCTGGCTAGGTCGATGTCTCTGTACAGCCAGTATGTCTGTTACTCTCAAATTAATAAGGATGAGGAGGTTTAGGTAGGGCGATAAGGCAAAATAACAAATCGAAGGAGAGGACGTTGAACTTTCTCAATTCTGTGTACACGAACTCGTTGAAAGGGGGACAATGCTTGACTGGCGTACCCCAACAGGGGGGCGAAAAAAGGTAATGTCGAGCTATCTGGGTTGGTAAGCGTTGGAAAATTCTTTGGACCACTCAAGAGATGAGTTGCCTTTAATGATTATCTCCCTTATGTACAAAATGCTAAGATTTGAACAAGGAGTTTAGATTGTCACGGAGGAAGATGGAGTCGTGAAAGTGGCTGGTTGCACTAACGTGATAAAGTAATTGACATCAGTTATTTGGTGACGTTAAACTATAAGCAATTTTAGATGGGTCCATTACGAAGTAATCGTCGGCATATAATTGGCAATACAATTGGCATAAAAAGAGGCAAAAAAGTTGGCGATGGTATGTGGACCAGTATTTGATGGAGATAGGGGACAGAGTGCTATTGAGAAATTATTGCCATCTGTTGTAAGAATAAAATATAATTGCCTAACTCCACTAACCTGGCAAGAACTTAAGACTGTTAGTCGAAGCTACTGCCACAACATTGACCTATCTTGCAGAGTTTGTCAAATCATGTCAAAGATTATGTTGTAAAAGAAATAGATTTTTGTCGAAATGTTTTCTATACGAGTATTATTGAAAGCCCCTTGAATATTTAAGCGAGCACCCGAAGACGATGTCACGCAAAATCACTTACTACTGTGTAGATGACACAGTCAAACCATTTTTTTGTTTGCAGTTTTAGATGAAGACACAAAAGTAGGTTCCAAATACCTTCTCACCTTTAACCTAACTGGCCTAATGACATGGTTATGAGGTATTCGCAAAGGGCTTAATTTGATCTAAGTATCTCTGCGTTTTATACTATATATAACCCACCTCCTAGGTTACGTTACATTGGCTGTTAGAATAACCACCCCACTAAGGCCTATTGGCTCATTGTGATGCCACGTGCATCTGTGATCTTCCTGTTTTTGAAACTAATTTGAGCCTCTAACGCAGCATACTCGTAAGAGAATGGTAACGTATACATTGTTTAGAGCTCTTAAGTCATTGTAGAAGAAAACTCCACCTAGGAGCTTTTTTCTTGGGGAGAGAACTGGGCATGTACAGAGTAGGTGGATGATTGTCTCCTCCTCCTCAGCGTCCATGCAGCTTCTGCAGAAGTCCAGTGATAACACCTACGATTGCGCTGAAATGCTTCTTATTTAAAGAGATAAAACTCTTAGAGAGATTTAGATCTAGTTTTCGCCAGATTTGTTTGTTCGCTAGACATGTTGACCCAACAGTCCACCTAAGGTTTGTTCTTCTACTAGCATCCAGCTTTAGTTTTCGCCTAAGCGTAGCGATTGGTAGCGATGATACCTTTTTTCAGGTAGGAGATGTAGGTAGAGTGGTTTATCAATCTTGGATCCATCTGTGTAGAAATGATTCCACTTTGAAAGCATCTTCCTCCCAGAAATATCAGGAGGGGATGGTGCATAATGTAGTCGATGTTGTCTGGAAGTATTCCTAATGTATTAAGAATATTAGCGTGGCCAAATAATTTATTTCTCCACTGTGTAGTCGCTTTAAGGCGAATAGTTGCGTTGGCAGCCACTTGTCTGCTGAAAATATAGAGGGTGTCATGTGTAACAGAATATCCAGTGCCACAGAGGGAGTAGTGCCTAAGGCTCCTCTTATGCATAGACATGCTATCCTCTGGACTTTGCTTAGTTTGCTTCAGTTGACCGTGTTGTCTAAAGCCGTCCACCAGACAGACACTCCGTAGCTGAGTATCGGTCTTATAACCGAGATATATAGGCAGTGAGTAATGCGAGATTGAGGTCTCCATTTATTCCCAATTCATGTCGAATATTAGGTTTCTAGCTTAGTTTCTTGTCAAAAATAAGTCCCAGATCGGTAAAGACTAAAGTGGTACCGTTAATTTGGGGAGGAATTTTGAATTTTATATTTTCTTGAAAAGAGGACAAGATAACTTTTACGGGGGTTTACTCCCAAACCATAGCGATCATCCCAACACGTTAATCTGATTTTGCTTTAAGATTTATTGAATGCATCCTGTTATCACCCGCTTCCAGGTATATCAGCTGTTCATTGACCAATAAGTTCCAGAGAAGGGGTGAAAAGACACTGCCTTGTGGCAGTTTTGGGGTTGATAACCCCGCTGTTCAGCATAAGACTAATCAATTCTCCATGTGAATTATTTACCTTCAGAGTTGTCATTATAGTTGTTATGGCGGATATGTTGACGTACTAAATGCACCTTCGATGACCACGAATGTGATCCAGTGAATGTAGAGCTGTTTCCACCGACTTTCCTTTGCAGTAGGCATGTTGAGACGTAGCCAAAAGTCGTAGATCAATTCTAGATCGTATATGGATATCAATCAGTCGTTCTAGAATTTTCTTATAGGTCTGATGCCTTTTATGACAACATGAGATTATTTTCCCCATGACAGTGGAATGTGAATCTGTTCCAAACAGCTCCTCATAATATTTTGTAGCGTAGGCAAGATAATATCTGAGGACCCTGTAGCTCGGCAGGTATTATACCGTCAGGACCAGCAGACTTGTATGGTTTGAAGTTATGCAGCACCCAGAGCAATCAGACCATGAATTTTGGTCTCGGTTGCAGAAGTCCTGTTTGGGTTGCTACTGTCAGCGAATTGGAAGCTACCTGGAAAGTGGGTGTCCAGTAGCAGGTTGAGTGATTCATCACTTGAGGTTGTCCATGAACCATCGGTTTTGTTCAAACAGCTAGACATCATAGGTTTTGTAGAGAGGGTATTTCTTAGCCGCGATGCCTCAGAGGTTTCTCTGGATTTTATCACAGAATGACCTCCAAGATTGTCGCTTTTTTATATTGTACGAGTATATGTTGAGGGATTCCTTATATGAATCCTAGTCTGTCACCTTTTTTGTGCTTTTTTTTTTGGTTGAAATATTTTCGGTCAGCATTTCTGTGTGGCCACAGTTCTGAGTCTGCCAGTGTGGCTTTTTCTCTAGGTTGAATAAGAGGGCAGGAAGCAGACATTGTCTGATTGAGTGCCAGAGTAAAATCCTTGGCTTTCGTGTCAAGCTTATTGGTGTTACATGGGAAACTCAAGAGTTCAGGGGAGAGTAGTTATAAAAGTGTTTTTCTCAATGTTGGTCAGTTTTAAGTCAGTTTTCTGATAATTCCGGAACCTTAGTTGGCGGGGAGGAGCATGGTCTGAAAAAGAATGGTCAGACGATACCATCCAGTTCGTTATCATTTGAATAATGAATAGCACTTGCTATCAGTTTTTAGTTATAAAGGTAACTCATTGCCAATATTGCAAACAATGAGGTTAGTACTTATGGCTAATGTCGGTACTGCCTTATACTGTGTGATGTTCGTTGACATCTATCGCAGTTGATGATGGGTTCAATACTAAGAATGTCCTACCTTGTTACTAGGATGCTGCTCCCTTTAATAGCGAAGTATTTGGCTTGAAAAAGAGAAGGAAATGGTCAGGGCTGAGGAGAAAAAAGGGCTACTATGTTTCAGAAAGCTTGCAGCCAATTCAACTGTGTACGGAAAATACCTTGAGATATATATTTCTAAATGCAGAAATTATAGGAAAATTCTTTGTTCGATTCGATCATTCATCATTTTGATCATTCCCAAATAGCTCCTTGGATGTCAAGAAAAGCCTGATTATATCGATGTTTTTGGATTTGTCAAATTTCGTCTACTTGTAGGTCAGTTGAGTATGATAAGATTACAAAATTCACATCGCAATTACAAAGTGTTAATTTTTATTCTTGAACAAAATATTTCTAATAATCTGTTCTTATCTTATCTACCATGGAATGAAAAAACCTAGAAATTTTGGAAATTTTAAAGTTGAATGAAAAGTGAAATGCTGAGTTTATGTGGCTCTCAATATACAATAGTTCGATGTGGCACTTTGATTTTCTAGTAATACGTGATTTTCCCTGGCCACACTTCTGCAATATCCACAGATTCTAGCTATTGTATATGTGTGCAATCTCATTTTAAGGATACCAAAAATCTCCTGAGCGCGTCGATTATATATAAAATAAAGAAGCTAAACAATTCCGAAATACCACCCCGCTAATGATGTATTTCATACAATTGCAGACCATAAGGCTTACGATATACATCTAATTTTGTTTATCTAAGATTATGACTTTTCGGAAAGGTAATAAAGCTAACGACTATCTCCATGACTACGTACATGACAAAGGTTTTTTTTCGATAATTTGAGTCATTAATCCAATTCCACACGTCTAATTTGTACAATGAATGGTACTTGTTGATATAAAAATAACTCAAGGGATAGTATCCATAAATATCCACATATACGTCATACTTATAGGTCAGGGTATGGCAAAAGATACCGATTCCGCCTGTGTGGACACGGATATTTGTATCGACGTAATCAATTCTCAGGTGTTCGAACTACGAGTATAAGTCAACGGAAGTGGAGCATTTTATTGAAAGTAATGTCGTTTTTGGAATAAAATTTAATACGTCACAAGCTTCGTTGATATGAATCATGAGATATGTGTGTATTTCGTCACAGTTAATTCCAAAAATATTTCGTTAGTTTGGAACGCCGAAACCTTTTATTGTCGATGTGATTTAAACAGTTTGATCTTATAGAGTTACCTCCAGCCTTTAAGATAGCTCCTACCTGCGTGATGTATGTGAGTCTTAAAATTCCAATGTGTACTCATGTCCCACGGTGGTAGATAGCAAAATTTCACAATAATTTTCAATTTCATCGAGTTGTCTTAGGTTCGGGTGATTGAATTGATATCATTACCAATCGAGTAATTGTTAAGCTTTATCAGTTGTACTCGTATGTATAACCGGAATTCGTCATTAAGCGCCAAGTGTTACTACATATATATTATAGCACCTAACGAGAACAACCATCATACCATTAACCCAACTTGTACTTTGGATACCTTTAACTCTGAGGTTTGTCTGTTTATGTCATCACTTACGCAGAAGAGTTCCAATGGTATCAAATCAAAGTACGGCATTGATAATTCTCACGAGGAATAATTGCTGATTGTGTTTTGGTTTGGTTAGATTTAAGAGCGAACTTATTTGAATGAATATCTAAGGGATAAAAATAGTATCTGAGCTGTTATACTCGTATGTATATTGATACATTGAAGGTACTCACAGTACTCATGCATATGTTTGCACTTAAGAAGCTCCTGAATAAGTTGGACGTAATAGCTGTTCACATTGGATGGAAGCCATCCAATAATTTGTAGCGATATCAACAGGTTTAGGTTGGTTAAAGGAACAAAAAGCAAATTCTCCATTTATAAGCATGAACGAATGTTTTCCATTTGCGAAGATGGATTCTTTAAAAGAATGACTTCTCGAAAATGGGTTCGACAGTTTTGAAGAATAAGGGATATACTTTCAGAAACCCGGATTATTATATATTAAGATCTGATATTAACTTTTTCTACTCTATAAGTGTGAACGTAGATTGTTCCTTGAAAACACAATCTAAAACATTGTGATTTCGCTGTTAAGATCACAGTTAATATTATAGATTAGGCTTATTACAGAAGCCGGCGCACAGTGGTGCTGTTACTACAATATTAAAAAAATAGCGGTAGGCTTAACGTCAACCGCTAAAATAAGGAGAAACAATAAAAAAAATTCTTTAATTCCGTTACTTTATCAATTAGGAGCATCTCAATGCAAAGCATAAGGCTTTGCTTACTCTCGATTTTTCCTTTCGCGCGTTAACGTTTATAAGTGTTATAGTGAAATAATTATTTGCAACAAATATGTCAGAGTATGCTGTTGGTAAATATTTTTAAATTCAGAGTATTTTTATTAAAAAATAAGTAAGGCTCTGTAACTATGAACTAAATGTTGTGGTATATTTTTTTTTTAGTGACGAGCTAACTTTTTTTTTATTTCTTGGTCCATAACAAAAAAGCTCCGTAAAGTAACATCGTGGAATTTTTTTTCATTTGAAGATTGGATCATTGCTTTTCAAACAATGCTTAATTAAAGTGCCGAAATTCAACTCAACATTTTTTGTTCTTCTCCTACAGGTATCAATCCGCCCTTTTCAGGGCGACCATTCCCTTTACATCAAGAAGTTTTTTTGTTCATCCAGAGCGAAAATCTTTTTAAGTCAGTAACGGTTTGTGCAAGTGCTGTTTTGCAGCACATAATGTCAAAAAAGTCAATAACCATTCTTGATGAAGCTGCTCATATAAAATACCTCGAATACAGTAAAACTTTTGTATCACACCTTTTCAAAAGTACAAAGAAAAAAAAAAGTCACCAGAACGATTTTTAAAAGCCGAAGAGTTTTGGCTTCAAAAAGAGATCCTAATTCCAGTGCCTGAAATTCATGTTCTAATAACTTCTAGACAAGGAAGACCGGAAAAGGAATTATAGGAATATGGAAGCAGAGCTAAAAAATGAAAAATTCGAAACGTTATGGAAAGATCAGCCGAAGAATTATCACTTGCTGTTGAGTCAAAGCTTAGAATAGAAGGAAAGCGTTCTAAAGCTGAAGTCGTAAAAGGGATTGTCGAGTGTTCTTCCAAAACACTTAAAAAGCTTAAGAAACCCGAAACTCCGGATACGATCAAGCCATATACACCTGAAGAAGCCCTAGCCTTTATAACCGATTTGAAACTGACAAAACATCAATGTAAACAACCCTACGATACTATTTTAGAAGTAAAACAAGAGTGTTATCCAAGAAGTAATTTGTTGACAATAACTGAAACCTTATGTGAAGTTAAACTACAGCCATTGTTGGACTTGACACTACAACGTTTGTCTGCTGCACACCTTAAAACTTTTGAGAACCAGTTAGAAAACGGTGATACTTTAGTACGTTCGTGGAAATGGGGCTCTGATGGTAGTGAAGGGCACTCGCGTTATATGCAAAGCTTTTTGGTAAATCCTGAGGCAAGTGATACTGATATTGTGCTAAGGTTGGCTCTGGCACTGAAAATATTTGAATAAATTCAAGAACATCTTCTCCAAAGATACTTCCGTCCAGTAGGTTTCGAATTCGCCAAGGAAGTATGGAAGACGAAATAAATTGTCTAGAAGCCTCAAGTATAACCTTTAACGACAAAACTGTTCTAGTTAATCATACTTTGCTCAAATATATAATGCTGTTATGGAGAACCGGGCTAGCTCAGTTTGCTATATACGAGTATGCAAGGCATACTTTGCTTACAAAACCCACCACTATCTAATCATACGGCTTACAAAGTCTTCATGAACACATTAGGTTTATGGAAGCACTGCTACATGTATCTTACAAAATTTAAAACGAAAGGTGGCTGGCAAGAGGAGCTGAAGAGAAACTAGCAATTAAAAATAGAAAAGAATTATTACAAAATGAACTTAGGTCTGAATTGGGAATCTTAGTAGATTTTCCAAAACAAGATGGAGGAAATACCAATGAGGGCAAAACAGCCCGACACATTTTTTAAGGATCCAGCAAAAACTGCTGAAAAAATAGGCTTAGACCCGCAACTGATCAATCGTTTTTAATTGTTTTAAAAACATTAACTTAGGGTTTGAAAATTGATACCAATAAATTCCATACTTACTGTTTGGACACAGCAAAATTATTTATTTCCAAATATAATTGGTACAAAATGCATGTAAGTGTCCACAAAATTCTGTCGCTCTGTGTTGATATCATTGAAAGTTTTCCAATCCCTATTGGACAGCTTTCGGAAGATGTCTTAGAAGCCCGTCAAAAAGATTACAAATTTTTTCGAAGCGCGTTTTCAAGAAAGATGTCCCGAATCGCAACAAATAGATACTGATGTGATCCATATACCTACCAACCCGACAACACAAGATACTACCCTTGAAGTTATGGAAACGATTTTAAATTGATTTATAAAACACATTTCCAATCAAACATAATGAAAAAATTAAATCCGAATTAAGTCCAGCTAATGACCCAAAATCGACCATTGTACGGCGGTGGAAATAAATGACAACAACCTTACTTAGAGTGATGATACGGAGATACATTTCTTTAAGTAACAACGCACCTCATCAAACTCGGTAAAACTCGAGCTTGTATCGACATAATAAATAAGCCAATAGAGATTACAAGCAACAAACGGTAAATAAAGTTAAGATCCATATCAACTAAAATTTTAAGATATCTTTTCCTTGTTGGGTGTGCAACTACAACAGAATAAAATGTTCCTTATTACGTGCCGAAGAGTTGGTGTCTTTTTGAATCTACCATGTCCTATCATATAATATTATATACCACATGGGTTAAAAAGCTTAATTCAGAAAATTAAAAATACAAGTTTATTCATCTAAATCTATATTGTCTCCTTCAAAGTAATCGCCATCGACTGCAACACACTTATGCCAGCGCTTGATCCAATCCTCGAAACATTTTTTATATTCGGTTTTCGGTATGTCCATTAGTGCTTCCTGCGATTTTTACTTCCTCTCGGCTGCTGAAACGCGTTCCCGTAGTGGTTTTTTTAACTCGATTGAACAGAAAGAAGTCACAGGGAGCTAAATCAGGTGAATTCGGTGGCTGTTGGATGGTATCGGGTTTTCCAATAAGGACTTGAAAACGTTTTTTGGAAATAAAACGCAAACCATTTGAGATATTTCAAAAACTTTATTATCGACTTGAAGTACAAACAAAACATTTATGAATAGAACTCGACTTCGTTCATATGGCTACCGTGGGCACGTTTGCAGCTGTCGATTCGTTGGACCCAATTTTCAACAACTCGGCCACACATTTCGGCCGAAACGGCAGCTATTTAGCGTTCTATGTTGGCTCACGTCGTCGGCGTGTTGGCATAAACCAATGACTTAACGTAGCCACACAGGAAATAGTCAAGCGGCGTTAAATCGCACGAAAGAGGCGGCCAATCGACTGGCCCATTTCTTGAAATAACACGCTTACCATACTTACTCTTCAATAAATCGATTGTAGCGTGTGCTGTGTGGCTTGTGGCATCATCCTGTTGAAACCACATATCGTCCAAGTCCATATCTTCCATTTCGGGCCAAAAATAATCAGTGATCATGGCGCGATAACGCTGACCATTTACAGTAACGTGACGTCGTTATCGTCGATGAAAAAATATATCCCAATAACGCCGCCGGCATGCAAACCGCACCAAACAGTTATTTTTTGTGGATGAAGTGGTGATTCATGAAGCACATGTGGATTTTCATCCGACCAATAACGCATATTTTGCTTATTGACGAACCCATTGAGCTAAAAATGAGCTTCGTCACTGAAGATGATTTTGCGATGAAATTCATCATCTTGGCGCATCTTCTCCAGAACCCAATCGGAGAACGTACGTCGCTTCAAATGGTCCATCGGCTTCAATTCTTAAGTCAACTTGATCTTGTATGGGACCAAGATCCTTATGCAAAATACGCCATAATATGGTCTGAGCGATGCACAATTCATGAGAACGCCGTGGAATTGACTGATTTGGATCGTTTGCTACGGACGCCTGAACGGCAGCGATATTTTCGACACTTCGACCAACTCGTTGTCTCACTGACACGGCAACATCACACAACGAATAGGTAGACTCAAATTTTTGCATTAAACTTGTTATTGCCTGTCTACTAGGGCGAGAATTAAGACCGAAAATTGGAGTTAACGCTCTTAAAGTTACAGTCACCGACTCCGAATTTCGGTAGAAAATTTTTATAATTTGCAGACTTTACCATGATGAAAATGTTAAGTTTACTGAATAAATTGACAATAACAGTTTGATGATTAGTGAAAGAATGCGTTCACAAATCAAATTCAAAGTTGTCAAGTCCCTATTGGAAACCCTTTATTACCATACGATACTAATGCTATCTGCTCTACTCTAGCTATTGTAGATAAGTTAAAAGACCGTAAAAAGATGTTAAAAAACGCTCAACTATGACACTTTATCACTTCAGCAATAATAAATGGGATAGCCATAAAAGAAAAAAAAACATTTTCGAAAAATGTTTACCACAGATAGAATCCGAAGAATTTGCCAATGAGGGAAAATACAACCTCCAGGAAATAGCTACAGTTTCTTACCTCTAAATCGCATGCAGTTGCTAGTAAAACACTTAGCCGGACCATACCAGTTATCGTACAAGGAGCGTACAAACCCAATAACAGAAGCAACAATTCTGACGACTTCCACCATAACCTGGTGAAGTTAATCACAAACTGCATAAAGTTAAAAACTTGACCACAAACTGACTGTAATTCTATAATATCATAATAGGCGATGGGTGAATCGAACCTGACATAGAAAGATTTGCCAGTTTAGCGACGGATTATTGGATCGTTTCTCGTAGTTTTACAGAACAGGTAACGTTCTTCTGCTGGTTCAGGATGAAAGGATCAGTTAGCGCGGTCTTCTAAGGTCCTCTTTCACTTGTGTGCGCCAGCTTAGATGAAGTCGTCTTCTACTGTGTGCTGCCTCTATGTTGGAGTTGAACAATTTCCGGGTCGGAACGCTAGTGTTCATGTGTTCAAGGTGTCTTGGCCATCTACGCCAAGTTATCCAGTTCGTGTTGAAATGTCTCCTCCATTCTCCGACAATAACCCATTTCATTCATCCGCTTTCTTCAGTACTCAAAGTTTTGCGCTGTAAAGCAGGGATTAGATGATCAGTGTCGTGTATAAAGTCTTTTTTTTTTTGCTCGTGAGATAATTATTATCCCCCATTAACTACCTGGTTGATCGCTAAATCCATCTAGAATTGATTACGTCGCAAATCCATTTGCGTTGCGTTTATCCATTATGTCAATATCATCTGCGTATGCGAGTAACTGAACAGACTTTTGAAACATGTTCCAGTTGACTTGTGAGTTTCCCACAATTCTTTCAACAATGAAGTTCAAACTATCAAAAAATCACATTGAAAGTCTCAGCTTTGTCAGTACTGACCTTGACGGAGTAGCGTGCATTCTCCAACGCCATCCTAGAATTAACTTGGGGAATGCCGAAACTAGACATACGAGTAGCTCTGTATAGTTCGTACCTATAGACGATGCGACTTTGGAATCGATGAAGAGGTGGTGTGTATCGATTTGAAACTTTGCAATAATGTGAAAATTCAAACTACGAGTATAGTGGACTTCCTGGCTAAGACCACACTGATAGAGTTGGTCAGACTATTGGCAGGGTTTAGATATCAGTTGATGTATGCTCCGTATTCAATTATCAGCCACTGCTTTGAACAACTCGGTAGTTAAGCTATTGAATCCAGCATTAATTGAATGAAGCTTAAGCTTGGAAATTGCTGTCCTGCATTCATCTAGGTCGAATGGACAGAAAATGCTGTCTGTCTTCGTCAAGGTTGAAGAGTTCATTCATTTGGTGTGATATAAGTGCGCATTCCCATTGGTTTCCTCTGAAGTACCTTATTTAATCAAAAGTTTCCTTTGAATGAAATGAAACACACCTGACCAGATCAAGGTCACTGTGCTGCACAACTCATTGTTCCCGTGACCGAATATCACGTGAAGAATATCCGATTTTGCCAAACAGAAGGACAAGGACTTGATTTTCAATTGGCTTCTCAATTCAAAGAAACAGTGAAACACTAATGTAATACTATGATGTTTATCTCATTTTACAAGATAACGTTATTCAGCGGAACCTCCATTTGTCACAAAAGGTATTCGAGAATCGTCATTAGAAATTAAAGTCTTTACTCGGGGTATTTTGGATGAATTATTTGGTGGATTCCAAGTTTAAACTGTAACCACTCTGAGTAGTTATTCCAATGAAAATATTAGTGAACTGACTAACAGCTTGAGTATCAAAGTAGCAATCTGTATATTTCACGAGAACTTTTACTTGGTCTGGAGAGTGACAAAAATAGAATCTAACAAGCTGACCATCTTCTTATTTTGAGAATGAGACTACAAGTCTGAAGTCAATTAAAGGCTAAACCTTTGCTCCCTTGTGTTTACTGCAGAGTTTAAAATACTAACTGAGTGACTTAAAAACCATTCATTCAATACCCACAAGTCATGTCCAATTAATACATAAAAATATTCCTCTAAACAGTTGCACAAGCGGAAGGAAAGTTAACCACAAATTTTTAAGTTATTCCGGCAGTTTGTAGGACACATGTGACATTTGTCACGCATTTTTAGTTAGTAAAGATATTCATAAAGCATTTTTGTCTTGAACGTCTGCTGAAATTCATAGACGCCACATTTAATATTGTTTTCCGCGACTTCTTAACACACTCTCCACGGACGTCTACTCTTCATTGCCTGCCAAAGCAATATATTCGTAGATGCTATCACAAGCTTAGACACCAACTCCGTGCGGATACCACCAAAGAAGAAAAACTTCACCAGTGAATCATAACCTAAGAAACCGCAAACAAATTAACAACGCCGATCCGTTCAGAGTGGCAAAACGGATTTGCCTTGGTTGACATTGCACAAGTGACGTCATAACATTTCTTTTTCAAACTCTGCCCCATACGAAATTGAGTAATCGACTGTTGTGCTGAATCACTCATCACCAAAGTCTTAGGTCAGTTAGTAAAGCTGAACGACATTTATGGACTGTTCGGAATACGAATATACCCTAGCATCTTGAGTTGACATCGTTTTGCCATAGTGACACTCGTACAACACTGAACTAAGTGTGACTGTATAGAAATAGTCTCAAGAGTCTCAAATATCAGACATTTACTTTTTCATGATAGTATTCAGTGCTGAAAATTCCTCCGAAGCTGAGTTATCAGTGATGACACAACCTGGTATGTGGTTCATACCGTAGGTGGGCGCTCATCCGGTGAATCAACCCAAAGACCGCAGAGCACACACTTATATCTTTTGTAATTACTTCCGTTTTCAGTATCTTTAGATTGATCACGCTTTAGTTTCGTGTTGACAAGGGAATATGACAAGTGTGCCTATGATACTCATACAACTACAATATTAACACACGGTGTGTGCCGTTGTTGAGGTGATTCGTGGAAAGTTACATTTAATGGACTTTGACACTTTTGTCGTACGAATTATGGTATTTCCTTTGAAAAGATGAATTGCAAAAATGACAGTAAACTATTAGTAATAATAAAAGTAGAGAAAACGTCTAAGTATCATCATATACTCGTAGATACATATAACAACTTTGTAGGATATCTATTGTTAAGTGACTTAAAATATTGCGAACATTTATCTGTGAAATAAACTTATGCAATTGAATCGATGAAAAGAATTCGGGCAAGTTAAGCAACACATTTGTATATTCGTATATCAGAGTATCCATGAGATAAATCAATTTCAACACTCCTCAGGCAGTAAGTTCATTACACTCCTAAGGAAGCATATTATCTAATTGAGTCTGGCGCAGGGTGCCACAGTGCCACACGACTAATTATGAACACCACTGGTAGACGTATGTATATAAAAAATATTTACATGACTATAACTCCATCGTTATGTGTGAAAATCAAAAGATACACGATACGTGCCACAATCGAATAATATTCAAATGGATACTATGTATGATATTTGCACGTATGAGGACCAGTGGCACTGATAGAAGCTTTCAATCATGCAATTTTCTTGGACGTTGTCCGCCTGTACGAGTAATTACAGCATCTTACAACGCGTCAGGAATTTTCATTTCCATTTCCATTTTCATTTCAATTGCCACAAAAACCCAACGAACTGGTTGCACTAAGTGAGCAGTTTCGTTGTGGAATTACTCATACAACTGATGGTTTGCATGCATCAATTGAGGCACTAAAATTACCATCACCAGAGCGCCAAGTATGAAATAATTGATCCAATCCAATGCAATATTGGTCCAAGTCATACGAGTATCTTAAAATGTACACAACATGTGGCTTGGAGTATCTGTGAAATGTGAAATAAACACACGCATATGTGCGGCGCTGGCTAATTATATGTGGCCAAGGCGCGTTGATAAAGCCTCATGATAATCTCTAATGAATGTCTGCGTTTGTATATTTGTAGAAGATCGGAGTAATAATTTACATTTTCCTCATTCGAAACTTTCTCCTCAAAATGTATTATCCTGAACTGAAGGAGATGGACACCATCAGAGGCTCTCTTTAATTGAATTTACAATTCCTCAAAACCTAAATCAAAAGAGCCTGAATGAAAACTTCATTTATAAACGTGAACTAACGGCTACCTGTTAGTTTTTTTTTTTTTTAAATTAATTCGAAATTGAGTACATTCGCTAACAAAGTTGGCCTTGAGCAGGATTCTCCTTGCTCGGAGAGCAGTAGGCTTAACCCACTGCTGACATAAAATGTAGAGCTAAGTAGGGAAGGGCCTCCCATGATTGACAGGTCTTTGTCAGGAGAGTAGTAATTTTTGTAAACAAGCGGTAGCGGAAAAAACTGCCCACGTTCCAATCAGTTGAGACTTTGTGATGAACACCCATGACTTTCTCAGACGTTTTTAAACGTCAAAGATCTGCTGTGTAATGTCACCACAGACAAAAGACAAAACTATGACACGTAGTAGGATAGTTGGTAAATCATCCCCTCTGGAAACAAAAAGACGTTAATTAACTTTGCGGAAGCACGATATTTCAACACAGTTAATACGATTTCTCCGGTTCATTGACACCGACTGGTCTCTGAATCGAATCAAGAAAATGCCATTGTTAATGCGAGGTACGCCGAAAGTATTTCGGATATCAGGGGCTTCTCAAAGTAACTATTCAATCAAACGATTTATATAATTTATACGAGTATGTACGAGTTTGTCCCAAAACATGCATTTTTGGCGCTTCTGTTCCAATGTTTGCGAAACCAAACGGTGGGTTCTATCAGTAGTTCTATCAGTACAGACGCTTGGAAAGTTGTGCCTCTGGTGTTGGCTTGCGAGTTAAGAGGATCTCCTTTCTAATGGATCGGGAAAATGATTTCATTCTTCAGGTATACATACGTACTTTCTGTTGACCAAATATTGGATATGAGCTGCCCAACATAGCTCGGCAGGTATGAAGTCCGATCCATAAGCTTCATAGTACTTTGGGTTGGATATTGATATCCTAACTTAATTTTGATCAGGTGAACTGATCTTCAGGCTTTTACAGTCCAGGTTAAATGGTTTATGCTGCCTGATAGCGGAATTTACGTTGTCGTCGAAATTGAGCATTCTGCAGTAGTGGTTCTTCTATATCCTCGGTACCAACTGCGGCTCTGCTTATTGCCTTTACACATTGTATTCAGTTTTTGGTAAGACTTGTTATGAGCTTTTTTTATGAAAGGTTTTGGGTCCATGCAATTTTCAAGGAACGTCCAGGGCACCAGAACTCTTTATCAAACCATGGGTTTCGTGGAGGTGGTCGGTCGAAATCCAGAACATTTGTAGCGGCGTTTCTGATGGCATCGATGCCACTGATCTTCAGCACTTGATTTAGGTTGCAAATGACATGCCTACGCGATCGGCAAGGAAAGTTCAGCGGTTTCTTGCGATTGAAGGTGTTTAATGATATTTCCTGTCGTTATTTTCTAGTTGTTTTGGTTTCTAAGATATCTATAGATAGGTGTGGAAACTATGTGCTAGTTGTAGGTATGCAGCGTACTTGCAGAAAAGTTAATTAGTCTTGATCCGTTTCAAAAAAATGATATCGTGCAAGCTACCAAAATTGTCATTCCTTTACCTAAGACTTCCGACACTGATCGTAAGTAGCATAGGGGGTGCGCGCTTATTAGGCTAGTGTTGGCGAATAGAGGCTTGATCCGTATTATTATTCATAAGTACGCTTGTGAAAGTATCAAAAGTTCGGGATTTCTTGCCTGAGACTGCCGATTACAACAAATCCGGCCGAGTGTGTCATAGCTTTTTCATCCTGAATTGCGATAATATCTCCTTTATTGCAGTCAAGGGCTTCGCTAGCAGTTCGGCTGCACACGGACTGTTAAAGGTTCGAGCATTTCATGTGCAGATTCGAAAGGCCAGGGCCTTTTATGATCTCTTGAGCGAAAGGTGCCTGATATTTCGGTGTCAGTAACTCACTTCGAAGGTATGAGAGCTGTCGGTGTGCCATTTAAGGTCCATCTCTATTTCAACACCCTGGATAGATCTTAAAATCTTACTGACTTCATCACATAATAATCACAATTTATGTGTAGCCACCAGGTTGACGTTGATTAGTATTTACTCTAATAGTACGAATACACATCAAGTCGCTTACGACACCGTCATAGTAATTTCCCTAATGATTAACGACGGAGACTAAGTATTCAAATTGTTCTCACCTGTGCATGATCCCGAAATTGGGATGGCTTGCCCCAAAAAATAGCCGGTCAGATGTTCGGTCTTACTACGACTGATTCGAAACCCATTGTCCAATTATTAAGAGTTGTACGAATGGCTGTCATGTCATTGCTTATGATGCGTTAGCATCGTCAAAAAATGGGAATGTCGTTTCGAATTCGTCAATGAAATCTTGTACGACATTTAAAAGCAGCAGAACACTGGCTCTGATGTACTCGTAAACATCGAATTCTGCGCTGTGCACTTAACTTTAAATTCAAAGTCCTCGTACGTAACGTGTGTCCCATTTATATTTATATGCGTCGCGGGTATATTTTGAAATCTTAGCGTCGCCCATATACAATTTCTGGGAATTTTCGAAGCGCCGCGATGGTTCTTTATCATCGCGTTATATAGCATCCTGCATTCCACAAAGCTGCATTGACTGTCATGAAGTATAATAATATTACATCGTCGAATGTTGAGGGCTCTCTGTTTCGAATATTTTCTGTCGTGTCGATTTTGCCTTTATAGATTTCAAATTGTTGCCTACACTTGGAGTGTATGTAATCCTATCCTACTGTCCTTTTTTTTACTGCTTTGCTAACGTTAGCTTGTGAAGTCTAAATCAGGACGCATTGTGTCAGTCCTGCTATTTTCTTTTGAAAAGCTTGACGACTATCGTTTACCACTACTTTCGCCTCATCTTTTCATCGTCACGACAACATTTCGAAACACAGAAGAGAGTTAGTGCACTGCTCTTGGATTTTCTTCTACGTTGTTCCACATACCTCCCGAGTTTACATCTTTCTCTCGGTTTGTGGGATATTCGAGCTATTCTTTTGAATTTAGCGCCTAGTGCTGACCTTTTTCTTTGTTTAAGTTGTTCCAGCTCGTTGGGTCTTCTCTGGTTTCTTCACAAAAAATTCCATCAGCAATAGTCAGTGGTACTTTCTAGATCACTTCAGAATCTTGCTCTCCTCGATTTCATAGATGATAATCTATCTGGGTTTAATGTTCACCGCTGCAGTACGTTCTGTTCATGCTTAATAAATAACGTATTAAGTGTAGTTAGATGGTGTGGTTGCCGAGTTTCTCATTCCGAAACTATTTCCTCCACGGGAGTCTTTATATTCGTAGTTCGAATCTCTAATTAGTCCGTTTAGTTCCGCATCGATGAAAACCATTGCTCTTCATTCGAACCAGACATCTGAAAAATAAATCAAAAACCTCACCTTGTCCCCAATACTGATTGGCTCATTTAGCCACTCGCATGTGGCTTTCCACTTTAGGTAATGAGGCAGTAATTTGCTACCGCCTACCTGAAAACGTCACTTTAAACTTGGAAGCCGAAAGGTATTCTTTGATTCACATCTTAAACATCGAAGTAAAATTAAATTGATGACGACGAAATTATTAGCGCAGTCAAGTCCGTCAACTAGTTTTAATGTAGGCGGGTTTTCTTACAACCTTGACTCCTTATTAGGTCTTAAACTCATATGTTAATCTTAGTCATGTCAGGTGTCCTTTTTTCCACAAATCGCCCAAATCTTATGAAAGTGTCACTGAAATTTCTTAATTTCGGATTAATCAGAGGTCATCGAAAGGAATTTCCGGAACCAAAATGTATTCAAACCAATCGAATTATCTTCATTCTCATGGAGCACAATACCTTCTTTCACATTCCGTAGCGTGACGTATATGTATAGTATCAACAGAGCGTAAACTTCAAGAGCATACACTATTCGGAATTGATTAGATCTTTTGTTTACATATTAACAATCTATTTGTGAGTCTTGCTTTGATGACGCCTAATAAAAGCTGCCACACAAAATTGGTTCCATTATTTAAAAAAAAAAAAACGGTTTCTCGGAAATGCTTATGATTCGGCGATATGGGTAAGGGAAGCTTATGCCAAATCGTAAATTGATTGCAATCGCCATATTTCGATGGTTCTGACATAAAAAAGTGGGCGTGACGGGCTGCAGCCTTCTAATTGGGGGTTAATAGTTCATAATTTCAGCGGAATTTTGACTATCTCTGCTAAGAAACTGAGGAAACCTATCTTAGATGATCGGATATACGAGTACTATTTGGACAGATACTAGTCATAGATATGAACTCGTAGATAGGGTAATTTTTACTGGCATTTACTATACCGCGGAAACAGTTTAGACAGAACTATTCGGTACGTATGCTCATATTACGATAAGCTAACAGATGGGCGGAACTTTAACTTAAACGGAAATTCCAAAGGGTGAGTTTGAAGATAAACATATGAATGGTAGGCAACTAATGGCAGTCTTTTTAGTTTAACCTTGGCGTCAGCCACCACAATCTTTCCCCTCTTTTTGGTTGCTTCAATATTTGCGAGATGCTAATATTGCAGAACAAATTCCTGCAGATAGCCATTTGCCAATCAACTTGCATGGTAAAAATCCGTTCCACCAGACAGGAGATTCTGAAGAAGTTGAAGAACGTCTTGTTCTTTCTGTACATCATAACAAACAGTTGATAGATTGTACAGCGGAATATGTGCATGTGCACGAGCAGTTCATATAAAATGATTCAGAGTTCGCAATGGTTGCCTGTTATACAATGATGGTAGGCTGTTACCTTACTATTAGATTAGATTGAAGGGGGAGGTGAGATGATGTGCCCTTACTAGGCCTATTGTGATTTTCTAAAGTTAAAGCTCACCAATGATGCCTGGATTTAAAATACATTTTGAGTGAGCTGGCTGTGATATCTTCCACCTCAATGTATGGGTGACCTAGAAGACGTAGACGTGTTCTGCTTAGGCAGTTACAATAGCAAATGGTATACTTCGTCCTCGTTGCACATGCGACATGTGTTGTCTTGTGCTATGTACAATACATAGTCATGAGGCATTTTTTTAATGCTGCAGTGACTCGTTAGAAATCCTGTTACTGCGTGTATCTGACCCATAGAAAGCTATAGGAATTGTTGTGTACTTTTGAGGAAAGGGGTTGGTAAATAATTTTTGGCTTGTCTTTTACCTTCAGTTTCCGTTCAGTAATGGAGTGCTATCTGTGCAATATGAATGTTGAGCCCAAATCTTTACTGACTAATTCGTCTGCTCTTTCATTACCATTATAACCCCTGTGTCCTGGCACCCAGATTAAATGGACTCTATTAGTGCTGGCTAGTGCTTTGAAAAGTTTAATGCAGTCCCAGACAATTTTTTGAGATGATCTCAAAAGCGTTGATAGCAAGTTGGGCCGCTTTGCTGTCAGAGAAAATACAAATGTTCTTTTCCTTGAAATATCTGTTTAAGTTCTCTCTAATGCAGAGCTCTATTGCATGTATCTCAGCTTGAAATATAGAGATGCTACTGTCCATACCTGTGTACAGTGAGGTATTAGCTCCTTCCTCTGTTTTGGATCCGTCGGTGTACCACACCAGTGGAATACCTTGGATACAGGGGTTTAGTCTGTTCCCAGTTCTGTCGATCAGGGAATGTACCCTTGAATTAATGGTTGCAGTTCCTGGGTAATCCCTAGGAATTTCACTTCACTTGAAAACTTTATGGTCTCACCAAAAAGTGGTGGATCTTTCAGTTTGTCCAATTTTCTTCTCCTGGTAAGGGCGATTATGGTACTTTTTTCAGAGTTGACATTGAGTTCACCCTTTTTGTAGTGCTATCAACACCTTGGATAAATATTGGATACATCTCAATTGCTGGGAGTGATTTGTGTTTTCCAACTCGCCTTCGATATCTAGAAATTATGGGTATGTATTTCACTATAATCTCTCTCCATCTGTTTGGAATGTATCCCCAAGTATAACTTGAAGATATTTATCAGAGAGGATGTTATGATTTCGGTCCCCTTCTGGAGCAGAGCCGGTATGACTCCAACATTGCTCAAGACATTGAGGGGTTGGAACGAGCTGATTACCCATTTTATCTTGCCTTCATGAAATAGTTCACTTGCCCTCAACCAATCCTCTCTAGAAGGTCTTATGATCCTATTTCTTGAGAGCATTTTCTGGGGAAAGCGAATTAATGGAGGAAGACGGGAAATAAAACCTAATTTGATTAGTGTGCTGTTTGGAAGGATTTTATGGATGCGTTTTCCAGGATTATTTTTCAACTTTTCTAATCGCAAGATTATATCTAGTTAAGCTATCCCTATATCTATCCCATTCTCCATTTCTTTTCGTTTTGTTGAAAAGTTTTTTATTCTCAGTTCTTAACTTCGCGAGTTTTTTAGATCACCAACGAGTGATGATGATAGTCCAAAAGTCCCTTAAGCGGCAGGAACTAAAGGTCGGTGGAGTTGCCCCAAAGATATGCTGAGAAAATGACTGCTTCTGTTATACCTCCTTCAGGGTTAAGCTAGGCTATTGCCAAGTCTTTGCTGGTAAACTTTGGAATTTCAATAATTTTCATATAACTTTTGTAAAAAATGCAGGATTTTGGTCTGCCTTCATTACAATGGTCATAGAGCAACTCACATGATATGCCCTGGATGAGAGCTACATCAAGGGGATCCATATTAAATCTATGACTCAGAACCGCCGACGCGTATTTCGAGTGCTGCCCATGTCTGTAGAGTTAGGGTGCTGCTCGCGAAGCTGCCTGCATATTCGGCCGAACATGTTGCATGAATATACATCAACTGTGATTTTTCACATGCCGACATTCCGAACATTGCAAAGCTAAGAAAACATTGTTAGGAAGTTCTGTGCAATACGGCTACGGTTCGGAAAAAGAAGAAAATATGTAATTGGAAGTCACTTGTCTTGTAGTTCGTGGTCGGTTTTTCCTTGTCTCGTTTTCTTCTTTTAATCCTGATGCGGCTGATGGGTATGTGTTGTCCTCGTTCGTTTTATTTTTTTCTGTAGCTTGTTGTGTTCCTCTTTTCTGTTCTTCGTTAATTGTTACTTTTTTTTTGGTCGTTTGTTGTTTTTTTTTTGTTTTTCTTTTTTTTTTTTTTTATATAAAATGGTGGCACTGTCCACAATGACGGCTAGATATCAATTACATTAGCCGCGTATTTCGGATAGTTGCCTCTCTCACACACACACACACACTAATTCAGCTGTCAGAGCAAAGGGACTCACTTCCAAAGTTCTGACAGCCACCCTGTGGAACCACCCAATCACACCAGTTCTTGTTTTGTCGTGTTCGTCCTGTTCGTTCTCTCTGTCGAGTGACTGCTTGGGTCCATATTACGCCCTCGGACCCGCAACACTTTTGGGAAACAATTAAGGGGAGCTCAAATAGTGACCGCCAAGTAGAGAGGAAACTTTTCCCAAGAATAATGTTGAGGGGGACCGTAAGTCTCCTTGCAGACAAGAGTGAGGGGGGTGGACCGTGGAAAATCGAGAGCTTTCTTTCACGATTGTTACTTTTGAATTTGTGGGTTTTGGGGGCTTTGGTCGATTGGTTTTGTCTCACTTAGAATGTTATTTCATTCATTACGAATCTCACAAGTAGCGAAAAAAGCAGGGCGAACTGCACAGAGATCTGATGAAGGCCTTGCATAATCCGTTAGTCACTGAGCTACTTTTTAGAGTTTTTCCAACCAGTCCAATACAAGTCGTATAATACCTTCAGTCCAGACCATGGATGTTCTTTTTGACCCTATAACATTGCAAGTTCGACGCTCAAGTAATATAGGACTTGAATTAAGTATTGTTCTTGCCTATTGCAATTTGTTTTTCATAGAAAATACTATTTCTAGAAATCTATTGCGCTCGCAGCATTCTGACGTCGTATCGCCTCACGTCAAAGTCTTACTCGTCCAAAATGCAGTCTTCACATTGCTTTAGATCATAGAAAATAACAAAGTTCCCTCTCTCTTCTCTCTCTCTCTCTCTCACTCTTAAGATTAATAAATTGATGACATTGATGACATAAGTTCAACACAAGTCCATCTGATATCTTCAAGTTTAACTCAGATTTCGTCAGCCAGTTGTAAAAAGTCAAGAACATTTCACAGGTTAGAGAAATTCTCCTTCAAACATGATTCCTACCCTATAGCTGTGGAAAAACCTCGACAACCTTCCAATATCATCTAGATCAAGTCCACTTATGTAACTATAAAAGTCTTTACAAAACCTTCTTAGACTAAGCCTTGATTGTTAAAAGTATTGTTACCCAATACCTTTAGCTCGCCCACAACTATACCACCGACTACAAAATTACATTTTTCTTTCTTTTTCAATCTTCAAAGCCAAACCGAAAGCCAAAGCCAGCATTTTATCCTACTTAATAGCCTTCACAGCAGAAACATTCTCTCACAGCATAAAATTATGAAAAAAAAGAAAATACTATAAACGACAAAACAATTCTCTTCCCATTCCGTCACATGACCATCCACTCCAATGAGAACCCGTCTCGAATTAAAAACTTGAAACATGAAATCCAAGACCAAGTCACAACAATAATATCAGCAGCAGCACCACCGCCACCAACTCCAACTACAACTACAACTACATCAACAATGACAATGACAACAAAAACAACTAAACACTCCGTCGTTGCAGAAACTGAAAAAAAAGAAAGAAAAAGAAAACGAGAGTGCGACACCATCACCTCTCATCCCACTGGGAGGCCAAAATTACACGAGTCCGTCCGTCCAGTTGGTCTGTCTGTGGATCGCGGTGGCGGACCGACTACTGGCTGGCGCGGTGGCCAGCGGCTTGCGGTGGTACTAGGGTTAACAAGTATTCTACAGTGCAGGTGTTTATGGTGGCAATTATTAAATGATTGCCACATATGGCAGCAAGATCATGCATATGGACAAAGTGTCAATCATGCAGAAATTGCCATCGTCCTGCATCTGCAGCAGTTTGCTGTGCTACTCTCGGTTCTCTTGCTCAATATATGTTACCCGTATAGTGCCCCATTGCAGTGCTCTGTGTGCTTGTTTGCTATTTGCTAATGACACACGGGAAGGCTAATTATCATTATTACTACCACTGCCACTACCGATGGCTCCCCTGCTCATTTCTCTATCACCTTCTTCGTCTTACTAGTAGACCGGTCGGTCATCCAGGCAGCAGCTAGATATGAGAAACCAACAGGGTCGAAGCATAGATACAGCTTCAGCTTGGTCATTGCATCTCTCCTAGTACCCAAATCCGAAATTGGAATTCGAATCTGGTCCTCGGGGATTTATGCTACTGCTGACTTATGCTGACCGTTGCAGAACCGATATTGTGAAACAGTTCAATTTGTGCAATTGTCAACAATGCTCAGTAGCCATTTGTACGAGTATCAGTAGTCAATCCGCCCAGACTTTATGTTAGTTTGTTGTAAATACTTTTCCAAGATCTCATATGATGTTGTGAGCAGCGGCGGCGGTGGCGGTGGTAGAGGAAGACCGACAACCCAACCAAATGACCTGCCCAAGGAGGAGTGCTTTATAATTGGCGGGTGGCTATTAAGTTTCATCGTCCACATGCTCTGCTGGGATGTTGCGATGTTGAAACGTTGTTCTCAGTCAAGATGCTAAGATGCTAAGATACTACTTGGGTTCAGTGGCACCATTGTTTGCGGTGCATGTCAGTTGGAGTTGGGGGATTTAAGCTGTGCTGTGCTGTGCTTTGGAGGCGTCTTAATACATTACGGACGAGGAAACGTTCGCACGATGCACGATGTCGGATATTTGGTGTCAACGGACTTGCATCTGCATGATTTATGTTCCACCGCATACAACTGCAGCCACATGGGAACCGTGCTTTTTTGTTTTGCTCACGGCATTCTTTGTCTCTGGGTCAAATTACTCACTGTATTCATCAATCGGAGATAGAGCTTTTAAGCCACCAACGTCGCCCACATTTTCGTCTTCACATTCATATCCACTTCAACAGTCGCCATAACCAGAAATTTTACTTCCGAAATGTGCGATCCAAAAATAACCACACATCACCACTGTGTGGGCTTACGATCGATACTTTATTTATATCACGCACACCTTTAGCCCACCTTCAATTGTATCTGGAACCGACACGACATACAATATCTGTAGCTGTCGCTCGAAATACTTAACAGGTGAATCAAGCTAATGACTGGTATTAAATTTAATTGTGAAATAGTAATCAATCTTGTTTGGGGGAGCTTGTTCACCACTAACGGTTTTCAGTGTTTTGCCATAACAGAACGATACCAAGGTCAGATTTGGAGTTATCAATTGTAATCTCTCTATGTATGCAATTAATTACGGACATAATTATAACTCAACCAAAATATGTTTACTTTTCTTAATGGAAAAAAAATACTAGTTAATAAATATAATACATGCATATGATTGCAAAATGATAACGAGAGTTTTTTCGTATGTCAAAGGGGGGAAGATAGATTCTTAAACTGTTAGGTTATCGATAAGATAGGCAAAGGCCACTTTGATTGAATTTTTGTTTTGTCTTATCAGGTCTTGTGTTTGGGTCACTGGAGAATGTGATAAACCGTAATAAAGATATAGGTATCTGCAAATTGGAATTTAAATTGGATAAGGATTAGAATGATTTATATTTAAAATAAGTAACATACGTATTTCCTTCTTCTAGATATTTAAGCGAGTATCACGTACGTCCGGCCGTGCTATTGTTGTCAGTCCGGTTTGATAAGCAATCCGATTTTTTTTTTCATATCTACTAAACGGTGAATGTGAACTCTGAATTTGACTGAAAGTGGATTACCCAAATAAATTTTGGATTATCCAAAATTATTTTGATCGATCCAGACCACAAAAATACAGAAAATAAACACTTCTCTGCTGTACTAGATGTTCATAATGCTGCTTTCATCCTGTCACTCTCCTTACATAATGTTCATTTAACATCTTTCAATGAAAAGGTGGTTATGCTATCCCATTGGTATAATGACAATCAAATTTGGGTGTTTCTTCACATTCATACTATCTGAAGCAATAACGCAATTGCTAACAGATATTTGAAGCTAATAGAGCCACAGGTTTCCGATATTCATAAAGAGGTTTGAACAACTGCATATTAACCAAATTGCTCACATCCAGTAGTCAACATAAGCTTGCAACCAATGTTCGCATGCGGATATCCCTCTCACCAAAATAAAAGAGGAACGCTGTGAAAACGTGGAACGTTGAGAAGAAAAATAGCAATAGCCAATGTCAACCAGCAGCGTCCTTGTAAACTCGAAGCTATTCAAGTAGGCCTCTAGCAGTAAATGTAGACGGCTGTATCGAATTGGGAATACTATGTGGATTATCTCATGGTTTAAATGAGTTAAAATCAGGCATAAGTTGTTTGGCAACTCAGCTACAGAAGACATATTGCAAGAGCTGACTCAGTTGCTACAGAGTTGCTAAGGAGCAGACTTAACACATTCTTTAGGAAATGTAACTGGTCTTTATATTTCTCCGATAACAGATATAATTTTATCCCTCATCTGAGTAAGTGTATCAAACCAAAAGAAAAGGTCTCTAGCTGTAAAGAGGCTGTCAAGGTTTGATAAATGCTATTTCGGTCCTACAAGGAAAACCGAGCCAGGAATGACTGCAACTTAAATGTCTCAAACTCCAATACGACCAAGAACTGTGGCAAGAAATATTACAATGCTCAAAGGTAGTAAAAATATTTCATCTTTCATAAAAAATATTAGAAATTCTGCCTCATCCTGCATTCCAATGCTCATTTACAATGACATTTCAGCTGTTAGCTCTTTGGCCAAGGCAAACTTTTTCTCCGAGTACTCGAGTCTCGAGTGCGTCGAATCTTCAATGTTACGAATCCACTTTTGCACTCGTGTAGTAGCAAGGGTATTTAAAGACCTTAACATTCACAAATCTGCTGGTCTAGATGGTTTATATCCCCTTCTTCTGAAGAGGTGTTCTTCCACGTAAGCCTTTTCGTCAAGCCCACACTTGGGACTATTTCCGAGAAGATGGAAAACAGCGTTTGTCCAGCCAGTCCGTAAAAAAGGCGAATCTTCTTCTCCTTCCTCCTACAGACCCATTGCACTTACATCCCTTTTTTCCAAGGGTCGTCAACTTGTGAAATATCTCGGAACATGAAAACTTCTTTATCCACTGGTAATCTGATGGCATTTCTCGAAAAGTGGAACCAAGGCTTACATCAATCTGGCGAAGGCAACAATGTTACACTTGATATTTCTAAGACATTTGACAGAGTTTGACATCAGGCTCTTTTGCAGAAAAACGTACATTTCGGATCGACGACGCTCTTCTTCGTGACAACGGACACCTCCGACCACCGACGTAAGGTCTCGTGTTTCAGTTTGTTCTGTTGATATTTCCACCAAAAGTGCTCCATATTAATCGCCAGTAGCATTCCGCCCCTTCAAACTTTTAACCGTAACGCCCGTCTATGAATGCTCATCAGAACACCCTCAAGCCAACTTTCGGACGTACTCTAAAATATCGTGATTCATTCCTAAGACGTACAACTCGCTTATGAAATGCCTTGCGAGAACTCTCCATTTCCTAGACGTTATAACTTGCAAAAATTTAAGACCGATGTACATCGGAATCTCTCTTTTCTCTTTGACTAGGATTCCTTCGCAGGGCTGTGTACAAACATTTTAAGGGTATAATAACCCCTTGAGCGCGCATAAATTATAAAAAAAAAAAATGCTGAAAAAGGAGCAAGTAAAGGCTAAACGCAACAAACTTAATCTGTAGAGATACTCAGAACAGCAACAGCAATGACTGGCACACATTCGACAAAAATAAGGATAGCAATATCTAAACTTAAGACAAATAACGCTGCTGGCCCAAATGGGCTACCTGAAGGTGTCTTTTAAAAGTCTGGAAATATTTTGGTATGGTGAACACATTAAATCATTTCTGAAGTTTGGTTCTACACAAGTAAGTTCCACTTGTCAAACAAATCTATAAGAAAGCAGACGACCTTAATCTTGTCTCCTGTATGTATGTGAACATCTGAAATCTTTTGTCAACACTTTGGTTGATTTTTTTAATTTCATTTTGATTTAATTTGGTTGGGGCTAATGCGCCCATTTATTTCGCTTAATGCAAACTTAAACTAACTTAAAAACTAGGACTTAAAAACTAACAACAGTTAGGAGTTAGGATGCAAAGGAATGGTGGTGGAGGAGATCTAGTTTAAGACGAGAAGTGCTCAGGTTAAAATCGAAAAGGGGGAGGTTTGAGTTGACCTTACGGAGAATGCGGGAGATTGGTTCGTTAGAGCCATAAGAGGTGCGGTGGGTTGGGATATAGAAGAGACGAGGATAGCGTAAATTACGTGGGTTAGTGTCGAATGAAATAGAATTGTAAAGGAAGCGCAGTCCGCAAAACCAGGGAGCAGTCGATGAATGAAGAGAATGTCAGCTACGTTTTTACGTTTTTCGAGAGTATTTCGGTTAAGAAGATTGAGGTAAAATAAAAGGGTCATCCCAGGGTAGTCCTCGACGGGCAAATCGAAGGAAACGATGTTGAATGTTCTCGATTTGGGACGACACTTGGCTGGCATATTCGAGAAGGGGCCGGACAAGCGTAATGTAAAGTGTCCTCGTCACGTAAGGGTTACGAAATTCGTTAGACCATAGTTTGATAAAAATGAGCGATGAGTTGGCTTTAAGGATTATCTCATCATAAGGATTATCGTATAATATTCCAAGGTCACTAAGGGATTGAACCTGGGGTACAGGTTGGTCATGCAGAAAATAAATTCGAGAGGGTAATTGATTGGACTTACGAGACAAGGTCATAGATTGAAATTTGGAGACATTAAGCTTAAAGCAATTTTTTAGACAACAAGTGGAAAACCTATCGACGTCTTCTTGAAGGAGAATAGAGTCTTGGGGTGAAGAAATAGTTTTGGAAAACTTAGTGTCATCGGCGTAAATGGATACGGAGCAGTGTTTGATAATCCTCTCAAGATCGTTTATAGTTAAACTGAAAAAGAGGGGACCTAGATGGCTGCCTTGTGGGACACCAGAAGTGGCTAAAAACGAAGTTGAGAAGGCTGACCTAAAGTGAACGCTATAATAACGGTTCTCTAGATAAGAAGATATCCATTTTAACAATATGGGGTCAAAACCGAGGGAAGACAATTTGAAAAGGATCAGCTGATGTGATATTTTATCGAAGGCCTTGTTTTATCGAACTTCGATTTTGTTACCATTTTCTAAGGCTGAAAGCGCAAAGGATACGAATTCAACTAAGTTTGTAGTAGTTGATCTACCTTTTAGAAATCCATGCTGACTGGGTGATACAAGTGATTCAAAGCTTAGAACTTCATACTATATAAAAAACTTTTAAGCATTTTAGGTATGTGATAAAGCTTAGGAATGGGACAGTAGTTGGTTACTTCATTCTTAGATCTCTTTTTGTGGAAGAGGACTTCCAAACAGATGAAATAGGGAGGAAAGTGGGTGCGAAAGATTGGAGGCACACTTTTTGAGAAATACTGCTGGGAGCCGATCTGGCCCCGGTAAAGATTCATCATTGAGATTTTGTAACTTTTCTTCGATAAGAGTGTGATCAAAAGGTTGATAGAGAGGGGCCAATGGAGAAATTGGGAAGGTACTTTAAATATATGGGGTGGGGTACGAAGAGAATGTCTACAAATGACTGTTTAAAAAAGTTTGCAAAATAGTTGGCAATAGTATGTGGGTCGGTGAATGATATATTATCGAACAAGGGAGAGGGGCGGATAACTGTCTGATTTTCTTTTGTAGTTGACGAATTGATAAAATGTCTTAGGATCGTTGATAAGGTTGGTCTGCGCTGTGTCGAGAAAGCGCTGATAGAGACAGTTATAGAGCTGAGTGAATTGGAGGTAGGTTCCAAGATAGTTAGAGTAGTCATAATAAGAATTGGTGCGAAGAAAAGCTGCCCCTAATTTGTTTCTTTTGTCTTGTAAAGAGCGAAGTCTTCTGTTGTACCCTGGAGGGGAAATAGATGATGTTTTATGCCATGAAAAGAGGATGTAAAGAGAAATGGAGTTAAATATTTCACTATAGAAAATAAATGACGACAGCATCAGATACGGATTGGTAAAATCAAAAGAAGATTTGCTAAGATAGATATTGATTTTGCGAAAATTAGCTTTATGGAAGTTGTAAGAAGAGATGGTAGGGAAAGAAGTGGGCTGGGGTGGAGAGTTATGGAAGACTGAGAGAAGTAGAGGGGGGTGAAAGTTATCGACAGGTGATTGGGAAAAGGCACTGAACGTCACTGTAGAATTAATAGAATCACTAGTGAAAATAAAGTCTAGTTGCCTACCGATAGAATTAGGGACGCCACTTACTTGGCACAGGCTTAAGTCAGTTATGCTATCAATGAAAAGACACTCCTTGGATGAACTGGCGTTTGACGCGGTGAAAAATAAGTGATCATCCGATGGAATCAACTTCAGCAGAGGCAGATTAAAGTCACGAAAGGTAAGGATATCGTCGATGGAATCACTTAGGTCAATTCGTTGGTCAATTGCTTTAATAGCAAGGATGTAGGATTCAGTAGGTTGAGCTGGGAGAATGTAGGAACACATAACGTTGCGAAGTGTTATTTTAATTGAAACAAAGTCAAGTTTAACAGAAGAAGAGACAGCGATGAGAGACGAATTGAGGTTATTGTGGATAGCAAGTAGAACACCTCTATATGGAGAATCAACTTTATGTCGGCAATCAGATTGGTTTCTATAAGAGCATAGACGTCGAAAGAGAGAACATATGATTTAGACAAGACAGCATGAGTTTTAGAGCTCAAGCCTCTTACGTTTTGGTAGTAAAATGTGAGAGGTAGTTTGTTGCGTGGAGGAGCAGGAGAGTGTAGATAAGATACAGGCAAAGAAGGCAAGTTAGGAACGAAAGAATTTATCATGGTCAGCTGGGCTGCACTGAAGGTGAGAAACTTCATTTAGAGTGTACATAGCTGTGGAAAGCAGCGAGGTCATCCGTAACCTTTTTAGGAGATGTGCCGAAGATTTCGTGGTACCTGTTGTAAAGTTTCATGAGACTATTTATATCCGTAGGAAGGCCTTCCTGTTGGATGGAGACCATGACACTTGTTTTGGTTTTTCCCTCAAAGCAAACAGAGTCGGATGATTTATCGTATAGATTTCCGAGAAAGAGACATTATTTTCGTATATCTTTTTATCCCTTAGGATAGGGACCCGTGGAACCGAGGGTCGGACACTATCAGTGTGGTTTCGGGCTAGAAATGTACCCAATATACTAGATTTTACACAGTTTTGGAAAATTATGCGAAAGTTTGACCAAAGTCGATTTCTTATAATAATAATTTATGCTTTAATTTATTGTTTTTTGTAAGAGCTCTAATAAGTGTCACAACTTTGTTGGTTTAGTATATTTGAACCACAGCCGTTCGGGGTCTCTTAATGTGAAGGAGCAGGTCGGAAAGCTACTGGAATTAAATAGATATAATCTAAGTAGAAGATTTTGTTGATCCGTATACTTTTAAATCTCTGTAGGTTTCGTTCGTTATTTGAATATTGTTTCATAAATTTGTGTCATGTGAATATTATGATATTTTCGGGTTAGAAAAAATACAGAAAAGGTTTACCAAATATGAACTTCGCAAAGTTTATGGGTTTCATAATGTTACTGAGTATGGTATTAGATGTAAGTTAATTGGTTACTACGTACCTCTGTTTAAAAGAAGATTTTATTTTGTCGTCGTAGTCGCATTGATCGTGCCGCTTTAATGGATAAATATTTCTGCACGTTCAGACCTAGAAAAAATTTCTGTTAATGGTCAAATTAATAACATAAAGAACGCTTCAAATTGCTTTAACACGATTTAACAATTAATAGATTTTAACATCGCCAGATATAAATGTAAAGAAATTACTCAGAACTATATTAGACACGTGTTGTGTATATTATAAATACTTATAAATGTTTATTTTTATAATGTACAATATAAACATATTTTTTGTTTTATTTTAATAATTTTTTTGTAAGTTAATCAGTCAATCAATGTAAATAAATAAATTAATATCTAAAGAGGGTTCACGGCTTAAAACAATCGTTCCCCATCGAAAACTAAGCCAGTTAAAAGTTCGTTTCGCCGTAATTCCATTTAATACATTCTTCTATCACTGGTGTAGAAATACGAGTATGCATCGACCTGCATTTAAAAGATTATTTTAATTGTTGTTGCATAGTTACGCTAGAATATAAAATCATTTAGAACATGGATTCTAACAGTGTTAAGGTGGTAGATCGATTTTACTTTCCACAAGTTAGGCCCAACTTTCGAATTATTTGACTATATTTTGTTGCTTAAATATGAGTATGAGTGGAATTAGAAGTTTCTGAGAGTAAAATCAATTTTAAATATTTTAAGTATCAGATGAAACCTTTCAGTAAAACGTTAGCAATCGTCGATGATTATTCACTACTCAAAGAATAGTAGGAAAACCACGTCACTATGTTGTCAATAAAATTTGAATTCTTCAAGTTGTAGGCACGTCATACTCGTACATACATAACGTTCCACAGCAGGCAGGTTTATATAAAACAGTTTTAAGCGAGTACACAATTCGCCGAATTAAACTCGTTTTTCACATTCAGGCATAGAATATCGCAGTGTTTACTGCGGAGAGGCTTTCTGATGTTTCCCGGGTCTATCTCAAAAGCAGAAGTCTATTGAAAGTTATTCACACAATGGCGATGCAAAGATCCACAAAGCAAACTGCATTAGCAATCTTAGTCTAGCAAAGTTTATCGATATTTAGTTTAATCGCATGGCAATTTAAATATTACTTTTTACCATCCATCCGTTCATCGATTGGAAGACGATATATGTACGTCATCATCATTAATACCGGGGGAAGATTTTTGGAAACTCTCAGGCCGAAAACAGGAGTAAAATGTTTCATAACTCTACATATCCGAACGCCAAAAATGATGTTTAAGTTGTGGCAGATTGTAAGATGGTGCTAGGTTGCATCCATCTAATGACCGAATAGCACAGAAAAAATTTCGGCTCGGTGGCGTTTTAAAACTAGGATTACGTCATACCATCATATCCTGAAATACGAGTACTTCGACTTTATTGCCAAACCTAACCAATCTACAGGAGTAAGTATCTTGTAAGCTGTTGGTGAGTCTCTCAGGTCAACTACCAAGACTTTATTCTTGGCATTAGTTTTTCAGCTAAACTCAATACACCTGCCGAGTTCGAAAAAAATTCTCATGACTGATAAATATTAAAAAAAAAACATCGCATTGTCAGTCTACAACTGTCAGCCTATCTAAAGTGTGTCGTATTCCTACATACCCTCATATCGTACTCGTATCTCAAGTCTCTTTAATGAAATCACAAACTAATCACAAGACAATGTTTCATTTCGATTTAAGATGACGCGCTTATGAATTCAAAGACAAAGCTTAAGCTATAAACCTGTAACAAAGTGCCAACGTGGGACAACAGATTGAATCTTTAATTTATTTGTGGCCATGGTATGTGTGGTATGATATTATTAATTATAGTCCCACGATTAGTATCACATAGATATTCGTTATCTTGTTCAATAATTTTGCCCTGTGGTCAAGATCTTTTGTTCTTTTGAGTTGGTAAGCCGACAATGGCCGGAATCGGGATTAACAAAACGACAGCCAAATCGGAGATCGTAAATATTTCGCCAATCTAAATGACCGTGTTTCGTTATATCATAAAAATGTTAAGCGGTGCCACAATAAAGGTTATGAGATCTGTTTTTTTCCTGATTTCTGGATATTCAATTCTGTGTTCGATTTTTTCCTTTTTTTTTTTTTTGAGAACACCTTTTTGGTGGTCGGGCGAGCTTGTCGAAATGATTAGTCGATTTGTTTGGCTTAATGAGATCTGATTAAGAAGATGTATGGAATGTTAAAAGATGAACGGTATGTGCATCGTTTATGCCGTCTGGGTTGGTGATGATCAATTCAAGATGTGTCGGATGCCATAAAGAGAATGTTTGGCTACTTAAAGCTTTTGACTTAATTCCTTCTAGGAGATCTATCGTAAAAGGCTGATCTACACTTTCAAGGCAAACTCCTTCAATTTTCCTTAGTTGAGAGGACAAACGCTGATCACTAGCTTTGTGACTTTGAATTGCACTAAACCTTCACTTCCTCGTATCTCTGCTAACTTCTGTTTATTAAGGTGGGCGTATTGAGTTATATATATAAACTTAAGTGGCTCTGATTACTAACCTCAGACCCACAAATCTTTAGGAAATTTACAACATTTTCTGATGAATACTCGATTCTGTGCTTGATTTGACCTTGTTTACCACTTAGTACATCTTTGTATGAGAGCAGTCAATGAATGAAAAGAATGTCAGCAATATTCCTGCGTTATTCTATTGAGAAGTGTGAGGCTGTTCTGATAGGAAAGTTAGATTAAAGGGCCGTTCCAAGGCATACCACGGAGAACAAATTGGAGAAATCGATGTTGAATACCCTCGATTCGTGAAACATAAACTCAGTGAAAGGGGACCCAGATTGACTGGCATACTCAAGCAGGGGGCGAACAAAGGTAACGTAGAGAGATCTGGTACCTACCGAACATACCGGTTGGAAAATTCCTTGGATCACGGTTTAATAAAGCTAAGTGATGAGTTGCACTTACGTGAGAAGGTTGTAGATTCGCATTTGGCTATATTGAGTTCTAGGCAGTTTTTGAGGCACCCGATTGAAA